>JADMNL010000032.1:145552500-146991250 GCA_016271365.2 Neoceratodus forsteri | reverse complement strand
GGTTGGTCGATATATGCAGGGAATGTTACCCGACAGAGAAATTACATATTCTACTCACATGGCAGGCCTCATACTCTAGGATTGATAGGATTTATAGACAGAAAATATGTGGGCACTCTGTGGTCATTGTAGACATATATTTAATATATTTGTCTGACCATGCCAAGCTCAGTGTCACCTTAGATTTGGGACCTATTGAGAGGCAGTCTGTTTGGAGGTTGAATGTGGGTCTCCTGAAAGATGAACATTCACCCTCAAACCTAAAGACACAAAAACTATTTCAAGGAAAATTTAGGGACAACTAAGATAAAGTTTGTGTGGGACGGCTTGAAGCCAGTTTTGAGAGGGGAGGCCATTTCTCGTGTAACCCATAAGAAAAGGGAGATCTATGCCAAGCAGCTAACGTTACAACAAAAGATTAAGGAAAGGGAACACATACATAAGGTGGGGGGGAGGGACCCAGAAGTGTTAAAGGAACTAATGACCCTCCGGGCAGATTTAGAAAATCTTTTAAAAATAAAGATAGAGAATGCATTGAGATTCATCTCCCAAAGATTCTACGAGGGGGGAACCGGGCAGGAAACCTTCTGGCCTATCGCCTGCGAAAAACAGGCTGTGGATAGATTTATTCAGGCTATTAGAAAACTAGCAGGAGATGGTCAGTTAAAAACTAAACCAAAAGAAATAGCCGACATTTTTAAAGATTTCTATGAAAAATTATACACCTCTGAAATAAATACAAGACAGAAGAGGCACATAAAAACCTTTTTAAACAAAAATCACACTGCCCAAACTGACCCCAGAGCAGGCAACTCAGACAGAACAACCATTTACACAGGGGGAAATCCAAATGGTTATTAAAGAGCTCAAACATAATAAATCACCAGGGCCTGACGGCTTTGTGGCTGAGTTCTACCAGAAATTTAGCACTGACTTAACTCCTGTCCTCACGCAAGTGTGTAATGAAAGTCACACACGAAACGAATGTCCTGACTCATGGAGGAGAGCTATGATTTCTGTGTTGCCAAAAACAAGCAAAGATGTCACTACCTGTGGGGATACCATCCAATCTCGCTTTTAAACTTGGATGTAAACATTTTTGCAAAAGTAATCGCAAACTGCTTGCAGCGAGTAGTGACCCAGTTGGTACATCCTGATCAAACCAGATTTATTCCTGGCAGGCACATGCATGATAATATTAGAAGACTACTGACCACAATGGTTGGAACTCAGCAAGAACGCTTGACCACAAAGAGGGTGGTAATGGCACTAGATGTGGAGGAAGCTTTCGACCACTTAAACTGACAATATTTAGATGAGGTGCTAACTAAATTTAACCTCGGTGATAAGTTTAGGGCTTGGATTGGGGTCCTATACACTAGACCATCTGCCCAGATACAAGTAAATGGGGTCTTGTCCGAGTCATTTGTCATCAAAAGGGGGACCAGACAGGGGTGTCCACTGTCGCCACTTCTTTTCACTCTCAGCATGGAGCCTTTGGCAGAGTTCTTCTGCACAAAACCCAAGATCAAAGTGTAAATCAACCAATTAGTTCTCACTGTTAACAGTGAGGTCATACACACCAGAGGTTCGTGGTTGATAATTCCTAGTAACCCAACAAAACCACACAACACCTAATGCTTAGTATTAAATCAGTTATTTATTAGTATTAAAAAAGACAAACCAGAAAAATCCCGCTTTAATAATAAAAAATGCATCCTGACATTATTAAAAGTCCCAATTTACTGATAAAAATGCATTCTAACGTTACTTTTAAGCATCGGATAGCCCACTACTATCCGAGTGTTCCTGGTACAATTCAAATCTAAACAGCCAATTGTTCAGTCCCATTGGGGTGTTCCTAACATTCAGTCTAAACAGCTAGTAATGCATTTATTACAGGGCTACAGGTTTTCACAGAAAATTAAGCAATATCACCCCTTTGTCTCTGGGTCCTCCAACATCTATTGATGGGCTGGTATTGAGCTCTTTTCCTCCCAGAGAGACACTAGACGTACACTTTGGGTCTCATACTTATACCCAAGTTGTTTACAACAAAAGATGCATGATTGGGAATTTCTAAAGCCATCACAGCATATTTTGGCAAAAACAGTAAGTCATCAAATAAGTCATGAGATAGGGGTTCATACTGCATTAGTCATAAGATACATCTGTCATTTTGCAAAAGTAAGGAGTATCGTTTAACATCATCTTAGATACTATCTAAGGGGAATTTTACACTACCAAAATAACCGGCTTAGGAGTGCAAAACTCGTATTACAAAGTAATCAACATAATAGATAATTGGTAAGGCAAGAATAATAGATTATTTCTTATCAGCTATTTACCACATATTTTTAAACATAAGCCATCATAAGATGGGGAGTGGGCCAGCAGTGGCTACTCACGACATCCTCATTCTTGCTGACCCAGGCTGGTTATATTTATTTTAACTATTATCTTTGTGTTACAGAGAAAACATGTTTTTACAAAATATTTTCTGCTAAGCCTGGCAAATTGGTTTTGCTTAGGACATCTGTTTTAAACACAGCTTATGCCTTTCTGCCCACTTTTATGTATCTCCCTGCCTATTGTTACAAGTACCATTTTACATAATTTTAACCTTTCTTTTCAAACCATTTTACACTTATTATACCAGCATTGCTTCAGCATTCATTTATTCATCAGCCATTTTATGCTTGCAACTCCATCTTGCATTTTCTCTCTTGCACTATCTTCTCGCCCTTTGCTTATAGTTACTCAACACTTTTGTACATTAAGACATTTGTATGTAATAAATTAGTTACTTGTCATAATTTTACAGTCCCACCGGAAATGAAGGAGACCCCAAAAAGGGGGTCCCGAACCCCTGCATAAAATACAAAAAATTATTTAAACCTGAGTAATTACTTTTAGTATGTGAAAGTGTGTTCAGTATCTTATCTGTCCTAATGACATCATATATGCCTTACTACGAATCTTAAAGCTTGGATATTTGAGCCATTCATAAATCGCGCAGCTATTTGTTATGTCTTTTAATGGTGCTTCTAAGACAGCATGACATAATTATTAGTATCACAATAAGAATTGCCTGGATTACATTAAAAGCCTTAAAAGCTTAATCTAATTTATTATCAGTAAGCATTAGATTTAGATCTCCCTGATGAATCATTTCCTTCATAACTTGTTCGGTATTATGCATCTTATTGCCAAACTCAAGCAGATGGGCATCCTTTCTGGCTAACAGGGCCTTAAGGCTTAAGGTGAGCATTTCAATGGGCACATTAAAATAAGGCAGATACTCTTCTATATCTTGATAGAGTTGGCATGACAGTGGTCCATAAGAAAATGTTTTTTTTTGATTAGTGGCCACACAGTATTGTTCTTGCCCATTATATGTTACCTTAGCCATGGGTCTGCGCCATTTAGTTAGCTTGACTGGACAGATAATGGTAACATTTGGCTTATAATGGTCATCTGGCCATTCATTTTTGTAACAGTACACAGGGGTAGTGACATCAAACACATCACATCTACATAGGTACCGTATCCCTTTACAGCACAACGTGCTAGGTGGGGTGCAACCCAAGTTTGTAAATCAGGGAGATACACTAAAAGGGAAGGGAGTGTGGACGGCTGCTATTTTATCAAATACTGCAGTGTGTGGGTCAAACAAGGGAAGAGACACCGTAAAAGAGATATACATGACATCTTGTACCGTGCATGACCCTTGTGCAAAGCACTGTCCTCTATTGGGATGTGGGGTTACATAGCCTAAATTGTGAATAGTGCCAGGGGAGAGGGAACTACACCCCTGCATGCATTGCCGTTACTCTTTTGCCCTGGACACACATTGGGGTCAATACCATTGGGCTAAATGCCTGTCTTTAATAAGATCTGAAGGCGTCCACTCTCTAGGCCCTCTAGTAATTTGGTTATGGTAGTGAGAACAAAACCCCATATGCAGTGCAGATAATTTCCTTCCTATCCTTTTCTCCTGTCCCTCCTGGTTGTTAACCTCAACTAGTTGGTTTATTTTATTTTATTTCCTCAAATAATCTCGCTGTGTCATGTATATTAAAATTGTAATTCTTGAGGCCCAGCGGTGGCGCTGAGGGTTGAGCGCTGAATGCCACACCTCATGCCGCCCCGGTGACCCCAGGTTCAGGAACAAGCCTGGCTGCTGGGGTCGGCAGGGAGAGAGGATCGAGCATCTGGAGGACTGCTCTCCTCTCTCTCTGGGAGGGATTTGGGCTAGCTCGGCTGCCTAGTGACTCCCAGTGGAGACTGAGAGTACTGCAGACAAGCCAGCTGAACTGTAGAGGAGAGGGATTGTGGCAGACATCAGCAGGGTAGCCGTGCGCAGATGTCATTGCATGCCGCACTCCCTGTGGGAAAGCAAGCAATAAGGAAAAACTCCCTCCCAATGTCGTGGAGATGAAGGGGGCTCCAGGGGCAGGATGCACATCCCATCGCCGGCCCACTTCCACCACAGTGATCTCCAGGCCAACCCATCGATCCAGGTAAGGCTCTCTCTAATTACAGATAAGGCAGCAGGGAGAAGTGGGCCCAGCCCGGGGGGTGACCCGAGGTGCTAGAGTCTGCCTGATCGACGGGGGGAATCACTGTGGATCTAGGGTTCAGGCCGGGAGTAGCAATCCTTGCCGTGTGAGCACCCGGCAGGATGCCGTCAGGCAGGCGTGTAAAGCATAAAAAAAAAAAAATTTCAAGTCTCTTTCTTCAGCCAAACCCTCAATCCCATGTAGTTTTCATTTTTATTTTATTTAGTTTTGTTGACCGGGTAAGTGCACTAGACAAATCCTGCCTATTTTCAGGCACATGACCGGGAGGGGATACAGATGAATGCCAACTGACCTTGAACCAGATTAAGCTGTTGGTGGTATTTTGAGTGACTGAGGGAAATTTGGCCAGGACACCGGGGAAATTCCCCTACTCTGCTTCCTGTGAGCAGGAGAACCCATTTTCCTGTGGGACCAAGATGGCGGCTCCCATGGATCCTGGTGGAGGTGAGATGGTCCTTGGAGCTGCGGAGTTGGCCTCCTCCTCAGTTCCTCCTGTGTGCGAGGCTTTTCCCATCTCTGGGAAGATGGATGTGGATATTGCTCCTAAGTTGCCTGCATCTGAACTGCCTAGTCTGGATACTGTTACTGTTCTTGCTCCTGCTGAGGATCGTTTGTTTACCTCTCCTGCTTGTGTGGCTTCCTCTGAGGCTCCTATTTTTCCATAGACCCTGCTGCAGATGGACCTCCCGAGCTGTCATTTGTTTCGGTCCCATTGTGAGTATTTGTGAGTGCTTAGAGGCAGCAGCGTCACAGCCAATCCCTCTGTCTTGAGACAGGAGCATTGCCTGGAGCTCCACTTTCTACAACAGCTGTCAGTTCACCCGGAGTATGCACAACGGAGTTTGGTGCTGGGTCTGCTGCAGCTCCAGACCTGGTAAACAGTGAGTTACAGACCTCCATGGACACGAACGCTTCCTGTATGTCATCTCGGAAACCTGCCAGTAAGATTTCTGTTGTTTCTTCTGACACTGCCTTAGTTCCACATTTACAGGCTGGAGAGGGTTCATGGGTGGACACTGCTTCTAGAACAGTTGCTCCTCGGGAGCTGTCAGATTCTGTGACTGGCGCTGCATTACTCGCTACGGTTTCTTGCAGTACTGAATTGTCTGGGGCAGTTCTAACTTTGATAACAATTTGTTGGTTACGGGCATACTGTTGCTGAAGCCTTGCAGGCTGCTGGGTGGGTTAAAGCTGGACCAAATCAGCCTTGGGTGTCTCCTCAATGACGGGTCTGCTCTTGCTGACCCTATGGAACTTCCCTCTTCTTTAGAGTTGTCTGACCCCCCGGTTCTTTTTCCTCAGCAACAAAATCCTATGGAAACCTCTCCTTTGCCCAGTATTTCTGGGCATCATGACCCTGAAAACCCTGTTGCCCTGAAACCAGCGCCTGGTGTTCCTGGGCCTGGCCTGGAACATCCTGCCTTCCCCACGTCCTTCTGTGAGTACTGCTGGAGCTGATCCTGAACGTGATCGGAACTCATCCCGCAGAACATATGCTGGATTATTTCATGCTCCTCCTGAACCTGCTAAACGGCATAATGCAGTAAGGCTAAAATATAAAGGAAGCTTAGAGTTACATCCTGACAGAATATATGTGGGCCGTACGCTTTTGAAGGACAGCATGGGTTTTTCTGCTCAGGATATTTATGCTTTAATTCACACCTCAGGTGATCCAAATTTCGATATCAGCTTTAAAACTGCTGAATGTTTGGAGCTTTTCTGGGAACGTTACCAAGGTGTTCGTAACAACCCGGACTGGAAAGTCTTTGATGCTATTCCTCTCACTATGCCTGCCTACAGAACAGTGACTGTGTTGTTCAAGAATGAAGGGGTGGCAATATTGGATATTTTGTTCTGGTTAAGGGCTAAATGTTCTGTTTTAGGTCTTCCGGACCTATTATTGACTCTGAGGATATTTGGACTGTGGGGTGGAGGATTCAGGTCAAATTGCCTCAGGTGCAGGTATTATTCAGCATCTACCTAGTTGCTTCTCTGGGAGGGACCGAGGTTTTATCTTTTATGCTGGGCAACCTCATTCATGTTTCAGGTGTGGGGCTCATACTCATCTGAGCAATGCCTGCGATAAAATGAAATGTTCCCTTTGTGGAGGGATTAGCCATGTCGCATTTGCCTGCCAAACTCCTATTATTTGTAATCTTTGTGAAGACACCACCCACACTTTCAGGGATTGTCCCTGGGCTTCACATAATTTAGGAGGGGATGACTCTACTGAAAATATGGCAGGGGAACCAGGGGATGATTACCCTATTGAGGTGCCCCTTCCCTGGCCCTCCTCACCCTCTGTAACCATTTCTGCTGTTGATTCTTCCCCTTCTAAACATGTGCCCTCTCTCCCCTCTATTCCAGTCAAGTTCCCACTGCAGCAGGTAATTTCCCTAGGTATCACAGCCCCGGAGGTAGTTACTGATCCAGTATTGCTCATTCCTTCTGAGAACACGGAGTCTCACCCTTGCTCTGTTGAACTACCAAGGCCTTCCAGGCAAGACATTGCTATGCCACTTCCCCACTCCACAGATTGGGAATTTCAAAAAAATAGATGGATGACACACAGTGTATCCCAAAAATTGGGCAAAGATGCTATGGATGGAGGTGAGGCTGGTCTTCCCATGTCCAACAGGTTCCTTCCACTTGCTAAAAGGAAGCAGTCGGATGCAGAAGATGATGATTCAGATTCCTCTTCACTAATTTCCTCACAGCCGGAACTTGTAACTGATTCTGAATTTCCCTCCACAGATACCAAAGGGGGGGCAAGAAGAAAAAGAAATCCAAAAGATTGGGGACTAAAGCTGTTAAACCTCTGGTTTCCACTATGGTGGATGTCTCTACCACCTGAACATGATGTGGCATCTTTCATTGGGATCCTTAAACACCAATAGTATAAAGAACCACAAAAAAAGACTCACCACTTTTTCTATTATTTCTGGTCATCATCATCTTGATATTTGTTTACTTCAAGACACCCGGTGACATACTACTAGAGAGACCTACCGGGTATCTACTGACTAGTTTAGGGGTGCTTCTTTTTGGTCATTGGGGGAGGAACCATGCTCAGGGCTGCGGTTTTTAATCTTGAATCCTGACCTCCATGTTTCTCATCTGATTGACCTGGTTCCTGGCCGTGCATGTATTCTTGATGCCTGGCTGGGGGCACATGAATTACATATTATTAATATTTATAATTACCAGATGAAATTCCAACGGGTTACTTTATTGCAGAAAGTTCTACCTTGTTTGTATACCACAAGATCTGTTTTTTTAGGAGGTGATTTCAATTGTATATTGTCTTTATCTGACAAAACAGGAAGATCACAAAAGTTATGTTCTGATTCCAACTTGTTTTACAGAATGTATACACAGGCCAAGCTTAGGGATTGTTCGGCTGGTTTTCTAGCTTACGGATCATGGTTACTCTAGGGTCCTTGTCTACTAGAATTGACTTCTAGTTTGCCTCTCATTGGGTCCCTGTGCATTCTTTTTCAGTTTCTCCAGTTGAGACTTCTGACCACAGACTGATTACTGTTTTTGTTGGAACTCCTATAAACAAACCTTGCCCGAATCCGGTCTGGAGGTTGAATTCGGCTCTTTTATTGGATACAGATACCTGGGCTCTCATTCATAATGAGTTGGAGGCCAGGTTTTCTGTTTTTGATTTATATGATAATTCTCTTTTATGGTGGCAAGACTCGAAATGAGATTTAAAAACCTTATGTAGCTCTTTGGCAAAACGGGCAGCAAATTCTAAATATCTAACCTACCTCCAGTTCAGGGATAGGCTCCAGAGGCTACTTTCTCGAGCTGTAGAGACTGGAGAAGATCTCACGGATGACATTGTTGTGCTTAAATCTGAGATGCGTGAGTATCAATATGATAGGGCCCATTCTCTGTTTTAAAAACAGAAGTTTGGCACTCAGGGGAAAGCGCAAGGAGTTAATCCTTATGAATGTTGTGCGCAAAGGGTGGACTCTAAATATATGGATGCCTTGAGGTCTGATACAGGTCAGACTGTAAATTCTAGTGCTGATATTCAGGAAGTGGTTCATCAGTTTGTGGAAGCTTTCTTTTGTACCAACTCTCCCCCTACTGTCGGGATGGAAGAGTTTCTACGTACATTACAGATACCTGATCTTTTGGAATCAGATACATCCTTATTGACCTCTCCTATTTCCCAGAAAGAAGTGGAGGAGGTTATTGCTGGATTACTGTCTGGTTCTTCTCCTGGTCCGGATGGCTTACCAGGGGAACTCTATAAGAAAGCAATTAGTCTCTTAAGTCCCTATTTGGTGAAAGTTTATAATGCTACATTATCTGGTTTAGTTCCTTCTCCTGCAGCTTTGGCAGACAGTATTTTGATTTTTCTTTATAAAAAGGGGGATAGATTGGATGTTAGGAATTGGAGGCCCATTAGTTTGTTAAATGTTGACTGGAAAATTCTATGTAAAGTTTTGTGCAAACGTTTGTGCTGGGTAGCTCAGGAAGTGATTTCACCTGGTCAGACTTGTGCCATTCCCTGCCGGGCTATGGGAGACATCACCAAATTACTAAGAGAAGATTTTGATGGGTCAGTGGTTCTGGGTATTTACTCTCCTTGAGCAAGCTAAGGCCTTTGATGAGGTCCCCATGTCTACCTGTTTCTGGTTTTAAAACATTATGGTATTCCAGTTGGGTTTATAGAATGGCTTCAAATCATTTATGGACATGCCTCATCTCGGCCTTTGGTAAATGGCAGGCTAGGGAGATCTGTGCTGATTCAGTGAGGAATCAGACAAGGCTGTCCTCTGAGTCCGCTTCTTTATGTTTTTTCTTTAGATCCTTTATTAAGAACATTACATATGACAACAGGGATTGCACCATTTCGGGGTTTTGGGGATGGTGTATTTCCAATTGCCTGGCTTATGCAGATGACACTACTATACTAGTGGCCGATCAAGTATCTGGGGAGCAGGCTATGGAGGTTGTAGACTCTTTTTCTGTTGTTTCTGGTTCAAGGATCAACAGACAGAAGAGTACGGCTGTGGGGATTCGTACTTTAGAAGTAGCTCCACAGGCTATAGGGGGTGTTGGGGTATCTGCATTACCGATTAAAATTCTGGAGTGCTGGTTTGGAGCTCCTGACCCGGCCTGTTACAATTGGGAAACGGCCTTGGCCAAAGCAGAGGAGAAAGTTGCAAGATGGAAAGGTTTTCCTATGATGAAAAAGAAAAGGGTCATTATGTTTAAAACTTTTTTATCGCCTATTTTTCTGAATGTTAGTTATCTGTATCCTTTGCCTGTCAAATTAGAGGTTAGGATATATAGCATGGCTTTTCAGTTATTATGGGGGAGTCGGCTTAATCCCATAAAGCGAAATAGTACCTATTGGCCTGTGTGTGATGGTGGTTTGAACATGATCAATCCTGTGATTTTTCTTTTTACTGTTTTTCTTTATGCAAATTTTGTTCCTGTTTTATTTTGAGTCAATTGCCTTGGGTTCCCTTGTTAAAGATAGATGCTGCGTTTCTGGGTGTGAAGTATGTATGATTGACATGGAAGCTCCCGTATCAATAAGCATTTATTTTATTTATTTATTTATTACTAGGATTACAAATACCTTTGACCCAAGGGTTCTTTACAAAGGTTCCATGTCAGCAATGGGTGCAAGCAAAACACTGGTCAGATACAATACAAGGTCAGGAGGTTAACATAGAAGTAAGCAGAGGTAAGATACAATATAGCTCAAGAGGTTAACTTAGTAGCAAAGACAGTACATGTGTATAGACTAGCACAGCAGCAAACAATCAGTGGCAAATAATGCACAATGAACAATACGGGTATATACTGTATATAGCAAGACACAGATACAAATGAAACCATCCTGGGGTGACATAAGTGGAGCAAGGGGTGGGGGATAACAGGGGGAGGGGTGGGGAAAAGGCGGGTAGGCAGTCAAGGATTTGACATTATCATAAGTGCAAGAACAGAAAGATAAGTGCTAGTTAGTCTGGGGTGAAGCAACAAGAGATAGGGTGATAGGGAGGGAGAGACAGGAGGAGAGGAGCGGGAGAGGGGGTGGAATGGTAGGTGGGAGGTGAGAGAAGGTAGAATGGTAGATGGGGTGGGAGAGAGACGGGGAATAGCAGGGGATGGAGGGGTGGAGAGAAGTGGGGAGGGTAGCAAGGGAGGAGAGAAGAGGAGGGAGAGGTGAAACAAAGCCACAAGCCTAGGCAGAGCAGTCACAACTGCTGACGTCAGTTAGGTGCTGGCAGAGTTTATGTTTGAATGAGCCAAGCTTGTTTTCAGCTGTAATTTTAGGGGGAAGGTTGTTTAGCAGCAGGGGGGGCCCTGGTGTGGAAAGCACGTTGAGCCTGGTTGGTATGGCAGAATGGAACGATAAATGTTGGTTTGAGGGAATTGCGCGTAAAATGTGCAGCAACTGCAGGCAACGTTAAGGCATGAGTTGCAGGGGGTGTGAGGTTAAGACAAATTTTCTTCACCAGTAGATAGGTCTGGCAGGCAAGTCTACTATTTAGATTGAGCCAGTTGGATTGCTTGTAGAGATCACAGGTATGCATATGCTTCCCTGTGCCAGTGAGAAGTCTACAGCATTTGTTAGGGACTGTCTTGACTCATTTTAGGGTGGAATCAACAGCAGCCCTGTAGAAGACAAGCCCTTAATCAGTGACGGGTAGGACTGAGGCAGTTATAGCTGTGCACATAGCTTCTTTGGTAAGACAGCGACAGTGTTAGTAGAGGACCACAATTCTTGAGTTGACTGATTTTGAGATGTGTTGAACATGTGAGCTGAAAGAAATTGTGCAATCAAGGGTAATACCAAGGTATTTAAACTCCTGCACTTGCTCAAGCGGCTGTTCAAGTTCATTATGTATGGTGAAGTTTATGGATCTGTATTTGCTGTGAGAGCTATGGAACAGCATGGACTTTGTTTTTTTGGCAATTCATCAATAGCTTATGTTGGAGAACCCAGATTTCAACTAGGCTGAAGTTTGTCTGTAGCACCTTGGAGAGCGAGACGGGGTCAGTATGGGAAGAAAAGAGGACTGCATCATCGGCATAGAGTATCAAGTTATTATTGCAAGCTGCAGGAAGAGTATTGATGAAAAGGCTGAAAAGTAGAGGGCCAAGAATGGAACCCTGGGGTACACCAGAGCGGACAGGAAGGGCACTTGAGAGAGAGTCAATGATTTTGACTTTTTAGCTCCTTGCTGAGAGGTAGCTTTCAAACCATTTGGTTACATCATTAGATAGTCCAAGGGAGGAAAGTGAGTGAAGCAGGAGCTGGTGGTTCACGGTGTCAAATGCCTTGGTCAAATCAATGAACACCGCACCCAGTAGGTGGCCAGTGTCAATTGCCTTATGAATATGGCTGGTGAAGTCAAGCAGGGCAGTGGTAGTACTATGGGCTTTTCTAAAGCCATGTTATTGTGGGCAGAGTAAGCTATATTGTTGAGGTGTTCAGACAAATGGTCAGCTACAATTCATTCCAATGCCTTGGAGAGTGGTGGGAGGAGAGATAGGGCAGTAGTTAAGAGAAAAGACCTATCACCACTTTTATGAATGGGTGTGATTACTGTTGATTTCCAGAGCTGGGAATTGTTTATGAGAGGTGAAAGATTCAGAAGTTTAGTGAAAGGTTGTAGGACAACGTCAAGGGGAGAGAGAGAGAGAGAGAGAGAGTTTGAGGTCAAGGGTATTGCTGCTGAAACTGGCTTTGCTTAGCACTTTGTTAAGATATCTTTAGCTACAGACATGGATACCTCTCAAAGTAGAATGGGGAATACTTTGGAGATTGATTTTATTATTGAGGCAGTGCCGGGCAGAGTTGTCAAAGAATTGGGGAAGGACACTGCTAAGATCAGTGCGAGATTAAAGGAATCCGCTATTTCTTTGGGGTCCTGTAAAGTGGTGCCGTTATCTTCAGTCATAGTGGTGGAGGATTTGCTTGGTTTACCGTGAGGGTCTTAATGTTCTCCCAGAAGGGTTTGCTATTTCTCCGGGAGTTAGTAAGTTCCTGGTTGTAGAAGACTTGCTTGGCTCTGCATATAACTATTGTGCACTGGTTCCTAGCTGCCTTATAGAGCTGCATATCGTGTGGTTTCCTGAGTCCATGGCTCAGTGCCAGAGGTTATCTTGGTTTCACATCATGGAGATGAGTTTGGAGTTAATCGATTAGTGGTAGAATGAGTTTTGTATTTACGTGGGGGCAAAACTGTTACAAACTTTGTTAAACTGGGCAGTGAAGAAGTCAAGTGCTTGGTCAACACTGCTCAAGGAGTCAAGGGGTGTCCAGTCAACCGTTGACAGGGCAGCAAAGAACTGTGGAAGCTTTTCTTTTGTTAAGATTCTTTTATAGGAGAAAGAGGACTTAAGTTCAGATGCCTTGTTTGACCAGTGGCAAATAACTGGGGATTGATCACGGAGGGCATCTGGGAGAACTTCCGTGTTAGTGATTCTGCTGGGATGAGAGGTGAGGATCAGGTCAAGTAAGGAGCTACTACCAGAATTATAATTAAACCTAGTGGGAGAAGTGACCATTTGAGTAATGTCTAGGGCAGCAATGGCATCCTTATATGGGTTGGCTTCTGGAACTAGCCAGTTAACATTTAGGTCACCCATTACAATTGTCTTGCCATGGGAGGTTCTGTCGTCCATGAAGTCTGTGATCATTTGGAATCCTGTAACATGTTCATGTGGGGGGATGTATACTGATGGAACTGTGAGGGATTTTCCCTGCTGGCCCAGGATTATTTTAACTGCTAGGATTTGAGAGTTGTTTGCAGAGGGAGGTAATGGGATGACTAGCCCTTTAAGAGTTTACCTTAAATAAATGGTGCAGCCAGCCCCTCTCTTGGCAATTCTGTCGAGTCAGAACAGGGCATAGCCTGGAATGGATACAGCATTGTCTGGAACCTTAGGAGAGAGCCAAGGTTTGTTAAGGGCTATAACGTCTGGCCTATGTTGTAACACCCAGACTTGGAGTGCATCGAACTTGGCTGGCAGGCTGCAGATGTTAAGAATCACCAGCTTGATGGAGCCTTGTTTCTTGTGTTGTTCGTATGCTGCGGTGGGCGGACCGGGGTTTGGGTGTACATTCCCAGCTAGGAGCAGGAGGAGAAGTGCAGTCCTAGCAAGATAGTGAGCAAGGAGCTTGTGAGCCGAATGACATCTACTTCTGATGGATTTTTTAGCAGGTGTGTTACTGCAGGGCATGAGTAATTGAAGGAGAAGGGGTTACTTAGGGATGGGGAGGAGATTATCTCTGTTATTATTGAGGGAGGTTAGCATGGGAGCGCAGTAGTGTGTTTTGGATGGTGGTAGGGTACACCAAGAGACATATCCCAACATAAAGTGGCGATGCTGGTAAATGAGGGGGTATCAGTACTAGTGGAGTTGAGGGGTATGAAAAACAGAAGTAGAGGCAGTGTTAGAAAGGTGATTATGGACATAGCGAAAAGAGGTACAGGTGTCCAAAGCAGAGGGTAAGGAGAGAGTGCAGAGCTTATGAAGTTAGGGTGGTGGAGGGGAGTAGAACAGGGCTGAGTGTTAGGCAACAGGGCATGATCCTAAAAGCACAGGCCTTGACAGAAGTAGAAGAGGGAGGTGGCAAAGACTGAAGAATAGTGATAGACTGACCACACAATAAGTGAAATGAGACAGGAATTGGATTGATTGGATTAGATTGGGTAAATGTGCTTATAACTGGGCCCTCTAGTGGCTAAAGATATAATCTGCTAATGGAAAAGTCATCACTTAAAAAAAAAAAAAAAAAGACCTGCTGCAGGCCTCCAGTTACAGCAGCTTGAATGATGGGTCTATTCCAGTCATCATGCCAGAACCTCACTGCCGGCTGAAGGGAGGCCAGACATCCCTATGGGGAGTTGGTGATCTCACTCACCGCCTGGACAGCGGAAAACCTCTGCATCATTTGGGTCATCACATGTAGTTTTTTTTAGCACTTCAGCATTGGTGGGTGTTGCAACCCCATTGACTGCGGCTCTGGTTGGGGTGGCTGGGTCAAGGCTGGTGCTAAGGCACCTGAGAGGCATGGTACATTTGAGGGAGATACTGCGGCAATGGTGGTGGGGACATGGGTTGCAGGTAGGGCACCTGGGTTTATATGTACAGGCTACAGACAGTTGCAACAGATAACAGGCTGTTGATGATTGGGGTTAGTTTGGGGGACCCTCTACTGCCGCTACTGACCCTTTCTTAGCCGGTGTAGCAGCCTTGAGCAGTGATTCTGCCCACTTGATCATAGGTATTAATTGTGGATAAGTAGTTGTCTCATCCACTGTGGACCCTAAGAGTGCTCGCATTTCTGGCAACATTCCACTTAGGAGCCGTCTCTTGTATATGGGATCTTCATATTGAGGTTTGAATTCCCTGTTGGGGTCATCTGCCCTATGGGCTGGGAAAGCCAATCCATAGGCACAGAACAATCTTTCTGCCCAAGCGGCGCCTGGTTCCCCTTTTTTTGGGTTGCCAGTGCAAATGCCTGGTGAAAGTCTAGCTCCTCCTGCCACTAGACACAATGTTTCGTATAACAGATTTGCACCCATCCCTCCTAACACTGAATCTGGTAATGCCTGTCTGAGTGAAGGATGCAGGCAGTACAATAACACATCTTACATCTACTGGCTGTAACTCACCATGTGTTCTTATGAAGGTCTGAATTTTTACATTTATCTCTGACAAATCATCCCTCGTTTATTTGCCCAACTCTTTACCTAAAGCTGCTACATCCTTGGGATTCACCGCCACTCCTCAGTGACAGTGATGACCACTGGTGATGGCGGGGGTTGGGGTTTTGCTCAGTGTCGGCCGCAGTGGGGTCTTGATGGGATTGTACCGAGGTAAGCAAAGCTGCTGTAGGTGGCAGCTTTCTAGATGGTGGCACAGGTGCCATTGGGGCTGATGGTGGAGGGTGGTAGATGCCTCCGCCTAAGGTTTACACAGTCATCAGGATATTTTTGACAGTGCTGTTCCCAATCTGCATCAACTATCTCCCCCAATCTACGTCATCTCCATTCCCATTATCTCTTAAGGGGGCACCATTGTAAGCAGCAGCTGCTGCTTGGTGTTTTCCCAACTGGGTTTCTAACTCTCTAATGCACTGTTGGCGCTTGCGGTGATCTACATCATGCTTGGAGGAGGTATTGGCTTGTGAGAGGCATCTGATGGCCCCTAGCACCTCCTCCAAACATTTTGTTACTCGCTTTCTTTCTCTAAAAATTGATTAGCTAACATTGCTTGGGCAGCTGCTGCCTCTTTAGCGGAGGCAGACTGAGCAGTGAGGGAAGGTAATTGGTCATCCCCAGTTAATATTCTAATTTGTTCCCATAATCTGTCTTTTGAGGTTTGCATAGCCTGCATATCCTCTTTCCATCGGCCAGCTATCCAACAGGCACTGAACACAAGGGTGTTTATGCCCTCCTTGTTTGAAAGACTTTTTCCTTGATACATTTCTCTAAGGCCCTTGGGTTTGTTTCCATGGTCCTCAGACCCTTTCATACATAATTAACTCCTGAACACATTTACACTTATCAGGCTTTTTCTTTAGCTTTTCCATAGATCTTTTCCTGTAGGTTCAAGTTTACTCAAACACTCAGAGTCTGTTAGAATCCTTTTCCCAGTCCACTGATTAGGTTATGACCCTTATCTGTGTGGACTCTATTTAGACTGCTGCTAGTCTAGGCTTTACCAGGCTTACTGGAATCAACACCAAACCAACTCCTGGCTGGCTCACCAATTTGTAAATCAACCAATTAGTTCTCACTGCTTACAGTGAGGTCATACACACCAGAGGTTCATGGTTGGTGATCCGTAGTAACCCAACAAAACCACACAACACCCAATGCTTAATATTAAATCAGTTGTTATTTATTAGTATTAAAAAGACAAACCAGAAAAATCCCACTTTAATAATAAAAATGCATCCTGACAATATTAAAAGTCCCAATTTATTAATACAAATGCATTCTAACATTACTATTAAGCATCAGATAGCCCACTACTATCCGGGTATCCCTGGTATAATTCAAATCTAAACAGCCAATTGTTCGGTCCCATTGGGGTGTTCCTAACATTCAGTCCAAACAGCTAGTAATGCATTTATTACAGGGCTACAGGTTTTCACAGAAAATTAAGCAATATTACCCCTTTGTCTCTGGGTCCTCCAACATCTATTGATGGCCTGGTCTTGGTCTGTTTTCCTCCCAGAGAGACACTAGACATACACTTTGGGTCTCATACTTATACCCAAGTTGTTTACAACAAAGATGTATGATTGGGAATTTCTAAAGCCATTATAGCATATTTTGGCAAAAACAGTAAGTCATCAAATAAGTCATGAGATAGGGGTTCATACTGCATTAGTCATAAGATGCATCTGTCACTTTGCAAAAGTAAGGAGTATCATTTAACATCATCTTAGATACTATCTAAGGAGAATTTTACACTACCAAAATAACCTGCTTAGGAGTGCAAAACTCGTATTAAAAAGCAGTCAACATAATAGATAATTGGTAAGGCAAGAATAATAGATTATTTCTTATCAGCTATTTACCACATATTTTTAAACATAAGCCATCATAAGATGGGGAAGTGGGCCAGGCAGTGGCTACTCACGTACATCCTCATTCTTGCTGACACAGGCTGGCTATATTTATTTTTAACTATGATTTTTGTGTTACAGAGAAAAGCATGTTTTTGTACAAAATGTTTTCTGCTAAGCCTGGCAAATTGGTTTTGCTTAGGACTTCTGTTTTAAACACAGTTTATGCCTTTCCATCCACTTTTATGTATCTCCCTGCCTATTGTTATAAGTACCATTTTACATAGTTTTAACATTTCTTTTCAAACCATTTTACACTTATTATACCAGCTTACATTGCTTCAGCATTCATTTATTCATCAGCCATTTTATGCTTGCAACTCCATCTTGCATTTTCTCTCTTGCACTATCTTCTCGACCCTTTACTTACAGTTACCCAACACTTTTGTACATTAAGACATTTGTATGTAATAAATTAGCCTTGTCATAATTCTACAAAAGGAATAAAGATGGGAAGTGGATAACTGCATATCTATGTATGTGGATGACACACTCCTTTATGTACAAGATCCAGCTAAAACACTCCCAAAAGTCATGGCATCGCTAGAAGAATATGGCTCAATTCAGGATTCAAAATTAATGAAGCTAAATTGGAGATCTTATCAATAGGGGCACCTATCTCTCAAAAGATCAGACAGTTGACTAAACTATGATGGCCTTCTAAAGGGTTCAGATATTTGGGGGTTCGGATTACAGCAGACTTAATGAAGCTCTATAGAGCAAACCACTTAAGCCTACTAGGGAAATTTTAAAGATTGTACAAGATGGGCAACATTACCCTATCATTGGTTGGTAGGCCAGAGACTTTAAGGACGAATATTTTACCAAGGCTGTTTTCTGTTCAATGCCCTTCCTATCTGTCTCCCAAAGTCCTTCTGGGGTACTCTTAAAGAAGACAGAAATGATTTCTAACTGGCAGCTGTTTATAAAGTTCCTATTTACAGAAATGAATATCCATAAGCCTAAATGATCCCTATGTAACTGTACCTGAACAAAACATGATGTGAAAACCTGTACTTGCACTGTTTTGTTTTTATGGGCAGCATTCTGTTATAGCTCTCTTCACAGAAGTGGTTATCTGGAGTTTTAACTATGTCATGGTTTGTGTACATAACTCTATGCATGGTTCTGATAGGACAATAGCTCACTCTTAGCATTCTGTACACAAACTGTGACATAGTAAAAAACTTAAATTTATTGATTCCATGAAGAGAACTGGGCAGAATGTTGTCCATCCAAAGAAAATAATTGAACACACAGGTTTTCACCTCAGTATTTATTCAGGTACAGTTAAACATGGCTGATTTGGAGGGATGTCTTCTATTTCTGTTACTATGAGCATTACTGGCTGCTTCCAGTTAACACAAATTTCCTGTCCCCTTTAATATCACCCTTAAGAAATGTATTTGATGGAGAAAGAAACCAAGAGTGAAATGGTCTGTCTTATGTCTGGATAAGGGTAGTGGGGGACTGGGAGTCCCTGATATCAAGGGGATATTACAGGGCAGCACAACTGCAACATATTCAGGCCTATAGTGATTCAGGTCCACACCTGGCCTGGGCGCAAATAGAAAGAAGTATGATAGGCCATAAAGGACTAACTGAGCTGCTATTCAACAAACAGGATAGCAAGCATGTAAGGGATTTGCCAAGTCCCTGGCTAAAAACATTATTAAAGGCATGGAAGGAAACATTACAGAATCTCAAAATAAAGATGGAATCAGTAGTTTAACTCAGATCACGGCCTGTAGAGATTTTGCCCCTGGTCAGAATAACCCCATTTTTATCAAGTGGGAAGGGCTGGACCTGGAGAGGTTGGGATAGCTATGTAGTGAAGGCACTATCAAAAGCTATCAACAACTGCAAAGGGAATTTGGATTGCCTCACCAAGACTTTTTTGGGTACTTACAGGTCAGACACTTCCTTACAATGGATGGGAGACTAGTTTTATGTGGGCAGGAGGGGCCTCACTCATTGTTGAGCTGTTGCCATAAGTTGTTGGAGGGGGGTAGAGAGGAACATCTTGTTTCTAAAATATATAAACTAGGCAGGTTAAGTGATTTCCAAAGCAGAGGGCCAGTACAGCACAAGTGGCAAGATGAAATAGGTCTATTCCAGCATTTCTGTGGGACAGAATGTAGAGTCAGGCTTAAAGGACGACAGCATCTCCTTCGTGGGGGGAATTTAGGTGGCAGATGTTGAGCCACTATTTTAGAACCCCTACGATCAGTAAACATTATGGTAGTTTTCCTACTGACAAGTGCAGGAGGGCTGCGATCAAAAGGGACACATGAACGTATTTTTGGGGTTGCCCCAAACTGGAGCAATATTGGGAGGAGGTAACCTAAACTATAGGAGTCATAGTTAAGATGCAGATCCTGAAGCAATGCAAAGTGCTGGTGCTGAGAGATTCCAGAAATTCACACCACAGGACAGATATACATACCTGTTTAATATTCTGATAGCTGCAGCCTCCAAAGCAATAACCAGAAATTGGCTATCAGACAAACCCCCACTGGTATCACAATGGTTGGAAGGCTGTAGGCAGATAAAAGATATGGAGAAACTCACAGCACAGCTCTGACTGCAGATGGAGAAATTTAAATCAAGGTGGTTCCCTTCTTATGAGTTTTTAAGTGAGATGGAAGGTACATCTGTGTTAGAACTTCTGGCAAAGGAAACACTGGGAGATTGATACCAGACATAATCCCAACTGATTTCTAAAGACGGATCACATCACGGGGGTAGCCACGATAATACACCATAGAAGGACAGTTTAAGGTGTGGGTCAGGCATGGCCCCTTTGGGAAAACTTACACAGGATAAATGAAATCTTCTGTACAGAGCATTGTATTTTATTTGATGTTATTCAGAGTATTGCTCCGGGGTTGGGGGGGAGTAACAATTTACTTACTTTTTTCTTTGCTTTTTTGATGATTTATGGGTTCTTTTTTTAAAACTGTGTAAAATTATAAACTTCATGTAAAATGTTACAGATTATATGAAATTTTCAATAAGAACTACAATTTCAAAAAAAAAAAATAAATAAATTGAGTTCCTTGGGTGACGTGCAAATGCTAAAGTAATGTCCTATGCAATCAGCCAAGGCTTTTTTTTGGGGGGAAGGGAATATAAATTGTTTTTTACATAATTAGAAAACGAAACCCTTTTTCTTTTCTAGTCCTTGCAACAAACACATGAAAGTAGCCTTTGGAGCGACAAACCATCTTCATAATCATATTCGGGGTGTGAAACACAGGAAGATGCAAACATCACTTGCATGGACTGCAACTGTCAGTAAGTTTTTTGTGCCATCCCTGGAGATGCTGACGTGGCCTAAGCAGACCTGTTGTGGGCAAGAACTGTGGCAGAGCATCACTTGCCATTTGTACTGGCCAGTCGCATGAGTGAACTGTTCCCACTGATGTCCGAGGACTCTATGACTGCAGAGAGGTCTTCCTGTAAGGCAAGCAATGCCAAGTCTCTGTCTTGATAAATATCACATATACAGTACTTGCCTATAAGTCCATCTCAAATATAAGTTGACTCCTGTTTCTTTGTCAGTTTTAGCAAATTACAGACATTATTTTGTTGGCTATATTGGATGGAAGAATCTTTTGTGGCCATCATCAGGTACAGAATCTGCCTTTGTGGCCCAAATTGGACACATAATTAGGCTATACAGTTGCAAAAAATGGTTTATTATTGTAAACCACACAAATAAGTTGACTTTGCAGATAAATTGAGTCCCCTTCTTGGGTGCCTATTTTGGGCATCAAAAGTTAGACTTATACATGAGTATATATAGTATTATTGGTGAAGGACTGAAATCATGGTAGCTCGTGACATGGGCATCAGCGACTGAACACTTACTGTCACGGTGACTCAGTCCTGGCACATGTCGAGGGCTACCAGTGTGGAAGAGGTGACCACATGGGTGAGGTGGGCACATATAGTGACAGGGACGTTGCTATATGTTTACGGCGTGGGGGGCACGACCGTGACAGACAGGAGGAGGATTGGCCTGGTGTGGTTGGCATGGGGCTGCCGAGTTGGCCCCATAGCGTGGTGGGTGGGTGGCAGCCTAATACTGCAAGAGTTCCTGGTTCAGGTCCGAGCATGCCTACATTTTTGTGTGCCTGGCCCGAAATTTTTATTTCTCAAGATTTTGCACCCCCACCTTGAGTTAAGAATCCTTTAGTAGGGGGGTGCAGTGGGTGAATTCCCCCGTGGGGGGGCACAGCCCCCCACATGAACATTCAAAATCTAAGTCCCCGATGCTGTCTTCTTGTGCGCTAGGGATATACATCACCAAAATGTATTTTCGGTGTTGTACGCTCGCCCTGCTGCTGATCGCGATTGGGCTTTGGCCCTTATCACATAGATCTGAAATCATTGGTTGTCAGCCTATGAAAGTACAGTACTTCAGCCTTCTGAGTGATAAAAGAGCAATGATTCAACTGTGGCAAAAAGCTAACATGGAAACATAGAAGTTTTCAGCAGATAAGGACCTACTGACCCACTCAGTCTGCCCATTTTGTTCCTGCCTATACTGTTACTGCTGACCCTACCTGATCTCTCTGCTCCCCCCATACACTTTCTTTTTATTTTTTATATTTATAATTTTTATTACAGCATTCAAATAAAATACATACATTAAAGTATACAAACATAGATTAATATAGTACATTGTGCATTCTTAATTGGTACAACTAACATATGTTAATTTATCGGGTGGTTCTTTTCAATCAGGTGTAACCTTGCAATCTTATTTAATACATTGATACATGAGTACATTAACTAGTGGCTCTTCATTTGTATCAAGTCCTTCAATCCTTTGCCCTATAGCTATACCATCCGGGGTACTCGTCTCTTAATTGTTAATTTTGTGGCTTACTTCAAGCATGCATAGGATAGGCAAAAATGAAAGTGGGGGGGGGATCGTGGGTGAATAGGAAAAGTCTCACACCTCCCACACGATTTCACCATCTATCGGACTCTTCGCAATAAGTGCACCAGAGCAACCCGTCTAGCTAAAGTGGAGTACTTCAGCTCCTCCCTCCACTCGAACTTACATGGTCCATCAAAATTCTGGAAGGTCATTCATTCTCTCTTCACCCCACCAGCTACTTATGCCTCCCCACTCCTAATCGCGTGAATAACACCCTCCTCTCGGAACCTCGTGCTGTTGCTACAGAATTCAATACATATTTCTTCTCCTGTGCCTCTGCTCTCCTTTCTTCTTTGCCCTCTCCCGTGCCGCATATTCCTCCCACTGGTTTAAGGAAAACACACATGGGCCACTCACCTTCTCCTTCCATGATATCTCACCTACTGACACCCTCAAGGCCCTATGGGCTATCAAGCCAACAAAAGGTAAATCCCCTGATGGCGTAGACAACAAACTCCTACACCTCTCTGCTCCTGCCATTGCAACCCTCCTTGCCAACCTCCTAAACCTCTCCTTTTCCACTGCATCCGTCTCCCAGATTCGGAAGCATGCTGTCATTATCCCCCTCCCTACAGGGGGGGGTGCCCCCACCTCCCCCTCAAACTACCGCCCTATCTCTCTTCTCCCAGCTCTTGCTAAACTACAAGAACACCTAGTGCTCAACCAACTCACCTCATTTCTCTCTGAATCAAATTTCTTCACGCCATTCCAGTCCGGATTCAGGACAGGACACTCCACTGCCTCCTCCCTGATCAGGCTCACAGACATCATCCTCACTGGAATGGATAATGGACTGATTACCTCAGCTATCTTTGTCGACCTTGCCAAAGCTTTTGACACTGTCTCTCACTCCCTTATTTTATCGTGCCTCCAGAAGCTGGCCTCTCTGACTCAGCCACAAAATGGTTCACTGCCTACCTCTCTGGCAGGACACAGTCAGTTAGAATTATTGACACCACTTCCTCTCCCCTCCCCATGCATACCGGTGTTCCCCAAGGGTCAGTACTCGGTCCCCTTCTGTTCTTCATCTTTCTCAATAACCTCCCTCTAGAGTGCTCAAAAGCATCTATTCACATGTATGCAGACGATACAGTCCTATTCGCCTCTGGCATCTCTGCAGATGAGGTAACAACCAACCTCCAGTCTGATTTCAACAAAGTTCAGCTTTGGTTTAGCTCTCACCAGCTCTCACTTAACACTAAAAAAAAATCACCATGACCTTTGGCACTCGTCAATGTCTATTGAGGCTCCCCTCCTTCCTCGCCTTCCACACCCTTGATGGGACAATATTAGAGGATGCCACTTCCTTCCGGTACCTCAGGGTATGGTTCGACCATCATCTCTCCTTCTCTGACCACATTGATGCAATCATAAAAAAACTTTGCCCCAAGCTTGGTGCCCCTTACAGGAATGGCCATAGCCTTCCCCTTACTGCTAGGCATGAACTAGTGCAGAAGATGATCCTTCCCTTCTTCAATTATTGTGACATAGTCTATAGTGCTGCTCCCAAATGCACCCTAGCCAGACTGGAAACCCTTTTCCACGCCTTTCTGTCGCTTTGCTCGATGTCACCTCACACTCCATCACTATGACCTCTACCATTCCTTGCATTCTATCCCTATAACCGACTGCAGCACTGCGCCACATTTGTCTCAAAATTTTGGCTCGACACTCTCCCATCCTATCTCTCCTCGCTACTTTCTCCTACTCCCACCCCTACTCATGCCCTTAGATCCCTAGATTACCGTCTCCTACTAATCCCAAGGTGGAGGACCACTATCGGGCAAGCTGCCTTCTCACACCATTTCCCTAAACTCTGGAATGAGCTCTCTCCTCAAATTTGCCACTCCTCCTCTAACCACTCCCTATCTACAGCACTGGCAAAGTACCTCATGGTAAATTGCACCTGCACCTGATTCCTTCTATTGCCTCCCACCGGTCTTGTCCCCCCCCCCCCGCCTGACCAGTGACACCAAACACCGCTATGAAGCTAACTTATTCAAAACCAACTACAGCACTTTTTGGCTGTGTTTTTTCTTATCCTGTCCTATAGTGCACTTATTTACTCTGTTTGCTCATCTCAGTGGTATTGAATTCTATTGGGTTCTGGCTAAACCATAACCAACGTGTTCTTTGTTACTCCAAGCCAAACTGCAGCCATTGTTTACTGTCAATCATTATACTATAGCTATGTGCCTCGTATTACTAGTTAGTCTACAGCAATTCCTGTTTTGTCTTGTAATGTTCACAATTCTAATCTCAACTGTATAAATGCCTAAATGTACATCTCTTGATAACCTGCGTGTTATCTCCTTCTGTACCCCCTCCCCCCAGGTCGCATCGGGAGACAAGCATTTTCTTGCTCAGTGTGCCTTTCCTGGTGTAACAATTTCAATAAATAAAAGATGAAAGTGACAGTAGGGGAACAATTATTTTATTATTTATCATGCATCGATGAGAGGCATACCAACAACATTTGTCGTATGCTCCTCATCGACATTGATAACTAAGCACCACTGCCAGCTTTATTCTGACCTGGGCTGGCTATTATCCTCAGTAATCAGACTACACTCCCTTGGTTCTCTGGTTGATAGTATCAGGAAGTCCCAAACTACTGCAGCCCTTGCTGCCCTACTGCTTCCCCAGTCATTCCTATATGGCCTACGCTTGGTTGAGAAATCCCTTCTTCATGTCCCAAGATGTAAAACCTCAAAATGCTCTAGTGCCTTCTCCCACTCTGCCCCAATGTACTGGAACTCTCTGCCTCCTGTGGTCCATCGGTCTCCATTACATGCCACTTTCTTTTTTTTTTTTATTTATTTTTCTCCCCTCCTACGTACCTGCCAGAGCCGCACCTTCAGGAGTCGCCAATGACCCATCCCTGCCACCGACTTACCTGCTGCTTGGGTCCCTCATCCTGCCACGGATTACCCCCCCCCCGGGTGGGGTTCGGGGTGGTGCGAAACATCCCTATACCTTAATATCTTCATCAGGACCCTGAGACAGTGGCAGTCAGTGGCATATCAGGACTGGGTATGGTACTCCATCTACCCGGCTCTGGAGGGTGATTTTTTCCCTGTTCTGTGAGGACGTTGCTAGCCCATGACATCAAGGTGTAAGCGCCGATGTCCGCAACGTCTTCCCTCACTTAGTGATGCAGCCCCTAGAGGTGATTGGTCCACAGGCCTCCACCCACGACCAATCAAACCTCCGAGGTGCCAACGAGCTGTCATGCCCCCAGCCTCTGCCAGAGGTCACCGCCGCCAATGGATCCCCACCTTCCCCGGAGAAGCAGGCTGTCGTCAGACGCTCAGCCTTCTCCCCCAGCCGACCCCGATGACCCGAGTCCGCCTGAACCCGGGTCACCAGCTTGGTATGAGGTGTGGCGTCCAGCGCCTCAACCCTCAACACCACCAGGCTGGCTACATGCCACTTTCAAAAATGACCTCCGCAAATTCTTATCCCTCTCTGATGTTTGCTCTTGCTTTAAACCACCATAGTCTGGTTCTCCCAGCTCTTTCCTCCTTTTCTCTGTACTAAACCTATTCTTGTTTATCACTTATGCTTCTATCCACCCTCTCCTGCTTACTCCTCTAGCTAAGGGCTACCTTCTTGCTAGGGTAGTGACTAAGTAAAGTCCTGCATGCTGAGCTATCTTATCCCTCTTTATCCCTCTCACTAATACCTAGGCCTCTTAGTGTGCCATGCACTTATATCTGAATTGAGTTACTAATACTCTTTCCTGCTGCAGATTTATTTGTGTTTTTTCTGTTGAAATGTTTATTCAGTTATGTGTACTCTTTCAAAAACATACTGTATTTAATTGCTTTTTGTATTAATTTAATCATTGTCCAAGTTTATCACTGAACACTCGCTATGTTGAAAATTCCTGGTTCTTGTATATACCATCCATCTATGTAACTGTTTTCTATTAATTGTCTTACCCTGTCTCTGTAATTGTTATTATTTGCTGTATTGGACCTTGTATTCTCCCGGGTCATGCTTGAAAATAGTCATTTCTTGGCTAGCATACCCACCCAGTAAAAAAACTAAATAAATAAATAAAATAATTATTCCCCTACTGTCACTTTCATCTTTTCCCATTCACCCACGAACCCCTCCCCCACTTTCCTTTGTGCCTATCCTATGCATGCTTGACGTACACCACTGTTTTCACCCCACCACTTCTGCTGGAAGACTGTTCCTAGCACCCACCACTCTTTCAGTGAAGCAGTACTTCCTCACATCCTCCTAAATTCCCCTTCCATAGAAACATAGACAGTGATGGCAGAAAAATGACCATTGGTCTATCCAGTCTGCCCATAAACCCTAAAAACATTGAACTTATTCTCCGTACAGGATTCTAATCCACTCTATCCGCTTCATGCTCACCACCCTTCTGCTATCACTGTGAACAACCATTAAGCCCTTCACTCTTTCCCAGCTATGTTTTGAAGCGATTGATACTGTAGTTTGGCACCCACTGCCTAAGCGGGCAGATTGTTCCATGGCTTCACCACTCTTTCTGTAAAATAAAACTTTCTCGTTTCCCTCTTGAATCTCCCCCATCAGTTTCCACTCATGCATCCGTGTTTTTGATTTGCTACTTATGCTAAATACAGTAGTTCTTCACAGTTTACCTTGTTCATTCCTTTCAGGAACTTGAAGGTCTCTGTCATATCTCCCTTCTCTTGTCTGGCTTCCAGCGAGTACATGTTCAGTGCCTTGAGCCGTTCCTCGTAAGAGCTGCCCTGCTGGCTCTGAATCATTTTGGTCACCCTACGCTGCACTGTCTCCAGTCTCTCCTTATCTTTCCTCAGGTGAGGACCCTAGAACTGGATACTGTACTCCAGGTGGGGCCTCACCAAAGAACTATAAAGAGGTAGTAATACCTCCTTCCTTCTGCTGTCAATAACCTGCCTATACACCCCAGCATCCTGTTTGCATTACTTTAGGCCTTGTTACACTGGTTTGATTATTTTAGGGAGTCAATGATGATGACCCCTAGGTCTCCTTCCTCAAAGGTTATGCAAAGAGACACATCTTGCCCTGTATGCCGCTAATGAACATTTTGAAAAGGTGGGCCTAGGATCAGTCCTTGTGGCTCCCCACTGGTAACCTTCTCCTCTTCTGATTTGACTCTGTTAACCACAAGCAGCTGTTTCCTTCCAACCAGTTTCTCACCCATCTAACTGTGTCCCTCACCGTACTCAGATCCTCTAGCTTCTTCATCAAACTTCTGAGGGCACTAAGTTGAAAGCCTTGGTGAAATCAAAGCAGAGTAATTCTACAGCATAGCCATTATCCACTACCATTGTTACCCAGTCAAAGGATACTATAAGATTGGTCGGAGAAATCCTTCCTGCCATGAACCTGTGCTATTTACTGTCTTGGAGTCCATTGCTCTCCAGGTAGTTTATGAGGTCCACTTTGACTAGTGTCTTAATTAGTTTACTCACAATGGGCCCTATGCACTATCCAGCAGAGTGGCTATACACCATGCAAGTATGACGCATAGCTACTCCACACCAATTGCACCCCCCATGCAGGATGCAAGGAATAGGGCACACCGCCCCCAACACACCCAATCCACAGACCGCAATGTGCAGGGGTGGACATGGTGGAACTTCGCGCCATGCACAGCAGCATGTAGTGTATCTACAGGGGGGTGTAGTGGACTGTCAGCTACGTCATGGGGGACCCTGCCATAACCGCAGTATGTGGCCAAGTCTGCGCATCCACAGGGTCCCCCCTGGCCTCAGCGGAAAGAGAGCTATCCACCTTCCAGCACACTGAGCCACCCTGTCCTGGCTGCATCTCAGCAGCCCCTCACCCGACAGTGCTTCTCCCCCAGCCAGCATGGCAGTACCACCCCCACCCACTGGCGAGGCTGCTCCTGCACTGCTGTGTGCCCTGATACCCCCAACAAAGATGTGCCCCGCCCTTCCATGGCACCACCACACCCCAGCCCCCAGCAAAAACATGCCACTCCGTGTGATGACCAGCGGCACAGCCCTCCACACACACTGCCACAGCCGCTGACCATCTGACTACACAGGTGCATGCAGCTGATGCACACCTGTGTATGTCAGACTGACAGTGTCCATGGCAGTGAGTGGAGGGCTGTGCTGCTGGCTGTCCCGGGGGGGCATCAACATACATGTATGGGGGTGGGTGTGCAGTGCTGTGGGGGGTTGGTGCCATGGGGGGGACAATGGCCAGCCGACATGCCAGTTGGAGCAACCGTGAGCAGTTGTGATCACCAACAGGAGAAGTTCCGGGTTGGTGATGGGCCACTGTGGTCCAGGTCATGGAGGGGTAGGGTTGCCAGTTTGGGAAGTGGTCCTGCAGTGTGGCGGGTGGGTGGAGGACACCATCCAATTGCCCAACAAAGGGCATGTGCGTGTAGGTCCAGGTGCCTGTGGTGGGCATTCATGCACCTGGACCTGCACTTATCTGCACAAGGGATCCACTCTCTGTCCAGGACGGGCATCCGATTAGATGCCCGGCCAGACCCATAACTCTGCCCCTGGCTGCCCTGAGGAGTCCTGCATGCCAGTGGGGGCGTGGCCAAGGACAGAGGCACATCCATTGTGCATACCACCAGATGCACACCTGTCCACAGGTGTGGAGCTGCTGTGGGGAGGATTTGGCATGTAACCTGCACCCATTCATGCACAGGGGCCAATACAGGTAAGACTGACAGGTCTGTAGTTACCTGGTTGCACCTTGCCACCCCCCCATGGAGCTTTCCCTACTTCATAGCATGCTCCTTTGTTGTTGTGCCCCTTATCTTCTGAAAAATACTCCCCTTCTTTAGCTTTCTCAGCCCTGTGAGGTGCGCATAGGTCTCTATCATGTCTTCCCTCTCCCTCCTTTCCTCCATGGTGTACATATAGAGATCCCTCAGTCTCTCCTCATAGGACTTATGATGCAGCCCCTGCACCATTTCAGATGCCCTCCACTGGACATCCTCCACCCTCTCTGTGTCCTTCCTGAGATGCAGTCTCCAGAACTGGACACAGTACTCCTGGTGGGGTCTCACCAATGGTAACGCCACCTCTCTCCTTCTGCTGGTGAGTCCCCTTTCTATGTACCCTACCATCCCGCTGGCCATGCCCACTGCCTTGTTGCCCTGTCTTGCCACCTTGAGGCCATCAGATATGATAATCCCAGAGTTCCTTTCCTGCTCAATGAGCATCAGTGCCTCTCCCCCCTATTTTATACGCTGCCTCTGGGTTTCTGTGTCCTATGTGCATTATTTTGCACTTTTTTGTATTGAAACCCAGTTGCCATATCCTCAACCAGTCCTCAAGTTTTCTGAGGTCTTTACTCACTCTCCCTGACCCCTCCAGAGTATCTACCCTATTGCAAATGTTGGTGTTATCTGCAAAAAGGCATGCCTTCCCTTCCAGTTTCTCTGCAATGTTGATTATAAAGACATTGAAGAGGACTGATACCATTACTGAGCCCTGAGATACCCCTCTTGTCACCTTTCTTTCATTAGAGTGAGTGCCATTTACCACCACCTCTGTTGCCTATCCATCAGCCAGTTCTGAACCCAGTTTACCACATTGGGTCCCACCCCCCGAACTGCCCAGTTTCCTTATTAGCCTCCTATAAGATACAGTGTCAAAGGCCTTGCTAAAGTCTAAGTAGGCCATGTCCACCACCCACCATGATCTATTTCTCTGGTCACCCAGTCAGCGGAATCCGTTAGGTTCATCTGACACAGACCTCCTTCCCGTGAATCCATGCTGCCTTGGGTCTAGTAACCTGCTGGATTCAACATACTCCATTAGACTTTCTAGTAAAAGAATCTCCATTAACTTCCTCATTACTGACATTAGACTGAATGGCCTTTAGTTAGCAGCCCCTCCTGCTGCCACTTTAATGAAGTGGGACTATGTCTGCCCTCCTCAGTCATTTGGAACCACTCCTGCTTCCACTGAGCTGTTGAATAGGGCTGCCAGAGGTTGCACCTAGAACCTCCCAGATGTTCCTCAGCACTTTGGGTGTACCCTTCTGGCCTATATAAGCCTATCCACCTTTGGATTTGCAAGTCCTCTCAGGACTCTTTTCTCTGTGAATGGACTTATATCTACTTCCCTCCCCCCAGTCTTCCTGCTGCCTCTATGTAGTCCATACACCTCACACTCCTCTGCGAAGACTGAGCAAAAGTATCTGTTCAGGATATCTGCTTTTCCTGATCCTGATCCTCCTCTACACAGTCTCTCCCTGCCCTTCTTAACCTCACAATCCCTTCCCTTGTCTTCCTTCTTTCATTTATGTGTCCAAAAATGGTTTTATCCTCTTTAGCTACCCCATGACTATCCTTTCGTCTGTTTTTGCCTTTGTGTCCCTCACCACCTTTCCTGCTTTCCTTTGCTTTTCCTGGTATGCCATCCTATCCTTCACCCTCTGCATCTCCTTGAACCTCCTGAATGTCATCCTTTTAGCCTTTACCTTCTTCTGCCTGTTTGTACTCACTTCTTTCACAGAGGTTTGTTGCCTTTACTATTCCATCCCTTAATTTGTCCCACTGTTCCTGCACCCCACCTAGGCAATCCCCTCAATTAGGTAACTTCTGAGGCATTCGCCCGTTTAAAAAAAAAATCTGCCCTCCTGAAGTCCTGGACCCCCATCCTTGTGCGGGTTGTCTTTGCCACAGTCCTTATGTTAAATCACACTGTACAGTGGACGTTGGTCCCCAGCGAGCATCCCACCATGAAGTCGGCAATACTGTCCCTGTTAGTGAGCACCAGGTCCAGTACTGCCCCATCAGGAGTGGGCTCTCTGACTAGTTGCCTGAGAAATCCCCCCTGTAGGGAGTCTAGGATGGCCCTACTTCTTTTCTTTTATTGTAATTCAAATTGTATTAATTTTTAAGAGACACACACATATTTCATAAATCAGACAATAAAGGTAAAGACAGATTCACTGTGCAGGAATAATGTTATGAATTGTGCTTGGTGCCACTTGTACATATTGATTTGTTTTGGCCTTACTCGTTCCCATCTTGAGTATGAGCTGATAACTGGAAGGCCCAAAAGAATAGTATCCACCTCCTCCAACTCACGGAGGTATACCTGGCAGCACTCAGGAGGAAAAACCCCCTTTAATGGAGGAAACCTCTGAGGAACCATGGCTACCAAGTTGCCTTCCTTCTAGGCATACTACAAGGAGATGGAAAGAAAAGCTGAATGCATTTCTGCTTCGAGATTAGGAATGTATGTCTCAAAACAAGATGATGTCCATCTTCCCAGACGTTTAATGATGTAGGCTGGAACTTTCTTTCATGAGGCAGAGGTAGCAGCACCGATTCTAAATGAATGGCCAGAATAAGCGAAAGGATCAAGTCCCAGGCGTTGTAGTAGTGAACGAATTGAATCCACAAATTCTTTGGTGGTTAGAGGTGCATTATTATGAGAGGTTAGTAGAGGAGATTCAGGACTGGATTGACTATGAAAACTGCATAGCTGGTTCAAAGAAGTGAGCGGGCACCAAGCAGTATTTGTAGGAAAATATTGAATGTCACGCCTTCTCGTAGCCTGTCCGATTTTGATGCAGGAAGATGGAGAACATAGTAGTCAGCTTGCTTGGTAAAATGTTTGACCCTTGAGAAAGGATGTTGCAGAAATTGATGAAACTGTGAATTCTCCGGATGTAGAAATCCATAAAATGCCAGACAGATAGCTGCAAGTAGGATGGTGGAGTGTGAAGTAGAAGGTTCGGACTTCAGTAGATTAATTAGCTGTTTGAAGATGGTATCATCGATGGACAAATGAGTAGGCATCCTTTTGAATGAGAGTTTTTGGATTGCTGTAAGAAGAAGCTTAACTGCAGGATATGATGTCAAGGAGACAGAAGCTGAATCTTGTAAGCAAAAGTGAAATTAAATGCCAGCTAAGTATTGGCGAATGGTAGAGTAAGATAATTTACTGGTTGTATGACAATAGGTCATGAAAGCTAATATGGTAGGTAGAGAAATCGGAAATGCAGAGGAGGCTGACATGGAGCAGAATGAACTGTATTTTCTCAGGCTGTTTTGTAAGCTGATGGTGTGCTGATCGATAAGGCTGACCACATGAGGTTTTGTGCTGTAGTAAGGTAATTAATCATGGCATGACTAGATTCTTGAAATGAGGAGCTGGAGTTGGTAGAGGATCCGTAGTAGGAAGGAGAATACGAAATTTCTGAAATTGAAAATGGGAAAGGTAGTCAGCGGCTGTATTGAGATGACCAGGAATATGAAAACATTGAATGCAAAAATTATGAATCAGAGAAAGCCATGTTTATCTCCGCAAGAATAGCATCATTGTGGGAGCAGTTGATCTGCCTTTGTTAATATCTACTGTTTGATTATCTGAATATATTAACACTGTAGACAAAGACCATCGATGACCCCAAGTAAAAGATGCTGCAACTACAGGATATATCTCAAATAAAGTGGAAGAGGTTGTGGCTGCAGGCAATTGTAGAAATTCAGAAGGCCATGTAAAAAAGATCCAGGATTGATGGAAAACAGCAGCGAATCCGTGAGTAGGTGAAGCATCCGTGAATACTTGAGGAGAAAAATCTTGAGAAATGTCTTTGTAGAACATAGAGTGACCATTCCATTGGTTTAGGAAGAGGAACCACATGGCAAGGTCGGATTTTACAGTAGCTGTAATGAAAATGTAATGGTGGAGAGCTGAAGCCGAAGGAAGCAGACCAAGCAGATATGCTATGAAGGTACGTCCTTGAGGAATTATACATGTAGCAAAGGAGAGGTAACCTAGCAGAGACAAGAGTTCGTGTTTTGTGCAGGATGAGCGATTGGAGAATGATAGAACCAGAGTCTTGATTCTGCGTAGCTTGTCCATAGGGAGTCTGGCTTCCATGCAAACGGAATCGAGAATGATGCCCAAAAATTCCAGGGAAGTGGCAGGACCAGAAGTCTTTTCCTCCGAGACAGGTACAGCTAATTGATGAAATAAATGGCGTAAGGCAGAAAGGGCTGCAGCTGGAGGCGCAGAAGAAGGTTCGATGAGAAGAAAATCATCAAGCAAGTGGATCACTGAGGTCACCCGACGATGATTCAACAACAACCAGCAAAGCGTAGAAGAAAAGATATCAAACAGTTTCAGACTGCTTTTGCAACCAAAAACTACCCGCACAGCAAAGTAGTAGGAATCTTCCCATTTGATGCCATAGAGATGCCAAAGGGACGGATGAATAGGAAGGAGTTTAAACGCATCGGCAATGTCAGCTTTAGAGAGCCATGTGCCTCTGCCCGTTTGTTTGATAGTCAATATGGCGTCATCAATCTTGGCATAGGCCAGAGAAAAATCCTGAGAAGGGATAAGAGAGTTGATACTGGGAATGTAAGTGGCACGTGGAGCGGATAGATCAAAAATAAGGTGCTGCTTCCTTGAGAATTTGCGAGTAGCAATGCCAGTAGGGCTGACATGAATGAGAGGAAAAGGCAGATGGAGAAATGGTCTGATGATATATCCGTTGTCCAGCTCCTTCTGCAAAAGGGAGGAGACCAAGTCCGGTTGAGTGAGAGCTGTTTGTAAATTAGGAGATTCGTAGGAGTCCTGAGGAAGAGAACAGATGCCAGTATGGAATCAAAAGTAAATCCGAGAGGAGAAACTGCATTAAAGAGCGAGATGGATGAGTGGCGAGCAGGACGGGATAGTTCGCTGGCGTTATCAGGAGTAGAAGGATGATACAATAGTCAGGTTCTGCTTCTTAAATTAGGGCAGATGGATTTTGCGTGAGCTTCACCACAATGACTGCAAACATGCAGCAGACGGCAGGGATGAAGGGAGCAACCCATATCATTGAAATTATTACAGACAGATCTACCAGCCATGAAAGTAATAGGATGGCCATGTTTATCGTAGGACAAGCGAGGCATAGCAATATGATTGCGTATAGTCCTGGTAATAGTGGAGCCTGAAGTGGTAGTACGGGATGTAGACGAATCAGGCATGGATAAAGGGCAGAAAGAAGTGGCATGGGAAAGGGAGCCACAAATCTGGCAAGTGAGAGCCTGTTGACCAGTGAAATGGCGGCAAAACAACTCATTGTCGAGTGAGCCCCAGTGAAGTCGGACATTCAGGTGAAAGAGAGCAGCAGCAGCTTTAGCTGAAAAAGATTTATGGTAATCGAAAAAATGAGTACCACCATAGTGGACGCCAAGGTCAACAACTAGATACAGGTAGGTATCCAGCTTGTCCCTGTGAGACAGAAAAGCAGAACACAAAGTGCCTCTGAACAGACTAAAGGCCAAAACAAATTCAGGAATAGTCAGTTTTTTGGAAAGCCTAGGGTCCTTAGAACGAAGAACAATGGAGAAATCACCACAGGAGACGACTCTGTTTTCAATGGTATCGAGGGAAGAAATAAGCAATGAGATAAGGTTGACATCTTTCCCTTCAATGATATCCTTGCAGAGATGAGCAGGAACTAGATGAACATGTGAAGCAGCAGGCACAGAGGAACTTGAAGCTTGAATACCTGAGGTGGTAGCAATGGCAGGCAAGGAAGGAGACGGTTGAGGCATTGGGGATGGAGCAGGCTGAGGGCAGCCGGAGCCTGGTGATGTTCCATAACATCCAGGCGATTGGAAATATCAGACACAGAAGAAGCCAGATGAGAATAAGATCCTTCAATTCAGTAAAGGCATCAGGAGCAGGGGTAGCAGGACGAGCTGGCATAGGGACGAGATTGAGATCCTGATTCTCGAGCCATAAATCATACAGTTCCTGCTTCTTGGCACCAGCAGGAACAGGGACCCCCAGAGTCTTCAATTCAGCCAGGAGGACGAGGACGGTCCAGTCTTTTAAAGAGTGTTTAGACTTTGCAGACTTCTTCTGAGGAAGAGGGGTCCTTCAGGTGGAGCAGGAGGATCTATGGAGCTACAAATGAGCTGAAGTACAGGCAGGAGGCTAAGAGCTGGAACAGGAATGGCAACAACACAGCCCAAAGCCAGAATATATATGAGGGAAACCAACAGGGATTCCCAGAGGAATGACAAAGAGAGTCAGAACAATTGCAGGCAAGGCAAGGAAATGAATCCAGAGTGAAACAAGCAAGGAACTGCCAGGAAAGCAGCACGGCAAATGATGGAGCCAGTAGCAGGTGGGACCAAACAGCAGCCGGACCAGGAAGGAAGCAACTGGATGAACTTCGGGAAGGGCTGGGCGGCGTGGAAGAGGAGAGGAGAAGGAGAGCTAACCAGGCAACCAACACCCGAATCTGCGGAGGCAGAGAAAGGGGGGGAAGCGAGGAGGAAATATGGCAGGAGAAGTGCCAAAGAGTTGCCGTAAGCGGTGAGAAAAAAAGCACTGGCAAATGACAAAGGCAGCAGGTAAGCACCAGCGAAGAAAAGAACCACACGCCCGGCCCAGCACTCAAACTGTGAACGCTAAACGGGAGGGGCTGAGCATGTAGGTATTTTTTATAGAGGGAATCCCTACCTATTGAATTACGGGCGGGCCCTTCAATTATATCGTAGAAAAGAAACTATATACATACTAAATAAAACTATATACAGTAAAATCGAGCATCTGTACCCTAACAGTTAAAACTTAAACATCATACATTGAAGTTTAGATGTTTGTGATGAAATGGATGTCCCTGTTTCTAGTCGAGACTGCAGCTGGGAGGCTCCAGTCCACATCCAGCTGACTGAAGTCCCCACCAGCAGCACCTCCCATTTCCGCCATTGTGCTGATGGCTTACCTTCAGTGCCTTATCCAGTTCTTTCCTGTGATGGAGGTCTGTAAATCTCCCAGTGTGGATAGTTGCTCTGTCTACTGTTTCCAGAGTGACCTATAGCACCTCAACCCCCGGTTCCTTGCATTTCTGTCACTCTGATACCTTCTCTCATGTACAGCACAACCTCCACCCTTCCTTCCCTCCATATGTTTCCTGAATTGCATGCAGCATGATATGGGCATGTCCCAGTCATGGCTCCCTCTGCACCTGACTCAGTAATGGCCACAAGATCCAGGTCTACCTTTGCCATGATGGCCTACAGATCTGGAATTTATAAGACTCCTTGCATTTGCACACATGGCCCTTCACACCTTGCTCCCACTCTGCCTGCAACCCCCTTCCCCCTTGTGACCCACATAATTTTCCCCTCTCTTTTTACAATTTCTGCCAGCATCCCCTTGTCTTGTAATACTCTGCTACTGCTTCCTTTAACCTGCTCCCTGGGGGAGTTTCCTCTTGTTTCAGTTTGTGGGGTTGCAGTTCATGTCTCCCTTTGAATTTCTGCCACCCCTTTTCAGCTAGTTTAAATGTTCATTAAAGTAACATTTAGACCATCCACTGAGGACAGCAATTCCCCCCCCAAAATGGATGCAGGTCATCACCTAGATATAGACCCATAGCCCTCCAAATTGGTCCCCAGTCCCCAAAGAAGCAGAACCCTTACTCTGTGCACCATTACTTTAACCATAAGGGTAGACGCTCCAGGTGCAGAGTACCCTATCCTCCCCTCAGCCGTAGACGGGAGCACCCTAGCAAATGCCACTATATGTGCTACTTGCCTTAGACTCTCCCCTGCTCTTTGAACTCTCCTGCACAATCCCAGTCCTGTCCCTTGCTAGGTTGTTTCACATACTGGATGGACATGGAGGGGTGCCATCATGTTTTTACAGACTGCTTGAAATCCAGAGTGCTCCATCTTCATCCAGGGTTCACATTTAAAGTAGAGACAGTATAAAACTATCAGTAAAGAACTTCAAAAGGATGACATACCCATTGAAAACATTGTAGAGTTTGGGTCTGATGGAGTCAGCATGCTGATGGGGTCAAGAAATAGTGTTCTGTCCTAATTCACAAAAGATATGCCTTACATATTTAACATCCATTACATATTTAACATGAGTTGCATATTTAATATCCACTGCATCTGTCATGTTGGACACCTCGCGGCAAATTATTCATGCAAGGCTTTTCCTAATAACTATCAGAGCCTTTCAGTTGATATCTGCTATTATTTTAAGAAAATGCCAAGCACATGCAGACATTACACACCTTTCAGGACCTCACTTATGCTACCGACTTCCAGAACCCTGCTAGACTAGATGGCTTAGTCTACATCAAGTGGCTGGGCGAACTGTGGAGCAGTTTCATAAGTGCGGCAGCAACAGGAATTGGAACAGTTTTACATTCCGACGTAGAAAGCTGTGCATCATGTTCTAGGACTATGTATTGTATAGCATCCTTGTATTTAGTCGACTATTTTAAAAGGGAAAAACAATCATGGTTTTCTTCATGAGCCAAGAGGTTCTGTACAAAAAACTGCTGTCAAATTTCATAACAACATCTGCACTCAGAGAAGCTTAAAATGTTCCGGACATTGATGCTACTAGCACAAAATCTCACTTTCTGTTGGACAAAATAACTTTTGGAAAAGCTGATTGCAAGGCACTTGTGCAGCAATTGGAAGAGGAGGGCAAAGAGGAAACAGCTCCGCACTCCATGACACTTGCAAAGCAGTTCGGGCTTGAGGCGTGCCTCCAGATAACAAAGATAACGGAATCTGCAAATTATGATGACAGCATCTAAAAGCATCCAGAAGCACCACACCCTGAGAAGCAGCATGTCTCAGTGGTGAAATGTGTGGTTTTGGCAGTCAAATTTGTAAACATTGTTGGAACCAGTGACGTGGTCAGGGAACAACTTGATGGTGAAACCCTGGGAAGTGAAATGATGGCTTCTCAGAAGAAAGACTGCCCTGCCAGTTGACGAATACTGGCAGTACTTCAGAAACCTCAAAAACTCTAGGAATCAAAGCCAGCCAAGATTCTCACTATTCAGAAAGCTTACATCAGGTTTCTGATTCTACTCCATGGAAATGCACATGTGGAAAGCCTATTGAGTGAAGTCAACCGCACCAAAGCTTAAGGACAGAAGCTGCATGAAAGCAAAAACACTAAGTGTGCTGTCGCATGTGCTCTGCAATAAAACAGAAGACTGCTTTTAGTTTAAATCATCACAGACCGTGCTAGAATGCTGCAGAAGCAATGAAAAAATACTGAAATGGCACACTGCAAGCACTTATTGGATATTGCGAAGGAGTCTATACAACCTTCACCTGGAATCCTTTCCACTAAGATACTAGCAGGAGAACAGGGTGAATTGTACCGCACTCCTTTAGTGCTGTTTCATTTTCCTAGCACTTCTGTAACTGGAATCTCCATGTAACCGTGTCTGTAATTTCTGTTTTGTATGCTGTTTAATATCTGTAACAAATGTGTTGTCTTGTATTTTGACCTGGAACCTTTGTAATGAGACCCTCAGCTCAAAGGTTACTCTGAAGCTGAAATAAATAAACAAACTGAGACCCCGTCCTGTTAATTTCTGGCCTGGCCTGGCTGTGAAGCTTGGAAATCCCTGCGGGGGAGGGGCAAAAATTATCCTTCCCTGGGAGACCTAAAGAGAAAACCAGAAAAAGCAGGGAGGAGAATTTGGGGGCTTGAGAGAGAGACAGCAAGGCTGCTGTGAACTAGAGAGCAGAATCAAGCTAAAAGGCTTTTTGCTCTGCCAAGGTAAGCCACTTGAACCCGTATTTGATGCTGAAGTAAAACTACTTTTTTTAGTTATTGTTTCTGCAGCTCCTCCATTCCAGCTTTGGCGGATATACCCGACTTTGGTCTGAATATGCCAGACTTCATGGAGCTATGGGTGGAAGAGGGAGTTTTATCCATTTATATAGTTTCCTTGTTCTGTTAGTGCATGTGTCCACCTGCCCGTGGGGATGCCAGCATTTGGGACACAGTCCCTGATGTGCGCATGTATTTGCACGCTCACATGATAGGCAGCATGGCTCCCTCCTTCCCTGTGTCCTAAACACTCTGCCAACCATACATGTTCAGATGGCAGTAGTGCTGCTGGATGTGGCATCCTCCCCCACGGGAGGAGAAAAGTGCCCCCGGGTTGCTCTATCCTCCACCCCCCAAGCTGGCCCAGATGACTTAGGCTTGTTTCCTAACCCTGGTCACCAGCGTCATGAACAGTAGCCCTACTGTTACACCAATGGGCCAGTAAAGAAACTTTTTTTTCATTGAACTTTGCCTAAAGTGTTTTTTTTTTCTGAGGGTTCCCCCGAAGTTTTGACTCACTACAACACTGCTGCATGTGGTTGGCTTTAGCGGTGGGATTGAACTTTCCCTTGTTTAATTAGGGATATGATGGACTCGGACAAAGTACTGAAATGGCTGGCAGAACAGCAAGCACAACAGGTCCAGATGCAACGGGACTAAATAGCTTAGCAAGTGCAACACAGGCTCAGAGAGATCAACAACTGGCGCAACAGGTCCAGATGCAAAGGGACTGGGTGGCCCGGCAAACACAATTGCAGGTGCAGCGAGACCAGTAGCAGGTGCAGAGATCAGCAACAACAGGAGTTTATGAAGCAGGTGCTGCAAGTGCAGAAAGAAGCTATGCCTCAACTCCAAGTCATAGGGAATCTTGTCGCTGTAGTACCTCACCCCATGCTAACAAAATGGGTCCTGAGAATAATCCCAAAGCCTACCTTATAACTTTTGAGAGAGATACCAGTACCATTGCCTGTCCACAAGAAAACAGAGCCACTCACATTGCACCATATCTGACTGGAGATGCACAAGCTGCTTATCAGAGCCTGGACAATGTCACTGCCAGAGACTATGAAAAGGTAAAGGTGGCTATCCTTGACCAGACTGGGATAACTAAAGAGAGCTAGCAATGAACTTTTGCACATTTTGTTTTAAAGCTGGAGCCCAACCCAGAGTGACAGCTCAAAAACTGAAAAACTTGGCTACTCTGTGGCTAAAACCAGAAGTATGCTCTTAAGAGGACATTTTGGATTTAATTGTGTTGGAGCAGAGCAGTACCTGAACATTTTGCCAAATCCAGTACGTGACTGGGTGAGTCATCACAAGCAAACCCCCTGATGGCTGCTATCAAGATTAAAAGCATTATTCAGAAGCAGAGAGACCAGAGGCCACTAGGAAGGGCAGAACCCAAGACCAACCTCGGTGGCAATCCAAGGGAAGATCCTTGTAGAAGAGGGAAGAAAGGACAATGGGGGATGGAAATAAGCATAGTGGTATGGGTAAGTGGTCAGATGGTTAAATAATGGTTACCCCTCCATGCCCAAAGGTATAACCCTAGGATCTAGTGTAATTCCCCAGTCTTAAAACAGAAACAAAATTCCAGTGCAAAACCCTCCCCCAAAACATGCACGTATTAAATTTAAACATTTTAACTACCTATTGGCTTTTCTTACTTTAAATTCCATCAAAAGACGGTCTTCTTAGTTATCAGTTTGGAATTCCAATGTGAGCAAGCCAAACCACCACATCACGGTGGGACCCACAGTCTGGTCCCTGCACTAGCTTCGGCTCTGAAATGCCTGCAGTGGCTACTCATAAATATAGAGTGCATTGCCTAATTGGCTCCTTTCAATAAAGTGCTTCCACCCAAGAAATTTCACAGGTGGTGAAAGGAGCATGCTAAAGGAGTACCACAACTCCTTTGGATGTGTCCCCAGTCCTAAGACCCCGTTCCACAGTCACCCAAATTGGGGGGCACAGGTCAACATCCTGATAGTACCGTTATATGTTTTTGCTGTGGTAAAGTGGAGCATATTAGCAAGTTTTGTGACAGTTTGGACTGTGAATATTTGGAATGTGTGACTACAGACCACAACAGTGGACCCCAGTCCAATCATCTATATACTGTACCAGGGCAAGTGGGGGACCAAACAGTTATGGCTCTGGTGGATTCAGGTTGTGGGCAGACATTAGTTAAGGGGTCAGAGGTAGAATCCAGTCTGGGTCACTGGGAAGAACACACTAAAACTGATTTTGTACATAGGGATATCCACATATCCTACAGCCCCAGTATGGTTAAAGTGAGCAACTGGGTAGGAATAATAAAGGTAAGAATTTCAAAACCCTACCTTGGTCAGTAATCCTTGGCCATGACTGGGAAGGTGCTCATGCCTCCTACAAAATAATTCTAAAATGCTTTTGGGAGGAGGAAAACCTGGAGGGCTTAGAACTTTTATTTTCCCTTTGTAGATACCCAGAAAGGAAGCCCAAGAAGTCCCAAGGTCAGAAATGGAGGGAGAAAAACAAGGAACCCCTCTCTCCACAGTTGCAGTAGTTAGGGACTGCAAGGACCTAGGTTCAAGGAAGGTCGGAAGTGACTCTGAGGAGGAACTGGCACCCACATCAACAGGAGGGCACAAGGCACTTCTGGAGGTCAGGCCAGACATGTTTCAATATCCAGCCAATATCATTTCTGAACAAAGAAATTATGAGTTCCTTAAAAAATGCTTATCAGAACCCAGCTGTGGTAAATGGCAATGTGAGAAACAAAAAGCACAAATATTTCCAAGGTTTGAACTGAAAAATGACATTCTGTAGAGGGTGGAACAAGAAAAACAAATGGGAACTATGCATAGAAACATAGAAGTTGACAGCAGAAGGAGACCGCTAGGTCCATCTAGTCTGCCCATTTGTTTTAGACCAACACAACACTCTAGTTGCCCTTTGTAGTCAGGGCTCCCTTGTGTCTACCCATGCATTCTTGAATCCCTCCACAGTGTTGACCCCCACAACCTCTTGGGGCAGGCTGTTCCAGGTATCCACCACTCTTTCTGTGAAGAAAAACTTCCTGGCGTTGGTAGAGAACCTCCCTCCTTGCAGCCTGAGGTCATGTCCCCTGGTCTTGGAGCCCTTCTTGAAGTGAAAAAGTTCCTGTGCCTGTACCTTGTTAATGTCTTTTGTGTACTTGAATGTTTCAATCATGTTCCCTCTCTCTCTCTCTTCTCTGCTCCAGGGTACATATTCAGTTCCCTAAGTCTTTCCTCATAGGACATGAACTGCAGACCCTGAATCATTTTTGTCACCTTTCTCTGTACTGTTTCCACCCAGTCAATGTCCTTCCTGAGGTGAAGCCTCCAGAATTGGACTCCGTATTCCAGGTGAGGCCTGACCAGCGATCTATACAGTCATAGTACCACCTCTCTCCTCCTGCTTGTGATTTTCCTTCCAATGCAGCCCAGAATTCCGTTGGCCTTCAATGTTGCCTTCTCACACTGCTTACTAACCTTCAAGTTGTCTGAGATTATTATTCCATGATCTCATTCCTGGTTTGAGGCTGCCAGTTTTTCGCCTCCTAGGTAATACTCCTTTCTTGGATTTTTCTTTCCTATGTGCATGACCTTGTACTTTATCAGCTTTTGGTTCCCTGGCCTGCAAGAAGGGAGGTATTAAGACTTGCTCATACTATACCTATTGCAGGCCACTTTAGCCAAGAGAAAACTGAGAAGCACATACTTGCCTGAGTTTTCTGGCCAGGTATATGGAAGGAAGTGGCAGATTTTGCTCTCCTCCCTTTTGACCTGTTGCTCTCCTCCCTCTGCACCCTTGACTGCTCTACTGAGACCACACGGTGGTTCCAAAGTTACCTTTCAGATAGATCTGTCGGTTTGTGTAGGACCTTCCCCTCCCCACCCTCCCAGTTGCTACCGGGTACCCCAGGGCTCCATCCTGAGCCCACTCTTATTCTCCCTGTTTATAAACTCTCTCTCCCCTCTGACTGTCCCTCTTGTGATGCCCTATTTTATGCAGATTACCTTGTCCTCTTCACTAGTGATAAGGCTCTTGAAAATATATCCAGGGTTTTATCTGATGACTACTCTTCGGCACACACCTGATTCCACTCACATACCTAATTGTTAATGCTAAAAAAACTAAATCCATGCTACTTGGATCTAAACCCCTCCTATCTAAGGTCACCAAGGCTGGGTCCACTCCTTCAGTAGTCTCACCAGATGACACTGTACTTGAAAATGTACTAACTTTCAAATATCTGGAAGTTATCCTGGACCCATCCCTCTCCGATTTCAACCATATCTCCTCTATTATCTGTCGTATTACCAGAAACTTGGTGCGGCTTACCAGATAAAGTCACTCCTGACCAGGGAAGCCCATTTAGACATTGCCCAAGGCAACCTGCTACCCTTGATTGACTACTGCTCCCCTATTTACTCACACACATCCTCAGCCTTGCATGCGCACCTCTGCTCCACATACAACAACATATGTTGTTTCATTCTCCTAGCACCATATTCCACTCACCACTGCCACCTCTACCAGACTCTTGACTGGCTCCCACTACACTGCAGACTTGATTACGGACTTGGCTGCCTCCTGAAACATCCATCAGTCATGGTGAAGCCTCCCCTTATACATCTCTCCTCAAGACCAGAACTTCCTCGAGATGTCTGCTTGCGTTCTCATCCCCCCCCGGATATCCCAAAAGTCTCCTCGGTTATGGGTAGCAGAGCGTTATCTGTAGCGGCTCCCACTCTGTGGAACAGACTCCCCATGCCCATCCGCTCTTTGGACTCCCACGCCACTTTCAAAACAAACATCTCAAATCCTGGCTGCTTGATGAGGCCGCATGACATTGCTGGCTTGGATAACCCCCACCGCCACCACCACCTTTCTGACTTTTCCCTCTTGGGCTGCTTTGGCATCCCCTGCCCTCTTTCATTTCTGTGGACTCTGACTTACATCCCTTCTCGAAGCTCCCACTTGGCTATTGTCTTGTATGTTTTTTTTTTTTACATCATACATTAATTTACACTGGCCACTTATCCTTTGTTAATAATTGTATAATAATTGTTGCTTAAGAAGACACGTACAAGCCAACCTGGTGGTGCTGAGGTTGAGGCACTGGATGCCACACCTCGCTCCCACTGGCGCTCGGGTTCGAGGAAAACAATCCAGGGGCTGCAGGGGGTCGAGGGAGGAGATCGAGCATCCGGGGTGCTCTCTCCCCGGGAAGGGTGGTGGCGCTCGATCAATAGAGCGACTCTGGTGGCGGCTAGAGGATCGTCGACTGAACAGCGCGGCGTAAGCCCTGGGTGGGTGGAGCCACGACACCACGTCACCTTGCTGGCCGCGGCTCCACAGGAAGGAAGGGAACCGAAAAAAGACAGAAAAACCCCGTTTCTGGGGATAGATGAAGGCACTTTGACCTTCCATAGCCCACACTCCCAATTCCGGGCTATTTCCTCTCCTGCCGACTCATGTGCTGGGTACTTTGCCCTGTAAAGATAGAGTGCCATGGGTGGATAGGGCAGCCCTACCTCCAGAGGGTTCAGACCTGGAGGTGGTACTTAGTGCACGGGGGTGGGAGGAGTTGTCACGGAGGGAGGTAGAGGCTGGGAAGCTCCCGGGGCTGCTTGGAAGGAGTTCTCCAGGGTTGGAGATAAACAAAGTTAAAAAAAAAAGATGAAGACACGTACAAATAAAGAGGTTTGCATACTCCACAGAGGTGGGAAAGGGAATTGTTAAAGGGACTGAGTACTTGCAAGTAGCAGGGGCAGTTGTCTGTTACACCCTGAGGGTAATGGTTTAGAACAGAATGAGTTACCAGGGTAAAAGTCTTCATGTCTTGTAAACATTTTCAGAATGTATGAACCTGTAAATTGACCTCTGTATACCTTCCCCACTTGCCTCAGTGATATGTGTGGTATTTACTGTATAACTGCAATAAAGATGAGTTTTAAAAAAAAATTGTTGGTTATCATGATGTACTGATTGTTTTTTTTTTTTCTTCAGCCTCTCATTAATTTTACTTTTCTGTGTCACTTTCTTTGTTCACCAATGATGTCTGTATATCCACATGGCTTGTACTCATTGTATAACTTGTCACTACCTCTGTAACTGCTGCCTGTGTGGCCCGAGTCGTTCCTGAAAATGGTCCCTTGGATCAGTGCACTTACCCAGTTACCAAAGACTTAAATAAAATGAATAAATACATTTTTGTGCTTCCTGCCCAGAGCGCCAGTTGGTTGCCCCCAGAAGTATAAAGCAGGACCCATTGATCCCTATGCCCATAAGGTCTATTTCATTTGAAAGAATTGTGGTTTATATGGTGGTACCCCCAGTAGAGCATCAGTATATTAGGGTCATAATGAATTACACCACCCAGTACCTCGAGGCTATTCCCATGCAGTCCACTACAACCCGGTCAATAGCCAAAGAACTGCTAAAGGTACTGTAGAGGACAATGAATTCACTGCCTTTAAATTTTACTGTTTCATCTGCTCCAACATTTTCATGGCAGTTTGATTTAGGTGAAGTGCAAGAGCAAGCTAACTTGTCAATGGTATTATATATTTTCACGGGCATATAATTTTCACTGGATTTTCAAAACAGTGACTATAGCAAACATTTTATCCCCAGCGAAAAATAGGTCCTCTACAATATTTTCTCAAGTTGGGCTACCAAAGGAGATCTCAACTGATCAGAGTAACAACTTTATGTCAAAGTTTATGAGGGAAGTGTGTGCTTTCCCGAAGGTTAAGTTCATCTGGACATCAGTGTACCACCCTCAGACCAAGCACAGCAAACCCAGGCTAGACACTATAATCAGGGGCCATGCTATGAGAGTTCGAACCTGGTGACAGAATACTCTTGTGCCCCCTAGCTCTAAAAGTAAACTCCTGGCTAAATGGCACAGACCATATGAGGTTGTGAGAAAAGTGGGGCCAGTTAATTATGAGGTATTGTAAACCAACCAAATAAAAGAAAAACAATTTATCATGTTAATTTGTTGAAATCCTGGAAAGACTTGGAGGTTTTGCTAGTTGACCCAGAGGAACCTAATAGGGCCCTTAGTTAGGTGATGGATGAGGACTAAAAGATGCAATCCTCGACTTAGGCCCTAAAATTTTAAAAGAACAAGACCTATCCCATTGGAAGAATGGCTCAACCTTACACAGAAAAACATAGCCCAGCAACTAGTAGGACATTTTGGGGATGTGTTCTCCCTAAACCGGGACAAACTCATGTGATACAACAGCACATAGACACAGTCCCAAGCGTCCGGATCTGCCAACAGTCATATACGCTCCCAGAATAAGTTTGAGAGATGGTATAGGAGGAGATCCACTCTATGTTGGAACTGGGAGTCACTGAGCAATCTCAGAGTGACCGATCTAACCCTATTGTTTTACTCCCAAAACCAGATGGATCCACTCAGTTTTGTATTGACCTCTGGAAAGTCACTGCAGTCTCCAAGTTTGATGCATATCCTATGCCTAGGGTGGATGGACTTCCGGACCAGTTGGGTAAGGCCCAGAACATTAGTACCCTAGATCTGACCAAGTGGTATTGGCAAATCTCAGGAAGTGTTGGATATGAATACAGTGCATGGCTTCAGACAGGCATGGGATAGGCATAAAGGAGCATTACAGATGAGTATGACTAGATAGGCCATTGATAGAGTAAAGACCGATGGCACATTCATAAGGTAGAGCAAATGGGCAGACTGGATGGGCCTTGCTGTCCTTATCTGCCGTCAACTTCTATGTTTCAATGGTAGCCAGTGCTGAGTGTGCCATGGTCATAGTTCTGAGGGAGAGGGTATGTGAAGGAGTCTATACATCCTTAACCAGGGACTCCCTTTTCACTAAGATACTAGCAAGAAAATAGGGTGAATTGAGACCTAGCCCTGCCAATTTCTGGCCTGGCCTTTTAAAGGTCATATGCTCTGGCTACATGGAGGCTTGGAAATCCCTGCAGGAGGGGCACAAATGATCCTCATCTTGGAAACCTAGACAGAGAAAGCAGGGCTACTGTGAATTACAGAGCCAAATCAAGTAAATGGTTTATTGTTCTGTATTTGTTCTGCCAAAGTAAGCCTTTTGAACCCTTATTTGGTGCTGAAGTAAAGCAACTTTTTTTTTCACTGAACTTTGTCTGGAGTGTTTTTTTCTGAGTGTTCCCCCAAAAGTCTTTGTTTGCTACAGCACTGCCACAGATATATACTGCAGCTTTTAATTAAGTTTTGCAATGAACATTCCTCAAAAATCTCCATTTTTATGTTGGCTTGCGCTTGTGCAGCCAACATACTGCAGTAGTAGCAGATTCAGATGTGTGGTCACTGTGGACGAATGCAGGGCACACATCAGTAGGTGTGTCCCTCATTCCCCAATAAGGCAGCTGCAGGCGCTGACACCCTCAACACGTAAACTGGCCACCAGATCTAAGGAAAGGTCTGCTGCAACGAGAGCCAAGCTTTTCACACAGCGGCGTGCCTTTCCTGGTGACCAGTTTACAAAACATGGCAGCATGCCACCGCAGAGTGCCCTGACCCACTTCATTTGCCAACGGGGAGCCCACTCCCCGTCAACCTAATGCACCCCCTTCCCATTTAACCTGTGTGCCGAGGGGTTGCCTAGTCCCCTTCAGCATCATGTCCCCCCTTCTCAGTTTAAATTGTCGGTGGGGAGCCACTCCCGTTGGCATAATGTCCCTCCGTTTGTTGTGTGCTGATGGGGGTGCCCAATCGCCGTCAGCTACGGAACACCCCAAAAACAAACACTCAGGTGGCACGCTGGGAGCCCACCCCAGCGTCAAATGCTCCTGTAAAGAGAAACTTGCCATGTTTTTTTTTTTTTTTTAACCTGCAAAGCAGAAAACAGCCCTCGTTGACTCCGTGGCCCTCCCGCAGCCCACGCCCACCCTCTCGCACACCTACCTCCCCACACCCCCGACCCCATACTTACCTATGGAGCATGACGTGACGATCTTCAGTGGACCGGGAACACGTCTGTACTCTTCAAAGCCGACCGCGAACTGAAGAAATCCCGGTAAGCTGTTTAATGGCATAAATAGGGTTTTTTCAACTTTGGTGCATATCTCAGGCATTTTTGGGAATTTTGGCACCAAATTTTCAACATGGGGTTATTGGAACCCCTCCTCATGAATTCGGTCACTGTCATGGCATTATTCGGTCCTGAAAGGTGATTTCACGGTCACTGCACAGAATCACCTTTCGGGACCGATTAACAAAGTGACAGTGTCACTGTTCATGAGGTAGGCTGTCAAAAACCTATGTTGCAAATTTGGTGAAACAAATCAAAAAAATTGCTGTTTTACGAGCATGCATTGCGCAGTTTCCATGCACGCTCGTAACTTCGTGAATTTGTAATATTTGCACTCCAGATTTTCAACATTGCCATTTTTCCACACCTCCTTAGGAACAGTACAGCTGTCATTTTACATATCCTGGCTGAAATGTGTTTTCGCATGTCTGGTGCAGAATAGCACGGTCGCTGTGCGAAATCAGTTTTCAGGACAGTTTGAGACAATGACAAGTGACACCATTCATGAGCAGAGGTCCTAAAATGCCTATGTTGAAAATTTGGTGACAAAAGTCCATAAAATGACTGTGTTATAAGCTGCGATTGCGCAGTTTACACGCACTCTTATAACTTCACCAAATTTGCAATATTTTCATGCCAGATTTTTAACACTGGCATTTTTCACATCTCTTTATGAACAGTACATGCTCATTTTTCACATCCTGCCCAAAATGTGTTTTCGCACCTGTGGCGCAGAATGGTGTGTCGCTGTGGGAAATCAACTTTGAGACAGATTAAACACAATCACAGTGCCACTGTTCATGAGGGAGGTCCCAAATGCCTATGTTGAAAATGTATCTTTTCAGGGTGGGGTGAGGTTGGCATCAGTTCAATAATTCACTGCCATTCCTATTTTGCATCTCTAACTCCTGCACAACCAATGCCAATGCCAGCGAGACAACATTGCATTGACAAATGCTTGTTATGTTTACTGTTGTGCTTGTGCAAGTGAACATATTGTTATGATACTAAATTTTGAGAGATGTGTCACTGTGGTCCAATGTAGGGCAGTCTGCAAGGGGCTTGTCAGTTTCACACCAATCATCAGCCAAGCTGATCATAACACTATTTTGGCTAGCTGGCTGGAAATTTCATATTGTTCAAAGGAGAGAGCCAGCCCAATCATAGTCCATTCTTTCCGTTGATCTGCATAATGCCACCCAGCATGCACAGCTAATCGCACCATGATTAGCCTGCTGTGGTTCCCTTAACTATCCTGAAAGGAGGGACACTGTCAGCTTTTATGCCGTTTGCGTACGTGCATGCAGGTATTTACTGTGCTCCATGCCTGCAAATTGGTACTGTAATTTGTTTGTTGTACAAAAGTAAACCATTTAAATGTTTTACATTAAACTTGCATTTTCAGCATCCCGACCTAAATGCCAACCGGACCCCGCTCCTGCACGTCCATGTGAGTAACATGGCACTGATCCATGGGAACACGCATTCACGATGAGTTGTGCATATGTAAGTCTCGTAGGTATAAGAAATAGCATGGCAGGTAGTGTTCCATTCCACTGCACTTTACAAAGCAAACCTCAGTTTAAACATTGCACTCTAACCTGTTTATTATTTATTTCTTTTACTAAACGCTGAAGCCGTGACTCTGGGCATGCACATTTGTGTTATTACTAATGCAACAAGGCAACAGAATCAGTGCACCACCACTATCAAAAGTGAAGAAATGCAGAAACAACAAAGTATAGTTGCAATAGTGTTTTAATAAATACATATCAAAACATGTCCTTAAGTACTAATGCTCATGCCCAGAGTCACAGCTTCAACTTTCAGTAAAACAAAATTAACTAGGTTAGAGCACCTGCTTTAACTAGAGTTTGCTTTGTTGTGAAGGACCCTTCTGAATTGCCTGACACTGGGGTGCCCAATCCTGGTGCTAGCTATTAGCCCCACTCTGCCCACTTTCATTGTGCAACACTGAGGAGCCACCCTGGTGCTGCCAAACATAAAGCAGGATTTGAAAATGTTCTCCATCCTTGCTCATGAGGTGGGGTTATAAGAAGGCTATGTTGAAAATTTGGGGGTAAAATATGAAAAACAAATTTATGAGTGTATGCTGAAAATTTTTAAATGCATACTCATAACTGTAATTTTCAATATTCTGACCCCAGATTTTTAACATAGTCATTTTTTCACATCACCTCATGAGTGTGACAGTTGTCATTTCTCAAGTCCTAGCCAAAATGAGTTTTCACACTTGTGGCACAAAATGATGTTTCGGCCACTGTTTTATAAATGACACCGGTCATGTTCAGAAGGAGTGGTCATAAGGCCCGTTCACACAGCCAAATCTGAGCCATTGGAGATGGTGCACACTGGTAAGATTGGTGCCACTGCCCCCATCTGAACATCACCATTTTTGCATTTTCCAGTGGCGTTTCATTGTGAGGGCAATCCCTCTTTCCTTGGGTTTGCATTGCGATGCTTGAGTTTTGCACTGTTGCATTGGGCTGTGTGAACAGCCAGCACCACACACAGTGCTCCAACTACCTTTGGGCAGAATGATCGAGGATAGGTCATCGGACCCAAGTTCAGCCAAAGGCTCCTTTTTGTACTTTGAACATAGCTGAACTTGAGGAAGTACAGTACCTCTTTCAGTAAACCGAGGGCTGAAAAGAGAAAACACAGTCAGCTGTGTTCAAAGTACAAAAAGGGGCCTTCGGCTGAACTTGGGTCCGACGACCCAACTTTGATCCTTCCGGCTGCAGGACTATTTCTGTTCACGCCACCTCCCCAATCCTGGCACACTCCTCACCCTCTGAAGCCCTCACTGACAGCAGAAACAGCTGCTCAGCAGCCAGCCCATGTGAACACTGCTCCACAGCATTGCAGAACAGATTGACAGCAATGATCAACATGGCAGCGTTTCTTTTCTTGCCGTGAACAAGCCTATAAAAGACTATGTTGAAAATCTGAGTACAAATGTGAAAAACAGTTACATTATAGGGAAACTTTGAATTGTTTCAACATTTACCCATAACTACCTTTTTGCAGATTTTGACCCCTGATGTTCAACATATCCCTTGTGTTACCACACCTCCTGACCATGGCAGGTGTCATTTTTCAAATCTCCTCTGAAATTTGTATCCACAGTCGCACAGCAAAATCACCTTTCAGATGGGATTTTAAAAATTCCACTGGTCTTGTTCATAACATCAGGTCATAAAAAGACTGTTGGACATTTGGGGTCAAAATGTGGAGCCCACTGAAAATTAGATATTGTCCTCAGTTGCTCTATCCTGGGTAATTATAATCTAACAATGTGTAAAAAGCAGGGCACAGCTGAAAATGAAACATTGCACCTCTTCTGCTCTATCCTGGAAAATATGCAGTAAAATGTACAAGCAAGACCCAGTACAACAACAAACTGCTCGAATATCTCGAATTGATAAATGCTTGTTTATTTATTACTATGCATGCCTGTTTAGTCTGACAATTGTTTATTTTCAATGTTTTAAATTGTAAAGCCCTCTATTTCCTTCACCTCGTTTCCTTGTATGTTTTCTGTTATTCTGTTCTTCACACTTGTAATGGCCTTATAGAGAGGTTCTGTGACCTGTTTTAAGTTATTTTAATTTGTAAAATAAATAACTACACATAAAAACCACCTTAAAGTGGTAAAGTCAGCACTGAGCCCCCACACCCTGGGACTGGTTACAATTTTCACTTTAAGCACAAGTATATATATATTTGTTTACTTACTGTTTACTACAGTGCAGTAGATCGTATCAGGCTTATGCTGTTGACTTCCAAGCTAACATTTGCTATAACTACAAATCCCAGAATACCCTGCAACTGACATCAGAGCAGGACAGCAGCAGTGGGATATTCAACAGCCTGCAGTACATGTTAGAGCTTTTATAAGCTTGGATCAGATGTTTGCTTGCCCCGCTGCACTCCTGGGGCTAAGTACAGTCCTCTGTGACTGTATTCCATCATCTTAACTCAACAGAGTTAAAATTAATTGTAGATAGGACAAAAATTGCGGTATGCAGAAAAATTAAGATCACCACAAAAATTCCTTAATAGAGGTCACCAGGAATCCACTGAAAATAATCAGTGGAAAAGGTGAAAACCAGAAGTAGGGAAAGCACCCTAGCACCAGACAAAAAGCGAAGTCAGTCTGATAGATTAGTATTCTCCACCAGATACACAGGCAGGTTGTGTGTGGTTAAAAGAATAATTAACAAGCACTGAGGCATACTACAAGTACACACAGCACATGGAGCATCATTCAAAGATAGACAATTTATTGCAGCTAAAAAAAATCAATGAACATTAAGGACGGGATTATCCATACAGAATATTCAGCAACAGACAAACCCACTGGCCAGCTACTGTTGGTACCACTTAAGCCTGGCCTGCACCCCTGTGGCAGGTGTTTGATATGTGGTCACACATCTAAAAAGGCACAGTTTATAAGCCCATATACAAATGGCTTTTTTAAGATCACAGAACAAATTGATTGCAATACCACTGGAGAAATGCATACTATCCAGTGCCCTTGTGGCCATTCCTACATAGGTAAAACAATGCAAGCATTTAAAACATGCATCGCAGAATGTAAAAGAACCATCAGGAGGCAAGACTTTACATCATGGGTCGCAATGCACTTTAAAGAAGCAGGCCAAACAGGAGCATTGCTCAGGTTTTGAGGGCTAGGGTATCTGCACCACTGTCAAGCGAGGGTGACTTCAATACATTTTACAAAAAGGGAATGCTATGAATTTTAAAATTAGGATCCTTAGATAAGTCATGAGGTATGCATGAGAAGTTAACTGGCAGGCATGTTGGTAAACAAGAACAATGGTCCAACAAAGCTCCTTGTATTCACCTCCACAAATGTACGCCACCCCTTTACATACCTAGACCTAGTTTCAGCGGTGATAATAGCTGCATTTATAAAATGTAACTACATTTTAAATATAGCCAAGTTCCACATCCTCCCAGGCCTCACAGCTGTGTAACCTTAGTAACAATACAACCAGTTGACTGAAACTTCATCAGCATCATTGCTACTTCAGTCTCAACCACGGCTATGTGAGGAATATAAAAGCACTGTAATCCAGTTATCATTGATAGGGGTCACAACTATGAGTTTATTTAAATGTCTAAAGTTGCTCTGAAGGTTTCTTGCACTTAAGGTATTAAAGTTTATGGCCCATGTTTCCAGTGTGATAATAAAATGTTTAAATGTTTATTGCAAATGCTTCTGCCTGGTCACAGAATCATCCTATGTGCCCAGTACAGCTTTCCTATGTTTTCCTACCTTATGGGGCATGTATAATAAGGCTCTGGTCCCACAGAAGTTATAGGTCTCGTGGTGACTACGTAAGTTCCAGTGTCAGTACCCTCCAGGATCTGGGCACCTCTGGATGCAGTTCTCCAGCTGGGATCAGCCAGAGGGGGCCAAATGGCAGCAGGTTCTTGGGTCCAGGGTGGTATGGGTTCTCTCCAGCGTGGAACTCTGAAGTCTTGGGCCCCACCAGGATCTAGGATTGGGGACAGAGGGGGCCTGTTTAAGGTTCACCCTCGAGGAGGGCCACCTGATGGTCCCCATGAACTATCCTGTTAGGCTAGTAACATGAAAGCAATGGACAGTAAACCTATTCTGGTAGAGCCTGTGGCCTGAATGAACAACAAAGAAAACTGTGTACAGATGATTCAATGCAGTTGGCAGTGCCGATTATCTGAACCCAAGAGTGAAGGAAAAGATGTAGCAGTGCGGTAAGACTCTGTAGCTGTGATCAACTTGGTGCTGAACACTGAATCCCCAGGATTTTTTATTTTTATTTTTTTTATTTTTTACCAGGAAGTGAACTGGGCACAGCCCTTTTTCAGTCATGCCTCACGTTGAATAACAAATAATAGACAATACAAATTCACATACAGTTAACAAGTACCAGATAACCAGTTAGCATTACAAGAACATGAGTTTACATTCTCATAAAAGTTTTTTAACAGAATTTTAAAATTCTTGATTTTGTTTGCAGATTTTACTAATGCTGACAGATTATTCAAAATGGAAGGAGCATACCAAGTAAAAGACCTTCTACTTAATGCCAACTTTGGAGTATGAAGATAAAAGAGTTTCAGTATTTTCTGTATCTGATAAGAATATATAATTTATAAATTTACTGCAAAGGGAATGCAGAGTTGAATTTTGATAAACCCAGAATGCAAAGACAGTAACGTGATACTCAATTCTTAAGTGAGGCATTAGAATCTTCATCTTTTCTTAGAATAAACAGTGATGAGTGCTTTGGGGGCCCTCTGTGCAGATCAATATATGTTATTTAATATCACTTGATACTTTAAGTTGAAAGAGCTCTGGTTCACAAATAGAACAATACCATAATCCAAAATTGGCCATAGTATTTACTTAGCTATCAACCTTTGAGCCCCATCAGTCAGAGCATTAATGTTTCTGTACAAAAACAATGTCTGATTTATCTTCTGCCAAGTTTCGTCAAGTGTCTGCCTAGACTCAAAGTAGAGTCAGATGGACACCCAAATATTTAAAAGAAGAATTACTTGAGAAGGCTCCCCCTGTTACTCCCCAAGATGCACAAGTGCTCTCCAACACGGGCCAGTCTCTGCGCTGTACCAAATGACATCACTTTTATCTTGCTTTCATTTAGTTTTAATTTGTTATTATTCAACCATCCAGCTAACTTTATGTAGTCGACCTGTAAGGCCTCTTGTATCCCCTGCACATAGGTGCCCGAGTTGAAGAGGACTGTATCATCTGTGTGGAGGGGTTGTGGGATAACAGATGGACCAGACAACAAACTTCAGGTTCAACTCACAATCTCTGTTTGGCGTGTATTCAAAATACAGAAAATAAGCTTCAGCAATGGCATATTCTTTCTCAGTACATCAGTTTGCAGCAACAGACTATGTGTCCTTTTCTGCCTTATCCAGCACCTGCATGACACTTAGCTCTGATCTAACCACTTTTCAGTGAAAACCCTTCATCCCTATTGAGCCCCATTTGTTTGGGTAGTGGGACTCAAAGAAGAAAACCAAACAAGCTATAGACAAAGAACCTCAATGCAGAATCACTGAAAGAATGATTTACCCAGAAGGCACTGGCAACAAATCAAGTTTCAAAGAAATACAACATCATACATACTTCCATAATACAACACATCATGGGATATATGCAAATCACCATGGAATTTCAGACTTTTTAAGTTTACAGCAATTTACATGCATTTTAAATAGCACAACTAACTTAATTTCTATAATAGTCACCTAGTACTTTTTAACATTATCAAAAACACCTAGTGCCATGGTATTTTCAGCATTTACAGGTTTCATAAACATAAGGTATATACATCAAGGTATTTTATGACATAGTGCTGTTACGTACTAAATCCAACAATGATAAACACAATCTGTTTTACATATGCTTGGAGATTACCACAACAACCTCCGTATACAAGGATCTGAGAGGGAAAATGAAGATTAAAGAGGACACTATAGCACAGTCAAGAAAGGGAAGGGGAGCCCATAGGTGGCCAATCTTACGGACCAGAAATTGTAAAAGCTAGATTAGGGTAAGAAATACAACAACTGCTGCAACAGATTTCAGAAAGGTCAGTCGTCAAGAGTGGCAGAGCTCCCCGTCACAATCTTGTACAATATACATTCTGCATTTGCAAAACACAAGGCAAATCATTTACAAAAATAGAAAACAATAAAGGTCCCCAGTACTGAGCCTTGATGAACCCCTGCTCTTATTCTCACAAGCTCAGACAAAGAATTCCCTATCTTCACCCTTCGTACCCAATTGAGTAGCTTTTGAACCATTCCAGACCAAGGCCAGAAACACCAAGTCTATCCAGTTTTGCCAACAATAATTCATGATCCACCACGTCGAAGGCCCTGGTCAGGTCAATGAACACCACACCTGTCATTAAACCTGTATCACAGGCATCGAGTACGGTGCTCGTCAACCTAGCCAGCACCATTGCCTTGCTGTGTCATCATTGGAACCTGTGCTGCTGTTCTACCAATAAAGCATTCCTGTCCAGATATGATACGAATTGTCTGAATGCACATTTCTCTAACAGTTTTCCCAGTATTGACAATAATGAGATGGGTCTATAATTTGCGGCATTCATCCTGTCCCCTGATGGGGCATGGGAATAGGTACAGTGATCAGTAAACATGTCTACTTCAGTCCTGCTAGGTTAAAGTAGGACCCTTTATTAACCCTAAGAGGATATATCCATTCTGCATTTAACATCTGCCAAAGGCATCCGGCCATAGCTGTGTCCAACAGGGGCAGGTACACCCTGGGGTCCCTTTTCTGTTCAAAGCTTCAAGGGGGTCACTGATCAACAATCTCTGTTCCATGTCACTAGGGCAATTGTGTAAATATGTTAAATATTGATGCCGCTAAGGCTAGAGCCCTCGACTAGCTAGCCCAGGACACAAACAGAAATGCTAACCTATGTTAAATGATACCAACTCTTATTTTTATTTTATGACTGGGCCCTAAGTGGGGTATTGGTTGGGCTCCAGTTGTGTAATCCCCCATTGCCAGTATGTGCACATCCTGTATATAAATGTTGGTGTTTTGCAAACAACGCTAAGCCTGAAGTGTTGTACCCTGTGTCCTGAGATTTTACTGAAAGGTGCAGAGTTAAACTATGATTACCTTATTTTCCTTTATCTGCAGACTCCCCTAACCATCGCTGTCACACAGAGCAACCCACAAGCATCGGAGCCTGCTGTCCACCTGTTACTTTAATTTTATCGCTGAGTGTACTGATAGAATATTTTGTACGGAACTAGACACCTTATCTGTAGCCTGTTTTCAGCTGGAATTGTTGGTTACCTTAATTTGAATTTGTGTTGCATTTTTCTGTCCTGCTTGCTCTCTCCTACCGTGAGTCGCAGATGCACAGTACTGCCTCTCCCCATTCTTCAGCTTCTCTCCTCTAGTTCTTCCCATTCTGTGGCCTTTGTTCTCTGGGGCTCCCTTACTCTAACTAGCCTTTTATTTTCCTTATCTGCAGGCTCCCTTACCATCGCCTCCCACACTCAGCAATCCACAAGCCTCAGGACCCTGTCTTCTGCCCCAGCAAGGTAATGAGCCGTATTCAAGAGTATACAGTGCTGCACTAGTGTAGCCTGTCAACATGCAAGCATGTTGACAGCCCTGCCCAAGCACGCTGACTGCCCCACCCACCTCTCCACCCACCCACGCACCCTGGTCCAAATCTAAATTTATAGGTCCCCATAGTCACGTGACCTGACATGTGACCCACCACATAGACTTTTTCTAAGTCCCCACTTTCTCATCTGCTGGTTGTACCTAGTGACTACTAGAAGCCACTATCATACCTTCTCAGCTACCTATTTTCCCCTATATACTTCCTTCCCTCTACCTCCTTTCTCCTGGATACTAACCCTTACCTGCCACCCTAATACCTTTCATCCACCACCCATATTTTTCAATCTGCCCCATCTGAGATTTGTACTCTCCAGCTTCTAGATCGCAGACAAGTACTCTATCAATTTAGGAGGCAGTATAGCGCAGTGGTCTAAGGCTCTGAGCTGCAAATCTGGTGACATCCAGCAGACCAGTCCTGGGTTTGAATCCCACAGCTTCCACTTGCATACTGTGTGACCCTGAGCAAGTCACTTAACCTCCTTGTCTCCCAGGTCACTCCTGTAAAAAAGCTTTCAGCTTAGTGTACTATACCTGGTTAAACAACTAAATTAAAAAAAAAAATGTGCTATCTGCAGAGTATAATGTTGAATGTGAGTTTCTCTGCTTTATTTTACCTCATCCTTCCATTCCTTTCTTTCCTCTTGAGCTTGATCCCTACCTCCCTACCCCATCTTATTACTGACGTAGTCTCAACTTCCTCACTCACACCACCTAGAACTTCATTCCTCACTGCCATTCCAACCTCTGTGACTGCCTCCCGACCTATCATGCTGTCCATTAAATTACTTCACCCTCTTGCTTTTCTACTGTTAATTATTTACCCACTGTCCCAGTCTGCCCCACTGCCATTTCTACCTTCTACTCGCCAATCCTAATTGATGGTGTACTGTCATCAAGCATCTTAAATTCTTCACAGTCCACCATGCCATGCCCTCCATGCTGGTCGACCTCAACGCATGCCTTGCCTGCCCCACCTCCCTCCTACTGCTAACGACTTGCCTCACATCCAGTGTCAGTGTCATCTAGAACTGCCTCCAAACATGCTGTAATTTCCAAACTTAAACTACTTAAATGTATGCTCTTTGGCAATATCCTTCTACTCCTGTTACTGTCAGGTAATATACACCCCAACCCCAAGCCCCTGCAGCAAGCACTCACCAAAGTCAGTAAATCCAGTGGCCTTAATATTGCATTCCTCAGCATCCGTAGTCTACTACTAAAGCTTGACCAGCTGCAAGTCTGGGTGCGACAGCACAAACCAGACATCCTGGCAGTTGCTGAAACCTGGCTCTCTCCCAGATCTCCTGATTCCACCACTGCCCTGGCTGGTTATACACACTTCAGAGCAGACCAGCTTGGAAAAATAGGTGGGGTGTGCTATTTACCTTTCAGACACTCTTCAGGGCCATACCCTCTCAACCTTGTCTGCTGGCAATATTGGCCAGGCACTGGCAGTCAAGATAGCCCTGGGTAACAATGGGAACTCGCTCATCATCCTGTTGGTATATATCCCACCAAGGTACACAGCAACAGGCCTTGATGCAGTCTTGGACTACATTATCAAACTGTTGAACCACACAGAGGTGGTTGCACTAGGCAATTTTAACATCAATTGGCTTGCACTAGATGCTGGCTCGTTTAAGGATGCTGTTGCTGCTGTTGACCTCCCACAAATGATCCAAACCACAACCAAGATCAATTATAGAACTAGAGCCCTCACACTAATTGACCTCATTCTTACCAACTGTCCTGACAGGATTGTTGACACATTGGTATTACCTGACTCCCTTAGCGACCACTCCCCTGTCACTTGTCATTGGTTAACTAAGTGTTCCAGAAGCCCCAGTAAGCTGTTCTACCAGCATATACTTAGGCGAGGACAACTTGAGCAATTTCAAAATTACCTCCGCCAGTGTGACTGGGCACTAGTTGATATAGCCACAAGTGTTGACCTAGCATTGGGGCACTTTATCTCCATTTTTAACAAAGCCTGTGACCTTTTTGCCCCTTTCAGAAAACTAAAAAGCAAAGGGGCTAACAATCCTTAGATCACTGTACCCCTTCTTAACCTGATGGCCTCTCGAGCCCACCTCTGGCATGTAGCACATTCCACTAATAAGCCGAATGACTGGCAATGCTACAAGGAGGCCAGGAATGCCTATACCTGAGCAGTACATTTCACAAAGACTACCCACTTCCAGGACTTGTTTTCTAACTCCTGGGGTGACAGCAAAAAATTCTGGGAGAACATAAAAAACCTCATTGGTAAGCCCAACGAATCCCCCCTCTTGATACGCAATACAAACGGCACTAACACTCAGGATCTTAAAGAAATGGCAGCTATATTCAATGCTGCTTTCACTGACATGAGTGGGGTACTTCCTACCAACTTGTTTGATGACTCCCCAGATCAAGGTTGCAACCACTACGTTAACCCAACCCCCCAACGTTCCCCCCTTCTATTTCAGTGCGGTTACCACTGTGGGAGCTCAAAAATGCCTACTGCGGGTACTTGGAAAATGTTGATTTAGTAGTCACACCATTGATCTTAAAATGCTCCTCTTCACCCTTGATGCAGTCCTGACACCTCTCACCAAGATCCTCAACCTATCCCTCCATCTTGGCCAATTCCCTTCAGTCTGGAAAGTGGCTGTGGTGACACCTGTTCACAAGTCTGGAGGCAGAGCTACACATTCTAACTACCGTCCAATCTCTATCTTGCCACCCCTCTCCAAAGCGCTAGAGCGTATTGTTGCTGACCAGTTGACTGAGTGTCTTGCCACCTATAACTTACAATGTGCCCAACAGCACAGTTTTCGAAAAGGGCATACTACCACTACTGCCCTACTGGAGTACACTGACTACATTCATAAGTCTCTGGATCATGGGCACCTTGTGGGGGCAATTTACATTGCCCTCACAAAGGCGTTCAACACTGTTAATCACACCCTACTGCTTAAGTCCCTACCACCTTGGGCTCTCACAAGATGTTACAGCTTGGTTTAAAAGCTACCTTGAGGACAGAACCCAAGAGTAAAAATACATGATACCCTCCATCAATCACCCTGTTGCTCTGGAGTACCTCAAGGATCAATCCTGGTCTTCTCCTATTTACCCTCTTCCTTTACACCCTTCCCCAAGTCTGCCCCACTAACCTGCTCCTATATGCTGGCAGATGCTGTGCTTTTCACCAGCCAGCCTTATCCAACAACCCTCGTCACCAATCTGCACACAGTTTCACTGCACCCGAGGCCTGGTTCTCTGAACACAAATTAATCATAAACTATAAAAACGAAGGTGATGCTTTTGCTAGCCACACAATAGGCACAAAATGCCAGTTATTGATCATGAACAATCTTAGCTCCTCTCGAGCAAGTCTATAGTTTTAAATATCTGGGCATAACATGACAGTTACCTGTCCTTCAATCAAAATGTAAACATCATATCTAGAGCTGTCTGCATCAGGCTAGGGCTGCTATATAGACACAGACACAGCATGTCTCATGAAGCCCTCCGTCTGGCCATCAATAGCTCCATCCTTTCAGTTATCAACTTTGGGCTTATTTATGGTTCCGCACCAACACCACCTCCGTGAGGCTAAGTGTCACTCTTAACAAAACCTGCCTTCTTGTCACTGGGGCCCAACTACGCACCCACACTTGCAACCTATATGCCTCAGCGAGCTGGCTGAACCTCCAGGCCAGGATCTCCTATCAAACCTGTTTACATACTAAGAAGATTAGTCTTGGACTTGCCTTCCCCCTCGCTACTGCAGCTCCTAAATAGGACACATAACCACCACCACACTAGAAGCACATCCACTTCCACCTTCCAGGTCCCTTTTTGCTGTACTACACATGCCCAATGGACTTTTATGTACAGGGTACTCAGCTGGCTAAATAGCCTTCCACCTGAACTCCTAGCTGGCTCAAAAATCAGACCCTTCAAAACCAAACGTTGGCAGCATTTACTGGAACTCAGCAGTTGTGACTGCCCCATTTAGCCTAAGTCTTTAGCCTTCTCCTTCCACCCCTTCATACTGTCTGTTCTCATTATATCACTCTATCAACCCCTTCCTAACCGCTTCCCCATCCTCCTAACACCCCTCCTTTCACTACTGTAGTGTTAGTGCCTCACTCACCAACTCTTGCACAGTATGCCCCTCCAGGTATACTGTACCTCTCTTTGCCTTCCCTGTCTCCTCCTGCCTTACCCCCCCCCTTGAGAACTACCCTTACCCCTTCCCACCCCTAACACCTAGGCCACCTGCCAATATCAGCTAAGTATTGTATGTACACATCTAATCTGACTTACTCGTACTCCCAGTCTTCTCTACTCGTTTTCACTCAAGTTTTTTGTCCTGGATATCTCCCACCCTCCTCTGCACCATGCCTTCCTCTTGCTTCCAGCAATTTATTATTTCAGGGGTCCTGCAACTCTCTCTTCCCACTCTGAACCTGCAGCTTTGCAGCTCATGACAAGGTCGTCCCATTCTGCCGCTACAACTCAAGTTTTGAACAATATTTGTTACTTTGTAACTCATGTTACCAGTGTTGGCACTTACTAGGTACTGTATGTACTTTATTGTATTTTTCTGTATATTCATTCAACCTTGTACTCGTTACATGTTAACGTGTCCACTGTGTCTTCCATTTATGATGTGGAGCTTTGTAAATGAGCCTCTGGCTCAAATGTTTTGTAATTCCAAGATTGCAATAAATAAATAAATAAAATACAACAGCTAATGCAAACTGCAAAGGAATTTACATGTGAACATACATACGATCACAGGATTGAGCCAGCAGAAAAACACTGTGTGGTCTGTCATGTCTGCTTGAGTTTGCAGACCCCTCAGTGTCTACTGAGGGATCTGCCTCACTGTTATCTACTTCTCCTTCCCCGCTGATGTACTCCCTCCCTACCACTCCCCCTCCCCCTCCCCTAGATGCACCTTTTCCCTTTGCTCTGTTCCCACCTTTCTTGAAGCTGTTCACTGTCCTCAGGGAGACTACATCCTCCGGCAACTCATTCCACTTAGCTGTCACCCTCTCTGTGAAAAAGTACCTCCTCCTTTCTGTCCTAAATTTCCCCCTCACCAGCTTGAGGCAGTGCCCCTTATGGCACTGTTCCCACTAAGACTGGCAAGACTCTCAGAGCTCACCCTGTTAAAACTCTTAAGGTACTTGAAGGTTTCAATCATGTCACCCCTCTCCCTTCTGTCCTCCAGGAAGTACATGCTGAGATCCCTGAGTGGGAAAAACTAAAAATATTCTCAAACTAGAAGATCGCTATATCCAAACCAAAATCAAACACAACAAAAAGGCAATCCTCATTTGGTTTACCAAATCCAAAAGCAAACAAATGAAAGAAAAATGATTTAGGAACCCCTAAATAAATCCTAATCCTGCCTCCCTAGACTGTTACAAAGCAGCAGTTAAAGTATTAAAAAAGTTGGTTAAACAAGCAAAACTTACGCTTGAATTCAAATTGGCACATTCAAAAAATAATAAAAGATCACTGTATTCAAATATAAACAGCAAAAAAGGGAATACTAGATCTGTCAGACCTCTAAGTATTGATGGAACAATAACTAACTCTGATCCTGAAGCAGCAAATCACTTTAACAGATATTTTTGTTCTGTCTACAACAAAGACGACCCCTTCCTCACCTGTAAATCACACACAAATAACTCTCCAACTGTCCAGTTTAATGAACATGAGGTCTATAAAGCTCTTTCCTTTCTTAAAGAATCTACCAGCCCAGGTCCTGATGGTATTCAATCCATGTTTTTGAAAGAAACCGCTAAAGCCCTGACCCTACCAATGACCCTACTGTTTAACAAATCTCTTTCTGAATCTGAAATTTCAGAATGGTTGGCGTAATGCTACTGTGATCCCCATCCATAAGAAGGGTAATAAGTCCATAGAAACATAGAAACATAGACTTTGACGGCAGATAAGGACCACTTGGCCCACCTATTCTTCCCATTTCCCTACCTACAGGATAGGTCCCAGATCCTAGTTAACCAACAGCCTATTTCTTCCTACCCCCCACAAGAACTGCCTTATGTCTGTCCCATGCATTCTTGAATTCTCCCACAGTTTTAGACCCCACAACCTCCTCAGGAAGGCTGTTCCATGTATCCACTACCCTCTCTGTGAAATAATACTTCCTCACATTGCCCTCCTTCTATCTTTAAATTGTGTCCCTTGTTCTTGCAAGTCTCATTTCTGAAGATGCTACCCTCTTGGACTTTGTTGATTCCACTGAGGTACTTAAAGTTTCTATCATGTCTCCCTCTCCCTTCTTTCCTCAAGGGTATACATATTAAGCTCTTTAGTCTCTCTCTCTGAGCTTCTCTTGAAGACCTTGCACCATTTAGTTGCCCTCCTCTGGACTACCTCTATCCTGTCTATGTCCTTGCGGAGATGGGGTCTCCAGAACTGGACTCAGTACTCCAGATGGGTTTCACCAACTGTCTGTACAGAGGGATAACAACTTCCTGTTTTCTGCTGGTGATGCCTCTCCCTATGCATCCCAGTATCCCCCAACCCTCCCTACTGCCTTCTCACATTGCTTGCTAACCTTAAGGTCATCTGATATGATTACCCCAGGTCCCTTTCCTTTTTGTTGTTGTTACTACCCCCGTTGTGTAATCTTCCCCTGGGTTCTTGCTTCCCAGGTGCATTATTTTGCACTTCTTTGTATTGAATCCTAGCTGCCATACTTCTGACCATTCCTCCAACCTTGCCAAGTCCCTTCTCATCCTTTCCATGCCTCCTTGTGTATCAACCCTGTTGCAGATCTTTGTGTCATCTGCAAAGAGGCAAAACTACCATTCTATTAGCTTAACATCCATTGTAGGGAAAGTCTTGGAACGATTGATCAGAACATTACTAGAGAAAGACATCGCCAGGCTTGGTATTCACGACCTGTCCCAACACGGGTTTAAAGCTGGACATTCAGGTACAACTAACCTCATTGCATTCTATAATAATATTAGTAGGTACATTGATAACAGTATTGCAAGTGATGTTATTTTGCTTGACTATAGTAAAGCATTTGATAATTCCTCCTACTCTTTATTAATTTTTTTTTTAATGTATTCATCTTTCGGACAATACCTTTGAGCCAAGGCTCGTTTACAAAGGTTCCACATCATCATACACAAAGTAGAGCTATTTGAAGTTACACAAAATTGTAGTTACACAAAACACAAATTGTAGTTACACAAAAACAAGTAGTCTAGGCTACAAGCCACCAATGGTTTTGTCGGCAGCAAAGTTAACCACGGGATAAGGAGGATCAGGGAATCAGACATTGTACAATGAATGACTGGAGCAGAAGACTAGGAGGTGAGGAGAGAGAGTAAGTGCTAATAGGGTGGTTAGAAAACCTTAGGAGGAGTCTGGGTAGTGGGAGAATAAGAAAAAGAAAATAGGTGGGGGGCTGGCAGATCAGAAGATAGGTGAGGCAGAATGAGAAGGAGAGAGGTGGGCTAGGTGACGAGGACAGGGGGAGGGTGAGAGAATGGGGGAGTGGGAGTGAAAAAGGGAGGAGTAGGGGTGTTTGTTGAAAGTCAAAATATATATGTGCAGGAAAGATGATGTTGAGATGCAGCGTTACAGAGGATACGAGAGACTGCCTTGGTGTGGTAATGCACAGGGACAGAGAATTAGAGGAGGGTAAATAAGGGAGAAGGGCATTTAAATAAATGCTAAGTGCTGCAGTCACAGAGACACATGACACCAAGAGTTGGTGAGTTTTAGTGAAGCAATCACAGTGAGCACAGGCCACCAAGTGTTGGTGAAGTTATGCTTTAAAGGAGCAGAGGTTACTGGAGACAGAGATATCCACAGGGAGTGAGTTGAACCAGGTGGGAGCTTGGATTCTAGAAGCACTGACCTTGTGTAGTCCTGCAGCAGGGAATGGAAATGATAGACTTTCTGAACTCCTGTATAGTGGTTTGTACATTATGGGGGTCAGAATGATCTGAAACCCAGGGAGCAATAAGCCCAGCAGGTCTTCTTGCAAGGATACACATCTGGTATTTTAACCTTCCTGATGACTGAAGCCAGTTTGCCTGTTTATAGACATCACATGTATGTGAGAGATGATTTGCAGATGTGAGGAGCCGACAGGCTTTGTTGAGGTATGCGCCTGAGATCAGTGACAGTGGCAGAACAGTAACAAACTCTATTCATTTGGTTTTTCTACTAGCTTAATTAACTGGATGGCAAAGTGGCTTACAAATAGAAAACAATCAGTACAGATAAATGGCTTCAAGTCAAAAGCAGCAAGTTACTAGTGTGCCCCAGGGTTCAGTGCTCGGCCAATACTTTTAACATCTTCATAAGTGATATGTCAATTAGTTCCAGTAACCATATCTCCAGATTCACAGATGACACCAAACTTGATGGCAGAGTGGATAATACTGCTAGCACATCATTACTAGAACAGGATCTAAATGCTATTGAGTATGGGCAAAATTAAATTCCATGGAATTCAATGTTGTAAATGTTCTGTCCTTCACTTTGGAAAAAATAACCAATTAAACAAGTATTATTTAAAAATACCATGCTCCAATCTTCCACCTGTGAACAAGACTTAGGCATCCTTATTAATAATAAATTCACTCCTATAAATCACTGTAACAAAGTAACATGTACAGCTAATACCATCATGAATCGAGTTAAAAGAAATGTACTAGTAAATCTGAATGCTGCCTTGTTCCTCTATACATGGCATACATTAGACCATATGTTGATTATAGTTTCACCTTTTGAACCCCCATCTTAAAGGGGACATCAATTCGTCCTAGAACAGATCTAGCGGAGACTTACAAAAGGATTCCCAAACTTAAAACACAAGATCACAATTCTAGATTTAAGCCTACAGGATTATATCCCTATACATCAAAGAGATAGAGGTGATAGCTATGCAGGACGGAGCGCCCACCGGGCGGACAGCGCCTCTGAAGCCGCCGCTCGAGACCACCGCCCCGGATCCCTCCAGCTAGTCAGGGACTCTTGGAGTCGTCGGCCACAGGACGAGCAGTCACCGGGCAGATGGCGCCTCTGAAGCCGCCGCTCGAGACCACCGCCCCAGATCCCTCCAGCTAGTCAGGGACTCTTGGAGTTGTCGGCCGCAGGACGAGTGGCCACCGGGCGAGACGGCGCCTCTGAAGCCGCCCGCCGAGACCACCGCCCAGATCCCTCCAGCTAGTCAGGGACTCTTGGAGTCGGCCATAGAGACGGCGGCCACCCGGGCGAGACTGGCGCCTCTGAAAGCGCCGCTTCGAGACCACCGCCCGGATCCCTCCAGCTGTCAGTGCGACGTAAAGCCGCAGCCTATCGGGCCGTGAGCGCCATTTCTTGCGGCTTCCGCTTGGCTCAACATCTAAAACTGCTTTTGGAAACCAATTTTTGCAAAAAGGAGCTGTATTCTTGTTTATATTAATGTGTTTTAATGCCTGATTGTCTGTACTAGCCTAGACTGTTTGCATATTATTGCTGCAGGTGTTAGAGGAGGGAGCAGGTCATAGCCATTACAGCCCTTTCTTGGATCTTGAGCAGACAAGCAAGACATAGGGGCGCCCAGGAAATCGCCTCTTTTGTCCTTTAAATTCTTGCTCTGCAACACCTCTAATCTGCCGCCCTCTGCCGACTGGGACTGCTATTAATAGTCCCTCCTTCTGTCTCTTAGGGACTCTTGGAGTCGTCGGCCGCTTGAGACGGCTGACCACCCGGAGCAGGCAGGCGCCTCTGAAAGCCGCCCGTCGAGACCACCGCCCGGATCCCTCCAGCTAGTCAGGTACGGCAAAGCCGCAATTTTTCGCCCACCTGCCAATCCCCCTTCCCGAGTGTTGTTTTATAGCCCAATTGCTCCGCCCACAGTTTCCCTCTCTTTCATTGGCCCGGCCCATTATAATTAGGCATAGTCACTACCTTAGTAAAAAATATTTCTCCTGCTTACTAGAGGCATTCCGTTCGTTCGCATTACTCATTGCCTTTCAGTTAGATCCAAATTTAACCAAATGAGGCCACGAGATGTGTCTCCACTAAAACTACAATCTACTGATTACACTAAGTATTGCTAACAAGACCCTGCTGAGGTAACATATATATATATATATATATATATATATATAACAACTGCCTTTTGTAAAATCAAACATGGGAGGCCTCAAGTGGCTTTGTCTAATAGCACCATCATCTTTCTGCTATATAGTATGGCTGGCCCTCATGACAGCTATGATGTTCCTATAGAGACATGTCCCAAGCAGACAGTATACCCATATATTAATAATAGCTATTTACTATACTGCCCTTGTCTGCCCCTAATTCAACCGAAGCTTGTTGAATCCTCCGATAGTGGCGCAGTAACCAGCTCTTCTAAGTATGTCCTCAAACCCCAGGCAAACAAACACTGCACAGGCCGCTACTACCCTACATGGTTCTTAAGTTATATATCTACAGGGCAAAACAAGAGGATGACCCGATCTATGGACCCATGCGCCCTAGTCTGTAACAAATGCAAAAAGCCTCGTGCCTTTAAAAATTTCTTTCACAACCTGAGAAGAATTCTCCTCCTCCTGCTACTGTGCTCAGGAGGCATCGAACATAATCCTGGTCCCCAAGGTTGCTCTCATCACCATCCGAAATTAATCATCTGAAAGGTTTCAGTTTCCTACATGCCAATGTCTGCAGCCTGTAAAAAGCTGGAGTCTGTCAGGCCTGGATTATCCACACTGCACCAGACATTCTGGTGATATGGAATCTTAGCTCCGAGCATCCACACGGACAGTGAGGTCAATATCCCCAATTACCTTCTCGTCAGAGCAGATAGAAGGACTGGAGAGAATACCATTTATGTTAAAACATATTCACAGTATCTGTATTAGATGCTACCTCCATTGCGGGAGGTTTGAATGCCTGTCTCTTAAAGTTGAGCCACCTCACTCTGAGGATTTTCGTGTGAAGAGGCTGCTAGAGACCACCTGCAGCAGGACCTCAGCTCCTGACTCACCTGTCTGGACAAATGGATGCTTCCTCTATGGAACAATTTTACTAGGTGATCTAAACTATGACTGGTTAACTAGCGGGTCATTACCCTGAAACATTTCTGTGATTCACATGGATTCCTCAATTAATATCTGAACCTCGCGCATCAACAACAAGAATCAATGAGAAGCAGCCTTCTGGATGTGCTACTTGTCAATGAACCTCACCATTTCTCACATGCGGTATCCTTCCAGTTGATATTAGTGACCACTGCCTCATAGCTGGCATTAGAACCATCCCAAATCCGCTATCTACATCAAAGTTCTCACCAAAAGATCAGGCGTAACTTTGACCCTCTGGCCTATTTCAATTACCTAAAAACTCTATGCAATGGCAGAGTTTTTACCTAGCTAAATCGGTAAGTGATGCCTATGATGTCCTGTATGAAATCATAACTGGTGCCCTAAATATCCATGCCCCTATAATTAAAGCTAGAATAAAACCAGGACCTGCAACTGGTTTCACAAGACTAAAGAAAGCCTTACTAAAAAGAGATCTACTGTGGAAAAAGGCCTGAAGTCGCATGCAGAATCGGACTGGTGTCTTTCAGATCAGCTAGAAATGCCTGCACAAAAATGACCAGGGAGGCAAAGGCTACTTTTATCAATCAAATTGCTCTCTGCATCTAATAATCTACCAAGTTCTGGTCCACTATTAAGGAAGTGTCAGGCCATTCACCGGGTAGTGTGTCCCATCTAAAATTACCATTGACAATGTCTCTGTCACTGATAAATCTGAGATTCTTCAAGCCTTCAATAATCACTTTGCTACTGCTGGCTTGGCTTTCGATAAAGCACCAGTAAGTAGTCTTCGGCCACAGATCAAAGCACAGTCCCTAGAAATAAACAACAAAGGCAGGATCTTCGCCTTTTCATTAATCACCTTGAAAGAAGTTGAAGACCTTCTGCTACAGTTAGACATTAGAAAGAGCGCAGGGGTTGACTCGCTTGACCCATACTTTCTGAAAATAGCTTATCACATACTAGCAGCACCAATAATGCACTTATTTAACCTGTCTCTAATCCAAGGCTCTCTCCCTGCAGAATGGAAAACTGCTCATGTTATTCCGCTATACAAAGCAGGGGACCCAAGTGATCTGAACAACTATAGGCCAATCTCCTACTACCTATACTTTCGAAAATGTTGGAAAAATCGTGGATACACAGTTGAGATCCTTCCTGGACAACTCTAGTTTCTTAACCCCTTGCAGTCTGGATTTAGAACCAAACACAGCACTATTACTGCACTGGCCAAAGTCACTGACGACTGGCAGCAGGATCTGGACAAGAAAAAATTCATTTGTCGGTGTTTTAGATCTTAGCAAGGCTTTTGATACCGTCGACCATTGTCTACTTTCCACGCTAAATAATTTAGGCATGGACTTAATCACACTGGACTGGTTCCAGAACTACCTCACAGATAGACAGCAACAAATAAAAGGCCGGAGAGCTTTCACCGCTCAAACCAAAGAGAAGTCCCAGAGGTTCCATACTGGGTCCACTACTGTTCAGCATCTATATTAACAACCTGAACTTAGGAATCGAAGAAGCCAGAATCCATTTATTCGCCCGATGATACAGTGTTGCTACCTAAGTCGAGACTTTTGAGCCGCATGCGCTGCATTACAAGATGAATTCAATAAGCTGCAAAACCAGCTCATCGACAAAAGCTTTGCTAGCATAAAAAAACCAAGGCAATGCTGTTTGCTCCAACTAGCACGGGCCAACACTGCAGCCACTACTGTTCCTCCTATAACCACCCTACTTGGTGAAAATCTTGAGTTAAGTGCTGAAATTCAAATACCTGGGTATATGGCTGGATAACAAACTCTCTTTTAAAGAACATACTGAAGAATTAACTGAAAAAGCTTAGGCAAAGGCTTGGCCTCTTCTACAGAATTAAACATCTCCTTACTGAGACTGCAAAAAGACAGCTTTTTCTACATTCCTATCATTAATTGATTATGCTGACATTATATATGGCCAATGTCCTGTCTCGCAACTTGCTAAATTGGATGTACTGTACCACAGAGCCTTAATATTTATAACTGGCCTTCCATCCTCCAGCACCACTACGCTCGCTATACACTGCAGTAGGGTGGCCTTAGCTAAATTCAGACAGCATAGAAATGTAGCCATTTGGACACTTCGAGCTCTCACCAATAAACTCCTGGACTACATTGCTGCCTGCCTTCCTCTAAGTCCACCTAGTAGCTATGACATAGAAGCCACTCACTAATTTCCTAAAATTCCCAGGATTAGTAACCACTTTGGTAGGGCAGCCATAAGTCACGCTCTGCCCTCATTATGGAGAAGGATTCAAAGCTCACTGAAACTCAGCACTCCTGTCAGTATTGCGATGTTTAGGCATCTTTACGACAAAGCATTTACAGAAATTTGTAAATGTTACCATACTTCTAGTGGTTCTGTTAGTGGCCTCATCTCTAAATCTCCCTCTCACAGTCTTGAACCCAACCCTTCTAATCCCTCCTAACCTGTTAAGTAGCCAGCTGCCTTGTTTGGCCCTCGGAACCTTTGGCACCCTTCTTTACCTACTCCTACATGCCACTTTAATAGTTGTTCTAGGAAGGCATTGGCTGATCTCGTTCCTGATGGTGGACACCTTATCAGAAAATAACTGCAAACTCCTAACACTGTTTTTGTGACAATGCTCGACCAGAGTGAAGACAGGCTGGATTGCAAAGTCTGTCCACAGTCTGGAAGAGCTGGGCTGGTCTGTTCTTTGCTGTAGCAATTTCCTGGACTGGAACTCTGTCTTCTTACAGAAAATGGCTGATTGATAGACATTATAATGGTCCTTCAATCTAAGTCTGTCCACCTCCAGGTGAGTTTTCCGCCAGTGTCTTTCCAACCTTTGCCCCTGCCTCTTTAATTCACGGATTTCCCCATTAAACTATGGGGCACCTGGATGAGAGGTAAGAGAGCAAACACGAGAAGGAGCAATGATATCCAGTGCCTCAGTAACAGATCTGTTGTAGGCTGACACAAGAGGCCCCGGATCAGTGCTATCCCTTGGAAATCCTGAGAGGTCCAGCACCGCCATTAGGCGCTCTGAGGTAACTCCTCTTAAAAGGTGGAACTGTACCAACTCCCTTGGGGCGGACCTATTTCAGGGGGCTGTGAAACTGAATTTCAGGAGGTGATGGTCAGACCATGCGACGGGCTCCACCTCCACAACAGAGGTCTCCATCCCCAGGTGAAATACCAAGTCCAATGAATGCCTTTTCTTATGGGTAGCAGTGGTAACAACCCATGTTAGGCCCAATGAATCTGTCAATTGGAGGAGGTTCTGTCCAAACGGCGAGAGTTCATCGTCGACCCAGGCATTGAAATCCCCCAAGATCAACCTTTTGGGAGACTCCCACACCCTGTCGGTGATAAAGTCCACAACCTCCTTCAAGAAATCCCTCCCATCACCAGGTGGACGGTAAATAAGAAGAATCCTGTAGCCTACACCTGCTCATTCAAAGGCGTTGGTAACCTCAGCCAGTGCTCCTTTATACCCAGCTCCTGTCTAAAACAGACAGCAACCCCGAGGCCCTGATGATCCACTCTCAGGTGGTTAATCACCGAGAACCCATCCAGAACCTCAGACTCCAAAATGGGGCCTGCATTACCATCCAGCCAGGTCTTGGTGATACACGTCATGCCTGCAGATAATACAAGATCCACAATAACTGCTGTTTTAGTTTTCATTGACCTGGCATTGCTTAACACTGCCCGAAAGGGACTGGAGTCCAGCGGTGACCCTATTTCCTGCCTGATAAAATCAGAACCCTTGGGTATGGGCACAAGACAAGGAGGACCTTGCTCCTGTGTCCATTTTGCCCCAGGGCGCCTCCTGGCTCTCACTATCCCAGTCCATCCACTCCTTTCCCATCCCCCTCGAGAGTTCCAGGGTCTCCTATTCTTTCTGCTTTCTCGTCCCCTTAAAATACCAAGGGCACGGCATCTGAAATAAACATCAAATGAAAGCGATGGATAAACGAAAGGACAGAGACCCCTTAGTCTTGGGGAGTACTGCCTGATCATACTCCTACTTCCCCAGCACATAACTCGGGTATTATAAAATTCACAATATTAATAAAGTAACCTCCCCAGTTACCCCTCCCACCCCAACACAGACAATAAACAATAGCAAAATGCCCACTCCACACAACACTAAATACTAAGACAAAAATTTAAATAAACCCCCTTCTAGAGCTACTCAGGTGTTTTCAGTCCAGCACACAGAGTCTCAAATAGACAAAATAGACAATATCAGTCTGAGTGAAGCAATACAAAATCAAGAAAATAAAAATTGCCATATTCTGGTTCTGTGAGTCAATAAAAGGAGATTTGGTACCTAAGCAGCCGTGACCTGGCTGTTGAGTTTCCATCACAGGCTCTAGCGATCTCTGTTGTGGATCATCCCCTTGGCTTACACCCTTTTGTGCAGCTCTTTCTGAGAAATGCAGCTATTTGTGTTTCTCTTGTGACTGGCGACCTTGCTCCGTCTGTTTTTCTTGTGGAATATCGGGTTCTTTCTTCAGGCATTCTAGGCAACGATCCTCCTGGCCACACTGCCCACACCATTCTGTGGGCCTAGCCTTTTCTTCTCTTTTTTTCTTTGTTAGCGAGCCTTCGACTCTATCCTCCTGCGACTTTTGTCACATGATTACATTTTTGTTCAGGAAGCCAGTTGCGATTGCTGGAGATCCCTTTGCACCAACCTCCTTAACAGTAGAGGGGTCTGCATTCTCGGATGGGGCCGACGATCCCTTTAATGCATCGGCATCATCAGGCAGCTGATTTTCACAGACAGGCAGTTACAGATTGCTGACAGGAACAGGGGTAGCTTTCAGAGAGGCTATTCTTGACTGAACGTCTTTTTGTATTAAGGATCGACTAAATTCTTTTTCATCAAGCTGGGATAGCAGGATTCCTGATTGCAAGTGGTGCGAATTACAACATTCTTGTTTTATATTGTTCAGAATATTAATATGATCATTGTTTATATCTATGTCCATGGTAACAGTGCTTCTTTCTGAGACCATACCATCCTCTGTTTTTCCTTCCACACAAGTATCATTTCCTGCGGTCTCTTGCAATTTCAAGGCCGGAGAGGAGGCCGGCTCCCCTACCTCAGACACAGCCTTACTCTCCGAGGCAGCACCTGAAATGGCCATCTTGGAAAGACGGCCGGCAGCTCCTCTGCAGATGGGTAGGGGAATTTCCCTAGTGTCCTGGCCACATTTCCCCCATTCACTAAAAATACCACTAGCAGCTTAAAGGGGAACTAAAGTCAAAATTTACAAAACATGTTGTGCAGAGTGTTTTGATTTGTTGGTGTACTCCCAGTAAGTCCTTCCCTTTATTTGCTGAAAGGACTTTTTCTAGGCACATGGATAAGGTGCACTATCCATACTTCTTTCCCTTTAAGACCATCTGTAACGTCTTCAGGCAAAGCTCCTCCCACCCATTCGGTCCCACCCAGCTCCAGCCCATATGGTCAGGTCTTCCATTCCGCTGGAAGAGTCTGGTCTCCTTCTTTGCTGTTCTGTGTGTGGTATAGGCAAGATATTTTTTCCAAACCTCTTTCTCTAGCATTTTTAGCGAAATCTTCTAATTTTGCTCCATTATGGAGCATGAAGAGGCTTAGTCCAGTTCTGGCTTCAAGCGATGCATCACTTGTGATCAAAAAACATCCCAAATGGATCCATATGCCTTGTGCAGCTACTGTCTTGGGGAACAGCATGACCCTGAGGCTTGCGGCCTGTGCAAGTCACTGTTACCCTTCTCAAGGGTAGCTACACCTGCCTCCTCCTCCTCAGTCAGCCAGATGAATGGGAACCCCTGGTCTGCTGTAAGGATGTGTCTGTGGCAGTGTCCATGGCCTCGGCCACTCAGCTCGTGGTCATGGAAGAGGCGATGACCCAGGCTGCGGCAGTTTTGCTAGTCAGTGTCTGCACTGCTCCCAGCTGGGGCCTGCATTGGAGTGTCCTTCTCAGGCTCCTTCAGCAAGATGTGCTACTTTTTGCAAACCTTCAGGGAGGGCCCTTCCCATTGAGAAAAGAAGGTGGTTAAGAAATCCAGCAGCTGGTCGTGGGACCGGGAATGAGCACGCCTTCCTGCTCTTGCAATTCCCATGACTGCTCAATGGCTGTCGAGCACTTGGTCTCAGCTGACCCTCCTTTGTTCAAGGGTCAGGCTGCTAGCTTCACGATAACCCTGTCAGGTTTGTTGGTTGTGACACAGACTGACCAGCCGGTTGAGATTTTTCATGAACCAGTTGACCCCTTGTCTGAAGGGATCGAGGATGACTTGATCACAAGGACCCCAGTCATGTTGACCCTCTCTTAGGAGGATCAGAAGAAGCCAGTTGAGCAGACCCCTTTGGGGGTCCCTCGGAAAGGACCCAGTCTAAGTCCTGTACATGGCCCCTCCTCCCATTTCTCCTCACCATTGATGCTTCAACCATCGGTCGAGGTTCGAGATTACGGTCCAGGGAATCCTCACGTCCCAGCACTTGGCACTCAGCCAGGAAGCGCCATCAGCACCCCACTTCCTTTTCAAATGGAGAGGCTCCATCATAGGTCACATCAGTGCTAGGAGGAGCTGATGTGTCAGCAGTGGGTCCTCTGGCACAGTAGGCCCCTTCCTCAGACTCCAGTGCTTTTCTAGTCATCCCCGGTCTGACCCATCCTGGTCCTGTCATGTTCGGTCTCTCTGGCACTAGTCTCTCCACTAATCTGGGTAGAGCCAGTACCCAAGCAGCCCTTAGAGAGTGCTTCTACCAAGGTTGCCTGCCTGGCGACCAGCTTTCCAGGTTGGCTGTCAGTCGAAATCACCCACTCGAATTATTCCAGGGTGGTTCATGGGGAGAAGCATATGAGGATGGTCTTTGAAGAGTCTTTGGACTCTGAGGGGTCCTGTATGTAATTATTGTGGACCTCAGGCTTGGACCATGAATTGGCCGAAGAATGACCACTGATCATGAGCCGATCTCCTTTGGGGCTGTGCTCCATTTGATCTCTGAATCTATGAGGATCATCTTGGTGCAGGTCCAGAAGTGTGCTCTGTACCCCCTTATTGGATATCCTTGTGCAGGATGATTCCCTGGAGTGAACTTCCCTGTGGTGGAGGCCATTTCTGGTCCTGTGCTGGAGTTCTGGCAGTATTCAGCTTTGTGTGCAATGCTGTCAGCCTGCATGTCCACAAGTACATGGTCCTGACTGGTTGCCTTTCCATTTTTTTTTTTTACCATCCCTCGGCCAAGGACTTGGTGGCAGACTCAGTGTTTTGCAAGATGGGCAACATCAGGGACATGGACAAGCCCCCCCCCAACAAGGAGTCCAATAAGCAGGATCACACAACCAAGAAGGTTTATACTGCATCCTCCCTGGGTCTCATTCATGCAAGCTCCACCTTGATGATGGGCAACTTTGGTCACACACAATTGGGTGTCCTGGACCATGTCCATCCCCATCTTTCGGTGGACTTACAGTTCATGATAAAGATTGTCAGAGATCAGGGTTGATCCCAATCCAAGCACCAGCTACAGAATCTCTTGAATATCAGCAACTCCTGCACCCAGTGTGTGGCAGTGGCAGTCATAATGTGCCGTAGGGCTTGGCTATGGATTTCTACCTTCTCAGTGATACCCAGCACAAACTACCTTTCCTGGGCACCAACCTTTTTGGTAGATGCCGGAGTCAGTTGAATAACCAATTATGACTGACTTACAACACATCGTGACTGATTTTTTTCAACTAGTTTAAAATTTAAGACACTGACTCAATAAAAAAATCCAACCAATCAACTTCCGACATTGTGGTATTTGATTTTATGTACTAGCAAATTGTACTTTTTAAGTACAATTAGTGGAAAAAATGTATATATACATATCAAGCAATGTCTTTCTTAATTTTATAGTTTTGTATTGAAATCCCTATCATATCACGTTTCCATAATCCAGGTACTGTGATTTTAAGACAAGTGCAGTGCTGTACAGGTTTAAATATATTTAAACAACCAAAAAAGTGCTCACAAACCATAATATTTAAAATCTATTAATGCTTTGTTAACACAAACTGACTCAAGTTATGCCCCATCCTTGGTGAGCTTCCTATTAGAAAGCTATGAACTGAATGGTAAGTTTTAAATACAAACTTACACTTGCCACTGGTGAAGAACACATCCCCAGTGTTTCAGCAGGAAGGTCTCCCACAACAATGCACAAGCACTAGGACAAGACACAAGGCTAAATTACTTGTAACAAGGACTACTGGTAAAAGTGACTCTCTGGCACTGAAATGGACTAACCTAGTTTCTCACGTAGCCTACAGATTTCCTCTGTGCACTTCCAGTATTGCAGCATTGTATCAATATACATTCTATTAGTAAAAGGATTCAGATAGATTTTGATCCTGCATTAAAATGTTCACTTGTTTCAGTGAATGGAATAGATACCTTAACGTGTTGACAGATGCAACTGACAAAAGATCCATGGCTAGGGCAACAAAAGCCGAGGTGGACAGAATAGTACAGGGTATCCGTAGTAAGAAAAAATTCAGGTGAACTGCACACAGACATACCATACACACTTAAACACAAACGGTTAATAGTAATAGGTTACTGTTTATTACTGGTAAGTATACCATGAGAGGTTCCTGTGTCCAGAACCTCGAGATGGTATTAGTCACCAGTAATGAAAAGTAACCTGTTATTTTTTTTAATATATGGATCCAAGAAAATAATTTTAGAGACATTTTGTAACAGGGTGGTCAGCAGCTCCAGTGAAGAAATCTCATGGTCCTGGCCGTCCACTGCACTGTCTCACTAAGAGGTCCCCCCTCCTTCCCGTGAGCAGGGGTATAGCTCGAAAGTTTTTGTTTCACATATCCTGGAGAGTCTTAACCTTTTGAATGTTTGGGTAATGCAGGGCAGCCACATAATTCCATTTTTTGAAGGAAACAAGGGGAATGTGGAGAACGCGATCAGGACTCAATGAACTCTCGGTAAGCTAGGGACCGCCACCATATTTTTGAGACTGTTCAGCCTGCCTACTGACAGACAACAGCCAATCACATGTTGCGTAGAGGACACATCGTTTTGACTGACTCCGGATGGCATTGCCTGCCGAGGAGACTAGTTCACTTGTGTTCTTCAGTTTTACTGATAATAGTATCGCTCGGAGCGCCGAACGATACTATTACGGGCTCTGAACGATACTATTATCAGTCTGCATCAGTGGTATTATCACTTTAGGAGCAGTGATATTACCAGATTTTATTTTGCATGCTTTATGATTGTATTGATTTTTAAATTCATACATTAAAACAGAAGAATAGGACACTTTAACTCTTGCTGAATACATACACAAAAAGAATTCCAGTGGGCCCAAGGGACCTAGTCAAACGAAACAACAGATATAAAATTAAATGTTATGCAATGGGGTGTGCAACAAGTGTTCCCCCAACGTTGTTATTAGTTGAAATCCTAATAAACAACTAGCAAATGTGAGTGGTGAATTAAAGTGATCATAGAGAACAACAAATGCAGCCGGTCAGGATGTTTTTGAATAAAATTAACAAAGATCCAGAAGACTACGAAGATAATGTAATTAATCAAAAACTAAGACATTTTAGAAAGGATTTGAATGATTATAAAGATAGAAAAAAGTCTGTTCATTCCATAGAAATTCCAGAATACATACATACATACAAATGTATAACCCTGAATCAGATTCTGATACTCCAGTGGCAGTCAAGAAAGTGACAGGCACAAGGCAACATCCAACATCTCATAAATCTAACCATTACTTTTTAACTTTTTAACTTGGAGCTTGCTTTTCCTATGAATAAATGGGAAAGCGGCAATATAATTAGTGTGCAATAGAAGAAGCAATAAATGATTGTGCTGGTGAAGATGATGAAGTGGAGTTTAAAATAAATTGTACAAAGAATCAGTTATTTAAAGCAGTAAAATCTCTAGTGAGTAGGCAATTGAACATTGTAACTTGCAGGTAGGTACCACATCTAATATTAAAAAGCAAAATGTTACCTCCTCTAGACTCCAGGCTCTGACTTTCTCGACTTTCCTTCTGGTCTGCTGTGTTGCTTAAGTTCTCGGTCTGGCTGCCAAATGCCACCACAGTGCTGCCCGCCCCACAGCCTGTGTCCATCCATCCTGGTCCCGTCCATTCCCAGCTCAAGGGTGTGCCCAGACTTCTCCTGTGTGTGCCATAGCTGGCTGGTTGCATTGTTACTTGGCCAGTTAGTTTAGCTTCTGCAGTTTTTCCGGCTGCTTGGTCCTGTGCTAGTATGTTACTGCCATACTACGGCCTGCTGACTGCCTGACTACACGGTGGTCAATGAGTCATCGACAACTCCCTTCCCTTACTTGCTGCACACATCTGCTCTTTGGGTCTCTCTTGTCCGCCCCGAGACCATGACACTGACGAACGATGATGACTCCAAGTCTGAGGGAGTCTCTCATTCCCTACCCTGGGCCTACCCTAACCACTCTGAGTTCAGGACCAGGCCCGCACCCCTCCATTCACTCTCTGCTTTCTCCAGTGACCGTCTCAGTGCTGCCTGGGTTTCCCTCATCTCCTCGGCTCCTCTCACTCTCAAGTCTCTACACACCAACTGGATAGTCGTACACCGAAAAGGCTGCATAAGAAACTTTAAAAAAAAAATTGTATCCCGAGCACTCCTAGAGACGTCTCTCCTCGAATAAATTTTTCTGGCCAAGAACTGTTGTCTCCTTCATCTCATAGCTCACGGCAGTGGCGCACATAACTCCTGGCTCCTCCCTATCTCTCACTACTCATTAGATTATTGGAGGGTTGGTGACTAGGAGCCAAAGGTACAGATTTAATTGATTGAAGACAGTAAGTACACCCCCACAAAATAAAAAAAATTGGGTTGAGGGTTTGGATGGACTAAGATTCTGAGGGTGCTGACATCAGTTGGGCAAACCTTAGAATCGTCGACTTCAGGTGAATGCAACTCCATATAATTATGACTGCAATATAAGGCAATTGCAACTGCACTAAATTGCAGCCCACGATTCTGACTGCTGACGGTGGCTCCAAGGTCTACTTTTTGGCACTAGGGTGGATGGGCACCTCATCAGAATTGAGAAGTCCGGCTCCATCCTCAATTTGATGACATCCTTGCAGAATGATCCCAAGGGTCAGAAGCCTAAGAAGAAGTCAATTCAGTTTTGTGCCTTTCCATCCAAGTGCCCATCTGGGGGAGCTCAGAGCCCACAGCCTCTGGTCCCCTCAGGAGTCTCGATGCCACATCAATCTGCTGGAGCTTTGAGCGGTGCGACTAGCCCTCACCGCCTTTGCTCTGTTTGTACGGTGTCAGGTTATTCAGGTCCAGACGGACAACACCACGACCATGTACTGTCTCAACCGTCAGGGCAGGACGCACTCCTTGCCTCTGTGCAAGGAGGCTCTCTGCATTTTGTCTCTTATGATCAGCCTGGAGGCAGATCTCCTAGCCATCCATGTGGCAGGAGCCTCTAACAGTCTGGCCGATGCCCTCAGCTGGATAGGCGCTGCATCTCACGAGTGGTCGCTCCTGCCGGAGGTAGTACAAGATCTGTTCTCCCATTGGGGCACCCCTCAGGTGGATCTGTTCACCTCCAGGGAGAATGCGAAGCTGAGGCTGTTTCACGCCCGCCCCGCAGCAGGGCTCACTGCAGGGGGATGCCTTCTCGAGGCCGTGGACCCTGGGCCTCTTCTATGCCTTGCCTCAATTTCCCTTGATACACAAGGTGCTTCCCAAGGCACAGAGGGACAAGGTGCAGGTGATTCTGGTAGCCCCAGACTGGCCCCGCCAGTTCTGGTACCCAGATCTCCTCAGTCTCCACTCCAGGCTCCCAAGGCGGCTTCCAGCCCACCCGGACCTGCTCTCAGTCGACAAGGGGAAGGTTCTCCATCTGGACCTTCAATCACTGCACCTGATGGCCTGGTTCCTGAGCGGCTAGAGTTCCAGGCCTTGGGTCTTTCCGACGAGGTCCTCAATGTCGTTGAGGCGTCCCGTAAGGAGTCGACCAGAAAATGCTATGCCTTCAAATGGAAGAGATTCTCCATTTGGTGTCAGGACAAGGGGCTGGACCCTTCTTCCTGTTCCTTGGCTAGCATTCTGGACTACCTGTGGTCTTTCTCAGCTAGGGCTTCATTCGACAACCCTTAAGGTGCAACTTGCAGCCATCTCTGCCTATCAGGCATGGGCCAGCAAGCAGTCAGAAGTGCAGGAGAAGGTGGTTGGGTGCTTTTTCAAAGGCTTAGACCACATATCCCCTGGTGCGAGAACATCCACCTCCGTGGGATCTACTGCTGGTATTGGCTAAGCTCATGGGCAAGCCATTCAAACCGATGTACAGGTGCAATGTCTCCCACCTGTCGTGGAAGACCACCTTCTTGGTGGCTATCACGTCAGCCAGAAGGATGGGTGAGCTCAAGGTGCTTTCCATCGAGTCTCCTTATCTGGTCTTCCACAGGGACAAGGTTGTCCTTCGCTCCCACCCGAAATTCCTTTCCGAATGTAGTGTCGGAGTTTCACCTTAACCAGGTGTTGACTCTGCCAGTGTTCTACCCCAATCACACCTCGGAGGGTGAATATAGGCTCCATACTTTGGACCCTAGAAGAGCGCTCTCTTATTAAGAGGAGCGAACGGCTGAAGTTCAAGGAGAGGTTCGCCAGCTGTTTGTAACCTACGCTGAAGCCGCACCTGGCAGACCTGCAGCCAAGCAGACGATAGGCAGATGGGTCACCTCCTGCATAGATCTCTGATATAGGTTGGCGGGCATGGAACCGCCCCAAGGTATAAGAGCTTATTCTACTTGCCATACCACTACTTCGGTGGCTGCTTCTAGGGATGTCCCTATCCAGGAAATCTGCAGGGCTGCTACCTGGAAGTCAGCACACACCTTCATTTCCCAGTACCACATTGACCTAGTGTCACGCCGTGATGCTGGTTTTGGGACCTCGGTTCTCCCGTCCTTATTCCTTAAGTGGGTGTGAGCCTTACCTCCCTCCTTCCTCCTCCCTCCTCCCGGAGAACTGCTAGAAGTCTGCCAGACAGTGTGGATTGAACAACATATCCATGTCCCTAGAAATACAGGTTACTCACCTGTAACAGGAGTTGTAGGAGTGGTATATGTTGTTCATCCACACGACCCACCCGACCTCCCCAGTTTCAACGCGCATCCTGGCTTTCAGCAGGCTAGATCTGGTGTCATGGGGCAGAGCCGAGGGTTTTACCACCTGTGTGGGTGGGAGGAGCCAGCTTGAAGACCTTCCGGCAAGATTTAAAGCAGCAAGGAACCTGCCAGACAGTGTGGATGAACAACAGATACCACTCCTAGAACTCCTGTTACAGGTGAGTAACCTGTATTTTCATGACATCTATTTGCACACCTTATACTGTTTACAGTGGGCTAGATATTTTTGTGTGTATATATATTCCTCACTCTTAATTTGCTATTACCCTTCACTTGGTCCAGTGGCAATCCATGAAAATCTGTTATACTTGACAGCAAACCACACGGTTTAAAAACTCTTTCTACTGTTTGCATACATGGAAATAAGACATTCAGACCCATATATGAGAAAGCTTCTTCCAAATATAGGCTGGCTAATTTGTCTGACATCTCATAGACTTTTAGCCAACATATGGCCTGTCTTACTTTAATCTGGCATTCCACCAGGAGTTGCCCGATTTCTGCTCTTACCATAGTCGATGGTATACTATTAGGGAGGCCCAGGATCCTTTTATAAAATGTAATAAGTATTGTTTCTAGTCTTGTATTTTCTGATAATCCCCATACCTCAGCTCCATAAAGTAATTGACTCCTCACTTTAGCATTCAAAACCTTTATGTTTCCCTTAATAGATTCCCCCCATATTTATATGAGAATTAATTTAATATTGGGAGAAATCTTTTTGCCTTGTTTTCAGCTTCCCTAATGTGTCTTTTCCATGTTCCTTCTTGGGTAGATGTCAACCCTAAGTAGTTAAATTATTTGACTAGCTCTCATTTTTGGTTATTCATTATATATTTGTAAGCTTTATTATTTTCCTCAAATACCATTACTTTAGTTTTTTAATAATTAAGTTTTAGATCTGCCAAATTACATTCTGCCACAAACTTATTTAGCATTATTTTAACCCCTAAAAAACTTGTAGACAGGAGTGCCACATCATCAGCATATGCTATGTATGGGCAAGCATTTTGGCCAACCTTGGGCATGTGATATTCTGGTATATACAAAGGCCCAGATATTCAAAAGGGTTGCGCATGGCGCAAAAGCGTTGCACCATGGACAACCCACTGATGCACACCGGCGCGATATTCAAAAGGGAAAAGTGCGCGGCACTAATCCCGATGCGCCGGAGCATAACAGTAATGTATGCAGGCGCAGGTGGGGGGGGGGCGTGCCCATGCATACCCGACATTCAGCCCGGGATGTGCAGAGCCATGCATGCGCAACCCCTACCTGCGCCAGCACAGAGTTGATCCAAAGAAACATTAAGGAGCAACGGATGGCCACTATGTATATTTTATGTATATACTTAGCCCGCGATCGGGCGGGCAGGTCCACTGGACCACCAGGGATTTATGATTTTCCATTTTTACTGCAGCCCGCGATTGGGCTGTGGAGCACATTGCCGTCTGCAGGGGGTGTCGGTCCCTGAGGGCTGCTGCCTGGCAGGGTGCCAGGCACAAGTCGTCAGATTGGGCGCATCAGCAGCTGCAAGATAGGTTACACGACATGAAATGGCCCCATTTGTGCCTTGCATACATTATGGTCCCATTTGCATGTCAAGTTTTGAATATTGCGGTTGCTGTGCATAGCGCAATGGAACTTGCGTTACCGCATCCCATGCTCCACTATGGCCACTTGTGCTGGCGCAGTACCACTGTGCTATGCACACTGCGGGTGGCCAGGGTGCGATATTCAATGCTGCTGAGCCATGGCACAGCTCCGTTGAATATCACCCAGTCAACACCCCTGCGCAGCCAACTTGCACTGCGCCCAAGCTTGTGCCACAGCCTGGCGCAGTTTGAATGTCTGGGCCAGATTCTGTAATACTGTCTGGAAGTACAAGTTAAATAGTAGTGGGGAAAGAGTGCATCCTTGTTTGACCCCCCACATTAGGTTTAAACCAATCACTAATTTCCCCTTTTTCATTGTATCTAACACTAATATAATTATCTTGATAAAGTGTCTTAATTACTTTTAGTAAAAATTGTTCCACCCCTATTTTCTTGAGTCTTTTTCATAGAAAGTTTCTGTTTACCCTATAAAAAGCTGTTTTTAAGTCTATAAAGATACATTATAATTTCTTGTTTTTTTTTCACTGTTATAATTATAAATAAAACATTGATCAGTGATAGATTGTCCTGTTTTAAAACCTGCTTATGCTTCATCAATTACCCCATTACCATCAGCCCAGTTTGTTAGTCTGATATTTACAATTGTAGAGAACAATTTTGCTGTGCAGTCAAGCAGACTAATTGGTCTATAATGGGTCTGATACCTAGTGGCTCCCCTACCGTCACTTCTCCTACCCCTTCCAGGTTGGTGAGTACCACATCGAGAATGGCAGCCTGACTAGTGGGTTCCATAAAGGGACACTGTCAACCTATTTTTCTTCATATTATTTCAAGTTAAAAACCTACATTTTATGATTGTTTACCTTCTCTCTAAAATTAATTGATGTTGCTGTTTGTTTTATCTGTCTCCTTGTTTAGTAGAGCTGAAATGCATGCAAATGCATATTTACAAACAACCTTGTTTTGTTTACAATCCTGGATCCATTCTCACTGTATACTTCCTGAGCATTAGAAACACACCCAAACAGTGCAGGCACTCATGAGGCAGTAGCCTCCTAACCTCCCACTGCAACATGTGGGGCTAGAATGTGTTGCGGGTGTTCCCAAGTCCAGGAAAGATGTAGCTGGAGCTGATCATGAAATGCAAACAAACTTGTGTTGGTGTGGTAACACCAGTATGGTAGGCAGTCTGTTTTTCACTTTTTAAAGAACCCAAGAATTAGAATCAAACTACCAGCTACATCAGCAATCTTTGCAGAATGTAGGCAATCAAAAAAATTTGTTTTTTAAACTAGGGACATATTGTGACCTAAGGGGGTTGATACTGTCCAGCATTGCCTGACGTCTGGAGCTCCTGGACGCAGGAATGAACCAGTCAGTGTCTGGCAGGTTTAGATCTCTCATCATCACCACCTACCCCTTTGCCACCCCTTTCTAGTTCTTCACCTAGCTCCTTATCTCTTTCCCCCCCCCCGCCCTGGAAGTATATAGATCACCCCCATTCCTAACCTCTTACCTGAGGATGCCGGGAGCTGACCCCTCAGCGATTCTGTTTCCCCATCGCCGCCCTTGAGGTTTCCTTCCTCCACTGCCTCTGTGCTCTCTCTGACATATAGGGCTGCATCTCCTCCTTTACCTTGTCCTATGTCTCAGCTAAACAAGGTATAGTCTAGGACGGTCAGGTCCCAGTCGTTCTTTGGGGGCCAAATTTCTGTGAAGGCGACTAGATCCATCTCAGTGTCTGTCACTATTGCCTGGAGTGCACTACAATAATTGTAATGCACAGACTCATTGCATTAAGGTAGATCCCTTTCCATCTTTTTCTCCTGATCCCCCTTGTTCTTTCTCCCTTACTCTTCCTATTCTCCTTAATTTTGTAATTTTCATGCTGAATGTAGTCTGTGTCAGCCTCCCTCATTGGCCTCTTCCCTAACCTAATTTGAACTTCAGCCTACTGTTACCTGCCTTTCTGCTACTAGTCCCATGTTCAGAAGGAGCCTAGCTAGGTCCCCACCCTACTGTCCTTTCTCAGTGGTTCCCCTAGCATCAGTCTCCCCCACAGTCAGTTTAACTGCCCAGTGTAGACATCGGACCTCTGCCCCAGAGTACTGGCCCCCCTCTCTTGTCAGGTTAAGGCCATCACCCGTGAAGAGCCTCCTGTCCCAGAAGCCCCCTCAGTCCTTCACAAAGTGATGCTCCTCCTCATGACACCATCTCTTCAATCATCTGTCAAATTCCTCGGTCTCTTCTTCCCTACTCCATCATACCCATTCACCTATTCCACACAGGGAGGACCTCAGAGAAGATAAGAGAAGCCGAGGGTGCCTCCAAAGGCTGGTCCTCCAGATCGCTGGTACCTACATGTACCAGCATCCCCAGCTCCCCCTCCCAACCCCAGGAATCACTTGCTTAACATTTACACTTTATACAGTCATCTTGGCCGAGAATGACACCCTGGAGATAGAACCCCATGTAAATTTTAGAATTTGGAAAGTAGTTTCAAACTCTTCATGCTTGTGCCACTCTGGCTGTTGCTCAAATATGTTTTCTACCTGAAGAGCAGTCATCCCATAGTGAACTCCAGTATTGCTTATTCTCCAGACAGTTTTTACTTTGTAGTTATATCAGAAAAGTGTACCAGCTTTCTCGATTACTTTGCATTTAACTAGGGTTTTCTGTAAATCTACGTAGATTAGATACATAGATGCTGTCAGCAGATAAGGACCACTAGGCCCACCCAGTCTGCCCGTTTAAGCTGCCTAACGAAGCGTCCAATGACCCTATGTGGTCATTGGCTTTAGCTTTTTCTTCCTGTCTGTATTATTCCTTTGTTTCTGTCCCATGCATGTTTGAAACCTGCTACACTGTATGGGCTGCCACCACCTCCTGGGGCAGGCTAATCCATGCATCCACCACCCTTGCCATGAAAGAGAACTCCCTGACATTTACCCATATGTGGCTACCCCCTCAGTCTCATGTCGTGTCCTCTTGTCCTGGCACTGCTATTAATCTGTACTATGTTGTCCTTTTCCACCTTGATAATGCCCTTAGGGTACTTGAATGTTTCTATCATGTCACCTCTCTCCCTCCTTTGTTCCAGTGTGTACAAATTGAGGTCCCTCACTCTCTCCTTGTAAGGCTTGTGATGTAACCCCTTCACCGTTTTGGTTGCAGTCCTCTGCACAGTCTCTATTTTGGCAATGTCCTTTCAAAGGTGTGGTCTCCAGAACTGTACATCGTATTCGAGGTGAGGTCTCACCAGGGTCTTGTACAGTGGAATTGTTACCTCCCTCCTTCGGCTTGTGAGTCTCCATCCAACATACCCCAACTTCCCACTGGCCTTTCCCACAAACTTTGCCATCTACCTTGCAGCCTCAAGTCATCTGGGTTTCTTTGGTTCCACTTTGATTGTTTGATTCCCAGGAGCCAGAGAATATTCTACTTGGTTACCATGTCTATTTTGACTGTTTTGGCTAATAACCCACATTCCTTTTTTGCTAATTGTAGTGGTTTGCTATTTTTAGCTATCCAGTTTACAGAGAATGGAGCATTTTCACTTTCTGTCTCTGCCTTTTCACCTTAATTAATCGGTTCCTGCTGCAGAAGCTGCAATTTGATCTTTGCCACAGTTTGTTCAGTACAAGAGCTGCTTTTTAATATTGGGCTCTTATATTGCATCATTGTTTGGGAGTCATTTTGATTATTTCAAGGTTCTTTCTAACTGGTATGTCAGAGAGGCCTTCTAACCCCAGTAATGCTCAGAATATTCATAACTTTATGCCGTAAGCCTGGAGGGTTGTACTGCACGGAGAGATGGAACACATGCAAATTAGTAGAATTCTTTGCACGTGAGCGTCTTTCAAATACTGCCTCTACCAACTGTAGTGTTCTAACCTCTTCAGATTTTTCTCTCCACTTAAAAGTCTGGTCGCTCAGACTTCCTGTCATCATCTTTTGTGTGAAAAAAGAAACATAAGTACTGTATATTTCATTTATTTTACTGCCTCTACTTATTGTCAGTCTAGATCTTGTTTATTATTTACAAAGAGTTGTTTTCTCGGTTCCTCACGGTTCGGGATAACCATGTGGGAACTGAGCTCGTTTTAAGTTACTTTGGGGTTATCTGACTAAAGAACCTTTATTTTTGTTTATATTTAACTTTTTCAAATTGTATTTGTAACCGCTTTTTTTCGGTTACAGAACTGCTGAACAGGTTTGTTTTCCCCATCTCCTGGTTCGGTTCTTCTGGTTCCTATCGGTTCCGGAACAAACCACAAAAAAAAAAAAAAGTGTTTAATAAAAGAACCGCAGCAGTCTTTCTTATTTAGCAGTTGGTGTTTTTTGTACTTTGGTTTTACCATGGCAGAGAAATCTAAAGGAGAACCGGAGAGCCGGTTTAAAAATTGTCTAAAGTGTGGAGATGTGTTGCTAATGCAGAAGCACACCTTATGTGTAGCTTGTCTGGGTTTTGAACATCTTGACCAAGAATGCGACATCTCTAAAACTTTCCCGGATAAAATCAGTAAAGCTCTTAAAAGGATGAATAAAAAGTTTCCTAGGGGTCCCTCTGGCTCTGACCAGCCAACACCCCAGTCTGTTGTGGCTGAACTCACAGGTGTGCTTACCCCTACCCGATACAGGCGAAAAAGGGGCAAAAGAGGCAAAGATCTGGCTGACTCCCCAGATCCCTCAAAAAGGCTAGGAAGCTTAAGCATGCAGAACCTCTCTGCCTAAATCAGGGACTTCTGCACAGGTGCCTGCAATGCCTTCGGCTCAGGAGATAGCCCAGGCATTCAAGATTATTCAAGCCCTGCAAAACATCATCCCTCAGCCTCCTGTTCCTTCTCAGGATCCCCAGACTGGCACTGCTGTGTTGCCGTCTTTACCAGAGCAACAGTATTTTGAGGAGGATGGTGAGTCATACGAGGAGGGCAAACTTATCCCCCCAGAGGTGTCCGCTAAGCAGGTGTTTGGTTCACTTCCCAGGGTGTCCGAAGACTTCTCTTCACATTTTTCTTTTGGGAGGAAGATAGCAGATGCTCTGGATATTGCCACAACAGAGCAAGTGGAGGATGAGGAGGAGACTGAATATTTAAAGTGATGGGTTTAACACCCACAAAGGCCCTCCTTCTGCCAGTCTACACATTTTTTAAGAAGGATGTCTTAAAGCTTCTGCAGGCCCCTAACTCTATTCCTCCCATTGACAAGAGAATAGACAAGAAATATCAGCGGGATAGGGAGAGAGCTGATTTCCAGATTACCAGACCATCAAGGGGTAATACAACAGGCAGCCTGTGATAAGGCTAAAGTCCCTCTGTCCTCACACCCTCTGGACTCCATAAAACTGGATAGTATGGCCAAGAAAAGCTATTTGTCAGCCTCCTTGGCCATGAGACAGGCTACCTTGCAGGCTTATGCTGCCCAGTATCAGAAATCCCCGTGGCAGTCGGTACCGGCAATGTCTTTGAAAGGCCCCTCACACTTACAAGATGACCTGGCTGGAACTGCCAGGTTTGGACTAGAGGCGGCCAAGTACCAATTCTAAATGGCTGCTGATTCTGATGACACTGCAGCCAGATGGATGGCTAACACAGTGGTACAGAGGAGGTTTGCTTGTCTTAGGGCCACAAACCTCACTCAGGATACTCAATTTAAGGCCTTGAATTTTCCATTGGAAGGAAATTCTCTTTTTGGGGAATCCTCTGTTACTTATATGAAGAAGATGGATGAATATAAGGCTACTTATAGAAGCAACTCTGCAAGGAAAGAGCTTCTTCATCCACCAGGCCCTTTGGAAGGGGGCAGAGGTCAGTCCTTCATGACCAGACCCTTTTTCGAGCCAGTAGCTGTGCCCCAGTACCAGCAGTATCCTCAACATGGGGTACTCTAGGGGTAGGGGTAGAAGGGGCTTTAGGCGAGGTTCTCAGGCACAACCTGAGACCCCTGCCTAAGAAAAACCCCTGAGAAGCAGGCTGCCTCCTCCCTCCTTGTCAGAGGCAAACTGTCCCACTTCCTCAACATTTGGCTATCACCACAGACAAGTGGGTGTTGGAAGTAGTGGGCAAGGGTCTGTCTCTGGACTTCAGATCTCTTCCTCCACAGAAGTCCAGGGTTTTCCTGTCTTCCTCCCTAGCAGAAACAGCACTGCTAGAGGTGGAGGTTCAAAAGCTGCTACAGCTCAGAGCAGTGGAAACAGTTCCTATCACCCTCAGAGGAAGAAGGTTTTTACTCAAGGTACTTCCTAACAACAAAGAAAAGTGGGGAGTGGCGGCCAATATTGGATCTCAGAGCTTTAAACAAGCACTTAAAAAAAAAAAGTTCAAAATGTTAACTCTGGTTCGGATTCTACCAACAATCCAAAAAGAGGACTAGCTGGCATCACTGGATTTGTAAGACGCCTATTTCCACATCCCCATAAAGGAATCTTTCAGAAGATATCTCAGATTCAGGCTCCCATCAGGTCATTACTAGTTCTCAACCCTACCCTTCGGCCTTTCCTCAGCACCAAGGGTATTTACAAAATGTCTAGCACCTGTGGTTGTATTTCTTCGAAGACAGGGAATGACTATTTTTCCATACCTAGATGACTGACTGGTGGTGGGCAAATCACCAGACCAAGTCAAAAATTCCCTAAAGCTCACCCAAGATCTGTTGGGATACCTGGGTTTCATAATAAATCAGAAAAAATCTGTCCTAACCTCTGCACAGAATTTACAGTCCATAGGGGCAGAGATCAGTACTCTTCAAGTTAGAGCCTTCTTGCCCCTAGATAGGGTGCACAGCCTTCAATCAGTAGCAAACTCTTACTCTGCACAAGCCAAAAACTGCCAGGCAGTTTCTGCAGCTCCTGTGCCATATGGCTGCATCCACAGGCACAGTACAGGATTCCAGGTTTCACATGAGAGACATCCAGTTTCATCTCAGGACTCATTGGAGTCAGAAAAAAGACCCCTTTTCAAAGCTTATCCTGGTAACAAGGGCACTATTGCAGGCCCTCCTGTGGTGAAAAAAGGAATGCAGCCTAAGGCAAGGCATTTCTTTTCAGAAAGAGAATCCCTCACTAGTTCTCACAATAGATGCATCCCTTCTGGACTGGGGCGCCCATCTAGGGGAGCACATGACCCAGGGTACCTGGTCAGAAGCAGAGTCCTTTCAGCATATAAACTTGCTGGAACTCAGAGCAGTGTGGCTAGCCCTAAAAGTTTTCTCTTCTTTGGTGACGGGCAAGGTGTTACAGATCAGAACAAACAATACCACCACAATGTATTACATAAGCAAACAGGGAGGTACCAGGTCAGGCCTTCTCTGCACAGAAACCATGAAAATCAGGACTCTGGCTTATCCCCTAAAGGTATCCTTGCAAGCAATCCACCTACCAGGAAAGGACAATACCTTGGCAGATACACTGAGTTGGATCAATCAGGCCCATCACAAATAGACACTAAACAGGCAAGTGGTGCAGGTAATTTTCAGGAGGTGGGGCACTCCAGACGTGGACTTGTTTGCATCCCACCAGAACCACCAGTTGCCTCAGTATTGCTGCAGACCTCCAGCTCAGGGCACAATTCCCCTGGATACTCTGATGCTAGACTGGTCAGGCAGGTTCCTATATGCCTTCCCCCCCCCATTTCCTCTGATTTTCAGAGTGCTATTGATGCTCAAACCCCACTCAGCTTCTCTGATCTTGACAGCTCCAGACTGGCCCAGGCAGCCATAGTACTCTCTTCTGCTCTCCATGTCTGTGAACAAACCAATAAGCTTGCCTCTCAGGCACAATCTCCTGACCTCCAATCAGGGAACATTGCTGTACCCAAATCTTCAGTCCCTCCACCTCAAGGCATGGCTCTTGAGGAATTAGAGTATGTAGGCTTGAACCTTTCTGAAGCTGTATTAGCCATCTTAAAAGATTATAGAAAGCCTTCCACTAAGAAAACCTATTCTTCTAAATGGAAGATTGGTGCTCTGGTAGAAATTTCGTCCCAAATAATGCAGGAGTATCAGTTGTATTAGACTATCTCACTCATTTGCATTCGCAGGGTCTACAACCCAGTTCTCTGAAAGTTCATCTTGCAGCAGTGTCTGCCTACCTTTCTACTAGGGCAAAGGTGTCAGTAGCATCAGATCCCATTTTCAGAAGGTTCTTTAAAGGTCTGATGCATTTGTATCCCCCTCACAGGGCACCAGTCCCTGCCTGGGATCCTAATGTGGGCATAGCTAAACTCATGGGGCCTCCTTTTGAGCCCACCGCTACATCTCATCTGAGGAATGTTACTTGGAAAACAGTTTTTCTAGTAGCAATTACCTCTGTAAGATGAATTAGCAAGCTCCAGGCTCTCTGTAATCGACCAGGACTATGTATCATTCAACAGAAATAAGGCAGTCCTCAGAACAAATAGACAATTTCTTCCTAAAGTGGTATCAGACTTCCATCTGAACCAATCAGTCACTCTGCCTATCTTTTTTACAGACCATGCTAGTTCTGGTGAAAGAAGACTCCGTAGTATGGATGTGAAAAGAGCCCTCAGCTATTACATGACAGCAATTAAAGGCCATAGGAAAGATATAAAACTTTTCCTTACACATACAGTAGGGATGTAGGAAAGGGCAAAGCAGCCTCAAAAAGATCCATTTCTCGATGGATTGTCCAGTGTATTCAATTCTGCTATACTAAGGCGGGTAGAAAACCCCCAGCTGGGCTGAGGGTACACTCTACAAGAGGAACAGCTGCTAGTCTTGCAGCTGCTGTGGAGGTTCCCTTAGTAGATTATTGCAAAGCAGCTACCTGGAAATCAGTACACACCTTTACAAAGCATTACAACCTGGCTATTTCGTCCAGAAGTGATGCCAGGTTTGGCACAGCAGTCCTGCAGTCTTTTTCCAAAGTAAGTTCTGTGCCCACCTCCAGTGGTACTGCTTGGTAGTCTGCATAAAGTTATGAATATCCTGAGCATTACTGGGATTAGAAGAAAAAATTACTTATCATAGTAATCTTCTTTCTTCCCAGTGATGCTCAGATATTCATAACTTCCCTCCGTTCTTCCCCTTCCAGAACTTTCGCCTCTGCAGTCCGCATGCTGGTGCCACCTAGCCATATCCTGTCGTGGTTAATTTTTCTCTGTGCTTAGCTAATTTTAAGCTGAGTTTTCTGTTTTCTCTTTACAATCTCTCTGATGCTGTTTGGTGAACACCATTGTTATTTAGTATTGTTCTTCCTTTTGGAGGTTGTTGTTAATTCTATATTTATTGGGGGTAAACCCACATTTATAACTGTTAGGATTTTTCCTAATGCCTGACTTACAGGCTTCTTACAAATCTGAAGAGGTTAGAACATTTCAGTTGGTAGAGGCAGTATTTAAAAGATGCTCACGTGCAAAGAATTCAACTCATTTGCATGTGTTCCATCTCTCTGGGCAGTCCAACTTTCCAGGTTTACTGCATAAAGTTATGAATGTCTGAGCATCACTGGGAAGAAAGATTACTATGGTAAGTAATTTTCTCTTGTGGACCATCAGGAAACTGTACAGTCGTTTTCGGCTCCTGGCAAAGGCAGACTGTCTGACCTTTGTTTGAAGTGTTTAGGTCCACAGCATAATTTTATAAATTGTGTGTCCTGACATATTTTTCTCCCAAAGAAATAATTTAAAAGGGTAAGTGTTTAAACAACATGACCTTCTCAGTCTGTTTCTGTGTCACCCCTCTGAAAATTGCCCCAATAATGGTGGAAAGCATGCATCTGAAGGGTCCATCTCCTTATCTGCAGCAGCAAATAATGTGAAAGGTGAGAAGAAAAAAAAAGACACAGTAAAGTTGTATCGCCATCAGAAAGGCTTGGTAAAGATGGTTCAGCTATGAGGGTGTCCAACAGGGGGAACCCTCAATCCAGCGATTGAAGAATAAAAATAAAACAGCCTTAGAGCAGGCAATGGAAATGGTATCTGCCAAAAAGAAATTGGAAAAAAAATAATGTCACTGCCACTTCTCCTGAAGAGAGAAAGAAGCAGGTATATGGCACAAAAAAATGCACTCGTCAGAGGACATGTCAAAAATGTGGCAATTTTTCCAGGAAATCAAGGCCATGGGAAATTTGAATAAAACACCTACCACCCCATCCCCGTTTCCCCAGGTTCAGGCTCCAACCTGTCTGCCTGAGGAGGAAGAGGATGAGGAAAATGAATACTGTAAGTATATGGAGGAAGGTGACCCCATGGAGTTGGAGGGCACACCTGAGCAATATTTTGAACCTCCTCAAAGGCAAATCAGACTGCATGTCATTTTCCTCATTTGCCAGACAGATGGTTGAAACCCTTAACATCCCCCCCACTAGAAATAAAGAAAGATGAAGAGGATGCTGATTTAATGGACATTCTGAGCGTAGCTCTGCCAAGAAGGATGTTACTTCCCATACATAAACCACTTAAAAAGGCCATAGCAAACATCATGGGTGCACCCACTTCAGCTGCAGCCACCGACAGAAAAACTAATAGAAAATATTAGGTGGACCAGTGGGGACTGGAGTATCTGTATGCCCAGCCTGATCATCATGGGGTAGTCCAGGTTGCTGCTTGTGAGAGAACAACAATCACTCTATGCAGCCCCCTGAAAAAGACTCTAAAAAATGGGGTACTGTGGCAAAAAAAGGTTTGTACAACCACTTCCCTTCTTATCAGGCAAGCAGCTTGTTCGGCACAGTACCAGAAAGCACTTTGGAACACAATTTTGGCAGTGTCAGGAAGAGCAGATGATGGTTTGGCACAGGACCTGATTGCCACAGCAAGATCAGCCCTAGATGCCACAAAATATCATTTCCACACTGCAGAGGACGCTAATGACACTGCTGCCAGGGTTTTGGATCATGCAGTGTCATTAAGAAGGTTTTCCTGGCTGAGGACTGCCATCCTTTCCCAGGATACTCAAAATAAGGCCATGGATTTCTCCTTCCAGGGCAGTTCATTATTTGATGACAAAACAGAGGCCTACATGAAAAAAGTGGATGAACACAAAACCACTTTCAAAAGTAACTCCTGATGTATTTTAACTGTACTTGCTTGAATCTATATCTGTATGAACCATAATGTACTTGCCTGCTGTATATACCCCTATCTGTTTTGTAATGTTGACGTACCTTGTCTATTGCCTTACAACGTGGAACCTTTGTAAACAAGCTTTTAGCTCAAAGGTGTTATCCGAGATTCATAAATAAATACATAAATAACCATCGGAAGGATAAGACTACTAGCTCCAGCAGGTCATACAGGAGGGGAGACAGAGGCAGGGGATACTTCCCAAGGGCATACGTCTCTTAAGCCCTCTATGAGTATAAATCACAAACAGGTTACTAGAGGGGAAGGAACAGGGGCTTCCAAGTTTGCTTCCGCTCCAGTGTCTAAGCCCCAGCCAAAACAAACCCCTGACAGTTTTGCCCTGGTTGCCCAACCAATACCAATGGGAGGAAGACTGGCACACTACTTCCAGAAATGGGTAAACTTTACCACAGACAAGTGGGTACTGGAAGTAGTGGTCTAGGGGTCGTGTCTGTAGTTTAAGCACTTTCCAAACCGTCAGAAACACAGACGTTTTCCAGCTCACTCTCCCACACAAAAAAGTCCTCTGGAACTGAAAGTAAAAAAGTGCTACTATCAAAAACTATAGAAGTCAGCTCAGTGACGCTAAGGGTTAAGGCGATAAACACCACACCTCATGCCACACCGGTAGTCCAAGTTCAGGAATGGACTTGGGTTGCTCAGGGGTCAGCAGGGGTGGGGAAGAATTGAGCGTTCAACAGCGCTCCTTCCCCAGGGGAAGGGGGGTTAGTGCAGCAGTGGCTGAGTGTCAGCACAGGCATGCTGCCAGAATGGAGAGAGCCCACGTTCAGGCCGTAAGGCTGCTTCCGTGTAGGGGGAGCCCAGCTGCTTTTCCCATTGCACAATTGTGGGCCTGGAGGAAAACATCAGAAAAACAGACCTGGCAGGCTCCGTGATGGCCAGGCTGCCTCCATGCGGGGACCATAGAGATGAGCCCCTCTGTGGGAAGGAACGCCTGCCAGCTCCGCAAAAAAAAATAATTAAAAAGCAAAAAAAAACTATACACAAAGGTCTCTGCCTCCCAGTGAGGCAGAGGCCTATTCTCAAGATACTTCCTGACCCACAACAAAAATGGGGTGTGGAGACCCTTTTTAGACCTCAGGTTTCTGGACAAGTATTTGAAAAAAGAAAATTCAAGATGGTCACTCTAGGGACAGTGATACCATCTTTGCAGAAAAGGTCATTGGCTGGGATCCCTGTATATGGAAGATGCCTATTTTCATATCCCAGTCAGACATTCTCACAAAAAAGACCTTAGATTTAAGCTGGGGAACTAACAATACCAGCTTACAGCTCTCCCATTTTATTTCACCTCAGCTCCAAGGGTTTCACAAAGTGCCTGGCTGTGGTGGCAGCAATCTGAGGAAGCAAGGTGTGGTGGTTTTCTCCTACTAGGATGACTGGCTAATCTTGGGGAAAATAGAACAAGAGGCAACACAGAAACATAGCATTTATCATCAAATAAAGACTACTTGGCCCACCCAGTGGGCCCATTTTTCCCTACCTACAGCATCACCATAAACATTACCTGTTCTCCAGCTTTTTTCCCTCCTCCCATTTATTTTCACAAAGATCCTCTTATGCACAATTTATTGACTCTTGAACCCCATCATTGTTTTCACCCCACCACCTCAGCAAGTAGGCTAGTCCACAAATCCACCACCCTTTCTGTGAAGAAGTACTTCCTCACATCTCTTCTGAATCTACCCTCTCAAGCTTCACAGCATATCCTCTTGTTCTTGAGCATTTTCTTCTGAGTTCTGAGAAATACTTTCTTCCCATACCTCATTCACCCCATAAGATATTTAGAGGTTTTTTGTCATATCCCATGTGACAGGGTTGAATACGACTCTGTCCCAGTTGTTATGGTGAAAGAGTTGTTTTTTTTATATTTATTTTCTCCTCTCGTGCCCCGCAACCCACCACTCCTTCGGGATGCCTAGGTCCTTCACCCGCTCCACCTGTCCCGTCCTGAGCCCTCCAGCTTCACATCGCAACTGCCGCTGGGGTAACCCAGATGTAACCCTTCACCAAGCAGGTTCCCCTCCTCTGAAGGGGAAGGCACTGGGGGGACAACCAGCACATACTTGGCCCCAGGGTGCTGCTGAAGTGGAGGGACTCTTTCAGGGCATCAGCAGTAACAGATGACTGGCCGCCGTTATCCAGTCAGTCGTGAGGTGGATTTTCTGCTTTTCTACACTGTTCCCCTTGCTTCTTCTTCTGCAGTGCTCCTGGTTTCCACCAGAAGCCGCTGCAGAGCGAAGCTAACCCACTACCCATCCCAGGAGAGGAGAGCAGTCCCATGGATTCTCAATCCTCTCCCTTCCCTGCCAGCCCCCAGTGTCCCGAGTCCATTCCCGAACCCAGGTCGCTGGTGCAGCATGAGGTGTGGCTCAGTCAGGACTTGATCACCCTGACGGTCTTCCAACTCTCTGCCTCTCGCTATCTCTTTACCCTCACTTGTTCTGTCTTTTCTCCTCCCCTGCATATCTGCTTGTATAAAAATATATGTGAATCATTTTGTGGAAGTGTAACTGACACTGAGATCTCTTTGTTTAAAACTGTATATAGTTTTACTGTTGAAATGATTGCAAAAAGCTATTTGAAACCCAAGGGGTTAACCTGAAATGCATTTTTAAGCCTCTTGCAGAGAAGTAAAAAAGAGGTCAGGTTTGGGTCACAGTGTTCTTTTTGCTGCACCTGCTGAAATGTACAAGAACACTGTGTGAGAAGCATGCTGTTTTCTTAAGCTCCTGCAAAGACTTATAAAAAAGAGCTACAGTGTTTTGCAAGAGACAGAGACAGACTGAGATTTGAAATTGAGAAGAAAAAGGACTCTGCTTTCTATGTTTGTATTGCCATTGTAAATAATTATTATGAAAAATGTTATATTTTTTACTTTACTGTCAATAGTAAAACACCTGTTGCAAATTTTACAACTGCCTCTGGTTTTCCTATGCTTCCTGACTTGTGCCTCGACTACAGATGGTGTCAGAAGTCAGATTTATGCCGTGCAGACTCTGAGTCAGGAGTTTTGTGTGGGGGTACTAGACTTGGTACCAGGGAAGCATAGACGAAAGGTATGGATTTTGCAGCAGCAAGCCCAGGAGTGGTTAAACCAGGAGAATGGCAGCCAGGCTAGCAGAGACAGAAGTCCAGGCTGAGACTGTACAGCTAGCACCAATTACAGAAAAAGAACAGGCAGGGACAGAACCTGAAAGCCTGACTGCCTATTTCAAATGGTGGGCTATACAACAAAGGAGATGGAGAAACAGAGAAAAGAAGAAATGCAACAACTCGAACAGCAGAGAAAAGAAGAGATGCAGTGACAGGAGCAGCAAAGAGGAGAACAGATGCAGTGATGGATGGATGCCTTAGAAGTTATCAAAGCTGGAGGATCTAGCACTGATCCAGCAGAGCAACAAGACACAAACAACTTAAAATACATTAAACTTACAAAGTTGTGTCCCTCTGATATTGAAGCATACCTGACAACTTTTGAAAGGGTTGCCACAGCCTGCCAGTGGCCAAAGCAGTAATGAGCAATCAGACTGGTACCTTACCTGACAGGGAAAGCCCAGCTTGCCTACATCAATATGGACACTGCACAGTCAGAAAACTATGACCGGGTGAAAAGCGAAATCCTGAAAAGGTATGACATCTCAGGAGAGACCTACAGGCAGAGATTTCGGTCTCTGAAGTACAACTCAAGTCAACAATCTTTGAGAAACCATCACCCAACTCAGAGAACTCCTGACAAAATGGCTCCAACCAGAGGGCAAAACAGCCCCACAGATCAACACATTTGCAATGGAGCAATTCATCAGCATTCTGCCTACAAGATGTGCAGCTTTTGATAAAAGAACACTGTCCAGAAAGTAGCAAAAAGGCTGTTTATTTGGCAGAAGACTACCAAATGGCTAGACAGATGCCACAGCAGCAAAGTGACAGCCAAGCACCAGTAAGACACCCTTTTTCCTATTTAAACTCAAAGTCTGATAAGAACTCTGGTGGTGGTAACAAATCTGCACCCAAAGACTTTATTTGCTATAACTGTAACAAGCCAGGTCATATTGTAAGAAATTGCTATATTAAGAAAAGTGAAACTGGAGTAGATTTGTCTTTAGCAAATTGGTGCAAGTACTTGACAGATATGAAGGTGGGAGATAAGACTATGAAGGGACCTATAGATTCAGGAAGCACACAGACCCTAGTGCATACTGAAGTGCTGGGAACACACTGTGCAAATGGACCAGGTACTGGTGTCGTCTGCATCCATGGGGACACTCTATACTATTCCACCACTCAAGTGACTCTGTTAATGGGGTGTCGCAAGTTACCTGTACCTGTGGTTATTGGAAATGGTTTTCCAGGATTTACTGAGTTAATCAAAGAGGGAGTAAATCCTGATATTTCAGCAGCTGTAATGACAAGAGCTCAGGCAAAGAAAATTTCAGATGGCAGGGACTCTTTTTCCTGTTGGTGATTTTGATTCAGACCTGTTTGAGCATAGCTCCAAGATCCAGAAGTCCAGGAAAGAAAAATGGCATCTGAAGAAACAGTGGCAACAGAAAACTTACAGACTTAAAAGGTTAACAAATGAAAATGCTGAAACTAAACTGATAACTGATTGTGATTTTCTTTCAGAGCCAAGCTAATGATGTTTCTCTGTTTGCCATGAGAAAGAAGCTGGCAAAATATGTTGAAATCGCCCATAGTAATCAGGAAGAGGCCCAAAATCAGCAGAAGGTGTATTACGACCATGGGGTAAAAGAAAAAGTTTTTAAGCCAGGTTAAAAGGTCTTGCTTCTGTTACCCACTTCAGAAAATAAACTGTTAATGAAGTGGTAAGGGCCTTATAAAGTGCTTAGATGTACTAGCACAATTAACTATGAGATTGAGACCCCTGGTAAGAAAAATCCTACTAAGATATACCATGCTATCCTCCTCAAGAAATAGATTGAAAAAACGCGTAAAGCTGTTCTGCTAATTTTACCAGAAACTGATAAAGAAGATATTGATGTAGTTTATGATAGACTGGAACAAACTGTTCTAACCCTAGATATTCTTCTATATTCCTAACGCTCTGCAATCAGCCTTCTAAGCAGAGCTGGCCAAAGAAAATGGAACTGTATGCAAATGATAGAACTATCATTGGCTCTTGACACATATTCAGACTGCTGCCCTTATCTGCTGCAATGTTCCATCAACATATCAGATTTCTTTCTCCGCCTGACAAGTCAAGACGCCCAGGAGAATTCCCATATCAGTCGTTCCTTGTGGTTCTTCACTGAATATAAGTAGTTTCTTATATTAATATTCATACTGCTGCCTTTATTTCTCTTTATTACCTTAACGTTAGTTTAGTTAGCATTATTTAGAGTTGTTTTAATTTATTTTCTCGGTTCCTCACAGTTCAGTATAACCGTTGCGAAACCGGGTCTTAGTACCCTTTGGGGAAGCTTTATTTACTAATACCACTATTTAGTTTTAACTATTTTACCTTATTTAAATTATTTTTGTATTTGAAACTGCTAACCCATTTTTTGTGAACCGCTAACCCAGTTTCTGTAAACTGCTAAACCGCTTCTGATTGTTTGATTCTCGTTTCATTATTGGAACTTTCATCGGTTCCTGAACTGACTGCAAAAAAAAAAAAAAAAAAGTGAAATCTTTATTAGCGGTTTTTGTTTTCTTCATCGTTGACGATGGCAGAAAAACTTAAGAAAAGATTGGTCCATCAGGGTTTAAAAACTGCCTTAAGTGTGGGGACGCTTTGCAAAGCAGACAAGCACGATTTATGTGTGGTCTGCCTGGAGAATGATCATTTTCAGCAGATTGTGATATCTGCAAATCATTCCCACAGAAAACAGTAGAAAAGAGACTGGAAAGACTACAAAAAAGATTGGAGAAGGGTATTATGGGTTCTGACCAACCCACACCCTCTAAGTCTGTGGTGAAACCGCTGTCTCTTCTTTAAGCACCCCTGATAAGGGTGAAACAGCCACTGTAAAAGGATGGGTGATCCGGCTGACTCTCTGGTGCCCAATAAGAAAACCAGAAAGACAAAGCATGTTGATCCCCTGGCTGATAAACCAGTAGGGGTTTCATCTGTGCCTCACAGCCTTTCATCATCAGAGGAGATTGCCCAGGCCATGAAGGTCATACATACTTTGCAGGGTTTAATACCCACTCCAACTCTTCCAGCACCGGTTCAAATCCTGGTTACCCCTTCCTCTAAACCAAACCCATCTCAGGATACGATGGAGTTTGAAGAGTATGATTTACCTGAAATGGATGAAGGTGAGCCTATTGAACCAGAGATCTCACCAGAGCAGGAGTTCGGTTCTCCCCTAGATCAGAAGATTTTTCTTCTCATTTTTTCTTTGTAAGGAAAATAGTGGATGCCCTTGACCTGGCTACCACAGAGGGCATAGAAGATGAAGAAGAGGCCAAATATATGGAGATGATGGGGTTAACACCCAGAAAGAAAATTATACTCCCTATAAACTAGTTCTTTAAAAAAGACTTGTTTAAAATCCTGCAGACTACAAATTCTATTCCACCTCTGGACAAGAAGCGGATAAGAAGTACCAACTGGACAGACAAGGGGCTGAATTCCTCTTCTCTCAACCTGATCATCAGGGGATAGTCCAGCAAGCAGCCTGTGAGAAGGCAAGGGTTCCTTTAGCTTCTCACTCACCTGAGAAGGACCCTAGCAAAATAGACAGTATGTCAAAGAAGGGTTATTTAGCTACTTCACTAGGAGTAAGACAGGCTAACTACCAAGCTTACTCAGCAGAGTATCAAAAATCACTGTGGCAGTCTGTATCGGACATGGCAGAGAAGGCCCCTTCACCTCTCTCTCTGATGATTTGGCAGAAACAGCCAGGTTCGGACTGGAAGCAGCCAAGTACCAGTTTCAAATGGCAGCAGATGCCAATGACAGTATCCAGATGGAGGCGCTCACCATAGCCCTTGTAAGGCTGGCATGGTTCAGGGCTACTGATCTAACACAGGATACCCAGGCTAAAGCCATGGATTTCCCTGTAGAGCATCACTCATTATTTGGTCAACAGACCGAAGCATGCATGAAAAAAGTGGGTGACTATAAAGCCACCTATAAGAGTAATTCCTCAAAAGAGAGGCCTTTTTCCTTCTATAGGTCATATGGAAGGGGAGGCAGAGGAAGGACAGCTTACAGTAGGCCTTTTTATCAGGTGCAGACTGGGTATTTCAAGGCCAGAGGTAGAAAGGGCTGTAGAAGAGGATCCCAAACTACCCAGCTCAGCCCCAGGCAAAATATAATCCCTGACTTAATGATCAAGGCCACCTCCCCCTACCAGTAGGTGTAGACTGGCTCACTGGTTCCATTCTTGGCATTCCATCACCACAGACAAGTGGGTCCTGGAGGTACTGAGTCAGGATTTGTCCCTGAGCTTCAGGTCTTTTCCCCCCTTGAAAACAAGGGTGTTCAAACCAGCTTCACTCATAGAGAAAAAACTCCTGGAGAAGGAGGTTCAAGACTTACTCAGCTAAAGCAGTGGAGTGTGTCCCAAGTCATCAGAAAGGAAGAGGTTTTTATTCAAGTTACTTTCTCACCAAAAAGAAAAATAGGAGCAGCGGCCTATTCTAGACCTCAGACTTTTGAACAGGCATGTAATAAAATCAGAGTTTAAATGGTCACACTGGCAGTGATTTTGCCAGTTATCCAGCAGGGAATTGGCTGGCATATCTAAATCTAAAGATGCCTACTTTCACACCCCAATAAAAGAATCTCACAGGAAGTACCTCAGATTCAGACTTCCATCAGGACATTACTAATTCTCATCTCTACCTTTCGGTCTCACTTCAGCACCAAGGGTGTTTACAAAGTGTCTGGAAGTGGTAGTGGTATACCTAAGAAGGTTAGATATATCAGTCTTCCCTTATCACAACGACTGGCTAGTGGTGGGAAGTTCACCACAGCAGGTACAAGATCTTCTAAAGGTAACACTAAACCTGTTATAGTCTCTAGGATTCCTGAAATCATGAAAAAATATGTTCTCACTCCACTACAAGTCCTGCATTTCATAGGAGCAGTACTGAACACAATACAGGGAAGAGCTTTCCTCCCTCAGGACAGGGTGCAAAGCATTCTGCAGTTAGCTGCCTCATTCAAGCTGAATGAGCCATGACCAGCAAGACAGTTTCTGCAACTTCTGGGACATATGGCTACGCAACAGGCACAGCTCTGGGAACCAGATTCCAAGTGAGAGATGTACAGTTTCATCTCAGAGCACACTGGTGCCAGAGAAAATACAAACTGTCAAAACCAGTTCCAGTAACAATAACCCTGCTTCAAGCCCTCTAGTGGTGGAAAGAAGCAGACAACCTCAGGGAAGGGGTACGCTTCCAAAGGGAAAACCCATTAACTATCGTTATAACCGACGCTGCTCTGTTACTTATTTATTTAACTTTTGTTAACCAGGTAAGCACACTAGACAGTCATATGCCTATTTTCAGGTGCAACCCAGGAGATTACATGACACAGAGAACAGCAAGTATAACAGCATTTCAGAGAAAGGTAAATAGTCAGATGCCACATGTCTTAACAGGAAGCACATATAAAAGATAACATAACAAGGTAGCAGTTGACAGACAGATGTTGTACATCACATAACAGTATAAAATTTGATAGCCACAACTAAAAATACGTAAGTACACTGATCTCGGGGGGGATATCCGGACAAGACCGTAAAGTGCAGCACAGTGCAGAAAGGGTTGCCATCTTAGGAACAATGACAGGTCAAGGCGAGTTTCAGGACGTCCCAGAGGGACCTTCTGAAGCAGGTATGGGGGGGGGGGTACGAGCAAGGTCCAGAAGGGAGTTCCATAGTCTGGGTGCACAGACAGCGAAAGCCCAATCACCTGTTAAGGTGCGGGTTTTGGGAACTAGGAATACTTACAAACCACTTGATCTTTATGTGTAGGAGAGGTTTAAAGGCTGGAATAGGTCAGCTAGAACAGGGGGAGTGGCAGTTCTGATGATATTGTCAATGAAATTGCCCAAAACAAGGTTTGGTGGAGGTCGGGGGAGAAACACTTGAGCTTGCTGTATAGCTCCCAGTGGTGAGTGAGGCGGGGGGCAGAAAGAGCTAAATGACATATATTGTTATAAGTAACATCCCGTTTGGCTAGACAGGTATTTGGAGCATGCATGAAGGCATGAAGGAGACAAGTCCATAGCAGAACGTGGGTAGAAGGACCCCCTTAACCAGGGTGTGACGCGCTGCTGGGGTGAGGCAGCTTTTAGCTCTGTAGGCCACGCCCAGTTTGCTATTGGCAGCCATGTGAGCATTGCTTATATGCAGGGAGGAGTCGAACTGTGGATCGAGGGTGACCCCCAAATATTTAAGGGAGTCTGCAGCCCGCACTAGGGCTCCGTCGGCTCCGGTGACTCATAGGGGAGCAGGGCAGGTTTTTGTTTTGGCCAGGGAACCAAAGAGCATAGCCTGGGTTTTTTTGAGGTTGATGGCTAGTTTGTGGTCCTTTAGCCAGGACTGTATGAAGTCAAAGTCAACATTGAGCTGGATGTTGATGACACTGATATCCTGTGAGCTGGTTAGGTTCACAAGGTCATTGGCATAGAGGGTGGAACAACTATGAGCTGGGACTAGAGGCAAGTCATTGACAAAAAAGGGAAAACAGAATGGGCCTAAGAATAGACCCTTGTGGTACCCCAGGGTTAACAGGCATGGGCTCTGAGAGGACCTTGTTAAATTTGGTGAGTTGCTGTCTTCCAAGTAAGTAATTGGTGAACCAGGCTAGGGCGAGGAGGAGGCCAAGGAACTGGAGTGAGGAACACAAGAAGTCAACCAGATCGAAGGTTTTTGAGAGGTCAACAAAGATATCCCCAGTCAAGTTGCCTAGATCAATAGCAGTCCTGATCGCGGAGGTGACCTTGGCCAGGGCAGTAGAGGTGCTGTGCTCCTTACGGAAGCCATGTTGGGCTGGGGTAAGTAGATCATAGCTTTGTGTGTAGGTTGTGAGCTGGGTGGCAACCACTTTTTCAAGCAGTTTGCTAATAGCTGAAAGGATACCAATAGGGCGGTAGTTATCAAGGTTTCTTGGGTCACCTTATTCGTATACAGGGACAACCTTAGCCAATTTTCACATGTCAGGATGATCCTAGTAATGAGGGATGTGTTGAAGATATGGGTGATGGGCAGGGCAAGGAAGGTGGCCCCAAGACAAATAAGTTTGGGCTCTATGTTGTCATGACCAGCACCTGTATGGGGGGAGAGGTCAGGAAGGAGTCTCCGAGTTTCACGGACAGAAACAGCCCTGAAGTAAAAAGGAGGTCGGGGGCCATCCCAGTCTGAGGACTATGTGAGGGATTCAGTTCTCTAGGAGCAGAGAACTGGGAGGTATAGGCAGAGAGATCTGAGAACTGGGAGTTAAATGCATTAGCAGTAGTTAAGACATTGTTACAGCTGACCCAGACGATAAGCAAAGTCAATGACATAGGCTCTGGATGAGCCACTAACAATATTTTTGATGTTTCGCCAGAAGCTCCTCAGGTCCCTAGCTGAAGATAACAGGGTGAATTTACAAAATTCACTCTTGGCAGAGTGGATAGGCTTTTACAAGTGTTTCTGAGCTGCTATGTTACCTGGAAGATAGACATATCATGGGTGGTCTTGAATTTTGCCCAGCATTTGTCCATAATTTCATAGGAGAAAATAAGCCTCCTTGTAGCCATTTGGTGACAGTGCCCTCACTCTCTTTTTAGTAAGAGGCATATTTATCCTGCAGGGAGGAGAATATTGCAAGGAAGTTATCAAGGGCAATTGAGGTGTCATTTGTAGCTAGGACCAGGGACCAGTCTGTGCGTTCCAGGTCAGCATGGTAGGCCTCAGAGTTGAATTTGAAGAAGTTCCTCATTTGAATCACTTTGCATGAGGTTTTAGGTGGAGAGACTTTCTAGGTGCAGCAGGTGGGGGAGTGATCAGAGATGGCGTCAGGGAGGGTACCAGATGAGACCATCCATTCGGGCCTATTGGACAGTATCCGATTGAGGAGGGTGCCTTTCATCCCAGAGAAAAAAAGCCTAGTTGGTTCAGTAATAAGTTGGGAGAGGGCAAAGCCTGCCAGCAGGGGTTCATATTGCTCGACTTTGCAGCCTATCCAGTTCAGGTTGAAGTCACCAATTGCTAGTAATTCACTGGAGTGCACCTTAGAGGCTGTCAAGGAGGAAGGAGAGTCCTTGTACACCACATTTGGCAGGGTTATAGGCACAAACTAGGTGCAGTTTTTTTGTGTTACCCAGTAAAAGTTGGGCATGGAGGAGTTCACAGGTAGGGGATGGAAGGGGTGGACGAGATATGACTGACACATTAAGGGTAAGTCTTATAGTAGAATAGGAGGCCACCCCTTGTTTTCCTGGCAGTCCTGCCTGATTATATTGTACCCTGGAAGGATACACACAGAACAACTCATCGTGCCTGGCTATATAGCACATGAGAACTTTGGTAGGTTACAATGTAACTTTAATTGTCTCCAGCACACGTCAAAGGTCACTTAGGTGCAGAGAAATGCAAACGGACCACAACAAAATGTCGTCCTGTGATCATTATGTCGGAATATAAAGATTAAGGACACCGAATGTATTTTATATTGAAAAGTGTTGCTGATTTGCACTTTTTTTATAGTGAACATTTAAACAAACAGGAAGAACCGTTACTATTAACGCAACTACATGCAATAAGAATGTGATTTGCATATTTCACTAACTTTTAAAAACTGGGTCTGGCAATATAGCCCAGAGGTTACAGTAAAGAGCTGTGAATGTGCATGGTACATCCAGCAGACCTGAGTTTGATTCCAACAACCTCCACTTGCATACCGTGTGACTCTGATCAAGTCATTAACCACCCTAGTGCTCCCAGGTCGCCCCTGAAAACAGGCACTTCTGCCTAGTGGGCCTTACCAGTTACCAAAGAATTAAAAAAAAACAAAAAAAAACTGACAGGACAGAATATGACAACCACTAGGTTGGGCTGCCAAGGAAAGTTGATCCCAGACTACCCTATACTCCCTGCAGCAGGTTTGATAATCATAACAGGGCCCCATCCTTATTCCAGGTACTCGAACATTAATGTATGTGTATGTTATGAAAGCTGTCATACTGCCTGTTGTAATAGACATAGTTCCGAGGTGTGGAAATGTATTAATGTCACATCATTCACTCCTCTTTTCTTCTGTAATGTTGATTAACTGAAAAAAATTATAAACATTATTTTAAAAAAACTGAAACCTTATTGCCTTCTGCCTTTATTTGTAAACCGATTCAAAAGTGTTACAGTTGACAAGACAGCAGATTGTGACACCTCTACTAAGCCTTTTTTTAGTTAAATCATAAAAGTGGTGCTTGTATATTTTTCCTGCTAAGCATCAACAAACCACAAATCCGATCAAAGTTCCAAACTCTCAAGATTTACTTAGGTTTTAATAACAATTAGATACACCCACATTCTTCTAATCAGCATCTTGTTTCTGATTCAGAGGATGCTTAGTGCTCCTTAAATTGAGTTTTTAAATATCGGGGATAATAACTGGAGTAAATCAGATAGCTTCATGTTCCTGCGAGTAAAAATGAAGCCCAACAACATGAAACTACCTAAATCACACTGCAGTTCTAGTTCATCCGTGGGTCAAAGGCCAAAATGGCATAGGCTGATAAGTGATATTCCGACGGCCATTTTGTATGACATCATATGACATCTCTTACTAGAAAATGGTTGCCCTGAAAAAAACAGAATGAGGAGTGCTCTGTTCCACAATATGAATTTTAAGCTTCAAAACTGCTATAATGCGGTAACCCTCAAACATCTAATGTGGCTTGTTACCATATTCAGATGAACACATTTAAGATCTAGATTATGTATTTGAAGAATAAAATGCAAACGGCATGATGCTGAATTATAGACGATACAGAGTCTTTCACTTTCCTAACGTGTCTCCTTAATAAAGGCGGATGCCCAGTTGCCAATAAATCTAAAATAGTTTTGCTGCTTCGGGTATCTGTACAGCAGCGCTCTGTTTTTTCCTATATCCTATTTTAAAAAGTTATACTTCGATCATTCCGCGTGTATTGACATTTGCAGTGAATCATGTTCTCTTAACATTTTTTAATTAACTTACATGAAAACAGGTCAATATTTTTCATCATGCTGAAATATTAAGAATTTCTCTCTGTCGCTAGACATACAATATGTACTGCATCCATACCTCTCAACCTCCTGCCTTATAAATCAGGGACAAGGCTTAAAAAAATAAGGGACAAAAGACCAAAATCAGGGACACATCTTCAAAATTAGAGTTATCCACCCCCTAAAGCTGGTAGAATATGGGGCTTAGTGCAAAATGCATTTTCTAAAGAAGAACAAGTCTGTAACTTTAATGCTTGACATTGTTTTGTGCTTACAGTCCCCTCTGTTTAGCCACAAAAACACAAATTTTAGGAGGGACAGAGTCAAATTTTGAGGCAAAATCAGGGACACTTGAGAGGTATGACTGCATCACATTTGGAGCAACATGATTTACATAACGTTGTGGTTTTAGGTATTTTCTTTGAACTTTAAAAAATCAGTTTTGGGCAAGTTCATGAGGCAAATAAAATGTACAGCAGAGTGAAAGTAGTGAAACTGCATCCAGACAGCGAAGGATTCTTAAGCAGCTTTGTGGTTTAGAACTGAGAGCTGTAATGGTTTAGAACTGGGCGCTATAATGCTATTTTCTTTAACTGGCAGAATAATTATTGAATAATATAAAGTGTTTCTGAAAGTATAAAAAACTATCTTACCTTCTGTTATTGGGATCCACCCAACATAGTAAGTAGAGGTTTGACTGGGAAGCAGTCTACATATTTCTGCCGTTCATAAGTAGTAAGGTATGAGCACTGCAGTTCTACCCAGTTGTTTCCTGGTGCATATACTCTAAATACATTTAAATACACAACAAACCCATTATGAAGTCGAGGTTTCTGTTCAGTTGCTCTCCGATGCTTTCAAAGTGTGGAAGTCCAGAATGGGAAGGTATATACATCCGTTCTGCCGGAAATACGATAAACTGGCTTGTTGCTGAACTTCGAACATTTTTATATATACCAGATCACGCGGTAAAGGAGCACGCACACAAACCAACACAACAATAAACTGGGAGCACATTAAAAAAAAGCATTGCCATGAACTGCTAAGGGGTTATACATTTCCAAACGCATCTTTATTCCACCACATGTACAAGACAAAGGAATAAACACACTCAGCAGTCTTTGGTAGTACAGCATATAAATAAATATGACATTCACAAGTCAGTTTCAAAATATACTTTTTTTTCTGACAACATTTAAAGGCCTACTGCTGGCATAAAAGTGAAAGACAACAGCCTAATGCTAAAGTTACAAAATAAACCACATATAGGAACACGAATACATAGTATTTGAATAAAGTAAACATATATAATAAACAATAAAAACAATGCAGCATTGAAAGTGAAGGTAGCACCAACATTTTATGAGTGTAAATTACATGAATATTTAAATACTGATGCAAAAGTTGAAATAGAAAACATTCAAAATTGTGTTTAGGTTGCCATTCTTTAACTATTTTAAGCAGCGTTACCTCTACAAAAGACATTTAAAATATTGTGCCTCTTAAATTTCACATCTCTTCATTAAACTGCCGAAAAACTCAAACACAGACCTTTGAAATATAGATATATAATAGCTGTTTGGAATTCTCTTGTGAAAAGGAAATGTACTTTTAGTGTATTTTGTCAAACTAAGTCGAGTTGTTGGCCGGAAATGGTCACAATAAAACACTAAACAAAACGGGCCACCATACATCAAGAAGAAGCGAATCAATTAATAAACAGGTGCACATTTTGCAACCTACCAACAAGACCTCTTTTTATTTAACGATATAGTGGATTCCTTCTACAGGTCATGCAACAGTCACACAAAAGTACGATGTGTTGAAATATCAGGTACAGTAGATGATCACCACCAACCACAAAACTTCAATCTATGTTCTGGAAGGACCCTAATTCTCAAAAGATGTTATCCCTTTTTTGTTTATTATTTTATGTATTTATCTATGTATTTATTGTGATGATGACAAACTTTTGAGATATAGTGGGCCGACCAGCAATGGTGATAAACCAACAATTCGGAAATTCAATTCATTCATTTTATTTATCATACTGGAAAACCTTATTGGGCAAAAACCCTTTTTCATATGTGTCCAGTACATACACAACAATAAAAAACAGACAAATATACATTAATATAAAACAATTAACTAGGTACAGTTACAAATGGACTGAGTGTAAAAAATGAAAGCATACATTTTTAAAACTGACGATTTATATGCAGTAATAGATGCAAGCAACGTTTTATACCAACTCATAGCCTTATAAACCAGGGATCTTAGACCCAAGCAACTGTTCATAATTAAAATATGAAAAACACAACAAAAGAGCTGGTACACCTAAAGTTAAACGATTCTACAAACATATCCTGAATAGTTAGTGGAGCTTTTCACACAAGTCCACACCCTAAACAACACAACACAGCACAACACAGCACCATCATATTGTTCATTTTACTGTTGGGTCTCTTGCCATGTAATAGTCTAAAGACCTAGTTTATGATTATGATGATTTTTGCCAACTCTGAAATAAGTGGCTTGGAAGGAGAGAAACAAAGAGAACAAAACTGCAAACATTAATCAGAGGTTCTGCAAAGAGAACAGAAGAAGTAACAATAGGGCAGAGCTATGACACTATAAGCTTTAACACAACAACCCTGTACCACACTATACTAGAAAACTAGACATGTTTTCCATTTAAATAAAAATATATATCATTGCCCTGTTTGAACTGTATCTTCAAGCTCATAGAATGTTTACAATTTGTCAGAAAATTCACATAACAAACTTTCCGGGTGGAAGATAAGACAGAGACTTAAACAAAAATAGCTTAGAAAAAAAGAACAATTATTTGTTCCCGTATGTAAATAACTTGACACTAAATGGACATGGTTGATTGTATCGTGACATAGTCGCGGACTAGTATAAATGGAATTCCAGTTAAAAATGGGAACACAGAACCTATAGCACCAAAAAAAAAAAATTAAATGAGTGCGCGGGAGAATAAGGTTGGCTTGTCATTGTTTGTGTTCCTAGCCAATCTAGGCGCACGTTTGCGCAGCATTGCCAGTCCCATTCCCATTGTAGAAGGCGCCACACCTCCGCAGTTTACAAAAGATACAAACGTGGATTCGAGCTACTATGTTTAAAACGAGTATTACACTGAAAACTGAGCCCCATTTCTCGAACTCTGTTCTCACGGGTCATTTTTTCAGTTTCATCCTACGATTTTGAAACCATATTTTGACTTGTCTGTCTGTTAGGTTGACGCTCCTGCTGATCTCTAGGCGGCGCTCTCGGTCAAGTACATATTAAAGAGGAATTCCTTCTCCAGCTCCAGTGTCTGGTATTTGGTGTAGGGGCTTCTTTTTTTCCTTCCAGCCTTTGCTATCAGCCAGCTGCCTGGTGCATGTTCGTCCTTTGTACCTTCTGCCATACAAAAAAAAACATAAGTTTACTTTACTACAGAAAAAAAATATCACAAAATCAATATTGAGATTGTGTTGCCCCCCCATCTTTCTACCTCCACAGCTACTTCTAACCAATTCATTTTTCAGCTAGAGGAAAGAAGTACAAGGAGGTCAAGTATTGTCAAAGATCACTCGCTGATCACAGAATTTTATGAACAGGTATCCACTTCCTGTCAAATGTACTCTGTTGGCTGCTATTACACTCTCCCAGAGAACATTTTTTAACTCTTATCTTCCAGATTTTGCAGTAGAAAAGGAGAAGCTGCCCACTATCTTTTGCTCGGTTACAATACATAAACAATAGCAGACAAATACCCCACCAGGACTCAGTTCAAAATGACAATTTATTAGTGCTACAAAATCACAAGTGCAGTGCCTGGCTATAAAGAGAAATAAGTAAACAAACAATTAGGACTCCGGGCCTGGTTTCGCCTCTTACTGCTTTTTTAAGGGATCTTTGGTTTTGCAGTACACGTTTATCAACAAATATGTAAAATAAAAAAGCTTTCATAAGGCTTTTCTGACTTTACCGTGCACTTCTCTTAAAATGATAGTTATGGATGCAGGTTTTTAAAGTGTAATTGGTTAAACCAAAACGAAACACACACACACACAAAATTAATGAGCTGGTCATCGCCAAGGATCCCCTTTTTGTGTATGCTATTTCATGAAAACAGTATGCTTTGTGATATTTTTTAAAGATGACAAAAGCATTATATCCGGTATCCATGCCTGCCATAAAAACATTGCATTCCTAGTACTTAAACTGACAACAGACTGTGATGTCAGAAACACGACTGTGAAGTTAAAAATTGGACGTTCGTGCAACAGGTTACATTTTTTTTATAATGTCAGGGAAGTAAATCTGTGTTTTATATAATGAAATATTCGCATCCCATATTACACTTTACCAGCGGTAGAAGTTAATATTAGTAAATTCTTCTTCTTCTAGCAGGAAAACGTTGGCTTGGTTTCAGGTGTGAAATCCTACCAACTTGATTGCTGGTCTTTGCAGTTGTCTGATTTGCCATTTGTTTTGGACATATGTCAGCGGTATGTATTAAATTATTTGCTATAAATATAAGCTATAATTGGGTTTTATTGTGCAAAATACATTGTCACAGCTCTGGAATGACAGAAGTTGAATCTTTATGGTATATTACCCTTTCGCATTCGGTTTTACACACACACACACACACACACACACACACATATGGCTTCTTGCAAGTAAAGTTTTCGGACTCATTTAGATACACTGCTCTTTATAGCCGTCACCTGTAAATGTACTCTCCGTATTCCTCTGATTGTAGAATGTTTCGAGTACAGGATTGTTACCAGGATCTAGGCATTATGCGCATTAAATCAGGCCTAGCTCCACTGCATCACTGTTTGCTTTTAAAGCTGAGATGTAAGGTAACTTTTTATCACAGGACGTCCATACAGAAAGCCGCATCTTGTGCATGATTTAGGGACTAGCACAATGTTGGCGCAATTTACACGCCCTCACTCAGTTACTGATATTTTCGTTGAGGAAATAAGTATAAGTGTTGCTGGGGAGCAGCCCTGTGACCAAAAACGGGATTAGATAGTATGGGGATTTATTATTGAGCACTTGTAGTCAGTGATAGGGGATTCCTTTGTTGCATTCCTGTATTCATAAAACACATCTATCAGGCAAAAGTAACATAGTAATTTAAGGTCGGAAGGGACTCTAGGTCTGTCACGTCCGTCCTGCTTCTCCAGCAGAGATTTTGTAAGCATGATGTGCAAACATGTGCCAATTTAAAAGGATTTCCTAAAATCCTTTTAATTTGTCATCCTCTGACACTAAAACTATCTTAGAGGATTGCGTGGAAAACAAATAGTTCCCGTAACTATAAAGAAACTTGGAAATGTATGGAAATACTTCAATAATAAAGACATCTGAGTCACCTTGAATAAATATATTTTGAGTTCTCTGTGTGACTTTGTAAAACACATGACAGAACTTTGAAGAAAAGACAGGGCAGTGATATTTATGACAATTTTAAATAGAACTAGTGTGAGATCAGGGCCTGTAACACATTAGCTTAATTGTTTGTTAGATGAACTCACTTGATAAAATATATTTTTCTTAATAAAACTCAGTTCGAAACCATCAGCACAAAATGTTTAGCCTGCCAAAGGTAAACTTAACTTTAGATGCAAATGAGCTAGGGCTGATAGGTGAAACAATTCATGTAAGCGGTTAAGAATAATGATAAATGCATAATACTGTAAAGGACTTTATTCACAATAGACATTTGCCATATGTAGGAGACGGAGAACGTCTTTTGTGAACAGTGCTCAATAATAATAAAGTTAATTAAGAACAGAAATTATGCTGCAAATGCTTTTAATGAGATAATTCAACAGTATTTGTCACCTGTTTATGAAAAAGTAAACATTAGTGGAAAATTATTAAATTGTCTTTTTGTTTCTAGTGATAAACAAAGGAGTTCAGAATCATGTGAACAATTATTTAGTTAGTTTAGAATACAACAACAGCTAGGTAATGTATGTATGTTACCTAGTAATGCTTAACCAAAAGGCAAAAGAGATTCAGAACAGTTAAACTATACTCAATATTTATAAACTCAGTATCCCCTCCACCCCAACACACACAGTTAGACCAGATTTCAGGAAATAAAATTGTAACTTATAGGAATAAGTGATCTAATTTAACAGCTCCCCTGGCTTTTATATACTACCTTTTGTAACTATACAGCTATACAGGATCCTGCAAATCCGTTTTGATTTAATATATTTTGCAGGATCAATATTTTTGTCTATAGTTGGCTTTCATTGTAAACTTACAGCATACCCTCTTCTGGCCTAGATTATCAAAGCTTGGTGTTGTGATAAGTTGAGTTTTATTTTAAGTCTTACCTCAAAGTGTGGTGCCAGAGAAGTAAGAAAATATGAGTTATTCCAATCCCCTCAATTAAAACAAACAAAAGAAGCTGAATGGTAAACATGCAGTACTGTCACTAAATACGAATTCATTTTATATATTTGCCTGTCTGACTGTCTGTCATTGACTACAGGTGGTAGTTTAGAAGGGCAGACATAAACATAGTACTGTATATAACTGTGTGCGATTGTGTTTGAAAAGTATACTATCTTGGCCTAACCAAACATCAGATTTAGCAGCACTTTGCTGTGTTTGCTCGTTTTTAGGTCTTGGCATAAGAATGTACCCTTTTATTTATTTTACATTTTTAAAGATCAATGGCAATAAAAGATGTACTTTGTGTTATTGTCACCACTAAGTTGTAGTCATGACATAGTGTTTTTTATTTACAAAAAAACTGTTGAGGTGTACCACTAAATTGTGTTTTTATCACTGCTGTCTCAGCTCTGATCTCTCAGAGTCTCAGCATTTGGTGGGAAACATCATGATGTCATTTTTGACTCAGCACACTTTTCCTCCTATTAAAAAAAGGTAACTTGAACGCCTTGGTATATGAACATGAATCATGTCACTATGAATTTATGTCACGTTTTAAAAACACTTTTTCATTAAGGGCTGAGGCCGAAATAATTAGAGATTGAGGACTTAAATTACATCAGCAAATGTTTTGGGCACAGGAAAAGAGCAAAACTGCATGTTGTCCACAACCTTATGGTAAGACTGAGGAACTTTGTTTTACATACCTTCCAGCTCTCCCTATTTTCAGGAAGCCTCCCTGATTTTGCCCTTTTTCAGATTAGCCCCTGCTTTTTATGGCACCAGACCATGTCCCTAAAATCACCAGAATCAAAGAACAGACTGTTCATCCTGTCAAACTACTTTAGCAAATCATTTTAGCACCTTAGATTGAGGCATATACATTAAGGCCCTATGCGTCTCCCTGATTTTAGTGGTCAAAATCAGATCCTTCATTTGAGAAGTGCTGACTTGGAAGCTCTGTACAGTTTCTAATTTTAGTGCTAACAGCAAAACAACATTTATTTTAAATTTCCAAAACTCTGTAAGTTGAATTCAAAAGTCAGATCTCCCAAATTTTGTTTATTTTTTGTTGTTAATCCACGCTCAAAAAACTTTCCTTATAGAGAACTGGTTCCTGTTTTCTCCTTTAATGGTTGGAACAGCCCAAAAACAGTACACTTTGTGCAAATACTCCCGAGGATGGTTGCAATTCAGTTGTTTACAGTGTCTGCTATTGCGCTGTAAAATAATTTTGGAACGTTGGATCCTTTGTATTTAAGACAACCCCCCAATGTAATAGCCCAGATAAAGCATCCCTGTCTCCAATCAAAGCAGTCTGTTTTTCCTGTGCTGATTTCCACAGCAATTGTTTGCCTTCCTTTGATTTCTATAGTGTTTACCCACCTTGCGCGTCTTTGTCTGAAGATGTTTTATCATCTTTAGGAAACTCTAAGGATGTTGTCTTCTGTGGGACGAATGATTTCTCTTCATGCGCATTTTCTCGAGGCGCAAACGGAGTCCCTTATGATAGTGAGTTGGTAATCCCTTTACCTGTTTCAGAGCAGGGCAGGGATAGGCAGAGTCCAGCAGACCGCTAGAACTGTGTGAAAAGCCAGGGCTGACCACAGACAGCTGGCTATATTCAGAAGGTTTGCTGGATGAATAGGACTGATCAGGACGAAAGTAGCCTTGGATATGTCCGGTCCCAGTGCTCATGGAACCAGTTTCTGACACCAGTCTTGAGAATGCGGAAATGTCTGACTGAGGTTTTGAATATTTCTCAGTATCGAACAGTAAATAGGAAGTTTCCTCTTTACTACCTGATGGGTAGGAACATGTGTTTATCTGCTGTGAACGACTGGATCTTGTCTGATCTATCCAATCGACCATGCCCGGGTAGAACTGACGTGGAAGCAACCTCATTTCTTGATCTTGGTTCATTTCGCCTTGTTTTGTTATTGATGGCAAAACTCCCCAGTGTTGGACCCCGTAGCCTGAATAAGAACTGGACGACAGGTAGTTCCCACAATGCAGTTCTTTTTGAGTACCAGTTATTAAAGAATTGAGTAATAGTGCGCTGGGAACTGATCTACCAGAACATGACATTGCTAGAACATATTTTGGTTGAAGGAAAGGACCTTCTCAATTGAGTTTTCTACTAGAAAATGCGTCTGTGATCAACTTCCGGTGCGCGTACCAATTAAAGCCCGATTTAGCTACAGGTACCGCCCCTGCGGTACCAATTTTAATATGGAAGCTGATTTGCTTGCTAAAGTCAGAAATTAAGATTAAAAATAGGAGCGTTATGGGTGGTTAAGTATCCATATGCTGCAAGTTCTTTAAAAAAATACATATTATTTAAAAGTAAGAAACAATGAAATGACTGCATTTCTGCAGAAGGTATTTTAAAGCAATAAAATGAAAACATTTAACCTCATTTGTGATTGCCTTTCTAATGAAATGAAAACACACACACGCGCGCACAAGTTTTACTGTTTTGCACATACCATTGTTACTTTAACACAAAAATGCATACTTACAACATATTTGTTTTCATTAAATGAAGACTGTTGTCACGACAAACCTTTGTTTTCATTGTTGAGGGGATTCTAGCTGTAAAACGACCTAAAAGGACCACCGATGTCTGACTTCCAAATAGCTTACATATCGTAATACCTTTTTGCATGGTTTTCTTAAACACACACTCTCTCTCTCTCTCTCTCTTTCTCTCTCTACTTGTGGTATCTGAGAGTCTTCTCCTTCATGGATTTTAATATGTAACACCCAAGGGCAATCTGTCTTTTTCTTAAAACAGAAAGAAAACACTCTCTCTCTCTCTCTCTCAAAACTATTTGCTAGCATCCAGTAAACTGTCTAAAATACGCTATTAAGGTACAATTCAGCTTATATATAATTACTTTTATGTATTCACCTCTCTTCAGTCATTATTACTGGTGATATTTGAATGAATTTAGGATATCTGGTCACTGGTTCTCTTGCTCTACCCGCTGATGAAGTAATGAACCTCTTGTTTTTGACATTATAATCATTTTATAGCAACACGCTGTGATATCACAAGCATAGGATTGTGACACAGAAAGAGCTGATGACATCTGGGGACAGTGATTCTGTTTTCATGTCAATATCCCAAGTCATAAAAAGAGGAGATAAAACAGACAGTTAATGAAATGTAAGATGAACTGTGCCTGATTATTTCTAAATGGTTTCCTACGTACTGTTAGTCGCTTCAACACTTTTGCTATTGAATTAACAAACTGCAGCATCTCAAAGCACTACAGCCTTCGTTGTAATAGTTTATATTATCTTATTTTATGGATATATTTTCAACATACTGTTTACATTTATTTATTTATTTAGTTTTTGTTTACCGGGTAAGTGTACTAGCCATAGAAATGACTATTTTCAGACACGACCCGGGAGGTTACAGACTAAAACAATACAGTACAGTACAGGCAGTGTTAGGATGAGACTTCAGACATTAACTAGCAAAGTACAGTTAAACATAATATCAAAAAAACAGTCCGATTACAGCAGTAGGAAACATATCACGGTAATCATCATACAAATAGTGAGACCAAAAAATAGTTACATAATTGGTACAGAAATAAGTGAAACACGTTTAAGAACAGAACCGCACAAAACTGGCATCCATTGTTCTGTCTCAGAATGAGGGCTATCAGTTGGTTCCATTCCTTAATCTGTTTACAGACATTAAAAGAGAATAAGCCAAGTGATCAAAATAAAATCAACAAGCCACGTTTCCATAATGTGTTCAAAAATTCCAAGACCATGATCTACTAATTTTTAAGTTTGGCTGCGTCATAAATTGTATGGAACACACCTAATGGGAATGGAGGATAACGAAAACAGGATTTATGTTGTCACAATTTTCGTAAAGAGCTGCACCAGAGCTGCACCAGTTTAAACGTTATCTTTGAGGAGCATGCAGGAGATGTGCAGCTGGGAAAGACAGTAACTTCCGTCCCATTCCCTATGACGCAAAACGTGATTCTGATACAGTACTGTATACACAGTACAGTAATCACATATTGAAAACTAGAAGCCTAAAGACCAGTGATGAACATCTTTCTTTAATACACCAAACCTAAGGTATAAAACTGTCCAGGGTTTCCTGCAGACTCCTTCGTTTAGCTCGAGGCCGGCAAAATGACGTTTTGGTAATTAATCTACCCCTGGACCACAAGGTTGTTAATATAAACAATAAGCCGAATTAAACACACTCAACACTTACTATATAGCACACAGGTGTTCAGTAAAATTCACACTCCATTTTTCATTCATATACCATTTTGTAGACTTCCGGAAGGAGTACCAATGATGAATACAGGTACCTATGTGGTGCACCTTTTACTAAGCTTATTGCACATTTCAGTGTCTCTTGTCTGATTAAGGCTGTGAGGACAGTTAACATAGTATTCCTTTCTCAGTTGAAAATACACGATTTTATGTTTTACTCATTTCTTTTTGTGAGTACATGTACTTGGTTTTTAGATAAACTGCTTCAGTAGTTTGTATGTTTTTTCTGGTATCAAAACAATTACTTAGATGGGTGAAAGTAAAATGGAAAACATTTATTAACAGGTACAAGGATTCCAACTGATAAAACAGCCCATCGTAAGGTAAAGATAAGAAAAGAGAGAAATCTCTCTCTCTCTCTCTCTCTCTCTCTCTCTCTCTCTCTCTCTTCTCTCTCTTTCAATAGTGTGTGTGTGTGTGTGTGTGTGTGTGTATGTGTGTGCGTGTGTGCAGATACAGATAGATAGATAGATAGATAGATGAGGCAGGCAGACAGGTAGGTAGGTAGTGGACAGTCCAATACAGATGAGAGAAGAAAGAAAAGGTGTGCATATTGCTGTTGGGGCGGGGCTATATTCCACATCAAACTGAGTGCCTATCAATGTTCTGACTGCATGGTTGGATATTAGATATTGTACATGGATCTCATGGAAATGAGCTCCGGCTTAATGTGTCTATCCAGTCAATAAATTTGCAAATACATAATAAATAAACAATCCTGCACAAGTGTAATGCAATCATATACTATAACATATAAATGAACCGTCAAAACCAATCAATAATAAATATCCCTGCTGTACCTAATTTAGTGTAGCAGGCATTTTCTTAGTTAGAATTCCATATTTAATACGTTATTGGTTTGCAGTTTGCATTACTCTTTTTCAGATCCCGAGCCATTATACCCCCTCAACCTCCGGACCGCCCAAAACAGGACATACATTTAGACCCACTGTATTCAAAATTGTTATTTTACTTCAGTGACGTTTTAGAATGACAGACTTGGTTTAAAATAAATCAAAAGGAGGACGTATATACAGTATTTTAATTGTCAGTTTAAAATGTCAAGGGAAGTGTATACAGTATTTTAATTGCTGTCATTGTTTTTGCTTGTAAAGCCCTACTCATGTAGAATCACAAATTCTGGGAGTGATAGAGGACATTTCTGGTGCAAAAATCAAGATGTCAGTGATTTAAAATCTGGTACAGTTGAGAGGTTTGTATTGAGAACCTTTGAACCATTTTATCCATACTAAAATGTCAGCAAGAACAAACAAAATGTTTTCCTTTTAACTGAACTTGTTTAGATCAGTGTCTCATACATTGTTATTTAAACCGAGATTCTAATATAGTACTGAAATTATTGAATCCCTTATAAATGTATCTTGTTTACAATAGAAATTCACAGGAGATTCATGTCGTGAATCAATATAGTTCCAAAGACATGATGCATTAGAAACAGAACAAAGAGTAGATCATATGTGACTGAAATATGTATAATTTGTTTACTGAAGGTTACTCGGATTTTATGGTGCACATCTGACAGTAAACTTGCAGTATTTTTAAACAAATAACTTAGAAATAAATTACAGTGATAGCTTCATGTTGCCCTGAAAAGTGTGTATGACTTACTGCCCCTGACTGCAGAAAAGAACAAAATAAAATATATATAACTTATTGTTTAAAAACTCTTTACAAACTTTTGACCATCAAAAGAATTGAATAAGAAGAAAATACAACCAAAATAGCACACCAATTCTTTCTTAAGACTGGCTCTTTTTACTGATTAATAGATTGTTCATTAAATAATTGCACACATAGTTTATCCTGTAACACAAGAGGAAAATAAAACCTAAATAGTACATATATTCTTTTTACAATTAGCGTATTTTTTAAATGATTTATTAAATATTTCTCCTTGATTTGATTGCAGCATAATTCCATTTGTAACACAAAATACTGGGTATATGTACTGCAGAAATATTACAATATAGGCATTCCTTTACGATAGTGCTTATATAGCATCTCACAAAAAATATCTGTCAAACTAAAAAAATTACATCACCTTACCGTCACCTATTGTTACTGATATTAGAAATAATATATGCCATTTTTTTCACAGTTAGTCTTTTTTATTGCTGTTTCAACTGAAATGTGCAAAGCTAAAACAATCTCATGCAAATGCAACCAGAAAAGTTAGAGGTATTTATACAATGAGGCCAGTATTATTGTTTTTCAGCCATCTGTTGTTTATTATGCAACTCTGTATTCGGCTTTGAATATGTGCTGTACTGACATTTCACATCTTGCCCAGATTCTCCTGTGTTTTGTGTTTGATCGGATTAAAGTTTTCTAATTTTTTATCGGATCGCGTAGCATATGCATTAAAGTCTAACTATGACAGCTGCATTTTACAGAAATGCAAACGAATATACTATACACAGTTAAAGGACTGAATATACAGCTAAGAAACACCTTAAAGGGTTGCAAATTCAGATAAATTCTCAGTTATTTTCTGGATTTTCACGACTCCTGTCACCAAGTCTGTGTAAGTCAATACAAATGAACATATCAATAAAGACCCATATGCAGCTAATAGCGGTTAAGCATATAATATGATAACATATTTTGCAGATCTCATGGGAAAACAATGCTCTAATATCTATTTCAATAAAGTTTACAGATTCAAACTATTTTTATTTCATTTTATTTTAGAATTGTTTGGCCGGGAAAGGTACGCTGACAGTCGTTTCAGGTGCCTCCCAGGGAGCATGGGGAGGTTAGCTGACTTGCTCAGGGTCACACAGTGTGCAAGTGTGTGCTGTGGGATTGACATCCAGTTCTGTTGGTTCTCCAGGTTCACAGTTAGCGCCCTAAATCTGTATGCTATGACGCATCCCACCTACAGCATTTGAGTGTCACCATGACTCTGAAAAATCGTGTTTATAATGTAGCTCAGGGTTTAGAATTATAATTTTATGAGAAATCAGGAAGACTGTATGCAGGCAATAAAAAGTATGAAACCTACAACTGGTTTGGTCTCGAGTACAACAAGTCATTTGGTTACTGGAAGAACCATTTCCTTTAACGGGGAACTGTGTATAAGTTGCAAGAAGTGTTTTCCTGACTAGGCTTTTTTTGTTTAATACAGGTAACAATTGTGTTATTGTACCATATTTCCCCACCTTTCAATAATTTCAGTGGGTGTTTTTAGAGCACAACCAGTTAAAAGCACAATTTAAACCTGGATGATGGGCCAGTCTTGACCTCTGAGTTTACAGCAGAGCAGGATGCAATGTGACAACAACTGAAAAGTTGACCAAGGGCATAAACTGTACATCATACAGTACAAAATGGTCTTCGCCACCAGAATGTAAATCAGAACCACCATAGGAAATGTAGTAAGAAGCCCGTACGGACAAGCTGCTAAACAGAATAGAAACTAGCATTTGAAATACAGGGTCTACAGAAACAAATAGCTTACAAGTTTGGCGCAGTTCTCCTTAGTGCCTGTAACATACAATCAATCCCTTGCTAATAAATTCAAGAAAAAAGTATCAAATGACTTGCATGGAAGCATTAAGAAGAAGATTGCATTTACAATCTGATAATGATGTTTCAAATTTCTAACACACCAGCAATGCTTAACATTAGGATCCCCACCCCTTAATCGAATTCCCTTATTTTCTGATCACCACACACAACAACAGGAGATACCTTAAAAATCACCATATAGGAAATCCTCCCAAAATCTCTTCATACAAATGGAAGCATAGTTACTCGAAAATCCTAATAAATTCCAATAAATCCCATTAAGAATCAATCACTGAATAAGTGTAATTTGTTAGGTGACATGGTTCCTTACTATTTGTAGCTCGAGCACCAAAAACACAATCGATCTCCTAATTCCATATGAGGTAAAACAATCGTCTGCTTAGTTGCCTTATTTTTGGAAGTTCTATATAAAATGTCACGACTCACCCCTCTTGGAGTGTAAAGATGCCGTCTACTGATCCCGATTTTGTCCAAAACTTTTTTCATCCAGTTATTTCCATCCTGTGCACATGAACAACTGCAAATTTTCTCGAATTCTCCCATTTAACGACAGCCAGAAATTTCCGGTTCAAAAAGTTTTGAGATTCTTAAGATCAGACTCCTATAACTGTATCCAAGACAACTGCAAGGCCCGATTTTCAATAAAATTTTATGAGTATAGCCATTCCGTGAAAATCACTGTCACCTTAAATTCAGGTATAGTTGCACTTCAGTGCAATGTAGGTGTAATGCTATATAACTGATTTATATGATCGATGGTACGCACGCTTTGCTTCTTTTATCTTGGAAAGCAAAAAAAAAACAACAAAAAAAAAAAAAACAAAACAATTTGCATTACTATTATTTTTGTTTATTTCCTATTGCAGGTTGTATACTACATACACGTCTTCAGAGGGCGAACTTACAGTTTCTAGAATCACTGATTCTGAATCAATGAAACACTCAACCCCGAGGATCAAAGGTCATGGACTTGAATGCCGAAGCAAAACTACAGTCCTAAAAGAAAAGGAGCCAAGGTAGCACGAGCATACGATAGAGTCCAAAACGACAAGGAATCAAGGTGCGAGACTAACTACAAATATTAACGTAAATCTGGAACTCCGGAAACATAGGCCAGATAAGTACGGTGCACCTTCGGTGGTTCTTGTCTGCTGTCTCAATGTGAGTTCGGTAGATATTAAAAAGTTACAGAAGTTGCCAACTTCATTCCCAATCATAAGAGAGGAAGATGAGGCCGCAATGCGCATGTACAACTGCCTTCATTAACTCCTGTTTCAGCGCAGAAAGAAGTATGATGAGACTCGAGATATGAGAAACCGGTGATATCTGTCAACGGGCAAATTATAGTTTTTGTCTTATCAGCTTTTGAAGACCTCACAATTTTAAGTGGGTCAGAGCACCCTTACCAAAGGTTCATAATTTGATGTATGTATGGTTATATTTGCAGATGTTCCTGCTATGCCAGTCCATGCAATCTAAGTAGATGGTATTTTAGTTACATTTGCGACCCAAGGGTCATAGTTATGAGGTAGACTGTTAACGTCTCCATAAATACCCAGCACAGTTGTGTATGTTTGTACTCGATCGCTCTTTCCCGGTTTAAAGATGTGGGAATAGCATCCTGCGTTTTACATGCCTAAACTAGGCTTCCTAGATAGTTAACAGATTGGTAATTGATGAAGGACTGAGGGACTCTACACTAACTTTGTAATTTTAGATGGTATTATAAGTTGGAGGCAATATAGCGCAGTGGGTTAAGGCTCTGAGCTGTAGATCTGGACACCACGGCAGCCTAAGTGCATACTGTGTAATCCTGAGCAAGTAACTTAACTTCCTTGTGCTCCCAGGTCGCATCTGGAAATAAGCTTCGGCTTAGTGTGCTACTCCTGGTTAAACAATGTTCCCTTTCCTATAGGGCAGAAAGGCAACATGAAAGTAAGTTGCTGGATATTCCCAGAAGTATAAAGCCAAAGTAAATAAACGAGCAAAACAAAAAAGTTTGTATTCTGTCATATGTATTTCCAAACCACTACAGCACTGGGCCAAATACGTCTTCAATTAATTATAACAAAATAATGTTTTAATTTGAAAACATGTAACAGATATATCATTATTAACCTCGCTTTAAATATTTTAGTTGATGTTTGATATATAACAAAAACAAATAACCTTGATGTAAATGTTAACTGATATCATTGATTAATTGACTAATTGATTGACTGATTCATTTATTTATTTTTGGTAAGGCCCACTGAGTACAACGCCAGTTTACAGGGGACAGTAGGAGAAGGTCACATATGTACAATAACTAACAGGCGTGTAGAATAAAAAAGTGGAAATACACATAATCTGCACAGATCGTCTGGGGGTACTTTAGGGAACATACTAGATACATTGATTCAGGCTAAAACATTATTACATCGGCAGTGTAAGATCTAAAGCACCAGGTACTTACTTATGTTTGTTTGCATACATGTTAATATGACAAAAATTGATACAAACTTAGGGGACAACGTAGTCTGTGGAAAATAATATCATTGCTGCAATATCTAAACTGGTTTTATATTTTATCGGACTTAACCAGCATCTGTGGCCAAATGCATGGACAAGGATTAAACGTCTTTTAATTGTAAAATAACCAGTTATAGTGTACATTATTTTATCTTTTGATTCCGAATAATTCCCTACAATAAAAAGATGTGATGCCAGCTATACAGTACCCATATTGCTGGACACCATACAAGTTAAAATGCTGAGAATATGAGCGATCGCTCTTAAAATGGCGGAACACAAGAATCAAAAAGACAATAATTTCCCAGAATATTAGTCACAACTGTAAAACATTCAGTCGGCTGGCAGTGTCCCCACAGATCAACCTTTGGTCACTCCTGCCTTTTCGAGTTGTTTTATGTATCCCAGTGCTATACACAACTTCTTACTCATGAGTGTTATGTTATTTATATAACTACTGTATTTGTTTTATTTATTTTAAAATGCATGTACCGCTAGAAGAACGGGATAGCATCGTATCTTATTTTCATGAGAGATTATTACACATAAAGCCCTATACATTATAACTGATTTAGGGTCAGCAGTGAGTCAAAAATGGGCAGACTGGTTGGCCCGGCAGTCCTCATCTGCAGTCAAATTCTACTTTTCCATTCAAGTTCCACTGGATATTGGTGTGCATTGAAACAGACGATACAAACATTTCAGTCAAGTAACAGGAATAAATACAGTTTCAGTTAATGACTAATGTGATAATCTAAGGTCAAAACTGTACAGAGCTCCATTCAATTCAGTCAATTTTTTATAAAACTTCTTTCAGACATGGAGTCACAAAATGGATACCCCAGCTTACACTTAGAAACCCAGGTACAAGATATGCCAGAGTACATACTACAGCCACCAAGTGAAATTGAACCCTTAAAATTAATCAAGTTACTTTGAGTTTCAAATCTCATCTCTGTTTCATACTAAAAAAGAGGTAGGATGATTTATTTTGCTGGAGCACATGCTTGGGAACCAGAACATGTCATGGTAGACCTATTTTCGAATTCCACCACAGGATTTTACTCTGTCACCATGAGCAAGCGTCTTAGCCTCTCATCGTTTCAGTCCATTCATCTAAAAAAATGGGTTAAAGGAAGACCCTATTAAAATTATTTTCTGCATCTCAGCTGGGCTACCTTGGTACAAAAAAATAAATTTCTTTATGGGGGAGGGTGTGAGGGAGACATACTTGGAGGCAACAAAGGCAGCCAGCAGAAAGGTAAGGAGGCAAAGACAGAGGTGGAACACTGGCTTGCCATGGTAGTGAAGCAAGGGAAAAGGCATTCTTCAAGTACTGTACATCCTGGAGAAGCATAAGGTTAAAGAGGTACCATGAGGCTGAAGAGAGAGGAAGAATGGGAGGAGATGGAAAAGGAAAGCAGAGATACTGAACAAATACTGTTATTGATTATTTACTAGGGAGAAGGATGGGCCACTACCAGAATGTGGGGTGAGGATTGGGAAGCAAGGAGCAAGTGCTTAAACAGAATGGGCCAAATAATGGAGACCAGGATGCTAGAAAAGCTTAAAGGACTGAAAGGAAATAAATCTATGGGACCTGATGGCTTACATCTGAGAATGCTTCAGGAGGCAGTGGAGGTGATAGCAGAGCCATTTGCCAACATGTTCAACTGCTCACTGGCCACAGGGTGGTCCCTATGGACTGGAGGACAGCAGACATGGTCCCACTACACAACAGCAGAAGGAAGAATGAGTCAGGGAATGAAAGACCAGTCAATTTGATGTCTGTAGTGGAAAAGATTATGATATATACACATGGAGGCAGCGGTCTTCCTGGGAAAATGGACTACAGGACCCCAGGCAACATGGGTTCATGATAGGAAGATCTTGCTAGATGGATCTGATTGAATTCTTCAACTGGTTGACCAGGGTGGCTGATAGGGGACAGGCAGTCAATAAATAATAATAATAATACTAGATTTCAGCAAAGTCTTTGACTCTGTCACCTACAGGAGGCTGGTCAAGAAGCTAAGGGAATTAGGGATGGAAGTAAAACTGGTGACTTGGGTGAAAACTGGCTGAAAAGAAGAACACAAAGATTGTGGTCAATGAAGAGTTTTCAGAAATAAGGGAAGTAACAAATGGAGTACCACACAGTGTTGGGCCCAATCCTTTTCAGTGTGTTCATTTGCAACACAGGGGAAGACATCAAGGTCAAAATGTACCTTTTCATAGATAATACAAAGAGCTGTGCAGAGTTGAGGGGGGCATGGAGAAAGGGATAAGGGAACTTAGGGAGATCTATGCAGGTTCAAGAGATGTCAATGATGTGGCAGTTGGACTCAATGCTAAAAAATGTAAAGTGTCACAGACTTGTTCTCTCCCAGAACTCAGTCTGCACTGCTACCAGTTTTCACAACCCTTCAGATGCCTGAAAGGGTTACCTTAGTATGCTGCCACCATTCAGCAGCAACCTCACTTGGGGAACCGCAAGGTCTGAATCCCACCAGAGCCACTGTACACACAGTACAGTGCTCCTTACCAGAGGGGAAATGAGCATCCCTTCTGTTGCAGCTGAGAACACTGCCTTAGATGGTAAGGATGTACTATGCCACAGCGACACATTATTGTTGACATCCAGGACAGCAGCCGGGCACAATGCTGACAGTTGGCATTGTGCCATCCAAAGAAATTTTTTTTGCAGGGATTTTACCCCACCCCATGCAGGGGATGTGCCCTGCCACACACCCTTATTAAAATAACCAACTCAAGGTTGGAGTTGTTTCAGGATGGTGGCATAACACCTGGAGAAACAGTGCCGGGTAGCATCATCGCACCATCACAGTGTCATGCTGATATTTATCACTGTAATGGTCTTTGCTGTGAAAGTTTCGTTGTCATGACAGTATACGAGATGGTAACTGTAGCCTGTCTCTTAGGAAATAGATCACAGACTCGCAATTTACCCCAGGTTATCTATACCTGAAATGACTCAGTCACAGAAAGAAGTATATAAAAATAACATTAAATATTTCACGACATTTACATTTGTTACAGAATAACATACACTAAAGATCATGGGGAATACAATATTTCTACAGAGATAAAAATAAGCATTTGAAAAGATGAGGACACACAGAACAACCTTACTCAAAGCTATCTAAATTCAAGTAGAGTAGAAGAAGCTTACCCCAAACTGGGACTTGGTAAGTTATGGCAGACTTGAACCCATGATGTTGCTAGTTCAAAATCTCAAACATAACTAAATTCTAAAAGCAAATACACAGCAGAAATGCCTTTGGATGACTGGCCCACTTCACCTGCATCATCGTACATGCCTCTCTGACATCACATACTGGACCATTTATTTGATTTCTGGAGACCATCTTTTTCAGAATGGGTCCAAACTGGTTTTGTGGATTGAAGCACGGCCATTTTGTTATCCTGTCTGACTAAATCAGTTGGCTGCCCTCTTGCTGTACCTTGGCCCTGTTTACTCTCAAAATATGTCTTTTATTATGAAAGGTTCAGCCTTGAAGTTTAACTAAAAGAAAAGCCTTTTTCAGGGCAGGGTCTGTTGCATTCCCAACGAACCTCTGTGGGAACCCAGGAATGCCCACCCAACAGGCTTCTTCCCATACATCCCACAATTAAAATATTTTACAGGCAACATAGCTAGTAAGATACATTAAGAGAAATAGAACATTTCTTGGGTATTACATCATTACATCTCCATCCCTGAAAAAATGGGCCACTGTTTATGCCTAGACAAACCATCTGCATTGCCATGCTGTGACCCAGTGTAGTCTTGATGTCCATGTTATAGGACTGCAGCACCAGGCTCCATCTTAACAATTTGGGGTTTTGCCTGCTGGTCCTGTGGAGCCATGTGAGTGGGTTGTGGTCAGTGACCAGTGTGAATGACCTCCCATACAAATATGGTTGCAGTTTGCAGAGCCCAGACAGTAGCCAGACACTCTTTTCAGTTGTGGCATTGGCTTCCTCTCTGAGGCAACAGCTTCCTGCTCAGGTACACAATGGGATGTTCTTCTTCTGTGTGCATGACATGACTGAACAGCCCCTAGCCCTTGATTAGATACATCCACATGCACAATTAACTTCAGAGAATAGTCAGGGCTCATGAGAACAGGTACCTGACACAATGCCCCCTTCAATTGGTGGAATGTTGTCTCACAGTGATCTGTATACTGAATTTTTCCAGCATTTTCCTCCTTGTGAGATCAGACAGGAGTTGGGTCATGCTATTGAAGCTTGGTACAGACTTCTGATAGTACTCTGCCATGCTTTGGAAGGCCCATACTTTTCTCTTTGTTGTGGGTGTGTCCCATCCCTGTATGACTTCAATTCTTACTGGCTCAGCTGGATGTACCCTCCTTACCCAATGCCCAAGGTATGACATCTGCCAACCCAGTTTGGCACTTCTCTGCCTTGACTGTCAGCCCTGCAACCTTTAGTCAGTAGAGCACCTTAGTCACATGCCTGATGTGATCCTCCTGTGTCTGGCTGTAGAAGACAATGTCATCCATGTAAACCACAGAAAATCTCTTTCCCCAGACAAATGCAGTTCATGAGCCGTTAAAATGTGGCTGCTGCATTCTTCATCCTGAATGGCATTACTAGAAATTCATATAGGTCATATGGAGAGACCTAACCTCTCTCTGGCTTCAGGGGTCAGGGGTGCCTGCCAGTAGCCCTTTGTCAGGTCTATGGTGGTCAAGTACATGGCTCCCCCTAACCTTTCTAGAACCTCATCTGTCCTGGGCATGGGATATGCATCTGACTCTGTATAGCTGTTGAGCTTGCAGTAGTCAATGCAGAACCTCATGGTCCCATCCTTCTTGGGAATCTGTACCACTGGGAGGCTCAGGGACTACTGGACTCCTGGATTACCTGTAAAGTCTAGCATTTCATCAATTTTTACCCTCAATGGCATGTTTCACTTCCTCTGGGGCTCTGTACAGTGGCTGCCTCAGCAGGGCCAGGGACCCTGTATCCATGTGGTGTTCCATCAGTTTGGTATACCCTGGTTTTCCTGTTGAGCATTTCCCCGAATGCATGCACACAGCCAGGATCATCTTGTTCCAGTCATGGTGGGCTTCATCATGTTTACGTGGTAGATTTTCTGCTTGCATCTCCTGTCGGTTAGCTCCACCACATAATTAAAATCATTCACCCTCCTGACCAATGAATATGGACCCTTACAAGCCACCTGTAGTTTATTCTGTCAGACAGGGGTGAGTACTGTCACCCATTGCCTGACTTCATACTCCAGGGCTCTGGCCCCATGGTCATACCACATCGTCCGTCTCTGTTGTACAGTAGCTAGGTGCTCCTGGGCGAACCCCAGGAGCTCCTTGAGCTGTGACCTGAGATTCAGGACATACTCCACAACAGTGTCCCCTTGGTGAGCAAACTCAGCCTCCCATTCAACCCTTAAGAAATCAAGGGGACCCCTTATCCTATGGCCAAACAGGAGCTTGAAGGGTGAAAATCCTGTGAACCCTGGGGGACTTCTCTATATGTGAATAAGCAATGGAGTAAGTACTTGTCCCACTCTCTTGGATGCTGGTCAGAGAATGCCCTAAACATAGATTTAAGAGATGAATTAACTCGCTCAACCAGACCATTAGTCTGGGATTGTATGGGAGGCCCTGAGCTGCTTCACACCACACTTCTCCCAAAGACTAGTCATTAGGGCAGATATGAAATTGGTGCCCTGTTCCAACAGAAACTACTGGGGAAAACCTACCTGGATGAATATCTCCAGCAGTTTGTCAGCCACTTTTCTGCTTCAATGGAGGACAAGAGCATGGTCTTTGGGTATCTCATGGAATAATTCATGACCAACAAAATGTACCTCTTGCCTATGTGAGTTGGGGTGCAGGGTGGCCATACAGTGTCCACAGCAACTCGCTGAAATGGCTCTTAATTATAGGGAGGGGAATCACCTTTGCCTTGTTCCCAACCTTTCCCACTCTCTGGCATGCTGGACAAATCTGGCAGCAGTTTGCCACATCCTTAGATATACTGGGGCAGTAAAAATTGTTAGTCAGCTGCCTTTTTGTATGGCTGACTCCTAAGTGTCTGGAAAAGGGTATATCATGGTCTAAGGCCACAAGTTGCTTACTATACTCCTCAGAAACTATTATTGGCTGGAATACCCTTTTCTGTGATCCTCCCTTTGGAACCCACTCATGATATAGGAGCCCATTCTCTCAGTATGCCTCCATTTTCTGTGAACCCTGAGAGTCACTTTCCATCCTGGTGGCTAATTCCCATAATTTCTGCAGGGATGGGTCAGCATGCTGAGCTCTTCCCAGCTCCACATGCCTGATGTTTCCTAAAACACACTCTTTAGTGGGAGAGCTGCCCATGGCTAGGATCTCCACAGTCTGCAGCTGTGGTTCAGAACTGCTGTTCCCAGCTCATTCTTCCAACTTCTCCTACTGCTGAGGGAGGGGTTGCTTCCAGATGCACTGCCCTCTGTGTCCTCAGGAGCCAGTTCCCAAGCCTTACTATGGGTAGTGACACACACAATGTTGGCCCGACTGTCAAAGTTATTACCCATCATTACATCAATGAGCAGGTCCGGTACAACATCCACCTCCCGTATGTTCTGTCCTCCTTCCCAGTTTAGAAAGATTCAGACCGTTGGCTCTGAGATCACAGGGCCCATCACTCCTCTAATTCTGGAAAACTGACCTGGCAGGCTCTGTTTCTTGTGAATCAAATCCTGTTTTACCATTGAAATAGAGGCCACAGTGTCCCTCAATCCCTGGGTTACCATACTATTTACTAACACAGGGTACATGTGTACTGTAGAGTTAATGGGAACTGCACTCTGGAGTACATACCACTAGCTGCTAGGAGCTTCCAGAGCTAACCCCTCCAGCTGTACTAGCCTCTTTTGCTATTTTCAGACAGTCATACAACAGTGTCCCAGTTCTTGGCAGATACAGCACCTGTGTTTGCCAGACTTCTTACTTTTGAAACCAGTTGGCTTCCCTTTTTGTTCAGATGCAGGCTGGCTTCCCCTTAGGTTGCCCTTTCAGGTTCCCTTATAACCACCTGATGTCCCCCCCCCATCATTTTTGTGCTGAACATATGATTGGCTGGATACAAACTGATCAACCCTCTTGATTGCCTCCTTCATGGAGCTCAGATTTTTATCCAGCAACCATGTTCTCAACTCCTCTCTGGTACATTCTTTAAGAACTGTTCCATGAGAAAAAATATTTTATCTGTTCCACAGAACTAAGCTTTGCACTGTAACCATTGTTCTCAAACACATTGCCTAGTTGCACATATTTCAGAAAAGCTGTCTCCCAGTGCCTTCCTTAAACCTCCAGATTTTTGTCTACAGGCATGAGAGTCAGTTCAAAATGATTTAAGGATGCATTTTCACTCTGTTATAGTCCCTACAGTCCTTATTGTCCATCCTGGTGAAGGTTTGTAATACCCTGACTATAAGGAGTGGCAAAAGATGAGTTACCCAAGCAACCCTGTCCAATTAAAATTGCCTACAAATTCTCTCAAAAGATTTTAAAACAAATCACGATCTTCCATCTCCTGATACTTGGAAACGTTGTTTCTTGAACCTCAACTTTATTCAAGAAAGAACTTAAAGATGTACAGACAGTGCCATCATTATAATTAGTGGTAATAGCAAAATAGGAATCTTTTACTGTGACAGTGTATATCATATTGCATATCAGCTTGATATCTTAGATCCTCTGGTCTAATGTCTCTGATAGTGTGTAAACACTTCTCTGGGACTGCAGTAGAGAGGTATAGCATCTACATTTACAGAGGAACATGGATAACCTTACCAACGTAAACAAAGAAGAAAGCAGAACAATGTCTCAACCAATTGCTGCAAGAGCTCCGGTGGTCCACTGTGTATTTATTCTCTATTGTCCATTATAAAGGGCAGGGTTGAAGACAATTCCCTATTTGTGTAAAATGTCATCCCTCCCCTACATATGGGTCTTTTCTCCTCTCCTCTCCTACCTGCATGTACCAACCTCTCAAATTTCTGGCCTATTCCTCTATTCCTTCCCTCCTTACCATGTCTCTACAAGGCAACATCTCTGGATTCCCATTTTTATTTTTTAAAAGTTGATAACTGGGAAAGGCACACTGAGCTGAGGCTCATTTCCAGGTGTGACCCAGGGAAAGGGTAATGGGAGTTACAGTAGGCAATTTGATAACAATTTTGTAATCTTTGGTAGAATAGGCTTGACACAGTAAAACATAACATGCATATACACAATTACAATATTAGAATAATTTTACAAATGAAGTGTGACAGACAGTTTTATATAGGTTACAACAAGTGTCAATTACCATGATTGCATTAATAAACAGGCTAGGTTAGCTTATCATAGCAAAAAAAGAAAAAAAAGAAAATTAGAAGGAGGTATGGTAGGCTTCGTGCCACAGAAGTGGAGGGGGGGAGAGAAGTTTAGGAGTTAATTGGGGCCAGGGAAGGAAGTGGTAAGGGGAGTAGGACATGGGGGAGGAGACAGGTGAGAGGAGATTAAGGTGGGTGAAGGAGAGGGAGCATGGGGGAGGGGTCATGATGGGATGGAGGTCATTATATTTCTTCAATGTCAGCCTGAGGGTTGTTGTAATTCTCTACATCTTGCTATCTTCATTCTCTCTGCACCTAGGACTGCCATGTGGGAGAGGGGTTCCATGTAATATGAGCGACAAAAATAGCTGAACTTGAAATGAGAGTGCACATCACGAATACAAATACAGCAACTTATGCTACAGTGAAACCATAAAGAGCGACGGTCCTCACCATTCTCTCTGGGGCTAATATGTACTATAATACACCCCACCCCCATTATAATTATAATCAAATCCGGGGGCTGACACTGGGGTACAGGGAAGGTTTGGGAGGGGCTATTCGGGGCGTTCTCAGGGGAGTGAACATGAGGTGGCAACCTGCAGATGGGGGACCACATTCAGAAGGGCAGGGGTGCCATAGAACACACATTTGGGAGGGTTGGGGAATGCACAAAAAAAATTAAGTACCCCAACAACACAATAAGAACATTATACTCACACACCTAGCTAGTTCCGAACCCGGGTCCTCCCACACCAGAGGCAGTGACTGCAACCACAACATCAAATGGCCAGCTGGGAACTGCCTGGCCAAACTACCTCGTATATCCTCATTCACTATAGCTCCCTATCACAGTCTCTGTATTCTTCCCATCGCGGTTCTTGTTCTCTCACACTTTCTGTTACCACCCCTTGCTATCCTTTCACACTCGCTCTTATCACAGGCAGTCAAACTGAGTCAATCAAACTGAGTCACTCAATTTGATGCACCCATATCACGGGATACCATGGAAGGGGTAAACTGTATCCATTTTATGGTCACTCCATTAAGGGTGTCTTTGTAAAGGGCTTTAAAAAGGCTCTTCTCCTCTTAGTTTTCGATTCTGGGGACCCACTGTCCCAGACCCAAGTGTTCAAAGGTACTGTATTGGGGATTTGCACCCCCAGACCATTTCTAGGGTGGAGTGTACCTGATTTCAAAATGCTTTCATGTGTGGACAACCAGAAAATACATGGTAGCGGGTCCTGATTTCTCCACACTTCCTCCAGCATAGATTGGAGCCTCCTCCCTTGAAATGGCTGGTGATTGTGGGCATGTGGAAGAATCTGGAGAGGCACTTCCATTGGAATTTGTGCTACCCTGGTGAGGATGTAACCTTCCAGCCCCTCCCAGATCTTAGCCCATCTCTTCCATGATCATAACCCAGTGTTTTGTTCCCACTGAGTTTGGAGATGGTAAAACTCTGGATGTGTGTCTCCCTGGAGCATTTTGTATGCTGTTTATATCATCCCTCCCTTGTCTGAGAGCACTGTAGACCAGTATAGGAAGTCTTCAAAAGGGGACAGTTCTCTGCCTATCTGATGCACCAGTGATTCCAACATGAGGTAGATGATGTACCTGGAGGTACCAAAAATGTTCTGGGGGGAGGAGTCCGAACCTCTATTGTAGCTTCCTGACAAAGTACCAGAATCTTGTGAGGCCCAGTCTGTTCCACCTCTTTAAACCTGGATTGGTCTTGGGTGGTAAGAAGCCAGGCTCCTCTATTATAATTGAAAAGTGACCTGTCTGATAGGAGTATTAGTTAGGGTTCTGGCCTTTTGGAGCACACAAAGGGTCTTTTGTCCATGGGTGGGGAATATATGCCCAAATACATGACGTAAAGTGCACATTGGGGAGAGCATAAAGTGGGGCTAGAGAGGGTGACTTGCCTCTATTTCTAACTAGCCGGTATCACCCATTTGTTTGGTCCAGCTGACAATAGATGCTAGCTGTGCTGTTACGTAGTACTTGCAAAAGTCTGACATTGCCAACCCACCATTCTCTCGCTGCAGAACCAATGCTTTTTTTGATAATCCTGTATCTCCTTGAGGCCCAGATAAAACTCCACAGCCCTTCTGCAGTCCATTCCACAACTCTTCTGGAATTTTAATAGGCAGGACCTGAAAAAAAGAAAAACAACAGGAACCTTGGCAGGTTGTTTATCTTGGCTGAGGCAGTGCAGCTTTCCAGACTGAGAGGGAGAAGGTCCCACCTGGCCAGATCCACTTTGACTTTTCCCAGTAACTTCTCACACTTTAACCAGAAGGGATCAGTGATGTTAGGTGAAATGCAGATTCCTAGGTTCTGACTACCACCTGTGGGGCCTATTTAAAGGAGAAGGAGGCCTGGAAAGTCTGCATGTACGTGCTGCTTAGCTTGACTGCCTCCAATTTGTCAAAATTAACCTTGTATCCTGCTACTTACTTCTCCATATGGCTCTAGCTCCTGCAGAAGAGCCAGAACTAATGTATCCGGGGCTGAGAGAAAAAAAAAAAAACAAGGAATCATCCACATATAGCGAAATTTGTGTTCCTGTCTCCTGTTCTGATTCCTTTGAGGATGAATGGCAGAGGGGAGACGTCTGTTGCATTGCCTAATCCTTTTAATGGTTCTCTATGCTTGCTTTGAGAAAGCATTAAAGGATTGAGCAATAAACAAAGAATACACCATTGCTCTGCCGAGTATACATATAGAATGCATAGTTTCTTGCACTAGTTACACTGTGTGGATGTCTACTAAAGTTAAAGTGAAGAATATTGGGTAAGATGTTTATTGCCTCCAGTATTCATTTATATGAGATGCGTAAACACAGACTTTTCATATCAGGAGACGACAGCAAGCTGGGGAAGAAATAATTTCTTCAGATAAGGTCCCTGCTATTCATGACCTCTTTGTCAGTCCTAGTGACCTTGGTTTGAGTCAAAGTGAGCAGAATCAACTTTGTGCCATGTAGTTTTGAATATTTTAAAGAACTCTGAAGCTATCCCATCAGGGCACAGGGTTTGCCTATCTCAAGTTCCTGACTGCTGTCTACACCTCCAAATGGGCGATTGGTGTCTCAGCTCTTTCGTAGCTTTATCTGTGAGGTGTTTGACCTGAACTCTAGCAAAAGGAATCTAGTTTCCTTTGGTAGTCCTCCATCGAGTTCTGTGTATACAGCTCCTTGTAGAATCCACCAAAAAGCTTTGCAATCTACAAGGGGTTAGTCTCAAAGCTATTTGATATCCCCTATTTACTTTTGTGGGAATGAGGCGCAATTCATTACTTATTATTTGTAACACATGCTATTTGCACATCTCCCTGTAATAATTCAGAAATTCTCTTTTGGATATTGATGAAATCTTATGATATTGTTTTTTTAAAAAACTTTTGTGTGCTTTCTTACTATGTATTGTATGTAAGCTACAAATGTTTTAGATGCATATTGATAAAATGACCTTGATCTTGAGCTTTACACATGTGGAGGACTGTCCTGCTGACTGCTTACATTCCTCTCAATTTTAGCCTCTAGCAAGTGGTTAAGTTCCGCCCTGCCTTTCTTGAGTTTTGCTTGACCTGTCCATTCTGAACTATTTTGTGTTCTGCTTCCTGATCAAAGATTTGTCTTTCTAGTGCATTCTGCTTCCAAATCTCTCTCTTTTCCAACTGTCTGTGAAGCTGATAGTGTGACAAGTCACTACAGACTTCAACCCATCTTACCATGTTGCTTCCAAGTTCCCCCTTGAAGTTCGATGTCTTCTACTCCATGACACAATCTTCAACCAGCTTTGATAATTTGCATCATTAAGCAGGGACATGTTTGAATTTCTGGTGCTGTCATGCTTCTGTGAGCAGCGAGACATAAGTGCTCCAAAGGGATTACACATTAAACCCATCCAAAATTGCTAAAATCTTTTCAAAACCTCTTTAAATAACTGCTGGGAGGTTTAACAGTAACATACAGAGTTCCAGTCAGGCACCCTCACCCTCAGAATCTTTGGATGATGATTGATATAGTTGGGGAGGCTCAGACAGCGACAGCAGCCTTTCTTTCAGATCAATGCGACAGGCCAGCAAGGAAGCCACAGTCCCAACCTCATGAGCTCTGCAGTGGCAGATGGAGGTAATGCTGGCAGAGCTTTAAGGTTTTGGGCAAGAAATGAAATCAACAACTGTAGCTCTGATAACTGATACAAATAAAATCAAAAGTCTGAACACTGTGGACAATCAACTCATCCAGCAGGATAACATACTGGATTCCACAGAACAGGCCATCCTTCAGCTCCATGACTCCTTTCAGGCACTCCAGACCATGTGGATGATGCTGAGTGCCGTGAGAGGTGCAATAATCTTAGGATTTACAATATCCCCAAAGACACTGAAGGTGCTGAAGGCACGATGATCCGCTTGGTGCTCAAACTCCCTCCTGAACTCACCCTGGAACTTGAAAGAGTACAGTGGGCTCTGGGGCAGTGACCTCCTGCTGAAGGTGAACCCCATTGTATTGTACTGTGCTTCCCTTAATACCTAGAAAAAGTCCTTCATCTTGCATGGCAGAAAAAAAATTGTAAAGTTCAGAACACCCGAATCTATCTCAACAATAACTATTACACAGCCATCATGACAAAGCACAGGAAATAATGCCTGTCACAAGAGTCCTGAAATCCAGAATATCCATTTTTGTACCCCATACTCTTCTAAAATAGTGATCTTTTTCAAGGATGGGACTCAAACCTATGAGGTTTACAGAGACTTATTGGTGAACTAGCTGGTGCACTGTGTTCGTCCCACCTCCTTACCAGACATAACACCCAGTACAAATGATGCAGCAGCTTACCTGCCTAATTCCCAGCCATAGCAGCAAATTACTGTAGTTTTAATTTAGAAGGACCCCTCTGGTGGTGCATCACTGCCACAGAGACAGCCCATCAGAACCCAGCTGCCTGTAAGCCACACTGCAATACCCCCATATCTCCCATTCATTTTAGCCTCAAAGCCCATGTGTAGTGCGCATTCAGCTGCACATACACCGATGAAGTCCTCCCTGTGGTGAACTGAATGGGACTGTATGCGCAGCCATTTCCAGGCTTCTCCTCGGAGGTGTTTGAGTGCATGAGCAGCATTTGTAAACCAAGTAGATATGGACAACTGTCTGGGAGGGGGGAAGCAGCCCATGATTAGTATTCTGTTGGTTCACCATTCTTATAAGAAGAAGAAAAGGTAATGTAGATGACACAGCTTTGGATTTGCCTGAGGAGGGGGGCTTGCAGGGTGGGTTAGGGATGCATGCAGGCATGGACTGTCCATTGAATCCAAGGTTGCACAGACTTGGATGAATTATAGAAACATAGGCTTTGATGGCAGATAAGGACCGCTTGGCCCACCCAATCTGCCCATTTCCCTGCCTATTGGACAGGCTGCAGATCCTAGTTAACCAACAACCTATTTCTTCCTACCCCCACTAGAATTGCTTTATGTCTGTCCCATGATTCTTAAATTCCCCCACTGTTTTTGACCCTATGACCTCCTCAGGAAGGCCATTCCATGAGTCCACCACACTCTCTGTGAAAAAATACTTCCTTACGTTGCCCCTGAGCCGTCCCCCGCTCTAGCTTCAAATTGTGCTCCTTGGTCTTGCACATCTCTTTTTCTGAAAGATGCTACCATCTTGGACTTTGTTGATTCCCTTGAAGGAATTGAAAGTTTCTATCATGCCCCCTCTCCCTCCTTTCCTCGAGGGTATACATATTAATCTCTTTTCATTTCTTTTCATATAGCTTCTGTAGCAGACCCTACACCATTTTAGTTGCCCTCCTCTGCACTGCCTCCATCCTGTCTATGTCCTTGCAGAGATGGAGTCTCCAGAACTGCATGCTGTACTCCAGATGGGGCCTCACCAACTGTCTGTATAGAGGATAACAACATACATAGATACATGACAGGTGTCGGCAGATAAGGGCCCAGGCCCACCCAGTCTGCCCATTTGAGCTGTGTTCAGTTTATGCTTTCCTAGAAGTCTGTTGCCCTACCCCCTGACCTCCAGAATCTTTATGTCTATCCCATGCATTCTTAAACCCGTGATTGTTTCAGCCCCCACCACTTCCTCTGGCAGGGTGTTCCACTTGTCCACCACCCGCTCTGTGAAGAAATTCTTCCTCACGCTTCCTCTGAATCGTCCTCCTCCAACTTCATCCCATGCCCTCTAGTTCTGGAACATCTTTTCACTTAAAATAGTGTATTCCTGCACCTGTTCCTCCCTGTAAGATACTTGTATGTCTCTATCATATCCCTCTGTCCTCCTCTCTCCTCCAGGGAGTACATATTCAGTTTCTTCAACCTGTCCTCATAGTGATGCAATCCATGTACATCTTAGTTGCCCTCCTCTGAACCTTTTGTACCCTGTCTATGTCCCCACGTGAGGTAAGGTCTCCAGAACTGTACACTGTACTCAAGTGGGGCCTCACTAGTATCTTGTATAGTGAATTATGACCGCCTCTTCTGCTGGTGATGCCCTGCCTATGCATCCCAGCATCCTATTTGCTTTACCTGCTGCCTTGTCTCACTGTTTCCGTGCCTTGAGGTCATCAGAGATGATAACACCAAGATCCTTTCCTGCTTGGTGCATGCTATATCCTCACCCCTCAACTGATATATATTGTGCCAGGTTTTTGTGCCCCATATGCATTATCTTGCACTTCTTTGCATTGAATTTCAACTGCCAAACCTCTGACCATTCTTCAAGTTTCTGCAGGTCCCTTCTCATTCTGTCTACACCCACTGGTGTGTCTACTGTGTTACAGAGCTTTGTGTCATCGGTGAACAGTGAAATTCTGCCTTCTAGGTCCTGCACTTAATGTCACTGATGAGATGTTGAATAGGACCAGTCCCAGCACCTATGCCTGTGGTACCCCACTGGTCACTCTTCCCTCTGTGGAGTGACAGTACTTACCACCACCCTGTGTCCTGCTGCCCAGCCAGTTACCTACCCACCACACTACTGTCCTACTCACATCCATATTCCCCAGTTTGTGTAATAGTCTTCTATGTGGCACAGTGTCAAAGGTCTTGCTGAAGTTCAGATAGGCCATGTCCACTGCCCTCCCCTGATCCACCTCCCTAGTCACCCAGTCAAAAAATTCAATGAGGTTGGTCTGACATGACCTCCCCTGGTGAAACCATGCTGCCTTGGGTCCTGTAGTTCATTGACAACCAGATGTTCCACAATTTCTCCTTCAGTAGTGCTTCCATGATCTTCCCCACTAATGAGGTGAGGCTGACTGGTCTGTAGTCTCCTGCTTCTCTTTGTTCCCACTTTGTATAAGGGACTACATCTGCTCTCCTCCAGTCTTTGGGTACCTCCTCTGTTTCCAGTGATCGGCTAAACAGGATAGCCAGAGGTTCAGTCACCACCTCTCTTAGTTTCTTTAAGGACCCTGGTGCAACCCCATCTGGCCCCGATTGCTTTATCAACTCTTATTACTTCCAGTTCCTCCAGGACCCTTTCTTGTGTAAAGGGACTTGTGTCCATTTCTGAACCATTCTCACCCCTTGTACTCCCTTCAGACCCATTACCCTCCTCTTCCTCAGTAAAGACTGAGCAGAAATACCTGTTCAAAATGTCAGCTTTACTGTTGTCATCCTCCACACAGCCCCCATCCTCCCCTTCAGTCTCACTATCCCTCCCTTTGCCTTTCTTTTTTCACTTATGTACCTGTAAAAGGTTTTGTCCCTCTACCCATTGATTTTCAATGTGTTCTTCAGTCCGAGCTTTGGCTTCCTTATTGACCTCCTCCTCCCTTTGCTTCTTCTGGTACTTCTCCCTATCCCCTTCTGCCTGTGTCTTTTTGTATTGCCTGAATGCAATATTTTTGGCTTTCACTTTCTTTGCTTCCTCTTTGGAAAACCATAATGGTCTCCTCTTCCTTTTCCTCTTGCTAACCTGCTTAATGCATAATTCTGTTGCTCTTGTAATCCCCATTTTAAATACTGTCCACTGTTCCTCAACCCCTGATTCCTGCCCCATTCCCCTTAATGCCTCTTTCAAGTATCTCCCCATTTTCCCAAAGTCTGCCCCCCTAAAATCCAGGATACATGTTTTTGTATGTTTTGGTTCTGCTCTTGCTATGATTTCAAACCACAATGACTGGCGGTCACTGTTCTCCAGGTGCTCCCCCACTGTTACCCCGATCACACTGTCCCTGTTTGTGAGCACAAGGTCCAGTATTGCCTTCTGCCGAGTTGGTTCCATGACCAGTTGCTTGAGAAAGACACCCTGAAGGGAGTCCAGGATAAATATGCTCCTAGTTGATGCTGCTGCTGGGATGCTCCAGTCCACGTCTGGAATATTGAAGTCTCCAACCAGTACTACCTCACCTTTGTCTGCCATCCTTTGGATGGCTAGCATCAGCTCCCTCTCTGTTTCTTCCTCCTGGGCTGGTGGTCTATAGACCACACCTGTGTGGATGGCTAGCTCCATTTTCCTTTCCAGCTTAACCCACAGTATCTCTCCCCCATTTTGTTCCTCCTGGATCTCTGTGGCCCTTATGTCATTTTTCACATACAGTGCCACTCTTCCTCCCTTCCTACCTGCCCTGTCTCTTCTGAATATGTTGTAGCCAGGTATGGCCATCTCCCAGTCATGGTTATCACTACACCAGGTTTCACTGATGGCCACAATGTCCAGGTCTGACTGTACCATGACAGCCTCCAGATCTTCCATCTTGTTGCTAAGGCTCCTGGCATTGGCACACATGGCTTTCCATTATTTGACCTGCCTAGACTGTTTTGCTGTTCTACTCCAGCCCCTTCCTTGGTTGTCCTTTATCCCTGGTTCTCCTTGCTGTCTGCCCTTCTGCTGAATGTTGTCCCTTTTCTGCCTATCCACTTCTTGGGTGCTAATCTCCATCTTTTGCACACTGCTTTGTAGAGATAGCCACTCCTCGGTTCACTGGTTCCACTGCTAGCTGCGGGGGTGAGCAAGTAGGTACCCTCCTTGCTGGCCTGCCACCCCCCTTTGCTAGTTTAAATGCTTGTCAATGTAGCATTTAAACTTATCATTGAGTGCTTGGATTCCCCTCCAGGATGGATGCAGGCCATCAGGCTTGAACAAACCTCCATCCTCCAGGTGGGTCCCCAGTCACCAATGAATCAAACCCTTCCTCACAGCACCAATTCTTCAGCCATGAGTTAAAGTTCCTGGTGCATGCACCCTATGCTCTCCCTTGCCTCTCACAGGGTAGTACTTCTGAGAAAGTGACAGAAGTAGCTACTTGCTTGAAACCCTCCCCCAATTTCCTAAACTCTTCCTGAACTTCCTTTGGCTCCCATTTGCCAGGTCATTGGTACCTAGGTGGATAATGACATCCAGCTCACCCTCCGTCTTGCCTTCCCAGTGATCCCCAGGATCTTCCTTCCATCCCTCCATGCTGTGGCACCTGGTAGGCACCTCACCTCCCTGTCCTCCCCTCCTGTGTTCCTAGCTGGATCCTCTTATGATAGAGTCCCCACCAGGATTCACTTCCTCCTCCTCTGGGGTCCACTGCTCTCCCCACTGAGGTCACCTCCTTGCTAACCTCCACATCCTTTCCTTCCACTTCTCTGGGTACCTCTATTTGGTTGTCCCCATTTGCCAGTGTGGCATATGAGTTCTTGAGTGGAATAGGATCTGGAATGTGCCTCTGCCTGACCATTTTAACCCTCCCTGAGCCCACTGTCATCCAAGTGCTCCTCGTTCTCGGCATCCTTTGTGGCAGTTGCATTAGACTGGGTGGTCTCTGGATAGGGGTGATGGTACTCCTGACCCAGTTTACTTCCGCTCTGAGTCTGGTTACCTCATCCCACAGTCCAGAGAGATACATGTAGATAGGGCAGCACCTCAGTGTCCAGAAGGTCTGCCTGAATATGGCTGCCCCACAGCCGCTGCATTGCACCACTCCCCACATTATACTGCAATTATACTGCTATTCCACTACTTGTCTGTTACTGAAGCTCTCCTAGATCTCTTTTTATTAATTTACTGTCCTAAAAATCCTGCCACTGATCCTCAGATACTTTTCTTTAAAAAAAAAAGAAAAGAAACCAATAAATACATAAATGAGTCAAATCACTTGTCGTGCTGAGGGTGGTCTTACTTCACCTGTGCCTCCTACTCCACCTCTTACTATCCCCTGTGTTTAGCTCCTGTCAATCAGATATAACAGGGCATATAATTAAGAGTTGGGGAAGGAGGTGAAATTTGCAGCAATTAATCTCAGCAAAGAAAAACACCACCACTACGTTTTAAATTTTCAACAGCCCAAAACAATTCTAAGTAAAGGCAGCAAAGAAATTACAGTGTCACTAAAAGCCCACAATCTAAGTTTAAAGAAAAATAGCAATTACCAGTTACTGTAAAGCACTGAATTGAATATGTTTCCTTCCCCTTCTGGCTTCTTTGAGAAAACAAAACTGCTTGCTACCTCAACTCTGACTAAGCCTACCTCCAGTTATCATGTAGCTGAGGTCAGAGGCCAGACAATTAACACCCTTCACCCAAACTACAGGGCAAGTCAGACAAGCCAAGACTAAATTTGCAGCAATTAAAGACAGCAAAAAAATACACCACCACTACATTTTAAATTTTCAACAGCCCAAAAACAATTCTAAGTAAAACAGCAAAGAAATTACAGTGTCACTAAAAGCCCACAATCTAAGTTTAAAAGAAAAATAGCAATTACTAGTTACTGTAAAGCAGTGAATTGAATATGTTTCCTTCCCCTTCTGGCGTCTTCTGAGAAAAACTTCCTGTTTTCTACTGATGATGTCTCTCCCTATGCATCCCAGTATCCCCCAGCCCTCCTTACTGCCTTCTCACGTTGCTTGCTTACCTTTAGATCATCTGAAATTAACTCCTCCAGGTCCCTTTCTATTTTTGTTGTTAATACCCCTCATTGTGTACTCTTCTCTTGCATTTTTTGTTTCCCACGTGCATTACTTTGCACTTCTTTGCAGTGAATCTAAGTTGCCATACTTTTGAGCATTCCTCCAACCCAGCTAAGTCCCTTCTCATCCTTTCCACCCCCCTTGTGTATCACCCTGTTGCAGATCGTTGTGCCATCTGCAATGAGGCATACTTTTCATTCTAGTCCCTCCACAATGTCACCTATAAAGACATTAAAGAGGACTGGTCCCAGTACTGAACCCTGCGATACCCCGCTAGCAACCCTCCTTTCTTCAGAGTGGACTCTGTTTACTATTACCCTCTGTGTCCTGTTAACCAGCCAGTTTTCTACTCCAGGTTACCACCTGGGACCCACCCCAGGCTGGCTAACTTATTTATTAATCTTTGTGTGGGACTGTGTCAAATGCCTTGCTAAAATCTAGGTAGGCCATGTCCACAGCCCCTTCCTGGTCTACTAATTTGGTCACTCAGTCAAAGAAATCTATTATATTCATCTGACATGACCAAGGGACATTATCTAGGAGCTGACTGGTGACCAGTGTAACTTACCAAGGGGCTGTAATATCCTCTATTGACTTGTTTAGTACTATGCTGAAATGGTTCACAGGTTATTGTTTGCAATACTACCTGCTAGTAGTTGGTACAGGAGTTGCCATGCCACTGTCATGTTCGGAACATTTGGGGGCAGGTGGTAGAATTCTCTCTCCTTCAGCATCCCACAGACTCATGGTGGCCCCCAGGAAACCTTCTCCTTTACAGTCTATAACTGAACCCATAGCCTTGAGATACTCCACTCTCCCCCACTATCTAGACAACCATGTATTCTTTATTCCTATGCCTGAAGGTACTGCTCCTAATGGACATGACTGCTATACCTCTGTCAGGTCACACTGGAATATCTACCATATCAGAGGCATCCCTGATGATGTCTACCTCCAGTGTACCCACTACACTCCCCTTTGGAGTGCAAGACATCAGCCCGTACACCTTCACCCACCTAAGCCATTACTGTCTGGAGGTTCTTCACAGTGAGGTACTCCCTCTGGGAAGGTGCTCCTGCCACAGGGCCACCCCATGGCCCCTACCTTGGAAGCCCCTGCTGGACCCTGATTGTTTTTGGCCCTGAGGAGCCTTTTCTTCCAGAGGACCATGTTCAACCAATGGTTAACATTAACATAGCTACCCCACAGTTGATTAGATCATGGGGTGCAGTAGTTCTCCCTACCCTAGGTCCTAAATAGTATTTTGTGTGTTCCTAAAACGGTCATCATGATGGAACAAATGTGCATCAAGTGGTTGGCAGGGGCTGGTGGCTGGGGGGTGGAACAAAGCTCCCTATGTTTTAGATAAGGTAACCTGATGGGGTACCCCCAAAAGTCATCCATGCTTATCAAATGTGAATGGGCTTACTAATCTGGTTAAAAAGGGCAAAAATGTTCTCCCACATCAAAAAGCTTAAACCAGACTTGGTCTATCTCTAGGAGTCAGATCTAACCCCTGCTGCATATGCTAAACTCCCTAAACTGGGTTAAGCAGCGGAATTCTCTTCCTCTTATGAGGGGAGATGCAGAAGTGGGGTAGTTATCCTCATTCCTTGGCTAACGTTATTTGTAGAATGACAGATGCAGAGGGACCTGTGGGGGCTGTCTGATCTTGGTTCAGGGTACCCAGCAAGGCTAGGAGGTCATACTGGCAAACATCTACCTACCACCGGGGGTCAACACCCCTGCAATCAGCTCCCCAATGGAATGAATTATCTCTTTCGCAAAGGGAATCCTTCTGCTTGCAGGAGATTTCAACATACAGTTACATCTGGGTCTGGATTCCTCAAACCCAAGCTCTCATAACAACCAACCTCGCATATATACTTTAAAAAAGTGGCTCAGAAGATAGGGTAGGTATACATCTGATGCACACTGAACCCCAGGCTGTGCAGCTACACCAATTACTCCTCTGTACACTACCTGTATTCATAAATAGATTGTGGCTTCATTTAGAGAATATGACCAGGGTCACTCAGTGCTCCTTGTGGGACATCTACTTTATCAAATTGGCTCTGATGAGCATATACTTGGACTTTGGCCTAGATAAGTGCTTGACATGTTGGCGCTGTAACATGTATTTCTTGAAATCTCCTGCCTTCCATACCCATGTCAGGGAGAAACTTACAGAGATACTTGAGGACAATCCTGAAACTCACACTTCCTACTATCAGGTGGGATGCAATGAAGGCAGTCTTGAGGGCTCACCTCATACAGTTCACCTCACAACAGAAAAAGCAAAGACTGGAGCACAGGCAGATTCTAGAAGACACCCTTCATTTCTTACAATAGGCACACCAATGGAGGACCACTCTGTAACCCCACAGATTACAAAAGTTAAGGCAGAACTTGACAAACTCTGCTGGGAACAAATTGAGATTGCCTTTTCTTTCTGCAGCAATGTTTATATGAAGTAGGAGCCAGATCTTCCCAGCTTCTGGCCTACCAGTTTCGGAAGAAAAGATGGGCTACTATGATTTCAGCCATATTGCACTTGAATTCAGGGGTTCAGCTAACCAAATACCAAGAGATAGCAAAGGCCATCCAGCAGTATTATGAGGCCTATACACCCCAGAAACCATCTCTCAGCAGGAGCAAATGGACTGTTTCCTGCAACACTCGCAGCTGGCTATCCTTCCTCTAGACCAGGGGAACCGGCTTCTGGCCCCTATCATGGCAGATGAGCTGGAGGGGGAGTGATTAGACTCTCAAAAGCATTAAATGCCCCAGGACCAGATAGACATGGTGCAGAGTTTTATAAACTCACCAGGGAGTTCATGGTACTACCCCTACTGGCCTGCTATAATGAAATCTTGCAGGGCAGGATGCCCCCCCTTGGTCTTACGCAGCGATATTAATAATCTTGAAAGCGGATAAAAAACACTGCTCTGCCCCTCATACTGGCCCATCTTGGTGCACAACACTGACTATAAGTTCTTTGTCTATCCTGACCAAAAGACTAGATTGGCTCTTGCCAGCCCTCATACATAGGGAACAGATAGGCTTCATGTGATTCCGTAGCACAACAGATAACATAAGCCACACCCTTCACATCTTCTGCCACATGCAACACTTGGCCTACCCTCTCTTCTGTTAGGTGTATACATTGAAAAAGCCTTCAACTGGATCTCCTAGCCATTTCTGTACTCAGTGCTGGGGTGGCTGGGCTTCCTGGATCCTTTCATTGAGCTGTTGCAAAGGATTTACCATTCCCCTAAGGCTTGCATCAAGGTGAGTGGGGATCATTCTCTGGATTTTCCCTTGAATTGGGGAACTCAACAGGGATAGAGGAAGTGGAACGCTGTATAGCCTTATACACAGATGACGTGCTGCTTTACTTGAGGGATCCAGTGAAGCCCTTCTTAAGGTGTTCAACCTACTACACAAATCCAGTGAGGTTGCTGGATGCTGCCTAAGCACCACTAAAACCAAAACTTTGAGTTTCCATTTTTTCCCCCCAACCCCTCTGAGAGGTGTTACCTTTCTGCTCGGACCTTCAGAAACTGAAGTATATGGGAATAAATGTTGCACACACCCCCTGACTCAGCATAAGGTGGCAACTACACCAATGAACCTAACAAATAACACAGGATTTCACCCACTGGGGACTTTTGACACTTTCACTGACCAGACGATAGAAGTAATTTTCATGGTAACCCTACCCAGGGCCCTTTAATTCTTTCAAAACATGCCATTAGCCCTACCAATACTAAAACGGAGAACCTGGAACAATAAGATCTCCAGGTTTATCTGGGAAGGACAGAAACACTGAATTAAACCACAGCAACTTCGTTGCTAAGGAGATCTCAAGAGGCCCACACTCCCATCCCTACAAGCTAATTTCTGGGCTGCACATATGTGTTTTATTCTATTCCACCATCTGGCAGATATACATGGGACCTGTATACATGGAATGGGTCCTGTCTCCACAGTCACTCAATTTGTACAGGTCATGTACCACTGGACAGTAAATTAAAAAATGAGTCCGGCACTGAACCCCTGGCTGCAATTCCAGGTGAAAACACGGCACAGTATCAGATAGAAACTCCACTGACCCATTTTCTCCTGCTTTTATGCCCAGTAGGGCAACTGGAGGACTTCACTTGATTATGCCTGGATCCCAGATACTGCATTCTGGGAGAGAGACAATTCTCCAGTACATATAACAGTTCTTTCAGGAATAGATCCAAATTTTCCAAGCCTTTCACACCCAATACAATCTAAGGCAAACAGAGTTCTATAGGTATTTGCGGCCTCGGAAACCACATAGAAACCACTGGAGCAGCCAGGGAGAGAGCAAGCAGGGCTTAGGCACAGCTGCCAATCACAGTCCGACCATGCCGCCCTCCATGATGGCAACCAGTGGGAAGGGCTGCCTCACAAGAGCCAGGAAGAGCTGTAAAACCTGGGGCTTTAAATAACCCAACCAGAGCAAGTGGAGTGGTGCTGTCCTGTTTGGCAGGATGGGGGTAGGAATAATCTCCTCTGCCACTAAATTGCCTACACCAGCCACATGGAAACCACTGGAGCAGCCAGGGACAGAGATAGCATGGCTTAGGCACAGCTGCCAATCACAGCCCGTCCATGTCTTCCTCCCTGATGGTTGCCAATAGGAAGGGCTGCCTCACAAGAACCAGGAAATACAGGGACCTATATAGGGATTAGGCAATCAAGCCCCCCCATGCTGTGGCCATCAGCGCGAAGGACCAACATGCTAAGGATGTCAGAGTCTGTCAATAGGTGTCAGCCAAACAAGGCAGCTGTCAGCAGGTCACTCTACATAAACAACAGTAAGTAACACAGGGGAATAGGGTCCAGCACTGCCAGGCAGCCAGGGAAGGAACAGAAAAAAAGGGAGGACTAGAAGTGGGAGTGGGTGTTACACCTCATCTTGGGTAGGAGTACAAAAAGGTTTTTGGTTGAAAGAAAGGGAGATGAACAACTACAAAAAAAAATTCTTAATAGAGGAGAAGGAAGACGCTAGCTAGAAACCTTTCCTGGTCAGGACGCTAGACTAGGAGGTATATGCAGGGGCCACACTAAAGAAAGAAGAAGGCAACAAAGGAAGGAATACTAATATACAGGGTACTACTAGCTGGGTACACTCTAGCTGGTGGAAAGGGATCCAATATTTGTAAGGGCAGTAAGTAAGATAAACAGATTAGTAAGTATGCTGGGAGCGGTGCAGTGCAGTGACTGTGAGGCAGCAGTTTTCAGGGAGACTTTGTGGAGACTGCAGTGCTGCCCCATCTGTGTGCACAACTCTGGGCTGGGGGGGTTGCTCATCTCTGGGCTGAGTTGGATAGGATTTGTGGGGCCTCCTCCCCAACCCAGGGACCACAAAGTCTGCCACCGCTGCCTCAAAGGTTGCCAAGAAGGAGGGACAGCTGGTCTACAGTGGGCTCAGGAAGGGTGAGGGTGGTGGGTCTGAGGCACATCCCCAGATGGTACCACTACACCATTCCTATGCCAGTCTGGCAGGGCGGGACTGTCCCATGGAGGCACTTGCATTAGTGTCCAGGGAGGATGTAGGGACCCTCCACACTGGACATCCCAAGGAGGGGAGCAGAGGACCCCAGAGGAGGAGGAAGCAACTCCTGTTGGGGTGGGGGACTCCATCATGGGGGGGATAGATCTGGGGACAGGAAGGGAGGTGGAGAGGGATGTTAGGTGCCTACACAGTGCCATGGCTTGCAGGGATGGGAAATGGATCCTGGGGATCATTAGAGCAGCAGAAAGGAAGGCAGGGAGAGTTGGATGTCATTGTCCACCTAGGGACTAATGATCTAGCTAGGAACAAGGCTAGGAAAGTGCAGGAGGAGTTCAGGGAGTTCGGGAGAGGTCTTAGGCAGGTAACACACTCAGTGCCCTTTTCTGAAGTGCTGCCTGTCTACGACAGGGAGGACGATAGGGTACTCTGTACCTGGAGCTTCAACCAATGGTTGAAGGAGTGGTGCAAAGAGGAAGGGTTTGGCTACATTGGGGACTGAGGTCCCACCTAGAGGGATAAGGGCCTATACAGGGGTGATGGTCTGCATCCATCCGGGAGAGGAACCTCAGTCCTCAGCAGAAATGTTACATTGGCAAGCATTTAAACTAACCAAGGTGGGTGGCGGAAGGAAGCAGGGGGACATAAAATGCCCCCCCAACACACAAGTTGAAGAAGTCAATAGGGAGAACCCTAAGGGAGAGAATTCCATTATGTGGCTGTGTGGCCCTGTGTGGCTGGCTGTTTGTGTTTGTCTCTTGTCAGTAGTTTAGTTTTTGTGGATTTTCATGTGTTTCTGCTTGGAGGAACTAGACCATTCTTGGACATAACATCTATGAACATTTCCTGGACTAAGAAACTGCAAAACATCAACACTAGGTATTGGCATTCTCATCATAAATCAACTTATTTGGAAGCCATCAAAGCCAAAAATAAGGTCAGTAAATCTCTTATACAAGCACTGAGTTGTGGAGTGCTGCATTGAATCCACATTCCGTCTGACTTGGTCTTAAAATATGTGTACTAGTGTTTGAGGTCTATTCAAAACCATTTTGGAGAACAAAGGGAAAAGACTAACAAAGGATTTTTACATCCTGCATATGCCCCAGGCCAGTGTTCATCACCTTCAGGAATTTAACCCTTCAGGAATTTATCACATTCTGGGTCTTTGAGCTACAATAACAGTTTTCTGGTCACAGGTATTTCACCATTTCTTGTGGATTTGATTACTTTTCATCAATCATGGCACCTCTGAGAACATGGCTTTATATATTGTGCTCTGCAGTATCAGGACAAATGCAGACCAGCAAGGCCAAGAAGACTAGATGCCCTACAACAAAACTAATCTGCAAAATGATTAAAGCATACCTTCTTAGGATACTACTTATGCTACTTCTGATATCTGGAAATGCTCATCTTAATCCGGGGCCTACCAGCCTAGCACCCCATGCCACAAAAAGGAGGAGGGGTCCCTCACATTAGCCTCAATCAATGTCTGCAGCCTCCTTAACAAACTTGACATCTTGCAAACCTGGGTCCAGCAACATAGCCCTGATGTACTCTCTGTTGTTGAAACATGGCTTAACCCCAAGATACCAGACGCTGCAGTCACCATCCCTGGATACTCTATATTCAGGCAGGACAGGGTTTCCAAACGAGGTGGGGGCTGTGCCATCTACCTGAGGAATTCCTATCTGGGTCAAGTCTTCCCGTTCTCAAACCCTAAACCGCCTCATGAGGTTCGCTAATTAAAGTTCTACTCAGAGCGCACAACAAGGAGCTCACCATTGCCTCTGTGTACCTGCCCCTAAAGATCAGCACAATGGATTTGCAGCATATTGAAAGCCTAGGGATTACACCATAACTCTGAACTCATAGTACTAGGTGACTTCAACATAAATTGGCTATCACTGGAGGCCAGTAACTACAAGGATGCTGTCACATCACAGAACCTCACCCAGCTTGTTACCACCCCCACCAGATGCAACTACAGGACAGGGTCGTGAACACTTCTGGACTGGATCCTAACTAATCACCCTGAACAAATCTCAAAAGTCTCAGTGCTTCCTGATGGGATCAGTGACCACTCACCAGTCACATGTACCTGGACAAACAAATTCATTAAGCCCCCTCCTAAAATAATCCACACCAGAGTGTTAAAGCAGGGATACCTTGAGCTACTAAAGACACACCTAAGCCACCTGGACTGGACACCAATTGACTCTGCCATTGATGTAAACCAAGCCTTAGACCTTTTCATCAGCCACTTCACTGCTGCCTGCAATATCTTTGCACCTCTCAAAAGCTGAAGGTCAGGGCAGAGCTAACCTTGATAACCCCGATCTAATCACTTTACTCAAACATAGGGATCATCTCTGGCACTGTGCCCATGCAACATCCAAACCTGGGGATATTCATAAATATAAAGCTGCCAGAAATGAGTGCACATGGGCAGTTAGGAGAGCCAAAAGCAAATACTTCAAGGAAACTCTCTCCAACTCCTGGGGTGATGGAGAAAAATTTTGGAGTAACTTGAAAGACCTTACAGGCAAGGACCCTAAGTCACCACCCACCATGCTAAACATAAATGGAACACCAACAACTGACCTGTACACCATCACCAACACCTTTAACAATGCGTTCTCAACTTGGATAGTGTTCTCCTTCTAATTTCTTTGATGCCCCTCTGGTAGTAACCCTCCTGCAACTACTCCGCTGCTACACCCTGCCCCACAATTCTACTTCAAGGAGATCCCAGTACATGAAGCCAGAACCTATATTCAGAAGGCCATTCACAATGCAGGCTACAGCGGTGACTCCCTTGACCTGAAGTTGTTAGCACTTGTCCTTGAAGAAGTCCTTGAACCCTTGACAAAGGTCCTCAATCTATCACTAGGATGTCCCAGTTCCCATCTCGCTGGAAACAGGTGACCATCACACGGTACACAAAAGTGGAGACAAATCACTGCACTCCAACTACAGACCTATCTCCATCCTCCCTCCATTGTCTAAGGCCCTGGGCGCATTGTCTCAGACCAATTAGTCAAGTACCTGGAAAATACAACATCCAGTGTCCTGAGCAACATGGTTTCTGAAAAGGGCACAGTACCACCACTGCACTATTAGAATTCACAGGCTTCATCCATACCACACTTGATCAAGGAAACTGTGCAGTATTCATTCACTTACGAAAGCCTTTGATACTGTGAACCACCCACTCCTACTCAAGCAATTATCAAACATTGGGCTCTCCAATGAAGCACTGCTCTGGTTTTCAAGCTACCTTTGGGGAGAGGGTCCAGCTGGGTTAGGGATTGTTGTGTTACCTCGAAGAAAAGCCAGTCCTTTCAGGGGTCCCACAGGGGTCCATCCTGGGGCCACTACTCTTCAGCCTCTTCCTCAATGACCTTCCCAGTGTCTGTCACCAGAAATTACTGCTCTACGCTGATGACGCAGTCATGTTCACCAACCACCAAAATGCAGAGCTCCTTGAGAAACAATTACAGCTCGAATTCATGCGCATCGAAGAATGGTTCAAGTCACACAAACTGGTCATGAACTACAGCAAAACAAAGGTTATGACCTTCTACAATGCCAGGAGCAAGTACAAATCCCATGACCTCACCATCCTAAACCAAACAGGGACATTACTTGAACACGCTCCTGATTTTAAATACCTAGGTGTCACATTGGACAGTCACTGTCCTACCATCGGCACATAGGTTCTGTCGCCAAAGCCACCAACATCCGTGATAGGCCTGCTCTACAGGCACAAACACTGCATGACTCCTGACACTCTCCAGTTGGCTATCAACAGCTTCTGTCACCCCATCATCGATTACGGCTAGCACTTATGGCTCTGCCTCCGCTCTCTGCCCTCCACAGAATTACAGTTGCACTCAACAAAGCATGCAGGTTGCTAACTGGGCTGATTGACTTACACACACTTGTGACCTGTACACTCGGGCAGGATGGCTACCTCTCATCAGCCGGATACAGTATCAAACCTGCCTCTTAGCCAAAAAAGTCCTCCTCGGAGTCATGCCCCCGGGCATTGAAAAGCTACTTATTAACCACCACAACACCCAGAGAACTAGAAGTTCACAACAACTAACCTTCCTTGTCCCCAGATGCCGGACTACCATGGGCCAGAGGACCTTTGCCCACAGAGCACCACAGTGGTACAATACTCTCAACAAAGAAACTCTTACTGCTGCTGCTCTTGGCCCTTTTAAGAGACAACTCCGACTTCATCTAATTTCAACTAGTCGTTGTGACTGCCTCTCATGTCGGGGGCCACCAGCTCACTGCCCTCCACTTCAGTCTTGAAAGCTATCTTCCCCACTTGCCTCCTTCTACCTGCCTACTCCCTTGCCCCCTCTCCTTTTCCTCCCCTTGGGCATTTCCTGACTTTTATCCCTCCTCTCTCTCTCTCCCCTTTAGAGCTCTTACCCTCACCCTCTACCCTCCGACAATGGCCTTCCTGCCTGCATACCCCATTCCTCTCACCTGCAGTGCTTATTTCCAAGATTGCCCTTGGCTGGTTATGTCATGCTACCTAACATTTGGCACATTTTGAATTACTGGAATTTCTAAGCCTCATTCTCTTACTTCTTGTTATTGTGTAACTATGTACTATTATGTTGACCTTTGTATGTATGTATACCCCCCATTCCTTCGACGTGGAACCTTTGTAAACGAGCAGTTCCTGCTCAAAGGTATTTGTAATCCTAGATTTCAATAAAATAAAATAAAAATAAAATAAAATCCCTAAGGGTACCAAACAAGAAAAAAGATTTAATGGTAAAAATGAAGAAAGATCAGAACGAGAGCAGAGAGGGTGAGAGGAAAAGACAAAAGGGAAATTGGGCGGTTGACAAGCATGGTGGTAGCAGAATCTGGAAGCTCATGTGTGCAAATGCTCGAAGTCTGGCAAATAAAATCCTGGATCTAGAGGCCATCATGGCAGAGGCTGACCTGGACATTGTTGCCATTACCGAGTCATGGTGCAATGAAAACCATGGCTGGGATATAGCCATCCCAGGCTATACACTGTTCAGAAAAAATAGAGTGGGGAAAAAAAGGGTGCAATGTGTCTCTTTATGTGAGGGATACCATAAAGGTGACAAAGATTCAGGGAATACAGGAAGGGGCGGAGGTACTGTGGATCACCCTAGAAATGGGGAATGGAGCCCCAGTTCACACTGGCGTGATCTACAGACTTTCAGCATGGGGGGGGGGGGTTGGACAAGGATCTGGTGGAAGCCATCCAAAAGATGGCAAATAAGGGGGAGGTGCTGCTGGTGGGGGACTTCAATCTGTTGGATTTTGATTGGAGCATTCCAGCTGCAACTTCAGCTAGGAGCAAGGACATCCTTGACTCTCTACAGGGGGCTTTCCTCAGGTAACTAGTAAAATAGCCCACTTGTGAGGGGACAATACTGAACCTTGTACTCACCAACATAACAGTATTGTAGATGTCACAGTAGGTGGCCACCTGGGCACCAGTGATCACCGTACAATGTGGTTTGATATGTGCATGGTGGCAAAATCGAACAACATAAAGGCGAGGGTCCTGGACTTCAGGATGACCGATTTTAGAAAGATGGGGGAATGTCTCAGGGAAGCCCTGGTTGGGGGGGGAGAGGACTTGGGTGGAGTGCAGGAAAAGTGGGTGAAACTAAAAGACGGGATAGGGAAGGCAACACGCCTTTATGTTAAGCTTGTAAGCAAAAGCAAGAAGAAAAAGAGACCACAATGGTTCTCAAAGGATGTGAGCAGGAAGGTAATGGCAAAAAAGTTTGCTTTCCAGAGGTATTAGAAGACACAGAGGGAGGAGGATATGGAGGTGTATCAGGAAAAATAGAAGGAGGCTGGAAAGCAATTAGGAGTGCAAAGGTACAAATGGAGGAGAAAATAGCCTAGGCAGTAAAGAAAGGGGCAAGACATTTTTCAGATATGTTAGTGAAAAGAGAAAGACTAAGGGAGGGATAGTTAGGCTTAGGAGGTAAGGTGGGGTGTGTGTGTGGAGGGGAACTGGGAAAAGTGGACATGCTGAACAAATACTTTTGCTCAGTGTTCACAGAGGAAGGCAGGTGTGGGACCAAAGATAAGTACCAATATCATTGAAGAAAGGGAGGTAGATACTAGTCCATTTACAGAGGAGAAAGTCCTTAAGGAACTCGCAAATCTGAAAGTGGACAAAGCAATGGGACCAGATGGGGTGCATCCAAGGATATTGAGGGAGCTCAGAGAGGTGCCGGCTGCACCTCTGACAGCTCTGTTTAACCACTCACTGGAGACAGGGGTGGTTCTAGAAGACTGGAGTAGGGCAGATGTAGTCCCACTTCACAAAAGTGGGAGCAGGGTGGAGGCTGGCAATTACAGGCCAGTCAGCCTGACTTTGGTAGTGGGGGGGGGGAGTTAATGGAATCATTCTCAAGGAAATGATGGTGGGATATCTTGAATCCAGTGGCATACAAGACCTGAGGCAGCATGGATTCACGGGGAGAGAGCATGTCAAATAAATCTGATAGAGTTCTTTGACTGGGTGACCAGGGAAGTAGATCAGGGTGGAGTGGTAGATGTGGCCTATTTAGATTTCAGTAAGGCCTTTGGCACCATCCCACATACAATAGGAGTCTCATAAACAAGCTGGGCAGCATAGAAGTGGGACCAAAAGTGGTAAACTGGGTAAGGAATTGGTTAGGGGACAGGAGACAGAGGGTAGTGATAAATGGAGTTCACTCTGAGGAAGGTAGGGTGACCAGCGGGGTGCCACAAGGATAAGTACTGGGACCGGTCCTCTTTAATGTCTTTATTGGCAGCATTGCAGAGGAGCTAGAAGGGAAGGTATTCCTTTTTGTGGATGACACTAAAATCTGCAATAGAGTAGACACTCCGGGGGGTTAGGGGATTACTAGAGATCTAAGAAAGATAGAGGAGTGGTCAAGGGTATGGCAGCTGAGTTTCAATGCGAAAAAGTGAAAAATCATGCACTTGAGGCACAGAAACCCATGAGTGGAGTACAAAATGGGGGAAATGGCATTAATGACCACCAAGCAGGAAAGAGACCTGAGGGTAATCATATCTGATGATCTCTGATTTACAGAAGGAAGGTTGTGTCAGACGAATTTAATAGATTTCTTTGACTGGGTAACCAAAGTAGTAGATAAGGGAGGGGCTGTGGACATGGCCTACCTAGACTTTTGCAAGGCATTTGACATAGTCCCACACAAAAGATTAATATACAAGTTAGTCAGCCTTGGAGTAGGTCCCAAGGTAGTAGCCTGGATAAAAAATTGGCTGAACAACAGGACACAGAGGGTAATAGTAAACGGAGTCCACTCTGAAGAAAGGGGGGTTACTAGTGGAGTACCGCAGGGTTCAGTACGGGAACCAGTCATCTTTAATATCTTTATAGGTAACATTGTGGAGGGACTAGAAGGAAAAGTATGTCTCTGCAGAAGACACAAATATCTGCAACAGGGTTGATACAGAAGGTGGGGTGGGAAGGATGAGAAGGGACTTGGAAAGGTTAGAGGAATGGTCAAATGTATGGCAGCTTAGATTCAGCGCAAGAAGTGCAAAGTAATACACCTGGGAAACAAAAACCCAGGGGAAGAGTACACAATGGGGGGTGAGATACTAACAACAACAAAAATGGAAAGGGACCTGGGGGTAGTCATTTCAGATTACCTAAAAGTGGGCAAGCAATGTGAGAAGGCAGTAAGGAGGGCTGGGCGGATACTGGGATGCACAGAGAGAGGCATCACCAGTAGAAAACAGGAAGTTGTTTTCCCTCTGTATAGATAGTTGGTGAGACCCCATCTGGAGTACTGCATGCAGTTCTGGAGACCCCATCTCCACAAGGATATAAACAGGATGGAGGCTGCCCAGAGGAGGGCAGCTAAAATGGTGTAGAGTCTGCACCAGAAGACATACGAAGAGAGATTAAAGGAGCTTAATATGTATACCCTCGAGGAAAGGGGGGGGCATGATAGAAACTTTCAAGGTGCTCAAGGGAATTAACAAAGTCAAAGAGGGTAGCATCTTTCAGAAAAAGAGATATGCAAGAACAAGGGACACAATTTGAAGATGGGGGGGACAGCTCAGAGGTAATGTGAGGAAGTATTTTTTCATGGAGAGGGTTGTGGATACATGGAATGGCCTCCCTCAGGAGGTAGTGGAGTCAAAAACAGTGGGGTAATTCAAGAATGCATGGGACAGACATAAGGCAATTCTAGTAGGGGGTAGGAGGAAGTAGGCAGTTGGTTAACTAGGATCTGCAGCTTATCCATTAGGTAGGGAAATGGGCAGACTAGGTGGGCCAAGCGGTCCTTATCTGCCATCAAAGTCTATGTTTCTATGACCTAAAGGTGGCCAGATAGTGTGACAAAACTGTAGGGAGAGCTAGTGGGATGCTAGGGTGCTTATGGAGGAATATCACCAGCAGAAAGACAGAGGCGGTGCTACCACTTTATAGGTCACTGGTGAGACCTCACCTAGAGTACCGTGTCCAGTTCTGAAGACCACATCTCCGGAAGGGCATAAACAGATTTGAGGCGGTGCAAAGGAGGGCAACTAAAATGATGCAAGGCCTGCATCAAAAGCCCTATGAGAAGAGACTAAAGGACCTCAGTATGTACACTCTGGAGGAAAGAAGAGAGGGGGATATGATTGAAACCTTCAGGTAACTAAAGGGCATAAATAAGATTCAAGAGGGAAGCACCTTTCTGAAAAAAGATGCTCAAGAACAAGGGGACATGCCATGATGCTGGAGGGGGTAGACTCAGGTGAGATGTGAAGAAGTACTTACATAGTAACATAATAGTTCATGGCAGATAAGGACCGTTAGGCTCAGCCAGTCTGCCCGTATTCCCTGCCTGCATTAGTGGCCGCTGACCCTGCTTAGTCTTTGACTTTCACCCCTTCCCCACATCTAGGGTTCCCTTATGCCAATCCCATGCATGTTTGAATCCCCCACTGTGTTAGCCCCCACCACTTCATGGGGTAGGCTATTCCAAGCATTCACCACTCTTCCGGTGAAGAAAAACATCCTCACATTACTCCTTATCCTGCCCCATTCCAATCTCATATTGTGTCCCCTTGTCCTTGTACAACTCTTGTACTAAAATATGCCATCTCCTGCACTTTGTTCAGGCCTTTAAGATACTTGAAGGGCTCTATCATATCCCCAGTTCTCTCCTCTCTTCAAGTGTATACATATTGAGGTCCTTTAATCTGTCCTCATATGTTTTCTGATGCAAGCCCTGCACCATCTTGGTCACCCTGCTCTGGACTGCCCCCACCCTGTCTATGGTCTTGCGAAGATTCGGCCTCCAAAATGAACTCCATATTCCAAGTGATGCCTGACCAGCGTCTTGTACAAAGGCATCACCACCTTCCTTCTTTTGCTTGTGATACCCCTTCCTATGCACCACAAAATCCCATTTGCCTTCCCAACAGCCTTGTTGCACTGTTTGGCCACCTTTAGGTCATCTGAGATGATCATCCCTAAATCCCTCTCCTCTCTGATAACTGTCAGCAATCCTCCCCCATCCTGTAGTCCTCCGCAGGGTTTCTTCACCCCAAGTACATGATTTTGCACTTCTTTGCATTAAATTTTAACTGCCACACTTGTGACCATTTTTCCAGTTTTCCCAGATCCCTCCTCATTCTTTTGACCCCCCCCATGGAGTGTCTTCTCTGTTGCAGATCTTGGTATCATCCACAAATAGGCAAACCTTCCTTTACAGCCCTTTGGTAATGTCACTGATGAAGATATTAAAAAGGACTGGCCCCAGAACTGATCCCTGGGGTACCCCATTAGTCACCCTTCTTTCCTAGGACTTGCTCCCATTTACAGCCACTCTCTGCTTCCTGTCCCTCAACCAGTTTCTCACCCAGTTTTCCACTTTGTGGCCCACCCCCAGGCTACCTAGCTTGTTCACCAATCTTGTATGGGGTATGGTGTCAAAGGCCTTGCTGAAATCTAGGTAGACGATATCCATTGCTCCTCCCTGATCCACTTCTTTCGTCACCCAGTCAAAAAAGTTAATCAGATTTGTTTGACATGACCTCCCTGCTATGAATCCATGCTGCCTTGGATCTTGTACCCCTATGGTCTCCAAGTGATCCATAATCCTTTCCTTAAGCAGCGCCTCCATAATTTTACCCACAACTTATGTGAGGTTGACCAGCCTATAGTTTCTGCCTCCTCCCTGTTCCCATTCTTGTGGAGAGGGACTACATTTTCCCCCTTCCAGTCCACCAGGACCACCCCTGTGTTGAGTGGCTCACTAAACAGGGCCACCAATGGTGCCACTAGCACTGCTCATCATTCCTTTAATATCCTGGGTTGTATTTCATCAGGTCCCATTGCTTTGTTCACCCTCAGCTTTGTGAGTTCCCCCAGAACTCTCTCTTCTGTAAATGGACAGGTATTTACCTTTCTCTCCCCCTTGCCCTTGCTGCCTTATTTTGGTTCTTGTCCCTCCCCCTCCACCAAAAATACCGAACAGAAGTATTCATTCAGTATCAATGCTTTTTCTAGGTCATCCTCTTCCCACACCCCTTCTCCCGCTTTGATCCTCACACTCCCTCCCCTGGCCTTTCTTCTTTTGCTGATATATCTATAAAATGTCTTGTTTCCCCTCCTCACTGTCTGAGCCAGTCTCTCCTCTGTTCGTGCCTTCGTGCTTCTCACTGATTTCCCTGCCTCATTCTGTCTCCTTAGGTACACCTCCCTATCCTCCTCCTCCTTCTGAGTCTCCTTGTATTTTCTGAAAGCCGCCTTTTTGTCCATCACTTTCTCTGTCACCTCCTTTGTGAACCATAGTGATTTGTTCATTCTTTTTCTCTAGTTGCACAGTGCCACAGCCTAATGCACTGATCTGTTGCTACCACTATGGTCTTCTTCAGGTGTACCCACTGCTCCTCAACCCCTCCCCCTGACTTTCTTCCTTCCAGGGCTTCCTTGACTCCTCTCCCCATCCTAGCAAAGTCTGCTCTCCTGAAATCCAGGACCCTTGTCTTCATGTGGCTCTCCTGCAACACTGTACTGATGCTGAACCACACCATATGGCGGTCACTGGACCCTAGGTGCCAATCCACCCTGACTTCCTTGATCATGTCTCCATTAGTCAGCACAAGGTCTAAGATTGCCTTGTCCCTTGTGGGATCCAGAATCAACTGTCTGAGGCCTTCCCCCTGCAAGGTTTCTATGATGTCACAGCTCCTGGCTGAGGCAGCTGCTGGGATGGTCCAGTCCACATCTGGCATGTTAAAATCCCCCAGCAGCAGTACTTCCCCCTTTGCTGCCATCTCGTGTATTTCTGTAACTCATCCCCCAAATGGTGGGCTTACCTTAATTGTCTCCCTGGACCTCGCAATGTTCTTCTGACAGAAGAGGTCCCAAATGGTGTTATGCCTTTGAGAGCCTGGCCAAGTTCAGTACTGTAAATATTGTCCAGTGCGAAGTATTGCTGTAATCCTGGTTTCTGCATGAGTGTGCGAATGAATGCCACCACGCTGCAATTTTAACAGGCTCAGCCCTGCCATTTCAGCGAATAACCTGTGCTGGGTCCAAGTAAATTCTGTCTGACTATCTCAGATTTTGAGAAGTTGCTGTGAGGCTTGATTAAGAGACTCCTGTGAAAGAAGTGAAGCCTGCAACCCTTGTGATTGTCTCCTGCCACGTTCAGAAAAATAAAAAGAGGAGACCTACCTGATTTGTATCCAGCTTACAGTAAAGAAACTGCAAACCCAGAAGTGGGTAAGCTGAGTGTGCTGCATAAACTGAATCAGAGACTGAGCTGCATGTGCTGGGCCTGGGTTATGGAAGGTCCACAAGACTGTCATTGCAGAACCAAAGCCAGCCTGGCTAAAGACCAGATCAGGGAATCAGCCCTTGCAGAGACAATTGCAGGTTGAGGCCACCTCCAAGGGAAAGGCCATGAAGCGGAGGTGAGTCATGTCAGCCCTGGTTCCCTGTTCATTTCTGGCAAGAAAGAATCCAGCCTGACTGTAGCCATCATCTCTACTGGTCCTGGTACCATGAGTAATCTCAGGGTCTTAACCCTGCAACCAAGATTAAAGTGTTTGTGGTCATCTAATCTGCTTTCAAAGTTCATGTTGTGGTTTGACTATATTTTCAGGCCATCAGGCCTGGGGATTACAGTTTCTTTGGTTTTAAAGCACTGGTGAATGTGGCTACAGATTAAAGTAAAAGAATCAATAACCAATATTTTATTTAAGGGCCCCAACTGGCTGCAACGCCGGCCACCCCGTGGAAATGCTCAGGCCTGCAACAGTTTAAAACCTGGGTACCCAGATTGCACTAACTGAATGAAATCAGGGGCGAAAGTTTGTAAATGTCAGATCTACCATCCAAGCTGATTACTATATTTGCAGTAACCATTGATTTTTCTGCCCATCCCCTATTAACATCCCCCAATAAACCAGTTTACTGTTTGAATGTTGATTTGCTTCCTGAGCATATTATTACTGGGGGCAGGGATTGGAAAGGTATAAAGGTGTATTGCTGTTATTGTCAAGTTTTCCTTTCCAGGTGTGCAGGGCATTCAAGGAATCCAGACCCTGTTGGTAAGAGAAGTAACTGTGAGCATATTACTAGTGCTCACCAATAATTGTTTCTTTGAATGTCAAGTAAAGTGTCAGATACAACATCATGTGTGGATCCACTGGTCAGGACTGTGGGTGAGTACAACTTCCCAGAGGGTTGTGCTAGTTTACCATCTAACTCACTTGAAAATTTCTCTGGGTGGAGGCACCGTGTCAATAGTAATACTGTTGAACCCAGCCCCCTCAACCTGCAGTCAGGGAAGCAGGCAGGGATAGTAGCCCATTGGGAGGTGGGTGCCCAGGTTACATTTTAGGAAGTACCGCTGGGATTACTGCCCCCCCAGTGGTCAAACCACAAAATACCAGTTCGATCATACATGGAGTCTGGTATGAAAAGAGCCAAGGTTACTAGTTTTGGGTTTGAATTTTCTGCTAGTAAAATGGCTGTGAATGAGTTAATGGGCTGGTATGATGCAGAGGAGGTAGACCCTCACCATGCTTTGCTACTTTTGGACATACCCCGGGGAACAAACAAGGATACCATTGTGGGAGCTTTGAATAAAGTTAAATGTTTAGACTGAGCCACTGTGAAGGGATTATGGCTGATTTGCTCACCCATGCCTTAATGGTGCTAATTAAGTATAGTGACCCTGTAGATAATGAATGGGTGCCCAGTGCCATTCTTCCTGATGAGACTCCAGGGGCTTGGAAAGTAATCACTATGTATAATACCTCGTCTACCCAGTGGAGGTACCCTAGAGCAGAAGGGTTAAAAGAGAAGCTGGGAAAATTATTGCTTGCTGAAGGACAACATTTTGAGGATTTAACGAGAGTATTAGAGTCCACTGAAGATATCCCCCCATAGTCAATCAAGCAATCAATCAATCAAAAATCTTTATTTTACCAGGCGAAACACCTTTGAGTAAACTCATTTACAAGATGGACCTGGACAGGTACATGATCAAACACAGAATAATATTACAAAAATTAAAAGAAAGCCATTACATACAATAGAATAAGATAAATTTGTAAATATGTACACTAAGAGAACACTTATAGATAACAGTAACATAGCAATTAAGCAATAAGGCACTACAGGGTGTGTGTTATTATATAATAACGTCACTCCTAGAGTGTAGGTTAAACACGAGAGCAAGCAGTGCTTCCACCACCAGGGTGATATTAGGCAATAACACACACCCTGGATCTGCTTATTGCTATTATATAATAACTCCTTTTAAAAAAAGAAAAGAAAAAAACTATTTTATGGCTTTTTTCCCACTTTGTTGGTCTGTGGAGGTATAAGTTTAAAAAAAAAAGTCCAATATATTTTTCATCCAGTAGGTGGAGCCACTATGTCAGTGGTGCTGACTATGCAGTTTCCTAAGGCTAATCTTTGTGTAAGTGCTGTGTCTCATATCAGTACCCCCCACCACCATTTAAACAAGCTGTATATGAAGTTTTGTTTTGTTTTTTTCTATAAAATGCAGCTGTTTATGTCAGCGTGGCCATGGAGCTGATTGGGAAGTGCAGCTGGGAGCGATGAAGACTGTTGGTGCTGCTGGTACATGTACAGTAGCTTCCTTATTGCTGGACTGTTTCCACCACTTCACTGCCTGCCCCCAACCCTCACCGCACACCCATTGCTTATTTTTGTTTTTAACTGTGATCTACTGCCAGCCCTCATACCTGGTGAAGATTCTGTGTTTAAGTTTTAAGACCGCGATTTATGGGAACATGCCACGTGGAGGAGCAAGTGCGCTGTAATGGAGTTAGCAACTGTGAAAATGACCGCCTGTGAATCTGTCAATGCCGTCCATTTCCCTTTCGCACCAGCATGATTCGATTTCAAAAAATGGTAACCATTCCTGTGTGCTTTTGATTCTACCAATATAGTACTAGAAGAAGAAGCGAAACAGGGAAATAAAATTGTGTTCCTTTAGAAATGGAATTTACTGTGGTCAGAGCGGGAGGCAGGAGACTGAGTGAGCGGAGACAGCTGAAGCCCTTCGTAGAAACAGTTAATTTTTTATTTCATTAACATTGAGAAGTGAATGAAGCGTTGAGAAATGTATGTTTTACCACCAGTGCAGTTCATGCAGGGGGAAGGGGGTAGCAGTGATGCCTTTTAGTTGGTGAATTGGTTGCAGTGGCTGGCAGCGAGGGACTTAGAGAAGGAATGTGAACCCGGCTGTGGTAGGGACTGAGTGGATAGGAATTTCTTGTTATGTGGTCATGCAATGCCTGCCCTAGATACAGTGATGTTATTGTCAGATAACATCACTGTGTCTTGGGCATGCTGACCAATCGGGAAGCAAGATTTTTTAATGCCATTGTATAGTATATGCATTGAACATACCAGCAAAACAAAGGCAGTGTGGGCAACCATGCAGGGAAGGACAATGGTTACATGGAACAACTAAGGTGGAGAAGGGATGGAGGAGGAGGATAAGCGGGAAAAAAATCACATTGGGGGTTGGTGGAGGTCAAAGAGGGTACAATGTCTGAGGTCAGGATACCTTTAGCCAAAAATCAAGGAAAGCAATTGCAGGACTCCTTAATGGCATGTGCATATAGTGGTTTGAATGCTGACAGATTAATATGGCAGACTATTCTCATGTTTTTTTGTAGTTTATTCCAAAGTTGAGGAAGTGCATAACTTAATGAGACCCTGCCAAAGCATGACTTGACTTTGGGGATAGTTAGGGAAATGTAAGAGGAGCTTCTCAGATCATAACTACCTAACGTACACGAGGGTAAACAATCTGAAATGTACTGTGGGAGCTTCTTAGTCATTGCCCAGAAGGTCCAGAGGACAGCATTTCTTTGCCTTCTGAATTTAAGGGAAGAGCGACCTACTAAGGAGTAAAGGGAGCAATGGTCTGTAGAATACAGTGCTCTAGAGATAAATCTCAGGGCTCTGTGGTAAAGAGTATCAAGTTTGGTTAACGCTGTTTTAGGAGCTTGGCCATAGAGGAAACCAACATAGTCCAAGATAGAAAGAAAAGTAGTTTGGACCAGCTTTTTTCTAGCATCCTGTGTAAGGAAGTGTTTGATCTTGAATAAGATACCAAGTCTCTGCTTAAGCTTTTTGGACATCTCCTCAGTATGGTCCGGAAAAGAAAGTTTGCAATCAATCCACACCCCCAGGTATCTGAATTTAGTTACGAAGTCTAGAGATTCCACTAAAAGAGTTGTAATTTGAGGTACCGCTCCTATTGAGGCAGGATTTATTGCATTTATGCAAGGTGAGAAAAGCATTGCCTTTGTTTTTTTAGCATTCAAGAGTAGATTTTGGCTCAGACGGTTTGATTGCAGATGATTAAACTCTAGCTGGAGGTCCATTCAGGTGGATACTGGGGTTGGTCTGGAAATGTCGAGGACCGTGTCATCTGCAAAGAGATGAATATTGGCTGTTTTGATTCTAGCGTTGATGCTATTAATATACAATGAGAAAAGTAGGGGTCCCAATATGGAAACCTGCGGCACACCCCTCAACAAAGGCTGTAAGGACAAACGTTCCCCCCAGCTTTAACCTGTTGAAGTCTCCCTGTTAGGTAACTAGAGAACCATGTTACGGAACATAGCGAGAAGCAGATCATGATCAACATTGTCAAAAGCCTTGCTTAAATCAAAGAAAACAGCGCACAAGTAATTCTTGTTATCTAGGGCACTCTGCCAATCATTAGTCATCTTTGTAAGGGCAGATATCATGCTATGACGTGGCCTGAACCCTGACTGTGTCGGATTAAGCAGGTTAGAGGAGTCCAGGTAGTTCCTAATCTGAGTGTTCACTGATTTCTCCAACAGTTTAGAGAGGATAGGAAGTAAGGAAATCGGTCTATAGTTATTTAGATCACTAGGATCTCCAGATTTAAACAAAGGGATAACCTGGGCTGTTTTCTATATTGGCTGAATGTCACCCTGAGAAAGGGACAGATTGAAAAGAAGTGTAACTGGAACTGCCAGGACATGGTTACTAAGTTTTAAAAAGTACGCCTCAATGCAGTCAGCACCAGCACTTTTTCTGGTGTCCAACTGTAGCAATAATTCTTCTACATCCTTTAAAGTTAGGGGCTGGAAGGAAAATGTCATGACTTGAGCAGGGGGGTCAGAGACCGGACAAGCTGTGTCATTGGTATGCAGCTGAGTACGTAGATTACTGGCTGGGGAAGAATCAAACCCTAGCCCAGCAGTCGCAAAATGATTATTTAGTAAGTTGAGTATCGTTAGTTTATCAGTTACAAGTTATAAGTTATCAGATGATATTTTGGCAGGGAGGGATTTGGATGACACGTGCCCTTCAATATCTTTAATAGTTTCCCAAAATTTAGCTGAGCACTTGGAATTTAATTAGGTAGTAGTTGGATTTCTCAGCTCGAACAAGCTTTGTACAGTGGTTCCTGGCCTTTCTGAAAGCTAGCCAGTCAGAAGGTAATTTGGTTTTCATGGCTGTCTTCCAGAGTAGATCTCTATTAAGCAGTGCAGCTTTCAAACTAGCCATAAACCAAGGGCAAGATTTTTTCTTAGTATGAATTTTACTTAGGGGAGCGTGCTTATCAATTACCCCTAAAACAATTTCCTGGAAGATGTCATAGGCCACATTCACAGATTTAGCCAGGTAGAAAGCTTGTCAACTCAGAGAGTTCCGCAAGTCAAAGAGAAATGCACAGAGGTCAAGATTATGATGGCACTTTTTAAATATACACGGGGAGGTAGAGGGTGGTTTTGGCACAACCCTCATACAAGCAATGAAACAATGGTCACTGAAGTCAGTGAAAAATACTCCCAAATGCAAGAACAGGTGTAGTTTATTCACCAAGATAATATTTAATAAGGAGCTGTTACTAGGGTTGCTCTTATTCGGGTGTGTTGCTTCCTGTATAAGTTGTGATAGCCCGAAGGTGTCACAAAGGTCTTTGAGGGGTTTGGAGCAATTGGAAAACCAATCAAGGTTGAGGTCCCCCATAATAATGACCTCAGAGGATATAGAACCCAGTGCTCTATTCATGTGGTTCAGTATCTGTAGCCCTGCTGAAGGGGGTCTATAGTACTCTAACACAGTAAGAGAGATGGAAGAGGAAAGCTGAACCTTAAGAGTCAGGCTTTCAGACTCCTTGGGTATTCTGGTAGGATTTAAAACAGAGACAGTAAATTTATCATGAACCTAAATAGCTACATCTCTACATCTTGATTGTCTGTCTGTTCTGAATATATTATAGGAAGGGATGTTCACCTCATAATCTGAGGTGTTGGGTCTGAGCCAAGACTCAGTGACCACCAAAACTTCTGGCATACTGTGGCATACTCAGGCCTGTATGGAGTTAAACTTCTTCAGAAGACTACAAGCGTTGATATGCAGTAGGCTCATACCTTTAATACTGGCCGGTTTGGAAGGACCAGAGATAATGGGAGTGGGGCAGGATTTAACTCGACATTTCCTGAGCAGATTAAAAGAAACAACAGGAATTTTTTGAGCACACTTAGGAGCATTCTGAAGGACCTAGTATGTTCCCAGTTGGAGGGATACAGATATTCACGAGGGAGGTCATACGGGCAGATACTACAAGTACCCATGGATGCATAGATGAGCACCCTGGCCTCATAGAACCAAATAGACAGCACCAGTACCACCCCCCGCACCAGTCCCTTTGCCTGCTCCTGCGCCAGTACCCATGCCTGTGCCCTCAGTTAATCTTAACTCACACCACTGGCTATGAGTGTTTCCTGGCACTCTCCCCACTCCTCATGAGGAAGATGATCTTGAGTGGAAATGCACCGAGGAAGAGAAAAGGAAAAGGCTAATGGAAAGTTTAAGTGGCCCTACACTGGAAGCCATTTGGCTTTTAAGGTCCACTAACCCTGATGCCTCTGCACAGGAATACTTGTCTGCTTTAGAAGGTGTTTTTGGCCGCACTGAATCTGGGGAAGATTTAATGTGGAAATTCAAGTCCACCAAACAGTGGAAAGGTGAACCATTGTCTGCTTTTGTTACCTGACTGGAAAGAGCACTGCAGACAGCTCATAGAAAAAGTGGGATGCTGACCAGTGATTTAAACTGAGTGAGGTAGGACCATATTTGAAAGTCTGCCAGATTTTCCAGTGTGTTGATGCTAAAGTTAAAATTTCAAGATAGAAGGGGTCACCCCCCCCTCCACTTATTGTTGGCTGATGAAAGAAATTAGGGAGGCTGAAAATGAGATGGATGTTTGGGATCCCTATCCAGGCACTGCCAGAGTAACCCCATCACCTGAAAAGCCCAGTGAGAAAGAAACTGTTATTGATCCTCAGCAGCTTAAGGATTTGTTGAAGGAATTAAGGGAAGTAAAAGCAAGTGTCAGAGTGCGGTTGAGATGGTGAAGGGCCAGACAGCTTGAATGCATACTGCTGAGGCAGCCAGTGAACCTCCGAAAACAGTAAAGGGTGCGAGTGCTCAAGTTTCCAGTGGAGAAAGTAATGGTGACATGCTAAAAGAAATGAAAGAGTTGAGAGCTTTAGTGGCTGACCTTGCTAAGTCATCCCATCCCACTCTTACCTGCAGAAGGCCCAGTGAAACTGAAAGCTCTTACAGGCCCAAGGATGAACCTAAGCCCTGTCCGTACAGTAGTAGTAAGCCAACTGAGGAGCCTGCTTGAACCCAAAATCCTAGGTCTACTGTTTTTTGCTACCGATGTGGTGGGGATGGTGACACAAAAAGGGTGTGCCAATTTCCTGAAGATCTAAGAAAGGTAACCATCAAACTGCTCAATCAAGTCAGACAAAGTAATTTAAAGTGCCAACTGCCTCAACTCATCATTCTCTGACCTTAGTGCAGTACTCCCAAATAACGTCTTCGACCCACTCCTGCAACCCCGCCCCCTAATACCCAGCATCCTCCCCTTCCATCTCAGGGTGATCGCTACAAATGAGGCAAGGCCTTATCTCATTAAAGCACTCAGTGGCTCTTGCTATTGCAAAGATTCTTTTGATATGAGAATCCTACATCTAGTACTAGAAATAGTCCTCTCCCCACTGACTGCCCTCATTACACTGCTCCCTAAGTCTGGGGCAGTTCTCAGCAGCCTGGAAGACTGCCACCATCACCCCAATACTAAAGAGTGGTGACAGCACCTCCCCCAATAACTACTGTCCCATATCCATTCTCCCACCACTCTCGAAAGTCCTCGAAAAAATTATAGCCACCCAACTCACTGAGTACTTGCTTGCTCATAACCTACTTTGCAGGGAGCAGCATCGCTTAAGATCTGGGCACAGTACAACTACGGCTGTCACTGAGTTCTCTAATTTTATTCAGTCTGTCCTGGATAGAAAACACCTAGTTGGAGCTGTCTTCATTGACCTGTCAAAGGTCTTTGATACAGTGTCCTACCCCTTACTCTTAAGGACACTCCACCACATAGGTCTGTCCCAAGGACCAGTCTCCTGGTTTACTAGTTACCTCACAGATTGATCACAATGTGTCAAAATAAACAACACCCTCTCAACCACCCTGCCAGTCTGCTCTGGGGGTTTCCCAGGGTTCCATCCTTGGCCCTCTATTATTCAGCATCTACCTAAACACCTTGTCCAGTTCCTGCTCTGGCAACCTACTACTCTATGCGGATGATGTCGTTCTTTTTGCCTGGCACCCAGACCCCACAGTATTGCAGTCCTCCCTCCAACACACATTTAGCCAGATTAAAAACTGGTTCATATACCAAAGACTTGTGGTCAATGTAAAAAAGACAAAGACCATGCTCTTTGCCCACTGACAGACTAAGGCCAAGAATGCATAGCTAACAATCCTCTCCCACTCTGTCCTTCCTCTAGAACAGGTCCATACATATACATACCTGGGCCTTATGTTTGATTCCAGCCTCTCCTTCCATTCACACATTGATACTCTATCATCTGCCATAAATGTCTGTATAGGCCTATTGTATCAGCACAAGGATTGCCTACCTCCGGAAGCCCTTAATCTGGCTGTCACCTCCTCAGTCCTCTCCTTAGTCAATTATGGGCTCACTATCAACTCGGCTGCTGACCACACAGCCCTTAACTAAATCCACCGTGCCATGAACAAAGTGTGCAGACTCCTCTCTGGGGCAGACAAGCGTACCCATACTTGTACCCTGTATGCCCTGACAAATCTCCTCACCTTGGATGAAAGGCTATTTTATCAAACATGTCTCCTCACAAAGAAAATACACCTGGAGCTTACCCCCTTGGGGGTTTCTGCCTCTCTCCTATCCTCCCATACCTTGGTGGACACCTGCACTGCCAACCGACAGGTGTGGTCCATCTCGAGGGTTAGAACCTCCTTACCCCAAAGGTCATTCCCACACACAGGGCCCCAGTCTGGTACAACGAACTCCCCTCTGATGTCTCCTCCATCTCCAAATTAGGACCTTTCAAGTCAGCCCTCAAAGAGCACATTCTCGCTTCACAGCATTGCCAATGTACCAGCTAGTGTCGGGTCATCTATCTATCATCTTACGGGACCACCGTAAGCTGAGCTCCTACTGATAGGGCTACCAAACATTACCTATTAACAATGCCTCCTTTGACTGCACTCACAAGATATCTGTGTAATTCTCTACTTCACTGTAAATATCAAACATGTTACTCCCCTCCCTCTATCAGCAAACTTATTGTTCTCTTGAAAACTGTAAAATACAGCTCTCGGTAACACGTTCAATGCAATGTATAGCTGATCTTGATTCTGCAATATTGTATATCTGAAGAAACTGTAACCTTTAGCTGCCATTCTATGTCTACATGTATTAAGTGTTTGCATTTGGTTTTGCTGACATGGAGTGTTTGTAAATGAGTCCCTGACTCAAAGGTTGTAATCCTAAAGTCTGTTAAATAAATAAATAAAGTATCCCTCCAAGCCACCCTAAAAGCCTTGTGTAGCCAAATCTGCAGTTCAGTCCACTGACAATTCTACTCCTGACTGGACCAAGCTGGTAGGTCCCTCCATGGAGACCAACATTCATGTCGAAGGAATCCCTGCCTGGGCAGTGCTCGATAGTGTGTCTCAAGTAACTATAATCTTCAAAGAATGGTACAACCAACATTTATCTGACCATCCATTACTACCTCTTGAAGGACTGGATGTTTGGGGCCTAAGAGAAAAGTCTTATCCGTATTTGGGTTATCTCAAAGCGTGGCTTTCATTTCCAACCTCAGTAGCTGGTGTGGGAGATCCTGTGGATACCCTGGCTTTGGTTTGCCCTCCTTCTGGTATGTACGATGGCATACCAGTATTGATAGGCACCAATGCCCATATATTTCAAGAGAGACAACAGAAGAAAATTGGTAGGGCTCTACACATCCATGCCATGGTAAAGAAGGCCTGTGAACTGCAGTTGCATCCTAGAGAAGGAGACAAGGATGAGCCTGTGGGTATTGTATGGAAAAATGACCCTTCTTCTATCATGCTGCCCCCAAATGCCAAATGCAGCATCAGCAGTGAGGTGAGGTTGAAAAAAGATGTCACCAACCAGATCCTGATGCTAGATGCTCCTGAAGATGGGAAGCTGACTGACGGGTTACTGGTCAAACCAAGTGTACTTCCTGTCTGAGCCTATGCTTATGCCCAACGAGTGGTGGTTCAAGTTCAAAATGTCACAGACAAGGATATTATAGTCCCTAGAGGATGCACCCTAGCCAAGGTCTACTGCATGGACATGGCAGTGCTACCTGCTAAGACAAAGAATGACAGAGAATGTGAGGTGTCTGCGGACATGTTTGATTTTGGGAAGTCACCTATTCCAGATGGTTGGAAAGCTTGAATCAGCCAAAGGCTGGCCCACAGGACCAAGGTGTTTTCCCTTAAAGAGTGAGATATTGGATGTGTTACTGGTGCTGAACACCACATTTATTTGCATGATGACAGACCTTTTAAAGAAAGATCCAGGAGACTGGCACCAGCCAACATAGATGATGTGAGGCATCAGCTGCAAGAAATGCTTGCTGCTGGCATAATCCAGGAGTCCCACAGTCCATACGCTTCTCCAATAATGGCAATTCACAAGAAAAATGGCTCAGTGAGAATGCGTGTTGATTACAGAACCCTAAATAAATGCACTGTGCCAGACCAGTACACCATGCCGTGTTTCCAGGATGCATTGGATTGTTTAAATGAGAGCAAGTGGTTTTCTGTTCTTGATCTATGCAGTGGATATTATCAGATCCCGTGGCCCCTGAGGATAGGGAAAAAACTGCATTCATTTGTCTGTTTGGATTTTAAGAATTCCTTAGAATGCCCCTGGGAATCTCGGGTGCCATCGCCACTTTCCAGAGGCTCATGGAACATGCCGTGGGTGACATGAACCTTTTCGAATGTGTAGTTTACCCTGATGATGTGATTGTATTCAGAAAAACTCTTGAAGAACATGAAGCATGCCTGTTCAAGGTACTTAACTGGCTGGAGGAGTTTGGTCTTAAACTATCAATAGACAAGTGTCAGTTTTTTCAGAGTTCTGTAAAATATGTGGGCCCCATTGTGTCCTCCCTGGGCATCCAAACAGACCCCAACAAGGTAGAAGCTTTGACAGACTGGCCTAGGCTGAACAACCTGAAGGAGTTGCAAAGATTCCTTGGATTCTTTGGCTACTATCACTGTTTTGTTAAAGATTATACCAAAGTAGTATGTCCACTGTTGAATTTGTCTCAAGGGTGTCCATCCACACAAACAAGTTTAAAAAGGGTACTGTCAAAGAAACTGTAAAGACATATTTTCAGCCCCATGAACCCTTTGGTCACAGATGGACCCCTGATTGTGATACTGCATTTGAAGAAATCATATACAGATTGACTCACTCTCCTGTACTAGCTTATGCGGAGCCTTCAAAATCCTATGTACTGCACACAGATGCCAGCCTAAGTGACTTAGGGGCAGTGCTTTATCAAGAGTATCCCAAGGGGCTGCATTCAGTAGCTTTTACCAGCAGAAGTCTGTCACCTTCTGAAAAAAATTACCCAGTCCATAAATTGGGGTTCCTCGCTCTCAAGTAGGTGGTAGTAGAGCAATTTCATGAATATTTGTACGGAGCAAAGATCCTGGTGAAGACTGATAACAATCCCCTAATGTATGTTCAGACCTCAGCTAAACTGGATGCCACCAGGCACAGATGGCTTTCTGTCTTTTCAACTTATGATTATGCAGTAGAGTATTGGCCCAGTTTGAATAAAACTGATGCAGATGCCCTCTCATGTAGACCCAGCACAGATCAACAATGGGCACATTTTTCTGAGCAGTCTGTGAAAGTATTGTGTCACAAGTTTGACAAAGACGAATTTGAAGCAACTGACAATGTCGACCATGTGGTGGATAGCCTGGAACCCAAAGACACCTGTGTGCCTCTGGTCTATTGTAGTTTTGCCATGCTGGACGTAAATGCCTTGCCTTAATTAACTAAAGCTCACCTGCAATTAGAGCAGCATTGTGATCCCATGTTGGGAAAAGTTATCTCAGTTCTGAAGTGGGGAGGAAATGTTTCTGCTATGCGATCTCCTGACCACAACACTAGTTTGCTGTTGCATGAGGGGTCCAGGTTAAAACTAAAGGAAAGATTATAGTACCAAGAAACTCCTAGTGTCTCAGGTGAACTGGCCCAAAGCCAATTGGTTTTGCCTTCTCTGTTCAAGACTATTGTGTTGAAAGCCCTGCATAATGATATGGGACATCTTCGGATTGAAAGAACGCTAGATCTAGTGCGGTCACAATTTTACTGGCCTCACATGGGTGTCGATGTCAAGAGATACTGCAAAAATTGTAGCAGATGTATCCAAAGAAAAGCCAAGACTCAGAGAGCTGCTCCAATGGTCAACATAATAAACAGTGCCCTAGTGGAACTCATATGTATAGACTTTCTTAGCTTGGAGCCTGATTCATGAAATATTGCTAATGTGTTAGTAGTCACAGATCATTTTATGAGATACGACCAGGCCTATCCCACCAAAGACCAAAAGGCATCAACAGTGGCTAAAGTCCTGGTGGAGAAGCTTTTTGTACATTACGGTGCTCCACAACGTATTCACTCTGACCAAGGCAGAGATGTCAAGAGTCAGTTAATCAAAAAACTGTTATCGCTCTGGGGTGTAAGAAAATCCCAAACAACTCCTTATAACCCTCAAGGAGATCCACAGCTGGAGCAATTCAACTGCACCCTACTGGATATGCTAGGTATGCTGGATCCCCAAGATAAGCCTAGATGGAGTCAGCAAATCAGTGCTCTAGTGCATGTGTATAATTGTACAAAAACAATGCAACTGGGCTTTCTCCACAGTTTAATGTTTGGCAGAGAAGCTCGCCTGCCTGTGAATGTGTGCTTTGGCTTTTCTCCTGATGGCACCAGGTCAGAAAACTATCCTCAGTATGTTAAAAAGCTCAAAGAACAACTGAACCATGCATACCAGCTAGCTAACACTATGGCTGCCAAAAGGAACTTACCCAATAAAGTCCATCATGACCAAAGTATTAAAGCCCATGACCTCCAGCCTAGTGACCATGTGTTGATCCAAAATCTTGGATTTAAGGTGAGCATAAAATAGCTGACCATTGGGGACACACCTCCTACATTGTGATTGCCAAGCTGGACGAGCTACCAGTATATGAAGTGTGGCCTGAGGGGGGGCAGTAGAGTTATGAAAATCATGCGTAGAAATCACCTGCTGCCTATCGGCCAAATAGTACTTAATGAAGTGCCAGATTCCGAGGCTCCAAAGGGCCCTGTAACTAGGTCTGCTACTCATAGAAAACAAGCCTGTCAGTCACCTTCTTTTTTTTATACTATGGGTGGGATATTCAGAGCAGTTGCGCCATGCGCAATATGGATGCACCTGGGCAAGAGTGGATATGCGCCAAAATGCGATATTCAGCAGCATCAGATGCGCAGTACAAAACCCAATGCACCGTAGCGCAACGGTAATGAATGCATGCTCAAGTGCAGGGGTGTAACAAGGAATAATGTGTGCAATGCGATATTCAACAGCAGGCAATGTGCGCAAGAGTGGAGTAAGTGGAAGTTGCAAGATAGCGGATATGAGCGAATAGAAAAGGGTGCAGGTGAGGGGAGGATGACTGTGCCAGAGAGGAACCATAGTGGGGGAGTGTGGATGCACAGTGTCAGGGAGCCATGGAAAGAAACAGGCAGTCAGGGGTGGCCAAGAGGTGGATGGGGGGGGCCACTGGAAGCGTGTGTGAGTGTGTGTGTGTGTGTGAAAGAGTGTGCGTGTGTGCATGAGGGTCTCTGCATGCCACAGAGGAAGGAGAGCAGTGGGGCAGAGGCAGGGCATGCAGTGGTGTAGTGCCAGGGGTGCACAAAGTGCAGGGGCAGTACCAGCAGCACACAGCCGGGGGGGACCAGGTAGTCAGCCACCCGGGGAGGGGAACACCAACCAGGGACATGGCCAGTGCCACCTTCCAGATGGAGGTGGTAATGAGGGGTGTGAGGTGGCAGGCTGCAGGGAGGCAAGGCCGTGGAAGGGTCCGTCGGCGGTATGCCCAGAACAGGCTGTACCGTGCCCATGTCAGCTTTGAGCTGTACTGTGACATCGAGATAGTTGGCCAGTACTGCCTGAACTGGGCCATTCTGAGGCAGCTCTGTGAGCTGTGCAGTGAGGAGATGCAGGCACCCACAAGATGGAGCCATGCGCTGTCCGTGGAGACAAAGATCACAGCTGTCATGTGCCTGCTCATCACAGACACCTTCCAGAGACCAACAGGGGACACAACAGGCTTTACCCAGTCGGCCGCGTCATGCCTACTCACACAATTCCTCAGCACGCTGCTACCACATGCAGCGGAGTACATCCGTTTCCCCAGCACACAGGCCGAGCACACAGCAAACATGCAGGAGTTCCACAGGGTAGCACGGTTGCCTGGCTTGCTCGGGGCCATCGACTGCACCCATGTTGGCATCCATATGCCACCTGGCCTGGAGGGGGAGGCATATATAAACCGCAAGAGATATCCGAGTGTCAACTGCCAGGTGGTGTGCGATGTTAGGGGGCTCATAATCAATGTCTGTGCCATGCACCCTGGGGGAGCACAAGATGCCTTCATCTGGCACCAGTCTGCACTGTGCCATAGGTTCAAGAGTGGGGACATCCCCACTGGGCATCTGGTAGGTGAGTATGAAGTGCACGCCACATGCTGGGTGCAGCTGGGGTGTGTGTGGGGCAAGGGCAGGGGTGCCATGGGGAGCAACCTGGAAGGTCAGGGCACAGTGTCACAGACCACCATGCTAATGATACCTCTCTACACACAGGTGACAGTGGGTACCCGATGCGGCCCTGGCTGCTCACACCATACTGGTGCCCCACAACCCCAGTACAGCAACAGTACAATGAGGCACAAGCCACCACACGGAATATCATCAAGCGGGTGTTCGGGCTGCTGAAGGCACATTTCCGTTGCCTGCACACTTCTGGTGTTGCCCTACAATACAGCCCCTCAAAGGCCTGCAGGCTATTCCTGGCATGCTGTATCCTGCACAACATGGCCACCGACTGTGGGATAGCCATTGAGGTCGAAGAGGGGGACAGCGGTGGGGACGATGAGGATGCCGGTCCAGCTGATGTTGGGCAACCACCCCCTGGGTGAAGGGATCCCCAGCTGGCCTGGATGGCCCAGCAGCACCGGGACACCATTCCAGAGGAGCACTATGGACCACACAGATAGGTGAACAGGGCCATGAGCAAGCACCAGGGGCAATGGCACAGCTGACAGACAGGCAGGGGCCGACACCAGGGCAGGTTCAGCGGCAGGGGTTTGGGAATGGGTGGGGGCCTGCACACCAAGGCAGAGAACAGCAGGGCTGCACACAGCATGCACACACAGGCACACACACCCCATCCTATGCCCACAGGGCCACACGCATACCCACCACCTTATGCCCCCTCACACCCACACAGGACCCAACATAACCACACCCAGTAGCAGGCACTGTGCATGTCTCAGACGCTGAGCACCACTGAACAGTGGCAGACAGTGCTATGCTGGCATCATCATGCACATGCCACAGTGGCCAGCATCCGGGCAGGTGTGCACAGGGACCGTGTGAGTGCAGGACAGGGCACCACACCCATGCGTCGCACACGGAACACCACAGTGCACCCTGGGCAGCGGCAGACAGTGGTCTTGGAGGGGAAGGGTCAGTCATGCTGCACAGTAGCACAGCTGCCATGAATATGTGGGCAGCCCCGCCGAGACCTGACAGCCGTAACAGGCTGACAGTGGCCTCATGGGGTGGCACCGATGGTCCCCAGGGGTGATGCTGTGAACGCGGCCGTGTCCGCGTAGGTGTCTGCAGGCCACCAAACATGCCCGCACATGCTTGGTATGCCCACAGCCGATCCCGGCATCGACATGGCAGGGGTCACCCGATGCAGAGAACAAGGGGTGGACATTGCATTCTGCGGGGTGTGCAGTGGACGGGCACACAGTTGGTCGGCCAGTGTAGCCATGACAGTTGTCATCGCAGTGGTGTGCCTATTGATGGCTGCTGTCACATTCGCCCGCTGTTGAGCTAACTCTGCCAGGAGCAGGGCATGGTCCCTATTGCATGGCTCCTGTGCCTGGTGCAGTTCCGCACAGACTGCATCCACCGCTACCACGAGCCATACCTGCTGATCCACAGAGGCCTGGAAAAGACAGCTGCGGGTATCCAAGGGGTCATCTGCATGGCCAACATGCTGACCCCTGTGTTGTTCCTGACCTTGCAGCACAGTGTCCCATGATGGTGGGCACCCTACGGTGGTGTCTTCTTGGGGTACATCCTCACATGGTACACTGTTGCTGCCCCCTGTCCCCGTCCCCCCATTAACACTGTCCAGCTGCTGCTGCTGCCCCTCTGGCTGCTAAGCACCGGGCACCACCAACGTGGCTGCATCGGTGCTACCAACAATGCTTCCACATCTGCACGCCAGTGCTGCCCCACTGGATGCCACAGACACGACATGGACAAGGGCTGTTGGGCAGGCAACCATGCCAGCGCTGCCCACACTGCTGCCTAGGTGGATGCCAGTCGTGGGATCCACCTGTGACCCACCAACATCACTGTCCGGGATGTGCATCACATCATCATTGGTACTGGAGTTGGCCCTGATCTGTATCTCAACACACAGGACACTGTGCCTGGTGTCCTGCTGGAACACTGCCAGGGCCTCATCCGCACCCGCACCACAGGCATCAGTCCGGACAGCTGTGCAGGGCTGCAGTCGGTCATTCCCTCGGACACCAGTGGAGGTGGATGGGTGCTCCACCGGTTCCAGGGCCACCCCCATGGTGTACACACCCACCACCACTGCCCCATGCAGATGCTCAGGAGCTGTAAAGGAACAGAGTGCCATTAGTAGTGCCGCCTGAGACCTGGACCCCACCCCCCCGCCATCCACACACTGCCAGCACTGGTCCTACCATGTAGTGATGGGCTACCACCCATCTGGAAGCCTCCACTGGGCACACCCTCAATGGCACAATGCCACATGCTGCTGGCCACCTGCTCCTCCAGCGGCATCAGGCAAGGCACGTCCAGCTGGCCCCCACCAGTGGCTGCACACGCTGCCCTAATGGCAGCCACCTTGTCCTTTATCCTCCTCCTGTCCATGCTAATATTCTTCTTACACTCCTGCACAGAACACTGGTGGCTGCCCTGCTGGTTGACCACATGTGCCACCTCGCCCCATGCCGCTGCACGTGCCTGTGGTGTGCCTCTCTGTCCACTGAGGAGTAGCTCCCTGTTGAGGTAGACCTTGAACAGGGCTTCCGATTCTGCCCTGGTGAAGTTGGGCCTCCGCTTCCGCACCCTCCCCTGCTCCTCATTCTCCTCACATTTGGTCATGCTTGAACCTGGGGAGATGGACAGGTGTTACCATGGACAGTTCAGTCCCATACAGCCCTCCCAGACCACTGTCCCCATGTCTCTGCAGCATGGCACGTATCTCCAAAGGCTGCAATTCTGATCCATTGCCTGTGCAGTTCCATGGCGCCTTTATAGCGCATCGCATGCAAATGAGGGTATGCGCAACTGTAATGGGATGCAAATGCAGCAGTTGCACTGTGGAATGGATCATGAACTGATTTGCATAACCTGGCTGAATATCACACAGCTGCACCTTGCACAGTGGTGTGCATGCTCAGCTCATGGTGCACCACTGTGAGGTGCGCAATCGGACCTACACCACGCATGCGAGCGGCGCAGCATTTGCACATAGCGTGGGAGGCAGTACAGCATACAAAGTCAAAGTCAAAGTCAAAGTCAAAGTCAACTTTATTTAAAAAGACGCCCAATCCCAAAGGCTCTGGACGCCGCACAAAACCTATACAGTATGTCATACCGTGTACATTAGAGTTAAAATAACATACATATAACTTAAACCCCAAAAGCCTACACAAATAAAAAGGTCTTAAGATGACTCTTAAAGGCCTCTATAGTAGGGAGCCTCTCTCACTTCAATGACAGCAGGTTCCAGAGGCTGGAGCAGCAACTCCAAGGATCGATCCCTGCTGATTTCAACCTAGCTCTCGGAACTGTGAGGAGGCACCACCAGAGGAGCGAGATCCCGGACAGAGGTGGATGGTACCAGGAGATCAGAAAGGTAACCAGGGCCCTGTCCATGTAGGGTCTTATAGGTGAGAAACCCCACCTTGAACAAAACTCTCCACCTGACAGGCAGCCAGTGCAATTCGCACGCAACACCGGAGTAATATGGCAAGAACTTATTTTGTCCAGTCAAAAGCGGCAGCAGCATTTTGCACTAGCTGCAGTCTGCGAAGAGAAGTTCCAGAGACCCCGAGATAGAGCGCATTACAGTAGTCAAGTCTCAAAGTGACCAAGGCATGTACCAAAGTAGGGAGGTCCAGAGCCGGAACAAGGGGCTTAATCCTGGTGATATTTCTAAGATGAAAAAAGCAGGAACGCACCACGGAGGATATTTGGGCCTCCATGGACAAGTTCCTGTCAAAGATCACACCAAGATTACGCACCCTTGGGGAGGCCATCAATGGCACAGCTCCTAGCACAATGCCAGTCGCAGAATCAGAGGCCATCCCATCACGAGCTCTGTTTGACTCCACTACCAGTACCTCAGTCTTATTAGGGTTAAGTCGCAGCCAGCTGAAAGACATCCAGTCATTTATCTCAGCCAGACAGATATTCATCACATCCACTGCATTTGATGTTCCTGGGGCAAAGGATAGGTATAGCTGAGTATCATGAGCATAGCAATGAAAACTCAGACCATACCTCCTAATGATCTCTCCCAGGAGCAGCATGTATACTGCGAACAACATTGGGGCCAATACCGAATCCTGAGGGACCCCACATGAAAGGAGGCAGGGCATGGATGAGAAATTTCCCATCACAACCCGCTGCCTCCTGCTAGTAAGGAATGACTCAAACCATTTGATGACAATACCGGTGAGTCCGCATAACTCCCTCAGGCGGAAAAGCAACACACAATGGTCCACAGTATCAAATGCTGAGGAGAATCAAGGAGGACAAAATTGTCTTATCCCCGATCTCTAGCCCTAAGGAGATCATTGCACCAGAACAATGCAGTTTCAGTGCTATACCTGGCGAAGGCTGACTGGAAGGGATCATACAACTCGTGGGTCATGAGATGCTCTCCCAACTGAAGTGATACCACCTTCTCAACAACCTTTCCCAGAAATGGAAGATTGGAGATAGGACGGTTTTGCCCATATCTCCTGGTCCAGAGAAGCTTTCTTTAAGAGGGGTCTCACCAGTGCCTGTAGTGCTTGTGCGCTGTACATCCTACGGGGCACACATGATATAGTGCGGAGGGCACAGTGCCATCATGCCCCGTATTGTGCCACTGCGCCGTGGGTGCCATGGCACCCAGCGCAGTAGGCCACTGCATGGCATCACACACGTGCACCCTACCGCGCACCATACAGGAGCCTCCCAATAGCGCAGTGGTGCTCTGTGTGCGGCCAGACCCTTGACCCTGTGGCTGCCCTTTGACCTCTAGGTGCTATGTGTCCACATGGCTGCCCCCTATTGCACAGTCTGGTGCCAGCGCGATTGCAACTGGCAGCACAGCACTGTGTTGCCGCAGCACATGGGACACGTGCGCTACCGGTGCCATTTTGCACTGTGGACAGCCTGAAATATGCCACGCACCAGTGCCCCTATGTGGAGTGCCACTGAGCTGCCCAACCTGGTGGCCCTTGTAGAGCCACATGCAGGTGTCCTGTTTGGGCATGTGCCCCTTCAGGGGCCCACACCACGGTGTGACAGGAGGTCACAAATGGGCTGGAAGAGACCACTAGAAGCCGTCATTCTGGGGAGCAGTGTCGCCGCCGCTATGGTGACCTCCAGTAGCGTGACCATGACCACCTGAGGTGCCTGCAGGTGTGTGCCCAGCGGGGAGCAGTTCCACGGCCAGGTAGATGCTCCATGGCCATCACTAGCCATCTCCAACTGTCCTTGGGGCACAGAGGTCGGCAGGCCAGGCCGCCGTGGGGGGCCAGCACCTGTGCTGTCGGGTGTCGGGGAGCATCATGTCCACCCTATGCCACTGCAACACAGACAGGCTGTGCGGGCTGATGCCCGAGGGGGCCTATGGGTCAGACATGTACTGATGTGCCTTACTCCATGTCTCCCCCAGGTCTGGAGGAACGCCATAGAGCATGGATGGCCGGGGAGCAGCAGGTCCAGGACCATACCGGGGGAGTGGGCACGCGGGCAGGCCACAGTGGTGGTGCTGTGGGTCAGCAGTGCCCTGCAGACCAGGACGCAGGTGAGTACCATGATTCCTTATACACCTGTGCAGGGTGGGTTGCAGGGGTGGTCATGTGGCATGGCCCCCCTGCACATGGCCCTTCCAGCTGTGCACTTCCCGTGGTGCCCTCTGCACCATCCTGTGGGCATGCACATGTGGGTGGGTGTTGCAGGTGGGCTATGGGTGCACTCGGTGCTTGGCTGTGCCACTGCCGTCCCACTGCATTACCATGATGTCGGACAGCCAGAATGGTGCTGTGCGGTGCATGGGCGGTGATGGTGTGCAGTGGTTTGCATGGCTAAGGTTGCCCGGGTGGGTGGCTCAGGTGGTTGCATAACATCCCAGGGGTGCTGGTCACTGATGCACACCGTGCACGTTGGGTGGGCTACGTTAGTCTGGACAGTCACTCATATTGCTTCTGCTCCCTTGTTCTAGGTGGCCGTCATTGGGAGGCTGTGGAGCAGACCCTCCGGGAGATCCTGCAAGTCACCCGGGTGACACTGGAGCTGCTTGAGAGGATGGACGGGGGGACTGGTGGTGGCACCACAGGCACCACAGGGTGGCAGGAGAGGACCAGGGCCGCCAGTAGGGCCTGCAGCATGTGGAGTCACTCAATCCCTCCCTGGACTGTACCCCACACCCCCATGTCCCCCACCTTTGCCTTACCCATTGTCCGCTGACCCTTCCCCTCCCCGTAGCTGCCCCCTCCCACCCTCCTCTGTTGTACATTACTGTATCTAGGATTTGTTGCTGTTGTTGATCTTGTTGTTCTATTTCAATACATTGGTTTATATCTACATCCATGTCAGTCTGTTTGTAGTGGGCGCATGGTGCCTTGCTGCAGTGCTGTGCATGGCTACTGTGGGGTGGGGCTGGCTTGGGTGTGGGTGTGCCTGACGGGGCTTCTCCACTGGTGTGGGTGGGGGCCATGGGCTCTGTCTAGGGGCATGTGTGGTGTGCCCTGTGCACCGTTCTCTTGTGTGCAGAGGGCTGTGGTGCATGTGCTGTATCCATCCACCCCTTTCAGTGTGTGCTTTGCCTGTGTGGCTGTTGCCATTGCTGCTACACTGCCACCATGCGCAACTGTGGTGTGCATGGTCTTGTGGCTCCCACCACGGCATGCTCGGCTGACGGCGTGCCTTCAGGGGCAGCCCATACCTGTCACCTTGCAGGCATGGCACCCTTGCTGTTGGCATTGTGGCCCCTGCACTATCACACACGTCTGTCCCTGTTGCTACTGTGGGTGGTGCTATTGGTTGCTCCCTCCATGCAGTCCATGGTGACTGAGGTGGTGCCTGTGGTCTGGTGGCTGTCACATGGGGTCCTGCTGCATGTGGGTGGTGGCCTGATCACAGGCTCCTGCACCTGCCATCATGGTGGCCAGGATCATGGGGCAACTGCCACATGTCAGTCTCACCAGCACCTCAAGGGTGGGCAGGCCACAGGTTACACGGCACCATGGGCCTCATGATGGTAGAGCCTGTCGTACTGCTTTGTGTGGCTGTTTGTAGGTGTGCCCATGTGACTGGTTTGGGGGGCATTGTGTGTGCCCTGTGTTGCCTCCTGTGTGGCGCAAGCCTCCATGCACAATGGGAGGGTGCTGTGTTGCCTGGTGGGGCCGGTGCTGTGGCAGGGTAGGTGCATGGGTGGCGGACCTTGCTCTGGCCCTGTGTTCAAAGTGCCTTCCTGCTTGTGGTGGCATCCAGAGCAGCCCTTGTCACATACAGGGTCCCTCGGGTACTGGTGCCAGGTCACCCACCTTGCTGTGCCTCCCCTGGGAGCCATGCTGGTGGGCCTTGTGTGGGTTGTGGTGGCGTTGTTGGATGGTGTCACCACCTGCATTGGGTGGCATGGTGGGTTTGTGGTACTTGTGCATTGTGCTCCGGGGTGACTGGATGCCTTGGCACAGTGGTGCCAGACTGCCTTCAGTGCCATGCACTGTTGGGTCCTGCTTCTGGGCTAGGTGTCTCGGGTGCTCTGTGCTGGGGGGGTGGCATTGGTGTGATGCCATGGCATGGGTGGGGCTTGGCCATCATTGGGGTCTGGTCCCTGTTGGATAGTGGATGGTGCAGGGGCACCATGGCCAGCAGGTGGGGACTACTAGGTCACATCTGCTGGTGGTTCAGTACTGGGGTTCAAGGGTCAGTGGTCTGTCCTGCACCCATCTGGTTGTGCTGCTCATGGGGGTCTTGCCCTGGTTGAGTGGGGGGGCTGGGGGTTACGGGGATGGTCTGTCTGTCCTGGTGCATGCTCCTCAGCACATGGCGCATCCATGGCTGCTGCTCAGCTGCTTCCTATCTTTGTCCATGCGCATCCCTAGGGGTGCTGCTGCACATCGTCCCTGCTCCATGGCACATCCCTCGCTGCATCATGGTGCACCTGGTGCGATATTCAGCCACGTTGCGCAGGCGTACCTTGTCCTGCTCATGGTTTGAATATCGCGCCCGTTGAGCAATGGCACTCTGGACATGTGCCTGCTCCCTCTATTGCGCATCTTTCTCGCGCAGTCTGAATATCCCACCCTATATGTTTATTATATTTTTTCTTTTCAAAAGCATGGGACAGAGTTTACATTGCATAAGTTAAGACTGTATAAAGTTACATCAGTTAAAGCTTTAAATTACATTTTCTATAGATTTCAGGACAGGGTAAATAAGTTACAGGGCAATTCATACACAAGACAGTGTATAATCTGCAAGACCATAAAATAAATTGAATATATTCTTAGGGTATAAAAGTAGGATCTAAGGATGAGACATACAGAATCCACCTCCTCCATTTAAGTTCAAATATAGACTATTTATCTGCACATCTGGCTATCAATCTCTCTAAAATGTAAACTTCTCCCATTATTCCCCACCAATTCTGGATAGTAGGTGGTATCTTTTTTCCCCCCAGTTTCTAGTAATTGCTTTCTTAGCTGCTAGTATATATGTGACTAGCAACCACCCTCTAGCTAAAGAAAGATCTTCTGGTGGAACTGAAATCAGCACTAGTTCAGGAGTCAAAACAGCTTCCACATCCACCAAGTCTACTAATGCTGCAGAGATATCTCTCCAGAATCCCATTAATTGCGGGCATGCCCAAAAAATATGGAACTGATCTGCTAGCCTCTCTCCACATTCCCTCCAGCAGTAGCTTGGTGTTCCCAATGAGAACTTAGCCAGTTTTGCTGGGGTATGAAAAAATCTATTTCTAGTCTTCCATGCAAACTCCCTTCAATAAGGAGCTCCAAGAATTCCCATAGAAAATTTAGCATACTTTTCCCAGTTTTCCCCTGTTACCTGGACTGGAAATTCCCTGTTCCAGGCTGCCAGAATTCCTTGAGTCAAATTTTTAGATAACTCTTGTATACCCTTATACGTTAATCCTATGAAGTGGGGCCAAAGCTGTCCTCTCCTGGTGGTCATAGCTAAAGTTAGCAATGGTGGTTGGGGGAAGGTTCAGAGAGCCTACTATAAGCTTGTTCCCTCTGTTCTATATTTTCCTGTAGGTGTGCATACAATGAAAAGTCCTGTTGTGGAATATTATATATCTCTTGCAGTTTAATAAACGGGATGACCCCCTTAGAGTCAATTATATGGAACATAAATATTATACCTCTTTGTCTCCACTGGGCCATAGTTTGCTCTTGTTCTAAGGTGGGGGACTGGACTCCTAAGTTTAATAAATTAAAATAATAGCCCACCTGCCCCAGCTCCCCTGAATGAATGAATCTATGCCAGATTTCTAAATTAGAGTTTGTGCTATAAAGATATCTAGGCTTCTTCCTGACTGAGAGATATATAGAATGTAGGAGATCAAAGCCTCATTTACCCCATTTAAGGTGAACTCCAGAGTCTTCCAGGGTATATCATATGCTGGATTATTCCAATTAAAAACTCTAGCTATAACTGTGGCATAAGCGTATTTCTGAAGGTCAGATAAATTTAAACCTCCCTTGTTCTTTGGAAGCATCAATGTAGACCGCTTAATTTGAGGCTTTTTTCCAGCCCACACAAATCTCACCAATGATTTATTTCAAGATGGGAAATACATTCGATCTGGCACCACTGGTATGGTCTGGAAAAGGTATAGCAGTCGGGGGAGGATGTTCATCCTAATAAGGTCAGCTCTGGAATATAATGATAAATGGAGCTAGGACCACTGGTGCAAGTCCGACTCTATATTTTGTGTGAGGGGTTCATAGTTTACCAATGTGAGGTGCATTAACTGACTTGGTAAATTTATTCCAAGATATTTCACCTTAGTGCTATTCCAACGTAAAGGCAACCTGGCTTTCAATACTTCTGAAGGGCAGAAATGGAAGGGGAGAACCTCTGTTTTAGAGGAATTTATTTTGTAGCCCGAGAATTGAGTAAATTGTTCAAGTACCTCCCAGATAGCTGGAATGGATGATTCCGGATCTGCCATTGATAATAAAATATCATCAACCTATACAGCTAGTTTCCAAGATTGATTACCTATTTGGATGCCCGAAATCCTTTCTGAGTTTCTAAGCATCATGGCCAGGGGCTCGATATAGATAGCAAATAACAGTAGGGATAAAGGGCATCCCTGCCTGGTGCCTCACTGCAACAAAATAGGAGGTGTGATACTACCATTAAGTTTTATATATGCCTTTGGTTTAAATACAACTGCTCCAGACATTTAACAAACTCCCCAGGAAAGCCAAAGGATGTTAGGACCCCCCACAGAAATTCCTATGAAACCCTATCAAAAGCTTTATAAGCATCTAAGCTTATCAATGCTGAAGGAGTAGCTGAATGAGTCATAAAATCCATTAAGTGGATTGTTCTTTGTACATTATCTGCAGTCTGGCACTTACGGAGGAATCCTGCCTGATCAGAATGTATCAGGCTAGGTAAAATGGCTTCCAACCGACGAGCCCAGACCACCATATACAGCTTATAGTCACTATTTAAAACCGATATGGGTCTATAAGAATCTAAATGAAGCAGAACTTTTCCTGGTTTCAGGATAGCTGATATAGCTGTGAAGGACCATGAGACTGGGGGGGCCCCGCCCGCACTTCCAGGAAAGTCTGCCACATAGGTTGGAGCAATTTTGGGAGGAATGTTTTGCACCATTCGGCTCCAAAGCTGTCTGGCCCTGGGCTTTTTAAGGTTTTAGAAAGTTTAATAACCTTCTGAGTCTCCATGGAGGAGATAGGGCTCAGAAGAGAAGCCTGCTGAGTCGCAGTTAACCGAGGGAAATCAAGGGGAAACAAAAAGGTTTTAATGGCTTCCGGGGATGGAGGTATGGGATCAGAGTGTAATGCCATGTAATACTGCTGGCATACTTTCATAACTGTAGGAGCTTGGTTAAGAATGTCTCCTGTTTGGGGGTCATGGATCCCAGTAATAGTTGCAGATTGCTTAAACCCTCTGGTATGTCTGGCCAGGTTTCTAGTCCCCTTTTGGCCTCCCGCTTAATAAAATTTTTTAGGATACAAAAGAGACATTTGTGTCTTATTATCTAAGATGGATTGTAACTCCAATTGAATCTGTCTAAGCTCGTTTAAAGAAACTTGTTCTCCTCTGTCTCTTTTCCTCTGTAGTTCCTATAACTTAGTTTGTAGGAGTTTATAGCTGGCTTCTCGTTGCTTACGTTGCTTGGAGGAGTAGGAAATAATTTCTCCCCTTATCACTGCCTTCAGAGTATCCCAAAGGAGCGCAGCTGAGACAGATGGGTCCGCATTCTCCTCGAGGGTTTTTGTGTGATACGGTCTGCTGTTTTAACTTTAAAGATCAGATCCCTCAAAAGAGAGGTTCAATCTCCAAAGAGTTATTTTGCAGGATTTACTTGAACCCACTTTAATTAGAAGGGGGTATATGATCCGAGAGGAGACAAGCCTCCAGTGAGATATCCTGGACTCTGTCTAAATACTCTGTAGAGGTAAAAAAATAATCTATTCTAGCTGATGTATGATATCTAGGAGAAACAAAGGTGTGTCCTTCCAGAGAAGGGTAGAAGTGTCACCAAATATCTGTGAGACCCATCTTGGGGATCTGCATTTTAAAAAGTTTTTGAGTGGGGATAAATCTGTGCTGTTTAGGGGAGAAAGAGTCTTTCTGTGAGGACATTATTAGATTGAAATCTCCCCTTATCAACATTAATCCCTTTTGCATCTCAAGCAGCCTGATTAAAAACTGTCTTAGCAATGTGGGAGATGCCCCCGGTGGCAGACATACACTCGCCAGTGTCACTTTCGTCTCAAACATTCACCCTTGTACTATTATAAAATGTCCATTATTATCTGAATATACCTTCCTCTTAGTGAATGTAGTGGTAGCAGGAATCAAAATTGCTACCCCACGCCTCTTTCTAGATTTACTGGAGGAGGAGAAGGCTGTATATCTGCCACCTGCAGCAAGCTTGGTATGTTCACCCTGTGACAGGTGTGTCTCTTGTAAATAAACACAGTCTACCTTCTGCTTCTGCAAATATTGTTGTAACCTGGCCCTTTTTATAGGATGGTTAATGCCATTAATATTCAGTGACAGTATCTTAGCCCCCTCTATCGCCATATTTGGTATTTGATTTGTGGAGTATTCCTGGCCGTTTCCATTTCTTCCTTCCAAAATATAACCTCCCTCCTAACAGAATGTTTGGCTAAACCCCTTGACCACTTAGTAATAGTCCCCCTAAAAGTTGTCCTGCTATGTATTTGTTGCCCTGTTGTCCGTCTGATCCTTTGTAACGTAAGTGAAATTTCCCAGCTCTCCTATAAAACAAAAATGTAGCTTATTGCAGCAAACAAATCAATAAATTGGTACCTTAATATCCAAGTATAGATGGCATAACCAAATGTCTGAGTAAATGACTTCCCAGATGTAAATAGTAATAGGCAATAAACATATTTACATAACCACATTTCTTTTACAGATGAGCTATTCTGTTGTAATCTAAGGACTTCCAAGTATGGGGAAGGAAACCAACATCTCCAGCTCCCCAGTAAGACCTGCTCCTGGAGTATCTGAACCCTCCCTAATATTGAAGGACATCCCCTAACAACTTTGTCAGGGGCCTTCGAGGAATCAGTAAACTGTTCCCCTTTAAGTAAGGTAAAATCAACTAAGGAGAGGAGTAAAAAACTCCAAAAGAAAAATAGAGGGATGCCCCCCGAAAGCAGCATAAAGCTCAAAATCTGCTTCTTCCCCTGTTCCCCGAGCATTCTGAATTTTTATTTTTAAAAGAAAAAGCTAAGCAGCGTGTATCTTATTTTTACCAAGTAACTCTAATCTAGTAGCAATAAGGTATTACAGTTATTAAGGTATGATAGCTACTTCTTATTCAGCAACCTATGGGGGGGGGGAAGGATGACTCTTCAGACTGCAGTGATCCGACCTAGGCTTGGGGTGGCTCATTAAAGTAGAGAGCATGCTTCAGGCCCAAGTACAAAACAATACAGCACTAGATTTCAACCCTTTGTTGATGCTAAACACCAACTTCCCCCAAACTCATCTCATTCAGCCAACTAGATTTCTCAAGTTCTCTGAGAAGGTGAGTTCAAGTATTGTCACTGTTTGCCTCTCTCCGGTATACTGCCAGAGCATTTTTAACTGCTGCCAAGTCCTGTTGTTTCTCCCTTTGTCTGTTTGGGTTAGTCTGTCAGCCTCCTGAGCGTTTCTCCAAACTTGTGATTGCCGACCCACGATCTGGGAAGTGTAAGCCAATTTTAGTAAGTTCCTCCTTTGCCTCTTGAGCTGTGGAGAATTCTCTCTTTCCAGAAGGCAAATGAGCAAAATCAAAGAATTACTGACCTTGCAGGAAGGTTAGCAGAGGATGGTTTTGGTGCCAATGCACGATGCACACTCTCTAATTGTAAGTTGAAATCTTTTGGTAGTTCCAAAGCTGTGTGCAGTAAAGCCTCAAAAAAGTCCTTGATGTTAGCTCCCTCTGAATCCTCTGGCAAGCAATAGATTATAATGTTCTTGCGGAGTGCTTTATTTTCAAAATCCTCTTGATGATCAATTATTTGTTCTTGCGTCTCTTTAAGCTGTTGTACCATTTGCTCCAATTTGTCTACCCTGTTTTCAGTAGCCGTTTCCATTCTCTCCTGGTCATCCATTCTCTGTCCCAATTGTATTACATTGCTACGTAACTCACTATACATCTCTTTAATTTCTGCTCGAAAAGTGAGAATCTCCTGCTAGATTAAATCTAGCTTTGCTTTCTTCACTTCAGCTTTTGGTTGCTTCTGCAGAGATTTGGCCAGGCCCCGTTTGAAATCCATGGAGTTGTGGTTGTCTGAGGCAATTGAGGCCTCTGATTTGGATCTGTCAGCCATCCCTTCCATCCCGCCGACTTTCGCTGCTTAGCTCAGTCCCCTTAATACTCTACCCTCTCCGCTGTTTCTCTAAAATGAACGCTTGTCAAAAACACCAAATATTGCAGCTGGAGAGAAGTTTTTTAACTCGGGGAGAATGCAGGCTCTGTCTCTAAGCTGCTATCTTTCGGGAGATGGAACCAGAAGTCCTGTCAGTCACCTTCTGATAAACCGCATGCTCCACAAACAGATACTGGTACACTTACTGATGATGAAAACTCTGAAAGTGACAGTGAAGAGTTTTGCCCTGCCTATTATCCCTCTGATGAACTTGCTAAGCCATTTCAAGGTTTATCTTCTTCTGCTCACAGTAATGCTTCTGCAAATTCTGTACTTCACAGTAATTCTAACCTTTCTCTAGCACCTGAGCCTGTAAATAGTGATATTAGCAGTGTAAGTTCTGAGAGCCATGATTCCTTTGCATGGTAGAATTGTCTGGCATAAGTGAAATCCCCAGTGAACTCGCCAGTAGTTCAGGAAGCACAACTGCATTAAGTGGGCTAAGTTAACTGTTCTGGTCAAAAGAAAGCATTGCTGTTCCAGAAAATGCCTGCTGTGTTCTAAATGATTCTAATTTTGTGGATATACCCCTTTCTGATGAAGATGAGCCTAAAGAGACTGAGCGTGATAATAATATCCAAGATCCTGAGCCTAATAATACTGATGATAATCAAGAAAGTGCAGTGGTGCCCACTTCCTCCGATGCTGTTTTGTTGCTGGACAATGAACCGGATGTCGCAAACCTGAAGGCTATTGTAGAAGAGCCAGTGCCAGAGCCAACTCCAAGTTTATCACATTGCTCTGAAAGAACTGTTAAACCAGTTTTGAGGCTCACTTATGACACTCCAAGAAAGCCTGTTGGCCTGTGGATCTACCCATGAATGCTGTCCATAAAGGGGTGTATATTACAGCTAATTCTTTGCCCAGAACAGTGTCCTCTGCCTCTACTAAAAGCAAAGCTCCTTCCCAGCCTAACAGGAGTTATTCAACCAGAAAAAGGGGAATTGTGTGAAGCATATTATTAACATATCTAAGGGGTCCATGTCAGTGTATTGCAGTTCTGAAAAATGTCCAATCTAATGCCATGTGAGTTTAAAGGTGCATAATAAGTAAACATTAAGTTGTACTGTCATGACAATGCTAAGTAGTGTGGGATATCCTAAAGTGAAAAATGTAATCTAAATGAAATAGCATGCTATATTGAACATAGTTAATTCATATATGTGCAGATATTCTGTGTATATATATATATATATATATTTTACAGTATGGTACGAATAAGTATTGTAAAGTGTTAGTGTATATACTGCCATGCCTTTATAGATCTGGCATGGACACCAAATTTCCTGGGCATGGGAGAGTGTAAACCACCCCCAAATGGTGGGCTTACCTTAATTGTCTCTCTGGATCTTGCAGTGTTCTTCTGACAGAAGAAGGTCCCAGATGATGCTCTGCCTTTGAGAGCCTGGCCAAGTTCAGTACTGTAAATATTGTCCAGTGTGAAGTATTGCTGTAATCCTGGTTCCTGTATGATTGTGCAAATGGGTGCCACCACGCTGTCACTTTAAGAGGCTCAGCCCTGACATTGCAGTGAATAGCCTGTGCTGGGTCTGGCAAAATCAAAGCCTGTGACTGGCTGTGCTGTGCCACGATGTGTTTCATTGTACAGTTGCTTACCAGTTTACATGAAGCTCTTTTGAATGCTATGATTGTTTATTGCTAAACCCAAACATTTATGTTTAAAATGAACTGCAAATGTGGACTGTTTACTTTGTCAGTAATGAAGCTGCCATGTTTGGTCCTGGACTTTGTCGTTGGACCAATCGGAACTTCAGGGGTCCTAATGGGTGCTTATTGAAATGATTTCTTGGGGGAACTGTAGACTTTTCTCTTTGCACCCATTTTTAACCAGTCAGAGCTCTGGTACTATGACTGACAGTTTGGGCAGCCAACTGGAATACAGAGATCCCGGCTTTCTGTGGTGGAAACTGTTTTGAAAGGGGAGATCAGCTCGAGCACTCAAGAAAGAGGGAGCCTGTGAGGCTTAGCTAAGAGACACGTGAAAAGGCCTGTTAGCCTCCCTGAGTGGCCTATGTGGACTGCCTTGGAAGCAGATAAGTCAATTTTCTTTCCGTCAGCCCTGAGTTTGGGTGAGAAAGCAGTCGACTGGACAAGTAAGGTCTGTCTGACTATCTCAGATTTTGAGAAGTTGCTGTGAGGATTGTTTAAGAGACTCCTATGAAAGAAGTGGAGCCTGCAACTCTTTCGATTGTCTCCTGCCATGTTCAAAAAAAAGGGGAGACCTGCCTGATTTGTATGCAGCTTACAGTAAAGAAACTGCAAGCCCAGAAGTGGGTAAGCTGAGTGTACTGCGCAAACTGCATCAGAGACTGAGCTGCATGTGCTGGACCTGTGTCACAGAAGGTCCACAAGGCTGTCATTGCAGAACCAAATCCAGCCTGGCTAAAAACCAGATTAGGGAGTCAGCCCTTGTGGAGAGAAGAATCACAGGTTGTGGCCACCTTGAAGGGAAAGGCCGTGAAGTGGAGGTGAGTCGTGTCGGCCCTGGTCCCCCGTTCATTCCTGGCAAGAAAGAATCCAGCCTGACTGTAGCCATCATCTCTACTGGTCCTGGTACTGTGAGTAACCTCAGGGTCTTAACCCTGCAACCAAGATTAGAGTGTTTGTGGCCATCTGATCTGCTTTCAAAGTTCGTGTTGTGGTTTGATAGTATTTTCAGGCCATGAAGCCTGAGGATTACAGTTCATTTGGTTTTAAAGCACTGGTGAATGTGGCTACAGATTAAAATAAAAGAATCAGTAACCAATATTTTATTTAAGGGCCCCAACTGGCTGCAATGCCAGCCACCCTGCGGCAACACTCAGGCCTGTAACAACTTAAAACCTGGGAACCCAGATTGCACTAACTGAATGAAATCAGGGGTGAATGTTTGTAAATATCAGATCTACCATCCAAGCTGATTACTTTATTTGCAGTAACTGTTGATTTTCCTGCCCATCCCCTATTAATAGCCCCCAATAAATCAGTTTACTGTTTGAATGTTGATTTGCTTCCTGAGCATGTTATTACTGGGGGCAGGGATTGGAAAGGTATAAAAGTGTATTGCTGTTATTGTCAAGTTTTCCTTTCCAGGTGCGCGGGGCATTCAAGGAATCCTGACCCTGTCCATAAGATCGGTAACTGTGTGCATATTACTAGTGCTCACCAATAATTGTTTCTTTGAATGTCAAGTAAAGTGTCAGATACAACATCATGTGTGGGTCCATGGATCAAGGCTGTGGATGAGTACAACTTCCCAGAGGGTTGTGCTAGTTTACCATCTAACCCACCTGAAACTTTCTCTGGGTGGAGGCACCATGTCAATAGTAATACTGTAGAACCCAGGCCCTTCAACCTGCAGTCATGGAAGCAGGCAGGGATAGTAGCCTGTTGGGAGGTGGCACCTGGGTTACATTTCCTACGCTATTACTCTATTCACCTCTTTCCTCTGTCCCAGAGGCCAGTAGATCACTCCTGTGCGAAATGCTGTTCTGTTACCTGGCTCAAGTGTGACCCACAGAGTTTCTGCCTCCCTCTGTCTACCCTGCACTGTTGTTGCTTTTATGCCTTCTCTAACGTAAAGGGCTCCCCTCCCCATTTTTGCCCTCCCATCCCTCCTGTGCAGAATGTACGCTGGTACATTTACTTCCCAGTCATGGTTTCTTCTGTACCATGTCTTGGCAATTGCCACTATGTCCAGGTCCGCCTCTGCCGTCAAGGCTGCCAGGTCTGGGATTTTGTTTCCCAGACTGCGGGCATTTGTATACATGGCTGTCCATGGTTTGTGGCCTATGCTCCTTGTATTTCTATCTTTGCATTTTTGCTCCCTGCTTCCTTCCCCGGTTTCTTTATTTTGCTGCCCCCACCTCTGCCCTGTCCCTTTTAATGAGCTTGAGAATATCTGCCCTTAACATCTCCTCCTGATCCATTCTGCTATCTACTCTGATCTGAGGGGGTGGACTGCCTAAATCTCCCTGCTCTTGACTCCCCCCCTCCGGCAAGTTTAAACACTTGGCAAGGAAACATCTAAATTTTCCATTTAGGACTGCTGTCCCCTCCTTATATGGATGAAGGCCATTGCCCCTGTACAGGTCCCCATCTTCCCAGGTGGGTCCCCAGTCCCCAGTGAAGCCAAATCTATTATCTCCACACCAGCCTTTCAACCACATGTTAAGCTTGCTGATGCGGAGATTTTGAGCCTCCTCCCTGCCATGGACTGGCAGCACCTCTGAGAATGTTACAGAGCTTACTACCTCTCCAAGTGGCCTACTCAACCCCTGAAGTCCTCCTGCACCTGTTCTATCTTCACCCCCCACTCCCTGGCTAGATCATTTGTCCCCTGATGGACCATGACCTCCATTTCCCCCCTCCTTGCTATTGCTGTGGCGATCCTCTGGATTTGCCTCCCTTTCCTTCAAGCTGTGCCTCCTGGAAGGCACTTAACCTCCCTCTCCTCCCCACTACCTGTCCCCAGATCCATTCCCCTGACTACTGAGTCCCCCACCAGGAGTAGTGTCCTCTTCCTCTGAGGTCCTCTACCTCCTGTCCCTGGGTCTCACTCCTGGAGGACCTGATCATCTTCTCTGGTCTTAACCTCGGGCTCCCTTGTGGGGCTTGCCCGCTCCTCCAGGACAGTAAAGAAGTTAATAAATTGGACCAGATGGGGGATGTGCTTCTGCCCCCCTCCTTCATCCTCCCCAAGCCCACCATAGTCCAGCAGGCCCTCCACTTGGGCACTCGCTGTGGTAGTGCCTGTAGACTTGGTGGCCTCTGGGTGGGGGCCAAGGCTGCCAAAACACCTGCCAGCTCAGCCCAGAGACTGGCAACCTCTGCCCTCAACCCAGAGAGGTGCCTGCATATGGGGCAGCACTGCAGTAGTCAGAACATTCTCCTGAAGATAAATCATGTGGTCCTGGGTCCTGCTGGAAAACAATCAGTTTACTGAAGCAGAAATGGACAAAAGAAACAAAATGGACCTCCATCGGTCTCTGCTTTCCTGGTGTTCTGCTAGCAACAAATAAATAAACTGGTCTGATTTAAACTGCTGCAGCCCTAGTTCCTCTCAATTCTCTGGCTCACAAATCTGAACAAAGTAAAAATGCCCCACCTAGTCAAAAGAAGATAAACAATAGTAACTCTCTGGCTCACAAATCCAAATGAATAAAAAGAAAAAATGCCCCCACCTAGACAAATGAAGAAAACAACAATAAAAGCCGTGTATCAAGTCCCCTTTCAGCGGTCTCGGCCAGCGTTCGTGTCAACTCTCTCCCCTTCCCCTGTCTCTGTGGAGGGAATAGAAACATAGAATTTGACGGCAGATAAGGACTACTTGGCCCACCCAGTCTGCCCATGCCCCTACCTGATGGATAAGCTGCAGATTCTAGTTAACCAACAGCTTGCTTCCTCCTGCCCCCACTAGAATTGCCTTATGCCTGTCCCATGCATTCTTGAATTCTCCCACTGTTCCTGACTCCACAACCTCCTCAGGAAGGCTGTTCTATGCATCCACAACTCTCTCTGTAAAAAAATACTTTCTAACATTACCTCTGAGCCGTCCCCCCTCTATCTTCAAATTATGCCCCCGTGTTCTTGCACATCTCTTCTTCTGAAAGATACTACTCTCTTGTACCTTGTTAATTCCCTTGAGATACTTGAACGTTTCTATCATGTCCCCCCTCTCCCTCCTTTCCTCAAAGGTATACATATTAAGCTACTTTAGTCCCTCCTGGTATGTCTTCTGGTGCAGACCTTGCACCATTTTGGTTGCCCTCCTCTGAACAGCCTCCACTCTGTCTATGTCTTTGCGGAGATGGGGTCTCCAGAATTGCATGCAGTACTCCAGATGGGGTCTCACTAACTGTCTGAAGAGAGAGATAACAACTTCCTGTTTTCTACTGTTGATGCCTCTCCCCATGCATCCCAGTATCCCCCCAGCCCTCCTTACTGCCTTCTCACATTGATTGCCACCTTTAGGTCATCTGATATAATTACTCCTAGGTCTCTTTCAATTTTTGTTGTTGTTATTAACTCACCCCCCATTGTGTACTCTTCCCCTGGGTTTTTGTTTTCCAGATGCATTACTTTGCACTTCTTTGTATTGAATCTGAGCTGCCACGTATTTGACTATTCCTCCAACCTTGCCAAGTCCCTTTTCATTCTTTCCACCCCACCTTGTGTATCAACCCTGTTGCAGATCTTTGTGTCATCTGCAAAGAGGCATACCTTTCCTTCCGGTGCTCTCCAATGTCACTTATAAAGATATTAAAGGACTGGTCCCAGTACCGAACCCTGCGGTGCCCGCTAGTAACCCTCTTTTCTTCACTGTGGACTCCGTTTACTGTACTCTTTCGTCCTGTTGTCAGCCAGTTTTTTATCCGGGCTTGCCACCTTGGGACCCACCTGCTGGCTAACTTGTTTATTAATCTTTGTGTGAGACTGTGTCAAATGCCTTGCTAAAATCTAGGTAGGTCATATCCACAGCCCCTCCCTGGTCTACTACTTGGTCATCCAGTCAAAGAAATCTATTAGGTTCATCTGACATGACCTTCCTGCTGTGAAACCATGCTGCCTTGGGTCCTGTGCCCCACTGGCCTCTAGGTACTCAACAATTCTTTCCTTCAGAAGTGATTCCATCATTTTCCCTACCACTGAAGCCAAACTAACTGGTCTGTAGTTTCCTGCCTCTGCCCTGCTCCCACTTTTGTGAAGTGGAATCACATTTGCCCTCCTCCAGTCCTCAGGTACCACTCCATCCTCCCATGATTTGTTAAAGAGAGTAGTCAGTGGTGTTACTAGTTCTACCCTTAGTTCTTTTAGTATTCTTGGGTGAATCCCATCAGGCCCTATTGCTTTGTCCACCCTCAGTTTCAAGAGTTCTTTCAAAACCCTTTCTTCTGTGAATGGACTGGTATCGACCCCCTATTCAGAGTTTCTCCCTTGTTTGGTTTAGCACCTTCCCCTCCTCATCTGTTGTGAATACTGAGCAGAAATATTCGTTCAGTATCCCTGCTTTTTCACTGTCACCCTCTGCCCACATTCCCTCCCCTTTATTAAGTCTCTGTATCCCTCCCTTGGTCTTTCTTCGCTCCCTAATGTACCTATAAAAGGTTTTATCCCCCTTCTTAACAGAGTTGGCTATCTTTTCCTCAGTTTGTGCCTTTGCTATTCTGACTGCCTTCCCTGCCTCCTTCTGCTTTAACTGATAACGTTCTTTGTCCTGCTCTTTCTGTGTTTCCTTATATTTCTTGAATGCTATCCTTTCTCCTTAACTGTCCCTGCCACCTCTTTTGAGAACCATAGTGTTTTTTTCCTTCATTTTGTTTTATTGATTTGCTTCACACAAAGGCTTGTTGCCTCTGCGATGGCTGTTTTGATTATTTCCCATTGTTCCTCCACCCCTCTTCTTGCCCATTTGCTAGTGCTTTTCTAAGGCACTCTCATTTTCCCAAAGTCAGCCTTCCTAAAGTTCAATACTCTTGTTTTTGTATGGCTTGACTCTATGGCTGTGTTTATTGTGAACCACACTGTTTGGTGGTCACTTGTTTCCAGATGGCTACCCGCTTCTAAATCTGAGATCCTTTCTCCTTCCCCATTTGAGAATACTAGGTCTAAGATTGCTCCCTCCTGAGTGGGTTCCAACACTAGCTGTCTGAGGCATGCCCCCTGTAGGGCATCAAGAATGACCCTGCTCTTGGATGTGCCTGCAGCAAAGGTACTCCAGCTAACATCTGACATATTCAGGTCTCCCATCAACAATATCTCCCCTTTTTCTGCCATTTTAAGGATGCCTTAATACAGCAATTAGTGACACCCATGGAGCTTAGGGCACTAAATACTCCTGTTTCTTTGCTTCCCTTTGGTGCCCTTTTTACTGGTCGCTATTGGCCCCCATTTGATCCTTCTATTCCCCGGTGTGCAATAGGTTCCTCCCTTAACCTATGATCCTGGGTCCTGTGGGAAAACAATCAGTTTACTGAAGCAGAAATGGACAAAAGAAACAAAATGGATCTCCATCAGTCTCTGCTTTTCTGGTGTTCTGGTAGCAACAAATTAAGAAACAGATTTGATTTAAACTGCTGCAGCCCCGGTTGCTCCCAACTCTCTGGCTCACAAATCTGAACAAAGTAAAAATGCCCCACCTAGTCAAAAGAAGATAAACAATAGTAACTGTCTGGCTCACAAATCCAAATGAATAAAAAGAAAAAATGCCCCCACCTAGACAAAAGAAGAAAACAACAGTAAAGCCGTGTATGAAGTCCCCTTTCAGCAGTCTCGGCCGGCGTCCGTGTCCCCAACTCTCGCCCCTTCCTCTGCCTCTGTGGAGAGAATATTTCTTAACAGAAAGGGTGGTGGATACCTGGAACAGCTTCCTAGTGAAGGTGGTGTGGGCAAAAATGGTAATGGGATTCAAGAAGGCATGGGATAGGCATAAGGGAACTTTAGTGGAAAGGATCGGGGGGGGGTTAAGCCAGAGATCAGGAGGATCTGTGGTGTTACTGTAGGTAGGGCAAATAAGCAGGCTAGGTGGTCCAAGCAGTCCTTATCTGCTGTCAGATTCTTTTTTCTGTTTCTATGTTCGACACTATGTCACGTCTCTTTTGGTGGGAGCCCAGACACCAGAGATGCATCCAGCTATTTTAACCTATAGTATTACTTTTCTCAGAACTGGAGTCCTGCCTCACATGATTTCTCAGCTTTACCAGGCACTTCAGTCAACATGGGGCATTTACTCCATAGTTGTAGCCTCAAAATGGGAGAAGGAGACAGGCACCCAGGTAGATGCAGACTATTAGAAATGAGCATATCAGGCATCCACCAGCCACTAGCTCACATCAGTGGAGGGAATATGCATGGAAACACCTAACCAGAGTCTAGACCATGTTGATCACAGCCCACTACCTTCCAGCCCACTTTTCTGCCTGCTGGAGGGGCTGAGGCAAACCTTGGGCCACTCAGACTTGTATAACGTGGGGGTACCACACACTGCAACCATTTTTTCATTCCCTTGAGGTGAAACTGGCAAAATAATTTGGCAAGCCAGTCCCACTCACTCTGAATTTATACATATTTCTGCAGTACCCCAGGGGACTGTGGGACCACAACTCATGATACCTTGTAGGGATTCCGATAACTGCAACCAAGAAAGCTATAACAAAACTCTGCCTCTCCCCCGTGACCCCAGATGTGACTACCTGGCAAGACTTGGTCAGTCATATTTATCAAATGAGGAAGATTGCACATTCCTTTAATGACCAAGTAGAAGTATGTTCCTCACATTAGAATGGCTGGCTTCTCCATTCTCTGAGCAAAGATCCCACCCTTGTGCCATGAAACCACCCAGAAGAAGTGACACCTGGGCTTGTCACACCACCATAAAGTATGTAGTTCTGAATGGTTATTACATTGCTGGGGCAGCTGTAGGGACATCCTGGGCTATGCTCTGGCCATCTCCTAGTCTGCCCCCCTATACCACTCCTTGGGGTCTTCAGGTGAGTTGGATCTGAAATTCAAACCCCGGAAGACACCTCTTACACAGAGATCTGATTATTCCCCAGAACCCCTTCTGTGCTGTCCCTAAGAGAGAGAGAGACAGGGATCTTAATGTAAAATGTAGAGGATGTCTACGGAGCACTAATTAAAAGAAATACATTATCCATAGTGAGATGTGTAACTATGTTTTTGCTATTACTGTATACCACGCTGACCATGTAAAAGTTCAATAAAAACATATGAACAAAAAAATCAGGGACACGTTTAGTCTCCAGCATGGTGCTTTTTGCATTGGGGTTAGGAGCAGGTCTAGGTATACTGGAAAATGGTCTGATGTAGAGATGTTTTTGATCACACAGGTTTCCGCCACATGAGTCTATGCTGAGGAAAGCAGGAAACAGTCAGTGTGAGAGTACGCATTGTGTAGTGGGGTCCAACATGTGTAGTCTCGCATTTTGGGGTGCATATGACTTATTTATTTATTTATTTAAAAGTTTCACCAGGAATGTCATACTGAACTAAAAAGCTCATTTCCAGATGCATTCTGGGGGGAAGGGAAAGGGGAGTACACATGAAAAATACACAGAGACGAAAACAATATGGTACAACTGTAAACAGCAGAAAAATAAATACGAAACAATTAAATATGTACAGTAAACTGTGTACATGGATTTTACCCATGCAAAATGAATAAATAGATAACCAACAGTGTGCAACATTGTGGGCAGGGAATAGTGGGGGGAGGAGGGGGAGATAGTAGAGGGAATGGGATAGGGTAGGGATAGGGTTGTGAGAGGAGGGGAAGGAGGAATGGGGAGGGAAGGAGAGGGGTGGTCTAGAGAAAGGAAGGAGGGTAGAGAGAGATGGGGAGGAGATAGTAGATTGGAAATAGGGGATTAATTAGGTAAGGTTGCAAGCTGCAGTTGCAGGTGTGGGAGGAGAAGTGATGCAGAAGGAAGGAAGGATAGAGAGTAGGGAGAGGTGGCGAAATGAATTGGGAGAGGGACAGAGTTCCAGAGCTTAGAGAAGCGGTAGGAGAAGGCAGACTGGCCAGTTGCAGAGGATCGGAGGGGGGAGTGCAAGGGAATGGGAGTGGGAGCTGCGGAGGGCATAGGAGTTGGAGGGAGGCAGAGAGAGGGTAGAGGACAGGTAGGAAGGGAGGGAGGGAGCCAAACCAATACTTGGCAATAAATGAGGAGCAGTGTGCCATACGCCTAGATGTGACTGTAGGCCCCCAAGAGCTCCAGCTCTCTTTGAAGTCTCAGGAGACAAGTCCCCACCCATGACATGCTGTGACCCCCTGTCCAGATCTACCCAGGTGGGGCTGTAGCACATCACTGAAGTCACCTCTCACCAAGTAAAGTTGGCAGGCGGAAGGACCAATGACAGCAGCTTATCCTTTAGAAAATTACTGTTTTCTTTGTTTTGGTTTGGAGCACACTGATTCACCAGTGTGTAGGGTACTGACCTAAGAGTGCCTTAACACATACAAAGCAGCCTTCTGGGTCATCTATAATCTCTGTAACTTCAAGGAGGCACGATCTGTGTACTAGGATAGCCACCCATCTCCTATGGGGATGTTCATAGTACATGGAAACATATACTGATCCTACCCACATCCTTCTTTTTTTTTAAATTAAATCAACTTTATTCATTTATCACTAATACATCACTTTAATAGTGGACATGCATCTTTACAGAAGTACATGCATTGATACAGTGGCATGGGGTCACAGCAATGAAGTGACAAACATTTACAATGTTATGACTTACTCATCATACATAAAACACAGAGCTAGGGCAAAGCTTCCTCATGTCATCCAGTCAAAGGGTGTACATTCCCTCCCTATCCCCCCTTCCTCCCCCACCCCCAGAGCCACTATTGCCTTATCTGGTGGTGCCTTTTCCAGCTCGTGAGGTGGGACAGTGACCATTTCGTCTGTGTCGCATGAGGGTAATCGACTCATCTATACAAACCCCTTAAATGTGCAGCATCCTGGGATTCTTGTGGGGTGGCTTACTGAGGCCTTACTCTACCCTCACCTACTTTACTATTCCCAGCTGAACTTATTAAGAGGGTAGGGAGAGAGACCAAAGCGTAAAGAACTTCTCCCATCTAGAGTTATACAGGGGAAGCTTACCCCGTAGGCTAGCAATTGCTTTTTCAACTCTTAAGTTATATAATAACTCTTTGACCCACTCAAGATAAGAAATTCCATGCTGGTCTTTCCAGTAATGAAGAACAAGCCATTTAACTGTCAAAGAGATAATAGCCATATAGTATCTTTTCTCCTTAAAAGGGACCATAGAGTAATCACCCACAATACAAACCTGTGGTAAAAAGTGATCTTGCAACCCCAACAGTGGGTCTGCCCTATCCCGTATAGCACTCCAAAGGGAAGCTACTTTGGGGCAATCCCATAGTATGTGAAGTAATGTTCCGGGGTCTTTCTCGCACCTAAAGCACATTTTACTCTGCGTCTTACCCATTCCATGTAACTTAGCTGGAGTGTAATAGATATTATGCAATATATAAAACTGCGCTAATCTCAAGTGATCATTGGCAATATATAAATGGACTTCCTCCGAGATTTAAAAAAAAAAAAAAAGTATATAAATGGACTTCCTCCCAGATTTTATCCCATGAGAAATTATCTTGTGAGAAGTGCCGAGCCCAACTACCCACATCCTTCTCAACTTTGCATACTTGGCTTGTGTCAGGTGGGTCTCCTGTATGAAGGCCACCTTTGAACTTAACTGCTTCAGCTCTTGTAGCACCCTTGTCCTTTTAACTGGGCTATTGAGACCATGTACATTATACGTTACTACCTTTACCTCGGCAATAGTTAATTAGGCAGATGTGGGCCCCAATCAGGGTGCCCTCCACCCACATCCAGTGGGGATCCCCAAGACCCCCACAGCAAACAGTAACAAACAGTATAACTGAAAAACTACAGTAAGTGCAGTGTCCCTGTAAATCATGGATTTCCAACTGTATCTATGCCACCTGACTCGCTGTGAAGGTGGGGACGAGTCATCAGACGGGGCCAGTCCAGGACCGGCACTGTGCCAGACTGACACTGCAAGAGCTGCCCATCTTCTGTGCCAAACCTGGCAACTCCATCGTAGCCACTTCCCTCCCAATTTGCCCCAAACAGAATAGGCCACCTCAGGATGCCCATACCATCATCATCCCCACCCACTGGCGTAAGTTATTGTTTTGGACTTGCTATAGAGTCTCACGTAGGATTGCTGTGCCTTGGATCCCACTGGCCTGCCCTCCCTCTCATAACCATACACTCATGGTCCATATCACTCGATTGTGACATGGGTGTAATGCCATTCATTGTTCTCAGCTGAACAGCATAGGCCAAGCAACCATCCAGGACCACCATAAAGTCTGTGTAGTGACACAGCTGAGCAGAAGGTCTGTAGGTATGCGTTAAGATTCACCTGAGGCTGTCCTTCCCCACTCCACTGGGCTGTGGCCAAGCTCCATGCTCCTCCTCCCCATTTATTTATTTATTGAGATCTCAGATTAAACCTATGAGTACTGGTTCATTACATAGGTTCCATGTCAGGGTAATAAAGTACACAAATAAACAACTGTTTACAGATATGCTGAAAGAAAGTTGACAACAATTAAGGCAAGCAAGCAACAAGTTACATGTCAGTGACTGTAATGAGATAACACTAAATTCAATGGGATTATCAAAACACAATGGAGAAGGGAGGGAGAGAGAGAGAGTGACAAAGGGAAGGGTAGGTTCAGGAAGAGGGGAACAATGGAGAGAAGACATACTGCTGAGGGAATATACAGGAAATCAGCCTAGATGGAGGGCCTTGTCAGGCGCTAAAGTATGCTATTTCTGAGCATACTAGCAGTACAAGTAGCAGGAAAGGGTTTAGATAGAGGTGCCCAATGTGGGCGGAGCAATATCAGTACAGGAAAGTCTGTACAAGTAGGGGAGGAGGGAACTGGAGCAGGCGCAGAGTGGTAGAGAGAGGATGAGGGGAGGCGGGATGGAAGAAAGGGGGAGGAGGATGGGTCAGTTAAGAGAGGTGAGAAGTAGGGGGTAGGGTGGTGCACAGCGGTACTGAGGTGGCCTATGGTTGGGGGGGGCTAGAGGCCTTAACGGAAACAGTTGCATCTTGTTGTGGCAACCAGATGAGATCTTAGCCTGCATTTTAAGGGGCCTAGCGTGTTGATATAGCAGTGATGCTTGGAGGCAGGTTGTTAGTCCAATTGGACACCTGGTGGGCATAGGCCCTTTGTCCTAGTGAGGTGTGACATCTAGGAACCTTGTAGACTATGCTTCTGGAGATCCTTGTGGGGTGGCTGCTTTTGTAGGGGGTGAGGAGCTTTTGGACACCCATGGGCAACAGGCCTAGACTTGTATTTTTGGCCAGCAAGCAGGTCTGGTACTGGAGCCTACCCTTGAACTGGAGCCAGTTGGCACAGGCATAAATGTCACACGTGTGGGTTAGGCGTTCGGACCCAGTGGAAAGATGGCATGCCTTATTTAAGATGATTTTGATATGGTGTAGGGCTGTGTCTATTGCTGATCCGTAGATTACAATTCCATGCTCCACAAGAGAGATAACTGAACTGTGGACAGCAAGATTGCATGCTTCGGGGTAAGACAGTGCTTATGCCTGTGAAGGAGGCCAGTGCATATGTTGAGTGATTTTACTATGTTGTCTATATGGTAGACAAATGACATGGTACTATCAGTTGTAACCCCTAGGTACTTGAAGTGTTGTACCTTTTCAAGAGGTGCACCTTCTTCATTGGTAATAGTGAGCGGGTGTAGTCGGTGTCGATTCTGCAGGCTGGAGAACAACATTGCCTTTGTTTTTTTATAATTTATGACAAGTTTGTGTGCTTTGAACCACTTTTCAACTGAGGAGAAACCGTCCTGAAGGGAGTGCTCCAGAGAGCTAGAGTCAGTGCCCTTAGAGAAGAAGACAGTATCATCTGTGTTGAGAGGAATTTTGCTGCAACAGGAACTAGGAAGTTGATTTAGAAATAAGCTAAACATTAGATGACCCAGGATGGAGCACTGTGGGACACCTGAGTGAACTGGACTGCTAACAGAATAGACATTGTTTATCCTAACTTGTTAGGATCTGTCCAAGAGGTAGGATTTGAACCATGAGACAGAATCATCGGAAAGACCAATAGCAGCTAGTTGCTCAGCAAGAGGTCATGGTTGACCATGTCAAATGCTATGACAAATTGATAAATGCTGCTTCAACCAGTTCACTGTATTCAAGAGAGTGGTGAATAAAGCCCGTGAACTCAAGCAGATATGTGGTGGTGCTAAGGGCTTTGCGGAAGCTATGTTGCTCAGGGCATTGAATATTGTATTTTTCCAGATATTCAACTAATTGGTCCACAACAATCCTCTCCAGCGACTTGGATGGGGGGGGGGAATCAAAATGGGTCTGTAGTTTCCTAGTGAGAAAAGATCCCCAATCTTGAAGACTGGAGTCACTAATGCCACTTCCCATTGTTGAGGGAAATGGAAGAACCTTAGTGAGGCATTGATTATATAGGTTAGAGGCTCTAAGATGACTTCCAGGGATAGGGCTACAAATTTTAGGTCAAGGGAATCACCACTATAACGAGATTTTCCCAGAACTTTTAGTAGGTACTTCCTGGCTTCATTTAAAGAGATGATTCTGAAATGAAAAGGAGGGTTAGTAGGTGTCTGGTTCACTGTTTGTACTGTGTCAGAGGGGTTGGAGGGATGCAAAAAGTCCAGGGGTAGCACTCCAGAGAGATCGATAAATGTTTTGTTGAGTGAGTTTGAGATAGTTACCGGGTCAGTTGTAGGTATGCCATCTATGTTGAGCATCGTAGGGGAAGACTTGCTAACTTTCCCCATGATCTCCTTGAGGTTAGCCCCAAATGTTTTACCATCACTCCAAGATCGGGTAAGTGTGTCCTTATAGTATAGCTTTTTAGCCATCCGTAGCGCCCTAGTGCATTCGTTGCAGGCCTTTTTGTAGAGCTGAATGTTGGCCTGCTTGCCTGTCTCCCTGGCTCTATACCATAGGCTATCTCTTACCTTCAAGCATTCGAGGAGCTCAGGAGAGAACCAAGGGTTGCTGTGGCCTTTTATTTTCTGTTTTTTTGTTGGTGCTTGTTTGTCACAGACCTCATTGAATTGATTGATAAAACGCTCCAGGGCTGTATCGACAGAAGTAGATAAGTCCTGTTGACTCAGGTTGACTTTAAGTTGGCCCGGGTGGCCTTGCTTAAGGACTCTGTTTGTGACAGTTCTAGTAGGGGGTTTGGAGTAGGTGGTGGACCAGGAAACTAGAACAGGCGAGTGATCACTGACAGCATCAGGTAGGACAGAGGAGAGGGAAATGTGTTCAGGCCTATTTGATAGAACCCAGTAAAGTAATGTTGTTGTGCCAGTCTTGTAGTTTACCCTTGTGGGTGAGGAGACAAGTTGTGAAAGGTGCAATGACGTCATAGCATCCCTGTATGGAGTTGCCACTGGGGAGGGCCAATCAGCATTGAAATCACCTAGCAGTATTGTTTCCGTGTTGAGGTTGAGGGTGCTGAGACACTTGAGTAGTGAGTCAAGTCCAAAGGATTTTTGTCCAGGTGGGATGTAGGCCGAGATGACGGTGAGAGTTTTATTATGCTTTCCAATAAATATTTTTACTACAAGGACTTGCATGCTAGTACCTGTATCAGGTACGGGTAGGATATGGGCCTGTAAGTGGTCCCTAAGGTATATTATGCAACCGCCTCCTCTTTTGACAAGTCAATCAGCCCTGAACACAGTGTACCCCGGGATTGAAATTGAGGCATCTGTAATGTTAGGAGAGAGCCATGTCTCAACTACTGACAAAATGTCTGGGTTATGTTGTTGTGTCCATGCATACAGGTTGTCCAATTTTGGTAGGAGGCTACAAATATTAAGTGAGCCAATTATAAGTTTGCTAATAGTACCTTGCAGCCTAGCCAGAGGGGTTCGAGGGCCCGGGTTGGGGTGAATATTCCCGGAGAGTAGCAAGAGCAGGAGAGCTATTCAGCAGAGATAGTCCTTCAGCAGTTTGTCACTCGGCTTATGCTTGCTAGTCTGGCTTTGGGAGTATGAGTTTCATTTAACGTTGAGGATCCTAAGGTAGAGGGCCATTGGGTGCTGGCAACATGGATAACGTGCTTGAAAAGGGCTGGTAGTTTAGCCTAGAGGTTAGAGTAATGAGCTGTGAATGATCTTGGTACATCCAGCAGACCTGATCTGGGTTTGATTCTCACAACCTCCACTTGCATACTGTGTGACTCTGAGCAAGTCAGTTAACCACCCAGTGCTCCCAGATCACTGCACTTGTGCCTAGTGGGCCTTACCCGGTTACCAAAGACTAAAATAAATAAAAATAAAAATGCATTGACCAAGTTGTATTGGGTTCACAAAAGGAAGTAGGTAGTAAGATGCTGTAGGATAGCATAGCCCTAGGAGGATCAAAGGCAGTTCAACAAACAGACTCTTTAGCTCAAGTCCTTACCAGAGTAGATGCCATGGTGGTGTACCTTGCCAGAGACTAAAGCCAAGCCATCATGTCACCTCTTCCAGCACCACTACCCCAACCGCCCATCACGTGTTTGGTGGGATTAGAAACATAGAAACATAAATTGTCGGCTGATGGGGACCGTACAATCCATCAAGTCTGTCCTTGGCTTCCTACTCCCCCCACTTAGCTGCCTACTTGTGTATCCCGCAGTGTCTGTCCTATGCCTGCTTGAATTCCCTCACTGTCTTGACTCCCACCACCACCTCCAGCAGGCTATTCCATGATTCCACAATGCACTCTGTGAAGAAGAATTTTCTCGAATTACTTCTGAACTTTCCTCCCTTAAGTCAAACGTCGTGCCCTCTAGTCCTACTGTAGGCCTTTACCTGAAAGAGGTTCTGCACGTGCACCCTGTTGTTGCCTTTAAGGTATTTGAATGTTTCTATCATGTCCCCATGATTCCTGCATAGTTCTAGGGAGTATAATATGAGGTCATCCAGTCTTGCCTCAAATGGTTTCTGATGCAAGTCCTACACCATCTTTGTTGCTCTTCTCTGTACCATCTCCAGCCTATCTATGTCATTCCTGAGGTGTGACCTCCAGAATTGGACACAGTACTCCAGGTGAGGCCTGACCAGGGACTGATACAGGGGCATGATTACTTCATGCCTTCTGCTCATGATGCCCCTCCCTATGCATCCCAGGATACCACTAGCCTTTAGAGTTGCCTTTTCACATTATCTACTGACCATGAGGTCATATGATATGATCACCTCTAGGTCTTGCCTGCCTGGTAGCCACCAGCTGCTCCTTCCCATTGAGTACAGTTTCCCTGGGTTATGCTTTCCCAGGTGCATGACCTTGCATTTTTTGGCACTGAATTTCAATTGCCAGGTCTTGAACCACTCCTCCAGTTTTCGGAGATCAGCTTCCATGCTTTACTGTCCCTCTGTTGTGTCTACCCTGTTGCCGATTTTGGTGTCATCTGCAAACAGGCACACCTTTCCCTCCAGTTCATCTGCAATGTCGCTGATGAATATGTTGAAAAGGATTGGCCCCAGAACCGAGCCCTGCGGGACCCTGCTAATCACCCTCCCCTCCCCTCCACAGACAGAGTGCCATTTACTAATACTCTCTGAGTTCTCCCATGTAACCAGTTTCTGACCCGGTTTGTAACCTCGGGCCCAATTCCCATGTTCTCCAGTTTTTTGACTAGTTTCCTGTGCGAAAGAGTCAAAAGCTTTGCTGAAGTCCAGGTAAACCACATTCATTGCCCCTCCCTGATCCACTGTTTTGGTGATCCAATTGAAAAAATCAACCAGGTTTGTCTGGCAGGACCTCCCTGCTGTGAAACCATGTTGATTTTTGTCGAGCTGACCAATTTGCTCCAAAAAAGCTATGATTCTTTTCTTCAACAGGGACTCCATCTGTTTTCCCATGACTGATGTTAGACTAACCAGATTCTATGCTGCCTGGGCCCAGATACTTTGGTCTGTGTCTGCCACTGCACTATAGCTCAGTGTAGCCACTAGTCTCCAGGGGTTGGGTTACATCAAGCCTCCGTGTCACTTTGCTGCACACTGTGCTCATACTCTCCTTCAGCTCAACATTGCCCTTGACCTAGGTTACCCTAGAGGTGTCGCTCTGACCAATGCCATGGCCAGGAGAGATCGACCTATAGCTATGTAACCTCTGGCAACCCTGTTCAACCTGTCATTGGAAACAGGGGAGGTATCCAAAGACTGGAGGAGAGCTGATGTAGACCCTCTATATAAAAGTGGAAACAAGGAGGAAGCAAGGAACTACAGACCAGTCAGCCTGACTTCAGTAGTGGGAAAATCATGGAAATAATACTGAAGGAAGGAATAACGGAACACCTAGTTGCCAACGGTCTACAGGACCCAAGGCAACATGGTTTTATGGGAAGGAGGTCGTTCCAGACCAGCCTCATTGAGTTCTTCGACTGGGTGACCAGGGAGGTGGATGGGGGGGGGCAGTGGATGTGACCTACCTGGACTTCAGCAAGGCTTTTGATACTGTGCTACATAGAAGGCTGTTAAACAAGCTGGAGAACACAGGAGTGGGTAAGATGGTTGTTAAGTGGGTAGAGAATTGGCTGAATAACAGGACACAGAGGGTGGTGGTAAATGGCTGTCACTTTGCAGAGGGAAAAGTGACCAATGAGGTACCACAGGGATCAGTGTTGGGTCCAGTCCTCTTTAGTGTCTTTATCAGTGACATTGTGGAAGGTCTAGAAGGGAACATTTGCCTATTCGCTGATGACACAAAGCTCTGCAACAGGGTGGACACACCAGGGTATGTGGATAGAATAAGGAGAGATCTGCAGAAGCTTTAGGACTGGTCAAGGGATTTACAGTTGTGATTTAACACAAAAAAGTGCAAGATAATGCACATGGGGCACAAAAACCTAGGAACAACATATCAACTGGGGGGGGGGGGAGAGGAAATGGAATGCTCCAAGCAGTAAAGGGACCTAGGGGTTATCCTCTCTGATGACCTCAAGGTAGGTAGGCAGTGCAATAAGGCAGCAGGAATAGCAAACAGGATGCTGGGATGCATAGGCAGAGGAATCACTAGCAGGAAAAGGGAGGTCATAATTCCACTACACAGGACAGTGTCCAGTTCTGGAGGCCTTAGCTACGCAAGGACATAGATAGGGTGGAGGCTGTTCACAGGAGGGCAACCAAGATGGTGCAGGGATTACATCACAAACTCTATGAGGAGAGGCTGAAGGACTTAAATATGTACTCCCTGGAGGAGAGGAGGGAGAGGGGGGATATGACTGAGACATTTATGTAACTCATGGGGAGGAATAAGGTGCAGGAAAATACAATTTTTTCAAAGAAAAAGATGCTGAAGGATGAGGGGACATAGGATGAAACTGGAGGGAAGGAGGTTCAGAGGGAACATAAGGAAGTACTTCTTCACGGAGAGGGTGGTGGACAAATGAAACAGCCTTCCAGAAGATGTGGTGTGGGCAGAAACGATTGCAGGATTTCAGAACGCATGGGATTGACATTAGGGGATATTGGTAGTCGGGGGAAGGGTACAGCCTGGTTCCAGGAAAACTAGAAAAAGCACAGTTACTAGCATTAATGGACAGACTGAGTGGGCCGAAGGCCCTTATCTGCCAACAACATCTATGTATCTATGTACATATTGCTACCAGATGCACTGTGCCTTCCCCCCATGTAGTAGAGGAGTTATGGTCCTCTTTGGCAGTGGGACCAACCAGTAGGAGTCTTATCACTAAGCCACAGAGAGCTAGCTATTGCAGTGGTTTGCTTTGTAGCACTGCCACACCCCCTCAGAACCCCAGAGGTCTCCTGGCTCCTTTATTTCAATGCATGTATTTGATATCACAGGCTTTTTCCCTCCGAGTAAAGTTGCCAAAACCCCAGTAACTTACTCTAACATCACACAACTGCTATGCATGACATTACCTTTGACCCAGAAGTTCCCCACAAGCAGCCCTGCCACCTCCCACCTCCCTTCACTCTGTGAGCCCCCTCCATTTACAACATACATATCAGCTGTAGGCAACACTGTTGAAGGAGTACATAAAGGAGTCAGGCATTAATGTCCATGACAGCATCATGCTTTCATATTCATTCAGTTTGGGCAGTACCACTGGGGGGGGGTGAAAAAAATTACACAGTGCCCCCAATGCAGGGAAGGTGAAGGCCATCATTCTGACTCTCCAAAGTCAAATAGTAGAGTGCAGCAACAGCAGGTGCTTCAGGTCCTCTGGCCATAGTCTAATAAGGAAGTCCAAATTAAACGGAAGCCATCACGATCACAGTGAGTCTCTGAGCTTGGTAGATGGTCCTGGTTCTGAATCTGGAAAGCTTCTCCTGGGTCTTTGGTCAGTTAATGAATGATCTCCTTTCCTCTGCTGACTGCTGTGTTTCCGAGCATGGGTAACTTAATGCCAGGCTTCTAAGTCAGGAGAACCTCTAGTACTGGGTCAGGGGCTGCAAACAAGTCTGAAGGGACTCTCAGTCTTTTCAGTAATGGTTTTGCATCAGCCAAGGGACAAAAGAAAGTTGCACCCTCTGGCATGTGGATTTTGAATTGGCCTGGCATGAATATTTGCATCTTAAAGTCCTTTATAGGGAAGGTTATTGAAAAAGTAGTGGCGGTACAGCTGGAGAACAACTTGACCATCCATAACATCTACGAACCTCTCCAGTCTGGTTTTCGAAAGAGGTATAGTACAGAGACTGCACTGGTTTGGGTGCTCAATGATCTCCTGATGGCAAGAGATTGGAGAAGCCATTATATTCTGGTGCTCCTTGATCTCTCTTTAGCCTTTGACACTGTGGACCATGGGGTGCTGTTTGGGCACTTGAGGTCCATCTGTGGCCTGACATGCACAGTCCTCAGGTGATTTACATCCTTCTTCACTGGCAGAACTCAGAGCTGTGTCTGGAATTTTTTCCTCAGACCCACTCTCTCTGTCATGTGGGGTTCCTCAGGGCTCAGTGGTGTCTCCCATGTTGTTTGCAGTATACATGCTGCCCCTCGGAGACATTGTAAGACAGTATGGGCTGAGGTTTCACTGCTATGCTGATGATACCCAGCTCTACCTGTCTTTCGCACCTGAAAAGGATAGTGTTGTCTCAATATTTAACAACTGCCTCATTGAAATCCAGGACTGGATGAATTCGAACTGGCTAAAGTTGAACACGGGAAAAACTGAGGTGATGATTGTGGATCTGGGTCGCCGGATGGAGGGGTTGAGGGCTGGTCAGCCCTCTGGACTTTATCTGGGGGGCTCCCAGATCCTGACCTCTGAACGGCTATGAGACCTGGGGTTGGTGCTTGATGATGGGCTGACCCTACGATCTCAGGTGTTGGCAGTCGTCAAGTCTTCCTTTTGCCATCTTAGGAACATCACCAGGATTAAGCACCTAGGGGATCTGCCTACATTGGTCCACACCTTTGTGACCTCATGCCTTGATTACTGCAACTCCCTGTACTTAGGGCTACCTGGGGGTGATATCCACCACCTGTACATAGTGCAGAATGCTGCAGCATGACTGTTGATGGGGATTTCCCGATCTTCGCATATTACTCTGGTGCTGCGCGATCTGCACTGGCTGCCGATTCAGTGGCAGATCACCATTAAAGTTGGTTTACTGACTTATAAAGCCCTACATGGACTTGGCTCTGACTACTTGAAAGAGCTTCTTGTTCCCTACCGCCCTGAGCGACAGCTCCGTTTGGCTGACGAGGGATTGCTGGAGATTCTGAGGGTGTCCCTGAAATCTTCTGGGGCCTGTGCATTTATGTTCATGGCCCCTACCATCTGGAATCCTCTACCCTGTCAGCTGTGGAAGTGCATGACTGTGGGGGGATTTAAACAGGCGCTGAAAACTTTTTTATGGCGTCAGGCTTTTAGTGATATGTAATGAAGGGACCCGTTATTTTATTTACTATTGTTCTTGTTGATTTTGTTATTGTGGTTTTAATTTTTGTACAACGACTTGGTATATTTTTAAAAGGCGCTTAAGTAAATAAAGTTATTATTATTATTATTTTTAAGTCAAGAATTTACATATTCCCAACAACATACTTCATTTTGTCACTGTGAGGGGTGTAAATTGATGATAACAAAAAGCCTCATGTTCCTGAATAAAATGTTGTTCTTATTCCAGGCAACCTGAAGGAATTTTTTGTCTTGGTTCAGTAGTCCAAGAATTTCAGGAGTATCGAACATGGTCAGGCTTTAGGGTCGGATGGGTGAGGTCCCAGAGCTCTATGTGTCTGCAAGATGCTGAGTGGGTCCTCAGCTGGCCACAAGAGCAACACTGTCAGGAAGGAGTTCAAAGATTGCCCCATGTTTGCAGTCAGGGTGCCCTCAGGCACCCTTTGGATCTAGATGTTGTCTCATAGGGAATGGAGCTCAAGGACATCCCGCATTTCCATGAGCTGCCACTACCAGCAAGAGAGGAATCTCAAGATGGTTGGTGTTGGTCTAGGATCCTCGTGGTGTCCATTAGGCCCTCATTAAGATCAGTGGTGTGCTTTTTTCTCTCAGTTATCTCCTTGGAAGTTTCATTTTACTGTGTGCCACACAAAAGGTTGATCAGGAAGTTGGTGGATCTTGGGGTTGGGGAAAAGATGGCCAGATGGCTGGAAAACTGGTTGAGGGACAGAACCCAGAGGGTGGTTGTGGGAGGAGCGTTATCTGGCACCAGAGAGGTAACCAGTGGGGTCCCACAGGGCTCGGTGCTGGGGCCGGTGTTTTTCAATATCTTCATCAATGCCATTGGGGATGGCATTAAGGGCAAAATGTGCCTATTTGTAGATGACACCAAGCTCTGCGGGAGAGTGGACAAAGCTGAAGGGATACAGGACCTACAGGAAGATCTGGAAAAGCTGGGGAAGTGGTCCAGGATCTGGCAGCTTGGCTTCAATGCCAAGTAATGTAAAGTTATGCATATTGGAGCCAAGAATCCCAAGACAGAGTACTACCTGGGTGGAGTCCGAGTATCTGCATCAGAGAAGGAGAAGGACCTGGGAGTGATGATCACTAGTGACCTGAAGCAATCCACGGAGTGGAAGAAAGCAGCAGCAAAGGCAAACAAGATGCTGGGATGCACATCTAGGATGATTAGTAACTGGAGAGAGGAGGCTATACTGCCCTTGTACAGGTCACTGGTAAGGCTGCATCTAGAGTATGGAGTTCAGTACTGGTGCCCACACCTCAAAAAGGACATTAACCTGCTGGAGAAGACCCAAAGGGGGGGCTGCAAAGATGATAGCTGGTCAGCAGGGTAAGGCATATGAGGAGAGGTTGAAGGCACTGAACATGTACTCCCTGGAAGACAGGAGAAAGAGAGAGAGAGAGTATATGATTGGGACCTTCAAGTACTTGAAAGGGATAAATAAGATTGATAAGGAGAAACTCTTTAAGCTGAGTGGCAACCATAACACAAGGGGCACAGTCTTAAGCTGAAGGGTGGGAGGTTTAGGAGCACTTCTTCACAGAGAGGGTGGCCGATGCTTGGAATGCACTGTAGGAAGAGGTCATCTTGTTGAAGACAGTGGACAGCTTCAAGAAAGGCTGGGATAGGCATAGGGGGAAGGTAAGGATCATTGGTAGGGAGGATGGGAGGAGTGGGGAAGGAGGGTAGGGACATTAGCTCAAATTGTGGACCCTGCACTATGAGCAGACTTGAAAGACCAAATGGCCTTCTTCTGCTGGCTTCTTCATATGTTCGCATGTATGTTTGTATTAATAGTCTTTGCCGTGCGCTCCACTGATGAGCCCAGTTTCCTCACCATGAAGAATAATTTTTTTGAGGTGATGGTGAAATTGACATCCCCTCTGTGGGTGCTGACATGGGATGTTACTGAGGCTGAGCAGCTGCACGACCTGGTATCCTGATTTTCCGCTGTCTTAGTGGCTGCTGGGTCCTTCGGTTTGCTTTTTGCTAGCATATTTGCCATGGCACTGACAATGGGTCTCCAAGGGATGTTTGGACTGGGAACCAGACTGGTTTCGAGCAATTTCACTCCTGAGGGGTGAAAGATCATGCTATTCAGGTCTGCATGGGGGGTTGGCGGAACAGGAAGTCCATCATTTTGAAATTCAGTTTGGCTTTGTGGGTCAAATCCCTGGTGCCAGTACTTATGGTTCATGGCGGTGTCTTCTGGTGCAAAATCTCCCTCTCCTAGTGCTGTGCACAATGTGGAATTCTGCTGGCAGAATTAGTGCAGAATGACCATTCCGCCGGTGTAATTTCCTGGTCATACTTCAGAGTTCCACCTGCTGTGATCCATGGAATTATATTCAGTGGAACAACATTTTCCTACAGAAAATCATTCTGCTACCATTTCCATGGAATATATTGAGATCTGCAGAATTTAATTCCATGGAAGGGTAGCAGAAATCTATTCCGCATTATTCCACAGCAACATTCCACTGTTCTACTGCTGACAAAATTCAGAGGAATTTCAGCAGAATTCCATTCCACTGTAATCTGAAAATCCACACACCACTAGGATCTCCCTCTCGTGTTCACACTCTCCCTCCTCTCTCAGCTGGATCTCATACTGGTGCTGCCGTCTCACACCTCTCACTCTTTCCATCACTCCTCTCACTCTTTCTCTCTTTCTTGCTCTCTCAGCTGGATTTCATGCTGGTGCTGGCTTTCTCACTTCTCAACTTCCAGCTTTGTCCTCTGCTGCTCTGCATCTGCTTTTGCCTCAACCAGAGAGAGCTCCAGCTGCATCATCTGTATCTGCATGGCTGCCCCACTTCTAGGCTCTGGCTCACTTGCAAGCTCCCTAGCCTCTGTCTCATGACTTTGGCTAGCAGTGACCACTTTTGACCACTTCCCAGGTCACCTTTCTCAAGGATGTCTATGAGTTGTACCCAAGGCTGGATAAGCCTTTTTCTTTTGCACAGCTCCTGAAGGTTTCACAGTGTGCATTTCTCTATGGTCCAGACACAGTGTTTTTTAGCTACTATATCTACTTTTACTTACAACAAAATAAAAATGATAGTATATACAATATCAGGCCGCTAGAATTTCCTGGGTATACCCCGTTTCTCCATAGAAACTATACGGCTTCATTCACTGAGAGAGTCTGTCAATTCTACAACATAGGCTAAAATCAAAAAAATCAAGAATGAAACTTCCCCTCAGTATGAACTTTTTTAATTTGATGTAACAGGCCTCTGTGCAATGTTTCTTCATAAAATGGCTTAATCATGGATGGTCCTACATTATTGTAGTTGATAGGTACATCTTTCAACTTTTTATCTGTGTTGTTGAAGGGTCAATTGTGATCTACAGGTCTCCATCACACAGGGAAGAGTTAGATAAGGTACTGGTGGAAGCTATTGGCAAGATGGCAGAAAAGGGGGAGGTGCTGCTGATGGGTGACTTCAATCTGCCAGATGTAGATTGGAACCTCACAGCTGTGGCTTCCGCTAGAAGTGGGGACATCCTGGACTCCCTACAGGAGGCATTCCTCAGGCAACTAGTCAGAGAACCCTCTGGTGATGAGGCAATACTGGACCTGGTACTCACTAACAGGGATAGTGTTGCAGACGTCAAGGTAGGTCACTCAGGGAAAAGCAATCACCATACAGTGTGGTTCAGTATAAAGAGAAGAGAAGGGGCCACAAAAAAGTAACGGAAGCATTGGGGGGAGGGAGGGAGGTGGACACTAGTCTGTTTTCAGAGGAGAGTGTCCTGAAGGGACATGCTAATCTGAAAGTGGACAAAGCAATGGGGTCAGATGGTGTGTATCCAAGGGTATTGAGGGAGTTCAGGGAGGTACTGACTGTATCTCTGACAGTCCTACTTAACAGCTCATTGGAAACAAGAGTGGTTCCGGAGGACTGGAGGAGGGCAGATATAGTCCCACTTCACAAAAATGGTAGCAGGGAAGAGGCTGGCAATTATAGGCCAGCTAGCCTGACTTTGGTAGTGGTGAAGTTAATGAAATCACTACTGAATGGAAGGATTGTGGAATATCTTGTATCCAATGGGTTACAAGACCCAAGGCAGCATGGATTCATGGGGGGGGGGGTGTCATGTCAAATGAATCTGATAGATTTCTTTGACTGGCTTACCAAGGAAATGGATCAGGGTGAAGCAGTGGACAAAACCTATCTAGATTTTAATAAGGCTTTCAACACCATTCCACACAGAAGCCCTAGTAGGCAAGCTGGGTAACTTAGGAGTTGGTCCAAACATGGTAAGCTGAGTGAGAAATTGGTTAGGGGATAGGCAGCAAAGGGTGGTGGTAAACAGAATTCACTTCGAGGAAGGGAGGATGACCAGCAGGGTGCCTCAGGGATCAGTGCTGGGACTGGTACTCCTTAATGTCTTTATAAGTGGCATTGCAGAGGAGCTGGAAGGGAAAATCTGCCTCTTTGTGGGTGACACCAAAACCTGCAATAGGGTGGACACTTTGGGGGAGGGGCGAAGTAGAAGCAGAGACCTGAGAAAACTGGAAGAGTGGTCAAGGGGATGGTAGCTGGGTTTCAATGCAAAAAAGTGCAAAATAATGCACTTGGGGCACAGAAACCCAGGGGCAAAGTGCAAAATGTGAACAGTGGTACTGACAACCACCAGGCAGGAAAGAGACCTGAAAGTGATCATATTGGATGACCTAAAGATGGGCAGGCACTGCAACAAGGCATTTGGGAGGCCTAGTAGGATACTGGGGTGAATAGAAAGGATTATCACCAGCAAAAAAGGGCGGTAGTACTGCCTCTGTATAGATCACTAGCAAGACCCCACCTAGAGTACTGTTCTGGAGACCACATCTCTGGAATGACATAGACAGAGTGGAGGTGATCCAGAGGAGGGCACCTAAAATGGTGCAGGGTCTGCAATAGAAGCCCTTCGAAGAGAGACATAACGAACTAAATATGTACACCTTGGAGAATAGGAGGGAGAGGGGGGATATGATAGAGACCTTTAAACATCTCACAGGGCTAGATAAGGCACAGGAGGGAAGTAGTTTTCAGAATAAAAGTGTTCAAGGAGAAGGGGGCATGATAAGAAACTGGAGAGGGGTAGATTCGGGAGAGATGTGAGGAAGTACTTCTTCATAGAAAGAGTGATGGCTTCCTGGAACAATCTTCCAGCAGAGGTGGTGGGGATAAAAACAGTGGTGGTGTTCAATAATGCATGGGATGGGCATAAGAGAATCTTAGGAAAAGGGAAGGACGTGGGTGAATGGGCCAGAGATCTAATAGGATCTGTGATGATGCTATAGGTAGGGAAAAAGGTCAGACTTGGTGGGCCAAGTGATATTTATTTATTATTTATTTATTTCAATGTGTTTGCCAGATGAGTGCACTGGTAACAAGTACCTTCTTCAGGCATGACGTGGATGCAGAAGCACAGACAAACAGGAAAACAATAACAGTGAATACATACGAATTTACAGCATGTTGTAGACAAACATGAGCACATTTGGTGCTAATTTTATCTGCCGGCAAATTCTCTGTTTCTATATTTCTATGTTACAGGCTAAGGTTTACTTTTGTGCCTGGCTCTCGGCGTTGAGTCACATGCTGTAAGTGTGACCTCATTCTGTTCACTGAGGAGGTGAGAGGGATGGTGGCGTGCCTACAGTGTGTGACTTGACACCAAGAGCCAGGCACCAAAGCAAAACATAGCCCATAAGATGTTGAACTTACAACAACACAGATAAAAAGTTGAAAGATGTACCAATGAACTACAGTAATGGAGGACCATGCATGATTAAGCCATTTTATGATGAAATGTAGCACAGAGCCTGTTACATCAAATAAAGAAAGTTGGTACGGAGATGGAGTCTCTTTATTGATTTTTTGGATTTTAGTATACTGTATACAATATCCCTTTTTATATCTAAATTTCTGTGGCTGGACATATAACCTTTTTGTTGACAATCCATTTCACATCCTAATCGTTGCAACCAGCTTGTCACAAACCTGTTTTCTACTAGAACTCAGTCTGCACTCCTATCAGTTTTCATAACCCTTCAGATGCCTGAAAGGGTTACTTTGATATGCTGCCATCACTCAGCTGCAACCTAGGCAAATGACCCCCCCCCCCCTTTCTGTCACAGCTGAGATGACTTTGCCTTAGATATGGTAACTGTAGCCTGTCTCTTTGGAAACAGATCCCAGACTTGCCAGTTTACCCCTGGTTTTCTATACCTAAAATGACTCAGTCACAGAAGGCATGAGGAATATAAAAATAATATTTCATATTTAATGATACTTATATATATTACAGGATAATACACAATAAAGACTATGGGGTAAATTGTATTTCTACGGAGTTAAAAATTAGCATATTTGAAAAGATAGAGGATACATGGAATAACCCAACTGAAAGCTGTTTAAATTAAAAGTAAAGTAGACGAAGCTTTAGCTTGCTAGCAACTAGGACTTGCTATTTCAAAACCTCAAACATAATTAAACTCTAACAGCAAACACACAACAGAAATGCCTTCGGATGGCTGGTCCACTACACTCATGTCATCATACAGCCTCTCTGAGATCACATACTGGATCATTTATTTGCTCCCTTGAGACCACCCTTTTTCAGAATGGGTCCAAACTGGTTCTGTGGATTGAAGCATGGCCATTTTGTTATCCTGGCTGGCTAAATCAGTAGGGTGCTGCCTGGCTTTGCCTTGGCCCTGTTTACATTGAAAACATGTCTTTCTGTTATGAAAGGAATCAGCCCTTTGAAGTTTAACCAAAACAAAAGCCTTTGACAAAAAAGGGACTGTTGCGGTCCCCACCCAACCTCTGTGGGAACCCAGGAGTGCCCACACAACAGGCCTGGAACTGCAGTATAAGGTAATTTTCAATTCTCCCCATACACCCCACAACTAAAATATTTTACAGGTAACATAACTAGTAAGATAAAAAAATTATCTGGGTATTACATTTGTTACACTGATGCACACTAGCAAAAGGAATCCAAGAGTGGAGTATGAAATGGGGGGAGCGATAGTGCTGGAAAGCATCATGGAGGAAAAGAATTTAAGTATCATGATACTGGAGAGTCTAAAACATCAGCACACTGTAGCAGAGCTGTAGATAAGCCAAACAGGATGCTGAGATGCATAGGTAGGGTGATAAGCAGTAGAAACTGGGAGGTGATCCTACCACTGTACCAATCACTAGCATGACCACATCTGGAATACTGTGAAAGGTTCTAGAGTCCACAGTTGAGGAGAAACTGTGACAAAGTAGAGGCAGTACAGCGCAGGACACCCAAGATAGTCCGGGGACTGGGAAAAAGATGTACAAGGATAGACTGCAGGACGTGGACATTTACATCCTCGAGAAAAGAGGGTAAAGGGGTGACATTGTCAAAACAACAAGTACCTGCATGGGTTAAATAGGTGGATGCCAAGGAATGTTTTACTGAGCTCAAATACAGGGACAAGAGTGAACTCACTTAAACTCACGGGATAGTTCAGCAGGGATGCCTGCAAGCAATTTTTCATAGAAAGAGTGGTAGACAAGTGAAACAAGATGCCTGAGGCAGTTGTGCAGGCCAAATTAGTGAGCAGCTTCAAGCAGGGATGGGGTAGGCATATTAGATTAGATTAGGGAAGAGGTGCTACAAATCAAGAAGTCGTTTTTGGCGGTATGCCATCGTTACGGTGACAACTTTATCACAACCGACACTACAGCGACAACAGCGCCAGGTCACTGTACTGTCAGCGTGGGACACCAGCACTGCTTTCTGGGGGTATTGCACCCTCTTCCTGAAGCAACTCCAACTCAGAGTTGATTAATTTAGTAGTGGGGGGATGCGGGAATGGAGAACCTCACATGGTTTAGGGGCTTAAGCCCCCAAGAAAACACAGTCAGAAAGTACCCTTTATGCCAACCACAAATGTGGTCGACAGAAAGGAGTCACTGTAATGCTGGTTGACAACGAAATTGTCGACCGACTGTCTTAGATCCATATACGGTCACTATGGCCAGTGCAGAGTATTTAGGTAGGTGGACAAACTGGATGGGCCAATGAATCTTTTTCTGCCCTCATTGTCTATGTATCTATAAAGGTAGGATGTTAGAAATAGAAACTAGTGACTCACATGACATAATCAGGGATTGGCACAAACCTACTATGTCTCAAGAATATGTGTTTCATTAAGAGTAGTATTTAATTACTTATATATGTCACCACAAAAAATAAAAGAGCATGGGGTCGATTCATGATTCCCGATAATGGTAAGCCCAGTGCACATGAACATGATATCCCATGAGGAGGCACATGGAAGGAATTCCACTAAATCCCTCATAAGCGATGAGGGTATGGTGACTGGATGGGGGTGGGTGAAATGGGCGAGCAGGATGTCGCTATATGCTCTGCTGTGGGGAGGAGCACGGTGAGCGTGGGCTGGGTGGGGGCAGAGGAGCTGTAGGGGGTGGTGCTGTGGTGGGCTGCTGAGCTGCTGCCATGGCGCCAGGGTTGGCCTGTGGTTGGGTGGGTGAGGTACCTGGTTCGGTCCAGGCGCTGATGCCATTTATTCATGCGCCGCCTGAACCTTTTAATTTTACAAGTTTTCACCCCGACATGCACCCCCTGGAGCTGAGAATCCTTTTAGTAGGGAAAGCATTGAAATATATGTCCCCGGCACCGTTTTCCTGTGCGCCTGAGTGTCAGAGTGCCGAAAATGTTTTTGGCACTCTGATTGCGTGATAACGGTGATCACCTTTAGGCTTTCACTGTTATCACATAGAACCCATGAACATATGGTGCATGGGGCTTTCGGCATTCCCCGGCGAGCAATTAGGATTCTCAAGTCTGTGCGCCAATTCCCGTAACTTAGACCAGCTTTTTCTGGTCTAGCTTATGGCAATGTTGACTAGCCATTTTATGGGGTTTGCACCAAATATTTGGAGCAAGCTGCTGTAATTTGGGAAAGCTGTCGCAAATGTGCTTGATCTTTCTGAATTGGGTGCATTCTGCAACAAAGCCATTGGCACAGCTGAGCTGACCATCAGGTCTGACATAAGGCTTGGCACAAGCCCCACATCTCCCTTTGTGAATTGGGGCCAAACTATTTTAAGTTGCCAGTGAACTTTAAAGGGCAGCTGACATCTTTTTACCCTGGGGCAAACAAAGCCACATCAGGATATTGTCAGCCATGGGGTCTAAATAAGTCATTTTAAATTCCTTGTCTCAAAGTATTCCTATGATGATGATGATGGGGGGGGGGGTATGTCATGTTGCATTGTAGTAACGTTACTAACCTTAGCAGGAAATATGGCTCCTAAGTTGAAACCATCTTATATACTGAGCAAATTCTTTATTTTATTTAGATCGTGGGGCAGGCTGCTCCCTGGTGTGACTTCCTACACCAACTGTATCAGTGGCTCATGTGGACAACCTTACTTGCAACAAATGGGAATGGCTCGGCAGTGGGGATAATGTGGTGTGGTGCAGGTTTTGACATAAGTCCTGTGCCATCCTTTGAAAGTCTAGCCCATAATGTTACTTGGGGATCAATCTCTCAGTGATTATCAGTCAAATACAATGATAAAGAGGTAGGTTTCAGCAGGGACTTGAAGTGGATAAGGGAGTCCTGTGCCCTCAGTTCAGGGGTAGATGGTTCTACAGACATGGGGAACAACTGGAGACTGCTTGCCTGCCTTAAAGCAGCAGTATTTGTTATTCACCTCATGTCATTTGCTGGCAATAATGCTAACATACTAACATACTAACATACTATTTGCCAGCAGATTAGGCCTTATGGTCTATCAAGTCTGCTCGAACCTAGATCCTTAGTTGGGTGCCGAGACCCTCCCATCCCTTGTGCTCCAGAAACCCCTATCATCCATCCCCACCCCCCCGGGACAGGCCACCATCTGATACATCCACTTTCTGTGTCTGTCCCACCCTCTCTTAAAGCTCTCCACTGTGGATCTCTGAACCAGCTCACCAGGCAGAGCATTCCAAGGGTCCACCACTCTCTCAGTGAAAAACCTCCTCCTCTTTTCCCCTCACCCTTCCACCTTCCAACTTCAAACCATGCCCTCTGGTGATGCCTCCCTGCTTTAGTCTAGATCCCTCCATGTTTACCCTATTTATTCCCTTGAGGTACTTGAAGACCTCAATCATGTCCCCCTGTCTCTCCTCTCCTCCAATGAAAACAGGCAGAGCTCCTCAAGTCTGTCCTCGTAAGTCAAATCCCCTAGCCCTCGTATCATCTTTGTTGCCCTCCTCTGTACCCTCTCCAGGGGCTGTATGTCCCTCTTCAAGTGTGGTCTCCAGTACTGTACACAGTACTCAAGGTGTGGTCTAACCAGTCCATTGTACAGCGGCAGAATCACTTCCTTGCTCCTAGAGGTGATCCCCCTTGCGATGCATCCCAACATCCTGTTTGCCTTGCTAGCTGCTCTCCTGCACTGCTCAGTGTTATTCATACATGTATCCACCATGACCCCTAGGTCTTTTCCCCTGTTGAGGCTTCCAGCACCTCCCTCCCAGGGTGTACCTGTGTTTAGGAGTTTCCCGACCAAGATGCAACACCTTGCACTTGGTGATATTGAAATTTAATTTCCATGTGTGAGCCCAGCTTCCAGGGTGTCCAGGTCCTTGCAGGGCCAACCTCCCTCTTCTCCTCAACTACTGCTCCCATCTTGGAGTCATCCATGAAGAGACTCATTTCACCCTATACCATCCCTGATGTCTGATATGTGCATTAAACAGGATGGACCCAGGACGAGCCCTGTGGTACCCCACTACCAACCTCTGTAGGGTTCGAGCTCCCCACAGACCACTACTCTCTGAGTCGTCCAGCTATCCAGTTTTCAATCCATCTGACCATCAAAGGGCCTACTCCTAACCCCATCAGTTTCTCCACCAGACCATTGTGGGGGACAGAGTCAAACGCCTTGCTGAAGTCCAAGAATAATACATCCACAGGCTTACCTCTGTCCAGTTCTGATGTTACCCATTCATAGAACTCCACAAGGTTGGTTTGACATGATCTACCTGGCACAACCCATGCTGCCGACTATCCAGACCTCCCACCTCCTCCAAGTAAACCCCCAATCGTTCCTTTAGTATACTCTCCATTAATTTTCCCACCACGAGGTTAAACTGATGGGTCTATAGTTTCCTGGTACTTCCTTGACCCCCTTTATGGATTGGTACCACATGTGCCTCGCGCCAATCCTAGGTACCCTCCCTGTCTCAAGTGACCTGTTGAAAAGCTCCATGAGAAAGTGCAGCTAGTATTCCGCCAATTCCCATAGTACTCTCGGATGAATGCCATCCGCCCAGGAGATTTGTCTTTCTTTAGGGCCTTGAGGGCAAACCACACCTTTGGTGGGATGGCATCATCCGTCCCTCCACCTTACTGGTCTTTTTATCCTTATCCAGATGTGACACCCTGGGGTACCTTTCCTCCCTTTGCTCCATTTCTGTTGCTCCCCTGATCCCACTCCCTGCCTTCTATCCCTTTGTGCCTTGCTTTGTAGATATCCCATCCCTCCTAGTGAACACAGAGGCAAAGTACTCATTAAATACCTCTGCCTGGTCCCGCCTCTTCCACCCACCCTCCTTCTGATCTCAATCTGCTGAGATGGCCCTTAGTTTTTCTCCGCTCCCCAATGTACGGAAGAACCCCTTTCCCTCCATGTATCCCCTGTGCCAGCCGTTGCTCTTTACTGACTTAGCTCCCTCACCATACGGGTGACTTTTCTAGATGCAAGCTGGTACATTTCCTTATCCTATCCCTCTTGTTGTTTTATATTTTTGTAAGCCGCCTTCTTTTCTCTGACTGCTACCTGGACCTCACTGGACCACCAGCATGGTTTATGTGACTTGCTCCTTACGTTTCAACTTAGCGCAGATCCTGACTGCCTCATGAAGTCCCGTTTTATGACCTCCCATCTCCTTTCCACACTTGTTGTTGAGGTAATCCCTTCAAGTGATCCTTGAGAATATTTCCATGCCCATAAAGTCTGCCCCCTGAAGTCCACTGCCAGTGTCCTAGATCTCACCCCCACTCCCCAATGCTTATTTGAAACCAGACAGTATTGTGGTCACTCCCAGTCAGGGGGTCCTGTACAACCATGTCCTGTACAGATCCCCATCTGCCAGAACCACATCCAGGACATGCCCCTCCCTTGTGGGCTCCATCACATGCTGTGTTAAGAACACATCCTGAAGCCATCCAGCAGCCTCTGCTCCTTGGCCACCTTAGAGGACATGGTTCCCAGTTTGTACCCTGGCATATTAAGGTCCCCATCAACACCACTCTCCCTTTTGGACCACACTGGCAATGATGTTGTCCAGCAAACCATCCTCTAGAACATCACTCATCCCGGGGGCCTATATGCTACTCCCAGCTTGACCTTATCTCCTGCTGGGGATCGTGGGTGACCCATAAGGCCTCCACGTTTCCTCTGCCTCTTCTACCATAGCAATTCTATGTCATCTCTAATGAACATAGCCACTCCACCCCTCTGCCCTCCTTTCTATCCTTCCTAAGCATAGTGTACCCCTTACATTTAGGTCCCAGTCATGTTTTTGTGCCACGCTTCCTGACTGCCGCCACATCCACCCCCTCGAACAGCATGGCCTGGAACTCTCTGGCAACTTGTTTCCCAAGCTCCTGGCATTTACTAACACTAACCCCACCCCTTATCCCTGATCCTTTTGTCGAACCCACCCAGATTCCTTATACTTCCATCCTCCCCTGCTCCTCCTGAAACCTCCACCTCTAGTCTGTTCCCCCTCCCCTTGGGCAGAGGCTACTCCCCTCATCTGGAGGGAGGGCTTCTAGTCAGCCCTCCTTATCCCTTCCCCCTTACAAGTTTAAACCCCACCTTTCTTGTATGTAGTCAGCCATCCCTGTTTAAGGACTTCCTTCCCTAATGGGGCAAGATGAAACCTGTCCTTGGCATATAGTCCCTTATCCTCCCAAACTCCATTCCAGTTCCTAACACCCCCCAACCCATTCTCTTCACCCACTTCCTGAGCCATTCATTAACCTCAGTGAGCTTCATTTTTTATCCACTGAGGCCTTTGGTACTGGCAATATCTCCAAAAGGAAATGTTGCATCCATTATCCCGACAGACTCTGGCAAATTCTTGAGACCTTGCTTGGATTTCCATAATGCTATTTCCTCTAGATCATTAGTTCCCAAATGCACAAGAAATCCGGTTTCCCTCCACAATCCCTAACCATTTCATACACCATGACCTTTGCTCTGTGCACTGTCAGCCCAGAGATACTCACTACCTTCACCTGGCTATGGCATCCATCCCCTGTCCTCCCAATGGATACCCTTAATCATGAGTCTCCAGTAACAGAACCTTAACACCGCCATCATCCTTATGGTTACCTCCACTATGCCCTCTCAGCCCCCTCCCCACTTTATTCATGATCGCAATTTCATGGGAGTCTTCCTGCCTTATTAGAGACCCCCTTGTCACCCTCCCTTTCTGCCTCCCTTGCTATTTTGCCCACTTACTCAAACTCCCTCTGAATAGGTGTCCCTTTAACCCTCTCTTATCTGAACCATTTATCCTGGCCCTGATGGTTTCCCCTTCCCCGCACCCTCATCCCCCTTGTAATAGTACCCCTGTCTCCAGAGGCTCTCTGTGGGTCCCCTTAGCTAGGGCCCCATCCTTGGTACTGACCTTCCTGCTGAAGGGGCTCTCCCACCTCCTTGTCTCCCAGTTCTCTCCAATCATGCTCTCCTCCTCATGTCTGGAATATGTTGCATCTCCCCATTTGCTTAACATATATGTTTCCTTCTCCTCTGGGACTATGTCTATCCTTTCCATAGCTGTTCTGTGATGCCCTATGGGTATCTGACTCCCTCCCTCGGCCTCTGTATAAGTTTCCTCATTTCCACCAAACCTTCCTCCCCTCTAGGATGCTTAGTATCTCAAATTTATTGTGACACTCTATGTCAGCCTCCATCAAGTAACCCGAGTTTCCCCTGACTGCATCTCTAAACTGACCTCTTCTTCCTCTCTTTTCACTGTTCACCTTAGAGCTCCTTCCCACAGTCTGCTGTTTTAGGGCCTGCACAACAGCCCTCCTGACTCTTCCCTCCAGTCTCCTTGAATTCTGAATTTTCACCCTGTACGCTTTCCCCTTAGCATCAACTTCCCTATCTAAGGGTCCTCTGTCCCTAATATCCCCCCTTCTGCTTGCTGTAGCATAATGTCCTGTAATTTCAGAGCGTTGCCCCCAGCCTCCCCTCAGCCCCACCCTTCTGCTGCCCATATCCACACCCCTTATCCTTGGACACCCCCCAGCTCCCCAGCTTACTCCTTAACCAATATACCTCACTCCTGATACAAGATAGCTGTCTACAGAGTGGGCAGCCTCCCTCTCTCAGGCCCAATTTAAATTATTGCCATCCCACAGCCTGTGCAGCCTACAACCCCTTCGAAGATGCCTGCCATGGTGGAATATGGCCACCCTGATTATCCCTCTGTTTATAATAGCACACCCCCTTTCTCAGTCCCTTCCCCTGAGTACAGTTTCTCTCTATACTGACTGTAGTTATTTACAAACCCAATTTCAACCCCACCAACAAAGTTCCTAAGTCTCACAAACACATACAGTCCAGTATGTGTTCAGTCCCACTAACAGTGTGTAAGCAGACTCCAGGCACTGCGATGATGTCATATAGGCCCACCAACTCCTGTTGCTTCAAATTTCAGTCCCAAACAGAAATACTCAGCCCTTTCAATCCCAACCCCAGTGGCTTTTCAGTATTTAAGAAAGCCTACAAACAGGGTGGGTGGGAGGCTCTTACACAAACACCAGGCAAACAACACATTTAAATTACCTTCTAATTTTCCCTGCCAAACATCTATCCCCAAACCTACAATATCACAGCCCAAGTATCAGTTCAAATTCAAGGTAATAATTTTTAACACATAGAACTAATTTTAACACATAGAACTAATTTCACTAACAAACTATTCAAATATTTCAGTTTAAAACAAAATATAACTCCTGGCCTCTTTTCTACCAACCTGTTGCTTAAGCTCCCAAGTGACAAAATTCATTAATATACCACTTTCTCTTTTCATTTACTTTCTTTCCTGAATGAAGGTACAGGATTTTGAAAAAAAAATTACATATCTTGGTGACATGGTGTGCTGTTTACCATCAGAAACTTGTGGTAGTACAATTCTGCTACAGTCAAAGTATGGATCCAGTACGCACATTCAATAGGTAACCTCAACAGAAGAGAATTTTAACAATTATGAGTGGCAGCCATCTTTAATGACATGAGTCATTAATTACAAAATTAGCTATAAAAGCTGCTGCAAAAGCAGCTGAGAAAAATATAGCTATACTGAAAAAGGATCTAAGCATGTCAGAAATATATTTTTGCTTAAAAAAATTATATGATGAACGCTTTTGCTGACTAACAAATACTGCTGCTTTAGCTAGAGATTTGAGTGTCTGGTGTGCAAAGGACACTGCTATCAGTGGATTTAAGGATGAGAAGAGAAATTTTGTACAGTATGCACTCACTCAAGTTCATGATCCGCTTTAGCTATTTTCAAGTCTGACTTAAAAAATGTGCAGGAACTATGGCCTCCTAATTTGAAGTCTTCTCAAATATGGAGCAAACACTTGTTTTATTTAGCCCCTGGGGCAGGCTGCACCCTGGTGTGACTTCCTGCTCCAGTTGTGTCAGTGGTTCATGCAGACCAGCTTCCCACTGTTGTTGTGATCCATGTCAGATGTAGTTTCACTATATGGCCATATCTTGCTTTCCTATATTATAAAGACAGCATGGTATTGAGGATAGAGCACTGGCTTAGTAATAAGGTGGCACAGGTCTAGGTGCATACTGTGTGATACTAAGCAAGTCACTTAACTTCCTTGTGCTCCCAGGTCACATCTAGAAACAAGCTTCAGCTTAGTGTGCTTCTCCTGGTTAAACAATGTTTCCTTCCTTCCCTTCCCTATTCTACTTACAAAATGGACTATTTATTTTTTAATATGTAATTCAAGTAGGGTGTAAGAAAATAATTAATGGTTACGTGACGTGTTCTGACCAATGAGGTGACAGGATTTTCGTGGCCCAGTTTATAAAAATGGATAAAAGCAAGACCCCTCAGAAAATGAAATGTTGCATCTCAGCTGGGCTATCTTGAATAAATAAAGAAATAGTTAAATCCTTTGTCCTCATAGTTTTTTTTTTTTAGCTGTTTAACCAGGAGTAGCACACTAAGCGGAAAGTTTTTTTTTTTTACAGGTGCAGCCTGGGAGCACAGGGAAGTTAAGTGACTTACTCAGGATCACACAGTCTGCAAGTGGAAGCTGTGGGATTCAAACCCAAGTCTGGTCTGCTGGATGTCACCATATTTGCAGCTCAGAGCCTTAAACCACTGTGTTAAACTGCCTCCCTAATTACAAATGTATTATGTAGAAGAGTTAAAGGGATATAGTAAGAATCCCAAAATACATTTTTCCCATAGCATGCCATTGCCAGTCATGCTTCAGATGTTGAAGCTGTAATTCGTTTTGTAAAAAAAATCTGTCATAATCATTTTTTTAATGTTTTATCAGTACATTTTTCTGCCTGTCCCCCAATTTTTTTTTTGTGTGGCCACACCCCCAGTATGATGTTATGCAAGGGATGTTTTATATACAGCAACAAGGAATTCTAAGTAAATTATAAAGGTGATTTAAATGTTCATGACTCAGAGGTGCAGTCCCTTATTTTGGTAGTGGCCACTGCAGTACAGCACCTAATATTTAGATGTATTTGTTTATGTATTTTTTTAAAGGTTTCACCTGGAAAGACACACTGAGCAGACAAGCTAGTTTCCAGATGCATCCTGGGAGAGAGGGGGAAAGGGGCACCAGTAGATACATATGTAGCAAGGCATTGTGGGTATAGGACATAGCATTTTCTGTCTCCCTACTCCTGTTTTGCTAAAATACCAAGACTGACCAACAGAGGTCTCTGTTCCAAACCAGCTGGTGTTTACTTCTAATTAAAAGAATACAAGTGTATTTATTATATTTTAATGTGTTAGTAATTACTTTTTACTTTAATGATAGAATATCTGTGCAGTGACACAAGTGGATTTTCACCTTTGCTTCTCACACTGCTAGTAAAAAAGAATTTTGCAGACTTCTGGTATTGTTAGTCATGTCAGAAACTGCCAGCTACTTAATCTGATTGTTTTCTCACTAGCAATTGGTGACATACAAATAAGATTTTGGAAAAGTAAGTAAAGAAACAAATAAAAGAAAACTGAATGATTGCAGAGGCATCTAAAAGCACCAAACATTCAGTTTCCCATACTAAGCATTAGTTCTTTAGAAGCTTTGTTTACCTGGCATGATGTCACAGTTGGGGGCTGTGGCACAGAGGAAAAAAAGGGCTTGTTATGCAAATGAAGCAGAGCACAGAAATAAAAGCATTTTTCCATGGAAAACAGCACTTTTGAACAGTTAAAATGTTAGGAGATTAAATCACAACTCTTGTAGGTTACTATTGCCATTTGTCATGGTACATGTTGGTAGCTCCCTTTAAGACATTGTCTTACGCATATCAAGTAGCATGCAGTAATTAAAGAGGTCCCGATATACATGGACATTGATGGTGGAAGCATCACAGAGACAACTTTGCAGAATCATCCTTTTAAATGCATTTCAGCTTGAATGTGGGTGTGTGTGTGTGTGTGTGTGTGTGTGTGTGTGTGTGTGTGTGTGTGTGTGTGTGGGGTCAAAAGGAGCAGATGCTAATTCAAATGGATTTTCTGCTTGTGTCTGAATGTGCCTGACCATTCCAAAATTCTGGGGCCCTACTTACAAACTGTCGTGAATTTTTGTGACCGTTTCCATGCTTTGTGGCAGCTTGCATAGACAAATATTCCATGCATCAGAAAAGGAAGCATACATCAAAAAATGTCATATGCATCAAAAATGGTGCACACGTGAAAAACCTAATCATGCACCAAAAAAAGGAAGTGTGAATAAAAAATGCTGCATGCATCATAAAGGATGCAAGCATAAAAAATGCTGCATGCATCAAATTAGGATGCGTGCATAAAAAATGCTGCATGCATCAAAAAAGAATGTGTACATCAAAAATGCTACGTTCATCAAAAAAGGAAGTGTGAATAAAATACTGCATGCATCAAAAATGGAAGCATGCATAAAAATGCAGGATGCATCAAAAAAGGGAACACTTAAAAATGCTGCACAAATCAAAAAAGGAAGTGTGCATCAACAATGCTGCATACATCAAAAAAGGATGCATACATCAAAAAATACTGCATGCATCATAAAGGATGCATACATCAAAAAACACAGCATGCATCATAAATGATACATACATAAAAAAATACTGCATGCATCATAAAGGATGCGTCCATCAAAAAATGCTGCATTTATCAAAAAAGAATGCGTACATCAAAAAATGTTGCATGCATCAAGAAAGGATGTGTACATCAAAAAATGCTGTATGCATCAAAAAGGAAGTGTGCTTCAACAATGGTGCATGTATCAAAAAAGAAAGCATACATCAAAAAATGCTGCATGCATTAAGAAATGGGGCATGCATCTAATAAAATGAAACATGCCTCAATTTTTAACGCAAGCTCTGCCATTTTCATCTGTGACAGGATATGTGACCAGATTCATTTATTCATTTCTGTTAGTTTAAATGTCCTTCTGTTACAGGTTCTGCTTGGGCTGGACAAGATGGCTGCCAGGTCAAATGTACAAGCAGCTTAAGAGAGCTGGTCACGCACTGTGGAGGTGCTGACGTTCTCGTGGGAAGGTTAGCAGTATTGGCTGATAGGAAGAGCAAGGCGGAGACAAGCCATGATCCCAGTGGGGAGTCAGTTTGGGGATATGTCCCCATGTCAGGCTATGGATCCAGGTGCATGTCATAAAACCTATCGGCTAAGGTGACGATGTCACACACACACACACACATGCTGGGGGAACTGTCACTGAAGGAAGAAGTCACTCCCTCACAGCCCTGAGCACAAAAATTGGGATGCTGGGGATCCAGCTCTGTCTCTCCCTCTCTCTCTCTCTCTCTCTCTGTGGGAAATTTGACATCTGAAGAAGGGGAGCACTGCCAAATAAATCTAGCTGAATGGTGAGGGGGGCACAGCCTAGGGGAAGTGTCTTCTGTAGCTAGCGGCAGGTAAAGAGACTTAAGGTGAGGCTAAATTTCAGATTTTTCTAACCAACTGTCAGTTTAACTTTATTTTTTATTTCTTAGTAAACGTGTAAACCTTTTATCTTACTGTAAATATATCATGTTTGTGAACACCTGCAGTATCTTCTAGTAAAGAATCTATTTTTGACTGCCGCGTTATTGACAATGTAATTATTTCTGCTGGACTCTGTTTTTAGTCTGTTTCTGAAGGGCACTCTACCAATAGATATTGTGTTGACCTTCCTGAGCCTGAACAGGGCCAAAAGTGGTTTCCTGGTATAACCAGGTGGTGGCAGAGAATTAGAAGTCCCCGACAAAACTGCCTTGTAAGCTGGGATGGCCCAAGGGGCAGTTTTTGTCACAATATCCAAACTGTAGATGCTGTTAGATGATATAAAAGATGGTTTAACAGTGCTGGTTGAAATCTGCTATGAGAAGAAAGGTAGATGGATCTGGTTTGAAAATCTTATACGTATTTAACTTACTACTTTTCATAATAACCATGCACACTGTCATGAAAACACGACCATTGCCTCTCAGACTTCATCTGCTCTTGATTCTTGTTTACATCTGATTTCATAATTCCCCTTGACATCACAGTCTGTTGCTGGGGAAACACTTGTGAAGGCATGACAAGCAGAGGATTGTGAGGACAGGTGTAGACAAACAGCCAGAATAGATGAAGTAGAGGGGACAGTGATCATGTTTTCATCATGGTGTGCATAGTTATAAAGCAAAAGAGAAAATAAAGAATACTGTATATAGAGACATAGAAACAGAAACTGATGGCAGAAGGGGACAAGACCCATCTAGTCTGCCCGATATGGGTAGCTACCACTCCCCTGCTATCCTTTCTGTGAAATTATACCTTTGTGCCTGTAACAGGTGTTTTTGAACCCTTTTACAGTTTTGGCCTCTACCACTTCCCGAGGCAGGCAATTCCATGGGTCGACCTCCCTCTCAGTGAAGAACTTCCTAACACTGCTCCTGAATCGCCCACTCTTGAACCTCATATTGTGTCCTCTAGTTCTGATGCTTTTCTTCTCCTGAAGGGGCTCCTGTACCCCTATCTTATTTATACCCTTGATATACTTGAATGTCTCAATCATGTCCTCCCTCTCCTTCCTCTGCTCCAGGGAGTACATGTTGAGCTCCCTCAACCTATCCTTATATGCCATTTGATGCAGACCCTGAATCTTTCCTAAGGTACTGCCTCCAGAACTGTATGCAGTACTCCAAGTAGGGGTGCACCAGTGCCTGTAAAGTGGCAGCACCACCTCCCTTCTGTGACTCGTGATTCTCTTCCCTATGTAGCCCAGCATACCACTGGCCTGTAGCTCTGCCTTTTCACACTGCTTCCCCACCTTTAAGTCATCTGATATAATGACTGTTAGGTCTCGCTCCTGGTTGGTGCATGTCAGCTGCTCCCCTCCCAGGTAGTATCCCACCTTGGGGCTTCCCTTGCCTAAGTGCATGATCTTGCACTTTTTGGTGTTAAGCTTCAACTGCCAGGTGTCTGACCACTCCTTGAGTTTCCTCAGGTCTGATTACATGCTCTTGACTCCTTATGGGGTGTCCACTCTGTTGCAGATCTTGGTTTTATCTGCAAACCGACACACCTTCTCTTCCAATCCATTACTGATGTCGGCTATGAACACATTGAAGAGTAGAGGTCCTAGCACTGACCCCTGAGGCACTCCACTAGTCACTTCCCTCTCTGTCTATACCACTCCATTTACCTGCACCCGTTGTGTGCTTCCCTTCAACCAGTTGCTCACCCAACCCACCACTTCCTTACCTATGCTGATGTGGTCCAGCTTCTTTACCAGCCTTCTGTGTGGAACTGAGTCGAAGGCCTTACTAAAGTCCAGATAGAGCATATCCATTGCTCCCCCTCGGTCCACTGCCTTCATCACCCAGTCAAAAAAGCTGACCAGATTTGTCTGGCATGACCTTCCAGCTGTGAAACCATGCTGTTTTGGATCATGTTGCCCACTGGATTCCAGATGTGCTACTATTCTTTGCTTGAACAGTGTCTCCATCAGTTTTCCTACCACCGATGAGAGGCTCACTGGATGGTAATTTCCAGCCTCCTCCCTGCTCCCTGATTTGTGAAGTGGGACCACTGTCACCCTCTTCCAGTCTTCAGGCACTGTCCCACTTTCCAGTGATTTGGTGAAGGGCTCCACCAGGGGCGCTGCTATCACACTCCCCAGTTCCTTGAGAACTCTTGGGTGAATCTCTCTGGCCCCATGGCCTTGTCCACCTTTAATTTATTTACGGCTTCCAAGACTTGTCCTTCCGTGAAGGGGCTCAAGTCTACCCCTGGTACCTGGGTGCAACTGTTTTGCAGGTTGGTCCATCCCCTGCTTTCTCCCTTAAAGTATATCAACGTCTCTATCATATCTCCCTTCTCCTTCTCTCGTAGGGTGTACATATTGAGATCCTTCAGTCTCTCCTTGTAGGGCTTATAATGCAGACCTCACACCACTTTAGTTGTCCTCCTCTGGACCACCTCCACTCTGTCAATGTCCTTCCAGAGATGTGGTCTCCACAACTGGGCACAGTACTTAAGGTGGGGTCTTACCAGCGATCTATACAGGGGCAGCACCACTTCACTCTTTCTGCTGGTGATACCCCTTCCTATGCACCCCAGTATCTCACTAGCCCTCCCGTCTGCCCTGTCACACTGACTAGCAACCTTTAGGTCATTCAATATGATTTCCCCCTGGTCTCTTTCCTGCTTGGTAGTTGTCAGTACCACTCCACCCATTTTGTACTCTGCCCCTGGGGTTCCATGCCCAAGTGCATTATTTGCACTTTTCTACATCGAAACCCAGCTGCCATATCTCTTACCACTCCTTGAGTTTTTTAAGTCACTGCTCCTCCTTTCCACCTCGCTAGAGTGTCCACCCTGTTGCAGATCTTGGTGTCATCCGCAAAGACGATGACCTTCCCTTCCAGCTCCTCTGTAATGTCACTTACAAAGACTTTATTAAAGAGTACCCATCCCAGCACTGATTCCTGAGGTGCCCTGCTGGTCACCCTCCCTTTCTCAATGCAAAACCCGTTTACCTCCACCCTCTGTCACCTATCCCCTAACCAATTTCTTATCTAGCTTACCTCCTTTTTACCCACCCCTAAACTACCCAGCTTGTCTCCTATGTGGAATGGTGTTGAAAGCTTTACTGAAATCTAGGTAGGCCACATCCACCACTCCTCCCTGATCAAATTCATTGGTCACCTAGTCAAAGAAATCTAGCAGATTAGTTTGACATGACCTCCCTCCTGTGAATCTATGCTGCCTGAGGTCTTGCAACCCGTTGGATTCAAGATATTCCACAATCCTTTGTTTCAACAGTGTTTCTGTTAACTTTCTGCTACCACTTTTGTGAAGTGGGACTATATCTGCCGTCCTCCAGTCCTCCAGAACCACTCCAGTTTCCAGTAATCTGTTAACTAGAACTGTCAGAGGTGCAGCCAGAACCTATCTGAGCTCTGTCAAAATCCTTGGATAAATCTTGTTTGGACCCATTGTTTGCCCAGAAGTACCACTGTATGGTGACGGCGATAATGTTGACAGCCCCAACAGTGACACCCAGATACCGCTGCAGCTGAACCCGATGCACCCGACACCAAATGCCAAGAACCAGAGAAGGCAGTGCAACAGACACACCATTGGACTGCGAGGCACACAGCAGACAGGATGCACTGGCACAGACAGTCCATGACACCAGCGTTACAGCACTGGACCGGTTGGTGCCTCCCCTCGAGCCACAACAGACCTGAGGGACAGCGGAGCGACACTGCAGGTCGTGGGCGGGGGCATCGGTAGGCACCACAGGGACAGCGGGTTTGCAGCATGAGCAGCAATGCCAGGACTGGGGACGCCCGAGGGCAGCAGACACAGGGCACCCATATGGTTCACATGGAGCACCACAGGTGGACAGGGGCCTGGTGCATGGTGCACAGTGGCCATGGTGGTGCTGCCGCTGTCGAGGGCATGTCTGCTGCTGTGGCGGGTTGCTCTTGCAGCGGTCGGGATTCCGGCTGTCGCTGTCCAGGTGTTGGCTTGTGGTGTTGCCCTGACACCGTGCTTCCTATTTTGCCCACTTTCAGATTTGTGAGTGCTTTCAGGACTCTCTCCTCTGAAAAAGAACTAGTGTCCACCTCCCCCCCTTCAAAGCCCCTGTCATTTTTTTTGCAGTCCCACTCTTCCCCTTCCTCTATGAACACTTAGCAGAAGTATTTGCTTAAGATGTCATCCTTTTCCTGGTTCCCCCTCTGCACAGTTCCCCCCTTCCCTTTTTAGCCTTACTATTCCACCCTTGGTTTTCCCCTTTTTACTTACATACCTCAAAAATGTCTTGTCCCCTTTTGATCCTGCCTCTTCAGTTTGTGTCTTTGTGCTCCTTACTGCTTTCCCTGATTCCCTCTGTTTCCCCAATACACCTTGCTATTCTCCTCCAATATCTTCCTATCCTTCTCTCTCTCTGCATCTCCTTGTACCTTCTGAATGCAACCATTTTAGCCTTTACCCTTTCCACCATCTTCCGAGAAACATAGTGGTCTCTTTTTCTTCTTGCTTTTGCTCACTTGTTAGACACAGAGGTTTGTTGCCTTCACTATACCCCCTTGGCAGCCCTGTTCCTCCACCCCTCAGTCATCCCCGCTGCCATGTCATCCCTGAGGCATTTACCCATTTTTATAAAATCTGCCCTTCTGAAGTTCAGGACCCTCGCCCAAATGTGGTTCAATTTTGCAGTCATCCTTATATTGGACCGCACTGTATGGTGATCACTGATCTCCAGGTGGTCTCCAACCTTGACATCTGCAACACTGTCTCTGTTAGTGAGAACCAGATCCAGTGTTGCTCCATCATGACTAGGTTCATTGACTAGTTGCCTGAAGAATGCCCCTGTAAGGAGTCCAGGATGTCCATCTTTGTAGCTGAAGCCACAGTTGGGAGGCTCCAATCTACATATGGCAGACTGAAGTCCCTCACCAGCAGCAACTCCTCCTTTTCTGCCATTTTTCCTATGACTTTCAACAGTACCTTATCTATTTATTTATTTATTTTTTATTTAGTTTTTGTTGACCGGGTAAGTGCACTAGACAAATCCTGCCTATTTTCAGGCACGACCCGGGGGAGGGGGATACAGATGAATGCCAACTGACCTTGAACCAGATTAAGCTGTTGATGGTATTTTTAGTGAATGAGGGAAATTTGGCCAGGACACGGAAATTCCCTACTCTGCTGCTGTTCCAGTGGCCAGAGGGAGTAAGAAGCGTTAGTATGCTGTGACTGAGATGACCATGGCTCAGTCGATGGAGAAGGAGGTGGAAGGCGCTAGTGGCGCTGAGCAGTTAATCTGGGAGCATGGCGGGCTTCAAGCCAAGAAAGCATCAGTTCAAAGGAGAAAAAGTCGTTCAAAGAGAGAATGATGGGCGGAGGTGTTTGGTAAAGAGGGGTTCCTTTAAGGCAGCTGTTGCGGAGGACCCCATTCAGGTGGATGACCAAGAAGAAAGCGGCTCCTTTAAAACCGGCAGGGGAAGCCGGCAACCGGAAGTAATGGAGAACGAGGCGAAAGGAGAATTCCAACGCTAGCAGACTTAGCCAGGAGAATCCTGCAGACAGAGCAGAAAGGAGTGGAATTGGAGGTCGGAGGACAAAGAATTGAATCGGAAGGGGGAATCTTATGGTTGGCAGCAAACGAAGGGACAGAGACAGGAGCGAGAGGTAATGGCTCGTCTACTAAACCCTCGTGGCCTGTAAGTACTAAATCTAATCTGAATAACTTTTCAACTATCCCCATCTCAAAAGACTCCGGTTTTGTGTTAAACCCTAAGGTGATGGCGGATGCTAGAGTTTCCCCTGTGATTTTTCAAACGGGACATGGGCTACAAGAAGGAGTTACTGAATTTTGTTTTCAATCTGACAATAAAGACTTTAATGCTTTACAAAAACGGGATGTGGGAGTTAGACAACAAGGTGTAACTGACAGTATGGTGGCAGCGGGGGAACATGATAGCTCCTGAACTCCACAAGCTGCTTTATCAGCTGCAGGCTGGCAACAGAAAGAACAAGGAGTATGGACACCTGATTCTTCTTGGGAGGATGTTTGGGGTTTAAAGTCTGCCTTGCCTGAATGGAAACCAGGAGGGGGGAGACAGTCTTCCTGCCTCTGATAGTACTATTGTTCAAAGAAATAAAAAGGAGGAACAGTTTTCTGTGGTAGAGAAGAAGACAAATTCTGTGACTGCAGTTCAGGATAAGAGGGTTAGTGTAACTAAAATTGAGCAGTCTGAAGTTAGTGGAGTGCAGCCAGTAAAGCCCCTTTTATCAAGTTTATTTTCACAGAGTAAGAGGGAGGCGGCACCAAGGAGGAATGCGGTAAGGATTCGTTATAAAGGGAGTTTGAAGGAAAAGCCTAACCGATATTATGTTGGTAGAATGCTAATTAAGGATTCTTTGAAGTTTTCCCCTAGGGATGTATTTGCTTTTATCAATATTTCAGGTGAGGACAATTATGATATTAGCTTCCGTTCACCTGCTTTACTTGATCTGTTCTGGGAAAGGTACAATCAGGTAAAGTTTTCCCCGTTATGGACACCTTTTTTTGTTATTCCTCTGTCCAAACCGTTGATAAAGTTTGTGACGGTAATGTTCAGAAATGAGGGGGTTCAGGTAGAAGACATTAAATTTTGGCTATCACAAAAGTGTGAAGTCTTAAGTGAACCAGATCCCATCTTAGACTCTGAATTATTTTGGACAGGAGGGTGGAAGTTTAAAGTGAAATTGAGACAAACAACGTCAGGGGTGGAACATATTCCTAATTCCTTTATGTTAGGAAGAGATAGAGGGGTCTGCTTTTACAGTGGGCAGCCCAGGGCCTGCTATAAATGTGGATCCAAACGCATTTATCGAATGTTTGTGACCAACCTAAATGTGATAATTGTGGAGAAGTGGGTCATATCACATTATTTTGTTCAAACACTTTAAAATGTGACTTATGTGACGAAATAAATCATGCTTTTAAAGATTGTCCCTAGGCAGCCAGAATAAGCAAACTTGTGGAGTTTGGACCTCCTAATACAACAAGCTCAAAATGCAGGGGTATTTCAGCATGAGGTGTCCACAGGGGTTAAAGAGGTAATAGTTCCTCCAAGCATGGTTAAACAGACAGAAGCAGTGAAGGTAGCTGAAAAAGTGGTTGAGCAGCAGGAAGCTGGGAAGGGTACTAAATCTTCTTCAGCGGTTTGTTATTCTGATGCTCTGGAAGGGAAAAGTGTGCTTGGTGTGGTGAGCCTCTACCGTCAGTAGCTCCACCATGCTTGAGGCGGTCTAGTAGGACTGCTAAAAATCTAGTGCCTGTAGAATTAGAGAGTATTGAGTCCAAAAACCCGTTTGCGGAATTATCTTGGGGAGATTCTGAGATGGATATGGGGGATACTGATTCCCAAATTTCAGTGCAAGAGGGAGGGGGAGTAAAGAAGGATGATTACAAAGGAAAAAAAAAGAAGAGGAGAAAAAAATGAGAATAGTTTAGTCTGATATTTACTCTTGGTGAACTAGGCAGATGGATATTACATGGGCTTCTTTCAATACCCGTAGTCTGTTAAAAACCCTGAAAAGTAGCGATATTTCAAATAATAGCAGATTTGCATGTATCCATTTGTTTCTTGCAGGAGGCGTGGATGTTTGCGAGTAGTCAAGTTAGTGCTTTTACTCAGGATTGGCCATGGGGACCTTCATTTTGGTCTTTTGGTGAGGATAGAGCCGATGGGATAGGAATTCTTTTAATTCCTTTAACTTTAAATTACATAAGTTGATAGAGGTTTGTCCTGGGAGGTTTTGGTTATAGAAGGTGTTGGTTTGAAAAAGTTAGATTAATCAATATTTATGGACCACAATCTAAAGCTGGGAGGGTTGCGTGTTTTTCGGATATCGCCCTTTTCAATAACACATATTCCAGTTTTTTGGGGAGACTTTAATTGTAATATAAAAGGTCATAGAGGTAAGGATAAGTTGGAGCAAGGAAACAGAAGATTTATTGTGATTCGGTTTGTCTTACTAATATAGTGAAAACTGCAGATCTGGTGAATTGTATAGATAGTAAGGAAGGTGGTTTGTTAGGTACCTTTTTTACTAAAGGAAAAAGTTTTATGATTGATTATTTGTTCATATCTAAAAGGATCTTGTTTCATAGTCCCCAGATTGTTCCTATGGAATTCTCAGACCATGCTCTGATACTTATCAAGGTGGGGACACAGCAAACGTTGTTTAGACATAAAACAGTGTGGAAATTGAATACTTCAATTCTTCATGAGACGATAGTTTCTAATTCCATTCGCTGTATTCTGGATGCCAGGTTGTCAGTGGCCTTTTTATACCAAGATCTTGGGGTCTGGTGGCAGGAAACTAAAAATGATTGCATTTGGTGGTTTAAAAAATATGGGGTTGGGAAGATGAAACAAGATTTTTTTGAATATCTTAAACAACAGCTCCAATATATATTGTCATGTGCAAATTCTTCTAGAGGTAATTTTTCAGAGCAGATAGATGAAATTAAAGGTCTCATGAAGAAGAGACAGTATGATAGAGCAAAATCACTTCAAGCGTTTACAGAATCATTTAAAAATCTGTTTTGGAGATCCTTTTGAACTCTGTAAATCACTTAAGGAGAAGAGAAATTAGAATTTTTATACCAAGGAGATACTAAGGTGTTTTCTATTACAGCATTAAAATTATTCAGAGCACTTTAGGGATCTGGAACCAAAGGTTGCTCCATCGTCTCTTCAGATTAGCCAGTTTTAGGTCCTAAATTAATGGTAGCAGGAATAATGAAGGCCTGAAGGAATTAGGACGGCCCTTTTCAAAAATTGAAATTTTGGAAGTCATTAAGTCATTAAAACAGAATGTATCTCCAGGTATAGATGGGCTATCACATGGTTTTATAAAGCCTTTTCATCTGAATTAGTGGAATGTCTTTGTTTGGTGTTTAATTTTTTTCTCTAAAGGGTGGTGTTAAATTCTTTTACAGAAGGCGTCAGACTTATATCTTTAAATCTGGAGATAGAGGTTATTTTAGAAACTGGAGGCCGTTAACTCTGTTGAATACTGATTACAAAATCTTGACTCGTTGATTAATAATAGACTTAAAAGGGTTGTGGAGGGTTGTTTCTTCCTATTCAACACAGTGGTATTCAAATAGAAGAATTCATTCAATATTATGTTTAATTAGAGACATAATTGAGCAAGTCTGGAAGGAGGGTCAGTCAGGGGTAATTGTATCTGTGGATCTGGAGAAAGCATTTGATAGGGTAGATCATGATTTTTTTATTTGCATCCCTAGATTGGTTTGGTATTCCTCAGTCTATCATACAGCTCATAAAAGGGTTATATACTAATGCGAAAGTATATCCAGTTTTGAAAGGTACTTTGGGAGAAGGTTTTATTGTAAAATGTGGAGTGCGGCAGGGGTGCCCATTAAGCCCGCTATTGTATAACTTCTCTTTAGAACCTTTATATAAGGCAGTCTGTATTCCACCCTTGTGGTCGGAATTAAGGTTCCAGGGGCTTGCACCCTGTCTTATACAAACATTTGCTGACGATATTTGTCTTTTTTTCTAATCATATGGATTTTTCTGTTTTTTACAGTATTTCAGGCCTATGCAGGTGTAGCTAATGCTAAATTGAATGCACATAAGTCTAAAGGTTTGTTGTTGGGTGCCTGGCAAAGAGAATTGTTTTATTCAAATCAGTTGAATTTTCACTAAATCCCTTGAAAATTTTAGGAGTAGAATTTACAAATCAGAATAGTCCTTTTGAGGTTTGGTCAGGTGTTTTGGACTCTGTTTTACAAAAAGTAGCGCTTTGGAAAAGGTTTAAGTTTTCTAAAATTAAAAGGATTCAGATAATTAGGCAATTTATTTTACCTAGACTGCAGTATATAGCGGTTATTTTTCCTTTGCCAGTGCAGCTAGAAACAAATTATATAGCATCTGTTTTCAGATGTTATGGGAAATAGATTGAATCCAGTAAAAGGGGATGTACGTATCTTGACAAAAACAAGCTGGGTTAGGGATGGTGGACCCGGTGGTATTTTGTTTCTCTCTTTTCATCTCTTTTTATTTAAAAAAAAGTTTGGGGGGTTCTACAGAGTTTGACAGTTTAGTCTTTCAGAATCTGTTGGAAAAATATCTGAGCATGTGGAGACCTCTGGCTCCTACCTGGTCTACAGATTTAAGGCCCCAGGGTATTTTAAAGCCAGCGGCACAGAAATTATTTAAATGGAAAATCTCAAAGACATGATTTTAAGATGTACAACAAAGGTTTGTATAAAGAAATCATGGTTCAATTTTGCATATAGAACCAAACTTTAAAAATTGTTCAAGTCATAATAAAAGTTTGGAACAGTTAAATAATAATAGACTTCCTCCTTATATGTGGGAAAATTTATGGCTAATTATGTATGGGAAACTAAATGTAAGGGTACTGCAAACATAAAGCTGTTGAAGAAAGAAGTTGTCCTTACCCAGAATGTGTTAATCAAGAAGAGACGATGGAGCATTTTTTTGCATTGTTCTTTTCCCACTAAATTATGGGTTTATTTAGCTCGGATTTGGGATCTCCTTGGTTACTTTACATGGATTCGATCTCCTGGTTATTGAGAATTTTCCACAGTTTTTGAATGGTTTTGAGAAAAATACGTTAAGGGTGTTTTTGGCCTGTCTGAGGTTTTGCTTATGGCAAACTAGAGTTCAATGGGTACTATACCAGAAACGGCCATCATTGGAGGGTTTTAGAATTTATGTAACTAATGTTTTGAATAAAATTTATATGGAAGAATGTCAAATTTATAGTCTGGGTAAAGTTAAATTTTGGTGGAGGGGATTTCTTCATTTCATTAAATATAAGTAAAAACAATATCAAGGGGTAAAAGTTACTAAAGGTTATGCATGGAATTGTTTAGAAGTTGTTTTATTTACTTGTGAAGATTTGGAATATGCGAGTTTAAGTTTGTTTTAGCTTTTATTTTAGTTTATGTACAGAAATATGAAAGTTTATTGGTTTGCTGTTCTTTGTTCTTGTGGTTGATTTCTATGTGAATATTTTAATAAAGTTACCCCTACTCTTTTCGATAAGTGCCATGGGATCTTTAACATCCACCTGAACTACCACCAATCCAGGCAGATGGGACCTCGGTTTAACGTCTCATCCGAAAGGCGGCACCTCAGAAGTGCAGCACCCCTCTCATGCTGCACTACAGTGTCAGTACTGGGATATTAACCCAAGTGCCAGATGTGGGAACTGAACCCACAGCCCTCTGATCTCTCGGCCTCAGAGGCGAGTGTGCTACCTACTGAGCCACTGACACTGACATCTCCTCTTCCTGTGCTGGAGGTCTGTAGATCACATCGGCGTGAGTAGTGGCTCTGTTTCCTGACTCCAGGGTGACGCATAGCATCTCTGCCCCCCCCCCAAAATTCCCTGTATCTCCATCGCTTTAATGCTTTCCTTTATATAAAGCATCACACCTCTCCTTCCCACCTTGACCTTCCTGAACAGAGTATAGCCTGGTATGGTCATGTCCCAGTCATGGTTTTCAGTGGGCTATGACTCAGTAATGACCACAATATCCAGGTCAGCCTCTGCCATGATGGTCTGTAGGTCTGACATCTTATTTCCTAGACCTCTAGCATTAGCACACATGATCTTCCAGATTTTGTTAGCACTCTACTTGTTATCCCCTTTTTGTTTTTGGCCCCTCCTTCCCCTCTTTTTTTAGTATTTTGTTTCCCCTCTCCATTACTATCACCCTGCTTCCTTTATTCATTTGCACCCTTGGGGTTCCTCTCCCCTCAGATTCTCCCTACTCTCTACTTCAGCCTGGGGGGGCAGTTTCTGCTTCTCCAATTTCTTCTCCTGCCCCCTCTTGGCTAGTTTAATTGTCTACTGAAGGGACATTTAAACTTTGCTGAGGACTGAGGTTCCCCTCCAGATGGATGCAGGACCTCACTCCTGTATAGGCCCTCATCCTTCCAGGTAAATCCATAGTCCCCAATGTAGCTGAACCCTTCCTCTCAGTATCATTCCTTCAGCCATGAGTTGAAAGTTCTGGTGTGGAAAATCCACTCCTTCCCCCATCATAAGCAGGCAGCACCTCAGTGAAAGTTACTGAGTGTGCTACCTGTCTAAGATCCCTCCCTAGTTCCCTAAACCCACCCCTACACTTCCCAACGCTGTCCTTAGCCAGGTCATTTGTCCCCAGGTGGACAATGACTTCCAGCTCCCTCTTCCTTCCTGCAGCATTAACGATCCCTAGGATACATTTTGCATCCCTCCTGGCCATGGTACCAGATAGGCTCATTAACTCCCTCTGCACCCCCTTCCTATTCCCAAATCAACCCCCCTGACAATTGAGTCACCCACCAGAAGCTGCTTCCTCCTCCTCTTGGGTTCTCTCCCATCCTCCTTGGTGTCTGCACCATGGAGGGCCCCCACATACTTCCTGGCCCCTATCATGGGTGCCTCCTTCTGGCCCTCCCACCCCATCAGAGTGGTGTAGAAATTTTGTAGTGGTATCAGTTGAGGAATGTGCCTCCATTCCACCCCAGCCTTCCGGAGCCTACCACCACCACCACCGCCCTTCCTGAGCCCACCATAGCCCAATTACTCCTCTGTCCTGGCATCCTCTGAGGTAGTGGTGGTCCTGGTGGCTGTTGGGTGGGGGAGAAGGTCCCCCGAATCCTAGTGTAGGGGAGGTATTTGAGGAATTTTAAATAATTCCTGCTTCTCTTTAGTATTTGCTCTTGTGTTTAATTATCTTTACTACTGCTACCATTGGAGTGAAATTGTATTATTCAGTGCACTTTATGTACTGCTGCAGTCCCCAACCTCTTGTTACTGAGGCTGTCACCACACTTGCTATGCATTGTATCTGGGGGCTGTCTTGGTTATACTACAGTTCTAAAATAAATTAAAAAAAAAATGTTATAGTTCGACCTACTGGTTGTTAAAGTTTCTTAAATGCATGCGTACACCTCAGTTGTGATAAAAGGTGCAGAAATATAAAACATATTATTTATTACAATCATTAAAAATAGACTACACATAGCTACATTTCATGATACAGTGCAGATTGCTTTACCTCACAGTTTGACTCCAGAGATTTGTAAGACTCATCAGTTCATCTGAATCCATAAAACTCACAAGCAAGGATCTTTTTTGTTTGTTTATTTTAAAGTAAACTAAAATGGGGAACATCTTGTAATGTTGGTTCCATCCTTATTTTCACAATGATCTAATATGGTGACACTTTGTTTCCTTAACTATACTGTAGTTACAGTATAACTGCACTGTAACTGTATTGCAATCGCAATGTAGTTACAGGCAACAAACATGCAACTACAGTGTAATTTATCCCTGTTGCATGCAATTAATGATTACCTACCCCTTAGTTACATTGAAACGGACACTTAAAATTAAGTGTGGCCTCTAATATTATTTACCCAGTGGCTATTCAGTTTTCTAAAGCATTAATACATTTTGTTCGTCCTACTATTGCAGCATTCAAACATTTTGCCAAGTTCATTAGACTTTTAGAGTCAATAGATGACACTAAGAGAGGTACAATTAGATGTACTGGCAAGCAAACTTCTCTCAAAAATGGGACTATATAGCTTTTTTGTAACCAATTATACCAGGGGCCTACCATTACAATGTGGTATATATCTTACTCATAGGATTTATTGCATTATCAGGAGACATCACTCTTTACTTTGAATATCCCTATCTTACCTATTTGATCTTTCCAAGTTATCTCATATACAATTTCTACATGCACAATCAAGGGCTGTGGAGAAATCCACAAATCCTACAAACAATTGCTGTTTTCTGATTTTTTTTAATACTTCTGACTTATATGATCCAATAGACAGCAATGGTCAATTATCCCATATGTTTTTCTGTACTGCACCTAAAACTCAGATATTAGCCCCTCTTCCTTTACCCACACATTTAGTTTTAATAAAATAATCCTTGTAAAAAAAATTGATGCATTTTCTAGGAGGCTTATAGGCCTATACTTTCTCAATTCAGTGCACAAACTTTTTTTTTAAAATGACACTGTTATACTCTGCTTCCAAATTTTCTGGACGCAGTAACTACAGTATCAACACATAGTTTAAAATAGTTGGTCAACAGAGGGACCACACTTATGGGTTAGGTTTTGTATATGTAAGTAATAAGCCATGACAAGGTATGCATTTCAAGGATTTTAATGCATGCCCCAGGGGTATGTTAAGGCACAAGGCTGAAGGCTGAGTGTCATTACACCCCAGGGAAGTGCATTAAAATCCTTGAAATGCACACGCTGGAGTGGCTTATCACACTTATAGAATGGGTCACCATCATAAAAGAATTAGTTTGAGTCACTCTGACGGGGATTAAAACTTCATTACTATTTTCAAACAAGTGTACAATACACTAACTCTAAAACTTTTAAAAACTGAAAAAAGTAGTCCATATTAATGCATAAATAGCATATTTTAGCAATAGCTTAACTAGTACTTTGCAGTAAAAGTATATATTAGTAGTGTTAGTTGAAAATATATATTTTCTCTTAACATGTAAATTCTCATATAAATGCACTGCAACATCTCTAAATTTATAAAAATAAGCAGTGTTTAAAACTTTATTTTTATTACGCTGTAATAATATAGTTTCTTTGAAGGCAACATTCTCTTTATTTATAGGACTGAGGTAAAATGTTAGTAAGAAAAAAAAACGTTACCTTGCATTTCAAATCAGTACAAGCACTGTCTCTTAATGGAAATGTGTTTAAAACTTTAAACCTGCCAGGTTGCCTTTTTTTGGTGTGTGTGTGTGTGTGTGTGTGTGGGAGGTGGGGGGGGGGTGATAAATTTCACCTGAAAACACTCATATATGATTCAAATGTACATGTTTTTATAAACTTCAGGAATGTGTCTGTGCAGTTTGGGTCTGCCTCTGCCTATGTAACTGTGTTTTCCTACATTTCCTCTTTGTTTATAAAGTACTATTGCCTACTTTCTTCTTCCTGTTTTTTTCTCTGTTTTCCCCCACATTCAAGATATAAAATTTTTATCATGTAATGTTTATCATGGAACACAAGCATTCAAGATTCTGCTCTGTTCCACTGGCAGAATGTTCCTCTCCTAACATACTGTACACACACACACACAACAAAGGCCTCTTCTCCAGCCAGAGACTCAATTATCTCACTGTCAGAACAAGCAGAAGAGATTTCCCTGGTGAGCATGGTAAACATAGAAGGGGGATTTTCACTGTCAGCAAAGAAACAGTTGTAATGAAGACTATAAACAATTCTTAATGTTTTGAATTTGTTTACATGTGTAAGGAGAGTGTGATGATCAAGGAAACAGAATTTAATTCATTTGTTTTATTTTTTTATGTCAGGTAGTTTTATTTTTAGGGCCCAGCTGAAGGTTTTTGCAGTCTAAAGGTAGCAGCCATGTTTGTGATGGAAGATCAGTTTGGTTGTAGGGGGACTGATGGAAGATAGTTCTGGTTGTAGGAGGACTGATTTGCTCATTGTATGATGAGGTTTAGGACCAGGATGACTGTGCATTTATAGAGATTTAATGTATGGTAAGCTGACATCTCTTAGCCAATGAGATTTCTAGACTTTTTCTTGCCATTTTATAAAATTAGATAACATGACCATTCCTGGTGCTGCACCAATCTTAAAAGATGCAATAGTGTCTATTACTTCATCCTCACTGAAGTTTATACTTGCATTCACTATTAGGATGCCATAGTTTTTTTTTTTTTATTTTTTTTTATTTAGTTGTTTAACTAGGTATAGCACATTACCCCTCCCTTGACTGCCATCACATAATAGAGAGGAGTAATATGCCATACAAACTGTCACCCCTTGCCTCAAAATAATTGTTTGAACCTTTTGCTACCAGCAGCCAGAATGACTTTTGATTCTTAGATTTTCTGTCTTCCTGGAACTCTTCCTATAGCTTATTTCTGTAGCTGCCTTTCTGTTCTTCTAGAAAAAACACCTATGGTCTCTTCTCTGTTGGTTTAGATCCCTCAGATTTGTTTGTGTTGGATTTCTTTTTACTAATCTTGTCTTTTGATTTAAATATGCTTTTATAGCAGTAATTTAGATTTCTCCAGAGCCATGAGGAGGTTTATAGAGGAAAGGGCTCATTATTGAAAATAGATCTGCTAAATCCATATATGCTTGAGCTGGGCCTTTACCTTTGTGTATTATTGCTCTTAAATTATGTGCCTGCTCTGACTCCAAACTACCTAACAGATTGCTTTCATGCTGTGCATTCTTTCTAATACATCTTTGATTCATGATAGTTAGATTAATATTATCTTCCAATATTCCTGAAACATAGAAACATCGGATTTATCAGCAGAATAGGACCACTTCACCCACCCAGTCTGCCCATTTTGTCCCTGCCTATGCTGTCACCACAGACCCAACCTGATTTTCAACTACTCACCCCCCATTCCTATCATGATTGCTTTGTGCCTATCCAATGCATGCTTGATGCCCACCACTACTTTTGCTCCCACTACCTCATCTGGAAGACTTTTGCAGGTGTCCACCACTCTTTCAGTGAGGCATTTCCTAACATTCCTCCTAAATTTCCACCTTCCATCTTCATTACATGTCCCCTTGTTCTTTGTGAGCTTCTCTTTGGAAAAGTACTTCTGTCCTGTAGCTTAATCACAGGTGAGGTACTTATAAGTCTCTATCATGTCCCTCCTCTCTCTCATCTCTTCTGGGGTGTACATGTTGAGTTCTCTCAGTCTGTCCTCATAGGGATTATGATGCAGCCCCTGCAGCATCTTAGTTGTCCTCCTCTGGACAGCCTCTGCCCTGTCTATGTTCTTTCCGAGATGTGATCTCCAGAACTGGACACAGCACTCCAGGTGGAGTCTCACCAATGATCACTACAGTGGTAATACCATCTCTCTCCTTCTGCTAGTGATTCCCCTTCTATGTGCACCTCAGCTGCCAAATTACTTATTTGATTCATTCCTTTTAAGTCCATATAACATGTCACCAGCATATGGTCACTATCTGACCTCCTCATCACTTTAAAATCAATTATCAATTCCATATATTCTAAAGAGTTGATAAGGTAATCCAGCACCATTGCCGAATGTGGACCTAGGCATGTTGGAGCCCCAACAACACCACCAAAAAATCTACTATTAAATAATACCAGCCCATTTTTTCCAAAAGTTCCAGCAGATCCATGCCATTTTTATTTATTTTTATCACTAGAATTTCTCCTTGAGATAGCTTGTCGATTCACAACAAGGAACATCTCTGGCACCCATATGTTATCACTTGTTCGTACCTGAGTATTAAGATCTCCCCCCAGAATGCATCTTGCATTTGAGTTTTGAACCCTAAGCTCTTCAATGATATTTGCTAATTGTCTTCAAATCTGCTTTATTATAGTATTACAAATTTATAGGTGGAAAATAAGCAAATGAGGGACTGATTTTTGCAAAGATGATATCCTTTGGGTGATTTATATGAAGCACAGGCTTGTGCTGCAAGGGCTCAGAGGTCAGAGTTGCTGACTGGCTGCAATAGGACCCTGTGATGGAGTGTATGTCTGTCACACTGCTTTCACCCATGAACTTCTTCACAACCCTACAACACAGGCAGACAAGTTTTGACAGGGGCTGTGGTGGGATTGGTGCCAACCCCCTTTTAGAGATGTTGCGAAATTATATTTCACCAGTGAAATTCCAGTGAAATTGGCAATTTCACCATGCAAAATATTTCACGAAATTTGACTGTTATGCAAAATATTTTGAGGGTGTGAAATGTTTAATTTTGCCCATGAAAGGCAAAATTTTGCCAAAAAAGAGGCAACATTTCATCAATGAAAGGCAAATTTCACAATTTCACAGGCTAATTTTCACCTTCTGAGGGCAAAATTTAAATTTCGCTTCTGTGAAAAATTTTGCCAAACAAACAGATTTCACGAAATATTTGACGTAATGAAATTTGTCAATTTCACACATCTCTACCCCTTTTGTTTTAAAGTTAGCCCTTTAAGACCTCACTGCGCTGCTTGTTCCACTTGCTGGCTATTCATTAGTGGGAGGAGGAATGTTAATAAGCAACACCTGAGCACAATAAAGGGGGAGGGTGACCAGGAAGAAAGGGGTTTCTGTTTCTGTTATGTGGAGACATGCAGAGACTGAACTGCAGTAATTTTTTGCAAAGCTGAATGAATGCTTTTTTGTGTGTGTGTGCATGTGTGTGTTGCTGGAAGTAAAGCAGTTTTCATTTGATGTAAACTGGTGTCCAGAGTGTTCTCTTTGAGAGTGTTCCCTGAGAAGCCACCTGGTTCGCTTCCCTGTCACATGTGGTTAGCTTCAGCAGTGGGATCCAATGTCCCCTTGTCTATATAGGGGTAAGATGGACTCGGAGACAGTACTGCAATGGCTGGCAGAGCAGTAAGTGCAACTGGTCCAGATACAAAGGGACTGAATGTCTCAGCAAGTGCAACAATAGGCTCAGACAGACCAACAGCTGGCACAGACAGAACAATCACTGGTACAACAGGTCCAGATGCAATGGGACTGGATGGACCAACAAGCAGAATTGCAGACCCAAATATACCTGCAGCAGGCACAACAGGTGCAGAGAGACTGGCAACAAAAGGAGTTTATGATGCAGGTGCTGTAAGCATAGAAAGAAACTGTGCCCCAGCTGCAGGTCACAGAGAATCCAGTTTCTGTAGAATCTCACCCCATGCCAACTAAAATGTGTTCTGAGGATGACCCCGAGTGTACCTTATGACTTTTAGGAGAGTTGCCAGTACCACTGCCTGGCCATGAGAAAGTTGGGCAACTCGCATTGCACCATACCTGACTGGAGATGCTCAAGCTGTGTACAGAAGCCTAACTGACACCACCACTACCAGATACTATGATTAGGTAAAGGTGGCTATCTTAGACCAGGTCAGAATAAGCAAAAAGAGTTACAGATGGAACATTCACATCTTGGGTTTCAAGGCTGAAACGCGACCTAGAGTGCTGACACAAAAATCACAAGACTTGGCTACTCTGTGGTTAAAAGCAGAGATATGCAGTAAAGAGGAGAGTATAGATTTGTTTGTATTGGAGCAGTATGAGAACATTTTGATGGCGTTGCTCCTCTGTGTCCATTCACGTGTATGTAGATGATATGGTACTCTTTACCTCTGGCTCCTCTGCCCTTGACCTCATGGCCCAGCTTAAACTGGACTTTAACAACATCCAGCACTAGTTTCATGAAAACTGAACGTCCCTCAATGCTAAGAAAATGGTCTATATAACTTCTGGCACCAGGCAGAGGCTTACTGGTCTCACCACTCTTCCCTCCTTCCATACCCTTGATGGTGCAATAGTAGAAGATATTGCCTCCTTCAAGTACTTTGGGGTGTGACTGGACTGCGACCTCTATTTCTCTGTTCATGCAGACAAAATCCACAAGAAATTCCATCCCAAACTTGGTGCACTTTACAGGAATAAGAAGAGCATCCTGCTTCCTGCCTGCAGAGAGATCCTTTTGAAGACAATTCTCCCCATTTTCAGCTACAGTGACTTTATTTACAGTGCAGCTTCCAAGTCCACCTGAGCCAGAATACTCCCCCAGTTTCACTTCTTCTGTCAATTTTCCCTTGATAAAACCCTGCACACTCACCACTGTTCTTTGTATATCTGCCTCTCCCTCCCTTGATGCTAGGCACCCCATTGTACCTCCTTTATCTTCAAATTTTGGTTTGCTCCCTCCTCTCTTATCTTGCTTCTCTCCTGTCTTCTTCACCACTACTTCTTATTCCATTTGCAGCACTTGCTGTCGCTCTCTCCCCTATAACATCCTCTGCTGATCACCTTGCATTCTCTTTCTGCTTCCCCTAAACTCTGGGGTTGTCTCCTCCTTACATTCGCTCTCCTTCTTTCCTTCATGCTCTGAAATCTCTCCTTCATGGGTTTCATTACTCACTCCTGCAGTTGCTCCTGACACTGGATCTTGGACTTTCATCCACTGCCCTCCACCTTACACTGTCACTAGTACAACCCCTCTCTCCCAGTTTTCAGCTACTACCCACCCCTCTTTTTACTGCATTGTTTATTGAGCTTTTATTGGCCAGGTAAGCATACTAGATAAATATATGCCTATTGTCAGATATGGCCCAGGAGGTTACAGAGCTATACGGTCAAGGCACACTTTAACAGTAAAAAGACAACAGCATACAGGTGAAGTAACAATAGAATTAAAGATCACAGCAGTTTAAACAATATATACATAAAACACAGTTGTACATAAGCATGGACTTGAACAGACCAGGCACAGCACTGTGGTCCATCAATCATTGGTGGGAGGGGTAACAGGATTAAGTGCAATTACAGGCCAAGTTAGATTTCAGGTGATCCCATAAGATCCCCACACCAGGCACTTGGGTTAAATCTCAATACTGACACTGTAGTGCAGCATGAGGGGGGTGCTGCACTCCTGAGGTGCTGTCTTTCGGATGATACATTTCACTGAGGTCCCATCTGCCTGTTCTGGTAGTAGTTCAGGTGGGTGTTAAAGATCCCATGGCACTTCTTGAAATGAATAGGGGGAGTTTTTATTAATTGAAACAAAACATCATGAGATAATTACACATATAAACTCATGTCCAGTTTCCTAAGAAAGTTATACATAAACAGTCCAAAATTAAACATTGAACATTTTCTCTATTTACACATAATTCCTAAAGAGGACACAATATCACATGAAAAGCAATCACCAGTGTAGATATTTCTAAGTCTAGGCTATCCAGTGTATATTTTTCCATAATAAACCAAATTTCCTCCTGTCAAATATCAAGAAATCTTTTGTTTTAACTTGTAAAAAGGCAGCCTCAATTTGCTTTATAATGACTAAATTTGGAGTGATGGTGTATTGCTTTGAATACTGGCATCTAGCTTGCCACATATAGTATTTAATACAGGCAAATATGATGTTTAGTGTGCTCGGATGATACCTACTTAAAACCCCAGAATAATCCCCAGTACTAAACATTCATACTTAATATGCATGGCAGGGGGGTAGGTGCCACCTAGTGGCCAAATCAAACCAAAATTGTACAGTGAACACACAATTGATCAAGAAATGTTCCATGGTTTCTACAGTTCCAGTACACTCTGGTCTTATACATTGTCTTTCAGCAATTTTGCAGAGAGGAATGTATAAAAAAACAGTGGATTGATCATCCGCAGACCACCTTTTTTTACAGCTAAGTAAGTAAAGTCTCTTTTAATGGGATTTAATCTGCTACCCCAGATCATTTGAAATAATCAGCTAAACAATCTTATTTCCATCTGTGCAGGAAGGGAAGAATATGACTTACATACAAAAAAATAGGAAGTAAGAATTTTTTAATTATTAATACCCTTTTCTTTTTTGGAAAAGACCACGTTTTCCATTGTCAAAACTTTCTTTCCCCATCAAGAGTTTCTCCTCCTAGTTAATTTTGGCCAGATCTCCATCTCCAAATGTTAAACCCAGAATTTTAGTCTGTGTTTTAGAGATTTTAATTTGTCCTGTAGTATTTCCTGATATCCCAGCCCCCTAACTGAATGCCCATACTCTTATTATAATTTAGTCATGCTCCTGTTATCTTTGAAAATGTTTCTAGATCCTGTAATACTTTTACCTCTGAAGCTTGATTTGAGGCAAACAAGCACATATCATCTGCATAAGCAGAAATGTTTTGAGGCACTAAGTCACTACACTGAGATATTCCTAATACTTCCTTTTCCCATATGATAAACCTAATGACTGGATCCAATGTAAAAGTATAAAGTAAAGGACTTATGGGGCAACCCTGCCTTACTCCTCTTTTAAGAGGGACGTTGTTCCCCAGTAACCCATTAATCAAAGGGGTAATCATTGTATTTTCATATAGTACTTTCACCCAGGAGACACATTTATTTGGGATCCCATAGTTTTCTAAAACTTGAAAAAGAAAGCTGTGTGATATCCTATCAAAGGCCTTTTTTGATCCAAGGCCAACAGAAACCCTTTCAATTTCTCTAGTCTACCAAATTCAGAAATTTCACTTAGCAAAAGGAGGTTTTGTTTTATATTCCTGTTCTGTATAGAGCAGGTTTGTGCTTGGTGTATTAATTCTAAAGTTGCTTTTTGTAATCTTTTGCAAAGAATAGCTGACAAAATTTTGTAATCTGTATTCAACAGGCTGATTGGTCTCCAATTGTTGAAGTTGTGTTTATCCTCTTTTTTATGTAGAAAGATTATTAAGGTTTCAGAAACATTTTTAAATCACTTCCCTCCAGAATCATTTAATTGTACATATTCATAAGGACCAGACTCAGATCTTCCTTAAAGGCTTTAAAAAATACATTTGTTAGCCCATCCTCCCCAGGAGAAACCCTGGGTTGTAGGCCTGAGATAGCCTCACTAACCTCATTTAACAATATTGGAGCCTCCATCTCCCTGGCAATATTCTTTTGTAGCTTGGAGGTAGTGAAAGGAATTAAATCCTCCCAAGTGACTTGAGGTCTAAACTGAGCACTAAAAGAATTTGTCAAGGCTTGTTGCGCTATCTCTAACATTTCTGCATCAGTAGTTTTAAGGGATCCATTGTTGCCATATAGGCCATACATTAACTTCTGATCTATTCTCTGTTTGCAAACAGAAAAAGGGTCTGAATAAGGTTGTTTTTCTGCACCAAAACTCATTTCTGAGTTTGGTGAAGCTGCTCTATTATATTGAAATTGAACCATCTTAGATTTAATACGATCTATTTGTGATTTAATCCTAGTGTCTGAGGCATTAGGGAGGGACACGAGTTTACAGTATTGATTCCTATCATTTAAATATTCGAAGTAATCTTTAGCAGCTTTATTTTCCCCAAATTTTATTAAAACATTTTTTATTTCTGTTTTAGTGTCCATCCACCATGAACACCAGTCATCATACATACATGTGACTGATTTCCAAGCTTGAAACAATATTGTTAATCCCTGTTTAACTTCATCTAATCCCAATAAAGAGGAATTTAATGTCCATCTTCTAGAGATAGCGGGGAATCTAGGAGGAACATTCTTTGAGCTCAAATCACAAAAACCAACAATAGGTGATCTGAGAAGTCACACTGAAACAATTTAAAAGTGTTAGGAACCAAAAAACTGGATATAAAAAAATAAATCAATTCTTGTGACAAAAGCACTTTCTTCTGTAGGTTGAGCCTGAGTCATTGTGGAGTTCTCTATACGCATCCTTAAGCCCTGCCACTGATATTATGTTTTGTAAGGCATGAGAATCGTAATGAACCTTTTTTTCATGTATTATCCTTTATTGTAATGTCCAGGCCACAATTCATATCCCCAGATTACATGTCAAGACATGAATAAATAAGGTTGGACTTTATTAAAGAGTTCAGTTCTGGCTGCTTTGCTTTGGGGTGCTTATGTATTAATTAGTTTTAGGGAAAACTCTTTGTACTCACAATCTAAGAGTAGAGCCCTGCCTGGTAAAATACTGTATCTGCCATTCTATACAGTTTCAAATGAGGTTGTTTAAACAAAATACCTAGCCCATCTGCAGCATCTGGGCCAAAGATCCAAAAAGAAGGTCCCCACAACCAGCCTTTCTTTACTTGTGAAATGTCCTGTAGTGAATTAAATCTTGTTTCCTGCAGAAAAAATTATTTCTGGGGAAGCATGCTGTAAAAAGGATAATAAAGCTATTCTTGTCTTCAATTTTTTCATACTACGGACATTTAAGGAGGGTAGCTGCAGGGAAGCCATTTAGTTATAGTCAACCTTTTTTTTTTCCTTTTTTCTTTTCCTACCCTTTTTTTATTCTAACTCCCCTGACATTGATCCATCTTCCAATTCCATTTCAGAAACTGTCTCTGATCTTGTAGAAAAGTCAAATTCAGAGTCCCCTTCCTCATCCTGTAGGGCTTGAAAAGAGTTTTGTAGAGGAGCAACAGTATTTTTTTTTACTAGCAGATCTGGTCACCCTCTTAGGGTTAGAAATCTGAAATTCTGAGGAGGGCATTTTGTTCCTCACCTGGCCTTCACTGGATGTGCTTGGGGTAGCTTCCTGTTCTTTTCCTTGATTGTTTTGCTCTGCACAGGGTTGTGCGCTTCCCATGGTACCAGGGTTCCTTTCTTGCTCTGTATGCCTATCATTCTCTGAATTGTTCCTAGTGTCATCTGTTGCTGGCTCACCCATAGGGTTTGGTTCATGAGGCCTGCACCTATCCTGAACCTGATTAATTAAATGATCTTGAGCAAGACCTCCCTGTCTATTCCAACCAGCCCAGGGGCAATGATGATATGGATGCCCTTGTTCATCACACAGGTTACATTTAAAAATATTCCTGCAAACAGAACTAACATGGTCAAAGTCACCACATAAAGTGCATCTTAATCTATCGCAAGTACTGGTCAGGTGAGTACGGTTGCCACATTTATAGCAGGCCTTAGGCTAGCCCAGGTAAAAACACCACACCCCGATCTTTTCCTAAAAAAAGCTGTTTGGGACATGCATTATTTAATTTCCAAGCGTGTGTAATCTGACTTTAAATTTCCAATCCCCATCCATTGGTAACGGGTGATAACATCGCAGATGAAATATCACCGCACAATACAAAGCAGGCTATACATCGCCGACAACAATGTTGGCATGGACTGTTAGTGCCCACCCAGACCCCATGGGCAGAGCACAGCACAACTTGGCAAGGTGCCGACTGAGACCCCCGCCCACCGAATGGTGCCCCAGGCACCGTAAGTGCAGCAAGCCGCAATGTGATGGCCGGTCCCCCCCAACCTGCCACGATGCAGTAGACTACATCTCTGGTGTCTAGTGGACCCCTCTCCCACCACCCCAGCAGGTAGCAACCACCCACCCCCAACATACCCGTCAACAGGCGGGCAGCCAACACAGCCCTCCACACACCGCCATGGCTGGCTGCTTCCACTGAGCTAACTGTATGAGCATGTACCTATATGCCCATGCAGTTAGTTCAGTGAATGGCAGGCTAGTGGTGGTGTGTGGAGGCTGTGCTGGCTGCCCGCCCATTGACGGGTATGTGTGAGGGGGTGTGGGGGTGGGCAGCTACCTGCTGGGGTGGTGTACAGGAGGGGGGCCCACTAAACACCAGGGATGTAGTCTACTGCATCGCAGTGGGTTGGGGGGACTGGCCATCACATTGCGTCTGGCTGCAATTACAATGCCTGGGGCACCATTCGGTGGGCTGAGGTCTCGGTCGGCACCTTGCCGAATCATGCTGTGCACTGTCCACGGGGTTTGGGTGGGCGATAATAGTCCATACCGACATTGTAGTCAGCAATGTGTAGCCTGCTTTGTATTGAGTGGTGATATTTCATCTGCGATGTTATCACCCAGTACCCCGCCCATATGCCCTCTGAATCAATGATTGCTTCGGGGGGCCCAAAACATTACATCTCTTTTCCAACCAATACTGACTATCTCCCACATTAACCCCTTCATTCCTAGACATGATATTGATAGTTTTTTTGTGGTTAATAAGATTTATTGATTTGACTTATTAAGACGATGCAAACTTTAAAACAGTCGGATACATTGCAAAGGTCTTACAGACTGTTACATATGTCTGTAGAAGCAGAGAACAGAACATGCTGGCCAAATAGTAACAAACTGAATATACTAGCCAGGTAAGCAGTAGGATAATACTTTGTGCCTGGATGTACAACACCTATCCAGCTGGAGGTTAACTTTGAGAGTATTAGCAGTTGGTACATTGCATTATGGCTAACTCATACAAACATATCTTACCTGGCCCTATCCTGCTAGTTTCTGCAGTATTTAAAAAAGCATCAGAAATTATGAGCGGTTCAGGGCTGCTGTCCTCTACTTTATGCCTACAAAATACAAGAGATCACACACACAAAGCAAACAGGTCTTCATTGTCAGAGAAGATACTATCCTTTACTGATATTATACCATGTCATCCATAGAGCAGGGTCCCCTATAACTCAGTAACAACCTCTCCAGCACTTGCTCCTAAATGACCCATGAGAGGAGACCATTATAGCAGCATGGTTGTGCCTATTCAGCTGATTCCCTACCTAGGTTTTAAAAACAGAAGGAAGGGAGTCCAGAGGGCAGTATATTTAAAGAGGGTATTGGTCACAGTATGTGATATTCTGGCCCAGTTGGCAGCTTGAGCCATGGAGGTAAGTACCTCCCCTGGGGGGGAGGATTATCTGGGACCACCACTTACACAGTAGGAGTCTTTTAACCTGCATACTGAGTGTCAGTAGTAGTTTCAACTTGGAGAGACGAAGGTGAGAGGCCGGGGGACGGAGTACTAATAACAGCAACTCAGGGGACTGAGGCACAGGCTTCCTAAGTATTTTGGACCCCATCTCACAGGTAGCCTGCCATAGGGGCTGGATCAGCCTGCAGGACCAAAGTATATGGAACAGGTCACCTGGGAGTTCCTGACACCTCCAACACAGGTCAGACTGAGCCAGCTTTGCCTTGGCGAGGACTACAGGAATCCTGTACCAGGAATGAATTATCTTGTTCTGTATTAATTGACTACTGGTGTCAGGATATGCCCCATGAGCTAATTTTAGACAAGACTTCCACTCCAGGTTCGTAATAGGGGCATGCAGTGCTTTCTCCCATTTATGCTTGGATTCCTCTGCTTGGGATGGGATGGTGCTCCAAATGGCCGCATATACCCTACTTGACTGTTCTCTTCCTAGGGCCAGCCATGACTCTACCTGGGAGATGTGTTGCTCTTGGTGCTGCTTATGCCTGTAAGTAAGGATGGTGCTTCTTATTTGAAGGAATCACCAGAAGTCTTTGGGAGAGATCCCATAAGAGCTCTGCAGGCCCTCAAAGGAGTTAAGGGTATCTGTACCAGGAATGAGCATATCTTGAAGCAATGAGATACCACCATGTTCCCATGAGGGCCACGCAATTGGTTGTTTATTGATGGTAATCTCATTATTGCCCTATAGTGGGGTAAGTCTTAGGGGAGATGGGGAGGCGCCCAACTTCTTATGCACCTTGGTCCAATATTCCAGAGAGGGACCTATAGTAGGATGAGAGTGAGTGCCCTTAGGGGGATGGATAAATAACAATAGTACCAAGTGAGTACGCTGACATACCTCTCTCTCCATATCCAGCCACTAGGGAGCATTGTGTTCAGGGAAAAGGAACCATTTTAACGTCTGAGCCAGCTGAAAGACCCATTTATACCCCTTTAACCACGGAAGACCCCAGCCTCCTTCCGACCAATGAGCTCTGAGCTTATTTCTACCTAGGTTTCTTACCCTCCCACAAAAAGGATCCCAGCAGGGAGTCTAACTTAGTAAACCAATAACGAGGTATTTTCAAAGGGATGTGAGAGATAAGATACATAATTTTTGGTGCTGTGACCATTTTAATTGCAGATAGTTTACCTACAAGCGACAGTCGAAGAGAGTTCCATCTGTCCAGTTCTGTACGAATGAGCTCAAAAAGTGGTTTCATATTCAGGTCCCAGATTTTATGCAGATTAAGAGAGATAGTAATGCCCAAGTAGGTAATCCCCTTCGGGGCCCATCGAAGCCCATGCTGAGTAACCATTTGAGAGGTACACTTAGAGTTTAAAGGTGGGACCGCCATCTTGGCCTGGTTAATCTTGAGCCCTGAAAATGTAGAGAAATCTGACAAGGTGGACAGTAGGGGAGGGAGGGAGGTGACGATATTGGCTATAGGGAGCAACAGGTCATCCGCATACATAAGAGTAGGGTATGCCCTTGTTCCCACCTGGACCCCAGAAATTAGAGGATTTTGCCTAATAGCAGCTGCCAGGGGTTCTACTGCCAATACAAAAAGTATTGGGAAAAGTGGACAGCCCTGATGTGTACCCCTACCTAGTATGAATGGGGGAGACAGCATCGTATTAGTGAGTATCCATGCAGCTGGGGATGAATATATTGCCCTAATCCAGGCCCGAAACCCCGCCCCAAGCCCATAGTGCAAAATACTTGTTGGACATAGTCCCACTCCAGGGAATCAAAGGCCTTTTTGAAATCTATTGCAATGGCAGCAGTGGGGGAAGATACTGTTTGGGCCTTATGAATTAAATTTACCAACGATCTAATATGGTCCGCGCTAAAGCGGCCCTTAACAAAGCCTACTTGGGATGGGTGGATCAAACTGGGAAGGAGAGGATTAAGTCTATTAGCTAGTATCTTAGCTAGCACCTTGCTATCAGCATTCAATAATGAAATAGGGCGGTAGCTGGACGCTTTAAGAGGGTCTTTACCTTTTTTTGGTAGGATAGTAGGAGTCGCCTCCCTAAGGGATGAAGGGAGAGACCCTGTTTGCAATGACTCAGTAAATACTTGTTGCAATACTGGAGTGATTATGGGATGCAACAGCTGCCACACTTCAATAGGGCCACTGTCCCCTCCTGGGGCCTTTCCCTTTTTAAGGGAGAGGATAGTGTCTGCCACCTCCTGGGTTGAGATTGGGGCATCTAGGGCATTAGCTTGGGCTTCCGAGATTTTGGGGAGATGTAGGGACTCCAGAAATGGGTGGACCCCCTGGGAGTCTGGGGCTCTGGAGGATTTATATAATGAGGAGTAAAAATCCACCATTATTTGTTTATTACCTTGCGCTGAGGTCTGGGTCCTACCTCCTGCATCCTCTAAAGCCGCTATATGCCTTTCGGCTTGCTGCCTTTTGAGACGGTATGCCAGCAGCTTACCCCCCTTTTCTCCCCCTTCCCAAAATTTATGCTTGAGTCTAATGATCTTAATCTCTGCCATTCTAGAGACCAGCTCATTCACTTGCATCTTCAGAGAGGTGACCTTGTGAACTGCCTCTGACCTAAGGGAAGGGACACAAAGGGCCTTAAAAGCAAGCTCCACTTCTCAGAGTTGTCGTTCAAGCCCCTTCAAATGTTATTCCCTCCTCTTTCGGTGCCAACTCACATACCCTATTATTGCCCCACTTAGAGTAGCTTTGAAGGCCTCCCATGTGGCACCCACAGAGGTATCTGCTATGAGGTTATGCTGAAAAAATTCCATTGATTCCTTTTGAAGCCAAGGGGGAAAGTCTGGGTCACAAAGTAACAAGGGATCCAGCCTCCATGCCAGAGACTTAGGGAGGGGGGCCCCATGTGAAGGCAAGATGCACAGGGGCATGATCTGAGATAACCAAGGGATGAATAAGGGCATTAACAGTGTTACTAGTAATAGTAGGAGAGATGAGACAGAAGTCTAGTCTACTAAGAGAACTATGTACTGGGGAATGAAAGGTATAGTCCTGCTGGGAGGGGTGAAATATTCTCCAGATGTCCATAAGGGCCAAATCTTGTTGTAATTGAGCAACTGCCATTACAGCCCTGGAGTGGGGCTCAGTATTGGAAGGGGATCTATCCAGGAAAGGGTCCAGAGTAAGATTAAAATCACCCCCTAATAAAATGGGGGTGTCTTCCGGAGCTATGGATCCCAGCACCTTGGCCAACTTGTGAAAGAAGGAGGGCGAGTCCTCATTCAGAGCGTATATGTTACCCAGGATCAGAGGGCCCTTCCCAGTATCCATGAGTACCACCACCCATCTACCCTCAGGGTCTGTCACTTGTCTCTGCAATTTCCATTGTAGTTGCTTGTGAAACAGAATCACCACCCCTCTCTTTCTAAAGAAGGCCGAGGCATGAATGACCTGACCTACCCACTCCCTCTTCAGTCTCTCAGGATCCCCTTCAGTAAGTTTGGTCTCCTGTAGGAAGGCGACCCTCGCTCCCAGTCTCTTAAGGTGGCTCAAAACTTGCTTCCTCTTGTTTGGGGTATTAAGCCCTCTGACGTTCCATGTCAGACAAGTGATATCACCTGTTAGTAATAGGGAGAAAATATTTAATTAAGAGATATATCAAGAACAACCAGCAGATAGGGGGAGAGGGCAGCCCAACCAGAAGAGGCAAATTTCTATAGAGCGCCACCAGATATGGAGAGAGTGGGTAAAGCCCATATACCCTGCCCCTACCAGATTACCTTATACCAACAAATAACAAAACATCTGTGTGTGTCTCTTGAGAAACAAACATACATAAATACAATAACAAACTATATACATTGTGCACAGTGTACCATGCAATTTGGGGATATAGAGGTGTCTCTTTGGCTGCAGAGCCCTGCTGTAGGCCAGCCCCTATTCCCAGGCATTATCAAGTGGTAGCCATCCTTTCTTAGCACTATGGTGAGTGCAGGGGGGAGGTTCCCCCCCAAGAAAATCGAGCAACCCAAAAGGAAGGTTGGACCACGTTGGACCACGTGGCTCATTGCAACCCCAGAGAGTTGAGAGAGCTGCTCCAGCGGTGTAGCTCAGAAGCAGGGGTAGTTAAAGTGGGACTACACAATGCTTCTAATGAGGTGGGGGTTTGCAGGAAAGAAAGTGGGGGAGGACTGCCCACTATTTCGGCAAGCCTAGGGCTATTGCTGATGGGTGCCAACATGCTCTCACAACAAAAATCCTGGTGAGGTCAGGCTTGTCACACCTATGAAGAGTGTACTGTAAGCCACCCAATGCGGGGGCTGGGAGATCTCCCCTTGATAGAAAAAAATAATAATAATAAACAAAAACATACCAGAGGGGCACAGGCCTGTGCCATTCACCACTTAGGGCCTCACATAAAACACATCCTGGCTACCCATTCAGCACAACAGTTTACACATGTCGACAAATACTTTCATATTATATGACACAGCTTCCCAGTGGACCTCACCCTCCCACACACAAGTAAGCGAGGTAGAACCCACAAAAGTTCTGCTGTTTAATCAGATGGTACAAAAAAGGCCTTCTTTGCCATCTAGACATGTCTGGACCTTTGACCAGGACATCCACTGAGAGCTTGTTGGTAGGCCTCATTGAATCCCTCCCGGTATAGGAGTGAGACATCTTCTCTGCCACATGGCAGTGCAAGTTGGGGGTCAAGGCTGTGGTAAAGGGGCTCGAAAGTTCCCTTATATGGGTAACATGGAGAAAGGGTAGCAGATGGGTCAGCCAAGGAAATTGTCCACTGACAATCAATTTAGACACCTCAAACTCGCCCCATACCTACAACTCCCCGGGGGATTAAAAGAACAGGAGCAGAAAGAAAATAGAAGGATGACTACTTATCTGACCACGCCGGTGGGTTTTCTCTGATCGATTGCCCTGGAGAAGTAGAGCGCTCAGGATGGTCCACACTGAAGTTGAGATCTCCACTGGTAGAGGAGGCCTCCCTCATAGCCTTTGGTGGATGCTGCCCTCCACTATCTGTAGCTCCGTTCTGCTGCTGGTGAGGAGTTGCTGACGGGGACAGGTAACTGGGCTGCAATATAGGAGTAGGCCTGCCTCCCACAGTCAAGTCCACAATGCCTGGGTGTTGATCCGGAGAGCTGTAGCAAAAAGCTTCATATCTATTAGTGGTGTGGTAGGCCTGTAACGGATCTGGAGCAACAGTGTCCATGCTTGTGGCCTCCTCTGTGTCCTCTTGCCCTCTCTCCGAAGGATGCTCCCAGCAGCCGTGTTTCTTTGAGGATTGCCTCTTTCAGTGTGTTTATGGGGGGAGTGCCCAGCGTTGCTCCCTGAGGTCTTGCCAAACTGCAGGCCTGCTCACTGATGGAGAGGAGCAGCAATCCAACCCGTCGGTAGCAGTTTTTGCCGAAGGGGCTCCCAGGGTAGTGGTGGTGAATTCTTGTGGCTAGTTGCGCCGTAAGAAATCCATTAGTGCATCAGGAGATTCAAAACAGTTTGAGACCCCATTATGCATAACCTGCATTGTGTATGGGTAACACAAGGAAAAGTACAGTCCAATACTGTGCATTTTATGCCTTGCCTTAGAGTATGGTCGGCATTTGTCTGACAGATCCTTAGAGAAGTCCTGAAAGATATGGATCCTATTCGATCTCCACACTACATGCTGTAACTCACGAGCTCTAGTTAGGACCTTCTCTTTGTCCCTAAAATCAATAAATCAGGCTATGATAGGTCGTGGTCTGTCCTGGGCCTGAGACATGGGGACTAATGTACGGTGTGCGTGTTCCACCTGGAGTGGTATCAATGGGTCCAACTGCAGTATTTTAGCAATGGCTAATTGTAGAAATCCCTCGGTATCTTTGCCTTCTACACACTCAGGGAAGCCCAGGAAGTGAAGATTATTACAGCAACCTCAATTCTTGAGGTCATTCATCTTACTGCACAGCATCTGTATGGTCCGTTATTGATCTCTTAATTCTGCCCTTAAATCCTGAACATGCCCCATCATCGCCGAGACCCGCTGTTCGGTATGCAACATCCTGGCTTCTAAATTTTGAACCACTTTGGTGTTTCGATTAGTTACCACAGTGACTTGTGCCATCTGGGCCATAAGTTGGCCGAACATCGCCTCAACTAACGGTTGCTCCCAGGTTTGTTGCAAGCGGCCTTCAGCCATATTTTCAGGCCTACCTCGTCCAGGAGGCTCTTCAGTAAAATAGCAATTTCCACGCAGCAAATGAAGGCTTTTTGTATCAATGAAGCTAAATTAGTGTAGCTTGAGTATTACCCCACAAGTTACAGTAGGGTTAGTGGTATGGCCCAAAAAGGAGAGTCTTGAAAGTTTCATACTTCCTCCAAAATTTGTTCAGACTAAAAAAGTTCTTGAAACTAATGCCAAATGTGTCTTCTCCCCTAATGTTTATGAGCGTATATATTTCTGAGGCCTGGAAGTTCATAGACTCCTTCAGCAATTTATTTGTGATATATATATCCTGTCAGGGTGTTCTTGCAACTCCCCTCTGTATCTGAGACGTACAGCATTTCCTCATGGAGCCTGCTCAAATTTATGATTTCTAAATAACTCAGAAAAGGTGGGTCCAGTTTGTCTTCTTTCTTGTTGGGGAGGAGGAAAGTGGGGAGGTAGCTGATGCTTCTTGTTCATGATCCTGGCTTTGGTCACCATTATTGTTTGAGGAAGATAGATTTATATTGGGACCCACCTGAGAATTTGAATTACGTGTAACATTTGTTTCCTGAGTGAAAGTGCTCTTTTGTGAATTTTGTTGAGTAGTAATACTTGCTGAGGGGGCCCCCTATTGTGCTGTGTTATCTTGCGAGAAATCCATCCACAACGAGTCCAGAATCCATCTACCGTCTGGTGCCTGGGTCCATCCTGCATTCGAAAGTGAGGATTCTGCCATCCAATTCTCTCCTGTAAAAGGAGCGTCCTGCTCTGTTTCAGCAGAGGCTCTCTGAGCTTGACCAGTGAGGTTATCTGCCATGTCAACAGTGGCGGTACAGTTCATTGATGTCGTTCTGACATCTCTACTCAGCTGGTGCACAGCTGACTCGCTCCTTGCGGTGTCATCGGATGAACCTCCAGCATTTCCAATAAAAGCCTCTTCTTTGCTGAAAGTTTTCACAGGAATAGGTAGTGTTTCATCAGTACGAGCCGTAGAATCACTCATAATGTTTGGGAGTGAATCTCCTGCACCCACTCTGGCCGTTGTTCGGCCTTCCTCAGAAATCTCTCACGGGCTAGCGCCTGTCTCAAAGACATCCATGAAAATCATTTCTTCATCCCCTGATAACAAGCCAGCTGAGGTTGGGGACCGAACCACAGCCCACTGTGAGAGCACATCCTCTCCGTTCTCCATTCTGGCACCTACTGCTATTCTGCAAGCAGGCAGCAGCTTCCCCTACAGAAAGAGTTGGGGAATTTCCCTGGTGCCCTGGCCAAATTTCCCCCATTCACTAAAAAATACCACCAACAGCTTAATCTGGTTCAAGGTCAGTTGGCATTCATCTGTATTCCCCGAGTCATGCCTAAAAACAGGCAGAATTTGTCTAGTGCACTTACCTGGTCAACAGAAACTAAATAAATAAATAAATAAGGACCTTCTAAAAATGTAGTGGGAGGTGGCACTGCAAACAGGCACTGGGAGGGGGTTCTAAAGCCTAGGTGCACAAGTGGCAAAGACCTGGTCCCCAGTAGCCATGTGGGTTTTTGGAACAGAGAACAAAGATGATTCACTAGACCTGAGGGGGTAAGTTGGGGTAACTGTACTTAATTGCTCCACCAAGACAGGAGGGATGGCAGTTCTGACAACTTTATCAATAAAGCAGCTCAGGGCAAAGGTTCAATAATTCCCTGCGGACAACCATTCTAGTTATTATAGAGTTCACAGTGATGTGTAAGACAGTGGCACAGAGGGCAAACTGACATACCTTGTTATAAGCTGCATCCAACATAGATAAAGTGGACTTAGCAGCATGAGTGATATGATATGATATGAGTGATAGAAACTTTTGAAGATAGAAGGGGACGGCTCAGAGGTAATGTGAAGAAGTATTTCTTCACAGAGAGGGTTGTAAATGCATGGAACAGCCTTCCTGAAGAGGTTGTAGAGTCAAAAACAGTGGGAGAATTCAAGAATGCATGGGACAGACATAAGGCAATTCTAGTGGGGGTAGGAAGAAGTAGGCTGTTGGTTAACTAGGATCTGCAGCTTATCCATTGGGTCGGGAAATGGGCAGACTAGGTGGGCCAAGCGATCCTTATCTGCCATCAGATTCTATGTTTTTATGTTTCTATGAGTGAAAGTAAGGAGCCCATAACTAAGGGTGGGAAGGAGAACTCCTCTAGCAAGGGCAAGATGTGCAACTGGTGTAAGGATACATTTGGCTCTATAAACTAGGCCCAGCTTGCAATTTACTGCTTTACATACATTACAGATGTGCAGGGAGAGATCTGTCTGAAGATTAAGGGTGACTCCCAGATATTTGAAAGAGTCGGCAATAATCACAGAAAATCTGTCAACACTAGTAAAATCCAGGGGTTCAGAACATGCTCTGATTTTGGCCCAAGAGCCAAAAATCAGAGCTTGTGATTTCCTGAGATTAAGGACTAATTTATTCGACATAAGCCAAGACTGTTTTTTTATGGAAATCCATCTTTAGTTCTGAGTTGATGATTTTGGTGTCCTGGGAACTAATTGGTAACACCAGATTATCAGCATAAAGGGTTGGGCCACAACGGGCAGGCACCTGGTGTTGGTCATTAATAAACAAGGAAAATAAGATGGGTCCCAAGATGGACCCCTGCAGACATCAGCCTTGACAGGAGTAAGCTCGGAGAGCATCCTCTTGTACTTGACTAATTGCTGCCTACCCTGCAAATAGTTTGCGAACCAAGCTAGAGCAGAGGCTCACAACCCATGAGAACATAACGTAGAGCAAAGTAATTTATGGTCTACCAGATTGAAAGCCTTAGAGAGAGCTACAAAGAAAGCTCCAGTAAGTTTACTCTGTTCCATGGCAATCCTAATCTCTGAGGTAAGTCCAGCAAGGGCGATTGAGGTACTAGATCCCTTTCACAAGCCATGCTGTGCCAGGGATAGCAGGTTATATTTATGGAGGTACAGCACTAATTGGGGCACCACAACGTTCTCTAGCAGTTTGCTGACAGCAGACTGTATAGCTTTGGGACGATAATTTTCAAGGGATTTTGGATCCCCTTGCTTGAATAGTGGGACAACTCTAGCAATCTTTCATAGGTCAAGGATAATTCCAGTGGTCAGTGATGTGTTGAAGATGTGGGAGATTGGCAAGGCAAGGAATGGGGCACCCAAACAGATAAGCTTAGGTTCCATAGTATCATGACCAGTGCTAGTAAAGGGGAAGAGTCTGGCTAAGAGTCTGCCGGTTTCACCTACTGATACAGTTTTAAGGTAAAAAGCGGATGAAATATAGAGGCAGATGGAGGGGCCACAAATTCATCCTGTAACTTAGGAGCAGCAAACAAGGAAGCAAAGGCCGACAAGCCAGAAAACTGACTATTAAAAGCATTTGCAATTGTTTTTGCATAGTTACAGTTTACTCCTCCAATGAGCATGTCAACAGTTTGATAATTAAAGGAGTCACCCACTATACTTTTAATATTACACCAGAAACACCTATGATCCCTAGCAGAGGCCAATAAGGTAGATTTGCAAAAAATCACCCCTAGCTGCATGTATTCCATTTTTACAGACATTCTGAAGTCATCTATATTCATGGAAGTTAGACGAAGCGTGGGTAGTCTTAAACCTTTCCCAGCACTTAACCCTAGATTTCATGAGTGATAGCCAGTCACTGAGGAGCCATTTGGTGACAGAACCCTTACTCTCCTCTTTATGAGTGGGGCATGCATATATTGTAGGGAGAAGATATTAAGGAAGTTATTTAAGGCACCCTAGATATACCCAGCAGATAAGACAGAGGACCAGTTATAAAGTGCAAGGTGTCTGTGAAGGGTCTCCAATTCTAATTAGGAGAAGTTTCTCATAAGAACAATCTTATGGGGTATTTTAGGCAATGAGACCCTCCAAATAAATAAGTGGCAGAATGGCCAGAGATAGAATCAGGGAAGGTCCCAACTTCTGTGATCCTCTCAGCCCTGTCAGGATCCAGTTAAGGAGGATATTCTGGCCACCTAATGTGGAGAGTCTAGTGGGTTCAGAAATATGTTTAAGGCCAAGACCAACCAGTAGGGGTTCATACTGTTTAGCATGTCTCCTTATTCAGTTTAGATTAAAGTCACCTAATATCAGCAGCTCGTTAGCGCCCACCTTTTCACTAATGTTGTCAAAAAGATAGTTTAGGCGATGAGTTCCACCAGTAGGAGTGCTCACTGCATATTGTTTTTATTATTCTGCAACTTATTGTGTTGCATAATTCCTGCTTTGAAGCATTGCCTGCAATTGTTCGTTTTGTTATATTCATTTACATACTATTGCATTTTTGTGAATTGTACTTTGTAAGCATTCTTCTCTCCTCTTCTACCTTTCCCCCAGGATGCATCTGGAAAGGTGTCTTTCCTAGTAAAACTTCTGAAATAAATACATTTTGCCAATCCAAGACTGGGTAATCTGACATGAACAGACCACTCTAGCTGAATCAGTAAAAATCACGGAACATTACCCGGAGTCCGAAAGACCAGAGGCTGCTAAGAAGCACTGAACCCACAATGAACCTTGGGTGGCAACCCAAGGAGAATATCCCTGCAGAAGAGGGGGGAAGGGACTTTTGGAGGATGGAAGCCAACATAATGGTATGGATGCATGGTCAAGTGGTGAAATATTTCTTACCCCTAATCTTTAAAAAAATAAAATCTCAGGCCTGGTGTAATTCACCCAGTCCCAAGACCTCACTCTCCAGTGACCCAAATGGGGGTGGGGGGTAGGGGTGTGCAAGTCACAAACCCAATAATAACATTGTATGTTTTTGCTGTGGTGAAGGGTTCCACCACAGCGGTTTGACAGGAATCCTGTCGACTGCCTCTACAACGATGGCAAAATGAAGACAGTTGGCATTGTACCATCAGGTAAACAATGTTTTTTGAGCTCTGCCCCCACAGCCCCGGTCTATAAAATAATCAACTGCAGTTGTTTCGGGAAGGGTACGCAAGTCCTAGTGAAGCCGTGTCACTGTCCCGTGTGACCATTACTGCCAATTTTGTTGCTGTAATGGTCTTCATGGTTGTAGTTTCGCTGTACAGTCAGTATACCATGGTACAGTGGGGCGTATCAGTAAGTTTGGTAACTGCATGGAATGTAACATTGAGGAACGCATAGCTATAGCTTATGCATATGAGTCCTAGGCCAACAACCCATATATAATTCCAGTGCAAGTGGTGAACCAAACAGTTATGGCTTTGGTGGATTTGGTCTGTGCTCAGACACTGGTTAAAGAATTAATAGTAGGATTCAACTTGGGTCAGTGGGGAGATCCCATAAATATTGCTTGCCTGCATTGTGATACCCGTAAATACCCCAACGCCCCGGTATGATAAAACGTAGGCAGCAGGGCAGGAATAATAAAGGTGGGAAATTCCAAAACATTACCCTGGTCAGTAGCCTTGGGCAGATATTGGGAAGGGTTTCATACCCTCCTGCAGAGCAATAGTAAAACTACATGCCCACAGGAGGCCACACCAACAGAGGGACTAGGACATGTATTTCCCCTTTCCGACTCTAAACTATTTGGCCCAAAAGGGAAGCATAAGTAATCGCAGGGTCAGAAACTGAGGGAGAAAAAGGAAGGGGGCCGCTCTATCTGAGATTGTAGGTGTTGGGGACCACTAGGATCCAGGTTCAAGGAAGGTCCAAGGTGACTTAGATGAGGACACAGCCTCCATATCTACAAGAAGTCACAAAATCCTTTCAGAGGTTAGACTAGACATTTTTCAAAACCCAGTCAATATAATTTTACTGAACAAAGTGTTGATGAGGTTCTCAGGAATGACTACTAGAACTTACCTGTGGTAAATGGTAACATGGTAGGTGAATGAAAAGCACAATGTTTTACAAGGTTTGAACTGAAAGATGATATTTTGTACAGGGTAGAACCCAAGAAATAAACTGGGACTTCACACTACCAGTTAGTGGCTCCAAGGTCTGCAAGAAGAAAGTAGTGAGGCTGGCACATACTAAACCTACTGCGGGTCATTTGGGAAGGGAGAAAACGAGTAGCACATACTTCCCCTGTCCAAGTTATTCTGGCCCCATATATCAGGGGTCTGCAACCTTTTCAGGATTGGGAGCCGCATGTCATCCTGGCATGACCAGTCTGATCACCAGAGAGCCATATGAGTGTATGCAGAGCAGAGGTCTTTTGTAGTGCATAATTTCATCCCACAATGCTATTTGAATAAAGCATGTGTTAATCAGTTGGAACACTGCACAAAGAAACCACACTGGATAGCTTCCTCTCCAGATCCTCCGTAAGAGAATCAGAGGAGTTTTAACCATGATTTTGTAGCTGAAAAGGCAAATGGTTAGTAACTCAAAATTAATTCCTAATACGTGCTTTAGGTAAATCTCTTGGAGCCACTGAAAGAGTCCCGCTCTGTTGGCCTCTGTTCTCTGGTGCAACCTTCCTGTGTCTCAGCACAGGTAGGAGTGAGCCTCGCCACCCCTACCAACCAAATCATTCACATATATAGAATGTTTGGTTGGGACATGCCCTGGAATTAGTAGTATTTTTTGGAAACTTTCACTGCAAATCACTTAAAACATTCACCCACCCCTGCTGATGAAACCGAAAGCACCCCAGCTTTCTAGAAAGGTTATGTTCTCATCTATGATTTTTTCTTTGTTAGGTGTGCCAGTTTGTCATAAAATGTATGGCTGATTCACAGCATCAATGCCACCTTAATATTGGCAAAGCTTTGTTTAACATGCTTAAAGGAACACTGCCAACTTACTTAAGCCTCAAAGTGTCCCTAGTTTCAAATGCACATTTTATGATTGTTCACATTATATACAGGCTGCGTATGCAGCCGGTAGTTTGATTCACATCCCTTTTTTCTTTTAAAAAGTGAAGAAACAAACTAATTGCCCACCATACTGGTGTTACCACACCAAAACATGTTTGTTTACATTTCTTGACCACATCACACTGCATCTTTCCTGGACTTGAAAACACCCCAACACAAGCTAGCCACTCATTATTCAGTGGGAGCAGAGGAGACTATTGTATCATGAGTGGCTGCCCTGCTTGATGGCGTGTTATCTTCAGGAAATGTGTACTAAGAGTAGTTCAATGATTTGAAGCAAAACAGAGCTAGGCGTAGCAGTACATTACCATGCATTTAATTTCTAACAAGCAATGAGGTAGATAAAACAACCAGCAACATAAATGAATTTTAGAGAATGTAAGCAATCATAAAATGTGGATTTTTACCTAAAATAATACAAACAAGGTTGACAATATCCCTTTAATATTTCTTGCAGTTGTATGATCTTGCATTCCTTGACTCAGTCCTCCTTCCATCTCCACAGCCTTCTATCCTGCCTGAGGAACAACTGCCTTTCTAATGACCTGAATGCTACATAGCATCCTGATGTAACTGTGGTTGTACCTCTCACCCCACCTAGATCCCAAATGATGTGAGGTTATCACAATACAGTACATAAAGTGCTCAGCACCTGTTAAGAGATGGAGAAGGATGACAAAATAACTGGCTGGACCATTCTGTGCATCTGAGGGTAGGAGTCCATATGTCCCTCCCACTTGGGGCACTGATGTCTTAGGCAAGGGCGGCTGGGCATGGACATCTACCAAGCCTAGCCTGCTATATGTAAAAACACATGGCATGTCTGCTGCCTCTGCATTGTGTCAAGTACTGCAAGCCCTGCTAACATCTGGCAACATTTCCTGAACTGGAAATCTCTGTCAACATGATCCCTTCCCTTTGGTTACCAGAGTGCACTTGTGCAGTCGTGAGGCATCCAGAGCTGATGGTCACTGGATTTGCCACTTGATGTGCAGTACTCTGGGGTCACCGTGGCACTCCTCACGGCTCTATGGACCTCACCAGCCCACCTTGAACCCAGCAAGGCTCCTAGTTGCCCCAGTTGGGGTCACTGCAGCACTCCCCATGGCTCTTTGGACCTCACCAGTCCATCTCGAACCCAGCAAGGCTCCTAGTTGCCCCTGTTGGGGTCACCGCAGTGCTCCCCATGGCTCTTTGGACCTCACCAGCCCACCTCGAACCCAGCAAGGTACTGTAGCCAGCAGGTTCCATTTCAAGTCCTCAGGCAGCCTAGCTTTGAATTCTGGTACCTTTTCTAAGCAGCTCCCTGCCTTCCAAGCTGTGGCTGAATTTCAACCTCAATTTACCTCTGTACTATTGCAGACTAGAGGAGACCACAAAAAAACCTTTACAGACTGACTTAAATGTGCCTCTGTCCAGCCAAGCTGTAAACTGAATTTGTGCCTGGCATTGCAGCTAGCTGGTATTTATGGCATTTCTGTGTGCACTGCAATCTCAGAGTTTATGGTGCTGTTTCTGATTTAAATGTATGCTCCTAGCCTTTTTTCTGTGAGAGATACTGAAGTCAAATTTAAAAATCATTTCATTTCAGTGCTACTGTATTTTTCTTTTGTGCATTTAGTAATTAACTGTATTTTTCTGATTCTATGATTAATAAAGGAATGATTTAAACTCTTAGAATGTACTGGCTGACTGCTCACCAATTAACTGTTTAAGGAATAATTTGGTTTCCAACGTGGGCACAGTACATCCACTGCTCTCATACAGTTTCCAAATGATGACAGACTCACTATGGACAAAGTCTGTCTCACTGGGGCTACTTCTGTTGATCTTACAAAAGCATTTGATTTAGTTGACCACCTGCTGCTCCTATCAAAGTTGTCATCCCTAGGCTTCTCACCCTCTGTCACCGCCTGGTTCCAAAATTATCTTTCAGAGCAGCAACAATTTGTCCAGATCAGAGATGCTAAGTCCCCTCTTGCTCCTACTTGGATTGGAGTGCCCCAGAGTTTGATTCTTGGTCCTCTCCTGTTTATAGTCTTCATAAACGACATCCCACAGCTCACTGGTGCTTGCTCAGATCTGCTATATGCAAGGCCCCATGTTTTCTGCGATTCTGCGGTTGCAGCAGTGGCCACAAAAAATCAGGGCTGACCACAGAAATCAGTGCTTGCTGCAGAAATTGGGAAAACCAGTCACACAGCCACAGAAATGCTAGCTATGCTATGCATTCACACAAGGCAAGGGCACAGCTCTTAATATGTTAAGTATGCCATGGCATACAAGCTTATTAGAAGGGGTAGCAAACTGATGCCATTCATTACAAAGCTAAAAAACTAGTGGCTGCATGGCATCTTGACTCATGTTGGCTCTTTTTACATAACTCTGTCCAGCCAGTATTGTGGGGGTGGTGGTTGGTAGGACTGACGCAAGAGTGGCAAAGCTTGATTAGGTCCATGGCAGTTATGATTTGCTGCTGTGTAGGTGTGGGTAGCTCAGCCATGTTAATTTTTCATTGTGAGGCTGCTCACGGTGCATGCTGAATCCTTGGAGATGACTTTGGAAGGAAGAACTGGAAGGTGAGCATAGTCAAGAAGTGAGAAGATTCAGTGATGCCTGTGGAGGTGGAATCTATCTCAGTGTGGTGACAGGAATTGTCAGAGGAGCTGATTGCAGAAACACAAGGCTGGCATCAAACTGAGGACTTGGTCCCCACTGGTGGACATCGAGCACAGTTTTGATTTGTGGGCTGCAGTTCCGTACCTGCAAGTGGCAGAGTAATTTCTTGGCAGATTTGAACCTGCAGCCTAAGTGGTGGCATCAAGCTCAATTCTTAAGGAGGGTCATGTTGCCCAGCTGTAGCAGAGTTGGGGAGCAGGGTATACTGGAACTGGAGCAAGCAGGTATGGAAAAAAATTGGAATGGAGAGTTTGATTGCTGCTATACAAAAATAAAATGAGGGTCACTGCCTGAAGAACACCGTAGCCCCCTGGGTTGCAAGACAAGAACATGCTAACCATGGTTACTCTAGCTTAATAAGAATGAGTTGCTTGCATTTTTTAGTGTGTCTCCCAAGAAATCCTACAGACACTGCAAGTGACACCCTCCTTCGCTGCTATAGGAAGACAGCCCCCCCAACACACAGATTTGAACACTGCATTCAACACATTTGTTGCAAGGCAGTTGGGGTATTCCTAGTTTTAAAAAAATAATAACGTAAAAGGACATTGATCAAAATCAGAAAAAAATGGCTTTCAAGTTGGTGTCTTTCTTTATATCTGCTAACTTCAAATATAAACCAGAAAAAATCCAAACAGGTTTTACCTTTTGTGTAGTTTTAGCCAAGTGTGTATGTCCTATTCTGATTATAACCTAGGAGAACAGCAAGGGCCACCAAAAGAAGAACAGATGAGCCTTCAAATTTGGGGTGGGAGGAAAAATTCATTAAAAGAGAACACTGATGCCCATGGCTGTCCCAGATTTGGGTTATTGCAGTTTAATATTTGTGGTAAGAAGACTACATACTATTAAATGGCCTGCTGTTCCACTTTCAGTGTAGCAGAGTGGTTGCATGAAGGCAGTCAAAGGGTCAACTAAGGCTTAATCCCTTTGAAGGTATGCTGTTTAGCCACAATTTATCTGCCACAGAGTGGCTGCAGAATCAGCAGTTGTTCTGCCGCAGAAAGTATGAGGTCCTGCTGCAGAATGTAGGCCCACTTTGCCGCAGTAAACATGGGGCCCTTGCTATATGCAGACGATTTTGTTCTTTACTCATCCTCCTCAAACCTCTCAAATATCAACCTGAATCTCAATAGTAACTTCAATATCTTTCAGAGCTGGCTATTGCAAAACAAGCTTGTCTTAAATAAAAATAAAATGGTGACTATGCTCTTTGGTTCAGGTTCAGAAATTCAGTCCTGTACCCAACCATTAAGTATCAGAGTGCTAGATGGCTCTCCCCTTAACACAGTTACCTGTCTTAAATACCTAGGAGTAACCCTTGATTCCACCTTGGATTTTGACCTGCACCTAGCCTCAGTCATTAAATATGTTAATATTCAACATAAGCTGGCATACAAGGTAAGACATAGCCTAACATCCACGGCAAGGATGGCCATTGCACAGGGGATCCTGAGACCCAAATTGGCGTATGGGTTAATAGCCTTTGTGGCAACTACTGGAGGGCTCCTCCGAAAGTGGGATGTCTGCTACAACAGCATTTGCCATTTTGCTTTGTCTTTGCTCAAACTTACTCATTGATGCACACTATACTCCAGTCTGGGATGGTTTACCCCCTCAGTCTTCCGACAGTTTACGTCCTACTGTTTTATAAAGAATATAATCTCCTCCCAGATACCTGACAAACTGGCTCTACTGCTCAAACCTGTGACCTCTGCCTACCCACTGAGATCAGCTAACAAATCCCTTCTTGTCCAGCCAAGATGTAAAACCAAAATGGGGGAGAATGCTTTTTTAGCTGGGCTCCTAAACTATGGAACTCCCTTCCACTAAGTCTAAGAATCTCCCCTTCTCCACACAGCTTCAAACAGGAGCTTCGTATGGCTCTTCTAAGCTCTGAACCCTGCTCCTGTCCTCTATCCACCCACTCCTGTACTGGTTCCTCCTAGTTGTCTACTGGCTCCAACCTCTACTACTCTCAAACCTACCTGGAAATCTTTATTTCCTCTCTTCTAGCACTTACTCACTAGTTGTATGACTTATGACTGTTAGTTATTTGCACTTATATTTCAGTTTTTTTTACTACATATAGATTCCTGCAAATGTACTGTCATTGCTGAAAATTTTGTGTAAATATACTATGTCTGACTTCTACTTGTTCCCATGATGTTTTCTTGTATCTACTATTGTCTATGTACCCTTTGTTGTAATCTCCCGGGTTGTACCTAAAAATAGCCAGCTATGCTGTCTAGTGTACCTACCCGGTTAACAAAAACTAAATAAATAAATAAAATAAATAAAAATCCTTGTTCAGCACCTTGGTAAGCAGTAATGCTAATTGTCATCAGGCAGCCCTGCCATGAACCTTTGAAAGTTTTCTTCCTCACAGCCCACTGGCTGATATCAGTAACGCAAATGCCAGTATCGATACTGGCCTATAATATAGTGGACACTGCAGTGCCAATAGCCTCTAATAAGTAATTATGCTTAACTTCCTCATATTGTCCCAGCATCAAGAAAATTCTGCTTCACAAAGAGGGTGGTGGATAACTGAAACAAACTCCTAGAGGAGGTGGTGGTAGCAGGGACTGTGAGGGGATTCAAGGGAGTGTGGGAGAGACACAAGGGTCTCTTGCATCTAGGGGGGGAGATGGTAGGAAATTGTAAAGTCCCAGCAGCTTGTTAGGCAGACAGAGAGGGCCTGGCGGTCCTTTTCTGCCAACACATTTTTATGTTTCTATCAAGGATATAAGTGTGTATGTGATATTGCATATTCAGTGCGTGACCTCCACAGACAATTCCAAAATATGTTATTGTGAAGCAAAGTTGCAGAGATACTGAAAAGCATAAAATTGGACTTTTGACAATTAAGGAGATGCAGAGCCGCATGAAAACAGGCAAAGAGCAGCATGCGGCTCCCGAGCCTCACGTTGCAGACCGTTGCCATATATGGATGGAGTGTGCTTACTGCTCTGAGCGTCAGTTGGTGGCCCCAGAAGTATAAAAAGGGCCCCTTTGATATCTATGTCCATAATAGCCACACTGTTTGAAAGAATTGGGGTTGATATGGTGAGACCCTTTATAAAATGTATATCTGAGTATCAGTATATAAGGGTTACGATGGATTTAGCCACCCATCACACTAATGCTATTCCTCTACATTCCACTGCATCCCACTACATCCGAGTCAGTGGCCAAAGAGTTGATAAAAGTGTTTTCCTGAGTTGGGCTGCTGAAGGAGATCCTAAGATCAAGGCACCAACTTTATGTCAAATCTTATGGGGGGGGTGCTTTACTGAAGATTAAGTCCATATGGTCATCAGTGAATCCCTCAGACCATCGGCTTAGTTCAATGCTTTAAGAAATTATTAAATGGCATGCTGTCTAAATTCATGTCAACTGAGGTAAGAGGTAAAAAATACTGGGATGAACTGTAAACCTTTTTAATGTTTGCCATTTGGGAGGTGCCACAGTTGTCCACTGGGTTCTTGCCCTTTGAACTGTTGTATGACTAACAACCTTGAAGAATGCTGCATCTCATAAAAGACGTGGGAAGAACAGGCACATAGTCCACCTAATGTTCTTTTGTTTGTATTACAAATGAGAGAATGATTGGACATGGTTGGCAGATTTGGAAAGAAAATTTAATAAAAGCACAGCAAATCCAGGCAGGGCACTATAACCAAGGGGCCAGACTTCAGGAGTTCAAGACTAGTGACAGAGTATTCTTGTTGCCTTGATCTGAGTACACGCCTAGCTAAATGGCAGGGACCATATAAGGTCCCCAGAAAGGTGGGACTGGTTGATTACAAAATCTCACAACCAGACAGAAAAAAAGAAAAACAAATTTACCATGTTGATTTGCTGAAACCCTGGAAAGACAGGGAGGTATATTCTGGGAGAAGGAAGTTGCCCCTTAAGTTCCCATATCACCCTACAGAAAAAAAGGTGGGTTCCCTGGAAAAAAGAGGTAATCACCCTTCGCTGGGCCATGGGTGATAACTGGGATAGACGAAGCCATGCCATCCACCTGACGCAGATTGCTATCCCTGCTAGCCTGGACGCCACCTCATTGGTGTCATATGATGCCCTTGCTTGGTGCCTTGCAAGCTCCAGGCCACTTGCAGAAAGGGCAATGGCTTGTCTGGTTGCCTCCGTATCAGGCATGGATGCTAGGATTTGTCATACTAACATACTATGAAGCCAGCAGATTAGGCCCTATGGTCTACTGAGCCTGCTCAATGGTCAATGCCTTCCCAGGGCACCGTTAGTAGTCCCCCCCTCCCTACAAGGTCCCCCATTTCCCAGCGGGGCTCTGGGATGCACCCTCCCTCCATACCTATCCCAGCCCTTCTTGAACCTCTCCACAGTTGAGCAGCCACCAACTCCCTGGGCAGCGTATTCCAGAACTCTACCACCCTCTCAGTGAAGTAGCACCTCCTTGTGTCCCCCCTCAGCCTCCCCCCTTTCCAGCTTCATTGAGTGTCCCCTGGTGGCCTCCACCTCCCTCAGCTGAAAGACTCCCTCAAGGCTTACCCTATTTGTTCTCTTGAGATACTTGAATACCTCGATCATATCCCCCTGTTCCTTCTCTCCTCCAGTGAGTACAGGTTGTGCTCCCCCAGTCTCACAAAAGTGGGAGCAAGACAGAGGCAGGAAACCACAGATCTGTCAGTTTGACCTCAGTGGTAGGGAAAATGATGGAATCACTTCTGAAGGAAAGAATTGTTGAGTACCTAGAGGCCAGTGGGGATCAGGACCCAAGGCAGCATGGATTCACAGTGGGAAGGTCATGTCAGACAAAACTAATTGATTTCTTTGACTGGGTGTCCAAAGCAGTAGACCAGGGAGGGGCTGTGTATATGGCCTACCTAGACTTTAGGAAGGCATTTGACACAGTCCCGCACAAAAGATTAGTAAACAAATTAGCCAGCCTGGGGGTAGGTCCCAGGGTGATAGCCTGGGTAAAACACTGGTTGGACAACAGGACACAGCGGGTAATAGTAAATGGAGTCCACAGTGAAGAAAGGAGGGTTACTAGTGGGGTTCCGCAGAGTTTAGTACTGGGGCTGGCACTTTTTAATGTCTTTATAAGTGACATTGCAGAGGGACTGTAAGGAAAAGTATGTCTCTTTGCAGATGACACAAAGATCTGCAACAGGGTTGATATGCAAGGTGAGGTGGAAAGGATCAAAAGGGACCTGGCAAGGTTGGAGGAATGGTCAGATGGATGGCAGCTTAGATTCAATGCAAAGAAGTGCAAAGTAATGCACCTGGGAAACAAAAACCCAGGGGAAGAGTACACAAGGGGGGGTAAGATGCTGACAACAATAAAAATGGAAAGGTACCTGGGGGTAGTCCTATCAGACAACCTAAAGGTGGACCAGCAATGTGAGAAGGCAGTAAGGAGGGCTGGGGGGATACTGGGATGCATAGGGAGAGGCATCACCAGTAGAAAACAGGAAGACGTTGGCCCTCTGTACAGACAGTTGGTAAGACCACATCTGGAGTACTGTGTACAGTTCTGTAGACCCCATCTCCACAAAGACATAGACAGGGTGGAGACTGTCCAGAGGAGAGCAACCAAAATGATGCAGGGTCTGCATCAGAAGACATATGACTAAAGGAACTAAAGATGTATAGCCTCGAGGAAAGGAGGGGAGGCATGATAGAAACTTTCAAATACCAAAAGGGAATCAACAAAGTCCAAGAGGGTAGCATTTTTCAGAAAAAGAGATGTGCAAAAGCAAGGTGGCACAATTTGAAGATAGAGGGGGGCGGCTCAGAGGTAATGTGAGGAAGTATTTCTTCACAGAGAGGGTTGTGGATACATGGAACAGCTTTCCTGAGGCGGTCGTAGAGTCAAAAACCATGGGGGAATTCAAGAATGCATGGGACAGACATAAGGCAATTCTAGTGGGGGGTAGGAGGAAGTAGGCTGTTGGTTAACTAGGATCTGCAGCTTATCCGTTAGGTTGGGAAATGGGCAGACTAGGTGGGCCAAGCGGTCCTTATCTGCTGTCCAATTTTATGTTTCTATGTTTCTATGAGGTGTTGCTCCACTCCTCACTATGCCAAGTAAGAGCTCTTATGATGCAGATTTTAAGTTTTTAAAAACTTTGCTTTTGCAGCTGGTAAATGAAACATGCTGTTTTTTAATGCTAGACTTTTAAAAATAAGCCCGGTAACTGTTATTGAGCAGTATTTATGATGGTCAAAGATAAGCTGCTAGTCCATTTTTTGCCTCGTTATGTTTCCTGCGAGTCTGCATATTAGATGCTGCCTCTTGTCTTTTAAATGAGGCAAAACTGTTTGGTGAGAGAGCGCCATATGGAAATGTTCTGAGAGAAGTATGTGAGAAGCCTGCGAATTTGGCTCCATGTTGTGGGGATACCGGATCATTTGCACTTCAGTGCGCTGTTATACACTTTTTAAAATTTTAACAGGTATGCTAGCTTTGCCTAGGGGACCTGGGAATTAAAGTTTGAACCCAGCTCCTATTTACTGCGCTTAGAGAGTGATTAGTTTTTGTGTTTTTATAGATGTTTGTTCTCTTGCCAGGATTATGGCTAGAGAAAGGGAAAGGAGGATGGTGGTTAAAAGCTGCTGAAATTCTGTGCTTAGTGGAGCGCTTTTTCTGCTTTGAATCTACAGGTAGACATTCTGCCACACCTGGTGAAGGGAGAGGTGAGGAGATTGATGAAGGAGTGCCTCGGATAATAAAAAGGAGCTGCGAAACTGTAACACAGGAATTTTCTTTTCTGTTAAGTCAATACAAACCTTTGTGGATGGTGAAATAAACTTGCCCACTAATATGCAGGAGAAATGCATGGTGGGAGCTTAGAAAACAATGCCGGCGTGCTGGGAATGGGCTGAGGTCTCTGCATGGTGATACTGCTTTGATTTGATTTATGTATTATTTGTTCATTGAAGGATTTGTTTTGTGTCTCCTGGATTTTGGAGGCACAGAACTGAATGGAGAGTATAAACTCTTGTATTTGCTTTAAATTAAATTCTGTGTGCCATTCTAAGCGACTCCTTTTTGCTTAAATAAAGTTAGCAATGGAGCCATAACCTTTTTAATAAGGAGCTCCGAGACATTTCTCTTATCTGGAACCTTGATTCTGTCCTCGTTTATACTAACTGTTTAGGAAACATGTTTTTACACCTGTAAAGGCCGGGTTTTGTCATAGCTAGATGCTGCTGCGTATTTTAAAGAATTTGAGACCTGATTTAAACTATGGGGGCTAGATATTCAAAGCATAGCACAGCGCGCAAACCAGTAGCGTGAGAATAGTGCAGGAATAGCACGGAGCAGCCATATTCAAAGGACCAGTTAGCGGCCTAACAGCAGTAGCGTGGGGCGACCAATAATGTATGCAAGGGGCAAATTCAGGGGGGGGGGCCAGCAGACACGCGCAAAGGGATATTCAAAGCCCCAGCGCTGTGCTAGGACACATAGCGCAACACCTAACGCGGCGCTAGTTACCGCCTATAAAAGGCTGGTCTTAACCCAGGGCAAAACACCTAGGAGGAGGGACCAGCACAGGAAGTGGGAATGTGTGCAGTGCCAGTAGCGGTGATGCTGCCTTTGATGGCAGCTGTAGTGGAGGAGGAGAGGGAGCAGGCACAACATGGGCCACAACGCAGGCCAAGGAGACGGTATGCTGCTAACAGGTGGTACCGGCCCAGGGTCTCCTTCGAGACCCTGCCTAATGACCACATCACTGGCCGGTACAGGATGAACAGGGGAATGTTGAGGCAGCTATGTGAACTCCTGCATGAGCAGCTGCACCCAAACACCAGATGCAGCCATGCCATGACAGTGGAGGAGAAGGTGACAGCAGCGATGTGCTTCCTTACCACAAGGACGTTCCAACGACCAACGGGGACACCATCGGGGTATCGCAGTCTGCCACCTCATGCCTCCTGACCCAGTTCCTAGAGGCTTTCCTGCCACATGCTGGGGAGTTCATAGTATTCCCCAGCATGGCAGAAGACCGCAGAGTAACAATGCAGCGGTTCCATCGGGTTGTGCACCTACCAGCAGTACTGGGTGCCATTGACTGCACCTATGTCCCCATCTGTGCACCACCTGGTGATGGCAGTGATGTGTACATAAACAGGAAGGGGTACCACTCCATCAACTGCCAGGTGGTGTGCGATGCGACTGGGCACATCAACAATGTCTAGGCGTAGTACACCGGCAGTGCCCACGACGCCTTTATCTGGCACCAGTCCCAGCTGTGCCAGGCATTTGAGGAGGGCAGGATACCCAGTGGGCAACTAGTCAGTGAGTAGCAGCATACAAGGCATACACAGGACAGCAAGGATGGGGGCAAGCAGTGGAGCCCAGGAAAGGGGTGTGGGAGGGCTACACAGAGGTGCAGGACAGCAACAGACAGACTGCAGTATGGCACTAACAGGTACACACCTCTTGACAGCGCTTATCCCCTACAACCCTGGCTGCTGACACCGGTACTCCGACCGGCCACAGTGGCCGAGGAGATGTACACCGAGGCACATGCCAGCACAAGGAACATCATAGAGATGCTGTTTGGCATCCTGAAGATGCGATTCAGAAGCTTAGACACATCAGGCGGTGCCCTACAGTATACACCTCAGAAGGTATGCCGTATCTTTCTAGCCTGTTGTATGCTGCACAACATGGCAATGAACCATGGGATACAGGCACCTGAACCTGAGTGACAGTCTGACAGTGAGTCCGAGCCAGCGGTCAGGGGGATAGTGGAGCAACTTGAGAGGAGGGACACTCGCATGGTCTGCAGGGCCATAGAGCACAGGGACAACATCATCAGGACACTGTCACAGACCAGAGGGTAAGTACAGACTGCACAACAACATGAAACAGTACAATGCTGAATCTATTTAATGTGCACCAAGAACCAGAACAGTGACACCAACAATCACAATAAGAACACAACAGAGTGGAACAGGAAACATGTGTGCATGTGGTGTGATGTTGGGGGTGTGCAGGATACACAGGGGGTGGACACTCAGTCATGGTGTACTGTCACTGGGGAAGCATGATATGTGGTGTGAGTGTAAGGAGGGCGACCGTGGCAGTGGAAGCGTGAGTGTGCATGGGATGGAGTGCGAGGCTGTTCGCTAGTGGGTGTGTGTGCATGTGTGCACGCGCATGTGGGTGTGCCAATGTCAACACAGGGGGTGATGACTGTGCAGTGATGCAGTATGACCGTGACCATCACCACCGACTACCACCATGCACACGACGTGCACCACTACTGTGGGTCACAGACCCCGGGGTGCTCTGGGCCAAGGACAAGTCAGAGAAAAACGGTGAGGCAGGCAGGGCAGCCCTCCTGTGCCCCCTTGAATGGCGGAGCCTGACAGGGTGAGTGGATGGCCACGGTGGCGCTGTGTGCCTGACGTGGTGCGTGATGCAGTGGAGCTGGACCCAGTGCCAGCCCTGCAGCCACGGGTTGCCCGCCTGTGTGCCCATGTGCCTTCTGCACCCTGACCAACCAGCTCATGCTGACGATCCCCATGCACCCCACGAAGTACATTTGCGATGTTGACCACTGCAGCTGTCAGACCAGCAAAGCCGCGGTCGATTGCACCCACCATGCAGCCCAACCTGTCCTCTGCCCACTGTTCGGCACGGGAAAAGCCCACTGATATGGACTTCCTCATCAGTGCCAGCTCTTGCCTCAGCTCCCTCCGTAGGCCATGCAGGTCCATACGAGCCTCCTGCTGGGACATGACAGCAGCCTGCAGGAGTGGGCAGGCACCACGGGCATTCTGCTCCAGGGGCGCAGCCCCCTCATTTGCAGCTGGCACAGGTGCCTGCTGCATAGGAGGTACGGGATGCTGTTGCACATCTGGCATGGCCTGCTGCTGCCGACCACTGGTGGTGCGCTGTTGCACTGGATGGCCCGGGACCACAATATGTGTGGGACACCACATGTCCAGTGGTGCAGACATGTTTCCCACACTGCCCACCACCAGATGCACAGGGACGGCCACACCACCAATGCTGAACACACCACTGGCACCTGTTCCATGGCCTGCTACCAGCCCCACTCCTGCATCCCCCTCCACAGGCACATCCAGGTGGTGAGGACTCTCTGACATGTCAGTGTCATCGCCACTGGTTACAGTCACTAGGAGTACCTGCCCTACATCCATGTCCTCCGATCATGCATCCTCCAGGTACTCAGTGGATCCCACCTCCCCGACTGAAGTGTGTCCCCCCTCCCCAGGCAGTTGTAGCCCCGTCCATTGGAATGCCACACATACAATAGCTCTGTGTGTCCATGACTGGCACCCAGACCGGATGTGGATGGCTGTTCATCATCATCCTCCACAACCTCTGAACCATGATCATACATCCTGTGCTGCTCCTGTGGTTCCACAGGCCTTGCAGACACTGCTGTGGAGAAAAATGGGACAGGGTCAGTCACCTGTACATGGACACTGTGCCCTAACACCACCACCACTGCCACCACCACCACCACCACATCATGCAGACCCCAGGACATGTACCTCCTGCTGTGGCCATGCACACCCCACACACCAGCCCATGACCACATGCACCCACCCAACACACAGTGCACATGCTGTTGTCATGCAGCTGTTCAGCAGCCCACAGTGCACTCCATGCAGGGCACCAACAGCAGGACTCTGCACCTATGCCATCACACCATGCAGGGTATACACATGCGGATACAGACCTGTCCTGGGCAGTACGAGAGGTGTCTCACATCCACCACCCGGTACACCTGCGACTGCCACCATCTGCAGTGTGGATGCCACCACGGCTATGAGTGGCTCCTCCACCCACTGCTGTTGGTCTTGTGGTCCTCCACTGGTGCGCATCCATTCCCACAGCCGCTGTGCCTCCTCTTCCTTGGCATGGCACAGCAGGACTTTCCAGCACTTTTGCACTGCCTCGGTCATCCTGCCACATCCATCGACAGCATTGACCGCAGCTGTCACCTCCTTCCAGGCTTGGTGCACCACCGCATCTGTGGCCCTGTGCATGCAGAGCACCTGCTCCCTCTCCCTCACAGCATGCACCAGTGTTATCAGCTCATCCTGTGAGAACTTATGTGCGCGTATGTGCTCTTGTCATGCTGCACTACCTATGGGACAGTCGAAAAGGGACATGTGTCAGCAGCCGTGGCAGGACTGTGTTGCATTACACATAGACATCACCATGCCACCCCCTAGAATGCCACAGGCCACATGGACATGTCACCGTGCATCAAGTGCATGTACAGTGCACATGGCCACATAGTCACTGGCCGCCCTGTGTCTGTACAGCAAGCCCTGTACTCACATGTGCACTGCTGTTGCCCATTGGCTGGCATGTGCACCCATGAATGGGGTCACCCCTAAACCCACCACCTGGCACTGTACTGTGCCCTGTGTGATCACTACACTGAGTGCGTGGATACATGCACTGACATGTAGACAATGGCAGGGCACCAGGCACAGGTAACATGGTGCATGGGATGGCACACTGCCGGGACCCTGTGTTCTCCCAGCAGAGCGGTCACAGCCTACCACGACCCACATCCAGGGAGTCATGTCAGTGAGCCAGTGTTGCAGGACACACCTCGGTAATGCACTATGGCCCCTGCCTGGCACCCACAGTGTGCAGGCAGTTCCACATGGCACAGTGCGATGCAGGGGCACGTGCACAGTGCACTGGACAGTATGCTGCACAGGCGGACGTATGTAGCTGTGTACCAGCACACAGCACAGTGCTTGCTTGTGGTTCAACATGTGGCTGACCATTCACCAGCAGGTACATCTGTGGGCTGCAGTCCAGGCTGACCCTGTTCTGAGCTATTGCCATTCCGAGAGTCCCACGGCAGTCGTACATACCTGCCTGTCGCTGCTCATCCCCCTGCTGCATCTCTCCACCTGTCCCTTGTAGTTCTGCAGTATCTGTAGTATGCTGCATTCCCACAAGACAACACTGGTGGTGCACTGCTTGCCCTTTTATAGCCCAGCCAGGCAATCAAGCCTGTTATGCATGCAAAGCAGCGCATAATGTTATGCTAATCACATAGTTTGCGCCATGCATACACAAGTACCCCCATTTGCATATTCTGGTTGAATATGGTCCTGATTAGCACTGGGCTAACACCTTAGTGCTGTGCAAACATCAGCGCAGGGCTATTGAGGGGCCAGCACCGCACTATTCCATTAGTGCGGCGCTCTGTGCTATGCGCGACCACCGCGCATGCTCGTGAGGCCCCCATGTCTGTGCTATCATCCTGGCATAGTGTGTTGTAGCGCCGCTCTAGCCAACACAGCGTGGTGCTATGTGCAAGTGTGGTATTCCACTTCAGGGTCATGCCAGAGGTCACGCATGCGCAGTGCGAACACCTCCGGGCAGCGCCACGCTACATCATGTGATAGTGCGGCACTACAGTGGTTGTTGCAGGAGGGTCCTGGGTGTGCCAACCACTGGATATCTTGAGAGGTGTAGTGGAATACGTGCTGTGTGGGCAATGCCAGGACGTGGAAGACAGCATGCTGTGGTGCACAGGGACAGGCACTGGGGGGGAGGTTGAGACAGCAAACCTGGTGGAGCTGGTACAGAGGAGGCACCAGAGGCTCTTTGGGGAGGTCAGGGAGGGGGACCTACCACGTATGCAAGTGTGGTCCACGGTTGCACACAAGCTCAGTGCCCACACTGGTATCTCTCATAATGCTGAGAAGTGCAGGCACAGGTATACGGACCTGCGATGGTGGCAGCGTCAGCAGCTGGAGCACTACAAGCGCATGGTGCATGAGGCACTGTGCCTGTGCCAGGTAAGTGGCGTTGCATGTTGATAGCACCATCATGTCGGGCTGCAAGTGTGTGTGTGTGTGTGCCACACTGCATGGTGCTGGGGCGCATGTGGCACCAGCGGGGAGCCACAGTACATGCTGTGGCCATCGGTGTGGGTGGCGGGTTGGGTCATGCTGTTTGGCGTGTCCTGATGCAGCACCAGCCTGCGGTCAGCGACACCATGGTGCAGGGATCCTGCTCCTTGGGGACTGTCAACATACACACGCAGGTATGCGGATGTTCGCAGGACAGCTGCAACAGGCACTGTCACACAACTGCGGCACCTTGAATTTCTGCCGTGTGTGCCTGGTGAATGCTCCATGGGCCCTGCCACCCTCTGTGTGGGTGTCCTCCATGTTCACTCCCTGTGTGTGCAGTGCTGTTAGGGTTGCATGTGCATCTTGCTGTGCTGCATGTGGTGTATGCTGTGTCATGCTCTAACACCAGTTTCTCACCTGTTCTCTGTAAAGTGGCCCATGGCCAGTGGAGGGGGCCAGAACATGAGCCAGGAGCAGAGGAGAGGCAGCCTGAGGGTGCCGTCCATGCCGCAGTGGGCGCAGGAGAGCAGCCCTGAGAGTGGTGGCGTATTGCGCGAGTACCTGTCTCATTGCTCTGTGATCTGTGCCCTTTCACTAGGCTGTGTGTCACATCTGGATGTCCTGCCACTGACTGGTCTGGTGGCATGTCTGTGACAGGCAGTGGGCTAGTGGTGGTGTGGCACCGTGCTGTGCAGCACACCTGTGTTGCACACCACAGCTGGGTGCTGACAGTCTGGCCTGGGGGGAGTGGGGCACTGTCAGCTTGCATTGCTGTGCAGGTGCCTGCTGGTGGCAGGTGCTCTGGTGGCGAGTGTTCAGTGGGGACCACATGCTGTCAGCTACCATGCCCACCTCTGGGGTCCCTCCATACCCCCCTCCACAGGGTGTCCACATTTGCACTGGTGGCGGTGCCTTGCTGTCCTGTGCATTCACTGGACGGGCCTGCATGGCGCAACCTGCGGGCCTGTTGTGGATGCGGGACACCACGCACCATGCCTTCCAGGCATACCTCTCATCCTTCTGTCCACCAGCTGTGGAACATTGCCTGTCAAACTGTGCTACATTCTGGCAATGTGTCGTACACACTGTGGAATCCTTACCTGGGTATCTCATGGCACTATTACTGTGTTGCAGTATTGTTACGAGGATCTGTTATCACTATGCTATTACATTATGTACATCATTTCCTATGGAGTGTTGCCTGACACTGTTGACCTTGGCTGTGGAACTTGTCCTCACAGGGTGGGACAGGGGGCTTTTCATCCATGGGTTGGGGACCCTTCCTTGTACCGTGTCACAGTTGGGTGGTATACTTTCAGTGGCCTTGCCTGGTGGCATGTGTCATCCCTTCACTGACAGCATCTGTGCCCTGGCAGCCTGTTATCCCCTGGCCTGGGTCGGTCATTGGCAGGCCACTGTCATGGTTCATTGCTGCTCCTGCATGCCTTTAGTTGTTGTTGGTGCTGTGCTCTGCATTACGGTACATTTCCATCTGTCGGTGGGCAGCATGTCCCAACGTGTGGGTGCCCTTGTGCATGCTGTGCGTGGCCCTTGCACTCAAGTCTCCAGGGGTCTGGCGTGTGTCTGCCGTGTCTCGCTGTGTGCTGTGTCAGGGTGGGTGGTGTCACATGTACCCTGGTGCTGTCAGGATCATTGTCATCCTGTGTGTTGGGTTTTATGTTGGTGCCTGTGTCGCCCTGTGCTGCTTTGTGGGCACCTTCCATGTTGGCCTACCAGTGCGGCATGCACCTCCACCTGGGATTGCCCATTGGGACATGGTGTCCATCCCTGTATGGTCACCTTTTGGCTGCTGTCTGCCTCCTGTCTGGTGTACCATCCTCATGGTCTCACCCTTCCTCTTGTAGGTCCACTTCGGGCATCACTGTGGGCAACCAGGCCAGAGGAGTCGGAGGGGATGGAGGACCTGCTGCGCTGCATCGTCCGACAACAAAGGACTCTGATTGAACAGCAGGCCATACTGATAACAGAGACGAGGAGAGTGGCAGCTGTGTTAGAGGCTCGGCTCCTGGATCCAGTGGGCAGATAGACATGCCCTACATCCCATATCGTGTTGCCTTCACACACCCCCTTACTGGACATGTTATCCTTTCCTGGACTGTATTCCTGTGTCCCTGTGTGCAGCCTCCTCCCCTTTGCACCCTTGTCCTGTGCCTTCTTGTACATCATGTTATTATTTTCACATATGTTTGCCTTTTGAATCCTTGCTTTGCCTATAGTGCGTTCCTTTTGTTGTTCCCGTAGTGGGCTTTTTGTTGCATGGGTTGTGTGTTGGGGGGGGCTTGGCATGTTGTTTGGTGGGATTGGTCCTGTTGTCTTTCTTTGTTATGGGGTGGGTCGTCCAGTGGTGGTCGGGGCATTGGTAATTCTGTTTGGTTTGTTCTTTGGTTTTGTATGGGTTTGCATCACTGTTATATTCCCGTTACCTTTCCTTTGGCATTTTGTCATTACAGTGCATTTACTACATTTTACTATGTCCTGTGTCATTCTTGGGTGCTGGGGTTACACATGGTTTGTACTGTTACTTGTGTTCTCCACATGGGTCTGGGTTGTTGCTTGACATTCCCGTGCATGTGTTGCATCCTCCGGGATGTGCACTGTGGAGTGCTCCTGATACCTCATTCCAGCCTGAGTTTCACTGCATGTGTCCCAGTGCCAGGCTGTCTCATCTCTGCACTGTGTTCCATTGTGTGTTTGCACTGCCTGCCTGGTGCTATATTCACTGCTGTCTTGTGTGCTATATTCAGTGCTGTCTTATTCCCGGGCTGTTTTTGCCCTGCACATGGGATAGACATAAAGGAATTCTAGAGGTCAGGGGTAAGGGGAAATAGACTTCTAGGAAAACAAACTGAACTTACAAGCTCAAATGGGCAGACTAGGTGGGCCATAGGCCCTTATCTGCCGACACTGTCTATGTATCTATGTATCTATGTACTCCTGGCCCTGTTTGCCCGGCCTCCTTTGCTTGCTGTATTCACCTGGTTTTGCACTGTACTTTACCTTCTGAATATGGCTGGCATTTTGCTCCGGGCTATGTTTGCACACTGGGCACTGCTACCTTGGCCATGGGGCAATTTTTTGAATATCTGGCCCTAGATGCCTTGAAATCTTTTTGCATATGGTCAGTTTGACCTTAAACTGTTTTTAATAGGATTTTCTCACCTCTATAAGCAGGAAACTGATGAGGTTATTACATTGCTCATTCTGTTACTGTTAGATATTCTGATACATCTATCAGCATATATGATAAATAAGTGGGGTAGTAGAATTCTTATTTTTTGTATAATATTATTTATTAGTGTATGGACCTTTTTGGATATTATAAAAAGGGTCTGAGAAATGGAGCTTTCTGATTGGCTGCAAACATTCGAACAGCCTTATGTTAACCTTTTATTAACATACATGTAGACCTTAACCATATGCTGAACAAGGTTTAACACTGTTTAAAAACATGTTTTATTATAGTAGCAATAAGACACACCCAGGGATTATGTTAATGGTCAGTTAATCACCCTCTAGGGGCATGTGGCACTCGGCTACACCTCGTGCCACAGTATACCCCTAGAAGGTGATTAACAGACCATTAACATAACCCTTGGTCATGCCTTATTGCTTAAATAAGGTATCTTAGAAAGAAATGCATGGTGTTAAAAATAATGTAATAAAATAAAGTAAAATTAAACTGAGAAAGGTGGGATTAGAAAGATTTCCTGGGCGCTAAATGGGCATGATTAATGATCCTACAGATTGCTGTTAAAGGCCTTGTACTAGGCTATGAACTGGTAGCCAAAAATGGTCCTAATAATGGGTTCTTGAGGTCTGAATGTGGAAATAAAAGTGTGGACAAGTGGAAATAGGCATGGTCTAGGGAAACTCATAAAAGATTTCCTATTGTAGCCAGCATATAAGTCCTCCCATACTTGGTGACAATAGGAGCACAGGGCAGCATATGCTGCGGGGTGCACCTTGAGGCTTCACCAAAAAGAGGACGGTATTACTGACAGCACAGGATCTCTAAATGTGGGTTCAGTGATGGAGCCTTTCCACTTTTGTTTATAACATAGTATTTCAGCAGGCTGTCTCGGTGCCCTAAGTGGGACCTAAGTACTGTGGCGTGACTTTGTTCTTAGACAGGAATTGGAAGCCACAAGTGGGCTTAATAATGGGTTCTCGAGGCCTGAAAATGGAAAGAAAAGTGTGGACAAATGGAAATAGGCATGGTCTAGGAAAACTCACAAATAATTTCTCATTGTAGCCAGCATATAAATCCTCCCATACCTGATGACAAAAGGTGCATGGGGCAGCATGCACTGCGGGATGCACCCTGGAGTCTCACCAAAAAGAAGAAGGTATTACTGACAACACAGGATTTTAGATGTGGGTTCAGTTACTGTGTCTTTTCATTTCATTTGTAACATAGTATTTCTTCACAATGTCTCAGTACCCTAAATGGGACCTAATTACTGTGGCCTGATGCTACTCTCAGATTTAGCATGGGGATGGTTTGTGGTAAGGAAATATTGATGGATAGCACAACTGATTGCACCCTAGAAGAATGAAGAAACACTCCTTGACTGCAGCCTTTTTACCCAAGAGGAGTTTTAAATATTAGATATTACTGGGCTCCTTCTTGAGGGCTATGTTCTAATAATAGAGATCCACTTAGCACAAAAGTGTTCTTAAAATAGTGAAGAATAATTGATTTTCAGATTTTTTTAAATCTATCTAATATTGTTATTGCCTTGGATAAACAAGATTCATTCTGTAATAAGTATCTCAATGTGGATTATGTACATATTGGCTGGAGATGTATCTTAATATTTTTGTATAAAGTTTTTGTAGTGTTGTAATGTTTTCTGTTAACCGATCAACAATAAACTAAACTTGAGACCAAGAAGATCCTAAAGGGGCCTCAAGTCAGGTGGCAGATAATGACATTGAGGACAGAACCCTAGACATAGGACCTAAAATTGTAAAGGAACTGAGCACCATTCCAGTGGGCAACCAGCTCAACCAGATCCAAAATCAAGAAGCCCAAAGGCTGGTAAAGAATTTTGGGGATGTATGCTCCCTAAAGCTAGGATGAACCCATGTGATCCAGTACCATATAGACACTGACCCAGGTGTTCTGATCCATCAACAACCTTACTGAGTACTGGAAAGAATCTACAAGACAGAATGGGAGGAAATGCAGTCAGTGCTGGAGTTGGGAATCACTGAGGAATCCACGAGTGAATGGTCTAGCCCTATTGTACTAGTTCCAAAACTAGGTAGGACCAAACAATTTTGTATATTCTTCCTGAAAGTTAATGCTGCATCCAAATTCAATGTATACCCTATACTAACGCTAGACAACGCTTTGAACCAACTGGGAAAGGCCCATTACATCAATACCCTGGACCTGACCAAGGAGTTTTGGTAAATCCTATTAACACCCAAGTCCCATGAGAAAACGGCCTCTGTCACCCCATTTGACCTATATCAATTTACTGTGCTGAGGCAGCATATATAGACAATGTTGTCATATTAAGCCCTGACTGTGAAAACCACCTGCAGGATGTGGCCACAGTACTTCAGTCACCCAGTGAGCCAGGTATTACTCTGAATTCTGCAAAATGTGTCCTAGGGTGGCAGGTGACAAAATACTTGGGGTATATGGTTGGGAATGGCCACGTATGCCCTATAATAGACAAAGTAAAGGCCCTAGTTGCTGTCTCATCCATACTACTAAGAAGCAGGTTAGGTCCTTTCTTGGACTTGCAGGGTATTACTTCCAGCTCACTCCAGAATTGTCAATCCTTGCTGCCCCACTATATACATATATATATATATATATATATATATATATTCCAGCACCCACTCATAAGTAAGAGTGCTGCTTTCTGTGGACTGAATACTGTCCCACTGATGGACCTGACAAAGAAAATCACCATGAATAAGGTCTGTTTGTTCACCTGAGCGTCGGATGACATTTCAGGCCATTGAAAATGAGGGAGGAGACCTGCAACAATAGACAGGTGAATCTCACATCCACAGTCAGGGAAATTTATGGAATATCTAATGAAACAGGACTTAGTGGAATACCTGGAAAAGAATGGACTTCAAGATGGGAGGCAGCATGGGTTTGTGGCAGGAAGATCGTGCCAGACAAACCTCATTACATTCTTTGACTGGGTGATTAGAGAATTGGATAGAGGCCACCCAGTGGATCTCCTCTACTTTGATTTTAGTGAGGCCCTTGATTCAGTGCCCCATAAGTGCCTTTTAAGAATGTTAGAGGATCTAGGCACTGCAGGAAACATAGCCAGGTGGGTGGAAAATTGGCTAAAGGGCAGACAACAGAGAGTGGTGGTTAACAGGGTGAGGTCAGGTGAGGGGGAGGTCACCAGTGGGGTGCCACAGGGATCAGTCTTGGGTCTGGTCCTCTTTAATGTAACAATAACTTATCTGGCGATCTTGTTAGATGTTCAAATATGTCTATTTTTAAGACTAAGAAGTAACATGTTAACAAAATCTGTATGTGTTTTTCATGAATTTACCCTGTGTAATGTATTTGGTTGGTTTGTACTATGTATAGTTGATATGTTGTTGTTGTTTTTATGTATACACTGGATGTCTGTGAAAACGGGCTTCTAGCCCACAGATTATTCAGTATAAAATAAAAATGAAATTAAATGTGTTTATTAATGACATTGGTGATGGCATACAGGGCAAAAGGGCCCTATTTGCAGATGACACTAAGCTAGGTGGAAGGATTGACAGTGCTGAGGCAGCGAAGGACCTGCAGAAAGACCTGAAGAAGTTGGAGAGATGGTCCGATGTTTGGCAGCTGAAGTTCAATGGAAAAAAGTGCAAGCTGTTGTATCTGGGGAAAGGGAACCGAAGGGCAGAATACTGACTGAATGGGGTCCAACTCAACACCTCACATGAGGAAAGACATCTGGGGGTCATCATATGTGATACCCTGAAGGATTCAAGCCAATGCAACGAGGCTTACAGCAAAGCAAACAGAATGCTGGGGTGTACAGGGAGAGGTTCTGACAGCAGAAACAAAGAGGTAATCCTCCCACTGTATAGGTCCCTGGTGAGACCTCACCTGCAGTACTGCATCCAGTTCTGGAGCCCACACCTTAGGACAGACAAAGATAGGCTGGATGCTGTGCAGTGAAGGGCAGCCAAGATGGTTCAAGGCCTTCAGGGGCTCTCATATGAGGAGAAATTAAGGTCACTGAACATGTACTCTCAAGAGACTAGAAGGGAGAGAGGAGATATGATTGAGACATTTAAGTTCATGAAAGGCATTAATAGGATACCCTACTTAGAAATTTTTAATAGAGTTGACGGCTCAGCCACAAGGGGACATGAATGAAAGTTATGGTGTGGGAGCTTCAAAAGGGATCTAAGGAAATTTTACTTCACAGAAAGAGACATTTAGCCATGGAATAGACTGCCCACTAATGTGGTGTGTACCAAGACGGCAGCTGCTTTCAAGAGAGGGTGGGACAGGGTAAAAGCTCAACTAGGTGCTGAGGGCACAGAAATTGGTTGGTGGAGACCTAGGTCCTGGGACCCATAAAAGGTTTCGGTAACCTTTGGGCAGACTAGATGGGTGTCTGCCATAATCTTCCATATTTTTATGTTTCTATGAAAATGTGAAAATGTGCTGTGTGAGGGGACAGCCATATGAAGTCTGAATTTCAACCGTCCCTTCATTTTTGTTTAACATGCTTTATTGAACATGAGTAAAGATAACAACCAACAACAAACAAATGCAACAAAGAATACAGCAACATCTAGATAACAAGCAAACATAAAAGAGAGAACATTTACCAAAAATACAAAAAGAGGATAAACCATAAATAAGACCAACTCCACCATCCCCATCTCACCTGAGTGCCATAAACTAGTGGTTCTACCAGAACATGAAGCACTGGTAAGTAGAACCAAGATGTTAAACTCAAAAACGCTCCAACCCTGTAAGCCAGGAAACCCAAAGTATGTGCTGCCCATGTCATGATAGTTTGTAAAGCATGTAAGGGTTCCCATTGCTTATGATAGCAGTGATACTGTCAAGAAACATAAGTAATATGCTTTTCAACACTAAGTATGCCCAAAATCTCATTGTGCCATTCTACCATGACTGAATGACAGTGTCAGCCCAATGCCTGAAAATAACCATTTTTGCAGCGATAGCAATTAGGGCAATGTGTCTCTTCTGAGGGCCTAACAAACACCCATGATAATGACCTACCAGACAAATCTCAGGTGTAAATGTTTCTGTTAGGCCTAACATGGGGTCTAAGCATTGCTGAAGATCTAACCAAAAGAGGGCTGCCTTTTTGCATGACCATAAAATATAACATAGAAATCCCTCCGCATTCCCACATCTGATACAGGAGGAATTAGCTAGTCTACCCATTTGATGTAGTTCTGGGGCAGTAAAATATAAATTATGTAGAATTTTAAACTGCATTAAGTGATATATATCTTACTTAATAAATGTTTAGAGATCTAACCAAGTTCTACGCCAATCCCCAGGAGTCCACATCAGCAGTAACGATTCCTGCCAATAAAAACATGAGCTCGATAGCCTGCTTGGATCCACAGACAACAGCTTTTTGTATATCGCAGAGGTAGTATGTGGGGAGGTGGCATTTTGTGATAGCCAATCAGTTCATTCCCTCCTGCATCAGACCAGCTGTGTGGACCAATGTGGGAGGAAAGGGCCTGTGACAGTTGTAAATATTTAAATGCGGCCTGAATGGGTAGCCCATGGGTCATACCAAAAGTTGGGAAGTCAACAAGATGGCCATTCCTCAAGACTTGTGCTACTGAAGAGAAAGGGACCAAAGGAAGAATTCTCCCTGTAATGCGGCGATCAGCAGTTTTAAAATTCAGATTTTATAAAATCAGTTGGGAGACATCCAGAAGGCAGTCAATGTGCATATACCTGTATAATTGTGTGTGGGCTCGGAGGGACCAATAGATAGGGGTTGAGTTGTGATGAGTAAGAAGGCTAGCAGGCTTAATGTATAAAAGACTGCATAGGTGTATGTGTAAGGAACTACATTGTTCTTTTTGAGGGTGAGCGATTGCTGGACAAATGGCTTGGTATGGATCTCAAATGCTACATGGTCCCACAGGAAATATTTGCTCACATGAAAAGCCAAGTAATAAAAGTAGAAGTTAGAGAGTCCAAGGCCTCCTTGTGATTGAGGATTAGTCAGTTTTAGGTAGGCTCTCCTGACTGCTTTGTCCCGCAAAAAAAATTGTTAATAATAGCTTAGAGATGCAAAAATCAAGATCTCGGGAGCTGTATATTCAGCATGCCCATGGGGTATAAAATATGGGGGAGGATATTCATTTTCACTACATGGATTCTATCCCAGAGTGATAAGGGCAGGTGGTCAAGTGCTGGAGGTCCAGTTTCATAATCTGAAGTAGAGTCTAAATTATTCTTCCTTAAATCTGAAGGGTGTCTAGTTAGGATACTGCCTAAATATGTTACTGACTTGGGATCCCTCTTGAGCCCTTGATTGTCTATTTCTTGCTTACAAACAAATGGATTGAGGGGCATAACTCATGTTTTCTCTATGTTAAAGAGCTACTCAAGAAAATCTTTGAAAAACATAATAATTAGTTACAATCCAGCTTGCATTCCATATATAGTCTAGATATTTGGATTTCTATTATTTATTACTGAGTCAGTTTGTACGCATATATGATCTTTATGCTGTAGAGTTCTCTTACAGTTCATGTGCCTCTGTAGCTTACTCCCTACTTCACGTCATAGTCCTCTGTTGTGATATCGCAGTCTGTTGCCATGAGACAAACTGTGATGTCACAAGCAGTGCAATATGACCTCAGGTAGGGAAAAAGCAATAGAAATAGACAAACTGTTCAGGAGCAAAGACCCCGTTTTCATGTAAATGACTTCAGTAATAAATAATGGGGAGGAAGACTACAGAACTAATGTGAAATACAAGCTGAACTGTGTCTAAATATTATATTGTGTTAATGATCTCCTGAAGGTATCAGCTGCTCTTTAAGTCTGTAAGCTGCTTCCCTACAAAATCTAGTAATCTCCTCCAGCATGGCAGGGATAGATTGCGTAGGGTGTCATACATATAGGAGAATGTTGTCTGTATAAATTGAAAGCTTGAAATCCACTTCTCTCACTTTAATACCCTGAATGGCTGGATTAGATCTCAGCCACTGTGCTGGGGTTCTAAATAAAGATTAAGTAAGAGGAGAGAGAGCGGGTAACCTTGTCTTGTTCCCTACTCCAACCTAATCCGAAGGGAGAGAATCCTGTTACAATAGATGAGCACTTTAGGGTGCTGATAAAGGACCTCCACACATCTTACTGTAACCCCCCCACCCCTTCATCTAGGGGCATAAATTATCGTCACAGTTGTTCCAAGGGGCAGTGGAGGGGACTACATCAAGCGCAACACCCGAGCCAGTGCATCTACAAAAAAGACAGGAAAATTGTCTGTCCTACCTCTCGACGACTTCATCTCCAGATGCACTCTCAATCTCACCTCCAATTCTGGATCTATTCATCCCCCGAACACTGCCCACTGGACCAAGATCTCCAACTGTCACCACTTGTCTCTTCCGAGCCCCAGAGCCCCTTGGTCCTGATATGGCCTGATGGAACCCTTCTGGAAGTACAATTTATGAAAATAAATTAGACACAAGGGAGGGTTTCTTTTTCATTTCATTTATCCCCCTTCCAAACTTAACTAAAGAAAAAATCATTGCCAAGTTTCTTTTCAACCAGCTTCTTTATTTTAGCTCCTACACTCTAAATGATTCCAGGAATGCAAGGGTCACAGCTTTCATCTAAATAAATAAAGCAGCTCCATGGGGCTATGAGAACTTTTTACAACACACTCAAGGCTGGACATTCTGAGCAGCATAAATGATTTACAGGCAGTACAAGCAGGGCTTCTTTTCTCTAACCTCCTGGATGATTTACCCAAGGAACCTCCATACGTGGAAATAAAAACACAGCCTCCTGGCTCACTGGCATTGGTAAGCCCAAGATTTTCCTTTTCTGGGTTACACATTCTCTCCCTCTATATCTGGTCTGGCTGTAATCGGCTGCCCTATCTCCGGCACAGGAAGCTGGCTGCTTCCCCTACCTGGCCCCTGGATCTTGGCCCAAATCTCAGGGGGTACCAGGAAATTTTCCTCCAACCCAGGCCCTGTAACCCATTCTTTCTCTGTCTACCAGGAACCTAAACAGGCTGGTTCTCCCAAGCTCACAGCACCCATTCCCTCATGTACAGCTCTGCTGTCTCACTCTGCACATTTCTGCTTTCCCCTGGTGCAGTGGCCCCCAAACCTGGCCCTGCTTCAAGTCCCTGAGCTACCTTGATTGGCTTCCCTGCCACAGGAGAGCCCCCAGGCCCTGCCACCACAAAGGCCCCTCTGAGCAGCCCACTCCTCACAACTGGCACCATTCATTCTCTGCACTCCAAGATGTCTCTTTTGGGAGGGTCCAGCCCCAGGCCCACATCCCTGCACACACATCCTGGGCTTGCGATAAGCTCCTGCCAGAGGCCACCCTTCAAGGCCTGTCCTAAGACCTGCGACCTGCCTGGCCCTTTAATGCAGGACCTGCCCCTCCAAGCAGGTCCCCTGAAATTGGGTGATAGGTCCCCTGGCACAATCTAACCTCAGGCCACCCTGCCACACTGGGTGTGGAGAAGAGCCACTGCCACTGGCCTCCCCCCCTGTGGAGCCCCTGCCACTGTCCCCACAGCTCTGGCAGACTGAGTGACTACTTCACAGGATCTCTAAGGGCGCCTGCTTGTCCTGGCCTCCTATTTGCCACCTGCACCACCCTTATCCCAACAACACAGGACTTGGCTGACCATCCTCCCCAACAGAGCTTCCATCCCAGCTCCTCGACGCCACATCACTGTAGAGGCCATCCCTATCTGCCACCTTTGTGGGGGGTTCTCCCACACTGGCCCACCTGGACTCGAGAGCTCCCTTCTTGACTGACTACTCTACTCCTACAGCTGACCCCCTTCAGCCCTGGGCCTAATGCCCAGGCTGGAAAAGGCCTCAAACATCCTATCTCCAGCCTTATATACCTCCCCTTTTGCTGCCCTCTGCTGCCACCTTGAGACGTCCAGCAGATATTGATCCCAGAGCACTAATAAATTCCCTAGCTCTGGGGGGGAGGGGGTAGGAAGGGGAAAGGGGTTCCTATATGGGAGCATAAACCCCTCCAGCAAGGGGGCTTACATTACAAAATCCTCCAGAATTTTATAGGCTTTGAGGGTCTCAAATAGAAAGGGTCTTGACACCCTGTCTTGACACCCTATCAAAAAGTTTTCTTCGTGTCTCGGGAGACCAGTGCTGCAGGGACCTGGGTTTTCCCAGATTTTGAGATCAAATGATGAAGCCTTCTGAGGCGGTCACTTGAAAGACAACCCCTCATAAAGCCAACCTGTTCTGGGGTGACAAGATAGTCCCAGACTTGCTCCTCCCTATACGCTAAGACTCTGGCTAGAATCTTGAAATCGCTATTAATTAATGAAATGGGACAATAACTACTTGATAAGAGTGCATCCTTTCCAGGTTTGAGGAGAACAGTGATAGGGGCTTCTGTAAGGGAGTGGTCAATAAGGCCCTTTGTGTATATGTAGTTAAATAACTGGGATAGAAAGGGTGCCAGCTCCTGGTAGAAGGCAATATAGAAATTGGCAAAAACACCATCTGAGCCGGGGACCTGGTCCAGTCAGAGTTGACATATTGCAGTACAAACTTTGACCACTGGGAGGGTACCCGTGAGTGAATCACTTTGTTGCTCCGAGACACGGGGAGCTGTACTCTGGACAGAAAATCAGAAATATGAGTGTAAAGATTTGGATCTTGTTGGTCAGAGGCAGAAAGCTCAGTATGAAACTGTCAAAATACCTCCACTATATCTCACGGGTGAGTGACCAGGTTAGAGATCCAAGGGTTCAGCAGGCCATTAATGGTTTTCAATGCTTCTTGTTGTCTCAGATATAGAACAAGCAGTTTGCCCACTCTGCCCCCAGATATTTAACTTTAGCCCTGAAGATGGCCAGTTCCATTTGTTCATTGAGCAAGTTGGCATACTGAGCTCTGAGTGAGTTTAGTGAAGTCCAAATATTCTTGGGAGTATCCAGTGTTAGGTTGGCCTTAAGAGATCTAATTTTCTGTAAAAGGTCATTTGAGGCTTGCTGCCTCTCTTTGTGCCTTTTTGAGGCAAGTCTAATGCATTCTACATAGAGAGTACATTTGGCTGCACCCCAGAGCATAGCTAAGTGGTCAATGGACATCACATTCAAGTAAAAAAATTGGTTAATGTATGCTTTCGGTTGCTTGAGGATGTCAGAATCCCTCAGCAATTGGTTATTGAACCTCCAGACTGAGTCCCTCTGTGCCCCCCAAAGGGCATGGACCATACAGACTGGGGTGTGATCTGACAGGACCTGCTTCCTAGTTTTACAAATCAAAAGATCAGGTAGAGCGTCTTGGCTAATTAAAAAAAATATCACACCTAGAAGAGGTGCCCTGTGGCAAAGAGCAAAATGTGTAAGTCTGATCCATATTGTGTAGAATTCTCCAGGAATCTATTACGCCCAACGTATCAAGTAGTTTCTGTAGAGTAGGTTGACCAGGTGATAGGCCCTTTCTCTGGCATATGGGTTTATCCAAATCAGGCTGAAGGATGAGATTCCAGTCTACACCAATTAGAATTGGGATATTGATAAATGGCATTAGTATTGGGGCGATACTGGTGAAAAAATGAGGGGAGTCAATGTTGGGACCATACACTGAGCCTAAGAGCAGCTCATGTGTGCCTAACCTAGCATGGAAGAAAATGTATCTATTGGTTTCATCTCCTATTTCAGTGATTAACTGAAAGGGAGTCTCCCTGGCAAAAAGGACAGCAGCTCCCCGGGCTTTACTGCTGTCTCTGGCCCCAAATACCTGACCCACCCATTCCCTACATAAGAGGGTAAGCTGATGCCTTTACAGATGGGTCTCCTTAAGATAGACTATTGCTGCATCTAATTTCTTGAGATGTCTAAGCATGGCATAACGTTTCATTTTGTTTTGGGTTCCTTTTACATTCCAAGTAATAAACGTGTAATTATTACTAATATTCAAGAAACTGTAACAAGAAGTACAAGTTGGAACCATCCATGGTGCGAAACGACAAAAGAGGCTATTAGAGCATCAGTCTTGCAAAACCCACCTGCACCCCCATCAAATCGACACTCCCAACAAAAACAACTGTATACAAACTATTAGAACAAACAATAAACAATACAGCAAAAAAGCACAACTCCATAGAACATGAAACTATGCCCCTCTCATCACAATCTGGTCCAGAAGACTGCACTCCCATCCATAGTGGTCCATGATCGGTCTGTGCCCAGTCTCCAAGGAAATGGCACTGTGCTGATCCACCCCATGCAGTGTGGTAGAGGCTGGCAAGAATAAGATTCCCCCGAAACAGTAAACCATGGATATACCAAAACCCTCCGCCCCCCATCCAGGAGATCTATCTCAGCCCACCAAGATGGGGAGAGGGGTATGAGAAATAATAATAGGAATCAAATAGGTGTCTCCCATGACAGGGTGGCCCAGAACTCAACTGACCCTAAGGGAAGAGTCCAACATGGAGTCCACTAAAAGAAACATGCAGCCCTTTACCTGGTTGACCCAAGGCAGAAAGTATAATGGGAATAGAGAGTCACTGACTACAAAAGATGTCCCAGAGGTAGGAGCATATTGTAAACCTTAAAGAGATTGACTAAGTATGTAAACAAAAAGCTGAGGGCCCATGGGGGAATGCATATTGTCCAATAGGAGACTGAGCTGCATCTCTCCCCTACAACCATCCCAAGAAAAAACATAACCAGCAAAAAACCAAAAAGAATAGAGGATAAAATAGCATACAATAGGAAAACTAAACAGCTGTCTTTAGATCTAGCTAGCTCTGCAAACTTCCCCTTGATTTTTCCCCAATTAAGCTTTCACTCTGTACACTGCCTTGAACTGAGTTTGTAAAAAAGTTATACTGGCTTTGTTAATATATTTTTTAATCCTATTTGAGACTGTACTGGGTCTACATGCTTACTGCTTTGGACTTAGTTAGAAAATTCAGTGAATTGTAAAATCTGTGTGGCCTCTGTCTTGAGCCTACGGCTCCTGCCCTTGACTTTCATTCTTAATCATCTTCCTTTGCCCCCGTCCTCCTCTCTCTCTCTCTGTTCTGTCCCTCCTGCCCGCCCCCATCTCTCTGTTCTTTTGTGCTTGTTTTGGATTCCCGAGTTAGCCGGCACCTCGTCTCTGTCTGAGACCGCCCTCTGACTTTGTCTTTCAACTTGGTGCTCAGCAGTCTTTGTGTGTCTCTGTTTAGACCCCCCCCCAACTGCTCCTATTAATCTGCTGTCTCCTTCCTTACAGGTGCCACTTGCCCCCACAGGCAGCGGTCACAATCCAGCCATAGTACCTCTACGGTGCAAGGAGCCTGATCCACCCACCCCCAAAGAGACAGATAAGGTATGACGCTTGAAAAATTGCCACTGTTTCTCTGGGCTGTGTGAACGCTGAACCGGACCATCATTTGCAATTTGCTCTTTTCAATTTCGGTGCCTTCTTGGGGCAGTACTATTTGCTCCATGCTTGTGTAGAGCTCCCTGATTGGCTGGTCTCACTTGCCTGAGACCGGAGCCCCCGAGACGTGTGGCTTAATGTATACCTGCATCCCTGTACTCAGCTCCTAATTTATATATTTTAATTTAGCCTGTTCTGCTCAGCCTGTGTAAATTTGAGTACCATTCTCCCCCGCTGCAGTTTCTCTCCAACTGTATGTGCACTGATTCAGTGCTAGCTCTGCAAACTTCCCCTTGATTTTTTGTCCCACCCCCCGTCCCCCTCACAGACCTCCTTTAAATGCACACAGTCTCAGCCCACTCCTATCTGATGTTTCATTTATTGGTTACTTACTGTCAACAACTGCCATTCCTCCCATCCCCTTTTGCAACTAAGCCTGCTAGCAGCTTTATCTTATTCTGTCTTGCTGAGTCATACCATTTTGGTACTTTAGGTTTGCTTATTGCTCACTATCATGTCCTGTCTTGCTAAGGCAGTTGATTTAGGTCAGGTGATCTCTAGTACTTAATCTGCTCCAGAGTAGTAGCTAAGAAATTTGCTTCAAAGCCTCTCTGCCCCTAGTACTACTCTATAGTCAGGTGAACATTTTTCTTATTTAGCCTGACAAGGAGCTACATTTAAGGATTACTGCTTCAGGCTCCACTGCCTATAGTAGTATTCCGTAGGGATTAAGAAATTCTCCTCCATTGGGAATCCCTTCTCTTGCCCGCACTTGTAGTGCCCATTGGGTGATAGTCTCATAATGAGGGCATATTACCTGCTTCTATGCTTGTCTTTGCTCATCTTATATGTATTGGACCTGAACGTGAATCAAAAAATAACTCCTAGAGTGGAGAATGGTTCTCTTTTTACATTGTCCAATCAGGACTTTTCCTATCAAGTAGAAGAACTTGTATGTGCTCTAACTTCCCCTAGCCCGCTGCTGGTCCTTCACCTGCACTGGCATACAGGAACTCTCCTAGAGCCTGCCCACAGGGGTACACCACCTTCTGCATACTCCACCCTACTCCCATTGACTCTCTCTCTCTCTCGGTCAGGGTATTATTGTATGCAGCATCATGGAAAATTGGGAACTAGCCTCAGAACTCCCTGTACTACTGCAGACAAATCACATAACCGAAAGAAGACTCAGCCACCCACACTTCTCCTAGAACTCTGCAGGAAACTCTTGTTCCTGCTTTTACTATGCTCAGGAAATGATGAGCTTAATCCAGGCCCTCTGGCACCCATGGAATCCCCAGCAGAGCTACAAAGCCTCAAGGGGCTTAGATTCTTGCATGTTAATGTATGTAGCCTATTAAAAAAATCACTTCAGTTCAGGCCTGGGTTGTCATACTGCTCCAGATGTTCTGGTGATTACAGAGTCCTGTCTCTGACCGGCGACCAGTAACAATGAAGTTAACATCCCCTCCTACTCTTTGTTCAGAGCCGACAGGCAAACCAGAGGTGGTGGGGTAGCTATTTACATCAAGGATAAATTCCCTGCCTCCATAATTGACTCAACCTCAGTCCCAAAAGAATTCGAAAGCTTGTCATTAAAGATTGAAATTGCTACCGGTGTCTCATTATGTATAATAGGATGCTACAGACCCCCATCAGCTGGACTACAGTTGTTAAAACATTTTGGAAACATCCTGGGTTCGGCATCTTCAGAGTATATCATACTAGGGGACTTCAACTTAGACTGGCTGTCCAGTGCATCCACCCCACTTAAAATGTTCTGTGATTCCCTTGGGTTGTCACAGCTAATAAACAAATATACTCGTCCTAACAAGCTCAGCAGTGTCAGTGGCTCAGTAGGTAGCACACTCGCCTCTGAGGCCAGGAGATCAGAGGGCTGTGGGTTCAGTTCCCACATCTGGCACTTGGGTTAATATCCTAGTATTGACACTGTAGTGCAGCATGAGGGGGGTGCTGAACTTCTGAGGTGCCGTCTTTCGGATGAGATGTTAAACCGAGGTCCCATCTGCCTGGATTGGTGGTAGTTCAGGTGGATGTTAAAGATCCCATGGCACTTATCGAAAGAGTAGGGGAATTTTTTATTAAAGGAGGACTTCAAACAATATACAAACAAATACAGAAAGGAAAAAGAAAAAAACAAACTACATCACAGCCAACCAACACAATTCACCCATAAAGCAGAACATGAAGGGTGACCAAACTTTTCAAATCAAATTATACACAGTTCGAACAGTATTTGAAATGTTGTAGAAAAGGTCATCAAATGAAACAGTACGTTGTTGGGTAGACCAGAAAGTTCTAGACTGCCAAATATAAAATCGAAGAACAAAAAAAACCAAAAGCAACGTATCAGCAGGATACCTAGACCATTCACCCTCATTTGACCCATACATTAACATCTCATAAGAAATGAAAGAAAATAAAGGTTCATTCCATCGCCTCGCTAACCAAACCCAAAAGGGCTTAATATATGAACAATCTAAAAAAAGATGTTTCTGTGTTTCTAACTCAGAATGACATAAAGGACGTGTACACCATCTATCACATAATTGCTTATGCTTATGCGTATTACCCACAGGCAACCTACCATAAGAGCCAAGCCAAACGCTATCCCATATAAAGTTAGGTATCCTGCCATTGGAGAGTAAGCGTAAGACTCGGCACTGAGACTGAGGAGTACAGTCTGGGAAAATCTAGGGGTCAGAAAAATCAACTGAAACAATAGAACTATACAACATTTTACGGCTTAAGATTTCCAAATCGGGCACAGTTAGATTCCATTTTTTCAATAAACGGAAAACTTCTTTGCCATATGGTGGAGAGAAGGATTCCGAAACAAGAAGACCAACTACCAGATTTCCAAAGGGTAGACCCTGCAAAACCACAAATTAACATAAGGACCAAAGCGTAAAGCCAGGTCGTAGAAAGGAAAAAATTACTGGATAAAAATACTAAGAAAAAGCTATGGGATGAACCATACCAACACCACCCTGACTAAGAGTCCTATATGTGAACCCTCTTTAATAGGATTCAATCTGCTCCCCCAAAAAGCCTGAAAAAAAACACTATATAAAGATGTAAACAAAGAAGAAGGTGGAGGAAAAACATAACTTAAATACAAAAAAATCGGCAGCAATAAAGTCTTAATCAGTAAAACACGCTTTCGTTTTGCAATTTATTTCCTTTTCCAGCGAGCAACTACCCCTTGAGCTACATTAATTTTCTGAAACCAGTTCAGATACATCGTATCCATATCCCCAAACACAATCCCTAAAATAGTAATAGGATCCTTGGAAACCTTAATACCTACAAGGGAACCAGATTCTGGAATAGGCGTACAGCCAAAAGGAAAACCTCTACTCTTATCATAATTAAGCTTGGAACCTGAGGCTTGGGAAAAGGAATCCAAAACAGTAGCAAACACAGATTCCTCAGCAAGTGAGCTTAAGCAAACAATCAAATCATCTGCATATGCAAGAATTTTGATAGGCAAGACATTGCCGATAACCGCACACCTGCTAAACCATTATTGGAAATAACCATTAGAATAAAACATCAATGTAAAACACATATAATAACGGGCTCAACGGACAGCCTTGTCGAACACCTCTTTGAACAGCAACAGAGAACCACACCAACCATTAACATTAGGTATCAAAGAAGCAGAACGATATAATAGCCGTATCCAATCAATAAAGACAGGGGGAAAACCATATGCTTGCAGAACTGAAAACAGAAACCCATGTGAAACACGATCAAATGCCTTTTCTTGGTCCAGGCTAAGTAAATAACCCTGAAAAGTATCGGTTTGAGATGCAGAAAAAAGTTCACGAATGATCAATAAATTATCACTCTGGGAGCGACCAGGAACAGAACAAGTTTGATAAGGACTTATCAATGAATCCACAATAGGTGTAAGTCTATGCAGCAAAATTTTACTCAGAATTTTAAAATCAGTATTTAATAAACTTAAGGTCCGCCAATTACGCAAATCTGACTTCAAACCCTTTTATACAGTAAAATAACCAATGCCTGATTCATAGAAGGCGCCAATCTAGCTAATGATAATAAAGCATTAAACAAAGACGTCAATACAGGGACCAATGTACAGTGAAAGGTTTTATAAAATGCCACACCAAAACCATCCGTACCAGGAGCAGAATCAGTATGTAAAGAAAAAATAGATTCAGTCACTTCCAACTCGGAAATATCCATCAACAGACGTGTGCATTCTGTGGAACTTATGGTAGGTAAGTGAAGTGCTTCAAGGTCCAACAACTCAAGTGAACAGTAGCATCTTCATGATACAAGCTAGCCAAATAATCACGGACAACACCCAATAAAGCAGCCGGGTCTGCACTAAATCTCGGAAGCAGTCAATAATTCAGTAATAACCCAAGCCTCAACCCTAGTTTTACAGTCAGTAAGGATCTAATGCACCTTATGCAATTTCAAACCGAACCGATGTTCAAAATCAAGAGATTTAGCTCTATCATATTTATATTGGAACATAAGGTTCTTTAACCTTACTAATTTGAGAACTATAATCTAATCCTTCAGATTCAGCTAAGGAGATCAATTTTGCAACTGCATCGTAACCGGAGATATTCTAAATATTGGGCAGTAACCTCCTTTTGACAAGGATTGAAAAACCTTCCAAGCAGTTTTGGAATCTTCCACAGGTAGCAACATCCTCATAAACATCCAAAACAGACAATCGAGCATGAAATTCGACCGCTAAGCAGACTGAACTGAAGCATCAGACAATAAGGAGTCATTCAGTCTCAAATATTTGGTTTACAACGTGGGCACCATCCCAAGACATACAGACTGATAAAGATTTATGGTCAGAAAATTCCCAAACCCGCAAGGTAGTCTGCACAATATGGAAAGGAAGGGAAAGAAAAACAAAATCTATTCGGGTAGATAACTTATTCTTAAAAAAAGTCCTACCCCATCAGGATTAACACAACGGTAAGCATCCTTAAGATGAGCAGTATCTAGAATTTGCTTCAATTTCTGGGAATCACAAAACAATTTGGTCGTTTGCATTCCTCTATCAGCAATATGAAGGACACAATTAAAATCTCCAGCCCAAACAATCAAACGTGAAGTATGCAAATAAGGGTGAATGTCATTCAGCAGTGCAACCCTCAAAGCTTTGGTCTGTGGGGCATATATATTAATCAAGAAGTCTGGCGTCTCCAAAGTTAATATCCAATAAACGCTCACAGGGCAAATGTCCACCATTTTAGAGACCCGCAAGTCGGATTGGTAAACAGAATACCCACTCCTTCACAAAGAGCTTCACCATTAGACCAAAAGGACATCCCCAAAGACCAAAGATTACAGGCCTGTTGAACTTCAGAAATAGTCTTCAACCTAGTATCCTGGAGACATATAATATCATTACGCAGGTGCTGTAAACACGACAAAGTTGTAACCATTTTCCTATGACTTTTCATACTATTGACATTTAGTGTAGTAACCGTTAAGGAGGTCATGAGACAAAATAAAGTAAAAAAACCGATGAACCCCATGGAAAAAAATACATCAAGGAACTTTAGACACTCGTCTCCTTTGAGAACGCCTAGGAAAGCTGTCAGCCTTTCTCAAATCACCATCCTCCCCTTCAGAAAAGGTATCAGAAATCAAAGAAGCCTTAGAGGAACGATCAGATTCATCACCCTCTGACTCCTCCTTAGAACCCAAAATTGCAAAACTATTACCCACCTTCCAAGATGCACAAGTATCACCACTTGAAGAGGCCTGGGGCTCCTGATGAGGAGGAACTAGTTTGCCAGACCTGTGACGTTTCTTGGTAGTCACTTTTTAAAGGAAGTTCTTGGGATAAGGGGGGCATGTCAGAAATCTCACACGGATCCAAAGAAACAGGAACAGGAGGGGGAGGCCTAGGAACAGCCACGGTACTCTCCTCCGAGGGGAGTGACTGTACACTATCGGTCAACACAGCCAACACAGAAGTATCTGAAACAGAGTTTACAACCGAACCAGATACAACACGTGGAGGGGACGTCTGGGGAAGGGAAGGAGACGTGACAGAGGGCCGTGCTATGAGCACAGGACCAGGCTGGGCACCTGTAATCAAACCTTCATGCGAGATACATTATCTCGATTATGGAGGCCCAAGGGCATTTAGCATACCCATGACCGACTGTTCACATAAGTTACATTTAAACGGGTTCAAACAACTAGCAGCTAAATGCCCAAATTCAAACAGTGGGAACAGCACGGAGTATCACAAGCAGTATTTAAATGGGTTCTAGAACCACATTTAAAACAAGCCTTAGGCTGACCAACTTAAAACAAACACCCTCTGTCCCTCCCCAAAAAAAAACTATTCGGAAGGTGTTGTGGACCATTATTAGAAGAAAATAACTTAACCCGTACTTTCCAACCCCCATTCCAAATCTGTTCGTTATCAAAGATAGGAACGGGTTTATCTAAAATTTCACATCTCCTACGCAACTAAAACAAAATATCTTCTATATGAACCCCTTCATTACGAAACAAAATAGTGATCAGCTTAACAAGGTTTGGTAAGAGGATAGCAAAAAGGGTCCAAAGAGGGAATCCTTAACCCCTGATACAGAGACCAAAAAACGCTCCAAACCTCCAGAAGATTTAAAACTAATATCGAAATTAGCATTCCCAAATGAATTAATGCATATATATCAGATGACTGAAACTTCATAGAGCCTTTCAACAACAGTTTGGAAATATAAAGTCTATCCGGGAGTCTTCTAAACCACCCTTATACAGCAAACGATACAGCATTCCGACGAGGTGCAGGTTCTCCTTTATTGGAAAATAAATCAGTTAATTTAAAGGTTGAAGGGAACTGCCCCATGTGCTTCAGGGTGCAAGCCAGCAGCCGAGGGCAATCCTGGCTTAGGAAGGGGGAACATCAGGACCAACAGAGACACAGGCCAGAGCAGCAATATCAGGACTAGGAGAAACTGTATGTAAAAGTTGTAAATCCCCAGTGGCAGCTTGCTTATCAGAAGCCCAAACAGTAGCAACAGAAGGATCAAGGACCCATGCCCCAGAGGGAGATCGCAACCATCCTGCCTCAGAAATAGCCCGTCCAGGACACCAGGAGTCTGAAGCCGAAACAACCAAGGAAGGGCACACAGGATGTCTAGAAGAAACCCCAACCTCAGCAGAAGGAAAGGACTGTCCACAGGGCTGAGCACTGGCCAGAGAATCAGGCATCTCCCCCTGACTGGCAATAATGCTGGGATCATTGCAGGAGACCACTGAACATGGCCCCGAAGTGCACATCACAACATTGGCAGACATACCAAAGCGCTTTACAATAGTCGGTGCACCCGACGAAGCGCAACCATCATCAGCAGAAGTCGGCACCAAAGTAGATACAGTGGGAGGAAATGGAGCAGGAACACTCACCGATGGAGGAGAAGCAGAGTCCAGGGACACCAGCAACGAAGCAGGCTTGAGGGTCAGGGGTGGCAGCTCCTGTGTCAAGGCCAGACGCCGATCAGACCAAGAATACAGAACTACAGGAAGCCAAAGGAGCTAAAACCTGTTACATCGGACCGCAGCATCTAGCTCCGAAGCAGCGTCTCTTTTTTCTTAACACAGCATTCCTCCTCTGCCAAGATTCTTTCCAACAAATGCTCCTTCCGAAAGAGAACAGCAGCATAGTCCTCTGCCAAACTGCTATCAGCAGACTGTGTAGTAGCAACAGAAACCACAGGCTCAGCAGAAAACAATTCCTGGGGTTGAGACACAGCAGGCAGAACAGAAAAAGGATCAGTACAAGATTCTTCAGGTGCTGGTGAAGACGCCCACTCCCTCTGCTCAGTCACATCCATCAACTCTGCAGTTTGGGACATAGTGGCCATCTTGCGTCCGTCCACCAAAGATTCCCCCTTCAAAGAGTAGGGGAATTTCCCTGGTGTCCTGGCCAAATTTCCCTCATTCACTAAAAAAATACCACCAACAGCTTAATCTGGTTCAAGGTCAGTTGGCATTCATCTGTATCCCCCTTCCCTGGGTCGTGCCTGAAAATAGGCAGGATTTGTCTAGTGCACTTACCCGGTCAACAAAAACTAAATAAATAAATAAAATAAACCCTAATAACAGTACTCACTTGGATATCATTTTAGTTAACAAACCCCATTTATTCTCCCATGCTAGTGTCTTTTTCTCTGATATTAGCAACCATTGCTTCATCGCGTGTATAAGATCCACTCTTAAATCCACAATTGCACCAAAATTCTCCTTTAAAAGGTGCATACACAACTTTGATCTCCATGGGTATATATCATAGCTAAGATACTCCATGTGATGGCAGGACTTCTATCTAGCCAAGTCCCTGACTACGACTTATGATATTTTCTCAGAAATTGTGCTAGGGGCTCTCAACAAGTATGCTCCTATAGTAAAAGTTTGTGCCAGAAACAAATCCTGTCGGTGGTTTACGGAAGACCTGAAAGATGCTTTGCGGAGTAGGGATGTGCTCTGGAGAACTGCTAGGAAAACTAATTTAATAAATGACTGGAATTCTTTCCGGAGGGCGAGGAACCTCTGCACCAAAATGGTCAGAGAAGTCAAAGCTAATTTCTACTGCTCTCAGCTGGAGAGCTCCTCAAGAAATGCCTCCAAATTCTGGAAGACAATTAAAGACATTGAAGGTCACACCACTGTTAATTCCCTACCTACTAAATTATTGATCAACAATACTGTCATCTCCGACAGACCGTCTATCCGCAACGCTCTCAGTAATCATTTTGCCACTGCAGGGCTAGCCTTTGACTCCTGTCCCGCAAATATCCTCCGCCAACAACTTGGATTGGATACACAAGAAAAAACCATCCCCAGTCCATCCTTCTCTCTGCAGCCTACCTCCCTGAAAGAAGTCGAAGATCTTCTCCTTCAGTTGGACACTAGGAAAAGTGCTGGGGCTGACCTCATTGACCCGTACTTCTTAAAGATTGGCTACCGTGTCCTCGCAGTCCCGATTACTCATCTCTTCAACTTATCCTTGTCCCAGAGTGACCTACCCCCCATTTGGAAAAATGCACTTGTGGTCCCTTTGTTTAAGTCAGGAGATCCTAGTGACCCCAATAACTACAGGTTAATCTCCCTACTTCCAATCCTGTCAAAGATGCTGGAGAAAATAGTGAACTCCCAGCTTCGGAAGTACTTGGAATCAGAAAAAATTTCTCAACCCATTACAATCCGGTTTTAGAGCACAACACAGTACAATCTCTGCTCTAGCCAAGCTGACAAATGACTGGCGGCTTGAATTAGACAAAAAAAAGTCTGCACAGTTTTCTTGGACCTAAGCAAGGCATTCGATACCGTTGATCACAGACAGCTTCTGTCGTTCCTCCAGAACATTGGTTTGGATTCCCTATCCCTTAAATGGTTCTCCAACTAACTCTCAGGATGACTTCAGCAAGTAAAGGCAGAAGGGGAAGTTTCTCCACCAAAACCCCTATTAAGTGGTGTACTGCAAGGCTCCATTCTTGGTCCCTTGCTCTTCACCATTTATATTACCAACGTAGATGCCCCCATCAATGAAGCACAAATACACCTATTCGAGGATGATACGGTACTCTATGCTAGTAGCCCCACCCCCTGATGTGGCCTGTAAAGCCCTTCAAAATGAATTTAATCTGCTGCAACATCATCTTATAAACCAGAAATTGCTCTTAAATGCAAAAAAAAAAAAAAACAATGTTCCTCTCGCCCCTTCACAATGCAATAAATCCTGCAATTGTTGGGACACTCCCACAGATCACTACCATTCTAGGTGAGCGATTGGACTACGTACCAAAGTTCAAGTACCTGGGGGTCTGGTTAGACCATAGACTTACTTTCACAGATCACTTAGAAGAACTGGCAAAGAAACTTAGACAAAGACTTGGTCTGTTCTTTAGGATTAATAATCTCCTCACAAGAGTTGCTAAACTGAAACTGGTGCAAACTACCTTTCTTTCCCTATTGGATTACGCAGATTTTCTATATAGTCAGGGATCTGCAGGTACCCTAGCCAAACCCGATACGCTTTATCACAGAGCCATAAGATTTATCACGGGTCTTCCTTACTCAACCGACCACTGTGCATTGTACACGGCAGTGGGATGGTCATCCCTTGCTTACAGACGGCAAATAAATGCTTCAGTTTGGACATACAAGGCTATCTCAAAGAAACTGCCCCAGTATATCTTTGTCTGTTTACCTGTTTGCACTCTGGGGAAGTATGCCCTGAGAAGCATCTCATATATCTACCTTTATGTTTATAAAGCAAAATCTCACATTGGCAGAGCAGCCATCAGCTTTGTGCTCCCTCAACTGTGGAACAAGCTGCAAAAAACTTTGAAATTAACTCACCCCATCAGCCTAGCAGCTTTTAAATCTCTATATCTACATTATAATAAGGAGTCCTGTGCCTGTCTACCCTAAATAGTGACTCCTATAAGTCCAAGTACACTCTAATTACTACCGTTAAAAGACTGATCACATCTATAATCGACTCTTCCGTCGACCCTTTTTCTGCCCCCCATATCTGTCCCTTCCACATTCCTTTGACCCTGGTTCCAGTTCTAAATTCTCCATACCGTATCACTATTTATCTTTTTATATTAGGTTTTATTTGTGTTCGGTGCACCTGACATGTATATTTCTTTACTTATATGAAAAATTGTGCCCTACCCAAAACTAGCTGTATCTTCTGTTCCAAACATATACTACTGTCAATGTTACCTGCTGATATGTTGTATATACTATATTATTGTATCTCACTTTATTTTTATTATTATTATTTTCTTGTGTGTTGCATCCCATGTATATTGTCCCTTGTTCCTTGTTGACAAACCCAGGTCCACCTCGAAAATGAGCTTGCTCAATGGTGATCGCCAGGTTAAATAAAGACTTTTATTGATTAATTGATTGATTGATATCTCCCTCAAGCAAAACAACCCCCGTAAGAAGGATATGAAAACATCCACACACTAATGCCAAAGACATGTATGAACATGATTTACGAGGGTATGACTGTCCCATCATGTGGAAAAGTCTATAGCTTTTAGAAGAAGACAGCAATGATGCCAATCCAGTGCAGGTGTTGCAATACGAAGGTGATGCTCTTCAGGGATGTGTAGGTTCCAGCTTTCTGTAAAGAGCTGGGGTCTGATTTCTGGAACAGAATGACTAACAAGTGATAGAAGAAAATAGTAGACCACTACCAAGATGAATAACAGCAGCAGCCAGAATAGTGAATCACTCAGAAATGTATGTGCTGAAGGAAACGCGGCTGAACATCGTAACAGAGTGTCCTAAATGCATCACATACACAAAATGTCCATCCAAGGATGCAAGCAGAAAACACCAGCAAATTTGGTTGATTATAGACAAGGCTACTGCACATGCTGCACCAGGTACATTGGGGCAAAGGCAACATGGCTTCTCTAATGTGGACCAAGAGGAGGAGGGTGAAGATGAATACCTCTGGTTGGGATTTGAACAGGACAGGGGGCACAACCAAAAACTCAGTCCCTGCAGAAACTGAGGACTAAAGAGAAGCAAAAGGAGTAAAGCTGATCATCAGTAACAGGCTAGGTACACACTTTCGAGAAACATCATCCAATAGGTGTGCTAACAAGAGCCCCGGTGATAGATGAATAAATACGGAGAGACATCCATTGAGGGGCTTTGAAAAGATTGGGAAACAGGGATGGAAGCTCTCTGTTAGCTTGTTCAGCAGAGAGAAATGATTTTTGTTCCCCATGGATATCCACAATTAGCTTGGCGGGGTAAACAAGCTGAAACTTAATGCTGGCCATATACAATTTAGAACTGATTGGCTTATAAGCAGCTTGTTTTAGTCAGACTGGAAATGGTAGGTCTTGGAATATATAAATCCATCGTATTTCCCACAAGATTTCTCTGATCTCCTTCATCTTAGCCAGGATATGGGATTTATTCAGGTAATTCAGCAATTTAAATATGATAGGACATGGCCTGTCCTCCTCTGCTGGCATTGGCTTTAAAGCATGGTGGGTGCATTCAATAATGTATTGAGAACTATCTAGGAAAGGGCCTGCAAATTTTTCACAGAATCGTTAGACAAAGAGCGGCATAGTTTTCCCCTCTGACTTTTCCGGGAGCCCAACAATGACAAGATTGTTTCATCTGCTCTAGCCCTCCTGATCCTCAAGGCATTCTTTGAGGTGGGTTACTTTTTTGGGGAGGGCCATGAGTTCTGGGTCTCTCAGGACATACCAGTCCTCTATCAAGCTCACCCGGGTCTCTGCATTGCCCACCTGCCGGGTGAGCTCCTCCAAAGTTGGTCGCATATTTCTCATGACATTTGCCAGCTGCAGGATCACGTCCTTTAATGGGGTCAGCTCTTAAAGGAAGCAGTGTACAGTTAAGGCTTCCACGGGATGGTCGGGGCTCATAGTAGGAGATGTGCCTGGCTTCAGGCACTTAGGCCCAGGTCCCATTGTAGAGAGGATGGCGGAGCATGGATGATCACAGCTTTTTCCATATCTGCATCCATAGACTCTATCATGTTTGAGAGATCAAGTACATGGACAGATTTAGCAGCATTACTACTTGTTGGGGGCAGAAGCTCACCCTGTCACTGACCATACCCCCAAGTGGTTACATGCTATGTGGGATAGCAATCTCTGTGTCACTGGATGGTATTAAGCACTGCAGCCTTTTTTGTTTGATGTACACTACCAGTCAGGCTACCAGCATGGTAATGCAGATTTTTTCTCTCGGGAAGGTGGGTCTCTAGTGGTCCTTACTGAGTATACTATGGGCATAACTCTAAGGGAGAGGGTATGTGATGGACTTTATGTCTATCATGCTCCTTTCACCCGTAAACTACACCACAACCATACAACATAGGCAGCACAGCTTTTGACAGGTGCTGTGGTGGGAGCTGTACCAAACCCCATTTGCTTTAAAGTTGTCCCTTTAAGACCTCATGCCACTGCATGTTCCACTTGTGGGCTATCCCTTAGAGGGAGAGGGAGCATTAACAAGCAACACCTGAGCCCAATGGGGGGGAAGGGGTGAATAAGAATTAAGGAAGTTTCCATTTTTGTTATGTGGAGACAACCAGAGACTGCACTGCAAGAATTGTTTATAAAACTGAATGCAAGCTGCTAGTTTTTTTTCGTGTTATTGAAAGTAAAGCATTTTATATATGATTTAAACTGGTGTCTCTAGTGTTCTCTTTGAGAGTGTTCATCGAAAAGCCACCCAGTTTGTTACCTTGTCACAAACCTGTAATAACCAACCATACCAGAACTATATCCCTACCTTTTCTAAACAGGCGAGTGCAGTTGATAGGCTCATCAGGAGCAAGTGGTCTGGAGGGGGAGGCAATATGGGTGACAGAGGAGGTAGCTAGTTTTGTAGCTCTGTAGAATGTCGAAAACAAAATTGAGCTTTTACTGCTTTTGCATTGTAAATTTCCTATCTCTCATGGATCCTGCAAGCATGGGCCTAGCTAAGTTGACAAGAAAACAAAGTAAATGTGTAAAGAACTCAGTTCCTCTCTGATAGACACTGAGAACCCTGAGAAAAAATGAGTGTCCAGGTCCAATGGACCATTACCTGGAATAGTGTCCTTGGGTAGCCCCGGGATAGCTGAGCTCTCAACTGTGGCTGAGGTCGAGAGCCCTGGCACCATTTTGAAAGATTCTGCTTCTCCCAAAAGCCTCCAAAACCGATTCCTCTGCTGCAGTGGAAAAACCACCAGTGAAGTTAGACTCCTTTGAATCAATCAATAAATCTTACAGCACTTTATTAAAAGCTATACAGCAACTCAGTGTTAAATGGTATAGTATTGCAAAGAAGTGTGAAACAACAGAAAGCTGACTTATAGAAACTGAAAAAAACAGTCTCCCAAATTTCCAAAGATCAAATTCCTCTAGCAGATAAAACAGATTCAAATACAGTTTGAATTACTTTAACTCTGTGGGACATTATACCATTAAACAAAAGAAGCAGAGCACCCGGATTATTTGGTGGTGCTATTTGGATTGGCTGTAGCAAAAAGTAATCACTTCAACGCACCCACCGAAAAACAAACAGACTCAATGGTTACAGTATATATTCTTTAAGCCATTTATTTAAAAGGCAGTACTAAAATACAAAACAGAAAAAGTTCTTTTTTAGTATTTTAGTACTGCCTTTTAAATAAATGGTTTAAAGAATGTATAACCATTGAGTCTGTTTGTTTTTTGGGGGGTGCTTTGAAGTAATTACGTTTTAACTCTGTGGGACAGCATTGCACAGGCTCAAAACTTGGAAAAGTTGGAGAACATCACAAGGAAAAACAATCTCCAAATTGTGGATCTTCCAGTGCTCAAAACTAGTGAGAAAATCACTTGGGACTTACTGAAATTATTTTTTAGTGCCACTTTGGGTTTAATACAGACTGTATGCCACCCATGAGAAAGGTATTTCATCTCCCCCCCCAGGTTCAAACAATAAGCGGCTATGCCTATGGCTGATTTGATTACTATACCTGCAGTGTCTGCATCAAATGCTATGTCCAAAAGCTCAAAGCCCCCAATGATTTTGGTTCAATTTGCCCTGGAGAATGCTAGGGAGTATATAATCCAAAAAGTTTGGCTAAAGGATGCAATCAATTACCAAGACAAAAAAGTATACTTTTATCATGATGTATGTCCCCAGATGTAGGCCAAGAGGAGGAAGTTTTTACAATATCATTCTGAGATTCTGGAAACTGGTGCTTGTTTCTCCTTACTCTAGCCATTTAAGGCTAGAGTAATCTTCAAAGGTAATGAATATATATTTTTGACCCAGATCAACTGGCAGAATTCCTAAAATTATATGCTTCGAAAGAGCACCAAGATGAGGAGTCTTCTGATTCGAGTGATTCGGTTGATGAACTTGATGTAACTATTATTGGTAAATCTTTCATTCTTGGTGAACTTCAAACTAAAGAACCAGAAAAATAAATCTGAATTTCAGAACAATGGTGACTCTGGTGAGATAAGGAGTGTTTGGGTCCTTTCATGAGTTATAACTTCAAATGATATTAGTGACTTCAGACTGTTGTACTTAAATATTAACAATAACTGCTATTTCTATTACAGGATTCTGGACTTTATTGCAATCAAGTAAGCAAGCAAACTCTTATTTATAAGCACCCATTTTCATGGGCTCTGAATGCTCTACAATATACAATACAGTACCACAGCATTACATACCAATCACAAGTTTAAAGAGAATATTGCACCTTTAAACTAAATAACTGATTACAAATTTCTGGGTCACACCTGGAAACGAGCCTCGGCTCAGTGTGCCTTTCCCGGTTACCAAATGTTTAAATAAATAAATAAAATGCTTACGTATATGGCTAAGAGGGTATCAGCTTTGTTGATAAATTTATCTTTCCCTCAGATTAAAGTAAAACAGACTAACTTATCTATATACATTTTTTACTTTGTATGTGGCGTTAGGTATTCAAGCCAATGATTACACTGGAAATGAGGGATTGCACACCACAAAGCAAGGTTTATTGTTCTTGAAAGAACACAATAGATTGCATTAGCCCTGGCAGACCAGCTTATGAGGTACCAGTAATGGCCGATTACCTTCCCTTGGGAGATGAACCAGACAGGTGTGAAAGCTTCAGCACTTCATTTCGGGGTTTGTAGCTTCTCACCTGCCTCTTACGATTCATGCTATATACACTTTCCTCTAGCTGCAAGATAATCTTTTGCTGGTACATTACTGTGTTTTTCCAGTTTGAGATTGCGCATTTAACACACATTGCCCCTGCTGTCTCTAATTCTGTACAGTCAGCCTTTTTCCAAAACATTAGCAGATACATCCTTATCATAGTACAAGCTGTGCACAGTGTAAGCCTATTTTTCAACAAGGACATTAGAAGAAAGCCTTTAGTACAGAAATATTCTCATTAACCCTTTTGCCTTCCCCTGCCACCACTTTACAATATTTTGAATTATATCAAATTGTCATGCTCCTACAGTGGCTAGCTTGGAACTGTTTAAATGGCCATTGGAAGGCAAATACTCTCCTAGGGCAGGATTCACAAAAGAGATGCGCCAAGTGCAACCCAGATGCGCTGGCACAAGTCAGAAATGTGCAGGAAGCCGATTCAGAAACAGGGTGAATGTGCTAGCCCAGCCGAGATGCCCTGCACTGAAAAACATGCGCCATAGACGCAATGTAATGACGTGCAGCGCATATACAGCGGGCGTACCCATGCATACACAGCGCAAGTCGATTTACAGTGCAGTTCCATGGCGCATCAATGGGGCAATGCCAGCGCAAAGCCAAGATGCACTATAGAAAGATAAGCACGAAGGAAGGAGACTTATGTCCAGCACACCTGCATGTTGTGAATGGAATGTCCACAGCAGCACACAGCCAGAGCCAGACTGGAAGAGGAAGAGGAAATCAGAGAGAGGAATAGACACAGCCAGCCAGCCAGCCGGCAACAAAGCCAGGCAGCAAACAATGCCAGAGGGGCCACACTGACAACAGAAATGAACCCGGCAGCAGTCGCCATAGCTGGTGACCAAATGAGGAGGAGGAGGCAGGGTACTGGAAGGCACCATAGGCAGCCAGCCCCATGGCGGTATCGTCCCCGCCTGTCCTTCGAGCAGCTCACAGAGGTGGAGACAGTTGGGTGACACCCCTCAACAAGGCCATGCTGAGGCAGCTCTGTGAGCTGTGCCATGATGAGATGCAAGCACCCACCGCACGAGGTCATGTCGTCCCGGTGGAGACCAAGGTGACAATGGTCATGTGCCTGCTCACCACGGGAACCTTCCAGAGGCCTACTGGGGACACCACTGGCATATCACAGGCTCCTACATCCCGCCTCCCCACACAGTTCCTCACCACACTGCTACCGCATGCTTCAGAATACATCCATTTCCCCAGCACACAGGCAGAGCGTACAAAAGCCATACAGGGGTTCTACAGGGTGGCACATATGCCAGGTGTCATGGGGCCATCGACTGCACCCATGTTGTGATCTGTGCACCACCTGGTGAGGAGGCAATCGCATATGTGAATCGGAAGGGGTACCATTCCGTGAATTGCCAGGTGGTGTGCGATGCCACAGGACACATCACCAGTGTCTGCACCACACACCCTGGGAGCGCACACGATGCATTCATATGGCACCAGTCAGCACTCTGCATGAGGTTTGAGGCCAGGGACATCCCAAGTGGCCATCTGATAGGTACATGTGACAGGGTGCCAACAGCGCAGGGGGGTACCATGGCCGGGACACATGGGGTGGGCCGAGGGCAGTGTGAAGCAGGCGCATGGGCCCTGGGACAGCAGGGGTGTGAAAGGGTACAAAGGCAGACACAGGGTGGCATGCAAGCACTGTACACCACATGACAGATGGGGGCATGCAGGAGCATCCATGGTAGGGATGCAGGACTGACAGGTATGTGGATGCACGGGCGGCAGAGCAGGACAGGGGCACACACCACAGAGGGCAGGGATGAAGACAGGGCACAAGCCACAGTGTACCCCAATGTACTAATGGGCACATGTCTACCCCCACAGGTGACACTGCATACCCACTGAGGCCCTGGCTTCTCACCCCCATCCGATGACCCAGAACAGTATCAGAAGAACACTACAATAAGGCATACATCGCGACACGTGCCATCATAGAGCGTGTCTTCGGCATGCTGAAGATGCGATTCCGTTGCCTATGTCGGTCAGATGGTGCCCTACAGTACAGCCCTGAGAAGGCCTGTGGCATATTCCTGGCCTGTTGTATGCTACACAACATGGCCCATGAACGTGGGATACCTGTCGAGGCTGGCGAGGGTGACAGTTCCAGGGAGGAGGAGGGGGTGGGAAGGGGCGGACAGGGCACCCCCTGAGGTCCAGGGAGGTGAAGCTAGGCAGGGACACAGGGATCCCAGGCTGGCAGAGAGGGGATGGGCACACCACATGCATTTGGTGGAGGAACACTTTGGGTCCCGCAGGTGAGTATGCAGGTATGTATGTGTGCAGGTGTGAGCACTGCGGTGTAGGGACTGCATGACGTGGGAACAGTGGACACTGGACGCCACACAGAGGTGCACACACAGGTGCACGTACATGGTGGGAGACACACAGACACCAGGCATGCATCAACCTAGCACCACCCAGGCCATGCCGTAGACATCATGGGTCAGTGCGCACTGCGGCCTGCACATGGGCACTGCAGGTGCCGTAACACACTCATCATTCCCATGACACATGGCACTACGGCGGTACACACAGACACACTGGACAGCCTGCACAGGTATCACAGGGTGGTGCCAGGACAGCTGTGGGGCATGTGACCACCACACACACTGCCACTGGCACCACCTGCAGGGCGTCCAGTATGCATGGGCGTGCCAACCCGCCACCACAGGCCTGTCGACATGGGCATCACAGGGTGGCCCCACAACTGCCATGGACATGAGGGTGGCCTCTGCCATGGCCGGTGGTGGTGGGGGTGCCACCACCGGCCACAGGCGGGCATCCCCAGTGATCCTGCAGAGGTGCTGCACTGAGACCGTGAACGGGTGCCCAGTGGAGTGGCCATCTGACACCCACCAGCTGAGCCATGGGCAGTGGGTGTGGATGCCAGTGATGATGGAGTCAGCAGCAGGGGGGTCACCTTGCTCCACCACTGGGGTGTACGGGATGTGCTCCTGGGTGTCCGACTGGACACATGATGTCCATGGCATGCTGTGGATGCAGCCACCACCTCTGCAGTAACTGCAACCCGCTCCAGAGCTGCAATCATGCCCACCCACATGATACGTGTCTCTGTCAGCATCTGAGCACGCCACACTGCTGTGGACTCATGCTCCTGGACCATAACAGCCCTGTGGCTGTGGAACTCTGCACGGAGGGCCTCCTGACCCTCCACAGTCGCCCGCAGCAGGTCAAGGTAGGCCCCATGTCATTGGCGTGTGATGCAGCACAGTGGCATCACCAACGATCAGGGGATGATTCAGCCTGATCAGGTGCATCCACAGGTGGTGGATGCACCCTGGCAGGCTGCGACATGGGTGCGGCTTGGCTGGGCACTGCCGCTGGCTGCCCATGGGTGGTGTCCTCCAGGGCCACTGGAGTGGGTGCGTGCACACAGGCACCCTGCCCGGATGACACTGACGTCACAAGCACTGCACTGGGCAGTGGTGCAGGGAGCACAGCACCCACAGCTGGAACCCAGCACAGTGGGAACATCGGTGGCACCCAGGGACCCATGCACAGGCAACCCCATGATGTGTGCACTGCTGTTGGCCATGTCTGCGACGCTAGTGTCAGTTGTACACGTGGTGATGCCAATGTGCTCCCCCTGCATGCCACTGGCAAGCATGAGGAGGGCATCCACAATGTCCACCGCATCATCCAGGTCAGCATCAGACAACCTGGACAGGCTTCCCAACCAAGTGACGTACCCACTGGCTGTCCCGTCATCACTGGTGGAGGGGTCCACAAGGCCCTCCATCAATCACTGGGGCCATGACTGGTGTTGCACGGGACGTGGATGGTGCAGGTGCAGAGTCATCCATGGTGGCATCATCGGCCCCGTGTGATGGGCCTGCATCATTGCCCGCGAGGGCTTCACGGTCAGCCATGGCCATGGCTGCACCCTGGAGGTGTGATGGTGCTGTGGAGAGAGGAACGGAGACCATAGTTAATGCACAGTATATACATGTCACAGTGGCGAAGCCCAACAGAACATGGCCATCCACATGATGCCAGGGCCACACGCCTGTCCACAGCAGGGCCAAGGCACAATGGTGATATGCAGTCCATATCGTGGTCGAGCCTGCCACTGACCCATTGTGCACAATGCATAGCAGTGGCCTCACATGCCACATGGGTGCACAGCAGTCATGTGCCCTCTGGTGCTGTGGCCAAGCACCCACAGCACCATGGGGCTGGACATGCCTTGCTAGGGACAACTGTCCCAGGGATGCTGTGCCTGTGTGTACAGTGACAGTGCTTGGCATGCAGGGACAGGCGTGCCTAACATGGCACATGGGTGGACGAGCCTGGCCAGGGTGCACAGCTACTCACCATGCTGCAACGGGCTGCCTCCTGTCTGAAATCCAACACCTGGGACACCATGCATGGCTATCCTGAACACACTGGCGGCCAGGAGGGCCTCGTTGGGGCTGAGCCATTCCACCATGCTGGATCCATCCCCTGTTCGCTGCAGGGATGCCTGAATGCTGGCCACCCTCTCCTTGGTCCTCCTGCGGCCATTGTTCCAGTAGTTGTGGCACTCTTGGACCATGTGGTTGTACGGTGCCACTGCATTCACCTACCGGGCCACCCCCTCCCAGCCTTCCGCACGTGCCATCTGGCTGCCTCCCCTGCCAGTGAGGATGTCCAGGTGTAGGTGGCATGCTTCGATGAGTGCCCTCTCCTCATCCTTAGTGAAGTTGGGGTGTTGCCTGCTGGTGGCACCTATTTCCTCCAACATACTGGCTACTGTGGGGGGAAGCATCCAGGTGTCAGTCACACCTATGGGTACACATGTTACCACTCACGTCTTCCTCAGTCTGTTGCCCCCCCCATGGTCTGTGATGCTGTTGATCTGGGCCATAGTCCACAGGTGGCAAGCCTAGCACAGGTGGCCATGCACTATGGTACATGGTCCATGGGGGATGCTGCATATGCCATGTATGACACTCAATCTACAGCTGGGGGAACAGTGCAGCCACCCTGTCTGCCATGGTCATGTCCTGGTACCTCTGCAGCATGCGTGCCACCACCGTGGTAACACTTCCATCCTGGGAGATAGCTATGCGATAGCCACAGGGTGGGGGGAGACTGACATGTGGCAATGGCCACGGTGTGGCTAGCAGCAGTGTGCAGCTTGGCAACGCTGCCATCATGCCTGAACGTGCACTGCTGTGTGCCTTGGACCAACCTGTTGCACATTGCTGCATCCACCTCATGTTGCCAGTGCCACCGAGTCACACGTACCTTCCCTGTGTCCCTGTGTACAGTGGACGGCCCATCTGTTCATGTCGCATGCCCTCCCTGTTCCACATTGCAATGCCTAGGTCCACTGATGACCGTATCATCGCTTAGCAGAACTGTGTCATACATGCTGGGATGTGTACATCCTGGTTCACATACAGCCATTGTGGACATGACAGGGAACAGTCCATTGGTGCTCTGTGCACCTTCTATACTGCCCCACTGCTGTATTCAACATTATGGCCTTGAGTTCCACATATTGGTTGTACTGGTTCCACATCTGGGGTACTGGAGCATTGCCTGGTGTGTACGCTCACAGTCAGTCACCCCAGTTTGTTCTGTTGCCCTATAAACATGGCTGTGTACTCACCCTCAAGGCACTGACTCCTCTCAGTGACCTGGTCTCAGCCTGCTGAATTGGGAGCATTTATGGCTCAGGGCAAGCAAATGATCCCTAAGCCCCTGGTAATGAGATGCTAATCGGCTGAGTTGCCCATGCATGTTGGACGAGGCTGTTTTGGGCGCATTCTCTGTGAATTGCACAATTGCCCCCAGCTTATCTCAATTTGCACGGAGCATCTGTGGGATGTGCTGATGGCCGTACAGTGCTTCTCCGGTGCATGCGTGTATCAGTAGGTGCATGTTCCTATATCAGGGGCATTCTAGAAGGTGCTTCTGTCGTGCATGTGTGGTCACCATGTCCAGTGGCACATCTCCCATGATGTGCCATTCCACTGCTAACCCAATCCACGTTGCAGGCCTGCTGACCATAACGCTGTGTACCCTATCGTGCCACGTGTTCCACTATGCACCGTCCATGCTGCACTGTGCTTGAACTGCTCATAGATCGTGCACGGCACACAGTAGTTGTTCATAGCACATGCCGGGCACAACATGGCACCCACACACTCATCACGCATGCGCGACTGGGTCCTGGCCTTGCCACGCCATTGTGGACTGCATTGCGCATGCACGGGTGCATTGCCTTTGACCTATCGTGCTTCACGCACAGTGCGTGCTGTGCTGCACGTGCCTCAGTGCTTCACGTGTTGCATAACAAATGCTCGACTACGCATTGTCTTTTTATAGCTTGCCACTGTCAGTTCCCATTGTAATATGCCTAGGGCAGGGAGACAGATACCTAGGGCCATGAACTGGTCGCAGGTGGAGTTGCTACATCTGGTGGCTCTTGTCATGACTGTGGAGGGGTGCCTGTTTGGCTAGGATGACCTCCATGAGCCCAGGGTCCAGGTGTGGGCCTCCATTGCTAATCGGCTTGTGCGCCGTACAGGGATGCCATGCACAGGGGAGCAGTGCAGGCATCATTATGGCGACCTCCAGAGGTGGGACCCGGAGAGACTGGTGCAACTGTGGTGCCTTGCATGCAGGGGTGCACTGCCAAGACCAGGTAAGTGTTGTTCATCTGTCTCCTTTTGTGGCGTGTGCTGGGTGTGTGTGTCACAACCCTCATGGGACACCTTCATGGGTCTCATAGCGTCCTGCACACACGGCAGTGGCTGCACCTGTCCCATGCTGCCATACCATGTGTGCCATGGGGGGGTGCTGGGCATGGCTGTGTCTGCCTGTGGGCCACTGGGTGCTTCACGGCTGGTCATCACTGTCTGCTCATGGCCACAGGCCAGCGAGGGGGTGCACTGTGGCACTGCATCCTGTATGGTGGCAGTGGTCACTCATGGTTCTGTCTGTTGTGTTTTGCATGACAAGATGCCAGGCAGCAGGCTGCAGATGCAGCTGAGGTGCAGATGTGGAGGATCATGGGTGCCAGGCCTGGTACCCTTCAAGGGGCAGGTGAGTGCTGCATTCTGCTATTGCTGCATTTCAGATACTGTAGGGTTACTGGTGGGTGGGGGTGTTGTCCACATTCAGGCCTTCAGTGTGTGTTCTTTCTGTCATTGCTGTAGGTCTCCTAGATCACCATGCTGTGGCTGGTAGTGGTGGTGCCCCTGTTGACGTGGACCGGAGGATCCATGTGGCCATCAAGGCAGCCCTGCGCCCACTGTCCAGAATTGTTCAGTGCCTGTCAGCTGCCCTGCAGGGCATCCTGCTGTGGCTTCCAGTCCGTGGCCATACCAGGGTGGTGTGTGGCAGGGCACAGCGATGCTAGTGGCCCCCTGCCTCTTCCTGGGGACATCCCTTGTACATAGTTAATGTTCACCCTCCACTGTTACTATCCCTTTCCTGCCCTCCTTCCCATCCCTTTCTCCTGTTGGTATTGTTGTTGTGCTTTGTTATACTTATCTGTTGTACAGTTTTTTTTTATGCTCTTAATCTTTTATAAACATGTTTTTCTCAACACTTGTGTCCATGGGTGTGATTGTTCCAGCTCTGTGGTTACTCCTCATACCCTGCTGACCTGCTCCACTTGCTCTGCATAGCTCCCCTGTCTGGCTACGGGGCATCCAGCTTGCCCTGGCACATCTCAGGTTGCACCGGCGCATCTACGATTGCGCAGTCATGTTTCACGGTGATTCACAGTGAGGTTGCGATTGGCACTTCCCACTGCGCATGCCTCCGTGAATGGCTCTGTCTGTGCTCGGCGCATCTGATATGTGCCGGTGCATTTGTAATGCGCCAAGAGCATTCTCTTTGTGAATCCTGCCCCTAGTCGCATATCAACTGAGATATTTGTGTGTTTTTTTTCACTGTTTGTTTTTTTTCTTTATATTCCAAGGATACCATAACTTCATTTAAAGCTTTTTTTCCTAGTATAATATAATAGGTTGTCTGACTTTCTGAGAATACTAACTTTGTTAGATTAATTTATTTTAAAAGAGGTGCTACAGCATATTGGAGTGATTTTGTAGACAGTTTACTATACCAGATGAATGATTAAGAACACCATTTTTGTTAGATTAGTTTATTTTAAAAGAAGTACTACATCATATTGGAGTGATTTTGTAGACAGTTTCTATACCAGATGAATTATTAATGTAGTTTGCTCCTCTCTCTTTTAATTTTTTGAACATGTTATAATTATTGGTTAAGATTATTTTCTAACTAATTTGCCTTACTCCATTGCAGCTTTAAGGGCTTTACCTGGTCTGCTCTATTAGCCTAATATTGCATATGGTTGTCGTTTATTATTTATGTCTTTAACCACGTTTAGTGGACTGGACATTATGAATGTATCCTCTTGATATAATGCATTATTTATATTGAAATCCCTAAAAATAAAAATAAAAAAGGAGCAAGTGGTCTACACTCCAGACTGAGCCTCTCTTAAAAGGGTCAACTGCATATTTCTATTGAAAGGTTTATAAAAGGGGAGTAAATTTATCTGACCGCCTCATGCACAGTCTTCAACCACTGATAAAGGAGCCTTCTGGTACTTGTTTACTGCCTTTGCCGGGTGGTTCTTTTACCTGTGGTAACTGTAAGTTCTGTGCCTCCGTACTCAGGAAAAGCCCTTTCAACACGTATCAACTAATTTCATGATGACAGTAGTGACAATTTTTAATTCTGTGGAGTTGAAAAGGTGAGGTTGGGTAGGGGGAAGTTACTGAGCAATAACTGTGTACAGAATCCTTTTGGATTTTTTCACTGGGAGCCCTTAGGAACTCTTGCTCAGATCACAAGATAGAATTGACCCCTTTCTTAGAAAAAAAAAGAAAAGAAAAGAAATACTGATATTAAAGGGACACAATCAGCATTTAGAGTGATTTTTTTTGTCAGCTGTAGCCAGTTTGCCTGTGTTACCTGAACAAGCAAAGAAACAGTTATGACTGTCCTACAATGTAATACAATGCTATTTGTTTATTTATTTAACAGACTTTTGGATTACAACCTTTGAGTCAGGATTCATTTACAAAGGCTCCACGTCAGAGAAAACAAACATAAACAATATATATAGACATAGAATGGCAGCTAAAGGTTACAGTTTCTTCAGTTATACAATATTGCAGAATCAAGATCAGCTATACATTGCATTGAACGTGTTACCGAGAGCTGTATTTTACAGTTTTCAAGAGAACAATGTTTGTTGATAGAAGGAGGGAGTAACAGGTTTGATATTTACAGTGAAGTAGAGAATTAGACAGATACCTTGTGAGTGCAGCCAAAGGAGGCATTGTTAATAGGTAATGTTTGGTAGCCCAATCGGTAGGAGCTCAGTGGCGGGGTGGTCCCGTGAGATGATAGATAGATGACACAGCACTAGCTGGTACATTAGTAGCACCGTGAAGCGGGAATGTGCTCTTTGAGGGCTGACTTGAAAGGTCCTAATTTGGAGATGGAGGAGACGTTGGAGGGGAGTTCATTGTACCAGCCTGGGGACCTGTGTGGGAATGACCTTTGGGCTAAGGAGGTTCTAACCCTCGGGATGGACCACACCTGTCGGTTGGCAGTGCAGGTGTTCACTGAGGTGTGGGAGGATAGGAGAGAGGCAGAAACCCACAAGGGGGTAAGCCCCAGGTGTATTTTTTTTGTGAGGAGACATGTTTGATAAAATAGCCTTTCATCCAGGGTGAAGAGATTTGTCAGGGCATATAGGGTACAGGTATGGGTACGCTTGTCTGCCCCGGAGAGGAGTCTGCATGCTTTATTTATGGCAAGGTGGATTTTGTTAAGGGCCGTGTGGTCAGCAGCCAAGTAGACAGTGAGCCCATAATCGACTAGGGAGAGGACTGAGGAGGTGACAGCCAGATTAAGGGCTTCCGGAGGTAGGCAATCATTGTGCCGATACAATACGCCTATACGGACATTTATGGCTGATGATAGAGGGTCAATGTGTGAATGGAAGGAGAGGCTGGAATCAAATGTAAGGCCCAGGTATTTATATGTATAGACCTGTTCTAGAGGAAGGAGAGAGTGGGAGAGGATTGTTAGCTGCGCATTCTTGGCCTTAGTCTGTCAGTGGGCAAAGAGCATGGTCTTTGTCTTTTTTATATTGAGCACAAGTATTTGGTCTATGAATCAGTTTTCAGTCTGGTTAAATGCGTGTTGGAGGGAGGACTGCAATACTGTGAGATCTGGGTACAAGGCAAAAAGAACCGCATTGTCCGAAGAGAGTAGTAGGTTGCCGGAGCAGGAATTGGGCAAAGTGTTTAGGTAGATGCCGAATAATAGAGGACCAAGGATGGAGCCCTGGGGAACCCCAGAGCAGACTGGCAGGGTGAGTGAGAGGGTGTTGTTTATTTTTACACATTGTGATCTAGCTGTGAGGTAACTGGTAAACCAGGAGATGGGTCCTTGGGACAGACCTATGTGGCGGAGTGTGCTTAAGAGTAAGGGGTGGGACACTGTATCAAAGGCCTTTGTCAGGTTGATGAAGACAGCTCCAGCTAGGTGTTTTCTATCCAGGGCAGAGTGAATAAAATTAGAGAACTCAGTGAGAGCCATAGTTGTACTGTGCCCAGATCTGAAGCCATGCTGCTCTCTGCAAAGTAGGTTATGAGTAAGCAGGTACTCATTGAGTTGGGTGGCTATAATTTTTTTAAGGGCTTTCGAGAGTGTGGGAGAATGGTTATAGGACGGTAGTTATTGGGGGAGGTGTTGTCACCACTCTTCAGTATTGGGGTGACTGTGGCAGTCTTCCAGGCTGTGGGGAACTGCCCCAGACTTTAGGGAGCAGTTAATGAGGTCAGTCAGTGGGGAGAGGACTGTATCTAGTACTAGATGTAGGATTCTCAAATCAAAAGAATCTTTGCAATAGCAAGAGCCACCGAGTGCTTTAATGAGAAAAGGCCTTACCTCATTTGTAGAAATCATCCTGAGATGGAAGGGGGGATGCTGGGTGTTAGGGGGCGGGGTTGCAGGAGTGGGGTCGAAGAAATTATTTGGGAGTACTGCACTAAGGTCAGAGAATGATGAGTTGAGGCAGTTGGTGATGGCCAGTGGGTCGGTGGTAGGGACATTGTTGACAGTTAGTAGGGAGGGGGGAAGCCAGGATTTGCCATTGAGTTCCTTGATATTGTCCCAGAACAACTGAGCATTGCCCCAGGAGGAGGCAAAGGTCATTTTGTAGTAGCCCAATCTGGCCTGTTTAATGGCCCAAGTGTATCTGTTATGAGCCGCTTTATAGGCTTGCCTGTCCGCCTGGGTGCCAGATGCGACTGCTTTATGCCAGAGATCATCTCTGTGCTTTAGCTGTTGGAGCAGTGCAGGTGTGACCCAGGGGGCATTACGTTTTTTGGATTGCACTTTTGCTAGTGGGGCATAGATGTCACATGCTTTATTAAAAGAACAGTTGAAATAATCAAAGGCTTCATCTATAGTAGGGGCCCGGGAGATGGGGGACCAGTCCCATTGAGTTAAGTATTTTCTTAGTTTTGTGAGGCCTCCGGGTCGCAGATGACATCAGCCAATATAGTTTGGTTTGGGTTTCTGCTGAAGACATCACCAGAAAAAGAGGATGGGTGAGTGATCGCTTAAGGAGTCTGGAAGGACCACCAGGTCAGAGATTCTGTGGGGATGGTTGGTGAGGAGAAGGTTGATCAGAGTACTAGAGCCGTTAGTGAGGTTCACCCTGGTAGGTTGGCTGATCAGCTGGGTCAGGTCAAGTGCAGCGAAAGTGTCCTTGGCGTGGGAAGCCGAACTGGCAAGCCAGTTCACATCAAAGTCTCCAACTATGATGTGTTCCATTTTGGGGGGAAGCTGGAGATGTACTTAGCAAGGGATTGTATAGCAGGAGTTTGGTTTCTTGGGGGGGACATATGTGACAGTAAAAATTACAGGAGCTCTGGAGGGATCTGGAGTAAGTTTTAATGATAAGGCTTGGGCACCATGGTCTAATGGAGATATTGGAAGGGCATGGCATATCATGGAGTCACGGCGGTACCCAGCACACCCCCTGCCACGTTTGCCCATTCTGTCAGCTCTGTGAAGGGTGAAGCCAGGGAGGGCAACCAAAGAGTCAGGTGTTTTTCTGGAGTGCCAGGTTTCTGTCAGTGCTAGCATATCTGGCTGATATTGCAGTATCCAGCAATGGAGACCTGCTGTCTTTTTGGTTAAGCTGCAAATGTTCATTGCAGCAATCTAAGCCCGTAGTATGATAAGCTAGGGCTGGGCAAGATGGGGTTGGGTTAGGATGAACTTTACCCGAAATTAGTAGGAGCATGGCAAAGACTCTGAGGAGAGCAAAAGATTGTTGCCTTATTGTCAAGGACAGCTGCCGCCTAGTTATAGTGCGGGTAGTACAAGGGATGGCCAGGGTGATAAGGGTTGGAAAAGATAGGAATGTGATCCGGCAGCCGGATCACATTCCCTTCAACCTATCCTCTGACCACAACTATACACGTCTTCAACAATAAACACATATTCTGAGGAGATATGTGGGGGGATGGGGATGCCTGAGAGGTAGTGGCAGTGTGGGTGGTAGTCGATGATGGTTTGTGGGAGTGGGAGTGGGAGGTGTGGGAAAAAGACCCTTGAAGGGAGGGTTAAGGGGTCCGAGAAGTAGGACAGTAAGAGTGATCAGTAGGAGCTGGGATGGTCCGCATGACAATGGGTGCCCAGCAAGTGGTGATAAGGGGGCAGTGGCCTAGTGTCAGTATAAGGGGGGGCACTCCGATACCCATAATTGTGGTGGTCTCTATGGCACAGTGATAAGGTGACTGACTATGGTTTGTTAGAGTGCAGAAATTTGCTTTAGGGAAGAAGGACCCAGGACGAGAAGTGCTTAGGGAAGAGCAGAGGGAAGAGGAATGCAACCTCCAAGAGTTGTTGCCCTCTAGTGGTACCTTTTCTGCATATTTTTTTATCATCATGCTTGGGATGAGTAGTCTGCCCAAATTGAGAACGCTGGAAGCATCTTGCACAAGTGAACGAGCATCTTTATCAGCGCTGTGCTGATTACAAAACTTGTGCATGAAAGAGTTTATGTTTTAGGGGGCGATATGAGGTATGGCTACTATTCGAAAGTATGTGCAGTTCCAGACAGTAAGATGCCCCTCTGCTATGAAAATGAGCAGTGGAAGTGGCAAAAAGAAATAACTTTCAAAAACAGAGCTAATAACTTTGAAAAACAGAGCCCAGATTCTGAGCATGCACATTACACAGTACTACTAATGTGCATGCTCAGAATCTTGGCCTTGTTTTTCAAAGTTGTTTTTTTGGCACTTCCACTGCTTGTGTTTGTTCCAGGGGAGCATCTTATTGTCTGGAATTGCATGTACCTTTGCATAGTAGCCATACCTCATGTCACCCCCTAAAAATGTTAATTCATTCATACACGAGTTTTGTAATTGGGACAGTGGTGATAAAGACAGGTGTTCTCCTGAGCAAGATGCTTCTGCAGCTCTCAAGTTGGGCAGACTGCTCATCTTAAACATGATAAAAAAAATATGAGAAAAGGTACCAAATAGCATTTTGTTAAATTTTAGGGCAGTCAGAACAGTTTCCTTGCTTGTTCTGGTAGCAGGGACACAGGGACATACTGCCTACAATTGACAATAAAGCCTTAAAGACTCATTTTCTGTCCCCACAGGAGCACTGATTGTTTATTTTCTGGCCACTTTTCTTGTATCCTGCTTTTGTGTTTGTGCTAGCAGCCAGGGTGCCTTAAGATCGTGGTGTCTCTCAGGGACAGTGTTGTTTCTTTATTGAAAGTTAACCTGCATCTTGATACAGTCACACTTAAAGCTAACTATTAGACTTCTGAATATTCTCTGGAGTACTAGCTTGCCATTTAGTGATTGCTGACTATCGTTAGGAATTTTTGTCTGTATTTGCAATGGGCTACCTGGTTCTCCCTGGGGTCGCCATGCTGGAAAGCTGCGCATGCGCAGTAGGGGCCTGAGTCGGGACACAGCCCACACATGGGCAGTACAGGGCTTGTTCTAAATCTCTCTCCCTCTGCATACTAATTCTTTTCTTTGTTCTGCTCCCCTTATAGGGAGACCCCCCCCAAGCACACTGCTGATCGCAGCAGTGACAGAACACCAAGCACTCCCTCCAGGAGCCTACAGACTGCATTCTACAGCCCTTGGAAAGCCCTGAGGTAATGGATACCTCTCTTACCTGCTGGACTCCTGTGTGGGGTGCTAGCCCGATGACACTGCATGTCGTCTGCCCCACGCACCCACCAAGGGGCGGCCCTCAATTTATTGGCCCACCCCCATGACATTACTTCCTGCCTACTGAAATTCTAAGTCCCCACTTTCTCAATTGCAGGTTATACCTGCCAGCCACTAGAAGGGCCCTGTGTTCCCACTGCAAACACCACTTCTCAGATAGCCCCTTCTCTCCATTTCTGGATCACCTCTATCCACCTGCCCCATTTCTCCTCTCATACCCCCAGGCCTCTGCTACCCTGTACCCACCTCTTTCACACCCAGCCCTGTAGCTACCACTCTCCTTGGACCCCACTATCCCCTACAAGCCTACATCTATTGATCACTAGGAGTCACTATTTAGCACCCCATTTTCAGGCCCAAACGCTGCCTGTGGCCAGCACCTGGATCGTGGATCACGGCTCCTACCCAGGTCCATCTCCAAATACCCCGGGAGAGTTTTGAACCTGGTACCTTGTACACCAGAGGCGGTGTCACTACCACTGAACCAAAGTGGCACTAACGCTCACTGGTAGGCAACTAACTATTTCTTTCTACCCTGCCTGCCGAGCTCCTTAGCACAATGCCTGCCCACCTCCTACTGATATGCCTCTCTCTCTCATCCTCTTTCTGAGGCCATTGTCCCACCCATCTGTCACAGTGTTGCCGCAGTCTCACCTAACTGATGCTCCCCCATGCGCACTGGCACTACTCACCTCCTATGTCCTAGAGTTGGCACATCCCCACCCCACTCCCACTATGTGCTCCAGCTCACCATACCCACCCTCCAGTCTCCACCCAGTTCCAACTGGGGGCTTATCGTTCTAGTCTTCCCAGCCTGTGCTACCCTGCCTACCCACTGTGCCCTGAAGCTCCCCTCCTCCTCCACTCATGTCCGTCGTAAACACACTTTCCACCGGCCCCTGTCCAGGGTGGTTGTTATTCTACTACTCCTGACAGGTAATATACATCCCAACCCTGGCTCAGCTCACAACAGCTCAACTGCAGGATCTCCTGGGCTTCACATTGCATCGATGAATATCTGTAGCCTGCTGAAAAAATTTGACTCACTCCAATGTTGGGTCACATTCCATAAACCTGACATTATTACCCTGGTGGAAACCTGGCTATCAGAATCCACCCCTGACTCCTTTGTCTCCCTCCCAGGTTACTCCCTTTACCGGGAGGACCGGGTTGAAAGACGGGGTGGGGGTTGCGCTATCTACACCAGAGACTCTCTCACCGGACTAGCCCTCCCAGCCCCTGCCCTCAATTTCGGGGCACAAGCGCTAACCCTCAAACTGACCCCGGATCCCTCTAGGGGCCCTCTCTATCTAACTACAGCCTACGTACCCCCAAAAAATCAAGCGCTGGCACTGGTCTCGCTAACAGAGTATCTTACTTCTCTACACCACTCATCTGACCAAATCCTAGTGGATGATCTAAACATTAACTGGCTTAGTCCCTCATCTTCTACTACCCGTGACTCTTTTGCAGCAATTGCTCTGACTCAACTCATTGCCCAACCTACAAGAGTGAATTCTAAGAGGGGCTCAAGCACACTTCTAGATGTGGTCCTCACCAATCGCCCTAAACAAATCTGTAATATCCAAGTCCTTCCTGACTCACTTAGTGACCACTCCCCTATACTTTTCCGCTGGACAACCCCCATATCCAAACCCCCAGCACAGCCCACCCTATGGCGGCGCCTAAGACCAGGTGGTCTGAAAAGCCTTAAGCAACTCCTGGCCCAAATTAATTGGTCTCCCATACAGTACGCCTCTGATATTGATACAGCACTAACCTTTTTCACCCAAACATTCAACAAAGCCTGTGACATTTTCGCTCCTCTAACAGTACTCCGTTCCAAAGTGCAGAATGCACCCTGAGTTACCCCTGCCCTGCTTCAACTACTTAAGCACAGGGACAATTTATGGCACTTGGCCACTGAAACTGGCCGGCCCGCAGACAGACAGGCATATCCTGCTGCTAGAAACAAATGTACCTGGGCCATCAGAAAGGCTAAGGCTGATCACTATCAGTCCTTGCTCACCTCCTCTTGGGGGAATGCAAGAACTTTCTGGGACAATATCAAACAAGTAAACGGGGCACATGCTCCCCCCCACCCTCCCAGATCAACATTGATGGCACTATCTCCACTGACCCAGCCCTTATTGCCAGCTTCCTCAATACATCCTTCACGGACCTTAGCCCAGTCCTCCCTAGAGACTTTTTTGACCCTCTCCCCCACCTGACCCTGACCTCATACACCCTTGCTTCCATTTACGCCGGGTTACTGCCCAAGAAGTCAGACCTCACCTAATCAATGCCCTAAAGAGCAATAGTACTGGCAGTGACTCCTTGGACCCCTGTATCCTCCGCTGGGTACTGGATCTGGTCCTCGCCCCAATCACTAGTCTCCTCAATAAATCCCTCTGCCTGGGGCAATTTCCCTCAGCTTGGAAAATTGCCACAGTCACACCCATACACAAGGGTGGTGACAGGTCCCTAGCCGGGAATTACCGGCCTATCTCCATTCTCTCACCCCTCTCCAAAGCCTTAGAAAAAGTAGTGGCCACTCAAATTATGGATTACCTAACCAAATACAACATCCTCTGCCCTGAACAGCACGGTTTCCGTACAGGTCACAGTACCAGCACTGCCCTCCTAGAGTTTTCACATTTTCTACACTCTTCTCTGGACTCGGGCTCTCTGGTGGGGGCAGTGTACGTAGATCTATCAAAAGCCTTCGACACTGTTTCCCATCCCCTCCTGCTGGATGCCCTCAATCACACTGGCTTTGCCGCTGGACCTGTCTCCTGGTGCTCCAGCTGCTTGTCTGCCCACTCTCAACGTGTTAAAATTAATGGGACACTCTCCAATGCTTGTCCTATCTGCTCTGGTGTTCCCCAGGGCTCCATCCTTGGACCATTGCTCTTTTCACTGTACCTCAATACCCTGCCAGGTGCATGTACTGGAAAAAGTTTGCTGTATGCAGATGATGCCGTCATCTTTGCCTCTGACCGTAACCCTATCGCCCTTCAGGACTCCTTGCAAATATCTTATAATGATGCTGAAGCCTGGTTCAAAGAGCATAGACTTGTAATAAATCTCAAAAAAACAAAAACCATGCTCTTCGCCCACCCCCAAAACAAAGCCAGCAATTTCCGACTCCATGTCCTCTCTAGCACCAAGTTTCCAGTCGAGCAAGTCTACTCTTATAAGTACCTTGGGATCTCCTTTGACCCTGCTCTCACATTCCATGACCACATTGCTGCCCTAGCCTCAGCCTCCAATATTCGGCTGGGTATCCTATACCGCTACAAAAATTGTCTCCCCCCCTGACGCCCTCCGACTCGCGGTCACATCCTCTATACTATCCCTTGTGGATTATGGATTACCAGTTTATGGTGCTGCAGACCAGACCGCCCTCATCAAAATCCACCTCACACTAAATAAGGCCTGTAGGCTAATTACAGGGGTCCCCAGGTTAACACATACCTGCCAACTATATGCAAAGGCTATGCTGCTTGACCTAGATGAACATCTCAGATATCAAACCTGCCTCATAACAAAAAAAAACTCTCCTTGGACTATCCCCACCAGGGTTGACAGCCTCCATTCACCAAGCAAAATCCCTAGTACAAACACGAACCTCCTGCAAAACCCACTGTTAGTCCCCAGGGCAAGGACCACACATGGTCAAAGGGCCTAGTGCTACAGAGCCCCATCCTGGTACAACACACTCCCCACCTCTATCTCTGATGCCTCCATGATCTCCAGTTTCAAAACCTCACTTCGAAATCACCTACTTAATATGCTTAGCTGTGACTGTTACTAAGTTGTTCTTGCTCAAATGCTCTGACAAAGCTCCCTGAGTGGCTGCACCTAACCTACTACCATCCGCTTCCCATTGCCCTATCAATTATCACCTCCTCCTGTCTCTGCACCCCTCTGCCGGTATGCTCATACCATTGTTTGCCTATGAAGTACTAAACATCTGTACCAACCTGTGCTCTGCTAATCCTGTAACTTTAAAATTGTAACCAATATATGACAGCATGTTTTACCAATTGTTGTAATCCATTATGATGTAACAAAATTGTTGTACTGTATTTGGCCTCTTTGTGACGAGATACCTTTGAAAATGAGCCTCTGTCTCACAGGTTTGTAAACTGATGTACAAATAAACAAATAAACAAACTCTGACAGTGTCCCTTTAATTTCCATCATGATTAGTTGTTGATACTGTGCTTGCTGCTTGTCCTCTTGATTCTTAATTTGATCTGTTTCTTTTTCAGACTGGTGTTTGTTTTTTGATAAGATGCCTTTTATGCATGTATACTGCTGTACTGCTCTCCTGGCATCTGAACCATACTGAACTGGCACCAATATATCTGTTACAAATTGGGTTATAGGTGGTCTTGGGACATGATAAAGAGCTAGCTTTAGTGTATTAATAGCATAATTTATGATCGTTGTTAGATATTATAATCACCCCTGTGCAACTGCAGGTTCATTTTTGGTTTTAATCTATGCACAATTTCACATAGGTTACTGTATATTACTTGCATTTTCACTTTCAAGACCATGTAGTAAATATGGTTGTGAGCCACTGTCCCCTCTCCCCTGACACAGTGACATAATTTTACAAGAATTATAGGATTTGCGAAGTCGCATTTCCACAAAATCATAGGGGTTGCAAAGCCACCCACCCACCGTATTTTATATAACCAAACTTTAGTGAAACTGTTTTAATTCATAGGGATTGTAAGAGACATCATAGGGTTTCTTAACTGAAACCTCTGGCTATCCCTAAATAATTCCTCTGCCTTGATAAAGAACGTGGTGCAAAACTGGTTGGGGTTGGCAGCAAAAGATTTGCTTCCCTGGGTCATACTGAATCAGCTGTTTTTTTTCATTGCTTGGTTTGCATGTTTAAGAAGTCTGTCTGCACTTTACTGAAAATGTGTCTGATGCTGCTTTTTTAAAATTTTTGCAGAACATAAACATTACCCACTATGTCTACCAGAATAAACAGGCAAATTTCATTGCATCTTAGTTGTTTTTTAAAAATCAAATCTGGGGTTAGTTTTACTCCCATAAATATACCTCCACTCACTCTACCCATCACCTTAAGTTTCATGCTGGAATAAGTTCTTGAATAAAGCCATTGAAGAAAGGGTTAATTTTACTTTGGGTCCAGATCTGCTGCAGGCATATTATATAAAACTTCTGCACCTATTTTCTGAACTCCTTATCAGCTAACTTGAGGGAAAGTTCTGCAATATTCCAGGATACCCTACTTCTCTGAGATCTATCCTCCTCTAGTCAACTATGTCCTTCCAGACTAGAGAGTAAGCTATACCTATTTTTGGCTAATAGGTCTTCCTCATTCAGTACAAGGTGCACATTGAATCCAGATTGTCTCCTGTAGGTATTATCTCTCTTATGATCCATAATGACAATTTCCTTCATTTGCTCCAGAGAGCTCTATTTTCCCCATGGATCCACTATGTTAATGTTCACATTGTCTAACAGTTTTGATTTAGCAAATATTTGCTTTGCCAGTGCTTTGCTTTTAAAGAACACATCTATTTGCACAAACTCATTATCCCTTTTTTTACATATAGCTATAACCCATCTTCTTCCCAACTCTATTCCCTAAGCAATTTTCTAAATTGAGTATAGAATGTTTAACAGAAACATTTGTTTCCATTTTGCCTTTGTACACCAACAATTGCAATACTATGGAAGTCCTGCTCTACTCCTCTCTCTTCAGACAGGGATCTATCTACCCCTTCCAAGAGGGATCGCATGACACCAAATGGGTTACTTAAAGGTTTTAGAGGGCTTGAGATCTCTGGATCATAACAGAGTGGTAAATAAAAACACCTAGTTTCTCCAGTCTAGGTCTCTTCTTCAGAAATAGTGTTAGAAGACTTGATTACTTCATAATGACTAAAATGTTTTCATTAAAAGTGTCTTCCTTTTTCCTAACTGCAGTGATCCTCTCCCCCTCATGTAGTTTAAGTCCTAGTTCTCACACTAGTAGAATCTTTATTCTTTCAGTTAGGCATTGTTGTATTTCATTTAATTTATAAAATATCCCATATACCAACATTCCTAAGATCAAGACAGGGGCGCTTTGTTCTCTTATTACCTACATTATTATATAGTATGTAGGTGCTGTCTATTGTGCATGGATTTCAGCAACTGCTGAAATTTTCTTGTAGTACAGTTCAAAGGTCAAAAAAGCTGTTGTACTATCGTTCTGATGTCACATCGATAGTACAACAACTTTTTACCCTTGACCTGTCGCCTGATTGGCTCAGATGAGGCTCTCTAGAAAAAACAAACAAACATGGCGGCATGATTTAGCCAGCGCCGGGCAGCGGAGCCACCGACTTTGAAGTCGGGAGTCAGGACATGGAGTGCCATACATGGCTCCCTTTCTGAAAACACTATTTCTCTTTTTTCTCCCTGATTTTAAAATGAAGCGATTTGCAGAGGAGAAAGTGATAAGCTGGATGGAGCACAAGTGGGAACGGGAGTGAGCAGGAGCACCAGAGGGAACAGGAGCATCGCCTACAGCAAGTAACAAAAAAAGTAATGTAAAACCAAAAATAAAACATTTACTATATAAAACAGTGGATGGGTGAACATCCACAACTAAGTCTACGTTCCCATCTCTGGCAGTTGATGACATCAGCGTGACCTCTCGAGCTTCGCTCTCGAGGTCTCTGTGATGTCATCGACTCTCGATGAAACACATCCTTGTTGTGGATGTTCACCCATCCACTATTCTATATATTTTCCCTCTCATTTTGTGATAAAGCACCTTCATTTTTACTCTGTTGCTCTGTCGTTCTGTCATTTTAGGAGGGGGGATGGGCTGGCAAGGCTGTCTACTACTTACAGCACCATTCTCACCAACAACACTTGAGGGCTTGTTTTGTTTGAAAAAAATTGCCACTTTCAAACCTTTACTTTTTCCCTTTCTTTTCTTCTTTCTTTTTTCTTTTCTTAGTCTGCTGAGAATCGCTTTCCACTTGAGCTGCCCCATGCCTAATCATTGATAAAAAAAGCTGCAGCCAGATTTTCGAGGGGCTGAAAATGGCCATGTTGCAGCCCGCCAGTGCAAAAAAAAAAATCTGTACCAGTGGATATTCCTATATTCAGCCAGTGGCGTGCAGAGGCAACTGGCACAGATGCGGAGGATGTTATACTTGGTACTACCAAGCATAGTACTGGGACGCACATGCACAGAAAATGGCCGCAAGTTGCCATAAATCACTGAGCCAGTTGCTTACTGGTTCCATGTATAAAAATACTGTGCATGCAGCAAAATCTGCAAGTGTACAAGTGAAACCCCCTTGTACACTGTTTTTGCCGCACATGCACCAATTTCCCGTTTTTTGTAAATCTGGCCCCTTGTCTGCCATATTCTAAACTTCCAGCTCAATTTATTTCCTCATTTAAAACTGTTTATTATTTGTGGAGAGGCACCAAAAATGAATACTAGAAACATTCCCTGGATTTAAAATCTTTTCTTCCAATTTAGCCAACTGGACAATAATAATATAATATAAGCATTTTGTACATTCAATTCTGCTACCTCATTTGTTAAAATATGAGTCTGCTTCATAATCATTACATTTGCAATTCCATGGCATGCAAATAATTTTACAGTTTTTTCACTTAAGGTCCCAGATTTAATTTCACAAGTTTGATAAATTTGATTGACTTCTTCCTGGTTCTGGCTTCTCCAAGATGACAGTGACATTAAATTTCTACCACCGCCCCTTCCCTTTCCGGCCCTGGTTAATTGATTTTAATCCATGAATAGTTATTCTCAAATTTTCCAATAACGAGGCATAAATTATCCTTATTGAGTGTACTTCTGGTATCTTTATTGAGACATGTACTTCTGATTCTGAAGATAACAAAGATTCTTCATCAGAGACATATTGTGAGAGTCCGCTTCTGCATACAAGTATCTCTAGGATTTAAACCTATCAGCAGTCCCTCTTTTATTATGACCTTGCTATGTTCCCTATCCCCTTTCCCTTAAAATAATTCCTGCTGTGTCACCATATTTATCCTTACTCCATTTCTTCTTTCAGTACTGAACCTTTAAGAAAAGATTAAATTGGGCATATTTTTCAAAGAGCCATCAACTGGCTGAAAACTGTTCTGCCTCAAGATTATTCTTTTTGACCTATGTACTTACTAGAGGCTGTCCTCATTTCTGGATGACCAGTTAGTCTTTTTTCTCTTTTCTATCAGTTAATAAGTTATTTATATTTTCAAAATCTTTCTTTGCCTGTTTCTGTAGGTATTTCTTTAGATGGCCTCTTGTTATTGCCATATTTCTGATGGCCATGAAAACCCAAAGGATTCTTAAAGAGAGACCATTCAGCAGAGATCTTATCCTTCAAAGGAGGCAGTAAAGTGTAGTGGTTAAGAGCATTGAGCTGCAAACCTAGAGACCTGGGTTTGAATCCCACAGCCCCCACTTGCATACTGCGTGACCCTGAACAAGTCACTTAACTTCCTTGTGCTCCCAGGTTGCACCTGGAAACAAGCTTCAACATAGTGTGTCTCTCCTAGTTAAACAACTTCCCCTTTCCCTATTTCACCACCCCCTTACTAATAAAATTTACTTAGTCACGCATTTAAAGTTGCTACATAAAATAACTCCTTTTAAATATATATATATATATTCCCCCATCCCTGTCGGCTGCACAGCTACCTCTGGGCATCCCTCCACTCTGGGCTTCTGGCGTGCTCAGATTTTCATTTGCTGCTCAATGGCTGCTCTGTTCCTTGCACCCTCCCTTACCTTGCAGCTGCTGGGCTGCCTCTGGGCATGTTCCCTCTCTGTGTGTGGCCATTCAGCAATTTCTGTCTGCTTCTTCTGGGTTTTTGAGCTTGATTTTGCTCTTTCTCTGCTCACAGCAGGCCCACACCTGTCAACGTCTCAGCAGCAGCTACCCCTCAAGCGGGGTTCCTAGTGCTCTCCACTTAGTTCACTCATATCAAGTCTGTAGTGCCATTTAGCTGTGGCCTCACCAAATCCTGTGCTTGCAAGCTCAGCTCTGCTCCATGTTCTTTATGCAGTTGTGTCATACAGGACCGAGTTCAGCAATCATGCACTTTAAGTATACTTTTAACCATGATGTCATATTTTTGTTTCCAGCTTTCATGCAATTTGTTTCTTTCTTTCTTTATTCAGTTTCCCATCACATCTCCTCTGCCAGCACTGGCTAGCACCTTCCCTTCTGTGACTGGCTGGTGTGCATCTGTCATTTTTTTTTTCCATACCATTCAGTTTCTATCACACTCTGTCAGCATATCATGCCTTCAGCCAGCCATTCAGCCTTGCCTTTGTTCAGTCCTGCTCTGTAACTACTCCAATGGCCATCAGGCTTTGCCATCAGTCTTCCTCTACACTCCTGCTCCAGATGCATGCCAGACATGAACATATCCATGGCTTACAGGCACAGGCTCTGAAAGTCGATGGTCTTGCTTTGCTTCCCTGAAGTCCACATCTCATGGGTGGGTCCCTCAACTCAGGTGGGGTTCTTCTCTTTCTGTCCTTCAGGTAAGAATATCCTATGCTCTGGAGGAAACTACAGTCATACAGACCGACTTGGCAGCACCTCTTGATGTAGCATTTATGATTTCAGCTACCAGAGGGTTAGGCCTATATAGGCTCAGGGGCTCCTTTAGTTGTGCAGACTAAGTCCACAGCACCTTCAAAAGCTATTCTCCCTATGGTTGCTCACCTGGTCTCCTCCAACTTCCCCTATTCTGCCCCTCGAGGGTAAAAATCACACGTGCTCTGCCCCTCAAGAGCTCAACTCCTATACCTTGGCCCTCAAGGTCTTGGCTTCCTCTGTAGGCCTCCCTTAGGTTTGTATGCCAGGTAAGTGCCTTTCAGTGGTCACTGTTATCCTCATTTCCACTTGGAGGGGTTAGCCTCCTTTGTGGGGAACCTCCTTTACCTGTACAGACCAGCTTGCAATGCACACACGGCAATCTTAGAGTGAGAGCCCTTCCTCTAAAATACTCCTCCATAATTTGTTTTCTAAATTGCAGTAGCCAAGCTGTCACTAATTCTAACCCTAGCCTGTAGGGAAGGCAACCTAGGCCTTGGCTCCCCAGAGGTGTCCTTCTTTATATTAGGTATTTTTCCTTTCCCCCATGCTGAAGGTCATAAAAGTTAGTTCCTGCAGGAGTTTGAGTTGGTAGTACCACATACTACTCAATCTTCAATCAATCCTAAACCTACTCACAAGAGCCGGATGACATTATAATCTAACAGATATGGTGGTGACCCCTTACATAGATCAGTAATAAAATGTTCATCAGACACACACATTTAAATTTTGCAATGTGGAGAATACCACCAGTTTTTGAATTACTCAACATGAATTCCAGCTCAGAGCAAAGTTCTTGTCCCACAATATTGGGGATTAATAACTTCTTCTGCCATTGAATCCACTGACAAAAGCTGAAACAGCAGAGATTCACTAGATTTGACACAACAGGAGAGATTCACCAGATTTGAAGAATGAAGACAGTCACTCTGGTACCCATAAAATAGCCACTATAAAATAAAGTTAAAGTGTATGGGTACACCATGACAATGATGACATACCTGTTATAATTTAAAATCACACATTAGCAGTTTTAGCACATATGCTAAATCCCTTCACTACAGTTCCTCAGCATTCAGGTGCCATCTTTCTCCTTCTGAATACTAATGGAGATAGACAGGGTGAAGCATACATGGTTACAGAAGGATGGGAGGGGCTTTACCACAGTTACCGCTATGCTTATTGTGCTCAGCATTTTTTTTTTTTGTAAAATATTTGTTTTGATTTTTAACTATGAAGCACTGGAAAGGAACAGGGAAATCCTAGCCCCCCCCCCCAAAAAAAAAAGTCAGGGTAGTAAGTGAGGTAAACACCAAGATAGAGATGTTGATAGGGAGAAGAGCAGGGGTAAATGGAGAAAGTGACAAAGGCAATAAGGACAGAGATGGGGCTAAAAGGAGTAAGGCCATCAGGAAATGGAGGGTAATGAGTACCAATGCCCGTAGTCTGGGCAACAAGCTCCATGAACTGGTGGCCTTGATGAAAGAGGGATGCCTGGATATCGTAGCAGTCACAGAAACATGGTACACAGAGAACCATGACTGGGATATTAACATACCAGGGTACATAACCTACAGGAGAGACAGGGATGGGAGAAGAGGGGGAGGAGTAGCTCTCTATGTAAAGGAAGAGATAAAAGCAACTGAACAAAAGAGTAAACAGGGAGGAGAGGAGGCACTGTGGGTCACCATAGACACTGGAAATGGCACCACGATCCGCACAGAGGTTGTATACAGACCCCCATGTCAGAGGGAGGGAATGGGCAAGGATATGATAGAAGACACTCTTAGGATGGCAGAGAAAGGGGAGATACTGTTGATGGGAGACCTGAATATGCCAGATGTTAACTGAAGCACATTTACTGCAGCCACATCCAAGAGCAGGGCCATTCTCGATGCCCTACAGGTGGCATGCCTCAGACAGCTAGTTTCAGAACCCACTCCTGAGGGAGCAATCTTAGACCTTGTACTCTCAAATGGGGACAGTGAGAGGATCTCAGATATAGAAGTGGGTTGCTATCTGGGAACAAGTGACCATCAAACAGTGTGGTTCATGATAAACTCAGCTACAGAGTCAAGCCATGCAAAAGTGAGGGTACTGGACTTCAAGAGGGCTGACTTTGGCAAGATGGGAGAGTGCCTTAGAAAAGCACTAGCAAACAGGCTAGAAGGAAGGGTGTAGCAACAATGGGGAAACATCAAAACTGCCATCACAGAGGCAACAAGCCTTTGCGTGAAGCAAATAAACAAATCAAAATGAAAGAAAAAGCCACTATGGTTCTCAAAAGAGGTGGCGGGGAAAGTCAGGGAGAAAAAGATAGCATTCAGGAAGTATAAGGAAACACAGAAGGAGCAGGACAGAGAGCTGTACCAGTTAAGACAGAAGGAAGCGGGGAGGGAAGTCAGAATAGCAAAGGCCCAAACTAAGGAAAAGATAGCCAACTTGGTTAAGAAGGGGGATAAAACCTTTTATAGGTACATCAGGGAGCGTAGAAAGACAAAGGGAGGGATAGTGAAGCTGAATAGAATGGATGGTGTGTGGGCAGAGAGGGACAGTGCAAAGGCAGGGATACTGAACAAAGATTTCTGCTCAGCATTCACAAAAGAGGAGGAGGGGGAGGTGCCTAATCCAATTAACAGAAGCACTCTTGATGGGGGGGGTCGATCCCAGTCCTTTCACAGAAAAAAGGGTTCTGAAAGAACTCCTAAAACTGAAGGCAGACAAAGCAATGGGGCCTGATGGAATTCACCCCAGAATTCTAAAAGAATTAAGGGGAGAACTAGTGAAACCATCGACTACCCTTTTTTTTTTTTGTATAATATGTTTATTAGATTTTCCATTATAAACCAAAGGTTCAGCCACAGATGTTCCATATACATTAATCCATATTAATTCCATGTGTACCATCCCACTTCCAACATTTCTCTTCCCGTCAATTTTTAGTTAATTTATTCTTTCCCCGAGAAAAGGAAAAAAAACCCTCACCCCCCGCATACTATAAACCCCTTCACATCTCACATTCATTATCCCTACCCATTTCTAGATTATTCATAATCATTTATTCTGTATATTTCTAAGGTTAGGTTAACCCCCCTCTTCATATTCATTCTTCTCTCTAGGGTGTTTACTCCTCCTCTAGTTCCTTTTAAACAACTGTTCCCTCAGTCTCTCAGCATATTAAGCCATCATCCTCTACCCTCCAGTCCTTTCTCCATAATTTCCCTCTCGTCTGGGGATAATGAGAACATAAATGTTCCCCACATTTTCCAGAACTGATTCTCCCTGTTTCTTGCTATATAATATAGCTTTTCCATGCCAAGAGCCTGCAGGCTTAAGTTTTTCCACTGTTGCAAGGTGGGAGCAACTCCTGAAACCCATGTGTTTAGAATACAGTGTCTGGCTAGAGCAACCAGGATTCGCACCCATCTCGGAAGGGGTCTCCACTCCTCTTCCTCAGAGTCATCCACTCCAAACAACATAAACGGCGGATTTTTTTCTACCCGCCTACCCCACATCCTTCCCACCTCCATGGCTACTCCATCCCAAAACTGTTCAAGCTGATGGCACTCCCAAAAACAGTGTATATAGGTGCCCATCTTCTTCTTGCATCTCCCACACAAAGGTGATATCTCAGGACGGAATCTGTGGACCAGACTTGGGGGGCAGTAAAGCCTGTGCAGGAACTTATAATAAGACTCCTGATATTTATTGCATACCAATAACCCTTTATGTAGTTGCAACAGTAATTCCCATCCCTGATCAGGTATTCCCTTTTTCAGATACCTGCTCCATAGCGTCCTGGTTTTACAGGTGTAAGCCGACAGATATTTCCGTCCCATTTTTGCCGCCCTTCCTATTATTCCTTTCGCCCCTTTCCGGGTGCTAAGTACTAGCTGTTCCACTTCCTCTAAGGGAGAGCCCACCACCTGATCCTTACCAATTGTTTTAGCATAATTTCTTGCCTGAAAAATACGAAACATACCCAATCCCATGCCCCCACCTAACTCCTCCCCTGACACTAGCCTCCGTCCCTTCCACAAATCTTTTGCACACTTCACTCCTCTCTCTTCCACCGAAAAAATTCTGCATCTTCCATACCCACTATAAACCCCAGGTTCCCCCTCAATGGAAGCAGCAGCGTTTCCTCCCCTGCTTTTACCCCTACCCACTTTAATAGTTGCTCCCACCCCTCCAAAACTGAGACCACCAGAGGATTTGGATCTAACTGGTTCCTATATGCCTTCTTCCCTCCCCTTCTCAAGAACGCCGAAAGCCTTATCCCCCCCCCTCCTCCAAGTCTAGCCACCCTGCCTCTGGCGGCCTATTCACCCAGTCCCCTAACAACCTATAATGCATAGCTAATGCATAGTTCCTTAGATCAGGTAGGTTTAGGCCACCCCGTCCCCATCCACCTGAAGCCTCCGAAGGCTCACTCTGGGCCTCTTCCCCTTCCACAAAAACCCCGAGAAGGCCTTATCCATCCTCTTTATATCCTTCTTATTAAGGCCCACTGGCAACATTTGCATCAAGTACAGTATACGTGGCAAAGTATTCATTTTTATAAGATTTATACGCCCTAACCACGAAAGGGGTAGACCTCTCCACCTTCTCAGCTCCTCTTCTACATTCTGTACCATCGGCCCATAATTTAATTTATAGAGTTGACTCAAATCATGCCCTATTCAAACCTCTAGGTATGTAAACTCTGTTTTTGGCTTTTTAAGACCCCAAGCTGTGTTACCATACTCCTTTTCAATTTCTCCCCACAACATAATTTCAGACTTGTGGATGTTTATTTTGTATCCGGAGAACAATGCGAACTGTTTTATCACCTTCAGCAATGGGGGAACAGATCTGGCTGGGTCCCGGACAAACAATAGCATGTCATCTACATAGAGCGTAATTTTATGCTCTCTCCCCGACCTCCCAACCACCCCCCCCAAATTCCATGGAGCTCCTGATGGCGATCGCCAGAGGCTCTATAGCTAATGCGAACAGGAGAGGTGAGAGGGGGCAGCACTGCTGGGTACCTCTATGAAGAGCAAATTTCCCAGTCAGACCTCCGTTCACCAGTACTCTCGCCTCCGGGGCTTCATAAAAACCTTCGAACCATCCTATAAATCTTTCCCCCAGTCCAAACCTCCGAAGGACCCCAAATAGGTACTCCCACTCTATACGATCAAACGCCTTCTCGGTGTCCATTGTCAGCACCGCTATATTTTTTTGACCTTGGGATGCCCTCCATATTACATTGAGGAGTTTCCTCATATTATGATATGAGTATCTACCAGAAACAAAGCCCGTCTGGTCTGGATACACCCAACCCGGCAGATATCAGTCCAGTCTCCTGGCCAAAACCTTGGCTAGTATTTTAGCATCACAATTTAGCAAGGAGATTGGTCTATATGACGAGCACTCCTGTTCATCTTTCCCTGGCTTGGGGACCAAGCAAATAACTGCTTCCCTAAATGAGGTCGGAAGGGCATTCCCCCCTTCCCCAGCCACAGAGAAGACCTGCTGAAGAGGTCCCACCACATGTCCCATGAGCCTTTTATAAAACTCTATGGGGAATCCATCCAGTCCACTAGCCTTTCCCTGTTTCATACACTGTATTGCTTGCCTGATTTCCATTTGTGTGATTTCCCCGTCCAACTGTTTTTGCTGCTGCTCATTCAGTCTAGGGATTCTGACTCCTCCGAGAAACTGCGCAGCCATGTCTCCTGTCCCAACACATTCTGCTTGGTACAACTGTCTATAAAATTGCTCAAACCTATTCCTTATTGAGGCTTTGTCTGTAACCAGTTTCCCGGCCTCATCCTTTATTCCGGGTATGTGCACACAAGTCCGCCTTCCCTTTATTAACCTGACCATTAATGGGCCAGATCTGTTCCCTCACTCGAACAGCCGGCTTCTGGTTAACATTCCAGCAGTGCGAGCTTCCCCCAAAAGAAATGCATTTAAAGCTTCTCTTGCAGCTTTCAAATTCTTTTCCCCTTCTCTTGATGCCCTTTCCACTACCTCCCTTTCCCACCTTTTCACCTCTCCCTCTAACTCCTTTCGGGTGGCTTCCTTCCTCTTTTTATATTGGGCTATAAACCTAATAATGGCACCCCTTATGTATGCCTTTCCAGCTTCCCAAAACACCCCTGGGGATTCCATCGATCCCTCGTTCATCTCTTTATAATACTGCCACTGCTGCTTAATATATTCTACAAATTCTTCATTGCCTAGCAGGTACCTTGGAAATTTCCAGGGTGGAGGATCCTCACTGCCTTCCTTTATCTCCACCGCAATCTGAACCATAGCGTGATCCGACAGGAGGATGGGGCTGTGTTCAATTTTTTGTACTCTGTTTAACCAAGATCGGGGTACATAGATATAATCTATTCTGGTCCAGGTTTTGTGCAGGTTTGAATAAAAGGTGAACCCCTTCTCCCCTGGATGTCTGGATCTCCAACAATCTATCACATCCAGGTCAAGCATCCCTTCCTGCCATCTCTTCAGTTAATCTCCACGTCTATTCTTCCCCTCCGAATGGTCTAACTCACCTTGCATGACTGCGTTGAGACCCCCCCCAGGATTAGCCCCTTAAATTGTTCCCTCATCAGCACATCAGGAACTTCTTGATAAAAGGCCGGGTCAAAGACTGAGGGGGCATAGACACCGCCGAAGGTAATCTTCTCCCCAAACAACTCGCCTTCCATGAATATGTATCTCCCCTCTCCCTTATCTACTACTACTCTTGTACTGATAAAAGGAATTGTCCTCTCTACCAAAATCGCTACACCTCTTTTATGAGACTTATAGGGGGATACAAAGCATTTGCCCACCCATCCTCTCTCCAGCTTACAATGTTCCCTATTAGTTAGGTGTGTTTCCTGTAGGAGGGCCACTTGAGCACCCTGGTGGCGTAGGGCTGTCAAAATGCTGGTGCGCTTAATTGGAGACAAAATCCCCTTTACATTCCATGAGACAATCCCCAGAGTTTTGCCCTTAACCATAAGACCAGGATACTTTTCCCTTTAATCCGCCTGACATTACTATGTTTTCCCAAACACCTGGTCCCCTATTATCTACAGAGTCACATGTCATCACCCCACTCTTCACGAATATTAAAAATGCGAGATGTTCGCCATCTTGCATTAAAACAAAAAAAATACCCAAAACGACCCTCAAACCAAATGTTGTCCCCTTTCCCTCCACCCTCCCCACCACATCAGAACAACTGTCTCCCCCCCCAGAGTAGACCATCCAACCACCATCCACCTCCTCACCATTCGAAATCTAGAATGGCCCACTGATTTACTAATGCAAACATCCCATTCCCCACCCCCGCTTATATATTTTCACACAGCATCCGAGTAATCTTAATTCAAAATTTACCCCAACTGTATCAAAAAAACTTAACAGTCCAACTAAGAACATGTTTTCAGTCTCTATTGCTCTTAAGATTTAATTCTACATCGTTCCCCATTGATGTCGCTTGCATATTCCTCGTGCCTTGCTGGGCCCCCCCCCCGCATCAGGTCATGCAGGCTTCCTTCTTCATATCTTTTGCATAATAGGTATCCCAAAAACTTTGTAGAGGCCTGAGGGGCGCCGACACTACTCTAAAAACACACGCAGCGCCGGCATACCCCCCCCACCCCCACTTACCCAACCTCGACACCGTCTTGCCTTTGGGGTAAGGCCTGTCCTTTTTTATTTAGCTGAAGTCTAACTTAACAAGTCCCCCTTTGATGCTCCACTCAATCTTCTACAGCGATGCTGCTTCTGACAGTCCATCCAACTAACTTATCCACCACTTACGGGAGAACTTCCTCCTTAGAGCTTCCACTCCTGCTATTTTCACTATAATCCAGCTCTTCTCGTATGTCCAGCCACCATACTTATACCAGCAAGGCACCAGGACGAGGGACACAGCCTCTAGGGGACTAAGAGATAAACAGACCACAACAAGTTCAACTTCTTGCCCTCCAGAACGAGGAGGCAACTATTTTAAATCAGCCAACCGCTTTCAAAAACCTTTAATTCTTTCGGAGTAAACATAGCAAATGTCTCTGCACTTCTGACGGCATCTCTCACACAGTGGCCCTCACCCCACCTTTTTCTTTAATTCTTCCACAAAGGCAGTCACCCTCTCCAGCTCCCAAAACGTGTATGTAGCTCCCTCATGTTTAATTTTCAGGATCGCAGGGAATAACATGAAACAATCCACCTTCATCTCCCTGAGTTGTGCCAGCACGGGACCAAAAGCTCTGTGTTTCTTCAGAATCCTATTCGAGTAGTCTTGTGCCAGATACAGTCTTTCTCCCTCATACTGCAACTCCTTCACATTGCGATAGGCCTGCAGCATCTCCTCCCGGTCCTGGTAGCTGTGAAACCGGAAAATAATCTGCCTCGGGGGCTGCCCCGCCGGAGGGCGTGCTGCAACAGCTCTGTGGGCGCGCTCCAACTTCAACCTCCCTTTCTTTAGCTTCATACCTAATATGTTTGGTAACTTCTCTGCACAGAAGGCCAGGATATCAGAACCCTCCTTCCCTTCAGGAAGCCCCCGGAGTCTTAGATTTAAGCGTCTCGCATAATTTTCTTGATAATCATGTTGCTCCACTAGCTCTGCGAGCTCCTTCTCAAGCTTAACCATGCGGGTGGCCATCGGATCCATCTCGTCCTCCAGCTTAGAAACCCTCTCCTCCATCTCTGTGACTCTACCCGTCTGTGCTGTCAGTTGCTCCATTATATTGTGTAATCGGCCCTCAATGTTTTGTTCCAAATTGTTCCATTTCTCCTCGAGCGCCTCCATTACTTGTTCTGATACCTCACGGCCTAAGAGCACCATTTCAGTTCTGACTACCCTTTTTAGCAAATCATGGGAGGATGGGGTGGTACCTGAGGACTGGAGGAAGGTGGATGTGATTCCCCTTCACAAAAGTGGGACCAAGACAGAGACAGGAAACTACAGACCTGTCAGTTTGACCTCTGTGGTAGGGAAAGTGATGGAATCACTTCTGAAGGAAAGAATTGTTGAGTACCTGGAGGCCAGTGGGGCACAGGACCCAAGGCAGCATGGGTTCACAGTGGGAAGGTCATGTCAGATGAATCTAATTGATTTCTTTGACTGGGTGACCAAAGTACTAGACCAGGGAGGGGCTGTGGACATGGCCTACCTAGACTTTAGCAAGGCATTTGACACAGTCCCACACAAAATATTAATTGTCAAATTAACCAGCCTGGGAGTGGGTCCCAGGGTGGTAGCCTGGGTAAAACATTGGCTGGACAACAGGACACAGAAGGTAATTGTAAATGGAGTCCACTCTGAAGAAAGAGGGGTTACTAGTGGGGTACCGCAGGGTTCAGTACTGGGTCCAGTCCTTTTTAATGTCTTTGTAAGTGACACTGCAGAGGAACTGGAAGGAAATGTATGCCTCTTTGCAGATGACACAAAGATCTGCCACAGGTTGATACACAAGGAGGCGTTGAAAGGATGAGAAGGGACTTGGCAAGGTTGGAGGAATGGTCAAGTATATGGCAGCTTGGATTCAATGCAAAGAAGTGCAAAATAATGCACCTGGGAAACAAAAACCTAGGGAAGATTACATAATGGGGAGGTAGTAGCAACAACAAAATGGAAAGGGACCTGGGGTAATCATATCAGATGACCTTAAGGTTAGCAAGCAATGTGAGAAGGCAGTAAGGAGGGCTGGTGGGATACTGGGATACATAGGGAGAGGCATCACCCGCAGAAAACAGGAAGTTGTTATCCCTCTGTACAGACAGTTGGTGAGACCCCATCTGGAGTACTGCGTCCAGTTCTGGAGACCCCATCTCTGCAACAACATAGACAGGCTAGAGGCAGTCCAGAGGAGGGCAACTAAAATGGTGCAGGGCCTGCAAGAAAAGCCATACGAGGAGAGACTAAAGGTGCTTAATATGTATACCCTTGAGGAAAGGAGGGAGAGGGGGACATGATAGAAACTTTCTAGTACCTCAGTGGAATCAACAAAGTCCAAGAGGGTTGCATCTTTCAGGAAAAGAGATGTGCAAGAACAAGGGGATAAAATTTAAAGATGGGGGGGCGGTTCAGGGGCATTATGAGGAAGTAGTTTTTCACAGAGAGGGTGGTGGACGCATGGAACAGCCTTCCTGAGGAGGCTGTGGGGTCTAAAACTGTGGGAGAATTCAAGAATATATGGGACAGACATAAGGCAATTCTTTTGGGGGGTAAGAAGAAATAGGCTGTTGGTTAACTAGGATCTGCAGCTTATCCTGTAGGTAGGGAAATGGACAGAGTAGGTGGGGCAAGCGGTCCTTATCTGCCGTCAAAGTCTGTTTCTATGTTTCTATAACATCAATACATGACACAGGGTAAAGTAAACAGGTGTTACATATAATGTGGCATGACAATAAAATTAAATAAATTAAAAAAGTATGTATACAAATAAGCAACAGTAAATAAAAAATACATGGATTACAGAGCATGCATTTTAGTTCATGCTATTACCTCAATAAATACATTCTTGCATCAACTGATGTTTGTTATCCTTTTTACATACATACTCCAGCACTTTACAGAAACTGTTACACAAGGACCTACTGTAATGTAAGTGCCTCTGTGGCTGGCAATGAGCCTATTAACTTATCCAAACTTCTTAGGAATAGCTCTTCCCACCCCCTTAAAGCATACATCAGCCTCTCCTGGGCCAAGGCCTGCAGCGTGAAGTCCTGCACTGTTTGAGTGTGGGTACCACACAAGACCCATTATCTTGCAAGGGCCAACAGCACCCTGACCCACGTGGGGTGGGATTCCCATCTGTCCCCATGTCTTTCGTACCAAAGAGCAAGGACAGAGGGGTGCATGGTATTGTTCTTCCCAGTAATCTGGTGATCTCATGTGCCACCACAGCCCAGAAGGGTTGGACAGTCTGACAGCCCCAGAAATAATGCATATATTTGCCCATTGCTACTTTACACCTCCCACAGATAGGTGAAATTCTGGGACTGAATTTATGAACCATGCTTGGCAGGCAGTACAGCCTGGGTATACAATTTTATTGTGATTGCCTGTATTTGTTGCAGAGCAGGAACCCCATATGTTGCTTAAGTACATTGCGCCAGCTATCATCTGTGATGTTCGGACCCTAATCCTTTTCTCAAAGGGTCTTAACCTTTGAGGATAAGTCTGGCAGTCATGTTCTAGCCCACCTTGCCTCCTTGGTGATTAATCTGTGGGTGATAGTCTAGAGCTGAGGGTCACCTGCATCCAGGGTGTACAGTGGCGAGACTTTTATAGGTTTTCTGCCTTGCCATCTACCAAAATACTCACACCTGTAGGTATTGATAATGATGTGTGGCCGGGAATTGTAACTTTTCTCTTATCTGGGATCCTCCTTCCTCTAAGTCAAGCCAGCTGGCTGCCTCACCTCTGTTGACACAGTCTTGTATATACCTTTGCTGCATGACTATAAAATATCCCCTAATATTTGGGAAGCTCATGCCTTTGTGCTATATCACACTTTTAAGCCTCTGCAGGATCACTCTGGGTCTCTTGTTTTGCTACATAAAGGCCATGAACCCCCTCTCCAGCTTCTTAATATCCAATGTGGTAGACCCATTGGGAGAGTCTGCATTACATATAGTATTCTGGGTAGGGCATTCATCTTTAGCAGTTTTATGTGCCCCATAAATTGATATTGAAATTGGCAGTGCTACCCACCTCTAAGTTCAGCTAGTATGGTGTTAAACAGAGGTCGATAGTTTAGAGAGGAAAGGCTTCCAATGTTTCTACCCACCTAAACGCCCAAATAGGTGTGTGCTGTTTCAATTGTCTTAAGTTCCTGCTCTGCTCTCAGTCTGTCACTTTCTGCTGGCCCCAGACTCATCAGTTCTGAATTATGTAGGTTTAGTCTGTACACTGAAAACTCAGCAAATTACCCTACCACCCACAGGGGTTCTGGCATCAAGGTCTGCAGGTCAGTGATGAACAAGAGAAGATCATTAGCACATAATGTGATCTTGTGCTGTTGCCTTGGGTGATCTCCCACTTCCCTAATACCTTCTATGCCCCTGATCTTAATTGCTAGTTGCTCTACAGCTAGAGTGAACAGTAAGGGGGAGAGGGAGTACCCCTTCCTCATGCTTCTGTAGAGCTGGAATGCCTCTGAGAGGCCTCCATTCACCAGTATTTGAGCCTTGGGTTCTACATATAGCAATTTCAAACACTATAAATTCCTCCCCCCAATCCAAATTTTCTTAACACCTTAAACAGGTACTCCTATTATGTGTGATTAAATGCCTTCTGGGCATCAGTGAAAGCACAAATGCCATACCAAATGCTGAGACACCCAATGGATCACATTTAGCAATCTGTGAATATTATGACAGGACAGTTGTCCTCGCATGAATCCTGTCTGGTCCGGGTGCACTATCTGGGGGAGTACCTGCTCAAGGCACCCAACAAGAATCTTGGCAAGAATTTCTGGGTCACAATTTAGAAAGGAAATAACTTGGTATGAAGCACTGTACAATGGATCCTTTCCCGGCTTGGGGAGGACACATACAGAGGCCCGATAGCATGAGGCAGGCAGTGCCCTTCCTGGCCTCCTCCAACATTCGATACAGTGGTTTTGTCAGTGGCTCCATTACCTTCTTATAATACTCGATCATAAATCAATCTGTCCCACTCACTTTAGCTTTTTTTATGGAGTCAATGCCACCCCTCACCTCTGCCACTGTGACCTGTGTTCCCAAGGCCTGCCTTTGCTCCACCATTACTTCTGGAATCCTAATCCTGTCTAAGAAGCAATCTGTTGCCTTCCCCCATGCTTTGATAGTCCACACTGTATAGTTTCTGGTAGAAGGTGTGAAAAATCTATTTAATTCCTCTGCCTTTGTTTCTATCTTACTTCCCTGTTGCCTCAGTGCCATCATTCATGCTGAGGTCCTGTGCCCTTTGACCAAATTTACAAGCAGCAGACCTGGCTTATTCCCCCACTCAAATGTTCACTGTCTTGCAAAGTACAATGCTGCTTTAGCTTCCCCAGTGAATAGAAGATTAAGTGCCTCCTTAGAAGCGGTAAGATCCCCAGAGGGCCTACTTCCCCTCCCTCCACCACCTTCTCAAGGTATTTGAGATTCTTCTCCAACTCTTGATTTCTCTCCCTTCTTTTCTTTTTAACAGAGGCCACATATGTAATTATCATACCCTTCATATAGGCCTTCCCTGCCTACCAAGGAGCTGCCTTGGATAGGACTATGACAGCAGTAGTTGTTATATATAGTTCCCACTGATCCCTGAGACATTGGCAAAAGCCCCCATTAGCAAGCAGTTATGATTGGAACCTGCATGTGGCCCTCTCTGTATTTTGTGCCCAAGACTTGACATTGAGTATGACCATAGCATGATCTGAGTTACATATATATATATATATATATATTTATACAATATATGTAGACAGATAAATGGCAGTATAAAACATGATATCTCAGATGGCCAGTGAAGATAACATTGTTATCTTCATGTTCCTATACGTCATATGTTATCTCCACGTTCCTATACGTCATATCGAAACTTATCTGGTTGATCCTGCCACTCAGAGCACTTTCACTTTCCCTACAAGTGTAGCGTGACCGAGCGCTATGAATACTGACGATTTGTATATTGCCATATCTTTTGTAGGAGGTGCCCCTGCGTCAGTAAGTCAGAATTCACCGTCATTTCTTTGTTAACACGCAGAGTTTTTTCAGGGTTAACCGCACATAGTAGTAGTATCGACGGGCGGTTAACAGTAATGAGCGAGCGCCTGTTGCCAGGCAACAGACGCCCGCGCTCATTTTACTGCTGAAAGCCGCTGCTCGGTCACTGCTGCACTTATGCAGTTCAAGCTTTCTACAAGAAAATACACATAATTACCAAACAAAATGACGTGAATTCTGACTTACTGACCCAGGGCACCTCCTACAAAAGGTTTGGCAATATACAAATAGTCAGTGTATAGCCGGTCACGCTACACTTAGGAAAGTGAAAGTACTAAGAGTGGCAGGATCAACCAGATAACCATTTAAAAAATAACTTTTCACCAAAAATAATACCAGGATCAACCAGATATTTTAGTAATTTAAATTGACAGGATCAACCAGATATTTCAAAACTCTATGTAATCTGTTATGTTGGGGGGATGTGGACCTCTGTTGGGGAGGGCATGGCAGGATGAACCAGATAAGAATTTTAAAACTAACCATAAATAGCAGGATCCACAGATATTTTTAAACAATAAATGACATCTGCTGTTTTGCCAGCTTTTCTGTAAGTGGGGTTCTATTGCTAGGGCCATCACCTTAATATCACCCATTGCATTGAGAGGGGCATGTGGTGAGTTGTATTGCGGGGGTGGGGGCAAAGCATACATTGTATAAACAGAATATGAAATGGCCCAACTGAAGATACCATATTTATCTTCACTCGAGGCCAGTCATATCATGATATCTCACTCGTGGCTTCGCCACTCGTGAGATATCATGATATCACTGGCCTCTCGTGAAGATAAATATGATATCTTCAGTCGGGCCATGTCATATCCCCTATATATACATACATACGAACATATGAAAACTGCCAGCAGAAAAAGGCCATTTGGTCTATCGAGCCTGCTCGATTATGCAACTAGCAACCCTATTCTGCAGCTGCCTCTACCTCTCTGCACCCCCTTCCTTGACTCTTCCATTTGCCCTGTCCCAGCCCCTCTTGAAGCATCCCACTGTTTTACAGGCCACCACTTCTGCTGGTAGCGCGTTCCACTCTGCCACCACCCTCTCTGTAAAAAAGTGCCTTCTCAATTCCTTCCTAAACCTTCCCCCCTCTAATCTCATATCATGGCCTCAGTATCCCTCCCCACCTCCTTGAACAATCCCTCCGTGCCTGTCCTGTTTATTCCTCTCATGTACCTGAAGGTCTCAATCATATCCCCCATCCCTCCTCTCCTCCAGTAAGTACATGTTCAACTCTTTTAGTCTGCTTTCATATGGTAACTCCCCAAGACCCTGGATCATCTTTGTTGCTCTGTGTTGCATCCCTTCCAGTAATCTAATGTCCCTCTTTAGGTATGGGCACCAGTACTGCACACAGTACTCCAGGTGGGGTGTGACCAATGCTCTATACAACGGCAGAATCACCTCCCCCCCTTGAGGTTATACCCCCTTGCGATACAGCCCATCATTTTGTTGGTCATTGTGCTGCCTTCCTACACTGTGCAGAGTTGTTTATTGCTCCCTTAATGAGCATCCCCAGATCCTTCTCTTCCTCAGTCTCAGCTAGCTGTACTCCCCCCCCCAGATGGTAGTTTCTCCTTGGATTCTTAACCCCGAAATGCAGCACCTTGCATTTCTTGGCACTGAATCCCAGTTGCCAGGTGTCCGACCATCTCTCCAGCCTTGCCAGATCTTCCTGCAAACCCTGCCACCCCACTAGGTCATCCACCACTGCTCCCATCTTTGTGTCATCTGCAGATAGACTGATCTTGCTCTTGATGCCCACCGAAACATCTGCAATAAATATCCCAAATAACACTGGCCACAGCACCGACCCTTGTGGAACCCTGCTTGTAACTGCCCCTGGGGATGACAGTTCCTCTCCCACCACCACCCTCTGCTGCCGTCCATGCAGCCAGCTCTCCATCCATCCCACCAATTTTGCCCCCGCCCCTGTGCCCTTTAGCTTACTTCCAAGTCTCCCATGCAGCACTGAATCAAATGCCTTACTGAAGTCCTGGTACAGGATATTCACCGCATGGTACTTGTCCATTTGCCTAGTCACCCAGTCATAGCAATCTACTAGATTGGTCTGGCAGGATCTGCTGTTGACAAAGTCATGCTGTCTACTGTCCTGCAACCCACTGACCTCCAGCAGGGTCACCAGCCTCTCCTTCAGGATTGTCTCCATTAGTTTCCCCATGATGAACGTGAGGCTCACTGGTCTATAATTCCCTGGTTCATCCTTGGGGCCACTCTTATGTAGGGGAACCATGTGAGCCAGCATATATATATATGTATATAGATATATATGTATATAGCGCCACTATAGTTAGGGTTGAGTAAGCAGTTTAATGTTAAACCTCAGAAGAAGCCAGAAGGTGAAGGAAGGAAACATATTCAATTCAGTGCTTCAGAGTAGCTGGTAACTGGTATTTTTCTTTTAAACTTAGATTGTAGGCTTGTAATGACACTATACTTTCTTTCTGTGTTGTCTTTACTTATAATTGTTTTTGGGCTGTTGAAAATTTAAAAAATAGTGGTGGTGTAATTCTGTGCTGTCTTTAATTGCTGCAAATTTTATCTTGGCTTGTCTAACTGTCCTGTAGCTGGGTGAAGGGTGTTAATTGTCTGGCCTCTGACCTCAGCTACGTGATAACTGGAGGTGGAGCTTAGTCACAGTTAAAGCAGCAAACAGAAGTTCATCTTCTCAGAAGAAGCCAGAAGGTGAAGGAAGGAAACATATTCAATTCAGTGCTTCAGAGTAGCTGGTAACTGGTATTTTTCTTTTAAACTTAGATTGTAGGCTTGTAGTGACACTATACTCTTTCTGTGTTGTCTTTACTTATAATTGTTTTGGGCTGTTGAAAATTTAAAAATAGTGGTGGTGTAATTCTGTGCTGTCTTTAATTGCTGCAAATTTTATCTTGGCTTGTCTGACTGTCCTGTAGCTGGGTGAAGGGTGTTAATTGTCTGGCCTCTGACCTCAGCTACGTGATAACTGGAGGTGGGGCTTAGTCACAGTTAAAGCAGCAAACAGAAGTTCATCTTCTCAGAAGAAGCCAGAAGGTGAAGGAAGGAAACATATTCAATTCAGTGCTTCAGAGTAACTGGTAACTGGTATTTTTCTTTTAAACTTAGATTGTAGGCTTGTAGTGACACTATACTTTCTTTCTGTGTTGTCTTTACTTATAATTGTTTTTGGGCTGTTGAAAATTTAAAAAATAGTGGTGGTGTAATTCTGTGCTGTCTTTAATTGCTGCAAATTTTATCTTGGCTTGTCTGACTGTCCTGTAGCTGGGTGAAGGGTGTTAATTGTCTGGCCTCTGACCTCAGCTACGTGATAACTGGAGGTGGGGCTTAGTCACAGTTAAAGCAGCAAACAGAAGTTCATCTTCTCAGAAGAAGCCAGAAGGTGAAGGAAGGAAACATATTCAATTCAGTGCTTCAGAGTAGCTGGTAACTGGTATTTTTCTTTTAAACTTAGATTGTAGGCTTGTAGTGACACTATACTTTCTTTCTGTGTTGTCTTTACTTATAATTGTTTTTGGGCTGTTGAAAATTTAAAAAAATAGTGGTGGTGTAATTCTGTGCTGTCTTTAATTGCTGCAAATTTTATCTTGGCTTGTCTGACTGTCCTGTAGCTGGGTGAAGGGTGTTAATTGTCTGGCCTCTGACCTCAGCTACGTGATAACTGGAGGTGGGGCTTAGTCACAGTTAAAGCAGCAAACAGAAGTTCATTTTCTCAGAAGAAGCCAGAAGGTGAAGGAAGGAAACATATTCAATTCAGTGCTTCAGAGTAACTGGTAACTGGTATTTTTCTTTTAAATTTAGATTGTAGGCTTGTAGTGACACTATACTTTCTTTCTGTGTTGTCTTTACTTATAATTGTTTTGGGCTGTTGAAAATATAAAAATAGTGGTGGTGTAATTCTGTGCTGTCTTTAATTGCTGCAAATTTTATCTTGGCTTGTCTGACTGTCCTGTAGCTGGGTGAAGGGTGTTAATTGTCTGGCCTCTGACCTCAGCTATGTGATAACTGAAGGTGGAGCTTAGTCACAGTTAAAGCAGCAAACAGAAGTTCATCTTCTCAGAAGAAGCCAGAAGGTGAAGGAAGGAAACATTCAATTCAGTGCTTCAGAGTAGCTGGTAACTGGTATTTTTCTTTTAAACTTAGATTGTAGGCTTGTAGTGACACTATACTTTCTTTCTGTGTTGTCTTTACTTATAATTGTTTTTGGGCTGTTGAAAATTTAAAAAATAGTGGTGGTGTAATTCTGTGCTGTCTTTAATTGCTGCAAATTTTATCTTGGCTTGTCTGACTATCCTGTAGCTGGGTGAAGGGTGTTAATTGTCTGGCCTCTGACCTCAGCTACGTGATAACTGGAGGTGGGGCTTAGTCACAGTTAAAGCAGCAAACAGAAGTTCATCTTCTCAGAAGAAGCCAGAAGGTGAAGGAAGGAAACATTCAATTCAGTGCTTCAGAGTAGCTGGTAACTGGTATTTTTCTTTTAAACTTAGATTGTAGGCTTGTAGTGACACTATACTTTCTTTCTGTGTTGTCTTTACTTATAATTGTTTTTGGGCTGTTGAAAATTTAAAAAAATAGTGGTGGTGTAATTCTGTGCTGTCTTTAATTGCTGCAAATTTTATCTTGGCTTGTCTGACTGTCCTGTAGCTGGGTGAAGGGTGTTAATTGTCTGGCCTCTGACCTCAGCTATGTGATAACTGGAGGTGGGGCTTAGTCACAGTTAAAGCAGCAAACAGAAGTTCATCTTCTCAGAAGAAGCCAGAAGGTGAAGGAAGGAAACATATTCAATTCAGTGCTTCAGAGTAACTGGTAACTAGTATTTTCTTTTAAACTTAGATTGTAAGACTTGTATGACACTATACTTTCTTTCTGTGTTGTCTTTACTTATAATTGTTTTTGGGCTGTTGAAAATTTAAAAAATAGTGGTGGTGTAATTCTGTGCTGTCTTTAATTGCTGCAAATTTTATCTTGGCTTGTCTGACTGTCCTGTAGCTGGGTGATGGGTGTTAATTGTCTGGCCTCTGACCTCAGCTACGTGATAACTGGAGGTGGGGCTTAGTCACAGTTAAAGCAGCAAACAGAAGTTCATCTTCTCAGAAGAAGCCAGAAGGTGAAGGAAGGAAACATATTCAATTCAGTGCTTCAGAGTAGCTGGTAACTGGTATTTTTCTTTTAAACTTAGATTGTAGGCTTGTAGTGACACTATACTTTCTTTCTGTGTTGTCTTTACTTATAATTGTTTTTGGGCTGTTGAAAATTTAAAAAAATAGTGGTGGTGTAATTCTGTGCTGTCTTTAATTGCTGCAAATTTTATCTTGGCTTGTCTGACTGTCCTGTAGCTGGGTGAAGGGTGTTAATTGTCTGGCCTCTGACCTCAGCTACATGATAACTGGAGGTGGGGCTTAGTCACAGTTAAAGCAGCAAACAGAAGTTCATCTTCTCAGAAGAAGCCAGAAGGTGAAGGAAGGAAACATATTCAATTCAGTGCTTCAGAGTAACTGGTAACTGGTATTTTTATTTTAAACTTAGATTGTAGGCTTGTAGTGACACTATACTTTCTTTCTGTGTTGTCTTTACTTATAATTGTTTTTGGGCTGTTGAAAATTTAAAAAATAGTGGTGGTGTAATTCTGTGCTGTCTTTAATTGCTGCAAATTTTATCTTGGCTTGTCTGACTGTCCTGTAGCTGGGTGAAGGGTGTTAATTGTCTGGCCTCTGACCTCAGCTACGTGATAACTGGAGGTGGGGCTTAGTCACAGTTAAAGCAGCAAACAGAAGTTCATCTTCTCAGAAGAAGCCAGAAGGTGAAGGAAGGAAACATATTCAATTCGGTGCTTCAGAGTAGCTGGTAACTGGTATTTTTCTTTTAAACTTAGATTGTAGGCTTGTAGTGACACTATACTTTCTTTCTGTGTTGTCTTTACTTATAATTGTTTTTGGGCTGTTGAAAATTTAAAAAATAGTGGTGGTGTAATTCTGTGCTGTCTTTAATTGCTGCAAATTTTATCTTGGCTTGTCTGACTATCCTGTAGCTGGGTGAAGGGTGTTAATTGTCTGACCTCAGCTACGTGATACCTCTCCCACCCCTTCCCCAACTCTTAATTATATGCCCTGATAAATCTGATTGACAGGAGCTAAACACAGGGTATAGTAAGAGGTGAAGTAGGAAGGGATAAGGGGAAGAAGACCACCCTCAGCACGACAAGTTTTTGACTCATTTATTTATTTATTGGTTTCTTTTTCCTTAAAAAATATATATCTGAGGATCAGTTACAGGATTTTAGTACTGTAAATAAATAAAAAGAGAACTAAGAGAGCTTCAGTAGCAGATAAGTAGTGGAATTGCAGTATAATGTGGGGAGTGGTGCAATGCATTGGCTGTGGGGCAACCATATTCAGGCAGACCTTCTGGACACTGAGGCGCTGCCCTATCTGCATGCATCTCTCGGGACTGCAGGATGAGGTAGCCAGACTCAGAGCGGAAGTAAACTGGGTCAGGAGTACCATCACCCCTGTCCAGGAACCACCCAGTCCAATGCAGCTGCCTCAAAGGATGCCGAGAACGAGGAGCACTTGGATGACAGTGGCTCAGGAGGGTTAGAGCAGTCAGGCAGAGGCACATCCCAGATCCTATTCCTTCTAAGAACTCATATGCCACACTGGCAAATGAGGACAACCAAATAGAGGTACCCAGGGAAGTGGAAGGAAAGGATGTGGAGGTTAGGGAAGGAGGTGACCTCAGTGGGAAAGCAGTGGACCCCAGAGGAGGAGGAAGCGAATCCTGGTGGGGGACTCCATCATAAGAGGGATCCAGCTAGGAACACAGGAGGGGGAGGACAGGGAGGCGAGGTGCCTACTAGGTGCTACGGCATGGAGGGATGGAAGGAAGATACTGGGGATCACTGGGAAGGCAAGACAGGAGGGTGAGCTGGATGTCATTATCCACCTAGGTACTAATGACTTGGCAAATGGGGAGCCAAAGGAAGTTCAGGAAGAGTTTAGGAAACTGGGGAGGGGTCTCAAGCAAGTAGCTACTTCTGTCACTTTCTCAAGTACTACCTGTGAGGGCAAGGAGAGAACATAGGGTGCATGCACCAGGAACTTTAACTCATGGTTGAATAACTGGTGCTGTGAGGAAGGGTTTGGATTCATTGGTGACTGGGGACCCATCTGGAGGGATGGAGGTTTGTTCAGGCTTGACGGCCTGCATCCATCCTGGAGGGAATCCAAGCACTAATGATAAGTTTAAATGCTACATTGACAAGCATTTAAACTAGAAGGGGTGGCAGGCCAGCAAGGATGATACCTACTTGCTCACCTCCCACAGCTAGTAATGGAACCAGTGAACCAGAGGAGTGGCTATCTCTGCAAAGCAGTGTGCAAAAGATGGAGATTAGTGTCCAAAAGGTGGATAAGCAGAAAAGGGCAAAATTCAGCAGAAGGGCAGACAGCAAGGAGAACCAGGGATAAATGACAACCAAGGAAGGGGCTGGAGAAACAGTGAAGCAGTCTAGGGAGGTCAAATCATGGAAAGCCATGTGTGCAAATGCCAGGAGCCTTTAGCAACAAGATGGAAGATCTGGAGGCTGTCATGTGTAAGTCAGACCTGGACATTGTAGCCATCACTGAAACCTGGTGTAATGATAACCATGACTGGGAGATGGCCATACCTGGCTACAACATATTCAGAAGAGACAGAGCAGGCAGGAAGGGAGGAGGAGGGCACTGTATGTAAATGACATAAGGGCCACACAGATCCAGGAGGAAGAAAATGGGGAGAGATACTGTGGGTTAAGCTGGAAAGGAAAATGGGGCCAGCCATCCGCACAGGGTGTGGTCTATAGACCACCAGCCCAGGAGGAAGAAACAGATAGGGAGTTGATGCTAGCCATCCAAAGGATGGCAGACAAGGGTGAGGTAGTACGTTGGAGACTTCAATATACCAGACATGGACTGGAGCATCCCAGCAGCAGCATCAACTAGGAGCAGATTTATCCTGGACTCCCTTCAGGGTGCCTTCCTCAAGCAACTGGTCATGGAACTAACTCGGCAGAAGACAATACTGGACCTTGTGCTCACAAACAGGGGCAGTGTGATGGGAGTAACAGTGGGGGAGCACCTGGGTAACAGTGACCACCAGTCATTGTGGTTTGAAATCACAGAAAGAGCAGAACCAAACCACACAAAACACATATCCTGGATTTTAGGGGGGAGACTTTGGGAAATGGGGAGACTTGAAGAGGCATTAAGGGAATGGGACAGGAATCAGGGATTGAGGAACAGTGGGCAGTATTTAAAATGGGGATTATAAGAACAACAGAATTATGCATTAAGCAGGTTAGCAAGAGGAAAAGAAAGAGGAGACCATTATGGTTTTCCAAAGAGGTAGCAAAGAAAGTGAAAGCCAAAAAGATTGCATTCAGGCAATACAAAAAGACACAGGCAGAAGGGGATAGGGAGAAGTACCAGGAGAAACAAAGGGAGGCAGGGAAGTCAGTAAGGGAAGCCAAAGCTCAGACAGAAGAACACATTGCAAAATCAGTGGTTAAAGGGGACAAAACCTTTTACAGGTACATAAGTGAAAAAGAAGGACAAAGGAGGGATAGTGAGACTGAAGGGGGAGGATGGGAGCACGTGGAGGATGACAACAGTAAAGCCGACATATTGAACAGGTATTTCTGCTCAGTCTTTACTAAGGAAGAGGGGGTAATGGGTCTGAAGGGAGTACAAGGGTGAGAATGGTGCAGAAATGGACACAAGTCCTTTACACGAGAAAGGGTCCTGAAGGAACTGGAAGTAATAAGAGCTGATAAAGCTAATGGGGCCAGATGGGGTGCACCCCAGGGTCCTTAAAGAACTAAGAGAGGTGGTGGCTGAACCTCTGGCTATCCTGTTCAGCCAATCACTGGAAACAGGAGGTACCCAAAGACTGGAGGACAGCAGATGTAGTCCTTATGCAAAAGTGGGAACAAAGAGGAAGCAGTGAACTACAGACCAGTCAGCCTCACCTCAGTAGTGGGAAAGATCATGGAAGCACTACTGAAGAAGAGATGGTGGAACATCTGGTTGTCAATGGACTACAGGACCCAAGGCAGCATGGTTTCACCAGGGGAGGCCATGTCAGACCAACCTCATTGAATTTTTGACTGGGTGACTAGGAGGTGGATCAGGGAGGGCAGTGGACATGCCCCATCTGGACTTCAGCAAGGCCTTTGACACTGTGCCACATAGAAGACTATTACACAAACTGGGGAATAAGGTGAGGGTAGGACAGTAGTGGGTGGTAGGTAACTGGCTGGGTGGCAGAACACAGAGGGTGGTGGTAAATGGCTGTCACTCCACAGAGGAAGAGTGACCAGTGGGGTACCACAGGGATCAGTGCTGGGACCGGTCCTATCAACATCTTCATCAGTGACATTGCACAGGATATAGAAGGCAGAATTTCACTGTTCACTGATGACACAAAGCTCTGTAACAGAGTAGACACACCAGAGGGTATAGACAGAATGAGAAGGGACCTGCAGAAACTTGAAGAATGGTCAAGGGTTTGGCAGTTGAAATTCAATGCAAAGAAGTGCAAGATAATGCATATGGGCACAAAACCCTGGCACAATATATCAGTTGGGGGTGAGGATATAGCATGCACCAAGCAGGAAAGGGATCTTAGGGTTGTCATCTCTGATGACCTTAAGGTAGGGAAACAGTGTGACAAGGCATCAGGTAAAGCAAATAGGATGCTGGGATGTATAGGCAGGGGCATCACCAGCAGGAAAAGGGAGGTCATAATCCGCCTATACAAGACACTAGTGAGGCCCCACCTGGAGTACAGTGTACAGTTCTGAGACCATACCTCACGTAAGGACATAGACAGGGTAGAGAAGGTTCAGAGGAGGGCAACAAAGATGGTGCATGGATTGCATCACAAGTCCTATGAAGACAGGTTGAAGGAACTGAACATGTACTCCTGGAGGAGAGGAGGAGAGAGGGATATGATAGAGACATACAAGTATCTTACAGGGAGGAACAGGGTGCAGGAAAACACTATTTTTAAGCGAAAAGATGTTTCAGGACTAGAGGGCATGAGATGAAGTTGGAGGGAGGACGATTCAGAGGAAACATGAGAAGAATTTCTTCACAGAACGGTGGTGGACAAGTGGAACACCCTGCCAGAGGAAGTGGTGGGGGCTGAAACAATCACGGGATTTAAGAATGCATGGGATAGACATAAAGGAATTCTAGAGGTCAGGGGTAAGGGGAAATAGACTTCTAGGAAAACAAACTGAACTTACAAGCTCAAATGGGCAGACTAGGTGGGCCATAGGCCCTTATCTGCCGACACTGTCTATGTATCTATGTATCTATGTAAATTTTGCACTTTAATAACTCTGCAACTGTTCAACAGATTTGCATAAAATTTGGTATGTGCTGTTCCGTGGGGTAGATCTCTTGATGTGCTAAGTTTTGTTTCAATCGAATATGTGGTTTTCGTGCAGCGAATAGTGAAAAAAGTGTAAAAGTCGCTTTTTTTTTGCCAGTTTTTGCTGTTTTTCCCTTATCATGCTGTGGTCCCACCCTTGGAATTTTGGTCTGAAATGTTAAGAGTAGAAAGAACAATCCCCAAAGAACAAACCAGCATTGGTTTGGTGAAAAAATATTAATATGTTCCAAAATTATTCAATTTTTAAAAGTTGGGCTCTGAGCATGCTCAGTTCAGTCTTTTGGATAGCTGCACAGGTTCAAAGAGGGAATTGATCCCATGAAAAGGGATTTTGACAGCTCATGAAGAGGGATTTATAAAATCCCTGTTCGTGAGAGAAAAATCCCTTTTTGCAAATAGCCATCTTGTTTTCAATTTTTGTGCCCAAACAAAATATTATAACTTGCCCCAGGGATGTCTTCTGAAGAAAATCAAGCATGAGTTTAGTTCATGGGGACATCCTGCACACTTCTGTGCCTTTGGTTTACTAGTCAAAAAATACTAATTTTAAATTTAAAAATCCCTTTTCATGACACGCTTCTGATCCCTTTTTGCAAGCTGTCAAAATCCCTTTTCACAAGATGATGACCAGAAGATCCAACCTCGTGAAAAGGGATTTGCTCATGAAAAGGGATTGTGACAGTTCACAAAAAGGGATCGGCTTGCGAAAAGGGATTTTGACAGCTCATAAAAAGGGATTTTAAAAAATAATCCCTTTTTGTGAGCTGTCAAAATCCCTTTTTGCAAGCTGTCAAAATCCCTTTTCATGAGGAATCACTTTTCATGAGCTGTCAAAATCCCTTTTCGTGAGATGACAACCAGATGGCCCTACCTCGTGAAAAGGAATTTTTCACGAAGAGAGATTTTGACAGCTCGTGAAAAGGGAATCAGCTCATGAAAAGGGATTTTAACAGCTCACGAAAAGGGATTTTAAAAAGTAATCCCTTTTCACGAGCTGTAAAAATCCCTTTTCATAAGATGATGACCAGATGGCCCTATCTCGCGCAAAGAGATTTGCTCGTGAAAAGGGATTTTTAAAGGCTACTGTTTCTTTGGCACTTCACTGCAAAGAAGTGGTTTGGAATATAGGGCTGACATTTTCAGGGTAAAAAGGGCTTGCCCCACAGATGTGACTTTTGCTGGTTTGGTGATAAAATTCACATTGCTTCCCTAGTTATAACACATTGAAATTTGGAAATTTCCCATCGGATAACATTGTGGTGGAGGCAGTACCTTTCAGCGCCTGTATCTCAAAAACAGTTTGAGATACAGATTTTTCACTAACTGTAGCTTAGTACACCTTTGTACTAAGCTTGCGTGCAGGTTGCCAGGCCATGATTACAACTGCAGTGGAATTTCCCCCCATGTTCCTACTGGGAAATGAGATAGGCAGTATAGAACAGTGATTTAAGGCTCTGAGCTGCAAATCTGGAGACCTGGGTTTGAATCCCACAGCCTCCACTTGCATACTGTGTGACCCTGAGCAAGTCTCTTAACTTCCCTGTACTCCCAGCTTGCACCTGTAAACAAGCTTTCGGCTTAGAGTGCCACTCCTGGTTAAACAATCGAAAAAAAAATATATTGTACTATTTGCAGCACAAGGGTTACTTGGAATGTCTCTAGGCCTGTGCTGCATCTCTACAATTATAGATAGATGGGAGGGCCCTGTGCTGCCACATATGGATACCATTATGCAGTACTGGGCATGCAGGATTCTCCATTATGAAGTACTGGCAGCATAGGACCCAGAGGGCACCTGTGCTCCCACAGGGAGATGACAGTTCATGACAATGTCTAAACACTTGTGGATAGATGGGATAGGGCCCTGTGCTTCTACAAATATATGCCATTATGGAGTGATGGGAGCATCATCAGAGAGCACAGCCCTATGGCCCACAGGGAAATGAGGGTTGATTACAATGTGCATGCACATATGGTTACATACTGGGCCCTGCACTCCCACATGATGGAGATCCCTGTACAACCACAACACACTATAGTCTGATGGGAGCACAGGGCCCAGAGGGCCCTGCACTCCCATAAATATATAAGGGTATGATTACTCACCCCATTCTCCTATGCTGTACCATCTCAGATTCCTTACACATGGAATGGGGTGAGAGTTAGGTCTGAAGAACCCAAGGCACACTCTGATGCCTGCTGGTGTGTGGGAGGTGGGGGAATGGGGTGGAGTGGTAAGGTTGCTAACCCTAACACCAAATTCCCATACTTTTGCCACCATACTAGAAACATAACTTCTACTATGCTTAAAATTATTAAAGATTATATCTGGTTACCGTTAAAATTACTTTATGAAAAAACACTCAACACCAGGAATTTACCCAAAGAATGGAAAAAATCCAAAGTTACACCTATTCATAAAGGCGGCAGTAAAATCTTGGTCTCCAATTATAGGCTCATAAGCCTTACATCAATACCGTGCAAAATACCGGACACCTTAATAAAAGATTGAATTAATCAACATATTAACAAAGACCCACTGTTTGATCAGAACCAGCATGGTTTCAAAAAGGGATACTCCTGTGCCACAAATCTGGTTAGTTTTTATAATCATGTTAGCAGGATGAGGTATAATGGTATCCCCGCAGACATACTTTTGTTTGACTTGAGTAAGGCTTTTGATCAAGTCCCACATTGGGCAATACATCAAAAATTGCAAAAGTATAAAATTGATAACTATGTTGTAAGGTGGATAGATGACTGGCTTCATGACAGATCCCAGATAGTCTCAGTACGAGGCCACCAATCCACTGAAGGCCAGATAACAAGTGGAGTACCACAGGGATCAGTAATTGGAACCCTAATATTTCAGATTTTCATGGCAGATTTGGATAATAATACTAGTAGCATTATTATGAAATATGCAGACAATACAAAAGTCTGTGGCCTATGTAAAAACACTGCACAATTTCAGACCTTATAAAATGATATCAATGCATTAAGCACATGGGTAAAAAATTGGGGCTGCAGCTCAGCATTGAGAAATGCTATGCTTTACATATTGGTCGACATAACCCAAATTATGTTTGTTATTTGGATGGGGCACCGATCCAAATTAAAGCCACTGAAAAAGATTTAGGGATTCTTATTGATAGCAAATTAAACTTTAAAGAACAACAAACCTCCATTATTGCCAAAGCAAACAGGGTAATATTAGCAATTAAAAGAAATATTAGGAGTAGAAAAACCAAAGTATTACTGCTGCTATATCTCTCTTATGTGAGACCTGTCTTGGACTATGGATCTCAGTGATGGACTCCATACAAAACAATGGAAATTAATAAATTAGAAAAAATACAAAGAAGATATACCAAATCAATAACCAAGTTGAACCAATATTCATACAAAGACAGATTAGATAAGTTAGGACTACTTAGCCCGGAGGTCAGAAGACAGAGATGTAATCTCCTGTTCTTTTTTAACATACTAAACAACCCTTTATTAACATTGGATCTAGAAACTGCATATAAGAATGACCAACTAAACACCAGGGGACATCCATTACAGATTAAGCTTGAGAGATTTAAAACCAAAAATAGAAAATACTTTTATACCCTATGGACAACTTCACATTGGAATAGAATACCTATTAAAGTCATCTCAAGTATCATAAAAGAAAACTTCAAAAAAAAAAATAGATAAATATATTACTACAATAGGGACAATGAAATATTATAATTTATCCTAATAGAAGCTATTACGGGCTATGCCTTTTTTGCTCCTGCTGAACTTAGTGAACTTAGTGATGCATCAACTGAGTTTTTTGCAATGAACATGCCATATATATATCTTGATAGATATATATTGCAAAAAAACTTCTTTAATGCTCCAGTCAGGGTCAAAGTGACAAAAGCTGGAAATGAGGTATTAGGGTTTCCCTAACAACCCACCCTCCCAAACCAGGAAGGAGAGCAGGTGTAGGGTGTGCCTTGGGCTCGTCAAGCCTAATGCTCACCCCATTTCATCTGTAAATAAGGTCAGATGTGTAGACTTTATGAGAATTGGGTGAGCGTTAGGCTTGAGACGCTCAAGGTACACCACACACCTGCTTTCCTGTCTGGTTTGGGAGGATGGGGCATTAGGGAAACCCTAACACCTCATTTCCCAACACTTTGACCCTAACTGAAGCATTCATAAAGTTTTTGCAACTTATTTCCTTACTTTTTGAGGTAGTATAATACTATTCCTACTTTACGGTGGGAGTACAGGGTCCTCCGTAGATGCATATATGTATGTATGTAGGTGTGGAAGCACATGGCCCTTCAGGCACTGTGCTTCCATTTATAGGACAACAGTGTCCAAATTGTCAGCATGGCCATCTTGTTACCCCACCTCTTGTACCCAGTACAGAAAAATTTAGAATTCCCTTCAAAACATAATTCTGTGCAACTGCAACAGCACTCCACGCCACAGGTACAAAAACACATTTTGGCCAGGATTTGAAAAATTACAGCTGTGACATACATGAGGTAGGATAATAAGAAGGTTATGTTGAAAATCTGGGGTAAAAATATTTAACATTTTGAAAATTCTGACCAGGCATAGCAAAATTACAACAAATGGTCATAACTTTTAGCATTTTTTCATGTTGTTTAAATTTTCACAACATAGTCTTCTTATGACCCCACTTCATAAACTCCATAGGTGAAAATGTTAAAACCTGTGCCAAAATGTCATTCTGCACCACAAGTGTGAAAACACATTTTGGCCAGAATGTGAAAAATTACAGCTATACTGTTCATGAGGTGGTGTAAAAAATGGCTATGTTGAAAATTTGGAGTCCAAATATTGAAAATTACCAAAGTTATGCATGTACATAGAAATATTTCAATAAACACACACAACTCGGCCATTTTTAGAAATTTTTTCACCAAATGTTCAACATGACCTTTTTGGGACCCCTCCTCATGAACACTGTCAGTGAAATTTCATTATTCTGCCCTGAAAGATGATTTTGTACAGTGACTGTGACATTACCTTTTGGGCCAGATTAATGAAATGGCAGTTGCAGTGTTCATGAGGTGGAGTCTCAAAAAGGCCATGTTAAAAATTTGGTGAAAAAATTCCAAAAAATGGCAAACTTATGAACATACGTTCAAAACAGTATTGAAATACATTATATGGCACTTACTTTGATTCCTCAGTTCATGATTTGGCTTCAAAGAGTGGAAATGTATCTTGGTTCACAGAAGATGACAACCTATGACCTCCAGTGGTAAGTACAGGGTAAATGGGTGGGGTGGTGGGTGCTCAGTGGGAGAATCAGGATGGAGGAGAGGGATGGTGGAGACAACAGGGACCATTTTCTTTTTTTCAGGGTTTAAAAAAATGTTGGGGGACTGTTTTCTATTTTGTTTTACAGGTTTCAAGGAAATAGATATTTTGGGACACTGGTGGTGGGCTCCCCAGTATACCACATTGCTGGAGTGGGGGGGCTTCCATGGTTAGGAGTGAGAACAAGTGCTGTGTATTGGGGCAGGGCTATGAGCACTGTGCTTTAGCGAGTGGTCAGGGTACTGGCAACAACAGGGTGAGAGCCACAAGTATATTGCGCTGTGTTACATGCCTACATGGTATATAGTGTTAATTTATGTGTGCAGCAGGTTTTTTTTATTGTTTCTTTTTGTGGCCAGGTATGATCTCAACAAAGGGGGTATATTTCTCTTCACACAGACTCACATAATTGCTCTATACATGCTGCAAGTGTATCTGACACTTTCAAAATGAAGTCCTCTGATAAAAGTGCACATGAGCTTTTCAAACACTTACCCATAGCAAATGAATTTATTATTCCATCCATGTGCTTGAGTTACCACTGCACCGTTGCACTCTGTATAACAGAACTGCTGCACCCAAGTTGTAGATGCACCGGAGGGTTGGGGGTGCCACTAGACACCAGGGAAATGGTGGCTCATAACTGAAACTATAGCCGGCAGCATGAGTTCCAGCTGTGGATGAAGAAGTCATGAAAATCCCCCTGTTCTCATACAGAGAACACGGGGAAGTGCTCCTCTTCCTAAGCTGGTCACCTGGGATTTCAGGTGCCCAGAAAAAGTATTTCTGGGGCTAATTGTGAAAAACAAACACTAGAATCTAGCTAGATGGGCCCCCTTAAGCTAGGTTCTGGTATTTGATTTGTAAAATGATAAAATTTTTGTGTATTTTCCATGCTTTTTAGTTGGTGGAAAAAAACAAGATGGCGGCTGACAAAAATGGATTTTTTCCACATGGAAAAGGAATGGATCTCATGAGAATGAATCCTTTTTCATGAGAACAAATCTTTTGTCAAACTTTTTACCTCTATCCTGAAAAATGAGCTTCCTATAGGAAATAATGGGAGTTTAAAAACAGGATAACTCTGCAACAGGTTAAAATTTTTGCACCAAACAAACACTGGCAGTTCTGTGTCCCAAGTTATTTCTACCACTAAAAAATCACACCAAAATTCCACACCATCTGGGTGCAAGGTGATGAGGAAAAACTGCAAAAAATGGTGACTTTTAAGGTTTTTGTACTATCTGCATCTCAGAATCTGTACATCCCATCCCTTAGGGTAAAAAAAAAAACAACTAACAAACAAAACAAAAAAAAAAGTGTGTGTCTGGGTTAACTGAACTGAATGGGTATCTGAACAGTTATCTAGGTGTAAATCTCAGGTGATTGAAAGGACTTAATAGCTGTGAGGTTTAAATTACTTGTAGAAAGATCTAGTAAGTAGGGGGAGTGGCTTAACTAGAAGGAAGCTACATTTAAAGACTGCCTTAGAAAGATTCTGCTAATAGCTTGGCAGGAGACACCAGGAGAAAGGACTGCTGTGTGACTGAACTTCTCTACTGGGACTATATTTCCCTCCTTCCCTCCCCTCCACCCAAAGCTAGTTCTATTTTTATAGGCACAGGATTTGACTGACAACAGGAACTTCCTGTTTGGGAACAGGAAGTGAGTGATCACAGAACCACCAAAGACCCACCATCCTAGAAGGGCAAGAGTAGCTCTCCGGCCCCCTCTAGCTGTTGGAGGTCTGTCTCTGAGCAAGTAAGTGGTCTACTGAGAAATATAGGATATTCTTGTCTCAGAACAGGACAATCAGGAGCTTAAAGGGACACAGGCAGAAAGTAAGAGAGAGAGAAAAACAGAGGAAAGAGTAAGGATTGCAAACAGTTAAGGGGCCAGAAATAAGACATGATTGGAGTGGTGCAGTGCAGTGGCTGTGGAGCAGCAGTCTTCCGGGAGACATTCTGGAGGATGCGGTGTTGTCCCATCTGCAGGCACCTCTCTGGGCTGAGGGAGGAGGTTGTTCATCTCCAGGCTGAGTTGGCCAGGATTTGTGGGACCTCCTCTTCCATCCAGGGACCACCAGTGCCACTGCTGTTGCCTCAGAGGTTGCCAAGAAAGAGGAGCGGTTGGACCACAGTGGGCTCAGGGAGGGTGAGGATGGTGGAACAGAGGTGCATCCCTCCAGTTGTACCTCTCCACAATTCCTATGCCATTCTGGCAAAGTGTGGTTCCTCTATGGAGGCACCCGCAGTGGAGACCAAGGAGGATGCTGGGAACCTCCACAAAGGAGACCCACAGGAGGGTGGCAGGGGACCCTGCAGGGGAAGGAAACAACTTCAGGTGGGGGACTCCATTGTTAGGAAGGTATAACTGGGGGAGGATGGGGAGAGGGAGGTATGGTGCCTGCCTGGCGCCATGGCTTGGAGGGACAGGGAGCGAATCCTCAGGATTGCCAGAGCAGCTGCATAGGGGAGGGAGCTGGATGTCATTGTTCACCTAGGGACAAATGACCTGGCTAAGAAAGGGATTAGAGAAGTGCAGGAAGAGTTTGTGGAATTGGGGAGGAGCCTTAGTCAAGCAGCACGCACGGTAACCTTCTCGGAGGTGCTGCCCACCTATGGCATAGGAGAGGCTAGGGTGTTCCGCACCATGGGATTCAATCAGTGGTTGAAAAACTGGTGTGGAGCTCAGGGATTTGGTTTCATTGAGGACTGGGGGTCCACCTGGAGTGATGCAAGCCTATACTGGCATGATGGGCTGCATCTGTCCGGGAGGGGAACCAGGATCCTAGGTGATAGGTTTAAATGCTTCATTGGCAAACTTTTAAACTAGCCAAGGGGGGAGGCACTGGAAAGAAGCAGAGAAATCCTAGCCCCCTCAAAACAATCATGGTAGTAAGTGCGGCAAACACCAACATAGAGGTGTCGATAGGGAGAAGGGCAGGGTAAATGGAGAAAGTGACAAAGGCAAGAAGGACAGGATGGGCAAAGGGAGTAAGGCCATCAGGAAATGGAGGGTAATGAGTACCAATGCCCATAGTCTGGGCAACAAGCTCCCTGAGCTGGTGGCCTTGATGAAAGAGGGATGTCTGGATATCGTAGCAGTCACAAAAACATAGTACACAGAGAACCATGACTGGGATGTTAACATACCAAGGTACATAACCTACAGGAGAGACAGGGATGGGAGAAGAGGGGGAGGAGTAGCTCTCTATGTAAAGGAAAGGATAAAAGCAACTGAACAAATGAGTAAACAGGGAGGGGGGAGGCACTGTGGGTCACCTTGGAGACTGGAAAGGGCACCGCAATCCACACAGGGGTTAGGTACAGACCCCCATGTCAGGGGAGGGAATGACAAGGATATGATAGAAGGCATTCTTAGAATGGCAGAGAAAGGGAGATACTGTTGATGGGAGACCTGAATATGCCAGATGTTAACTGGAGCACATTTGCTGCAGCCACATCCAAGAGCAGGGCCATTCTTGATGCCCTACAGGTGGCAGGCCTTAGACAGCTAGTTTCAGAACCCACTCATGAGGGAGCAATCTAGACCTCATACTCTCAAACGGGGCAGTGAGAGGATCTCAGATCTAGAAATGGGTTGCCATCTGGGGACAAGTGACCATCAAACAGTGTGGTTCATGTTAAATTCAGCTACAGAGTCAAGCCATAAAAAGTGAGGGTACTGGACTTTAGGAGGCTGACTTTGGCAAGATGGGAGAGTGCCTCAGAAAAGCACTAGCAAACAGGCTAGAAGGAGGTGGAGTAACAATGGGAATCATCAAACTGCCATCACAGAGGCAACAAGCCTTTGTGTGAAGCAAATAAACAAATCAAAATGAAAGAAAAAGCCACTATGGTTCTCAAAAGAGGTGGCTGTGAAAGTCAGGAAGAAAAAGATAGCATTCTGGAAGTATAAGGAAACACAGAAGGAGCAGGACAGAGATATACCAGTTAAGGCAGAAGGAAGCAGGAGGAAAGTCAGAATAGCAAAGGCCCAAACTGAGGAAAAGATAGCCAACTCAGTTAAGAAGGGGGATAAAACCTTTTATAGGTACATCAGCGAGCATAGAAAGACAAAGGGAGGGATAGTGAGGCTGAATAGAATGAACGGTGGGTGGGCAGAGGGGGACAGTGAAAAAGCAGGGATACTGAACGAATATTTCTGCTCAGTATTCACAAAAGAGGAGGGGGAAGTGCCTAATCCAATTAACAGAAGCACTCTTGATAGGGAGGTCGATCCCAGTCCTTTCACAGAAGAAAGGGTTCTGCAAGAACTCCTAAAACTGAAGGTGGACAAAGCAATGGGTCCTGATGGAATTCACCCCAGAATTCTAAAAGAATTAAGGGAGGAACTAGTGAAACCACTGGCTACTCTTTTTAATAAATCTTGGGAGGATGGTGTGGTACCCGAGGACTGGAGGAAGGCGGGTGTGATTCCCCTTCACAAAAGTGGGACCAAGACAGAGGCAGGAAACTACAGACCTGTCAGTCTGACCTCTGTGGTGGGGAAAGTGATGTAGTCACTCCTGAAGGAAAGAATAGTTGAGTAGCTAGTGGCCAGTGGAGCACAGGACCCAAGGCAGCATGGGTTCACAGTGGGAAGGTCATGTCAGACGAATCTAATAGATTTCTTTGACTGGGTGACCAAAGTAGAAGACCAGGGAGGGGCTGTGGACATGGCCTACCTAGACTTTAGCAAGGCATTTGACACAGTCCCACACAAAAGATTAATAGTCAAATTAACCAGCCTGGGAGTGGGTCCCAGGGTGGTAGCCTGGGTAAAACATTGGCTGTACAACAGGACACAGAAGGTAATTGTAAATTGAGTCCACTCTGAAGAAAGAGGGGTTACTAGTGGAGTACCATAGGGTTCAGTATTGGGTCCAGTCCTTTTTAATGTCTTCATCAGTGACATTGCAGAGGGACTGGAAGGAAAAGTATGCCTTTTTGCAGATGACACAAAGATCTGCAACAGGGTTGGTACACAAGGAGGCGTGGAAAGGATGAAAAGGGACTTGGCAAGGTTGGAGGAATGGTCAGAAGTATGGCAGCTAGGATTCAATGCAAAGAAGTGCAAAATAATGCACCTGGGAAACAAGAACCCAGGGGAAGAATACACAATGGGTGGGGAGGTAGTAACAACAACAAAAAGGAAAGGGACCTGGGGGTAATCATATCAGATGACCTTAAGGTTAGCAAGCAATGTGAGAAGGCAGTAGGGGGCTGGGGTATACTGGGATGTATAGGGAGAGGCATCAGCAGCAGAAAACCGGAAGTTGTTATCCTCTGTACAGACAGATGGTGAGACCCATCTGGAGTACTGTGTCCAGTTCTGAGACCCCATTTTCACAAGGACATAGACAGGATAGAGGTAGTCCAGAGGAGGGCAACTAAAATGGTGCAGGGTCTGCAAGAGAAGCCGTATGAGGAGAGACTAAAGGAGCTTAATATGTATACCCTTGAGGAAAGAAGGGAGAGGGTGGACATGATAGAATCTTTTAAGTACCTCAGTGGAATCAATAAAGTCCAAGAGGGTAGCATCTTTCAGAAAAAGAGACTTGCAAGAACAAGGGGACACAATTTAAAGATAGAAGGAGGGCGTTCAGGGCAATGTGAGGAAGTATTATTTCACAGAGAGGGTAGTGGATGCATGGAACAGCCTTCCTGAGGAGGTTGTGGGGTCTAAAACTGTGGGAGAATTCAGAATGTTTACGGACAGACATAGGCAATTCTGTGGGGAAGAAATAGGCTGTTGGTTAACTAGGATCTGCGGCCTATCCTGTAGGTAGGGAAATGGGCAGACTAGATGGGCCAAGTGGTCCTTATCTGCCGTCAAAGTCTATGTTTCTATGTTTCATAGTGTGCAGCATGAAAGAAACACCTCACAATGCTATGTTATTCTATGGGAAATAAAGCAAAATGTAGAGCTGCAGAACTCCATAGCAAAGTAATATACACTCCCATCCCTCCATACATGCATACAGTATATGAATGTAGCCATTATATTTGTAGGGCAAGGGTGAAAAAATTGTCAGCATAGCCATGTTATTACTCCTCCTGATGTACCCTGTGCAGAAAATGTCTGAATCCCTGTCAAAACGTAATTCTGCACAACAGTAGCACCATTCCATGCTGCAGGTGCAAAAACATATTTTGGGCAGGATTTGAAAAAAAATGGCAGCTATGACATATACTTGGTGGGTAATAATAAGTCTTTATGTTGAAAATTTGGTGTCAAACTATTTTAAATTTACAAAGTTACGAATGTCTATACTGAAATTGTAATGAATGGTCATAACGAAAACATTTTGTTGACATTTTTACACCAACATTTTCAACATAGCCTTTTGGGAACCCCCCCCCCATGAACAATATGACTGTCATTACACAAATCCAGCCCAAAAGGTGAATTGGCTAAGTGACCGTGAAATCACCTTTCAGGCATGAGTTACGTAATGACAGTCATATTGTTCAGGAGGTGGGGTCCCCAAAAGCCCATGTTAAAAATTTGAGATCAAAATGTCAAGAAATGGCTGAGTTATGCATAAAAGTTGAACCCCCCCATTGAAATATATTGAACTACATTTATTTTAGTTTCTCATATTGCAGTCGCCAGTTCCAGCAGCAAAATGTGTCTTGGATCAGGAGAGCGGATCTTGAACCTGGGACCTCTTCAGGTGAATGAGGATGTGTGAGGGTGTCAAGGGGGGTGTGGGGAGGTGGGTGCACAGTGGGAGGTCAGGTGGGGGTGCGGGTGTGATTGGTGATGGCCTTTTTTTTAACAGGTTAAACAAATAAAAAAGACATAGAGGGATGGTTTTCTTGTTTTCAGGACGTGTGCTGGACCACAAAAAATAAAAAAAAAGGAAAAAGGAAAAACATCATTTGCTTCTATATAACATTGTTATTTCACTTTTGGTTGAGCACATTGTTGAACTCTGGCTCAACTCATTATAACCAGGCATCCTGTCATTAAACTCTTGGTCCAACTTGGATGAAAACTTTCTATGAGTAGCACCTTCAATTGTTTGACTCTGTACTCCAAGATGACTGCCTTGCTTCCTTTTTTTTACAGAAGTGCCTGAATAAAAAAAAAAAAAAAAGAAAAGATGGGACTAGAATGCATTTTGACTGGTTGTTATACATGTTTTGTGTGTGTTTGTGTGTCAGTGTGGGGGATGGGAAGGTATCGTTGACTGTGTCCACCTAAATTCTTGGTGGAAAACCAAATCATGCCTCTGTCTAACTGTCAACATTGCTCATTATTGAGCTACATAATCTGAACTGTACTAAAAATGAAACACAAAGACTACTGAGGATTTGATGACTGAATGTAAAAATAGATAAGCTGCAGTGTTGAAAGCATTGCTGAAACATAATGTGTATTTTTGAGATACCCTCATCCATACCACTTCCAGTAACATATGGCAAACAGATATAGCAGCAGTGAGAGTACAAGAGCAATCTCAGATTCAGGATTTGTCATACTATCTGTTTAACTGCGAGAGGCAGGAAAAAGGGAAAATGAAGAGGAACAGTGAACCTTCACACTAAGTGAATGCCTGCACAAATTAAAATAACTGTAATAGAGCTTAATTCAGTCTATATTTGTCCAATTCCACCAGTCACTATACATAGTTACTTGCCGGTATCAGACTAAGACTTCAATAAAAAGGCAACCAACACAGTAGAAAAAAACAACTACCTTGTTCATAACAGTTCTTTAGTCAAAATACGGTACTGCCAGTACCACATACATTACCTTCACTGAACACAGCCTTTAAAAAACTGCCAAAAGATGTCAGAAAGAAAGAGCTATATATAAAAAATCTTCTGTCACAAATTGCAGCAAAAAGATCCATGTTTTATGGTAAAACAGAACCCTTTTCCACAATTTGCGGGAAAAGATGGTTCTTTCATGACACAAAGTGGCGCAATTTGTAGCAAAAGAATGCCTCAGATAAAATAAGCACATTTCTGGGCATTGTTTTAAAAATGTGACCCCAGAATCTGATTTCTCAGGCCCCAATTAGGTAAACACAACTGTTGGTGTTTACCAAGTGGCAGTATGATTTGAAATATTTAAGTTTTTTTGCTTTGGTAACTGAAAACAAAATGGCAGCAGCTTGGAAAAAGATTCCCCATTTGCTGCAAAAGATACCTGTTTCGTGGTATTTTTCGAGCAGGATGTCTAACTTGTTCCATAGGAAATTATGGGAAACTTTCAAATATAATAACTTTTGAACAGATGAATATGTTTTCACCAAACCTTCAAAAGGCACATCTGTTACCCGGACCTGTATACCCTGCAAATTGCAGACCACAACTCCACACAGTTTCTGAGAAACAGGGTGACAAAAATGTGCACAAAAATGGTAATTTTCACATTTTTTGACACTTGTATCTCCGCACCCACAAATCTGACTGAAATTAAACTTGCCACATCCAAAGAGCATCGGTCCCCAATAACACATGCACAATTTTCAGCAAATCGGTGGAACAGTTGCAAAGTTATTAAAGTGCAAACTTTTGAGTTTAACATAGAAGTGACCATTGTACCCTAATTAAAGGGGTGTGACCGTGAACACCCCATTCCCCACCCTGTACAGATCAACAGGCGGGGGGGTTCTGTCTTGATGCTGTCAACCCTAACACTCACCCCATTCCATTACAAAATAAGGTGACATGGGTACAGCATAAGAGAATGGGGTGAGCATTAGGATTGACAGCTCCAATACAGAACCCCCCCCACCTGTTGGTCTGTGCAGGGTGGGGAATGGGGTGTTAGGGTTGGAAATCCTAGTGCCGTATTTCCCTACTTTTGTTGGTTTAACCCTAACTGATGCATCAATGAAGTTTTTTTCAATTTATTTCCTTACTTTTTCAGATAGCATAATAATATCCTTATTTGCCTGTTGGTGCGCAGGGCCTAGAGGGCTCTGCGCTCCCATCCCTCCACAGATGCATATATGTATATAGCTGTGGAAGCACATGGCTCTCTGCCCCCTGCACTTCCAGTTATAGGACAACAGTGACCAAATTGTCACCATAGCCATGTTATTACCCCAACTCATGTACCCGGTGCAGAAAATTCCACGCAAGTGCAAAATCATTCCACACCGCAGGTGCAAAAACACATTTTGGCCAGGATTTGAAAAATTACAGTCGTGACATACATGAGGTGGTGTGATAAGAAGATTACATTGAAAATCTGGGGTCAAAATATTTAAAATTCCCAGAGTTATGAGCATGTGTAGTGAAATAGGAACAGATAGTCATAACTTTGCTACTTTTAATAATTTTGACCCCAGATTTTCAACATAACCTTCTTATGACCTCACTGCAAGTACCCTGTTCAGAAAAAGTTCAGATCAGCACTGAAATGTAATTCTGTGCAAGTTCAATGCCATTCTGTGCCACAGGTGCAAAGACACATTTTAGCCAGGATTTGAAAACTGACAGTTGTCACATACATGAGGTGGGGTAATAGGAAGGCTATGTTGAAAATATGGGGTGAAAATATTGAAAATATTCAAAGTTATGAACGTGCATAGCGAAACTGCAACAAATGGTCATAACTTTGCTATTTTTAATAAGTTCGACCCCAAATTTTCAGCATAGCCTTCTTATGACCCCTTCTTATGAACAATGTGACTGTCGTTACACAAATCCCACTGGAAAGATGATTTTGCCAACTGACCACAAAATCCCCTTTCAGACGGGGGTTACCTAACGACAGTTATATTGTTCATGAGGTGGGGTCCCCAAAAGGCCATGTTGAAAATATTGGGTCAAAATCACCAAAAATGGCTGAGTTATGTAACAAAGTTGAACCACCCCATTGAAATACATTGAAGTGTATTTACCTTAGTTTCTCATATTGCAGTCACCAGTTCCAGCAGCAAGATGTGTCTTCAATTGCTGGAGCGGATCTTGAACCTGGGACCTCTTCATGTGAATGAGGGTCTGTGGCAGTGTCATGGGGGTGTGGAGAGGTGGGTGCACAGTGGGAGGTTGGGTGGGGGGTGCAGACATGACTGGCGATGGACTTTCTTTTTACAGGTTTAAAAAAATAATTAAAGATGTTGAGGGACGGTTTTCTTATTTTCAGGTAAAAAAACATAAAAGGGAGGGTGGGGGGATACCATGAACCACCAAGGGAGGGTGGTGGGGATAGCACTAACCACCAATGACAAACAAAGGGGCATTGGAGGGTGGGAGGTACCACTCGGCATCAGGGGTAAAGCCATGATCCTACCAAATCCCCCCCAAAAAGGGTAGCAGCAATATAAAAAATGTGTGTATATATATATATATATATATATATAATATGGAAAAACAATCAAGCAAAACAAAAAAAAAAAACAATATGAATATACAGCATAGGAGGTGCTACTAGACACCAGGGATTTTTCTAGGGGAGGGGGCATTTTCATGACCAGATGGCCATGCTGACAGTCCTTTTTCACCAGAAGAATTCAATGTTCGCCATCCTTATTTGTCATGGTGATAAAGGAAATCGGCTGGCAAAAAAAGATATTCACTTTTCAGGACCAAATGGCCATGCCAGTAATCCTTTTTTGCCAGTGCAATTCCTTCTTCGACATCCTTTTTCATCATGGTGAAAAAGGAAATTGGCTGGCAAAAAGGATTATCGGCATGGCAATCTGGTCATGAAAAGAGGAAATCCTTTTTTGTCAGCTGATTTCCTTTTTCACCATGACGAAAAAGGAAGTTGGTGAATAGTGAAAACGGAATTAAATAGTTATAAAAAAAATTCTATGGGTATACAAATTGTAAAAAAGCACACAGAACAGCTCATCAACTCCTGATGAGCAAGATACATACTAAGCTGTCTGAAACAAGCATCCCTAGGCAAAGTTATGATGATTTTTTTCCGGCAAAAGTAAAAAACAAGATGGCGGCTCACAAAAAAATATTTTTTTTTCTGGTGAGCAAGGATTGGCCCCTCAAGAAAAAGGATCCTCGTTCATCAGAGCAAAATCCTTTTTTGTTCCATTCCTCTATGCTGGAAAGCAAAAGTCCTATTGAAAATAATGGGACCTTCAAAATGCAATAACTTTGGAATGGATTAATACGTTTTCATCAAATAAATACAGGGCAGTTCTGTGGCCCAAGCTCTTTCTACCATAAAAATTTCAGACCAAAATTCAACACCATCTGTGTGCAGGGCAATGAGAAAAAAAACTACAAAAAGTGGTGAATTGTAAGGTTTTTGCACTATCTCGATCTCAGAAGTTGCATATCCAAGCAGAACAAATCTTGGCATGTCAATAATTCTACTCCAGGAGACCGTGCATGCAAAATTTTGTGCAAATCTGTTGATCGGTTGCAAAATTATTAAAGTGCAAAATTTGAGGTTTAACATTAAAGTGCCTGCTTAATCCTAACTATAGGGGTGCTATCGTACCCCTATAATATATTATTTGCAAAAAAACTCTGTTAATGCAACATTTAAGGTTCAGGCTAAAGTGACAAAAGTAGGGAAATGTGGCTTTAGGGTTTCCAGCCTTAAAACCCCAATGCCACCCCTAAAACAAATCGGGTGGAGTGTTCCTAGGACTTGTCAACCCTAAAGTTCACCCCATTAGGTGTGTGTGTGTTTGTGAAGTGTATAGAATGGAGTGAGCTTTAGGGTTGACAACCCCTAGGAACACTCTGCCCCTGATTTGCTTTAGTGGTGGTGTTGGGGTTTTAGGGTTGGAAACCCTAAAGCCACATTTCCCTACATTTTTCTCTTTAGTCTGAACCCTAAATGTTGCATTAATGGATTTTTTTGCAAACAATTTCCTTACTTTTTAAGATAGTATAAACATATCCTTATTTTTTTTGAGAGTGCAGGGCCCTATGGGTCCTGTGCTGTCATGCAGCCATAGTTTTTCAGATACTGTAATTTTATCCTTATTTGCCCGCAGGACCCAGGGCCCTGCACTTCTATCCCTCCATAAATGCGTATATGTATAGTGCTATGAAAGCGCAGCACCCAGAGGGTCCTGTATTTCCATTTCTAGCAGAACTGCACCTGATTGTCAGCATGGCGTTTTTATAACCCAAACCCATGAATCTGATTGTGAAAGTTTTCAAAACCCGCCAAAGCATTATTCCGCACCACAATAACAAAATTCCTTGCAGGGACCTCAAAATCACCTTTTGGGATGTAAAAACACATTTTGGACAGGATTTGAAAAATGGAAGGTGTCACGTTCATGAGGGGCTGGAAAGAAATGGCTATATTGTAAATTTCAGGTAACAATATTCAAAATTACCAAAGTTATGAGCCTGCATTTGCAAAATTAAATTCAGGCTCATAATGTTCTTGTTTTTTAATATTTTTATGTTTTTACACTAAATTTTCAACATAGCTTTCTTATGCCCCACCTCATGAACAAGGGCACAGACAATTTTCAACTCCTGCCTAAAATGTGATTTCGTACAGGGACCATGGAATCATCTTTCAGGACAGATTTGCCTAAGATTCATTGTTTGTGAGGTTGGATCCCCCAAAAAGTATGTTAAAAATTTGGGCCAAAAATATGCAGAAATGGCTAAGTTATACCACTAAGTTGAAAACCCCGTCAAAATACATTGAGCCACATACCTGTTTCTTCAGTTTGCGGTCCGGCTTTGAAGAGTGAAGACGTTTCTGCAGTCCACAGAAGAAGACAGTTTTCAACTCCTGGTAGGTAGGTAAGGGCTTTGGGGGGTGGGTGCTGAGTGGGAGGGTCATGTGGGGGAGAGAAATGGCCACAAAAGACAGAGATAGATGGTTTTCTTTTTACAGGTTAAAAAACAAAAAAAAGGGGAAAAAATAGTATGTACTTTTTTTGGTTAGGAAGTTCCGACACTGAGTGATTGGGCACCCCCTGTGTCACTGTTATGTTTGGGAGTGTGTTGGATGGTGGTTATTCACTAGGAGAGTCAGGGGAGCATGCACCGTGGGGGGGGGGTCAATTACTGGGTGTCGATACTGGGGGGATTGGGCACCCCCAGTGTCACTGTAATGAAATATCAATAAATTATTATGGGGATATGGATCAAAGGGTGTGTGTGTGTGTGTGTGTGGGGGTGGGTGCAACTAGACACCAGGAAAATACAGTATTTACACAGGATGGTGATGAGAGGGTGGGGGGATGGTGCCACTAGACACCAAGGATTTGCCATTAATGAAAAGCAATTATAAGGGCCAGAAGTGGATGGTGGGGGCACCACCACACAGGACGGTAAAGCAATGGGGCCAGCAATTAGAGGTTGGGGGTACCACTAGACACCAGGGATAAACTTTGGCAATGGGGATTGGAGGATGGGGGTGGCTGCCACTAGACACCAGGAAAAAGTAGTTAGGTCACAAAGAATAATATTTTTTCGTCAGTCATAATACAAAGAATGTGTTTTCATATCGCGGCTCACAAAAAAAGATTTATAAACTTAAAAGAAAAAACAAATAACTCTGGAATGGATTAATATTTGTTAACCAAAGTACCAAAAGGCACATCTGTGCCACATCCCCTTTTTACCACAGAAATTTCAGACCACAGTTCCAAACAATCTGGGCACTAGCCCAGCTGACATATTAAACACTATGGACTTGATTCTCAAAGGGGGCTTGGAGCGGTGCAAGCAGCAGCAAACAGCAGCTTGCACCAAAGCCCAGTGTGCCAGGGACCCTGCACCAGATTCTGGTACAGGAGGGGTCCTGGCACCTAAGTCCCCACACTTGCGGCAACCCGGTGCACACCTGGTGCACAGGAAGGGTCTGCTGCAGGCTCCTTGCAGAAAATGCAAATGTTACCCCCCCACTCCCTGAACCCTGATCTTTCCCAATGTTAAATATGTCATCAATCATCCTTTCCATGTGGTCGAGTGGCCCCCTCCCCCAATCCCTGATTCTGACCATTTTATAACATTTAATTATTTGTCCTTTTCCTGGTGGTCTAGTGGCCCCCTTCCCCGATCCCTGATATCCCTGTAATTATAAATGTAACCCCTAGATGGCGCTATCCCAGGGGCTACTACCCCTGCCTGATTTGCCACTAACAGGTTGAGGGGCCTGGATCCAATGGCGGGTGCCTCCACCCAGAGGTCAGGGTTTGCAATAGTTAAACTAACTTGGTCACAGCCCTCTGGGACACTGCAACCCCTTTCTTCCCACTAGTGGCCCACACAATATATCAGAATTACCTTCACAGTATACACTTACCCCCAGGTCTGGTTCCGGCACTGGGACCTCCTGTGAAATGAGATACAGTGCAACAATCACAGTACAGTACTTTAACATAGACAAATACCTCAGGCAGTATAACTTTGCTGAAACAAGCAGCTCTGATTTGTTGGGGATATAACAAGGACAGGGAATCAGGTTAATTAGCTTATCACTCTAATAATCTACCTATGGCTCTGTGCACAGGCCTATCCCTATCAGTTACTGTCCCTGGGTACCCAAGCCCTAGTGGCTAGTCCAAACTGTGGCAGCTGGTAGGGGCCCTTTCACACAGAGAAAAGGAGAATTAAACAGTCAGCAGTACAGTAATTCCATTTGGATTTAATGTGGCATTTCAACAGGAGCAACCCTGAATTAGTACTCACGACCTCCAAATAAGATAGGGTCCTTCAATGTCAGCAGGGCTCACTTGAGGTACACAAACCTCTTCACACATCCATATAAAAGAAAGCACTATACCAGGCAGGCTGCATCTGTATCCCATCGCAATTACTGCACAATACCCGGGAGAACACACAGCGATTCAGTTCCTGACAGACAGAGTGCAATTTTCAGCAATTCCTCCAGTCTTCTACAGGGTGAGCCTGGTTTCTACTCTTCAGAGATCCTTTGATTCTTTTCACGGACTGGATTCAGTCCTAACAAGCTGTTACAAGCTGCAGATACCGGAACTCTGGAACTCTACACGTTTTTGACTAAAACTGCACACTGAAAAGCACAGGACTCCTTCCTTCTTCACTGCCAAAGCTCAACTGAAACTCAACCGACAAAAACTGGCACTTCCTTTGAGTTCCTCCCAGTTCTTGACTGGATTGGCTGTCACTCACAATAGACTGCTGCTGTTGGTCCAAAAGGCACTGAAGTCTAAACTACATCTCCCAGAGTCACTGCCCATACAATCCTCTTGTGGCTGGCTCAGATTATGAGTCCAAGTTCTGATTCGTCCAAGGCACCATTTTAGAGCTAGCTTACCCCACACTGATTGGTCCAGTTCAGCAGTTCAAAACTAGAATGGGGAACTAGCAGACACAGTTCTGACTGCAAAGAAAGCAGGTTAGACAAACTGTAATTTCATTATTACTCTAAATAATTTCTGGCAAACAGTTACATCTTTCAGATAGGTTCCTTTGCACTCCTAGTGACTGCAAAATGAAGTGAATTGGCAGCAGCTAAGTGGTACTCAATCAAAGAAACACACAGTCCCCATACAACTAATTATGTCTGCAAGCAGACAGCTCTTAAAGAGACAGTACCAGAGGTTCTAAAACACTCACTGATAAATGGCTTAAATGCCAAACACCATTCAGGCTTGGAGCATTCAAGCAAGCTCCTGAAGTCTTTTGGGAACCCCCATTTGCAGGGGGGTTACACCCTTCCTGGCCTGGGAAAGCTTGACGTCCGCGTCAAACAAGTACCCCCATAAGTTTCAACTGCAACCACATACATTTGCATTAGGCTCGCACATGTAATCATCAGTCAATATATCATTTTACCAAGAACACATTTCTGAAACATTGCAGTACGTCACTCTTTACACAGTATTACATACACATTGTACCATAACTCAAGTTATTACCTCTTGTACATGAAACCTGAAGAGAGGGGGCCCTTCCCTATCAGTTACCTTGGGGCTGGACGGGGCAAGGACACCATACTTAGAGGGCAACACAAGTAACTTGAGTTAGCACTGCGCTCAGTTTGGGCAATGAGCTCGGGACACATACACTCCTTTATGGACAACATTGAGAGGCAAATCCACAGGCCTCCCAAGGGAATCATAACTGAGGTGCACCACAGGCTTTACAGCTCGACCAGTCTTTCTAGGGGAACTGTTACAGTCTCTGCACCTGAGCCTCATTTTCAGCATTGTCCACACTTGTCAGGGAGTCTCCATGGGGTAGAGAGGCTAGAACTTGGGGCACTTTCAGCTCCAGGAGTTACAGTTTCTGAGTCCACAACATTTGGCTCGCATGGAGAGCTTTGACACTGGCAGTGGACTGTCAGGGCACTCAAAATACTCTTCTTGTTCGGGTGTATCACCAGTCTGCCCCAATCTATCATTTTCTCCCTGAAAGCTCAAACAGTTCAACCATGCACAATGATTCCATTTCATCTGATCTGATGCTTTGCACTTCACTTTCTGGGAGCATTGGCTCCAGGGATGAAGCTGGGGGCTTAGACAGTCCAGAAGGCCCAGCTTTGTCTCCAGTATTGACTAGGGATTGCCCGAAACAATTGACTCAGTTCGTAAGAAGGATAGTATTCAAAGTCACTCTCCTTTCTTCCGAGATGGACTGACAGTCATGCTCAACTGGGACTTGTGGAGGGAACACTTTAACTTTGCTTCTGTAGGTGCAGACTTTCTTGATCTTTTCTTAGCAGCAGCTCTAGTCACTGGTCCAGAGGGGCATCTTCTGGGGCTCAGACTCAATTAAGATTTGTCCAATGGGCAGTAAATGATTTCTATGCATTGTTTTACATCTTTTGAATTATTCTCAGGCCTTACTTTGTACACTGGCAGATCATCTAGTTTGCCCACTACAATGTGAGGAGATGGTGCCATCTGTCAGCAATCTTGTGCTTGCATGCAATCCCAGATTTCTTAGCAATACCCAATCTCCCTCCTGGAGTTCCTAATAGCTTTCACCTTTTATCATACCTTTCTTTGTTGGCAGATTTCTTTTGGCAGCCATGGTTTGAGCCAGTTGGTACGCATGAGTTAGCTGGGCCTTTAACTTTGCACATACTGTAAATAGTTGTCAGCTTGAACCCCATCAGGAGAGACCCCAAAACACACATCTACTGGTAGTCGAGCTTCTCTTCCAAACATCAGGCGTAGGGGAGAATCCAGTGGCATCACTTTGTGCAGTTATAAGCATGTACCAGGGTGCTAATTTGTTGGCTCCATCTAGGCTTGTCCTTTGGGTGCAGGGTGCCTAGCATATCTAGCAAAGTGCGGTTGAAACGTTCAGGCTGTGGGTCCCCTGGGGTGGTAAGGAGTGGTTCTGGACTTTCGCCTCCCACAGAGAAAGCATCTCTTTGATCAGACGACTCTCAAAGTCTCTCCTTGATCAGAATGGATTCTTTGTGGAGCCCATAGTGAACAAAAGTTTTCTACAAGTACTTTGGCCACAGTGGATGCTTTCTGGTCTTTGGTGGAGAGCTTGGGCATATCTGGTGAAATGGTCAGTGACCACCAGCACATTACTGATATTTCTTTGATCTGACTCCAAACTTAGAAAATCAATACAGACCAGCTCCATGGGTGCACTGGTGGTGATGTTAACAAGGGGCAGCCCTCTGGGGCAAAACTTTCCTCTGTAAGCAGCGACTACAAGTTCGAATGTGTTGCTCCACATCAGCCCCCATCTTAGGCCAATAGAATCTGGATCTCACCAAGTCAAGTGTTCTGTCTATACCAAGGTGCCCCATGTGGTTGTGCAAGGACCTCAGTACTGAGTCTCGAAAAGCAGTGGGCAGCACTAGTTGTTGTTTGTCTACTTGTCCCTCTGTCTACTGTTTCTCTGTATAACAGTTTATTGATCAGTTTCAACTTAGGACCTTCTTTGTATAACAGTGCAGTTCTCAAATCAGTGGAGCGAATTTGGACACATCTTTTCCTGCATAGAGGGCTTCTAAAGCTGCTTTGATCATGGGATCGCGGGATTGGAGCCTGCATACTGTCATTGTCCAGCTGAGGCAGTGCACCAATGTCTATTGCAGAAAAGTGGCAATAAGCAGCAGGTATGCAATTCTCAGAGGCTCCCAAGCAATCCACCATGCAGTCCACTGCGTCCTTGGACATTTGTTCCTCCCTGTCAAACTTCCGGCAGAGTGCCCGAATGTCAGGTTCTGCCAATCGGACCCAATCATTCTGGGGAACAGGCCTCCGGGAGAGAGCATCAGCATCTATGTGGTTCAGACCTGCTCCGTATTCGAGAGCATAGTCATATGTAGATAATGCAGAAAGCCACCTATGGCCAGTGGCATCCAACTTAGCTGAGGTCTGACATAGGTCAAAGGATTATTGTCAGTTTTACTAGTATTTTAGCCCCATACAAGTACTCATGGAATTGGTCAACAATAGCCCACTTCAAAGCTAGGAACTCTAACTTATGTACAGGATAGTTCTTTTCGGATGGGGTCAGGCTTCTACTGGCAAAGGCCACTGGTCTCAGGCCATTCTCGTGCTCTTGGTACAACACAGCCCCAACCCTTGCAAGCTAGCATCAGTGTGCAGGACGTAAGCTTTTTCTTGATCGGCATAGGCCAGCACTGGAGCATGGGTAAGTTGATATATGATCTCATGAAAAGCAGTCTCACAATCAGAGTCCAGCGGCCCAAATACTTCACTCGGATGAAAATACACTCTTTCAGTCTTGAGGGACGCTGACTTTGGTATTTTGTGGGTTGGGGATACCCTTGAGTAAGGTTAAGTAAAGGGTGGATCACTCTTGAATAGTCCTTGATGAAGCGCCGATAATAACCACAGAATCCCAGGAATCTTTGCAGTTCTTTTAGATTTTGGGCTGTGCCAGGTGGTCAAGGCCTCAACTTTACTTGGGTCAGTCTCTATTCCCTCGGTGGATACTATGTGTCCCACATACTTTACTGATGTTTGAAAAAATTGACACTTATCAATGGACAGTTTAAGGCCAAAGTCCTCCAGTCGGTCCAATACCTTAAATAATCTGCTCTCATGTTCCTCCAGTGAGCTGCCAAACACAATAACATCATCTAGGTATACCAGGCACTCTAGTAAGTTCATGTCCCCCACTGCACGCTCCATCAATCGTTGAAAGTGGCTGGGGCACCTGAAATCCCTTGAGGCATCCTCATGAATTCATAGAGCCAGCGGACAGATAAAGGCTGTCTTTTCACGGTCCTCTGGGGCCATGGGATCTGATAGTACCCTGCGGAGATCCAGCACAGAGAACCACTTGTTCCCGTTTGGGCAGTCCAAAGCATCCTCGAATGCGGGCATTGTGTACTGATCAGGGATAGTCCGCCGGTTTAAGGATCGATAATCCACACACATCCTTACTGTTCCATTCTTTTTCCTCACTACCACAATGGGGAAGCATAAGGCTTCTGGATTCTTGTATTACACCAGCAGCTAACATCTCTTGCAGATGCCGTCTCCACATCATCTATGTCAGCAGGTGCCAGGCGTCGAGACCTCTCACGAAATGGTCTTCGTCATGCAGCCGGATATTGTGCTCAGCTCCTTGCACGCATCCTACATCCCATTCCTTTAAAGAAAACACCTGGTCTCTCTGGGCAAGCTTCTCACTGATCTTCACTTTCCATTCAGCTGGCAGCGGGGAGTCGCGAAATCAAACAAGTCAGGTGTTACTCTGTCATTCTTCTTGAACTCTTGCTGCTGGGTAGCACTGCAATGTCTGCACAATGCACATTAGCCAGGATGCAACCTCTGTTTACTGAATGTCTTTTCAGACACATTATGAACTTGGACCATTACCCTTCTGGCATAAGCATGGGCTCTAGCGGGCAAAATACTAGGCTTGACCAGCAGTCCCTCTGGCAATTTTCCATCGCCTGGTGCATCCAACATTAATATTTTATTCTTAACATCCTTTCTGATACGGACCTCCCTGTAAGGTACACTGGGCATTTGGCGCAGGATCAGAGACTCAGGATCCTTCTTCCATACAATTCGACCGGTTCCTCTGGTTCTGTTTTTCAGCATCTCTCTGTGCCTCATAGGCCTTCTTAATTAAAGCCGGAACTCTTAAGCTCTACTAGTCTTTGACCCTGTTTTTCATAACACAACTGTGCCAGCCTTCCGAACATATGAGCATTTGTTCCAATCAACAAAGGACACCATCATACAGTCCAGTGGGGGACACACTAAGGCTAGGGTCTCTACTTGTTAAGCCCTCCAGCCACGGAGGTGGGGAAAGACAGCCAAATTCGGATATACCCGAATAGGGTAGGCCTTCTCACTTAACCCCCATACATGCAGTCCTTCTAATGGTTGTGGGTACGTCTGACAAATGCTTCTGATACCAATCTTGGAACATAATTGTCTTGCGGAGCCACTGTCTAATATAGCTCTTGTAGACACTCTGTTCACCTTTACAGTGGTCTCCATGGAGGGACCCACTATTCTGGACCAGTCTGGAGGCGGTAGTGGGGGTCTGGGCAACTGACCTTGCCACAAGGGCGTGAATTAGCATTTTGGTGCCCTCACTGGGATCATGTCGTTGCACCTCTTAACCACTGATTTCTTCTCCAAGCTCTCCTTGTAGCCTATATGCAACTTTGTCAGTGTCTTTTGGGGACTGGCATTCCCTTTCATGTGCCCATCTTTCCACACCATTAGCAAAACATACTTTCTGGAGTTTGAGCTGGCCGAGGCGCCACACTGGGAGCCAGGCGGGGTATTACTAACTGGAAACCTTGGTGCCATCTCTGTCTGCGGCGTGATAAGCATTTGGAGACATCTCGTCAGTTTCTCCACTTCCATGGTCAGGGGAATCGAGTTCGGGAGCTGTTATCAGCAGGAGATACATGGGTGGGTACCCCACCCCATAGCAGATGCAGTCGGATATAGGTCAGGGCCCGTACTTGCAGGCGTGGCCTTCATAAAGGGACTGTTTTTGAATTCCGGATCTCTCTCAACAGTTGCACCCATTGTGACATATCTTTTTCCTGTCAGAGCACTCATTGACTGCCAACCTCTGCCCCTGAACTTCACTTGATGGGTCACCCTCAGTCACCTCGGGTCGTAGCCGCAGCTATTGGTGCAGGTCCTCCCGAGGTCTCTTTTCTCAACTCCCTAATTTCTCTCATTAACTCATCATAGGAGGGTGGGGATTCCAGTCGATCTGCCAGGCGTAACTGAAGCAACAGCAGTTCTGAGAGGGGCAGACTTAAGGATCCTGTCCAGCCTGGTTCGGTCAGGTTCAATCGTTGGCAAACTACCTTTTCTGAGGCATTCTTGCAACAATTTTTCCAGCCGAGATACATACAGAACAACAACTCCCTTGGTACTGTTGTGCATCTCTTACTCTCCACCATAGGTCCTCATCAGAATCTGGGCTCCCATACACATTCTCCAGGCCTCAAGATAGGCCTGTGCAGTCGCTTCAGGGTTACTGGCCCGTTAGCTTGGATGGTAGCCAGGGCAGGACCTCGGAGGCTCTCACTAACCCTCTTTCGCTTTTCACCTTCCGAGCATTGCCATTCCTAGCACTTGGGGGCAACATAGTCCTATCCAGGTCTCCCAGTCATCCTCCCTTGGGGGTGGGAGGGTGCCAGAAGATCCTCAACCTTGGTAAGAGTGCGTGACTAATGGCAGGTGCAGAAACAGAGTCTGCATTGGTTCAGCCACCATTACGGGCACTGGAGCAGGAGAGGGTGTTGGGGAGGAACACCCCCAGGTGGCAAGAATAGTTTCTTCAAGTCCTCCACAGTTTTCCCTCTCCAGCAACCATTCAGCAAATTTCTCCTCAAAAGTTTCAGATAGTGGTGGGGGCTGATTCCCCGGTCTTCTGTCCTAGTTATCACTCTCCAAGCAGTGAGGGCTCCCTCTGGGGTAATGGTCTGTGGCACTTTGGAGCTATCTATGGGATCCTTAAACTCTACTAGGGCCAGGAAAGTGTGGGTGAGCAGATTAGCATGCCGACCCCACCACCACAGGGTTTTGTAAACCTTCCACCTTGGAAAGTACTCCTGCACAGTGTCCGTATTGATACCGAGGGATGTCCAGGATAAGCATAGCATTTTGGGGGTCGATCTCTCCCAGTACACCCTCCACCAGCGGTGCACAGCCACTTGCTCGGGTACCCATTTTTTCTTAACAGTGGTTCTGTAAATATGGCCACTAGAGGACACACAATCCCAGCGGTGAGCCTCCAAGATGTAACCCCTAGATGGCGCTATCCCAGGGCTACTACCCCTGCCTGATTTGCCACTAACAGGTTGAGGGGCCTGGATCCAATGGCGGGTGCCTCCACCCAGAGGTCAGGGTTTGCAATAGTTAAACTAACTTGGTCACAGCCCTCTGGGACACTGCAACCCCCCTTTCTTCCCACTAGTGGCCCACACAATATATCAGAATTACCTTCACAGTATACACTTACCCCCAGGTCTGGTTCCGGCACTGGGACCTCCTGTGAAATGAGATACAGTGCAACAATCACAGTACAGTACTTTAACATAGACAAATACCTCAGGCAGTATAACTTTGCTGAAACAAGCAGCTCTGATTTATTTAGGGGATATAACAAGGACAGGGGAAATCAGGTTAATTAGCTTATCACTCTAATAATCTACCTGTGGCTCTGTGCACAGGCCTATCCCTATCAGTTACTGTCCCTGGTACCCAAGCCCTGAGTGGCTAGTCCAAACGTGGCAGGCTGGTAGGGGCCCTTTCACACAGAGAAAAGGAGAATTAAACAGTCAGCAGTACAGTAATTCCATTTGGATTTAATGTGGCAATTCAACGAGGGAGCAACCCTGAATTAGTACTCCACGACCTCCAAATAAGATAGGGTCCTTCAATGTCAGCAGGGCTCACTTGAGGTACACAAACCTCTTCACACATCCATATAATAAAAGCACTATACCAGGCAGGCTGCATCTGTATCCCGATGCAATTACTGCACAATACCCGGAGAACACACAGCAGATTCAGTTCCTGACAGACAGAGTGCAATTTTCAGCAATTCCTCCAGTCTTCACAGGGTGAGCCTGGTTTCTACTCTTCAGAGATCCTTTGATTCTTTTCACAGGACTGTTCAGTCCTAACAAGCTGTTACACAAGCTGCAGACCGGAACTCTGGGCCCTACACACGTTTTTGACTAAAACTGCACACTGAAAAGCACAGGGCTCCTTCCTTCTTCACTGCCAAAGCTCAACTGAAACTCCAACCGACAAAAACCGGGCACTTCCTTTGAGTTCCTCCCAGTTCTTGACTGGATTGGCTGTCACCACAATAGACTGCTGCTGTTGGTCCAAAAGGCACTGAAGTCTAAACTACATCTCCCAGAGTCACTGCCCATACAATCCTCTTGTGGCTGGCTCAGATTATGAGTCAAGTTCTGATTCGTCCAGGCACCATTTTAGAGCTAGCTTACCCCACACTGATTGGTCCAGTTCAGCAGTTCAAAACTAGAATGGGAACTAGCTAGACACAGTTCTGACTGCAAAGAAAGCAGGTTAGACAAACTGTAATTTCATTATTACTCTAAATAATTTCTGGCAAACAGTTACATCTTTCAGATAGGTTCCTTTGCACCTAGTGACTGCAAAATGAAGTGAATTGGCAGCAGCTTGAGTGGTACTCAATCAAAGAAACACACAGTCCCCATACAAACTAATTATGTCTGCAAGCAGACAGCTCTTAAAGAGACAGTACCAGAGGTTCTAAAAACACTCACTGATAAATGGCTTAAATGCCAAACACCATTCAGGCTTGGAGCATTCAAGCAAGCTCCTGGAAGTCTTTTGGGAACCCCCATTTGCAGGGGGGTTACATAAAATTTTTTAAAGCCCCTCTCATTGGTGGTTCAGTGGCCTCCCAGCCCCCTTCCCATTCTTCGATGCCCTCGTAATTTAAACATTTTATGAAACCCCTCCCATTGGTGGTCCAGTGGCCTCCACCCCAGCAGGTAGTGCCCACCACCCCGCTCCCCCCAACCCAAGACAGAGCTTGAGACCAGCACAGCCCTCCTCACACCTCCGTGGTTGGCCCCTGACTGAACTGTCACCGGGCGCATACTGTAATCTGTATGCACTCATTGATTATCAATGAGCATGTACACTTTACAGTAGGTGCTCAGTGGTATGCGGAGGGCTGTGCCAGTCTCTGGCTCTGTCTCAGGTTTTGGGGGGAGCAGGGTGGTGTGCACTACCTGCTGGGGTTGGGGCCACTGGACCACCAGTAAGAGGGGTCTTATAAAATGTTTAAATTACAGGGACATCAGGGATCAGGAAGGGGGTTGGGCGGCTCTGGACCACCAATGAGAGGGATTTTATTAAATGTTAATATTACAGGGACATGGGGGGAAGGGGACTATGGCACATTGCCACAAACAGGCAACTCTCCCAGAGGAGAATGTTCTAAAGCTGGTCTAAGGGTACTTTGAATTTCCCTCTCTGGGAGAGATCTGAGAATCCCACATTAGGGGATGTGGCAGCTTGTGTCTGCCACATGCCCCCTAGCACCAGATCACAGCCCACTGTTTGTTGCTGGCAGTGCAAGTCCCGTTTGGGGCAGCCAGTCTGCGGTTGACACAGGCTGCCTTTGTAAATAACTCAGGGGGCAGCGTTTGACACAAGGTGCCACTTGCGCCATTTATGTTTAGCACTGACACCTTGTGTCAGTCTCAGGGCTTTGAGAATCGAGCCCTACATGAGAGTCACGCAGCATGAAAGCAGAGAATAAGATGGTGGCCAAATGAAAAAGGATTTTCGCCTCACAAAAAAGGATGACGTCCATATAAAAAAGAATTATTTTTTTGTTTCATACAGCTATTTTTTGGTACTTACTAAGTATGATCATAAGCAAATATTCAACATTTCAAAATTAAATAACTTTGGAACAGATTAATATTCTCTCACCAAACAACCAACAGGCACATCTGTGAGCCAGTCCCTTTTTCCTCTGAAAATTTCAGGCCAAAATTCCAAAGCGTCTGAGCACTAGCCAAATTGACAGAAATCCCATTCAAACCAATGGGAAAAAATCCTGAAAAATTCACTTTTTCCCTATCTGTCTCTCAGAATCTGCTCATCTGACCAGAATGAAACCTGGCACGTCAAGAGACCTACCCCAGTAAACTGCGCTTGTAAAATGTCATGCAAATCTGTTGAATGGTTGCAAAGTTATTACAGTGCAAATTTTGGGGTTTAACTTTGAAGTGCCTGTACAACCCTAAATATAGGATATCTATCTCTCTCGGGCTGGGATGGGGTGCTGATGTAGGCACTGTTGGAATAAATGTTACTAACTTATCGCATTGTGTGTGTAAATGTAAGATATTATCACAGTGCATACGTCATGTAAGATTTATTCAATGCTAGTGAGAATACGTGTTTTTATCATATGGAATATCACCTCACCCCTATTGTGTGTATATATGTATGTAACCCCCTGCAAATGGGGGTTCCCAAAAGACTTCCAGGAGCTTGCTTGAATGCTCCAAGCCTGAATGGTGTTTGGCGTCTAAGCCATTTATCAGTGAGTGTTTTTAGAACCTCTGGTACTGTCTCTTTAAGAGCTGTCTGCTTGCAGACATAATTAGTTGTATGGGGGACTGTGTGTTTCTTTGATTGAGTACCACTCAAGCTGCTGCCAATTCACCCCATTTTGCAGTCACTAGGAGTAAAGGGAACCTGTCTGAAAGATGTAACTGATTGCCAGAAATCATTTACAGTAATAATAAAATTACAGTTTGTCTAACCTGCTTTCTTTGCAGTCAGAACTGTCTGCCTAGTTCCCCATTCTGGTTTTGAACTGCTGAACTGGACCAATCAGTGTGGGGTAAACTAGCTCTAAAATGATGCCTTGGACGAATCAGAACTTGGGACTCATAATCTGAGCCAGCCACAAGAGGATTGTATGGGCAGTGACTCTGGGAGATGTAGTTTAGACTTGGTGCCTTTTGGACCAACAGCAGCAGTCTATTGTGAGTGACAGCCAATCCAGTCAAGAACTGGGAGGAACTCAAAGGAAGTGCCTGGTTTTGTCTGTTGGGAGTTTCAGTTGAGATCTGAAAGTGAAGGGGAAAGAAACCCTGGCTCCTTCAGTGCACAGTTTCAGTCAAAAACGTGTGCAAGGCCCAGAGTTCCGTCTACAACTTGTGTAACTGCTTGTTAGGACTGAATCCGTCCTGTGAAAAGAATCAAAGGATCTCTGAAGAGTAGAAACCAGGCTCACCCTGTAGAAGACTGAAGGAATTGTTGAATTACACTCGGTCTGTCAGGAACTGAATCTGCTGTGTGTTCTCCTGGTTATTGTGCAGTAATGCGATTGGGATACAGATGCAGCCTGCCTGGTATAGTGCTTCTTTTTTTTACCATATAAATGTGTGAGGAGTCTCTTGGAGATCAAAAGTAGCCCTGCTGACATTGAAGGACCATATCTTCTTTGGAGGTCGTGAGTACTAATTCGGGTGCTTCCTGTTGAATTGCCACATTAAATCCAAATGGAATTACTGTACTGCTTGACTGTTCAATTTCCTTTTCTCTGTGTGAAAAGGGCCCCTACCAGCTACCACGGTTTGGACTAGCCACTAGGGCCTGGGTACCCAGGGGCAATCTGGTAGGGATAGGCCTTGTGCACAGAGCCATAGGTAGATTAATATTAGAGTGATAAGCTAATTAACTTGATTTCCCTGTCCTTGTTATATCCCCTAAATAAATCAGAGCTGCTTGTTTCAGCAAAGTTATACTGCCTGAGGTATTTGTCTATGTTAAAGTACTGTACTGTGATTGTTGCACTGTATCTCATTTCACAGGAGGTCCCAGTGCCGGAACCAGACCTGGGGTAAGTGTATACTGTGAAGGTAATTCTGATATATTGTGGGCCACTAGTGGGAAGAAAGGGGGTTGCAGTGTCCCAGAGGGCTGTGACCAGTTAGTTTAACTATTGCAAACCCTGACCTCTGGGTGGAGGCACCGCCATTGGATCCAGGCCCTCAACCTGTTAGTGGCAAATCAGGCAGGGTAGTAGCCCTGGGATAGCGCCATCTAGGGTTACATCTTGAGGCTCACCGCTGGGATTGTGTGTCCTCTAGTGGCCATATTTAATAACCACTGTTAAGAAAAAAATGGGTACCCGACAGAAGTGGCTGTGCACCGGCTGGTGGAGTGGTGTACTGGGGAGGAGATCGACCCCAAATGCTATGCTTATCCTGGACATCCCCTGGTATCAATATGGACACTGTGCAGGAGTACTTTCCAAGGTGGAAGGTTTACAAAACCCTGTGGTGGTGGGTCGGCATGCTAATCTGCTCACCCACACTTTCCTGGCCCTAGTAGAGTTTAAGGATCCCATAGATAGCTCCAAAGTGCCACAGACCATTACCCCAGAGAGCCCCTCACTGCTTGGAGAGTGATAACTAAGGACAGTAAAGACCTGGGGATCAGCCCCACCACTATCTGAAACTTTTGAGGAGAATTTGCTGAATGGTTGCTGGGAGAGGGAAAACTGTGGAGGACTTGAAGAAACTATTCTTGCCACCTGGGGTGTTCCTCCCCCAACACCCTCTCCTGCTCCAGTGCCCGTAATGGTGGCTGAACCAATGCAGACTCCTATTTCTGCACCTGCCATTAGTCACGACTCTTACCGAAGGTTGAGGATCTTCTCTGGCACCCTCCCCAACCCCCAAGGGGAGGATGACTGGGAGACCTGGATAGATTATGTTGCCCCCCAAGTGCTAGAATGGCAATGCTCGGAAGGCGAAAAGCGAAAGAGGGTTAGTGAGAGCCTCCGAGGTCCTGCCCTGGCTACCATCCGTGCTAAACGGGCCAGTAACCCTGAAGCGACTGCACAGGCCTATCTTGAGGCCTTGGAGAATGTGTATGGGAGCCCAGATTCTGATGAGGACCTATGGTGGAGAGTAAGAAATGCACAACAGTACCAAGGGGAGTTGTTGTCTGTGTATGTCTCTCGGCTTGAAAAATTGTTGCAAGAATGCCTCAGAAAGGGTAGTTTGCCAGCGATTGAACTGGACCGAACCAGACTGGACAGAATCCTTAAGTCTGCCCCCTTCTCAGAACTGCTGTTGCTTCAGTTCGCCTGGCAAATCGACTGGAATCCCCACCCTCCTATGATGAGTTAATGAGAGAAATTGAGGAGTTGAAAAAGCGACCTCGGGAGGTACCTGCACCAACAGCTGTGGCTACGACCGAGTGACTGAGGGTGACCCATCAAGTGAAGTTCAGGGGCAGAGGTTGACAGTCAATGAGTGCTCTGACAAGAAAAGATATGCCACAATGGGGCAAACTGTTGAGAGAGATCCGGAATTCAAAAACAGTCCCTTTATGGAAGGCCACGCTCAAGTACGGGCCCTGACCTATATCCACTGCACTGCTTATGGGGTGGGGGTACCCACCCATGTATCTCCTGCTGATAACAGCTCCAAACTCAATTCCTTGACCATGGAAGTGGAGAAACTGATGAGATGTCTCCAAATGCTTATCACGCCATAGACAGAGATGGCACCCAGGTTTCCAGTTAGTAGTACCCCCACCCTGGCTCCCAGTGTGGCGCCTCGGCCAGCTCAAACTCCAGAAAGTATGTTTTGCTATAATTGTGGGAAAGATGGGCACATGAAAAGGGAATGCCAGTCCCCAAAAGACACTGACAAAGTTGCATATAGGCTACAAGGAGAGCTTCGGAGAAGAAATCAGTGGTTAAGAGGTGCACGACATGATCCCAGTGAGGGCACCAAAATGCTAATTCACGTCCTTTGTGGCAAGGTCAGTTGCCCAGGCCCCACTACCGCCTCTCCAGACTGGTCCAGAATAGTGGGTCCCTCCATGGAGACCACTGTAAAGGTGAATGGAGTGTCTACAAGAGCTGTATTAGACAGTGGCTCCCAAGTGACAATTATGTTCCAGGATTGGTATCAGAAGCATTTGTCAGACGACCCTTACAACCATTAGAAGGACTGCATGTATGGGGGTTAAGAGAAGGCCTACCCCTATTCTGGTATATCCACTTGGCTGTCTTTCCCACCTCCGTGGCTGGAGTGGCTGAACAAGGAGACCCTAGCCTTAGTGTGTCCCCCACTGGACTGTAAGTGATGGTGTCCCTTGTTGATTGGAACAAATGCTCATGTCTGGGAGGCTGGCACAGTTGTGTTATGAAAACAGGGGTCAAAGACTAGTAGAGCTTTAAGAGTTCCGGCTTTAATTAAGAAGGCCTATGAGGCACAGAGAGATGCTGAAAAACAGAACCAGAGGAACCGGTCGGAATTGTATGGAAGAAGGATCCTGAGTCTCTGATCCTGGCGCCAAATGCCCAGTGTACCTTACAGGGAGAGGTCCGTATCAGAAAGGATGTTAAGAATAAAATATTAATGTTGGATGCACCAGCGATGGAAAATTGCCAGAGGGACTGCTGGTCAAGCCTAGTATTTGCCGCTAGAGCCTACATGCTTATGCCAGAAGGGTAATGGTCCAAGTTCATAATGTGTCTGAAAAGAGACATTCGAGTAAACAGAGGTTGCATCCTGGCTAATGTGCATTGTGCAGACACTGCAGTGCTACCCAGCAGCAAGAGTTCAAGAAGAATGACAGAGTAACGCCTGACTTGTTTGATTTGGCGACTCCGCTGCCAGCTGAATGGAAAGTGAGGATCAGTGAGAAGCTTGCCCAGAGAGACCAGGTGTTTTCTTTAAAGGAATGGGATGTAGGATGCGCAAGGAGCTGAGCACAATATCTGGCTGCATGACGAAGACCATTTCGTGAGAGGTCTCACGCCTGGCACCTGCTGGACATAGATGATGAGACGGCATCTGCAAGAGATGTTAGCTGCTGGTGTAATACAAGAATCCAGAAGCCCTTATGCTTCCCCATTGTGGTAGTGAGGAAAAGAATGGAACAGTAAGGATGTGTGTGGATTATCGCACCTAAACCGTCGGACTATCCTGATCAGTACACAATGCCCCGCAGATTCAGGATGCCTTGGACTGCCTAAACGGAGCAAGTGGTTCTCTGTGCTGATCTCCGAGTGGGTACTACCAGATCCCGATGGCCCCAGAGGACCGGAGAAGACTGCCTTTATCGTCCGCTGTTTCTATGAATTCATGAGGATGCCTCAAGGATTTCAGGTGCCCCGCCACTTTCAACGATTGATGGAGCGTGCAGGGGGGACATAGAATCACTAGAGTGCCTGGTATACCTAGATGACGTTATTGTGTTTGGCAGCTCACTGGAGGAACATGAAAGCAGATTATTTAAGGTATTGGACCGACTGGAGGACTTTGGCCTTAAACTGTCCATTGATAAGTGTCAATTCTTTCAAACATCAGTAAAGTATGTGGGACACATAGTATCCACCGAGGGAATAGAGACCGACCCAAGTAAAGTTGAGGCCTTGACCACCTGGCCACAGCCCAAAAATCTAAAAGAACTGCAAAAGATTCCTGGGATTCTGTGTTATTATCGGCGCTTCATCAAGGACTATTCAAGAGTGATCCGCCCTTTACTTAACCTTACTCAAGGGTATCCCCAACCCACAAAAATACCAAAAGTCAGCTCCCTCAAGACTGAAAGAGTGTATTTTCATCCAAGTGAAGTATTTGGGGCCCGCTGGACCTCGATTGTGAGACTGCTTTTCATGAGATCATATATCAACTTACCCATGCTCCAGTGCTGGCCTAGCAGCGATCCAAGAAAACCTTACGTCCTGCACACTGATGCTAGCTTGCAAGGGTTGGGGGCTGTGTTGTACCAAGAGCACGAGAATGGCCTGAGACCAGTGGCCTTTGCCAGTAGAAGCCTGGACCCCATCCGAAAAGAACTATCCTGTACATAAGTTAGAGTTCCTAGCTTTGAAGTGGGCTATTGTTGACCAATTCCATGAGTACTGTATGGGGCTAAAATACTAGTAAAACTGACAATAATCCTTTGACCCTATGCAGACCTCAGCTAAGTTGGATGCCACCGGCCATAGGTGGCTTTCTGCATTATCTACATATGACTATGCTCTAATACCGAGCAGGTCTGAACCACATAGATGCTGATGCTCTCTCCCGGAGGCCTGTTCCCCAGAATGATTGGGTCCGATTAGCAGAACTCTGACATTCGGGCACTCTGCCGAGAGGATTTGACAGGGAGGAACAATGTCCACGGACGCAGTGGACTGCTATGGTGATTGCTTGGGAGCCTCTGAGAATTGCATACCGCTGTTTATTGCCACTTTTCTGCAATAGACATTGGTGCACCTGCCTCAGCTGGACAATGACAGTATTCATGGCTCAACTCACATCCCATGATCAAAGCAGCTTTAGAAGCCTCACGCAGGAAAGATGTGTCCAAATTACGCCCACTGATTTGAGAACTGCACTGTTATACAAAGAAGGTCCTAAGTTGAAACTGATCAATAAACTGTTATACAGAGAAACAGTAGACAGAGGGGGACAAGTAGACAAACAACAACTAGTGCTGCCCTGCCTTTCGAGACTCAGTATTGAGGTCCTTGCACAACCACATAGGGGCACCTTTGGTATAGACAGAACACTTGACTTGGTGAGATCCAGATTCTATTGGCCTAAGATGGGGGCTGATGAGCAACATACGAATCCTTGTAGTCGCTGCTTACAGAGGAAAGCTTATCTGCAGGGCTGCCCTTGTTAACATAACCACCAGTGCACCCATGGAGCTGGTCTGTATTGATTTCTGAGTTTGGAGTCAGATCAAAGAAATATCAGTAATGTGCTGGTGGTCACTGACCATTTCACAGATATGCCCAAGCTTTCCCACCAAAGACCAGAAAGCATCCACTGTAGCCAAGTACTGTAGAAAACTTTTTTGTTCACTATGGGCTCCACAAAGAATCCATTCTGATCAAGGGAGAGACTTTGAGAGCGCCTGATCAAAGAGATGCTTTCTCTGTGGGGAGTGAGAAAGTCCAGAACCACTCCTTACCACCCCAGGGGACCCACAGCCTGAACGTTTCAACCGCACTTTGCTAGATATGCTAGGCACCCTGCACCCAAAGGACAAGCCTGATGGAGCCAACAAATTAGCACCCTGGTACATGCTTATAACTGCACCAAAAGTGATGCCACTGGGTTCTCCCCCACCGCCTGATGTTTGGAAGAGAAGTCACTACCGGTAGATGTGTGTTTTGGGGTCTCTCCTGATGGGTTCAAGCTGATAACTATTTACAGTATGTGCAAAATAAAGGCCCAGCTAACTCATGTGTACCAACTGGCTCAAACCATGGCTGCCAAAAGAAATCTGGCCAACAAAGAAAGGTATGATAAAAGGTGAAATACAGGAACTCCAGGAGGAGATCGGGTATTACTAGAAATCTGGGACTGCATGGCAAACACAAGATTGCTGACAGATGGCACCATCTCCTCACATTGTAGTGGGCAAACTAGATGATCTGCCAGTGTACAAAGTAAGGCCTGAGAACAATTCAAAAGATGTAAAAACAATGCATAGAAATCATTTACTACCCATTGGACAAATCCTGATTGAGTCTGAGCCCCAGAAGATGCCCTCTGGACCAGTGACTAGAGCTGCTGCTAGAAAAGATCAAGGAAGTCTGCACCTACAGAAGCAGAGTTAAAGTGTTCCCTGCACAAGTCCCAGTTGAGCATGACTGTCAGTCCATATCAGAAGAAAGTGAGAGTGACTTTGAATACTATCCTTCTTAGAACTGAGTCAATTGTTTCGGGCAATCCCTAGTCAATACTGGAGACAAAGCTGGGCCTTCTGGACTGTCTATGCCCCCAGCTTCATCCCTGGAGCCAATGCTCCCAGAAAGTGAAGTGCAAAGCATCAGATCAGATGAAATGGAATCATTGTGCATGGTTGAACTGTTTGAGCTTTCAGGAGGAAATGATAGATTGGGGCAGACTGGTGATACACCCGAACAAGAAGAGTATTTTGAGTGCCCTGACAGTCCACTGCCAGTGTCTGAAAGCTCTCCATGCGAGCCAAATGTTGTGGACTCAGAAACTGTAACTCCTGGAGCTGAAAGTGCCCCAAGTTCTAGCCTCTCTACCCCCATGGAGACTCCTGACAAGTGAGAACAATGCTGAAAATGAGGCTCAGAGTGCAGAGACTGCAACAGCTCCCCTAGAAAGACTGGTCGAGCTGTAAAGCCTGTGGTGCACCTCAGTTATGATTCCCTGGGCCGGCCAGTGGACCTGCCTCTCAATGTTGTCCATAAAGGAGTGTATGTGTCCCGGGCTCATTGCCCAAACTGAGTTAGTACGTAACTCCAAGTTACTTGTGTTGCCCTCTAGATGGTGCCCTTGCCTCGTCCAGCCCCAAGGTAACTGATAGGAAGGGTCCCTCTTCAGGTTTCATGTACAAGAGGTAATAACTTGAGTTATGGTACAATGTGTGTGTTATACTGTGTAAGAGTGACGTGCTGCAATGTTTCAGAAATGGTTCTTGATAAATGATGTATTGACTGATGATTACATGTGTGAGCCTAATGCAAATGTATATGGTTGCAGTTGAAACTTATGGGTACTTGCTTGACGCGGACGCCAAGCTTTTCCCAGGCTAGGAAGGTGTAACCCCTGCAAATGGGGGTTCCCAAAAGACTTCCAGGAGCTTGCTTGAATGCTCCAAGCCTGAATGGTGTTTAGTGTTAAGTTTATTTATCAGTGAGTGTTTTAGAACCTCTGGTACTGTCTTTAAGAGCTGTCTCGTTTGCAGACATAATTAGTTTGTATGGGGGACTGTGTGTTTCTTGATTGAGTACCACTCATGCTGCTGCCAATTCACCCCATTTTTGCAGTCACTAGGAGTGCAAAGGAACCTGTCTGAAAGATGTAACTGATTGCAGAAATCATTTACAGTAATAATAAAATTACAGTTTGTCTAACCTGCTTTTGCAGTCAGAACTGTCTGCCTAGTTCCCCATTCTGGTTTTGAACTGCTGAACTGGACCAATCAGTGTGGGGTAAACTAGCTCTAAAATGATGCCTTGGACGAATCAGAACTTGGGACTCATAATCTGAGCCAGCCACAGAGAGGATTGATGGGCAGTGACTCTGGGAGATGTAGTTTAGACTTGGTGCCTTTTTGGACCAACAGCAGCAGTCTATTGAGTGACAGCCAATCCAGTCAAGAACTGGGAGGAACTCAAAGGAAGTGCCGGTTTTTGTCTGTTGGGAGTTTCAGTTGAGATCTGAAAGTGAAGGGAAAGAAACCCTGTGTTCCTTCAGTGCACAGTTTCAGTCAAAAACGTGTGCAAGGCCCAGAGTTCCGGTCTACAACTTGTGTAACTGCTTGTTAGGACTGAATCTGTCCTGTGAAAAGAATCAAAGGATCTCTGAAGAGTAGAAACCAGGCTCACCCTGTAGAAGACTGAAGAAATTGTTGAATTACACTCGGTCTGTCAGGAACTGAATCTGCTGTGTGTTCTCCTGGTTATTGTGCAGTAATTGGATTGGGATACAGATGCAGCCTGCCTGGTATAGTGCTTTCTTTTTTTACCATATAAATGTGTGGAGAGTCTCTTGAGATCAAAAGTAGCCCTGCTGACATTGAAGGACCATATCTTCTTTGGAGGTCGTGAGTACTAATTCGGGTCGCTCCTGTTGAATTGCCACATTAAATCCAAATGGAATTACTGTACTGCTGACTGTTCAATTTTCCTTTTCTCTGTGTGAAAGGGCCCCTACCAGCTGCCACGGTTTGGACTAGCCACTAGGGCCTGGGTACCCAGGGACAGTAACTGGTAGGATAGGCCTGTGCACAGAGCCATAGGTAGATTATTAGAGTGATAAGCTAATTAACCTGATTTCCCTGTCCTTGTTATATCCCCTAAATAAATCAGAGCTGCTTGTTTCAGCAAAGTTATACTGCCTGAGGTATTTGTCTATGTTAAGTACTGTACTGTGATTGTTGCACTGTATCTCATTTCACAGGAGGTCCCAGTGCCGGAACCAGACCTGGGGTAAGTGTATACTGTGAAGGTAATTCTGATATATTGTGTGGGCCACTAGTGGGAAGAAAGGGGTTGCAGTGTCCCAGAGGGCTGTGACCAAGTTAGTTTAACTATTGCAAACCCTGACCTCTGGGTGGAGGCACCCGCCATTGGATCCAGGCCCCTCAACCTGTTAGTGGCAAATCAGGCAGGGGTAGTAGCCCCTGGGATAGCGCCATCTAGGGGTTACATGTATATATATATATATAGATATATATAGATATAGATATATGTATATATATATATATATGTATATATATATATATATATATATATCACAGGCTACGGAAGACATTTTGCACAAGACCATGCCGTTCTGTGGATACATAAATATAGTCCAGCCTAGACCATGTCTTGTGTGGGTTGGAAAACAAAGTGCATTCTTTTTTTTTTTTCATTCAACAGTTTTTACCTCCTTGCAGCCACAGTCCCTGCTTCCAATCCAGCCACCGCTCCACTCTGCCGCCTACCCTGAAGCTCGCATGCCCAGCTGGCAGATGCAGCTACACCTACGAAAAGGGGCCCCACCATGGCCCCCGCACCCAGCGAGGAAATCAGTACTGGCACATGCCTCCAGGCATCATAGGCCAGCAGAGCTGCAGCCATCAAGCTACCGTGGAACCATGCTGCCATATTTTTCCCTGTTCTTTCTCCTGTAGGGAACCCAGATGTGCAATGACATCGCACATATGTGCAATGACATCGCACATATGTGCAGACGTCTGCCGCGGTCCTCCCCATGTTACACCGTTGCTTGCGTTACCTCCGGGCATCCCCAGGGGTCACCTCAGAGTGGTGTAAAGTCCCAGCCCCCCCCAGGACTGAGACAGCTGTCTCCTGACGCTCAACCTCAGTCCTCTCCTGCCGACCCCCGATGAACCAAGCTCGTTTCTGAACCCGGGTCGCCGGCGCAGCGCGAGGTGTGGCGTTCAGTGCCTCAACCCTCAGTGCCACTGGGTCATAAAGTGTATTCTCTTGTTCAGGGATTTGCTGTACACTAGGTGTTCACTGGATCAAGATCAGTTACCCCCTTTGCTGCCCAGAGAGCCAATGCTCCACCATATCATCCAGTCCCCTCAGAGTGGTCCAGTGCTGGCTCCACCACACAATTAAATTCTCCCCCATTATCAAGCTGGGGAACTGTTCACTATGGAGGAGGTCCAGCATCATGCGATGGAATTCAGGATCAAAAATTGAAGCTGCATAAATGCGGCTATATATACAACCTGTTTGCCATAAAGTTCTCCACAGATATATACATACCGTCAATCTCTAGGGTCTGATACCTTTCTTGTGACCATAAGAGGCAGATGTTTGCTAAACAATATGGCCACTAGGGCAGTGCAAGTTGGCAAATTTGGCCCGATGGGCCAATTTCGAGCTGGACCAGGCAAAACTTGAATTGGCCTGATTTGGCTCGAAATTAAATACCCCAAAATTAAATGCCAAATTTACCGACTTGTACAGCCCTAGTCTCCCCACAGTGGCGATATCCCCACCCCATCTGCACACTGGGAGCTGGAATGATGATATATACGCAGTGTAAAAACTGCTCTGGATCATTTTTGTTTAAATTAATGTACTGTTGCTTTCAGAAGTTTCGGGTTTCCGTTTCCGGCTTGGCAGTGTGAAACCTGATTCGGATCATTAATTCCAAACACTGCCAAATCTGTACGGTCCGAACTTGTGACGACCTGATGCCCAGCCCTAATGGCCACTCCTCTTTTATGAGATGAGTACAGTGCAGTATAACATGCCCCCACCCAACATCCCACCAATTTAGTGGAGTCCAGTTTGGAAAGGTGAGTCATCTACAAGAGTGCTATTTGGGCTTGCTTTCGGTTAAGGGCTGCCAATACTTGTTACTCTTTATCAGGGAGAAGAACCCTCTCACATTCCATGATTTGACATGCTGATTTGGGGCCATAGTGATAGACTTGAATGTTGTGTGCTAAGTGTCAGTCCTTCTTTCCCATGCTGAGCCCACTCTTGCAACACCTTAAAAGTCCTGAACCGATCATACCTCTCTCCAAACCAACTCTATAATCTCTGTAGCAAGTGTTCTACAAATTTTAAATACCCAATTCTGCCAGCTCCATGGTGCTGAATGATGGGGCATCACTCTGGCTTGCTGGTGATCCAGGTTCATGCCCAGAGCCTGGATACCAAGAGCAGATCCCTGCAGGGAGATAGTTGACAATGTCCTTTGGATGCTTCCCCTCCTGGGGTGAGGGACATAGCACGCTGCTCTCATAGCAGCTCCTGGTGGTGGTTTACAGAGGCATTCTTGGTGGCATGAGTGACCTTGTTCTTCTGAATGCCCCCACCCCTTGCACACTGCCATGGACGCACGCATTGCAGGAGGTGGGAAGGCACCCTAGAACAGCAGAAAATGGCTGCCTGCAGTGCTGGATGATGACCTTCAGTAGGCATCCCTCCTGCACACCTGGCCCCCTGACCGACATCACCGGTGTAACAGGTACTTTCTCCATCCTGTCACTCTCCCCCCCGGGTCCCCCCCGGCATAGATGAGGAATGTAGGCTGAACTCTGGGGATAGCCGAGACAGGCTCGGCAGTAGGGGTTAGGTCCGATGGGCAAAGGAAGAGCCAGCATGTGAGAACCCTAAGGAGTGAGGCTGCAGGGGTCCTGAAAGGAGGGAAAAAAAAAATAAACACAAAAAGAAACATCCAGTTCTGGTTGTTGCTCTGTGACTTAATATGAAAAAACAAACAAACAAACACATCCATAACACTGAACCATGACATCTAATAAACCTTATGGTGCCTCACAACCCCCAGGGCATGGAACTGTACATAAACACATTTAGCTGACATGTTGCTGCGTTACTACTGACCCCCTTCCTGTCTCCATCATGGTCAGTGTGTGTAGATGAGCATTTTATCTCCAGCTGAGCGTGGGTTCCCTCCGCCTCCGTACCTTCCTCCTGTGATTTCCTGTACTTTACTTAAATTAACAAACCATTGCAACTGTTAAAACTGACTGCAATACTGCCTTTGATTAAACAACAGGGGGTATTAAAATCATCCCCATGTCAGGGACCCTGCTTGCTGATGTCCACACTCCATGTGATGTGACACTCAAATGGTAGGCTGCCCAGACTGGCCAGCCTTCCCTACCGTCTTGCCCCTGGAGGCAACGTTCTTCACCTTGTGAATTAAGCATTTGATGCACCTCCCCACCGGTCCCACCCCGATCCCACTTCATGTCCATTCCTCCACATCCAGCCCTGTTTCCAACACTCTCTCAAAGAACTGTGAGCAAGGTCTAGAATTTTATGGGGTGAAGGAGTCTGTATCGGCATCTTGCCGATCTGCACTTCTTGTGGACATTGCCTTGCTGCCTGCCTGTCAACAAACAAGCAATTGGCAGCACGGTTATTTCCCTTCTTGTCTTGGATTCCCTCCCAAAATAAGGAACCAAAAGAAGAGCATCTCTTATGTGCTGAGAGATGAGGAAGGGGCTGCGCACCATAAATATCCATGTGGCTTCTCTCCCCCACCGTCTGCCAGTTTACCATTACTGTGAAAATAAGCCTCATCCGTTGTATGCAGAACTTTCCCAATTTTGTAGCGCCCCCCCCGCCCCCACTGAGATGAGTTTACCTCATGGCCATAATAATCTATTTGCACATTCATGTGGTAGTCAGCTTGGCGGTTTGTCTTACCCTTGCAGTTCTGAATGTCCAATCTTTTCTGTTCTGTTCCACTGTGGAGGATTGTTTCAGCCAGCGTCACCTGTTAGAAAAGTCAGTGGGATGGATTTTTGAAGGTGGTGCAGGCTTGTATCCAGCCTTGCGCCACCGGACTCAGCATTTGCATTGCACTTTTCATACACATTGTATCCTAAAGCGCTTTACAGGCAATGAGACTTGTAGTGAAGTGACTGAATGTGTAGTGGCAACCATTTCACACATCAGCACCCACACACAACCTTGACAACTGCATGAACTACTTTAATGGAACGGGGAGTATTGGTCAGGACACTGGGAAAGGTCCCCTGCTCTTTGTGAAAAGTGGCTTGAGTTCTTTTACTTCCACCTGGACACCCACACGACAGCACCAGGATGGGTAGAAGGGACCTCGGTTTAATGTCTCATCCAAAGGATGGCACACCCTGACAATACAGCACCCCTTAATACTGCACTCAAGTACCAGCGTTTTAGGTATGAGCCCGATCCCAATATGGGACTAGAACTCAACCTTCTGGCCCAGAGATGGATGTGCTGCCAACTGAGTCACACTGACACCTAAAATATACAGAAGCCATTATTAATATACAAAAACCCTTTCTTTGCATGCAGGATTCAGCTTGGAGACAGCTTTCAGCATTAACTGACCTTTTGACTCCCCTTTAGAGGCCTGCTAGTCTCTAGTGGCCTCATTTTATTATCTTCCATTTGCTTTTATAGTTCTCTCCGAACATTCCATCTCCCTCTTCCTTAAGCCGTGTTTACACAGCCACTCTTCTATGCACAGCAGTCCATGTGGGTGCCATTTCCAGCCTCCTGAGCCAGTTGCCTCTTAGTTTACATGATCCCTTCCTGCATCAATGCAAGACATGCTGGAGAGGGGCGCCCCTGAGTCCTGGGAGGCAGATGCTGGGAGGCACAGGGAGATACTGGGAGGTCACTTGTGGATCAGAGTGAGTGGTGCAGCCTGTCCACATGGCAGCTGACACCACTCCTCCCCAAGTTTGCTACAGCTTAGGGCTGCTGCACCCTGCTCCTGCCTACTTAGGCAGGGCTGCTGTGGTCTGCTGTGCCCTAGAGCCCCTTGTCTCCACAGTTAGAACTGCTGCACCATACTGCTACTTGCTGCATGAGCTATGGCATTTGCTGCACCCTGTCCTCTGCCCCAAAGTTATATCAGTTCCACCCAGGTGTGGCTGCTGCACCCTGTCCCACAGTTTGGGCTTCTGTACCCTAATGCTCCTTGTCTCCTGGCCAAACAGTTGGGATTTCTGCACCTTACTGCCTTCTGTCCTTCACCCCCATAACACAAGATGAAAGTATTTTTATGTTTTCTCTTTTGGGCAGTGCAGCAAAAAAATCTGACTTTGGTGGCAGGGGGGCAGCATGGTGCAGCAACGCTAACTGTAGAGTCATGGGGCAGTGGAGACATGGGGGTGCAGGGCACAGCACAGCTGTAGGGTGCAGCAGGGCACAGCAGCCCTGACTGTGGAGACAGAAACAGGGTGCAGCAGCTCTGGCTATGGTGGCAGGGAACAGACTACAGCATGGTGCAGAAGCCGTGATTGTGGGGGTAGGACATGGGGGGCATCAGGCTACAGCAGCCCTGACTGTGGGACAGGATGCACATGATGCAGCAGCCCACCAATTTTGGAAAATGGAAGTAGGTAGCAGGGTGCAATAAAAGACCCATATCTGGTGGCATGGGCAACATGATGCAACAACCCCAAATGTGGAGCCGGGGGACATGGGACTCTAGGGCATAGCTGAGCACAGCAGCCCCGACTGTGGTGACAGAAACAGGCGGCAACATGGTGCAGCAGCTCTGACTGGGGGGACAAAGTGCATCAGGGTGCAGCAACCAAAACTGTTCAGGCAGGGACAGCAAGGTGCAATGGCCCTGATTGTTCAAGCAAGAGATGGGGTGATAGGGTGCAGCAGCCTCAACTCTATTGAAGAAGAGAGTGGGCAGCAGGGTGCAGCAGTCTCGAATGTGGGGCAGGAGGCAGGGTGCTTGTGGGGCAGGTGAGTGCAGCTGCTTCAATTGTAGGCAGGAGATGGGGGCATCAGGATGCCATATAACATTTCTAGTGATACATATAGATGATGTATTTTCACACAGAAACCATCAAAGAACTGAAATTTGTGAGTTCATATAGTACACGTGCCTGATATAGCAGAATGTGGCAGACTCCTGTTTTTCAATCTGAGAGGAAAACAATTGTTCTTACATGAACTGATTTATTGAGGCTACATGAATGACAAACTACTTGTATGAATTAACAAATGTTAGATTTATTTTATATCTATTACATAAACAACCCAGTGTTATATAGCTAGAAAAAAGAAAACAGTGTTTTGATGGAACAGCGCTTACAACTGTGATACAGACAAGCTGATTTCTCAAATGCATACCATTTCAGTTCAGCACTGAAACTCAAATGATCAGCTTTTTGGAAAAACAAAATGATAGATTTTCAGCTAATTCATCTGAACACATACCAAAGACAGAGTTAGTAAAAACCCTGGACAGCAAACAATTAATTCTGCAGACTGCTCTAATTAGGAAGTTTACAGCTCTTCAGTCAAGCAGGGACTTGCACTGCTACAGCCGTAGCTTAGTCCAATATGATGTCATCACTCTCCATGGCTCAGTCAGAAGGACAGAAACAGCTTGACTGTTTCCAGTTAGTGCAGAACAAGTTAACAAATGCTGATATAAAAACCACAAAGCCAAACAGCATGACATTTTCAGGAAACACTACTCATGACACACCCTGGGCCTGATTCCAGAACGTATGGTGCAACTTGCGGGCGTATGCGAGTTGCACCTTGCACCACTATGCTGGGGTCCCTGCAACCTATTCCAAGATAGGCAGGGTCCCCGGCACCTATGACCTGTGACTTGCAGCAGCTGCAGGCTTGCACCACGGGAATAGTGCAATCGACCTGGGTGTGCAAGTCTCAGACCACATGTAACTGCCCCCTGAGCCCCCCTGCCCTGTAACATGGACACAATCCTTTGGGAGCCTTGGGGGGGTAGGCTGGGTGGCACAGGTGCAAGGGGGGCGTGGTGCATAACAGACCCGAGGCACCCCGAGATTTGGGGGGTGGGGCAGCACTGTGCTGGGGGGGTCCATGGGGTATGGAAATGTTTATTCTGTGGCACTATGGGGGGGCATCCATCATTTTGCCAGGACGGATGCCCCTTACACCACCTCCATGTTGGTCAAACCCGCTGCACCATTGCGGGACCTGGAATAGTGGAACTGGGTTATGGCAGCTGCCCTTTCATAATTTGTGCCACACTGCAGTGGGTTGTGGGTGTAGTGGGTGGTGTAGCCCTCTCTTGGCACAACTCACATGCAGCATGGCAGAAGCCGCAACTTGGAATTGCAACTCGCGTGACTCATGGCGTAAGTTGCGATTTGCATCATAGGGTATGGTGTAAATTACCTTGCGCCATGCATAAAGGGACTTGGAATCAGGTCCAGGGACTTGAATTCAAGCTTTTTTTTTCAACAATGTTTAAAACGGTTGCCACTGATCTTTAAAAAGTGGTGTCTTCTCTCCCTTGCTCTCCTTAAATTTACCCTGTATGGCTGTGATAGGGAGGCCCTATCTCTGATGAATTTTGGAAAATAATTATCGCAAAGTGTGTTCTGAAACTTTTACCTGAGTTTGTGCATCTGTTTCACCCACTCCTTCACATCTGGTGTTAAAAGTGGGATACTGGGGCATCTAGGCTGGGAGAGAGATGTTACCAGGGGATATCACCCTGATATTCTGGCAGATATCACAAGAAGTACAACAGCAGCAAGGCAGAGGTGCTGGTATGAGATGAAGGTCACCATCTGCTGATATCAGAGACTTAACAAGAACCATCCCAGAAAAACTGTGTCCGTCATTATTTCCTGGACTACAGCCGGTGGTTCTGTCCAAGTTAAAGCCTGAAGGGTCCACTGTGGAGCAGTTGCAGGCTATGTTGACAAGCCTGCTGCAATCTGCCAGTACCAAAGATAAACATCCAGTGAAACAGACAGATGGTCTGACTGTGGTGTTCCAGGTGTTAGAGACCTTGATGATGTGGCTGACCCGAAGGTGGCTAGAGACAGAGTGGCTTTGACTGAAGGCAGAGAACAAAGTGTTGGAGGTCGAGAAGAGTTCAAGTACAGGTGCTGTGCAATTTGAGGAGGAGAAACTGGAGGGGACAGAGTCCTGTACCCAACCGCAGAAGCCAGCAAAAAGGTTTGAATTGTGTAATGACTTTCCAGAGCTCCCCATATTCCCGGGGTGTTATCTATGTGATATGGACTCTGAAAGTGAGGGGAGTCTATTTCAGGAAAGCGTGGACAGCTACCTGAATACCATTGAAATCCTAGGTGAGATTGCTGATTAAATATTGTGCTAGGCAGTGAAACCATAGTCAAGCAAGAAAAGGCCTGTAAGTTGGCTGAAGGAACTTCATTTGTAGAGGTACTAGGCAAAAATGGGAAAACAGTGGATTAGGGTAAATTGAAGTCTGGGGACCATATCACAGAGAAACTAAAACATTGTATAAAAATGAAAGATGATGTACCTGTAAACGGTGAGGTGGGTAATTGAATGTGTTCATGGTATGAAAGTATTAATGAGATTTTGTACTGTACGAGCCCCAAACTCAGATCTAACAAGGTAGATATGCAAGTGGTGGTGCCAAACAGATATCAGCAGAGGGTACTACAAGCTACTCATTTCAGTACTTGTGGGCACCTCAGTCATGAAAGCACGCTGAATAATCTGGTACCACATTTCTATTGGCCAGGAATGTACAGACAGGTGTCAGCTCACTTAAAATCTTGTTTGGTCTGCCAGTCAGAGATGTTCCTGCCTCTAGGGAAGGGCTCATGCACAACAGTTGTGCAAATAAGCAAGGGTGGAAACTCCAACCCTTCCACGGTGTTAGAAGGTGAAAAACTGTTTACCCTGTTTTTCTCTTAATCAATCAATCAATCAAGTTCAATCAAATTTATTGGAGAACAAATTGAGAATAAATTCTCATTTACAATTGCATCCAACTAATACACAAATGATTTCAAATACAAAGTATTGCATAATAAAATATATATGGGATGGGATAAACGCACAAATTTTAACATACAATACATACTGTACATAGATGTCAACAATTATACAGATAATATGACAGATAGTACAACAACTCATCCAAATCATTCACATTGCTTGTGTAGTATAGCTATAGTACTAGTTTTGAATCTAGAAATGAGGATTGAAATTTGCATTTTTAATCTTTTTTAAGATCCTCCCAAGTCCAAGGGACAGATACTGATAAACTAAAGTCACCTACCCTAGTCCGAGATCATGTAATAATGAATTTCTTTAATGCACTTGATCTTAAGTTATATTTATTTGGTTTCTCCACTTGTAACAAATTTATAAGAAATTAAGGGGTTTTACCCATCAAAAAATTAAAAACAAATATATACCAGTGGAATAACCTACTCTGATCTAAAGAACCCCACCCCCACCGGAGTATATAGACAGCAATGACGTGTGTTCTATGATGACTCTGTAATAAAACATAATAAACTGTGATGTAATGGATTCAAGGCTTGCAGTACTGATTTAGTAGCATTACGATAAACAATATCCCCATAATCAAACACCAGCATAAAAAGAGAATTAACCAAGGTTTTCCTAATAATAAAACTAAAGACCTATTTTTTAAAATAAAAATGGCAGTAGGCATTTTAATTTTAATGAAATGTTATCTATGTGTGGTTTAAATGTTAGTTGGAAATCTAGAACTAAACCAAGGTATCTGTATGTGTGAGTTTTAACAATTTCTGTACCATTAAGTGAATGTAGTTTTAAATAAGGGTGTATCATTATCTTTTTTGAAAAAAAAAATCATCCATTGTGGGTTTTTTTTGTATTCAATAGCCTTAGATCAAATAATAAAGTTTGTATTGCGTTAAAATATTTTTGGCTATTGATGATTGCAGTATCAATGTCTTTATTAGACGTATACAATATAGTATCGTCCGCATATAAAAAAGTTTTAGTCACCTTAGTACAGTAGTTGGGACGCTCATTGATATACACCAAAAACAAAAGGGGCCCAAAGACTGAGCCTCGGGGAACCCTCGTTGTGGAAAACAGTGGTTCAGAAAATATATTACCTGCTTTAACATAATGTTGCCAACATGTCAAATATGATTGTAACAAAGATAAAGTTGCATAACCCAGTCTTATTTTCTTTACGTTGTTAAGCAAGATAACAAAATTAATTGTATCAAACACTTTTGATAAATCTAAAATAATAGCTGGTGAACTGTTACCGGAATCAAAATAAGTAAACATATCATTAGATACTCTAGCTATAACATTTGTTGGGTTGTAGCCCTTTCTGAAGCCTGCCTAGTATTCAGTTAAGAGATGAAACTTAGTGAAATATGATGTGAGTTGTTTTTGGATTATTTTTTTCAAATATATTATTGGGGTCAGGATAGCAATTGGTTGATAACAACTTGGGTCAGTGGGTTCTCCTCCTTTAAATATTGATACAATGGATGCTGTTTTCCAATTGGCTGGTAAAAAAGAATTACTAATAGATATATTGTAAAGATATGCAAGGTGAGGTGCTAGAATATGTGATGCCATTTTGTAAAATGTGGGGTCAATATTATCATGTCCTCCACTTTTTTTGGTCCAGATTAATCAGTTCCTTATGTACCTCATCCGCATCTATTTTTTGAAAAACAAACAGGGGAATTTTAACAGATGACATAAAATCAGCATCTGGTACAACTGGTGGCAAATTGGAGTTCTCCTTTTCAAACAACATACCTGCTTAAGCAAAAAAGGTGCTGAATGTATTAATCTGCTCTGATCTATTGTGTGTTACCAAACCACTGTGAATTAAAATACTAGGTAAAGTATTTCTAGAATTCTTTCCCTTTAAATTATTAATGCTAGTCCAGACTTTTCTTGGATTACCAGTGTTAGTCATAAACCGATTTGTGTAGTAATTGGATTTAGCCAAATGAATTTCCCTAGTACACCTGTTTCTAATTATTCTATAAGCCAGCATTTCTTTATCTAGCTTAGTCTTCCTGGCCATCTTTCAGATACATTCCTTTTTCCTTTATTACATTTTTCAAATGTTTATTAATCCAGGGTATAATTTTAGTTCTAACCCTTTTGTAAACATATGGAGCGTGTTTAATAATAATTTACAAAACAGAAGACTTGAAAAATACCCATGTAGTATCTAAGTCAGGACAGGCATACATACAAGACCAGTTAATATCATGTAAATTATTTAAGAATGCTTGATCACAAAAATTGTAAAATTTCATGAACCAATTAACTGTACAGGAGAGTAAGTCTTGACACTGTGCCTCATGCATGCAATATAACACTTGTTGCTCATATCGGGATTGAAAACTGTTGCTATATACCTATGAGGCACAGTCGTCAAGCTTCTTAAGTGGGGGAGGGGGTATGTGATAGGGAGGCCTTATCTGATGAATAAAGGACCAACAACATTATTTTTTATTGTTTTAGTCCCTCTTCTGGGTTGGTGGGGAATGAAGATAAAAGGGGCAGCTAGCTACAGAGAAACTGTAGCTGTACTCAAGCTAAAAAGCTGACCGCTCGGTCAGATGAAAAGCCAGTTCTTTTATACTGTTACCATAATATGTGATGTTATTTGAATAAGAAGGGCTTGTGCCACTTTAGAGGGTAACATTGATTTTAAGGAAAATGAGGAGAGATGCTGTAATAATCTAGATGTGTAAACATGCTATACCCTATTTTCTGAAGAAATATAATGTATCTCATGTCAGATGTGTTTATTTAGGATGAGTCAGCCTGCCTGTGTTTACTTAGAGAATTGTGAGTCAGACAGATCACATGGTGCTGACATCATCAATAGGCAGGTATAGAACCTAGCTCCTGAGTTGCAGAACAGATGAGTCAGTCAGTGGAAACCTGACTGTTGTGGAGGAAGCATCTCATAGTACATGCAAGTTTTTATGTGCTAAGAATCTATTTGGCTGGAACTAAGCCTAGAAGTTGTGCATTGAGGGACTTGTGCACTGTTTTTGCAGAACTGAAGGACTAATCATCTATTTCCTTTCTGTATGTTTATTATTTTATTTTTTTATTTTGGAAAATAAATATCCCAAAGTGCATTCTACATCTTTTACATGAATTTGTGCATCTGTCCCACCCACTAACCTTCACAATGGCCTAATAGAAAAGCCATGCTAAAGTGAGCTGGTAGCTGTAGCCTATGCAAAATACTCTGCGCAGTCTTGATGTCCAACTTTCTATCTAGCCCCTGAAAAGAAAAATAAGGGGTTAAGGCATTTAGTACACTTGGAGGCAGCATACCAAAAAAGGCAGATCTGAAGAGAGCATGAGCCAGCCTGGTGGCATGGAGGTAGCGCTACTGATTGCCAAACCGGTGACCCAGGTGTAGGAGAAAACTTGACTCACTGAGGGTTGGCTGGGGGAGAGGGTTGGATTGAACATCTGGAGGACCATTCTCCTCTCCTGAGGCTGGTGGGTTTCATGTCCTGCAATGCATCTGTCACCTGGTGGATGCTAGGTGGCATGGCAGTTGGGAAGCCCAGAAGGGTAGGGATATCGACCGACACCACATTTCATGGCATGTTGACATCCTGGGGTCATTAAAAAAAAAACAGAGGAAAAAAACCTTGCTAAGGCAGGAAGATGAATAATCATCCTACATGCCTGACACCACAGACTGGGCACCACTGGACTCTGCCTCGGGTAGGGGCATGGGCGAGTCCCACATCACCCATGCTGCAAGGGATAAATCATGGGGTGTGTTAGGGTACATCCCAGAGATGGTGGGTGACCGGATTGGGGAGGGCCATTCTGATAGAGGCAGGAAAGCAGCAGGAAATAAATCTACAGTAAGTAAAAGAAAAGAGCAGGATGTGGGATTCATAAATGATACAAGGAGAAAAGAAATTCCTGAATTGTTTGGATGCTGTACATCTCTCCAATCATACACATATAGTACACTCAAACAACTCAAACTGGGGTTTTGAGTGTATGTGCCTGGGGTTTGGGGAGATATGCAGAAAGAAAGCAAAGGGTTAAGTTGGGCCTCACCCCCTGCCTTGCAATCTCTCTTCTGACATACTTCTAATACACACTTGACTAGAAATGTGAGTAGAAATGCTCTCCATGTTCCATTCTGTAGGATCAACCAGGCTATGAAATCCTTCTACCATCGTGCACCTCTCTGACTGAACGAACTCCCTCAATCCCTATTAAATCTACCCAGAATAGAACAGTTTTTAAATGAGAATTAAGAAAACATCTTAGCCTCCCCATGTCCTTGTATAAGATAGCCCATGCCTCTGAAGGGAGTAATATCCCACCCACTCCCTGTGACCACGCATATAGTAGTCCACGCTATCTTCCTATCTCCTTGCTTCCCACACCCCTCTCCAGCTCCCCTCCCATTCTCACCCCTCCCCTCCTTCCTACTTCCACACTCCCCCTCCTACCTCTCTCCCCACTAACACCCGCCTTCTCCCACTTGCCTACTATGCCCCTCTTCCGCAATGCCACTGGCTACTCTCCTTTAACATACTCACCTCCTCTCTTTGGGCGCTTAGATACCCAATGCTATGGCACCCTGTAAATGATTGTAACTGATCTGACAAATCCGTTATGCTGCTGCTATGTTCATTCTGACCCTGTTGATGTAATTAATGTTTTTAGTTTATTATTTTTATTATTGATCTGTTGTACTGCCCTGACATGGAACCTTTGTAAATGAGCAATGCTCAAAAGTGTAATTCTGAAACTAGTAATAAATAAAAAAAAAAGTTTAACTGACTCTGTCTCTAGTTTTAACAATGAACAGCAGGCGGAGCATTGCATCAGAAAAGCTAAGAAGTTGCAGAACAGGAGAAAGAGAGACAGACATCCGGAGCAGCTGAATTTTGAAGAAAGAAGTTAGAAGATCTTTTATCGGATTTCCCAGGGTCAGACTGTGGTGTAGCAGGTCTGCCTGGAATGCTGGTACTGGGGGCGTAACTGGAAAATGAATAAAGGGGGCCCAGGCATGATATACCTACAGTATATCAGCATTCCACTTCAGTTTGGTAAACTGATTCTATGTTTGCATTTTATATTTATTTACTAAAGCATTCCACCAAGAAAAACATACTGATTTTACAACAGCTTGCTTCCAGATGTGTTCTGGGGGGAAGGGGAGAGGGATAAATCTATAAATACAGTCGCACAAATGTAAAAATACAGAGAGTACATAATGGATACAATACACAGAATTCAGCAGAAAAACAAACAGGGTACAAGCAATATGTGTAATATACAATGTAGGGATGGGAGAACCACAAAAGGTTCTGAGGTTCTAAAAGGTTCTGATAAGCAGAAAAATGTTCAGATCCTTATCCAAACCTTATCCGAACCTTTTATGACCTTTATTGTTTGATGGTAACTGTATGTTAAAAAATCATTTTAAACTACTTTAATTAACATATCTGTAGAAAAAAATAACGAAATCACTGTTTAGCAGTACAGAATGTTCTCTAATCACTCTTCTGTTTCTGACATTTAAGAAAGTAATACTAATACTGTGTATAAGTTGTATTATTAACAGTAGTGATTTCTATTTCTCAACAGGTACAGGCAGGCACTAGATGTATTTTAGACAGTTAAGTGATGAAGAAGAAGCCAGGAACAAAAAACAAACAGCACCAGGGCAGAACAGAGGTCAGACAGTCAGAGACAGCCAGTTAGAGAGAGACAGCCCACTACCACTTCAAGACTGCAGTCTGCTACTACCCCCACCTACTACAATCAGGGGAAAACCAGAAGTAGTTTACCAGCACTGAAATAAATATGATTAAGGCACATTTACCAAAAATGACTGCTTGGAAATGAATGAGAAAGTGACTGTGATGACAAGAAAGTCCCAGACCTGATCTCTAGTTTGTAAATAAATGATGTCCTCCTAAGTCTGATTTTTAGGGCTGTGGGCAGAGCCTACAGTCCTATTGCACTCGCTCAGTAGCTCTAAAAACGGCCAATCGTGGAACCTACTGTTGGACCTTAGGAAGTACCTTTCCGAAAGTCCAATGGAGCTTAAAACCCTCCACCACGACCAGCCGCTACGGAATAACAGCCGCACTATTTCGGCTGTTACTTCCGCATTCCGTGGCATAAACTGCGCATGCATGACTCGTGCACATGTGCAGTTCTGCTGGCACTATCATGTTGTGAATGGCATGCCATTCACTGCAACTGCACATGCGTGAGTGCTGAGCATGCACAGTTGCCTTGCCAGCTTTGCGGCATTCTGTGGTTCCCCCCAACTCATGTGGCACACTGGGAGCCCACCGTAGTGTGCCTAAAGATTGTTCCTTTTACCTGCCGACATCGGGGTGCTCAATCTCCGTGTTGGCATTATGTGACCGCCCCACTCATGCAGCACACTGGAAGCCCACCCCAGTGTGCCTAATAGTTTTTTCCTTTCTCCGCCGATATCGGGGTTGCCAATCCCCATGTTGGCATCATGTCAATCCTCCCCCAGTCATGTGGCACACTGGGAGCCCACCCCAGTGTGTCCAAATGTTTTCTTTTTTTTTTCCCTGTAAAAATGAAAACGGTCCTTTGTCAGTGCTCCAATCCCCCTTCCCCATCCCCACCTCACACTGATCACCCCTCCCCACACCCCCTGCTTACCCCATACTTACCTCTGGAGGTCGGTGCTGTCATCTTCTCTAGACTGGGACACATCTGCACTCTTCAAAGCCGAACCGTGAACTGAAGACTCAAAGGTAAGCATGCTACAATGCCATTCAATGGGTTTTTCAATTTATGCTGATAAATCAGCCAATTTGTGGACTTTTAGCACCAAATTTTCAACATACGGCTCTTGGGACCCCACCTCATGAAAACTGTCACTATTATTTTGTTACTTGGTCCCAAAAGGTGATTTTGCAGTCGCTGTGTGGAATCACCTTTAGGGACTGATTCACGAAATGACAGTGCCACTGTTCATGAGATGGGGTTCCAAAACGCCCATGTTGCAAATTTGGTGAAAAAGTTCCAAAAAATGACTGCGTTACGAGCATGCATTGCACAGTTTCTAAGCACACTCCTAACTTTGACAGTATTTAATATTTTCACTCCATATTTTCAACATTGCCATTTTTTCACACCTCCTTCAAAACAGTACAGCTGTCGTTTTCCACAACCTGCCCAAAACATGTTTTCCCACCTTTGGCACAGAACAGTGCATTTGCTCTGTGAAATCACCTTTCGGGACAAGTGAACAAAATGACACTGGCACTCTTCATGAGAAAGGGTCCCAAAAAGGCCATGTTGAAAACTTGGTGAAAAATTCAAAAAAATGGCTGCGTTATGAACGTGCATTGTGCAGTTTCTACACATGCTCCTAACTTCACCAATTTGTAATATTTTCAGCATTGCCATTTTTGCACACCTCCTTCAAAACAGTACAGCTGTCATTTTCCACAACCTGCCCAGAATGTGTTTTCATACCTGTGGCACAGAATAGCACATTTGCTCTGTGAAATCACCTTTTGGTACAAGTGAATAAAATGACACTGGCACTCTTCATGATGAGGGGTCCCAAAAAGGTCATGTTGAAAATTTGGTGCAACACCTCCAAAAAATGGCCAAGTTATACCTGGGCGTTGAATACTTCCTATGCACATGTGTAACTTTGGTCATTTGGTAGCTCTTCACAGCCCTATCGGCTCTGGCTAGAACTTGTTTAGAAGGGGATAACAGCGTGTTTAAACAATTGTACTTTATAGTAGTACTACCACTACTACCAGGGGGAAGAAAACAGAGCTAGCAGCATTTATTTATTTATTGAATTTTGTTGACCCGGTAAGCCCACTGGGCCTAGAAGTCCCTTTTTCAGGCGGGGAGGGGGGATACAGATGGTAAGCAACTGAAATTGAACCAGATTAAGCTGTTGGTGGTATTTTTAGTGAATGGGAGAAATTTGGCCAGGACACTGGGGAAATTCCCCTACTCTTTTTCGATAAGTGCCATGGGATCTTTAGCATCCACCTGAACTACCACCAATCCAGGCAGATGGGACCTCGGTTTAACGTCTCATCCGAAAGACGATTTATCAATGTGGTTATTTAATTGTGCACATTTAGGTAAATGTTCTCCTTAGAATAAGATAAGTGACTGTGTGTGTGAGAACAGGGACTTGTCTGCCACAGTTGTTACCAGTACATGATGACGTGAACGTGATGCACTGGCTGCACCTCCCACCCACCCCCAGGATGACGATGATGCAGTCGAAAGGCAGGCAAGTCACAGATCTCTAATTTTTTTTAAATCAGTCTCCTGAGTCTGACTTTTTGTAGAAGGGGTCAGTGTGTTTTTTGCATGCCACCAATTATTTTAGCATAGCAACAGGTCTCGGTATGGAACGCAATGTGAAGCAATGTGAAAGAACAAGAGCACCAGGTAGTCCAAAGTGACCACTTCACCACTGCTACTACTACCACTACTATCGGGGGGGAATAGAGCTATGGTTATATAAAAAATAATTATCATAATCTCATCAGATGGAGAAAGCGACTGTGTGTGAGATCAGGGAATTGCCTGCCACAGTTGCTATCAGTACGTGATGACATGAACATGATGTATTGGCTGCACCTCTCACCCACCCTCAGGATGATGATGATGATGCAGTCAAAAGGCAGGCAAGTCCCAGATCTGTATTTTTTAAACCAGTCTCCTGAGTCTGACTTTTTGTAGAAGGGGTCAGTGTGTTTTTTGCATGCCACCAAATATTTTAGCATAGCAACGGGTCTTGGTATTGAACACAATGTGAAGCAAAGTGAAAGAACAAGAGCACCAGGCAGTCCAAAGTGATCACTTCACCACTGCTACCACTACTATCAGGGGGGGAAAATAGCATTATGGTTATATAAGAAATAATTATTCTCAGGTGCATTAGGTAATAAAATAAATGATCTTGTCAGCATGAGAAAGCGACTGTGTGTGAGATCAGGGACTTGCCTGTCACAATTGCTACAAGTACGTGATGATGTGAACGTGATGTATTGACTGTGCCTTCCTCCCACCCCCAGGATAATGATGATGTGGTCAAAAGGCAGGCAAGTCCCAGATCTCTACTTTTAAGCAGTCTAGTGAGTCTCAATGTTGAAAGCTGTCACTCCACAGCTGCAGCACAGGTACTGCTGTCAGTGTCATCTTCTTCAAGATCAGCATCACATATGTAGCCAATGTGTGGCAAGTTAACCTTCAACAATGTTAGTTTCTCCACAATGTCTGGTGTTAATCTTGTTCCATGTCATGGTTGATAATTTCTGATCATTGCTAAGTCTGGTAAGCATGTTATTGACTAGAGATTGGTTCATATCTACCACATTTTCTCCAACCTTTTTTTTTAAGTTTATTTTTATTTAAAAAAAAAACAGGTACACAAACCATAAGGGGAACAAGGATACTCACATAGTCCAAACCACAAGTTGTAAGCTAGACATGGTACACAATCATTGTTTACAGTAAATTTTTCACAGAATAGTAAACAAAACTTCCCCAGTAAAGCTATGAAGAGAGGATACATGACAATAAGCTCATAGACAGACAGTGATTTCATACCCTCTGGAAGTGGCCGGGCTAGGGACCAGACTCCTCTCTACTCAATTCCCCATATCTCCAATCTTTACCAAATGACTTCATGGGAGAAATGAGGGGTCTTGTTTTGAAATGTAAAAGACCCATGCTTGCCACTGGATCGCAAAGTGTGGCATTCTGTTCTCCAACCTTTTTTTGAGAAGTAGAATGAGTGGAATAACTTGCCTAAGGGATGCCTTTTCTGCACTGACCTCTTTCGTAGCACTCTTGAATGGTTTCAAAATGTGACACAACTGTTTCAGCAGAGACCATTGAGTGAATGGAGTACAATGACGTCCCCGATATCATTGTACACGGTCTCCTCAATGATAGCTACCTTTTCTTCAAGGATGTGTTCAATCATAAAAAAAGTTGAATTCCAACTTGTTGCTGCTACATCCTGAACAAGCTGGAGACAAGGAATACCTTTGTCATTCTGGATATCAGCCAGGATGTCACTTTCTTTTACTGAATGGTTTAAGTGGCCACACACTTTGCGCACTGTACCCACAGTGGTTGATATTTGCCGGTCATTATCCAGGAAGCATTGAATGATTAGGTTAAGTCAATGGGCAAAACAGTGTATATGTACATAGTTGCCACAGCGAAGAGCTTTTTAAATATTTGAGCCATTGTCGGCAACAAAAAAAAACCAACTTTCAAACCCTGTGAAGCGACCCAATCAGTAAGTAGTCATTCCAGTTCTTGCTGAATGTGCTGTGCTATGTGTGTCTTGAAAGTAATATACATGGAAAACTGCCATATTTTGAAACATGACAGGCTTTTTTTGAGCTATGAGAGATAGTAGTGGTTGAAGTGGTAGCAGACAGACTACTAGTATGTGAGGATGATGATGATGAGTTGCACACAAAACTGACCCAGTGTGCAGTAAGAGAAAGATAGGCAATGGTTTGACTGCTGGTCCACATAGCAGTAGTGAAGTGAACTACCTTGTCCTCAGTCTCTTGGAGAGCATGTCTTACTTGAACTACTAAGCTGTTATACATCCTTGGGCACGGCGGTTACTGAGAAATATTTTCTACTTGGCATTAAATATCATGGCTCTAAATATTCCATAAGCCTTCTGAAACCCACATCTTCCACAATAGAGTATGGCTGTAGATCAAATACAATAATTTCTGCTATTTTACAATTTATTGCCAGTGCTATGGGATGGTTTTGTGAATATTTATACTTTCTTTCAAAAACTTCTTTTAACTTTAACTGCCTATTATTGGGGGGGAGGTGTAAGGTTACATTTGGCTGGGAGTGTTGTACTACTACATACTGTGCCTGGTAAAAAGAGGACTTTACAGAATTATTGTGACTGTGAGGCAAAAGTGGACTTTTGGATCTTGCCTGGTGCTCATCTCCCACTGTTTCAATGGAATGTTCCTGTTCACCGAGAGCCCTGCTAGATTTCCAGCCACCAATGTTAGACTGTTTTTTTGAACCATATACAATGATAGCGTGAATTCGTGAAAGATGACACATCATTGTTATGGTTCCAAGATGCCCTTTATTTTTTCACCTACTAACGCATATGTTGCAATGCACACATATATAGATTGGCAAGCATCCTTGGGGTTTACATAAAAATGATTCCAAACAGTAGCGGTGGACTGTCTATGTCTAGTAGTAGTAACAACCTCAGTAGGATTAGGAGTCGAGTGACTGGGTTTATGTGGGGAAGACATATTAGTGGAGGATTCATGTCCATTAGGTGAGACAATCATAGAATCCTCTGCAGTACCATTGCCATCATCATCATCATCACTGTCAGACTTTGTTTCACTTTGTGTGGCTTGTGCCTTTGACTTTTTCTGTTTTCCTTTTGACACTCTACTACTGACATAATTTTTGTCCACATTATCACTGTCAGAACCAGAATGAGACATAGCTAAAGATAAAGTCACAAGCTCATCATCATCATCAGTCTCACCATGACCATTGTCATCATCATCATCATCATCATCAGACTCAGTACAGCTAACATTTGCAGTCACAGACTGAGTTGTTCAATATGCATGTGTTGCAAATTGAGCAACTCCACTGCGAGTTGTATGGTGTACCTGCAAGTGCTTTAACTTTAGGTACAATTGGAATACTCTTTGCTTTTGTACTTTTTTCCTCAGATGGCTTACTATTGCCACTGTCTTTCAACACTTTGTTGGCTGTACTACTGAGCCCTTCTGACATAGACAGTCCATCAACTCTTGCTGGGTTTTCAGTATTTTGAGAGTTAGCCTGCTCATGGATACTAGTAGCATTTAGTTCAGCCCCTTCAACAGACTGTGGTGCTTGTTGTTGTTGTACTTTACTTTTTGGGCCACTTCTTTCTGGGTTCTTTTTTTTTTTTGTAGACTTTGTTTCTGCCCCTGTCTCAAGGAACTCTCTCTCCAGTATCCTTCTCAGAGGTGCTGCCTGTCAGTGGCATGGGTGAGGCAAGGGTACTTTGCACCATGCAGTTTAATGAATGGTTGAAAAAATGGTGTGGAGCACAGGGGTTTGGCTTCATTGGGGACTGGGGTTCCACCTGGGGGGACACCAGCCTATACTGGCAGGATGGTCTGCATCTGTCCAGGAAGGAACAAGTCTTTACAAATCGGTTTAAAAGCTTCATTGGCAAGCTTTTAAACTACTCAAGGGGGGAGGCACTGACAAGCAGCAGGAAAATCCCAGCCTCCCCCTACAAAACAGGGTACTAAATGAGAAAAAGACCAAGGTAGAAAGGTCAGTGGGGGATGCTGCTACAGAAGGTAAAGCCATCAAAAAATGGAGAGCAATGAGTACCAATGCCCGTAGTCTGGGTAACAAGCTTCCTGATTTTGTGGCCTTGATGGAGGAGGAACATCTGGATATCGTGGCAGTCACAGAAACATGGTACACACAGAACCATGACTGGGACATAAACATACCAGGATACACTATCTACAGGAGGGACAGGGAGGGTAAAGAGGAGGAGGAGTAGCTCTCTACATAAGAGCAGGAATCAAAGCAACAGAACAAAGGGTAAACAGGGAGGAGAAAGAGAAGCACTGTGGGTCAATTTGAGGCAGGCAGATGGCACCACAATCCGCACAGGGTTGATGCACAGACCTCTCAGGGGAGGAAATGGACAAGGAAATGATAGAAAGTATACTTAGAATGGCAGATAAAGGGAGATATTGCTGATGGGTGATCTGAATATGCCAGATGTTAACTGGAGTGCAGTTGCAGCAGCCACTTCTAAGAGTGAGGTTTTCTAGATACCTTATAGGGGCATGCCTTAGACAACTAGTATTGGAACCCACTCGAGAGGGAGCAATCTTAGACCTGGTCCTCTCAAATGGAGATGGAGAGAGGATCACAGATGTAGAAGTGGGTAGCCATCTGGGAACTAGCGACCATCGAACAGTATGGTTCACAATAAACACAGCAATAGAGTCAAGCCATACAAAGGCAAAAGTACTCGACTTCAGGAGGGCTGACTTTGCCAAAATGGGTGAGTGCCTAAGGAATGCACTAGCAAATGGGCAGGAAGGAGGGGTGGAAGAACAATGGGGAATAATAAACTGCCATCACAGAGGTAACAAGCCTCTGTGTGACAAATAAACAAAACAAAATTATGTAAGAAACCACTATGGTTCTCAAAGGAGGTGGCAGTGAAGGTTCAAGAGAAAAGAAAGCATTCAGAAAGTACAAGGAATCACAGAAGGAGCAGGACAGAGAATTGTCATGTTAAAGGAAAAGGAATCTGGGAAGGCAGTCAGGAATACAGAAGGCCCGAACCTGAGTAAAAGATAGCAGTTCAGTTAAGAAGGGGATAAAACCTTTTAGGTACATCAGGAGCAAAGGAAGACTAAGGGAGGGATAGTGAGGCTTAATAAGGGGGGGGGGTGGGCAGAGGGTGACTGTGAAAAGCCAGAGATACTAAACAAATATTTTTGCTCAGTATTTACAAATGAAGAGAGGGAGGTACCTCAAACAAACAATAGAAACACTCTGGATACAGAAGTTGATACCAGCCCATTTACAGAAGAAAGGGTTCTGAAAGAACTCTTAAAACTGAAGGTGGACAAAGCAATGGGGCCTGATGGGATTCATCCCAGAATTCTAAAAGAACTAAGGGTAGAACTAGTGACACCACTGACTACCCTATTTAACAAATCATGGGAGGATGGGGTGGTACCTGAGGACTGGAGGAGGGCAGATGTGATTCCCCTTCACAAAAGTGGGAGCAGAGCAGAAGGAAACTACAGACCTGTTAGTTTAACCTCAGTGATAGGAAAATGATGGAATCACTTCTGAAGGAAAGAATTGTCGGTACCTAGAGGCCAGAGGGCACAGACCCAAGGCAGTATGGATTCACAGCAGGAAGGTCATGCCAGACAGAATCTAATAGATTTCTTTGACTGGGTGACCAAAGTAGTAGATCAGGGAGGGGCTGTGGACATGGCCTACCTAGACTTTAGCAAGGCATTTGACTCAGTCCCACACAAAGATTAATATACAAGTTAGCCAGCCTGGGAGTGGGTCCCAAGATGATAGCCTGGGTAAAGAATTGGCTGGAGAATAGGACACAGAGGTAATAGTAAATGGAGTCCACTCTGAAGAAAGGGGGGTTACTAGTGGGGTGCCATGAGGGGTTCAGTATTAGGCCCGGTCCTCTTCAATGTCTTTATAAGCGACATTGCAGAGGGACTGGAAGGAAAAGTATGTCTCTTTGCAGATGACACAAAGATCTGCAACAGAGTTGATGCACAAGGTGGGGTGGAAAGGATGAGAAGGGACTTGGCAAGGTTAGAGGAATGGTCAAATGTACGGCAGCTTAGATTTAATGCTAAGAAGTGCAAGGTAATGCACCTGGGAAACAAAAACCCAGGGGAAGAGTACACAATGGGGGTGAGATATTAACAACAACAAAAATGGAAAGGGACCTGGGGATAGTCATATCAGATGTCTTAAAAGTGGGCAAGCAATGTGAGAGGGCAGTAAGGAGGGCTGGGGGGATACTGGGATGCATAGGGAGAGGCATCACCAGTAGAAAACAGGAAGTTGTTATCCCTCTGTACAGACAGCTGGTGAGACCCCATCTGGAGTACTGTGTGCAGTTCTGGAGACCCAATCTCCCAAGGACATAGACAAGATGGAAGCTGTCCAGAGGAGAGCACTAAAATGGTGCAGGATCTGCACCGAAGACATATGAAGAGAGACTAAAGGAGCTTAATATGTTAGCCTCGAGGAAAGAGGAGGAGAGGGGGACATGATAGAAACTTTCAAGTACCTCAAAGTACCTCAGGGAATCAACAAAGTCCAAGAGGGTAGCATCTTTCAAAAAAAAGAGGTGTGCAGAACAAGGGGGGCACATTGAAGATGGGGTGTGGCTCAGAGGTAATGTAAGGAAGTATTTTTCACAGAGGGTTGTGGATGCATGGAACAGCCTTCTGGAGGAGGTTAGTGAGTCAAAAACAGTGGTTGAATCTAAGCATGTATGGACAGCCATAAGGCAATTCTAGGGGTAGAAGAAGTAGGCTGCTGGTTAACTAGGATCTGCAGCTTATCCATTAGGTAGGGAAATGGGCAGACTGGGTGGGCCAAGCGGTCCTTATCTGCCATCAAATTCTATGTTTCTATGTTTACCTCACTCACCAGCAACTCTACGTCCCATCTGAAACCTTCCACCAGGTCCGCTCCAGCCCGGCGTATCCTCCGACTCTGAACCGCCCGAGGTGGGGCCGCCTTAGCCCTAGTGCTCTGTCTACAATCTATTGCACCAGGCTGGATTCAGAGGGGTGGCCAAGGTAGAGGAGGCCTGATTTTAGGGAGTGTGGTTGTGGCTCTGGAGGAGCCTTCGCCTATCCCTGAGACCAGGGATTTTCTCTGTTTAGTTTCCTTCTAGGGGTGTGGGCATGCAATGATGCCAGCACGGCTATTGCCATAAGCATCTGCCACACTTCTCCCCATAGCTGCTCCAGGTGCTAGTTGTACCTCCAGTCTCCACCAGTGGTCCCTACTGCACCGCAGATACCCTGGATCCTTCCCCAAGGAGAGGAGAGCAGTCCATCAGATGCTCAATCCTCTCCCTCCCCTGCCGACCCCCGGTGCCTGAGCTCATTCTCAAACTTGAGTCACCAGCGTGGCGTGAAGTGTGGTGTCCAGTGCCTCAACCCTCAGTGCCACTGGGCCGGCTTCTTTCTGGGCTCTTGAATAAACTTTTTTCACATTTATTACTTCCTTTGCCCCTGGCTTTTGCTTTACTATTCTCTGGAGTACTCATAATGCCAGTCTGTCACTTTTTCAGGGTCAAAAAGTGGTTATTATTTTTTTTATTTATTCCACATGATGTGACAGTATGCAAGAGGTGGCACTGCTGCACTGATGACTGGCTGGCAGATTTTATTTCTCACACTCACACACAGAATTATTTCACACACCACCTACACTAAGGGCGATGCTGCATGCGCTGCTGCTACCCACACAAATTCAGGAACCCTGCCTGGCCTAACCCTCTCTGACACAGTACTTTTTCCCCTTCAAGGATTTATTTTTTATTTATTCCACATGATGGGATGGAATGCCCTGCCCATTGAGCCAAAGCTTATACCCCACCGAGCGAGCACAGGGAGAAAGACGACAAATCACTGGCTTTTTGGGAGGGGGGGGTCACACAGACAGTATGCAAGAAGTGGCACTGGTAACTGGCTGGCAGATTTTATTTCACACACACAGAATTTATGTCACATACCACCTACGCTATGGACCGATGCTGCAGGCACTGCTGCAGCCAACAGAGAATCAGGAACCCTGCCTGGCCTAACCCTCTCTGACACAGCACTTTCCCTTCAAGGATTTTATTTTTTTTTTGTTATTTATTCCACATGATGTGAAGGAATGCCCTGCTCACTGAGCCAAATCTTATACCCAACTGAGCCAGAACAGGAAGGAAGATGATAGATCACTGGCTTCTGGCGGGGGGGGGGGTCACACAGACAGTATGCAAGAAGTGGCACTGGTGCACTGATGACTATCTGGCAGATTTTATTTCACACACACACACACACACACACACACACACACACACACACACACACACCACCAATGCTAAGGGTGATGCTGTATGCGCTGCTGCAACCCACATAGATTCAGGGAACTGCCTAGCCTAACCCTCTCTGGCACAGTACTTTTTCCCTTCAAAGATTTTTTATTAATTTATTCCATGTGATGGGATGGAATGCCCTGCCCACTGAGCCAAAGCTTATACCCCACTGAGCGAGCACTGGGAGGCAGATGACAGATGACTGACTTCTTGTGGGAGTTACACAGTATGCAAGAAGTGGCACTGGTGCACTGATGACTATCTGGCAGATTTTATTTCTCACACACACACACAGAATTATTTCACACACCACCTACGCTAAGGGTGATGCTGCATGCAGTGCTGCTACCCACACAGATTCAGGGACCTGCCTAGTCTAACCCTCTCTGATGCAGTCCTTTCTCTTCAAGGATTTTAAGAGAGCAAACCAGAGAGAAATAGGGCTGTGTCATCTGCGTACATGTGTATGGATGCAGGTGAGCAGGCAGATGGAAGGTAATTTTAGAAATATGAAACATAAGAGTGGTCCAAGTACAGAGCCTTGCAGTGATCAGAAAACCCCACTTTAATTAGAAAATAGTTGATAAATGAAAGGATTTCCAGAGTGTGGAAGGTGAGGAGGAGCACAACTGAGGGGGTACACCCCAAAATTTCCAGCTATCCAAGTGCAGGGCCAGTTTTAGACTTTTGGGAGCCCACAGCAAAATAAGTCATGGGGCCCTTATCCAACCCACCTTGACCACATTTTTTACTCTGTCCCATATTCATGACATTTTATTTTCAATACAGTCTTTGACATACTCCTGTTTTTCAAGGGGGTGGTAGCAATGTTAGTCCTTTGGGATCCTATGCCCAGCCAATCCATGTTTGTTTATGGGCCTCTGATTGACTGGGCCATACCATGGTGAATAATTTCATGACCTTATGACACCCCATCAGAAGGCTCTACAGGGCCTAGTAATTCCCTTTATTGCTGTTTTACTTTAAATATAACAATAATTTTAAAACATTTTAAGTAAGGTGGCACTCTAGTTGGGCCCCCATGAGCAGGGCCCCCAGCAACCACAGGGTTTGCTGGTGCCTAAAACCAGCTATGGCCAGGTGGACCAGTCTGATTCTGTGAATTCCTCTAATTGTACTAAAATATCAAAGAAAAACGTCATTTTCAAGTTACTTCTTAGATGTGCTCTCCTCCTAAAATCCCTGGTGAGTTCATTTGTGCATTGTAAGTCTGTTAAAATCTGTGCAAACTAACAATGGGTTCTGTGTAGCATTGTAATTCAGGCCCATTCACCATGATAGGTGGTGAATAGGGCCAAGTTACTTGTGGTGTCCTCTGGACAGCTGTGGATACACTAACAACCCTCGCTCACTGTGGTTCCCTCCAAGTCATTGACTGCACTTGTACTAGTGCATCTGTGCCACTGGTTGGAGTGGGGAATGACCACGGTTGGGCTGGCAGAGCCCTAAGACACTTGTGGTCTGCTGGCCCACTGTCAAGATATGTGTGTGTGTGTGTGTGTGTGGTTACACCTCCCACAAAGGAGTCACAAGTCTTTCCCTGTGCCATCACCATGGGCATGGTTATGACACAGAAAGAAGGGCAAGGGCAGCCAGTATAAAGAAGGCATTAGCATACATGTGAGCCAATGGGCATACACAGTGTCTCACTGGCACCCTCACCCCAGTCACAAGGCACAGCAACCCTCCCCCACCCAGGTGGAACTGTTGGAAGCAGTTCTTAAGAATGTCACTGGCTTGAAAAATGGAACAAAAATGACACTGGGGGGACAGCATAGGTGGTGCACTGCTGAGCAGTCACAGTGGCAGACAACACTAGGTAGGAGGGATCCACTGGACACCAGGGAGTTAAATAAACATCAGCATTTGAGGACCACTGGATCAGCATGGAGGACCAGCAAGGGAATGAAAAATAATTCAAGATATGTCACACAAGTGGACCATAAAGAAATTGTGTGGGAGTGGAGGATGACTGTGGTAGTAGTGCCGGGGGCTGGGGCTCTTTGCATGCCATAGGACCATGACACAGGTTATGTGCAATGAACAGCCCCCTGTACTTGTTGCATTCCACCTTACTAGGTGGTGCAAACCCCATTTACACGGTCAAACATTGTTAGATTGGAGGGGGTACAGAGGAGAGTAACAAAGCTAGTTACCAACATGCATGATAAGAGTTATGAGATGAGGCTGCAAGAACTGGACATGTACTCCTTGGAGTTGAGGAGAAAGAGAGGAGATCTCTTACTAATGCACAAGACACGTACAGATACTGAGCTAATGAATCAGTTAGACATGACCTATAATAGACGAGAATGTAAATTAAGAAGTCATACCCACCAATTGACACTAACATATCCCAGAACTAATAAAAGAAGATCATACTATACCCAGAGAATAATTCCACTATGGAATACCATTCCTAGTTCACTTTTAGAATGTAACAATCATGTTACATTCAAACAAAATCTTGATAGATTCCTATTGTAAATTCAGGGATGTTATACCAGCACGGCTGGAGACATACACACGTGGGCCTTGGCCTTCTGTATGCCTATTCTTTCCTAGTATGAAATCCTAGTATGAAACATCTGGAATATTCATTTGCATAACGAAGCTGGACAACTTACTGGCTTTGTGCATAGCCATATAGTGCGGTGGCAAAATGGGGAAGCCTTGGGTGCCCTGATATTATGCCACTGCACTTTGCAATTGTGTCAGTTCTCTAATTAAGCAATAATGCTCGACAGGGTGTGTGTCGTGCTGGGATAATGTCACGCCTCAGTGGGCAACGAGGCCGCAGGCCGAGTGCGTCCAACAACTGAGGCGTGACGTTATCCCAAACGACACACCCTGGAGGGCATTATTGCTATTATACAATGGCTCGTTGTTATACAGAATAAAAAAATAATTTTAAAGAATGTTTTTATTAGTGTGGAAAAATATTTTTGTTTCTTAAGAAGAGAAAAAAAAAACTCTGGCTCCAAAAAAACATCTAGCTCCAAATGATCATCTGCAGGTTCACAGTGTTGAGAATACACCCGTGATGTTGTACTGATTAACATCACGGGTTCAGCCCAAGACTGACCAATCAGAGTCCAGGATTTTTTCTTGCCATTGTATAATGTTTGTTATTATTCAAACACAAGGGGCACAGTTTTTAGCTGCAAAATGTTAAGGCTAAAAATTGGGACAAGTAGCCTCCCTGTTGTTCTACCACACTTTGCAGCTATTCTTGGAAGTCAGTCATAGTGAACGCGGGGGGAGGTTCTCCTCTGATTATGGCACAGTGCATATGAGGGGTTGCCAGATGTTAGTGCTTGCAGATGTTAGCACCTGAAGTGCAAGAGCCATGGAATTCTGCATCAGTCACATCATGCCGTGCCATGGAAGAAGTCATGGGACCGGCAATACTGCCTTAGTCATCCCCCCACCTGCTTGGCCCATATCATATGGCATGCATCTGAGATGAACTGCAAAACTTGTTGGTGCATCTCCTCTGGTTACTGTAGTCCTCCCACCTGCTCCACAATTATGTGTGGCTCGCTGGCACCCAGTGATTCCCCCATTGAGTGACATGTCCCAGTTTATGGTTGTTTATTTTGTAGTCCCATGTTGATCTTCATACCCCACCACCTCTGCTCCTAGACAGCACAGAGTGCACTGCTGACAGCCCTACAACCTACTTTTAATAGTTCTAAATCAAAGGCTGTCAATAAGCATCAGAGCCTGCTAATGCAAAAGGTTGCCATGCTGTGAGAACAGCCCATGGGCCATTTATATGGTGATCTCTCACCCCTTAACTGCACAGGAAAAGTGGAGTTAACACCCACATGATGAAATGCTGAGACCCCCTTTAAGCATCACTTGGAATGTTGAAAGCAAGAGATAGGTGCAAGAGTGCAATACAATCACTTTTGCACCCGTTCCCTGTGATTGAGAATCAGACCCAGGCCATTTTGATTATGTATTTTATGCACACAGTTCATTGTTTGTGATGTTGTAAAAGAGAATAAAGTAGGAATCCAGGATTCATTTGCTACAGAGACAGTTGAAAGGAAACTGAAAATCCTCCAGCTTACATGTTCTGCCATGTGCACTTCTAAAAACAGGGACTGTCGGAATTATTTTTTAAATTCTAGCATTGTAATTATACTGTGGCAATCTATATAGAATAAATGATGGATAAGTGTGGTATACAAGGAAATATACTCATGGAGTGGGCTAATCAGATAATAAAGCTTAATTATCTGATTAGCTCCCAAGATGGAAATATTTGCAGTTAGAAAATGGGTTGTAGAAACCCTGCTGTCTGATTGGTCGAGGGCACCCTTCCTCCAGCCAGTATCAGGCAACAGAGACCAGTAAATAACTAGTCCCGGTGCCTACCTTTTTACCAAAATCAGTGGGCTTTAGAATGTTGACATTTGAATGAGCCGCTATTGTTTTTTATGAAATGGGCATCATAAAATAGGAGCTGTGATTGGCTAGTAGGGATGTGATATTCATCCTGATGCACAGGAAAAAGGACCAGCAGTGTCCTGTGGGCATTGATCTAGATGATGTTGCCCACTCAGAACCTTAAGAAAACAAAACGCAGCCATCTTGTTTATGCCAGCAGTGGTACCAGCCTAACTGTAAAAAATAAAATAAGTACCTCTGACCACCTGTTCACTTCACCTCAGTCTTTCAAAATTTCTATGTTTTAAATCCATCTGCATGTCTCTTCGTGAATGCAGCATGTATGAAATGAAAAAAAAAAATGGAACAGCCACGATCTCTCTCTCCCAGCCCGCCCGCTCGCTCGCTCTTGAATGTTTCAGTTTTAATTCCATCTGCTTATTTCCTCGTGGGTGCAGCATGTGGGAGGAAAAAATAAACGAACAGTGGCGATCTCTCTCCCAGATGGCCCGCTTGTTCAGAATCCACTTCTTGGAAAAAAAAAAAAATGAACAGCCACGATCTGTCTCCCAGCCTGCCCGCTCATTCCGAATCCACTTTTTTGCTAGGTCCCAGCCCACCCACTCATTCAGAATCAACTTCTTTAAAACAGTAACAGAATTAAAAATAAAAAAGAAATTTTTCAGCTTAGTTGTCTCCATACTGCATTGTGGGGGGGGGGTGAATAATGCCATGACAACCAGACCTAAACTACAGAATCCTTTGTAGGACAAAATTCCTTCAGTCAAAAAAAAAAACACATAACACACTTAGGCGGAGGAACTATTTTGTTAAAACTGACACAAACACAATTGTTTTTTCCTACTAAAATTGGGAATTTTACCTACCAAATGCAGTTGCACTACAGATAGCCATTTCATAAGCACAATAAGCCACTCCAGTGTGTGTGTTAGACACTTTAACAACGGCTAGGAGGCTGGATGCACTCGGCCAATGGCCTCGTGCCTCACTACGCCTCCTAGCCGTGTGTTAAAGTGTCTAATGCACACCCTGTCATGGCTTATTGCTTACTTATCGCTTAGCGAGCGACACCGTGAATGATGCCCAGACCCCCCATAGTGCCATTTTCATTCCATATGTGTAACAAGCAAAACAAATGCTGTCAGTAAAGAAATGGACACCTTAGGATGCCTCTGGTTTGCTGCTTCAGCTCCTGCTTAAATCTCCTAATGCTGTTGCACGTGCGCTGATATCGCAGACACTCTCACTCCCATAAATGTAAAACTGCTGCCGACTGACAGCGGTACACGGGTGACCATGTTTTAAGAAGTATACGTCTGGAAACAGGATTACTAGTTGTACAGGAGACAGGGAGCAATTAAAATGAAAACAACTCAGGGTGGTAGTGGGACAATGAAAACAAAATGGGGGGTACAAACATGTCTTTAGCCGCTCACTCTGCCATTATCTTGATCTGCAATCCATGTTCCTAAGATTACAGTGCTGTTACTCACGGTGTCATCTCAACCACAGTGCCATCCATAAACACAGCTGACACATCTTTTGATTGCTTATCTAACAGACAGTCATTGCAGACTAAAAAAAGTGGCAGATAGGAAACTGCTTAACCAAGAGCAAAATTAAGAATGACCTCCTTTCCCTCACTCCTTACCTCGATGATCTTTACTAATGTCTGTTAATGGAAATCAGAGGTCAGTGCTGTTATTTTTGCTGGTGGGCGGGTGGGACATGGGAGGGGGATCTAGAGTCAGTAATCTCCATTAAACGTTTTGCCAGTGGTCTGGAGGGAATGTGGGAGAGGGATTTGACAGTATCCTCCACCCCCCCAAAAAAAAAACCTGTACTGTTGCTGTTCACAACTGCTGGATCACCATGCTTCCTCACAGCAGTAGAGCTACTCCTGTGTCCTGATCATGCTACTAATGTGTTACAGCACATCAGAAACAAAGCCAAAAAGGCTCACAGTTGGAGGGGAAGGCATGACAGAAAAGCAAGCAGACCAAGAACACAGCAGAATAGGCTGTTGAAAGAGCAGCTCCCTCTACTGGCAATTCTGCCAGTCATAGGGCTGTTTTACAACAAACTGTATTTTATTCATGTTTATTTAATTTTAGGTTATTGAAACTTTTTAAATTAAAAACAAAGCAATTACCCATTTTCTAAGCGCAATAATATCCTACCGAGTATGCAGAATTGGGCTCTACCAGACTTTCCAGGGGCTATAGGGCTCTCCAGCTGCAGCATTGGGCCTTATTATGCCCCTTGGTGGTCCAGTATAACCCAATACCACCCACCCTGTTGGGTATTATTGCTTAATCAGAGATGAGATACAGAGATAAACTACAAAAAATGTCAATAGTGTACTCAAAAATACCCTGAATTTATATATTAACCCAATAGGGCATGGTAGGTTGTATTATAATAGTAACCATTAATATATTGTTCAAACCACAGTTGTATATGAGATCAGTCCTTATAGGAAAGACAATGTTACCAAATTCTTTTGAAAACTCCAAGCGATTTGGGATCACGTCACTGGCTCTTTCATTATCGGCAGCAATGAAGTTTCCATCCAGTTGAGCCATAGTCTAAAAGAGGACGACTGTGTACCTTTACAGTTTTTAATGATGAGTCTTATGAAAGTTAGCGATACAAATAACAAGAATCTAAGGTGTACCTTATCAATGTGAGACAAATGAGATGTGTCTCCTCATATGAAAATAAATGCAGAGAAGGGGAAGGTCTTTCCCAATATTGTTTGACAGGGAGAATTATTTCTTTCTACATACAAGAGATAAACAGGACAAGATCATAACATATGAGGCAAACTCACTGATGTAGAGTAGCACCTATGACAAAAGGCAAACTCAGAAGAGCCCATTTCTGGAGTTTCTCAGGAGAGTAATAATAATGATACATTTGCCTTGGATTTCTTTTGCATATTAATAAGCATCATCCCAACATTTTGACCATTTTTCTGGGGAGATAATAATGCCAAGTTCATCTTGCCATATAAATTTGGCTGAGTTGGAAATAGAAGATACTTTTTTGTACACTAAGTCAGCCCCTTTTCTCATTTCAGCACCCTTCAAATATTTGAGATGAGTCTTGATCACCTTGAAATTCCTGACTGGCATCAACTATGTTACGTCAAAGAGCTTCTCTGATTTGTAGGAAGTGGAATTTGTGTATTTTCTATTTTGTTTAACTTCTTTAAATTAAAGAAGATGATTATTTGTTGGATTCAACAGCTCATTTACTTTTCCTATGTCAAATATGTTCAGGCCTATGTAGTCTAATGGTTTGTTATTAAATTGAATGCATGGGTTTTCCCAATAAGGGACCAAATTGTAGAGGTAGCGATATCAATTTCAGCAGAGTAGATTTTTTTTTTTCGCAGAACCAAATTGAAAATTGAATAGTAGGGTATTTTTTTAAGTGGGGGAATGTTAATGAGTAGTGGGACAGAGAGAGATAAAGGTTTAGCTAAGTTACTTTCTCTGATGGTACGTAATGGTAGGTTTTGTGAGTCAGAAGGTTGAAACCAAAAGGATGTTTGGTGCATCAACAAGGACCAGTAATATCCTTGCCACCAGGGTAAACTACAACTACCATATTTATGAGGAACCATATGTTTTTTAATGTTCAGTCAGGGTATTTTACTATACCAAAGAAAACTGGATATTAATCTACTATTTTTTTAAAACCAGGCTAGGTTGATAAAGGTGGGGAGCTTGCTATGAATACAAAACATCTTAGGGGAATCACCTTCTTAATGGAATTTATTTCCCCTAAAGTGGTAAATGTAGCTTGCCCCATTTCTCCAAGTATTTCTGAATTTTGGAAATTAAGGAAGAGTGGTTAGAGTCTGCAATTTTATTAAGTCAAATATAGACATACCTAAGTAAGTTTGATAACTAGAAGCCCGTGGTATATCAAAGGAGGTTGAGAGTCTAATTTCTTTAAATTTAGATGAAGTGTGCATTAGACATTCAGATTTATTCCAGTTAATCTGTAGGTCTTAAATAGCACCAAACTGTTGTAGAATAAGTTTCAAGTTACTAACTGAATAATGAGGCTGAGACAGGGTTAATAGTAATTCATCGACATAAGCTAAAACTTTTTGCCTTCCATCACTCCATGAATATTCAAAGTCTCTGTTTTTTTTTAAATCAGGGATTCTATAGCTAAAATAAAAAAATGGAGTGGGCAGTCTTTTCTTGTGCCTATACCAAGGTTCAAAGGTTTAGAAACAATGCCATTTGTTATTATAGCAGAGTTGAGCTTGCTATAAGTACTTAGTAGGAGGCAGTATAGTGCAGTGGTTTAAGGCTCTGAGCTGCCAGTCTGGTGACATCCAGCAGACCAATCAATCAATCAATCAATCAAATCTTTATTTAATCAGGCGAACATCATTGAGCATAGCTCATTTACAAGATGGACCTGAGTGGTCAAGAAGTGCAAGTGTTATTACATAGACAAGGGTATCATAAACAGTAATACAATGACAGGTGTAACAAAAAACAGTAATACAGTGACATAAGTGCTAGTATATAACAATATACATATGTACAAGGCATTAACACTTTTAATCTGTGAGACAGTAGGCAGTTGGCACATCAGAAATTAATATGTAGATTATAGGACCTAGCAGGCATTTTGAGGGTGAATCTTGATACTGGTACATGGGTTTGAATCCCACAGCTTCCACTTGCATACTGTGTGACCCTGAGCAAGTCACTTAACTTCCCTGTGCTCCCAGGTCGCTCCTGTAAAAAAGATTTCAGCTTAGTGTGCTACTCCTGGTTAAACAACTAAAAAAAAAAAAAATCCAAATTGTTAAATTTAACTCTACCCTCTCAGATAAAGCAACCATAAACATTAGTGTGCCACAAGAGTCTATTTTAGGACCTCTGCTTTTCACCACATTCATCAACAGAATACCTCTAACCTCCTGCAGACCACCTTCCTGTTATACACGGATGACATTGTCCTGTACAGGAGTGTGAAAACTGTTGAAGAGATCAACCAAAGTCTCTCCCAAGTGCCTGTTGAGACATAAACTTGTCCTAAACAAATCTAAGACCCAAGACATGCTATTTGTATCCATTATGAAACTCAAAAACTCCCAACCAAAATTCATAGTCTCCTCCTCAAATGGCACATCTGTCGGGGTGGTAGACTCGTTTAAATATTTAGGTATAACACATGACCCGTTACTTAACTTCGATCTCCATATACAACTGACCTGCAAGCTGGTCAGCATGAAACTCGGCATTGCCTCCCGAACCAGCTATGTTCTTACCCCCTCAGCAAGACTTGCCATAGCACGAGGCTTACTCCTACCAACCCTCACTTATGCTGTTGCAACATATGCCTCTGTGGGTAAATCAAGCCTTAGGAAATGGGATGTTACCTACAACATCTGTCAATATGTGTCCTCCTCCCACCAGCTGAAACATCACTGCCTCCTTTACTCTGATCTGGGGTGACTCTCACCACAAGCATCAAGGTACTACACATATGGCTCCATCATTGATAACATTATCAGATCACAGATACCTAAGCCCCTGGCAACTCTCTTCCAAAACCAGACTTCCTGCTATGGTTTGCGATCGATGGACAATGCCCTTGTCCACAACCCCAGACACAATACCTCCAAGGGTGCGAGTGCATTTGCCTGTCACGCTTCCCAGTACTGGAACTCCCTCCCACTAAATTTACACCGAGCCTCTTCCCATGCCTCTTTCAAGAAGGCACTACATAATCATCTCACCACTTCCAGCGTATGTTCCTGTTTCAAACCACCTTAGCTTGCATATCTCTTCCTAACCTTCACTCCCCCTGGCCATTTCTGATCGCCCCACTTAACTCTCTACACTTGCTTCCTACCTGCGCTTACTACCCCTTCTCCATCTGATTCTTCCCTCTTATCTTGTCCCAATTTCTACTCTATCCCACCTTAGAAAATGGGCATGTAAAATCTTCCCTTCTGATTGGCCAGTTCCCTACCCAGAGCCCTGGTCTATGTGACAATAGAGCCCGGATCAGAAAAAGTGCCAAATGCAACTGGACTAATTACTGAAATGATGGGGCCACTTAGAATTTTCAAAGCTGACGTGCCACCATTGTTTTCTCTTGCTTAGTGGGCGAGTTGGCAGCCTGTCATCCCCGGCCCCCATTCAGACTTATTTTCATTTAAATAAATGACTACAACAGCAGCCACACATTTTTAAAATAAAAGATACAAGAAGTTGCCAGTCCGATACGCTTTATCTAACTGGCGGTTTTTAAAAGGGCAGCGCGCGCCTCTCAGTAGCAGCTGAACTCACAAATGCTACGTGCCTGCACTGCTTGCCGTTCAACTGCTATCTCCCAAAAACAAATTAAAAACTGCCAAGAAAGCCTTGTTACACCCCACTGCCTCCACAAAAACTGAACAAACTTACCAGCAATCAGCCACTGTAACGTTAAACAGCATGAAATGTTTTGCGATCGTTCGCGCCATAGTTCGTTTTTCTGCAGTACACAGTAGTGCTTCTTAAGAAACTGCTCTGCCTCTCAACTCATTTCCCCATTTTGCCCTTTTGCAGATAACCCCCATACTTTACCAAGCCAGCAACTTTAAGCCTTGTGTGTGAGTGTTGGGGAGGTAACCATGACAGGCAGCTCCAATAGAACAAAGTCCTAAACAGCACAGCATTTTAATGCAGGCAGAGGAACTATTTTCTTACAAATGAAATCAAACACTAAGAGTTTCTAAGAGTTTCAACAGATAAACATAATTTTTTTTTGCAAACAAATAACACAGTTGCCCATTTTCTAAGTGCAGTAATACCCTCCAGGGTGGGTGGTATTGTGTTATACCGGACATTCCTGGGGCTATAAGGCCCTCCGCCTGTGGCGTCGGGCCTCATTACGCCCCTGGGCGGTCCGGTATAGCACAATACCGCCCACCCTGGAGGGTATTATTGCTTACTTCTTCTCTAGCTTCCCTACTTCCCACCATACCCTATATTTTCTACTACACCTATCCTGTACTGACTATTATATAGATTATAGTCATCATTGTATTATCCTTCCCTATTTTCTGCAATATACTCCTAGTTTTGATTTAGAGTATAGCTACTAGTATTTTTGCTGTACTTTCACACTATGTATTTTACCTTGTTTTTCACCTGCTGACATTGTTCATATGCTCTGCCATTGTCTGCTATGTACTGTAAATTGTTTCCTGTTGTTGCTCTGTACCCTTCCGGGTCATGCCTGAAAATAGTCATTGCTATGGCTAGTGCACCTACCCGGTAAATAAAAACTAAATAAATAAATAAATTACAAACATTAGGGGCAAAGTTGTATTGTTCCAACACTTTAAGGAGAAAAGATCATTCCAGGGTATCAAACACTTTGTTAAAATCTAGTGACAGGAGTGCAGAGGGAGTGTTAAGTTTTTGGAAGCCTAGAAAATAGAGAAGCGTCTTCTCACATTATCAGAGGAGTTCCTTCCACTCATAAAACCCCTTTGTTCCTTGCCTATCAAATTTTGTATTCCATTTTGTATTCTATTGGACAGAACAGTAGCTGATATTGTGTAATCTACATTAAGTAGAGAACTCGGCCTATAACAGGAACACTGAAGCTAATTTTTTTTCTTTTTGCCAAGGAGAGAAATAATTTTATTTATTTATTTTTATTTACTTGCTTTTGATAACCGGGTAAGTGCACTAGACAAAAACCTGCCTATTTTAAGACATGACTCAGGAGAGTACTTTACAGGCAACAAGAACATTACAGTAACCAGGATTACAGAAGGTATGACTTTAGTATATTGCAGGCAGTTACAGTGTTACAAGATCAGTGATGGCAGGGATTAATACAGTAGTGCAACAACATTACAATAATCAGGATTACAGAAGGTATGACTTTGGTATATTACAAGCAGTTTTGGTATTGCAAGTTCATTGATGGCAGAGATTAAACCAATAGTGCATCAACAACATTACAATAATCAGGATTAAAGAAGTTATGACTATGGTACATTACAGTAGAGATGTTGTGAAACTGTATTTTGCCGGCAAAATTCCTGTGAAATCAGCAATTTCACCGTGCAAAATATTTTGTGAAATTTACCCATTACGCAAAATATTTTACCGGGTGCGAAATGCAGAATTTTGTCTGCAAAATGCGAAATTTTTCATTCCGTAGGCGAAATTTCACCTTCCGTAGGTGAAATTTCACCTTCTGCAGGTGAAATTTCACTTCCGTGGGTAAAATTTCACCTTCCACAGCTGAAATTTCACATTACACAGGCAAAATTCCAAATTTTGCTTCTGTGAAAAATTTTGCGAAATGAGCGAATTTCACGAAATATTTTGCATAATGATATTTGCCAGTTTCTCACATCTCTACATTACAGGCAGGTTACAGCATTACAATAATATTGGCAAATAATAATGGCAGAATTCATTGAGGTATCAAGGGAACCATCCTGAAATGTTTCCAAATAATAAGTACTTCGTAACTTTAGGGATTAAGGGCCAGATATTCAAAACTTTGCGCTGGGCAAAAACCATTTGCACAGGTTTAGAGCGGGATTAGCGTGGGTCTGCCATATTCAAAAGGCCAAATAGCGCGGCAAACTGCATTAGCACCGGCAAAATTATAATGTATGCAAGGGGCAAACTGACATGAATACAGGCGCAATGCTATATTCAGCAACTAGCGCCGTGCTAAGTGGTTTTGCGCGACTTAGAGCGACACTTAGCGTGGTGCACATTACCGCCCAGGAAAAGCTGGTCTTAATCCTGGGCAATCAGCTTTTTATGCGACATTATGGTTTATGCCGCGTTGCGCCGGGTTTAGCGCGGTTTTGCGCTAATTTCAACAAATAAATATGACACATAGATAAAGCCAAACATAGAGGAAGCATGTTGTTAACTGATGGCATCACAATGATGCCATCATCTGTCACCAGTCCCAGCCATGCCAGGCAGTAAGTGGTGACCCTGCCACCAGTGAACAGCACGCAGTGTGGGCTACACAGCACACACCTGTGGACCACAGTTCCGTGGACACCAACAGATGCCAGCACACACATGCAGCACTGTGGGCATGGAGGATGTTGAGGGGAGCATATATGGGTGGCTAGGTTGTGTTACAGATCAGGTGTGGCCACAAGGCTGGGACACATCATGCAATGTACATGGGTCAGTATTGGGAAAACCCCAACACCAGTGTGCCTTTTGGATAATATATGCCCCCCCCGGCCACATACCTCACAGCTGTACAACTGCCATAGCACACAAAGCCAGGAATGTACATGTCACTGTGAGCATCCATGCCACAGGTGCAGCATCTGTGGGTCACACAACAGCGTAACAGTAATGTCCAGTGTCAGAAAACATCCGAGGTTGGGCGCTCACTGTGTATAGTGCAGTCATCATCACTGCCCTACACACCATAGGCATTGCTGTGTCCACACTACTGGCCCCTTGCTACTGTAGTTTCTGCTGTGCACTGTAGCATGCCCTACAATGTGACAGTTGCATGCAGCACCACCACCACCTGTGCCTATGGTGTCCTGTCCCTGGGGTATAATATGCTATGCTATGCTGTACTGTTTACATGTAGCCTGCAGCTATCATCATGCACTGCCAGACTGACCTACAGGTGGAGCTGCGGTTGGACCTGGTCAGCCTGTACTTCCAGACTGACCTACAGGTGGCTCTGTGGGACTCTGCAGTAAAGCTGGGCAAACTGCATGCAAATCAGGGTATAATGAGATACTAATCCGGTTGTTTGCCCAGAGACTATGTAAGTAGGCTCATTTGCATGGCACTTTTGAATATGGCACATTTTAGCCCCGGCAAGCGTGGTTTGCTCTGGGCTAACTGCTTAGCCCGCTAATGCTGCTCATGTGTTAGCGCGCGCTAACGGTACGGGAATATTATACAGTTTTGATCACTGTTCTTTCATATCTGCTGCTTCCTGCAGCTGTACTGAGTCCATGCATTTGCTAGCACACATTGGCCACGTAGTTCGCCCGTACCTGCCCTCATGTTGCTGTGTACTGTGTTGTTGTTGTGGGTTGCACTTCCTGGTTGCTTTATTCAGTGCTGTCTTATTCCAGGGCTATTTTTGCCCTGCACTCCCAACCCAGTTTGCATGGCCTCATTACCATGCCATATTCGGAAGCTGTTTGCCCTGGGCTATTCCTTTTGAATATAGCGTGCTCTGTGCTCCGGGCTAAGTTTGCCCGCTGGGCAGTGCTAATTTTGCCCCGGGGCAAAGTTTTGAATATCTGGCCCTAAGTGTTTATAAATTTCAATGGAAAAAACATCTGGGGCCCAATATTCAAAACTTAGTCTTGGGGCAAAATTAGCACTGCATGGTGTACAAAAATAGCTCTGAACCATTTGCACGCTATATTCAAAGTACTAGCCCAGGGGCTAACCAGTTGAATATAGTGTGCAAACAGGGCTGAGAGTGCAGTGCAAAAATAGCCCGGCAAATAGGACAGCTCTGAATATAGCAACCGGGAAGGCCAAACTGCAACAGAAGTCCAGTACACACAGAGGTGGAGTAAGGCAGAGTTGCAGTAGGTGGCCAATGTGTGTGATAGCAATGAAGTGGTGCACAACAACTGCAAACAACATTGCAGGCCAAACACAGCAGAACTGTGCTATGGTTTTGATAGGTTATCCTGGTGCAAGCACATTAGCCCAGCACTAACACGTTTGCCCCAGACTAACACATTAGCCTGGGGCTAAATTTTGCTATATTCAAAGCTCCTAGGCAAATGAGCCTACTTAGGCAGTCCATGTGCAAACAGCCACATTAGCATCTCATCATGGCTCACTGTGCATACATTATCATGTAGTTTGGCCGGCTCTATTGCATGGTGCACACAGTGCCACCTGTATGTCAGACTGTAACTACAGGTCAGTAGCCGCATGCTGTCTGTCAGACATGAACAACAGTGCAAGAGTTGCAGGCAACGTGTGTACAGAGCAATATAACCTGATGGTCTATTGTATACCTATCAACTGTCCCTGATGTCCAGGGATGTCCCTAATTATGTCTCTCAAGTGTACTCTGTCCCTCCCAAACAATGTGTTGCTGTGACCAAACAGTGGGGGTTGTAGGCACAAAATAATGTCAAACAGTACAGGTACAGACTTGTACAGCCTTAGTAAATGCAGTTTACACTGAGCCCCGCAATCTACCAACTTCCCGAGTGGATATCACAATATGTGCAGATGTGCCCCTGATGTTTTAAGCCTTGTCCCTGAATTATGATGCAGAAGGTTGAGAGGTATGAATGGAGGCTATGGTCTGTGTTTCGTTTATATGTTGATCCTGACCCAGCTCACAATCTGGAGTCCCTGTGCTTGTTGCTAACATTTATGTATATCATCCATGAAAGAAATGAAGAGGTGGAGAGGTCCTGTGGTTTGAGCCCACACGTAGATAGCAGGAAATCCAGGTTCAAATCCCAGCACAGCCAGCTACTGACTGTGACTGTGAGCAAGTATCTTGACCTCCTTGTGCTCTGCCACAGTATTATGGCAGCAGAGGAATGTGGCATCTCTAGTGGAAAAGGGTGGTCTGCGTTGTTTGTTCTTACCTTTTCAATTATTGCACAGTCCTGTAACCTGCATACAGTTGATTCATCATTGCATCCTGTGGCAGCATAACTGAAGGAAATATTGTACCTCTCAGCATTAAAAGTCATAACACTGGCCTATGACAATTCAGTGCAAATGGCCAGAATGTGTAGCACTTTCTTAGTTTAAAGAATAATGTCTTCAAACAATGAGCCCCGTATAGTTAGCATTTAGGAATGTTAGTATAAGATCAGTTCTATGAGAAAATAGTGTTTTTCTCCAGAAATAGCTATAATAGTGTTAAGAACAGCAGTAGAATATTCAAAGCAGTTGGGAGGTATGGTCTAGTGGCCCTTCCCTCTCCCTGCTCCCTGACACAGTCCGTATTTAATTGAGATCATTTTCACTGGTAGTCTAGTGCACCCCCACTCCAATCCCCGACACAGTCTGTATTTAATTAATGCCATTTTCCCTGGTAGTCTAGTGCCCCCCCACCCCAATCCACGACACGTGTTGTACTGACACCCCCCCATCTGTCATGGTAGTCCACTCCCACCCCAGCCCCAATCTCCCATGATCAACATGACATTATTCCTGTGGTCCAGTGGACTGCCCCATTCCTGATTCCCCCTTACAGTGCAATTCCTGAATACCTGGTGGTCTAGTGGACCCCCCCGAAGGGTCTACCACCCCGCTCCACCCCATCCCATACCCAAGCCGGCAACTAGCTCAGCCCACCGCACACTTCCATGCCCAGTTTTCGACTGAGCTTTGAATGAGCACATACATATACAGTAGGATATAGTGCACCCCGAGCAGGGGAATGGCACAGCCCAAGAATTTAGAATGTTGGGCACCTGAGGATTCCATTCACTTACGGCAGCTCTCCAGTTACTACTTAGCAGTGCCATAAGTGCTACGCACAAATACAATCAAAAAGCAATCACATATCTACAATAATAATAAACTGCTTTACTTTCCTATTCGATATTCAGAAAAGGGATGTATTCCATGGACCTAAAAGGACTCCCAAAATATTCGGATCTTGTTGTAGGTAGTCGCAAGGTGCTTCACAGGTGCCACACGTCTCACAGAAGTCATTCCTCTGTGAACTGAAGCTAGTATACAGCGAGACATATGCTCTTTGTCTTTTTCTTTTGGAAGGCAGAGAACCAAACTGCCAACAGGAAACAGACCTTAGTTAACTAATGAAACCTGTTAACCTGCAGTCACAGATAATTGATAAATCAGCATATAAAATCAGTGTGACTGATAAATCAGCATATAGTTATACATATCAGAGTACAATGCAGCAGAAAAGGGAGAGAGAGAGAGAGAGAGAGAGAGAGAGAGAGGTCCACATAGGGGATTTTACTGAAAAATAGACCTTTCTCCTAGCATGCAGGATAAGATTCTCTCTCCGGAGCAGTGCTTCTGGGTAGGTCCCATTGACAATGTTGGAGCCAACAGAAAAGGAAATTATGGTAAGTATGAAGTTAATTTCTTCTTTCTATAGCGCTCCACATTGTCAATGGGTAATCCTCATTACAACTGGGTTCTAAGAAGCAGTACCCAGAGAAAAACCAGGAAGGGGGAGAAGATCATCCTATACACCACACACTTCAGATTTACTTGCAAACTGCTGCCTGCAGTACTCTGTGTCCAAAAGCTGTGTCTGGGGTGGACTGGAAGATTCCGACTACTAGCTGTACCAGGACTCAGGTGCTGCTGGATGCATTCCAGAGTGGGTTTCTGACACAGTGTGTCCTAGAACCCACGAGGGAGAGGGCCATACTGGACCTGGTCCTGTCTAATGGTGCGCATGTCCAAGAAGTAAAAGTGGAAGCACTACTTGCAGGAAGTGACCCCCACACAGTGTGGTTCCACTTGGACATGAGCAGGGAAAGGATTAAGATCAAAACAAGGGTTCTTGACTTCAGGAGAGCAGACTACAGTAGGATGGGAGAGATTCTGGGAGGGCATCTCGCTGGAATCAGGAAGGAGATGCAGGTGGATCAGAAATGGGCCATAATCCAGGAGGGGCTGTTGGCAGCCACTAACATGTGTGCCAAACTCCAGGGCAAAACATCTAAAGCCAGAAAACCCAGCTGGTTTGATAGGAAGGTAGCCCAGGCTGTAAAGGATAAGAAATCAGCTTTTAGGAAATACAAGAGCACCCAGAAAGAGGAGGACAGACAGTAGTACTGTGCCATGACAAGTGAGTCTGGCGGAGCAGTCCATTAGGCTAAGAGAGAGATGCAACTGGCAGAGGGGGTGAAAACAGGTGAGAAGGCTGTCTTCCAGTATATCAAGAGGAAGAGGGATATGAAGGATGGGATAGTCTGGTTGAGAAGTGAGAAGGGTGGGCAGACGTAAGTGAAAAGAATGTAGAAGTACTTAATGAGTACTTCTGTTCAGTCTTCACTAAAGAAAAAGATTGTCCAGTAGATCAGTGGAGGAAGGGGACAAACAGGGTTGGTGGTGACACAGACAGAGAGATTGAGGTTGACAGGGTGAGTAAGGGTAACAAATCCCTTGGACCAGATGGCGTACATCTGAAGGCTTTGGGGGAGTTGGCGGATATGTTGGCGGGTCCCCTAGTGCACCTGTTTAACACCTCGCTGGAGTTGGGGAAAGTACTCCTGCACTAGAGGACAGCACATATAGTGCCGCTCCACAAAAGTGGGCTGAGGGACAACCCTGATAAACTACAGACCAGCCAGTCTGACCTCAATAGTGGGAAAACTCATGGAAACCGTAATAAAAAATGGAATTAATGTTAAAGGAAACGATTGTGGCATATCTTGAGGCCAGCGAGGCACAAGACCCAAGGCAACATCATAGGTATCATAGGTAACTACAAGCTTAATTAGGCTGTCGCCCATTCTAGCTCACCAGAGAAGTGTATATTACATCCGGTACCCCTCAATGCCCCAAATTAAGCAGTAGTTGTCAAGTTTGTTCTTAAATTCTATCATAGTTTTACTCCCCACAGTTTTAAGTGGTAGGGAGTTCCAGAAAGACACCGCCCTCTGGCTGAACCATAGGGCTCTCTCTTTCCTATGATAGTTCTCTCCTCTTAATTGCAGACAATGTGATCTAGTACTATTGCAGACTATGTGATCTAGTATTATAAATGGTGTCCATCATCCCCAAACCCAAACAATTCCACAAGGCATGGTTATCTAACGCACCAAAGACTTATTTATTTATTTAGCTTTTGTTGACCAGGTAGGTACACTAGACAAGTTATATGCCTATTTTCAGGTACGTTCCGGGACAGTACAGTGAAAAAAAAAAAGGTTCAAACAGAGTACATAACAACAAGAGGGACAATGTACAGAGTAACAAAAGAGCCAGGTGAGCATAGATAGTCTACAGTAAGCAGTAATAGGTAAAATATATATATATATACTGTATATATACACACAGAATAAAATAGGCTAAGTCATTCAATAGCAATAGCAGTAATTACAGTGAGTGAGTGACCCTTTTATCAGAGCCACAGAAACAAATAATTCCTGAGCAGATAAACAAACAAATCACATGCTTCCCAGAGTTAAAGGACAGTAGGCAGCATAATTAGAGCCTGCAAGGAAGTACCCCAGAGTTGGGTGGGACCAATTTAGAGACCTGGTTAAGGTGGCTTGGGACACCCACACACAGAGGCCAGGTTCAAGTGGGAGGGACTACACACATATCACCACGTAATCTTCTATGCTGAAGAGAAAACAAACCAAGTTCTTCCATTCTGTTTTTCGTAGCTGAGATCTTTGATACTCCTAATCATTTTAGTTGCCCTACGGTGAACACTCTCCAGGGTCTTAATTTCTGTTAGTGTGCCTGGTGATCAAAGCTGGGCACAAAATTCCAGGTGTGGTCTGGCAAGGGAAGCATAAAGGGGCATAATAACTTCTTTTTCTTTATAATGGATATTCCTCCTAATACTATTAAGTACAGAGTTGGCCCTCATTGCCATTGCATTACAATGATTTTTTAATTCCATATTACTAGTTATATATATACACCAAGATCTTTCTGCTGCTCTAAACTTTTAAGGGGTTTCCCTTTAAGATAATAGTTTGCCCTAGAATTTTTCTTCCCCATGTGAATCACTCCACACTTTTCAATGTTCAGATCTAATTTGTGCATCATAGTTCAACTCTCGAGTCTATCTAATTCCACCTGTAACAATTTGCTGTCAGAATTTGTGTTAATAATTGACCCCAGTTTTACATCATCGGCAAATATTATTTTTATACTTGCTTTATTTTGGTAAGCAGAGAACGTATACAGACAGATACATCCATGTCAAATATTTGCACCCATGCAGAGTGCCCAGTGAACATTGCAACATCCATTGATCAATTACAGCTGTTAAAGTGTGTAACACAAACAAGAACATGAACAAAACCCAAAATATCAATATATTACCAGGTTGCAAAATATTACTAAGTGATCACATTTCAATAAAGAAAATATTGTATATCAACTGTCAGGATGCTAGATACAAGCATGCAAGGATGCTAGATACATCAGCATTAGCCAGGTTTATCAAGAGTATTAACTAAACGTGTCCCTGCGTTCATAAAAGAGAAAGCTAAATCCAGAAAAGAGAAGTTGACTCATTAAAAGCTATAAAAAAATAACTGGGAAAGGGACCTTCGCCCTCTTCCATGACCAGTCTCCCCCGCCCAGGAACCCAGCCCTCTCTCTCTCATCCCCCAGCTGTCCCTCCCCCCACGTCTGTCCCCTGCCCAGCCAATGCCACTGGTGTATGGGGTTAGGCTAGCCCCTCATATAAAAGCCATCTAGTCCATCTATTTTGATATAGGTGGGAACTGCTGTCTAAGATTAAATGTCAGCCTTTCAAGCCACTGAATGGTTTCTACTGCACTAAACTAATCTGATAATTCAGGTGGATCCGACTGCAACTATCTTTTGGTAATGGCTTTTAATGCGACAATCACTAGGATAAACCAGAGGTACTTCATCTCCTTGCCATGAATGCCCTGTGATACAATTCCCAAAAAATAAATGCTCCGGACCTAGGGGCATCTGAACATCAAATATCTGGGCCATATGTTGGCCAACCTCAACCCAGAAGAATACAATGCCTGGACAAGACCAAAGAATATGGGCTTGGGATTCATGTCCTTCACCACATCTGTGCCAGCAGTATGGCCGGACTCCAGGGTTACTATTGGCAGCATGGGCAGGCACTAAGAAAAAATGGGTCCTTACCTTCCAACCAAACTCTCGCCACATAGGCAAGGTTGAGGTGCTCCAGGTACTCCTCCACACTAAAGACCACTGTAGGTCCATGAGGGAGACTATGAAGTCCTCTTCCCATTTATGTTTAATATAATGAGAAGAGAGGGAGAGGTCATATATATAATTGGTGTATATCAGGGATATAGCATGTTCAGCATTGAGTGAATTCCAGATTCTCTGAAAAGGGATGCTGTCTATCCCTTCCTGTATATATGGGCCGAGTCTTCTCATCTGTGTGGACAAAAAATCCTGTAACTGATAGTACCTGAATCTATCAGCCGGATCCAGTCTGAATTTTTGTTGCGTAATCTCAAATGTGAGCATCGTGGAGTCCAAAAGTAGTTGAAAGGAAGAGTGCAAGCTTCTTTTGGACTGCCTCAGATACCATCCATCATATGCCGCTGAGGCAAAATGTGGGTTGTAGGCCCATCATCGAAACCACCAGAGTTGCTTTTTGGTATTTCCCCTTGAGGTCCCTCTCCTCCAGCCCTCCAAAACCACAGCAGTGCCTGTGTAATTCGTGGTACCACTGAACCTTCTATCCTGAAATATTATTGCTTGGAGGGGAAGGTCTCTATGTTCCCTGAGATCTATCTGTTTCCAATGTGAATTATAGTTTGGGTTTCCCCAAAGTAGTGTAACCCTCATCTGGGCAGTAGCCCAATAACCCTGCAGATGGAGGAACGCCATACCACCCTTATTCTTTGGGAGAAACAAAAGAGCCCTCCTCATTCTACGTTTCATGGAACCCCACAAAAAAAAAGCCAAAAACATACCTTGCCAAACCTCAAGTTCTATCTGGGGACTGTACATGGGACACATTGAAATAAGTTGAGAAATCAAGGCGGGGCACTCATCTTCAAGGCCTGAGTTCTGGCATGTAATGTAAGTGGTAACAACGACCATTGCCTAAAACCAGCCTTTAATTGATTAATCAATCAATGGGGGATAATTTAGTTTGAACAATTGAGGCGTCTCCACTCCTACCCGAATCCCCAGGTATGCAATGGCAGACATATCTCACCTCATAGGAAACCTTTGTCGAACTTCTATGGGTTGGGTATAGTGGAAACACAAAACCTCCATTTTGTTTTTGTTTGATGTATATCCTGAGAGTGCGGAAAATTCCTCAATCTGCTGAAATACTTCGGGAAGAGAGGTCCCAGGCTCCATCAGATATAAAAGAACATCATCGGCATATAATGCCAGTTTATGTTCTTGATCCCCAGTCGAATCCCCTTCACCTCCGAGTTATGCCTTATGCTTTGGGCTAGTGGCTCTATGTAGAATGCAAATAATAGCGGAGACAGGGGGCACTTCTGTCTGGTCCCCCGTCCCAAGTCAAAAGTTCCAGAAACAGGTCCTTTTGCTCGAATATAGGCACTAGGGGTCTTATAAAGTCAGAGCAGAGGCCAGACAAACTCCTGCGGGAACCTAAATCAGGAAAGGACCAAGTGCATAAAGGGCCACGATACTTTATCAAATGCCTTTTTGGTGTCGAGACTCAGAAGAAGGGCAGGGGTTGCTGTCATGCTAATGTGATCAATAACATGAGTTGTCCTCCGTAGATTTTCTTGGGCATGGTGGCCTGAGACAAAGCTGGTTTGATCAATATGAATCAGGTTAGTTAGGAACTGCTGTATGCATCGGACTATGACCAATGGCAATATTTTATAGTCTGTGTGTAAGAGGGAGATTGGACGGTAAGAAGCGCATTGAGTGGGGTCCTTCCCCGGCTTGGGCAGCACAGAAAGTATAGCTCTATTCCACAAAGGTGGGACCTGCTTCCCCTCCTCCAGCACCCCTCTATACACTCCTAAGAGCAGGGGCTGTAACAATCCAACAAAACTTTTATAGTATTTAGTGGGAAGGCCATCCTAGCCCGGGCATTTCCTCGTTTTAAGTCCGCCAACCTCCACCTTTACCTCAGCCATCGACACAGCAGAAAGCAAAGCCTCCCCCTGTTCTCAAGATAGGCTGGACAATTGTACACTATCCAGAAACTCTTGGACCCTCTTTCAGCTGGGGCAACATCTGGGTTGCATAACTTTGAATAATAGGCCTGAAAGGCCTCAGCTATGTTCTGAACCCCATGCACCAGCTCGCCACGGAGTGGGGGCCATATGGCAGAAATTGTGGCCCTGGCACGGCACGCTGGATCCAAAGCTGGCTGGCCAATAATCATAGTGATCTAGGCCCCCCCCCCCATCGTAGTACCTCTGATGCAGAAAGAGGAGCTTCTGCTCTACCTGATAGTCTAGCAGGTCTCCCAGCTCCTTCTTAAAATCCTTAAGTTGCTTTGTGCGGCCCCTATTAACCTTCATTTTTTGTTGGTCTTCCAAAATTTTGATCTGGGTAGCTAATCTGGATTTCCTAGCCTCCCTCTCTCATTTCTTCCTCATTGCTATTTCAATAAACTTGCCATGCAATACTGCCTTGCATCCCACAGAATTGTCTGGGAGGTATCCTATGCGGGGTTTTCCTCTAAGAATGTATTATAGGTCTCAGTAATTGCCTCTTGTACTTCCCGGTTTCAGAGCAATGAGACGTTAAGGCACCAAATGGTGTTTCTACGGATGTCTCGCAAGTCCAGTCACATGAACAGGTGTGCATGGTCAGACAGTATATAGTCCCATATCCAGGCATCCTGAACCCTATGCATCTCCTCCCTAGAGACCAGGAAATAATCGAGTTGGGAGTACATCTGATGGGTGGCCGAAAATAAAGTATAATCCCTCCTCTGCCCATTCAGGCTCCTCCAGACATCTGCCAACCTCAGCTCTCCCACCAGCCTATGGACCCTCCTCGCCACCTGATGCACTCTCCTTGGGATCAGGGGAAGTTGTGTCAAGTCGAGGGTTAAAGGACAGATTCAGATCCCCCCCCTCACCACACATAGCACCACTCTCTCTCTCTCTCTCTCTCTCCAATCATGTAAGGTAACAAAAAAGGAACGATAGTCCTGAAAGGCTGATCTCGACAGAAAGTACACCGAGGCCAAAGTAAGGATTATGCCCCTAAACTTCCCCTTCAGAAGTGCATAATGGCCCTCCTTATCTAATAGGGTATCTATCTTTTCAAACTGAGTCTTGGCAGGAACTAAAACAACTGCCCTCCGCCTCCTGCCATTTCTATAAGGGGCCACCGCTATGTCACTAAACCCAAATTTTGTAACTTGGCATGTTCTTGTGCTGATAAGTGTGACTGGCATGTTCTTGTGCCAATAAGTGTGTCTCCTGTAGATAAAAACAAATTGGAAGAGGTCTTCCATAAATAACTCAACACCTTGCTTCTTTTAACAGGGCTAGTGAGCCTGTTTACATTGTATGAACATATAACAGTACCTGAATTAGCCATTTTGCTGTGGGGTTGTCAGTAATTGGAAACATCTGAACATGAGTGTTCCATGTTGGAACCTACATTCATACAGTTGTGAGGTACATTTTAATAACCTCCTTGGACCACTTGATACCTGGTGAAACCATACGAAACTATTTATATGTAACCCCCTTGTTCCCAGGGGTTACTAGAATCCCAGTTAGAATCCGTGGCAGACAGGGGAAGGCAGCTTGTGAAATGCCAGGTAAATGGGTTTCACGCTGTCATGCTCTGTTTTCCATCTCAGCTGAGCTGGAGTGATGATGTAATCTTAGAACTCTCGCAGCGGCATAAGCCACACTCTGGCAAGCAGTTGCCAGCTAGAGTAGAATGTTCAGTAGTCTTGGAATGTGAATTCCAGGAGGAGGCTGCAGCTTGCTGTGCAGCTTCTCATTTAGCTCTGACAGAGCTACCTCATTAGTTTTGGGTAGTTTGTTCTCACCCTAGAAGAAGAACATAGAAGACAGTGTCTGAAGTAGTGGAGACCTTGTTAAGTGGGTTTTCCTTTGCCCCATCCCAGGAGGGATGGGGCGATCTTCAGGGTTCAGGGGCAATCCCCTCAATCCATTCTGTCTGGTGAAGCTGCCTTGGACATCTTCATTTGTTGTGAGTACAACTTTTCTTCTGAGTAAGCCCAGGAGGGCACCTGCAATACCTAGGGGAAAATATCTCTGACTAAGGGACTCTGTCACCTAGACTTTTTGTGTTTAAAAGTGTCTGCCTATGTTGGAGTCCAGTATGTGACCATCCAAGTACAGAACTTTTAACTTCTGACACCTCAGAGGTGTGTGTAGTATGTTAAGTGTGAAATACATTTCAAGACAGCAGCTGCAGTTTTCTACAGTTGTGTGGTGTTTTTAACCAGATGAATGGCTGAGTATAAACTTGGAAGCAAAAGGTGGGAGACCCCCATCTGGAGTGACCCTGTTTACCTCTCTGGGTTCAGTTTGGGCACCGGTACGTTTTCATTTAGTGCATCTGGCCGATGCCTAATGGAAGTAGTTACCCTAGGATGTGGGTTGTCTTCTCTCAGTTTACCCCAGTATGGTGGGTTCTGAAAGTTCCTGAGCCTGGATGTGCTCCTTTGTGGTCATGTGTATCACCTTCATTCCTCATGAAATATGGGAAAGTGTCCTAATACTGGCCATGTGTGCCTAGTCGATGGGAAATGTACCAGTTCTGGCCATGTGTGCCAATCTCCATTTCAGAACCAGGGTGTTTGCTGTTTTATGTTACTTCAGCCTGTGCTAAATGGGAATTCAGGAACATCTGTACTCTGGAGAATCTGCAATACCAGTATGTGTAGCCCTGTGGGGGTACATCTTCACTTTAGGATTATTCCTACTTTGTTACATGAATAAAAGCCACACTCCAGAATCCCATCCTGGTTTGGACAGTATTGTTATTGCTTCCTTGTCTGGATTTAATTGGGTACCCCTGTCCAGAAGTGGAAACCTAGCATAATTGTGAGCAAGCATTTTTTTCTCAGGGACCTGGGTTGCTGGACATGGTAATTGGTCCCCCCCCCCAGGTGTGTGCCATGTAGCCACACTTGGGGCTGACTGTTCTAGTGTAACAGTTGGGTCACCTAGCCTAATGGTGGTCATTTCTCTGTTTTCCAAATCTGTATTCACTTACGTAAACACCCACCCCTCTTGTTTTCCCCTAGATGTCTGTGGTGAGAGAAACAGCCCTGCTAGTTAAACAAGGGGTGCCGGTGGGGGGGGGTTACAAAAATGGGGGCTCGTCCGACGATGTGTTTGAATTTTGGGAGAAAACTAAAGATGTTTGCTCAGGTTGTGGCTAGCGTTTTGTCTGTCTGGCAGTTGGTAGCCCAAAATCGGAAGCTTTGCGCATAAGGAGTTTGCCCAGAGTAGTACCATTGTATGTGTCACTGTGTGCCTGCTGTTCATGTGCTGCTGTGATTGTGCCAACGTTTACCAAGGAGCTGTAAAGCCAATCTGTGTGTGCCCCTTGTCCTGCATAAAAAGTTGAACGTTTACCAGCTTTAATTCTCAAGTTTTCTGTAACAAAAGGTATTGTGGACTTTGGGAAACAGAGACAATTGTGCCCTGAAAGTTTCATGTGCTTATTGTGTGAACTGAGGGAGTCATTAAAGAAATAGTCAAGTTCTGACAAGAAGTGGTCGAAAACAGCGCTCCCGCTCTGAAAAAGTTCAGCTGAGAAAAAAAGTTGTTTTGCAGTTTATATTTTGCCTGCTCGACAATCGCCATGGAGGAAGAGCACGAGAAGAGAGAGGAGCTCATTTGCATCGTATCGAGTGATTGGTGAGACTGCAATCAGTCCTGCCCCCTAGCCAGCTTCAAAGTGCTGCCCAGTGCTCGAGAGGGAGAGAGCGAATGGTGTGCAAGTTGGAGAATTGTCGCGGTGACTGTAAACGTTCAAAAAATCTGTAAATACAGACTGTTTCTGTGCAAGTTCGGGCTCAACCCGTAATCCAACCGACTGGGAAGCAAGCGTGGTGTCTGTAGTGACAATCGGCAGGATCGCCAGCCTGTTTCAACCGAGAGGCCTTCCAGGATCAGCTTTAGGCTGCGATTTTCCATTGGAGCAAGCCAGCTACTGATTCAATGAGTACCATTCAGCAAAACTGAGCTCAACCTGTGTTGTGATTTTCAAAAGCCTGCTGGATCTGTGTGTAAACAGTATGATTGTTTTTGCAAGGAAGGACTGTAAAGTGAAATCAAAACAAGCAAGAATTCTGAGCAATAGACTGTGAGCATGTATTATGGATTCAGCAACAGTATAATTTTCTGAGCAATAGAGAGACTGTGAGTTGTATGAGAGGCTGCAACAAGCAGGCAATCCTGCTCCTAGAAATACTGTGGCTTTAGTTGCAGTTTGAGAAAATTTATCGCTAGCAGTGAGTTGGATGAGCAGTGCCTTGAGTTAGATATAGATTAGTGCTGCATCAGGAGTGCTGCCACTGCCATTACAGGGTGGGTCAGTAATGTAAACACAGCAGCAGGGAGCCATTTTGAGAGACTGTTCCAAGTATAGTGGACTCAGTAGTAACAGTGGACTTTTGTGTATTTATTTACAGGCATGGCTTCCGGACCATTCTACTATCTGGATCATGCCCGAGCTATGATACTGGAGGAGGTTGCCAAGCTTAAAGAAATACAGCAATGTTTCTATGGTGGAAGTTTGCCTCCTCATGTTGTGATTCCCAATTACCCTGTGAGAGTATGCATAATGTGCCTTAAGGCTGGGAGGGACGTATTCTTGATTCCTCACTGTTCAGGGTGTTTAGAGAAGCAAGGTCTGACTAGAACATCCTGAATTCATTTGTCTCCCACTTTGACGTAAGTAGAAGACCCTGCATGTAGCAGCACACAGCACCAGGTCGAACCTGCTGGGGGAGGCCCAGCAGAGTGTAGCACAAAGGAAGAGGGTGTAGATGTACTGCCAGAGCAGATTCCTCATTATGTCTCCACGCCTGTGTCACAGATGGATAGTGTGGAGGGAGGATCGGTGGATCCATGGAGAGAGGGTCCTAGCCCTAGCCTCATTGGAGAGGATGAGTTTCGAGAGACTCTACAATGGGAGGTGTCTACCTTCATGCCCAGTGAAGAGTGGACTGTCTCGGGAGTGAGGACAACTGCTCACTCCTGGGCCCAAATTCTGAGTGAGGAAGAAGAGGAGGAAGATGTGTATCTTTCTGTTGAGGGTCCCAGTCAGCGGCCTCAAGCTCATGCCTTGGAGGAACCAGAAGAAGAAGTTGGTGACTCCATATCCCTGCCCTCAGAAGGGGTTAGGGACAAGTTCTACATTTCTTTGAGTATGCGACACTGGCAGAACCAGGACTGGCTGCCCCCAAGCCAGGCCGAGGGTTGTAAACTGATGAAGAGCAGTAAGGAGGAAAGACTGGTTCATAGGAAGGCCAATGACATCTATGGGTGGACCTTTCCTACCTTTCCTCGGAAAGTCTGGGATGAGATTGAGAAAAGCAAGAGAGCCTGGCTAGAGGAGGAAGCAAGTCTGTATTTGCATCGAGGTGCAACTCTGTATGTCAGAAACAAAGTGATAAAAGACAAACTGTGGTTTTGGAAGTTGGGCAGAACATTGTTCATAGACACTGTACGATATGTGGACCCTACAGGAAAAGAGACTTTCCATAATGTGAATTATGTACGCCCAGATGGGGTTACAATTCTTGCACCAGATCCAAAGTGGTACTACCCTCAATGTTACCATTCTCCTAAGAATATGCCCGTGCCTACCCAGAGGGAAGCAGAGCAATGGTAGCAAGTGTCTGCCATCCAGCTGTTGTCATACCCATGTTGTTCCACCAGTCTGGTGTTCCAGGATCCAAGGTGCACCCAGATTTGTCAGCTTTGCAGTGTGCCTTTCCAGTTTCATCGCCTGGTCTTCCAGACATCCCTAGATGACATCAGCCCAGCTGTTTTCCTGATTCATCGCCTGGGATTTCGGATGACATCAGCGCAGCTGTTCATTTCCTGTTCCAAAGTTCCATCTCCTAGATGACATCAGCCCAGCAGTTTCCAGTTTCATCATCCTGTTTTCCAGAAGATTTCCACCCAGCTGTATCCAAAAAATGCTGCCAGGGAGAGTCTTCAGCTGGAGAAGTAGGTGATGTCCATTTTTCGTTCTTCAAGGGACTGGAAAGTCCAGACTTTTCTTACTTTATCGACATTGCAATACACATTCTACAACTGGCAGACTACAGACTGTTGAACTGTCTACAGAGACTCTCCCCTTTGGGATTATAGGTGTAACCCCCCTGCAAATGGGGGTTCCCAAAAGTCTTCCAAGCGCTTGCCTGATTGCTCAAAGCTTGGTTGGTGTTCGGCGTTTAAGCCGTTTTAAATGTGATTGTCAGTGAGTGCTTTTAAAACCTCCAAGTACTGTCTCTTTAAGGGCTGCCTGCTTGCAGTCATAGTTAATCTGGATGGGGGGTCTGTGTGTTTCCCTGCTCGAGTCCCACTCGAGCTGCTGACTAATCACTCCGTTTCTGCCATTGCTACTTGGGCAGAGTGAGCACTTTTGAAAGATGTAACTAATTACTGGTGACCCGTTAGTGTAGTAATGAAAATGTAGTTTGTCTAACCTGCCTTCTTGCAGCACGGACTGTTTCTGTTATGCTCCACCATTTTGGTTCTGAACTGCCGAATTGGACCAATCGGGTTGAGAGGACTCTAAAATGGAACCTGGCAAAGTGGAGCTTATGGTGCCAGACTATGGGAAATGTAGTTTTGGATCCTTGGGGCCTTTTTGCACCAACAGGGAGAGTGTGTTTGTGACTGACAGAGAAACCAGCCAATTGGACCTTTTGGATCTAAGGGAAATTCCCTGAAATGTCTGCTGGCAAGCCAGATTCGAGTTGGAAGCTGAAGGAGCAGCACCTCTGTGTGTTCGAGTGGCCGTTTGCAGCGTAGTTCACGTGGAAGAACTGTGGAAGGCCTGTCTGTAGGCCTGCTAGCCTGATTACTGCACTGAAGAGGGAGAAGAGGACTTTTTTTGGACTGAATCCGAATTGGTAGAGAACAAAGCAAGCTGCTGTGGGACCAGACGTACCTTGTAGAAGACCGAATATTTTGCTAAATGTGATCGGCCTGTCAGGAACTTTAGCTGCTGTAGTGCTCCCGGGTTTAGCAGTGATTTTGCAATCAGGACCGAGGAGTCGTTTGCCTGGTACAGTAAACTTTCTTTACATATGAATGTGCTATGTGCTGGATGGGGATCGCTATCTGATTCCCCCCATTGCTGTGAGCTGTGTGATAGTGCTGGAAGGTGCTGCCCAGCAAAATCTCGGACTGAATCCGTGCTGTCTGATGCAGATAGGCCTAGCCATGAGGGCCTTGTCTCACTATCCTGCTGCACAAAAAATATCCATTGACGAGGGACCAGCCTGGGGACCAGCCCCTGCTCCTTGCCTGAACAAGACTAGCGCCGAAGCAAATCATGCGGGCCCTGTCTCTTTTGGCAATCCAGACATTTCATCCATCAGCCGTCCTGTGTTTAGCCTGGGTATCGTGAGTAATTATCAGGGTAACTCCCTGCAACTTTTGTTTAATCAAAGTGTGTCACCTGATTGTCTTGTGCTTTTCTTTCCATGAACTGAGCCTTCTGGCTCCGGATTACAAATTGTGTGTGTGCATGTTCTTTCTTCATCACAGGGCCCCAACCAGCTGCACCACCGGCCTACCCTGGCCATCGGTCCTGGCTAGCCTTTTCCCCCCATCCTGGGTACCCAGAGAGTGTGACTGAGTTGGACTATAAGTGCATGCACAGTAGTATGATTATTAATGTGTTCAAGCTAATTAACCTGATTATTCCCCCTCCTTGTTACAGACCCCTGAATAAATCAGATCTATTTGTTTCTGCAATTTACATTGACTGTGGTGTCGATTTATGCTGAAGGTATTGCATTGTTGCTGTTGTACTGCATCATCTTATTTTACAGGGGGTCCCCAGAGTCAAGCTGAAGGAACCAGTCCTGGGGGTAAGTGCCAAGTACCAGTGAATGTGGTTTGCATATCTGAGGTATTGGGAAAGTCACTGTTGTGTACAGTGTGTACCACTAATGGGAGATAATGGGGGTCACAGTGTCCCAGAGGGCTGTGGCCTGGTTAGCGTAACTCAAACCAACCCTGACCTTTGGGTGGAGGCACCCATTTCAGAACTCAGGGCCCTTAAACTGTTAGTAGCCAAGCAGGCAGGGTAGTAGCCCAAGGGATCGCGCCACCTAGGGGTTACATCTTGGAGGCACAGCTGAGATTAGCGTCCTCTAGTGGCCATGTTAGGAAATTACCCTGATATGTTCAGTTTGGGAGAGAAAATGGAGTAGCTTACTACACCTAAGCTAAAACGTGCCCCCCCGGAAACTGTTGGTGCACCGAATGATGGAGTAGAGTGAAGCTGAAGGGGTAGACCCCCAAAAGGCTATTCTGTTATTGGATGTCCCATTAGGGACCAGTAATGCTGATTATGTATCCACTGTGGAGCAGGTTAAGGGCGTGGGCAAGGTGGAAGTAAGGGGGCAAAATGCAGATTTATTTGAACAAACTGTGATAGTACTGCTCTCGTGTAGCTCCCTAGTAGATCCTGAGAAGGTACCCCCTGTTATTTTGCCCGAAGGTACCCAGAATGGGTGGAGGGTCATCCATTTGCATAGTGGTCCGGCCACCCCGGGGGGTTCCCCAGTACAGATGGGTTTAAGGAAAAGCTGCTCAAATTGTTAGCTTCTGAAGGGAGAACTGCTCAAGAGCTTGTAAAGGCACTAGACCTGTCAGAGGACCACACTCCCCTGCTTTCCCCAGCCACGTCCCCAGTGTCCCCCAACAGCTCCCCAGTAGCTTCCACCCCCATCATAATTCCCCCGATACAACTGGACTCCTACCGAAAGCTCAGACTTTTCTCAGGCACCATCCCAGTGCCTGCGGGGGAGGATGATCTAGAAACATGGATGGACTATGCCACCCCTTTAGCGCAGGAATGGCAATGTTCAGAGGGGGAAAAGAGGAAACGACTAATAGAGAGTTTGAGGGGCCCTGCACTGAAGGCCATCCATTTCCTGCGAGCAACCAGCCCAGAGGCTACTGCGGCTGAATACCTCTCGGCACTGGAAGGAGTATTTGGCAGTACTGAATCGGGGGATGACGTGTTATGGAAGTTCAAGTCAGCTAAGCAGTGGAAAAATGAAAAGTTACCAGTTTTTGTCACAAGAATCGAGAGGACTCTGCAGAGGGCATATAGAAAAGGAGGAGTGCCTGCAAAAGAGCTGAACCGGGTCATACTGGACCACATCCTGAAGTCAGCTAGATTTTCTAGTGTAATAATATTGAAGCTCAAGTTGCAAGATAGGAGGGCAAACCATCCCGAATACTGCCACCTGATGAAAGAAATTTGTGAGATTGAGACTGATGAGGAGGGCTGGGAGCCCCATGCTGGGGTTGTGAACACTTGCCAGACTCGGAGAGGGGTGATTCAGATGAGGCCCAGCAGTTGAGAGAATTGATTAAAGAGTTGACAGAGGCAGCCAGAGAACCTGATCTGTATCAGGCACCCCAGAGAAAAAAAGTGGAGTGGGAGTGCATGTTGTTTCTTCCGAGACTGGGACTGAGGGTAACTTGTTGGCAGAGATCCAAGAGTTGAGAGCCATGGTGGGGGAGCTGCAAAGGACTGCCCTAATCCCCAACCATGGTGGAGATTCAAAAGTTCAAGAATGTAGGGCCCCAAGTCCAGGAAGGGCCTCGAAGTGCCCCTGAGGTACCCCAGTAGAGAAGGGACTCCCCACCATCCAAAGACTCTAGAGAACCTAAGTTTTGCCACCACTGTGGGGAGGATGGGCACATTCAGTCTGCCTGTCATTCGCCAGAGAATTTGAGGAGGGTTACTGCTCGGTTGATAGCCGGGCATCAGTGGAACAATACCCTGCCACCAGGGGAAGCTGTTTGAAAAAGTTATGCTACTAAGGCCAAGGCCAGATCGACACGAACGTCTGCGCCGCCTGAATGGTCCGAAGTGGTGGGACCCTCCATGGAGACAACAGTGAAAGTAAATGGAGTGTCTGCTAGGGCTGTCCTGGACAGTGGCTCTCGAGTAACCATCATGTTCCAAGACTGGTACAAGAAGCACCTGCCTGATGTGTCTCTACAACCTTTGGAGGGGCTGCATGTCTGGGAGTTGAGTGAAAAAGCATACCCCTACTCTGGATACATATGTATTTGGCTGTCTTTCCCCACCTCGGTGGTTGGAGTGGCGGAGCAAATGGAGAACTTGGCCTTAGTATGTCCCCCTACTGTACTGTATGATGGGGTTCCGTTACTAATTGGGACAAATGCTCATATGTTCGGGAGGTTGGAGCAACCATGCTATGAGAAACAGGGGCAGCGGACTGATAGAGCTTTCAGGATTCCTGCCTCGATCAAGAGGGCTTATGAGTCACGGAAGAATGCCAAAGAGGTGGAACCAGATGAACCAGTTGGGGTCGTAAGGAAGAAGGATCCTCAGTCCATGATCCTGGCACCAAATGCTCAGTGTACTTTACAAGGAGAAGTCCGATTAGGAAATGATGTTAAGAATAAGATACTCATGCTAGATGCACCAGGCAATGGAAAATTGCCAGAAGGATTGCTGGTTAAGCCCAGTATCTTACCTGCTTGGGCTCATGCCTATGCTCGACAGGTGATGGTTCAAGTTCACAATGTATCAGACAGAGAAATTCAGGTGAGTAGAGGCTGCACCCTGGCTACCGTACACTGTGCAGACACTGCAATGTTACCCAGTAACAAGTACTCGGGGGAGAATGACAGAGTGACGCCTGACTTGTTTGATTTTGGTGACTCCCCATTGCCAGCCTAATGGAAGAGGAGAATCAGTGGGAAACTTGCCCAGAGAGACCAGGTGTTTTCACTAAAGGAATGGGATGTGGGATGTATGCAAGGAGCTGAGCATCATATCTGGCTGCATGATGAGCGGCCATTCCGTGAGAGGTTTCGACGCTTGGCACCTGCTGATATTGACGATGTGAGATGGCACCTACAGGAGATGCTTGCGGCTGGTGTGATACAAGAATCCAGAAGCCCTGATGCTTCGCCTATTGTAGTGATGAGAAAGAAGAATGGAACAGCATGAATGTGTGTGGATTATCAGACCCTCAACAGGTGGACCATCCCTGATCAATACACCATTCCCCCGTATTCAGGATGCTTTGGACTGTTTGAACAGTAGTAGGTGGTTCTCAGTGTTGGATCTTCACAGTGGGTACTACCAGATCCCCATGGCCCCAGAGGACTGTGAGAAGACAGCCTTTATATGTCCACTTGGGTTCTATGAATTTATGAGAATGCCTCAAGGGATCTCGGGTGCCCCAGCCACTTTTCAATGGTTGTTGGAGCGTGCAGTGGGGGACATGAACTTATTGGAGTGCCTAATATATCTAGATGATGTTATAGTGTTTGGGAGTTCATTGGAAGAACATGAAAGCAGACTTTTTAAAGTGTTGGACTGCCTGGAAGATTTCAGTCTCAAACTATCCATCAACAAATGCCATTTCTTTCAGACATGAGTAAAATATGTGGGGCATATAGTGTCCACCGAGGGGATAGAGGCTGATCCTAGCAAAGCTGAGGCCTTGACCACCTGGCTTCAGCCCTGCAACCTAAAAGAATTACAAAGATTTCTAGGATTCTGTGGTTATTTTCGGCGATTCATTCAGGACTGTTCAAGGGTGATTCGCCCACTTCTGAATATTACCCATGGTTACCCTCCCACCAACAAAAAATACAAGAGATTGGCCTCCACTGAAGCTGAGAGAGTGTATTTCCATCCAAATGAGTCTTTTGGGTCATGATGGATGAAGAAGAAGAAGAAGAATCAGCATTTATATAGCGCTTTTCATACACAGTATCCCAAAGCGCTTTACAAGCAATGCTAGACTGGTAGTGAAGTGACTGAATGCCTGGATGCCTGATTGTGAAGCTGCTTTTCATGAAATCATATACCAACTCACTCACGCTCCTGTCCTTGCCTATGCTGATCCTGCAAAACCCTATGTATTACATACTGATGCTAGCCTACAAGGCTTAGGGGCTGTGTTATATCAAGAGCACGAGAATGGCCTGAGACCAGTGGCCTTTGCCAGCAGAAGTCTGATCCCCTCCAAGAAAAACTATCTTGTACATAGATTGGAGTTCCTGGCATTGAAGTGGGCCATTGTTGATCAATTCAATGAATACTTGTATGGGGCCAAGATACTGGTAAAGACAGATAATAATCCTTTGACCTATGTGCAGACTTCAGCCAAATTGGATGCCACCGGTCATAGGTGGTTTTCTGCATTGTCCACTTATGATTATGCTGTTGAATACAGAGCAGGCCTGAATCACGTAGATGCTGATGCTCTCTCCAGGAGGTCTGCCTCCAGAAGTGATTGGGTCAGGCTGTCCGAACCTGACATTTGAGTGCTATGCCAAAAGTTTGACAAGGAGGAACAAATGTCCACGGATGCAGTGGACTGTCTATTAGATTGTTTGGGGCCCTCTGAAAATTGTATACCTGCTGCTTATTGTCACTTTTCTGCATTAGATATTGGTGCACTGCCTCAGCTTCATAATGACAGTCTCCAGCGGGCTCAATCTCGAGGTCCTATGATCAAATCAGCACTTGAAGCCCTCTACACAGGCAAAAGATGTGTCCAAGTTGCACTCCACTGATTTGAGAACTGCATTATTGTATAAAGAAGGCCTTAAACTGAAACTGATTAACCAATTGCTGTACAGAGAAATGGTAGACAGAGGGGGGCAGGTAGACAAGCAACAATTGGTTTTGCCCACCGCTTTCAGAGACTTGGTATTGAGGTCCCTATACAACCACATGGGGCACCTCACTATAGACCGTACCCTTGATCTAGTGTGGTCTAGATTCTACTGGACTAAGATGGGGGCCGATGTTAAGCATCATATATGGACTTGCAGTCGCTGCCTGCAGAGAAAGGCCTTGCCCCAGAGGGCTGCACCCCTTGCTAACATCACAACCAGCGCCCCCATGGAGTTGGTTTGTATTGACTTTCTGAGTTTGGAGCCTGATCAGCGGAATATTAATAATGTGCTGGTGGTCACTGACCATTTTACGAGGTATGCCCAAGCATTCCCCACCAAGTACCAAAAAACATCCACTGTAGCCAAGGTACTGGTAGAGAATTTCTTTGTTTACTATGGAGCCCCCCAGAGAATCCATTCAGACCAAGGATGAGATTTTGAGAGTCGCATAATTAAGGAGATGCTCTCTCTCTGTGGGGAGTGTGGAAATCTAGAACTACCCCTTACCACCCACAGGGGGATCCGCAGCAAAAATGTTTCAACCGCACCCTGCTTGACATGCTAGGCACTCTCCACCTGAAAGGCAAGCCCAGATGAAGCCAGCAAATTAGCACCTTGGTACATACTTACAACTGCATCAGAAATGATGCCACCAGGTTCTCTCCCTACTGCTTTATGTTTGGAAGAGAATTTTGGCTGCCAGTGGATGTTTGTTTTGGGGTTTCTCCTGATGGAGTCTGAGCTGAAAATTACTTACAATACATGCAAAAGTTAAAAGCTCAATTGAATCATGCATACTAACTAGCTCAGACCATGGCTGCAAAGAGAAATTTGGCTAATAAAGAAAGATATGATAAAAAGGTGAAGGTCCAAGAGCTCCAAGCGGGAGATCGTGTATTGTTAAGAAATCTGGGACTGCATGGCAAACACAAGATTGCTGACAGGTGGCACCATCTCCCTCACATAGTAGTGGGAAAACTAAATGACTTACCAGTGTATAAAGTGCGGCCTGAGAACAACTCAAAGGATGTCAGAGCAATGCACCGTAACCATTTGTTGCCCACTGGACAAATAATGATTGAGTCTGAACCCTCAGAGATTGCTCCCCCTGGACCCGTGACAAGGGCTGCTGCAAGACAGAGACAGACAAAGTCTGCTACTGTAGATTCTGATTTAAGGTTTCCTTCACTGCAAACTCCAATTGAAAATGACTGTCAGTCTACTTCGGATGAAAGTGTGTGCAGCTATGGTTATTATCCTTCCTATGAACTAAGTCAGTTGTTTCAAGGTAATCCGCTGGTCAATTATGGGGATGAAGCTGGGTTTTCTAGACTGCCTAAGCCCCCAGCTTGGTCCTTGGAGCCAATGCTCCCTGAGAGTGAAGTACAGAGTGTCACATCTGATGATATTGAATCACTATGTATGGTGGAACTGTGTGATTTCCCTGAGGAAGAACCAGATGAGCTAAGACCGACTGGTGACTTACCAGAGCAGGAAGAGTACTTTGAGTGTCATGATAGTTCACTTCCAGTGCCAGAGAGTTTTTCAAGTGAGCAAAGTATGGTGGAACCAGAACTTGCTGATCCAGAGGCTGACAGTGCCTCAAGTCCGAACTTTTCTGCCCAGATGGAGACTCCCCTTGCAAGTAAGGAAAGTGCATAGAGCGAAGCCAAAGTTGCAGAGACTGTAACTGTTCCCCCCAGGAAGACTTGTCGAGCTATAAAACCAGTAGTGCGTCTCAGTTATGATTTCCCTTGGAGGCCTGTGGATTTGCCTCTCAATGTGGTCCATAAAGGGGTATATGTGTCTGAGCTCACTGCCCAAACTGAGCATAAGTGCAAATTCCATGTTAATTGTTCTGCTCTCCAGGTATGGTGCCCCTGTCCCATCTAGCCCTGAGGTAGTTTATAGGGAAGGGCTCCCTTTCTCCAGGATTCATGTGCAGGAAGTAATAACTTGATTTTAAACTGCAATGTATGTATAATGCTGTGTAAAAAGGAGTAACCTATGAAATACACGACTTGTGTATGTAACAAAGGTTTAATATGTTGACTACTGCTTAAAAGATATAGGCCTGACATGCCAGTGATATGGATGTATATGATGTTTTGCCTTAGAGTTATTATAAGGGTACCTACTTGGCATGGACACCAAGTTTTTCCAGGCCAGGAAGGGTGTAACCCCCCCCTGCAAATGGGGGTTCCCAAAAGTCTTCCAAGAGCTTGCCTAATTGCTCAAAGCCTGGTTGGTGTTCGGCGATTAAGCCGTTTAAATGTGATTGCCAGTGAGTGCTTCTAAAGCTTCCAAGTACTGTCTCTTTAAGGGCTGCCTGCTTGCAGTCATAATTAATCTGGATGGCAGGTCTGTGTGTTTCCCTGCTCGAGTCCCGCTCGAGCTGCTGACTAATTGCTCTGTTTCTGCTGTTGCTACTTGGGCAGAGTGAGCACTTTTTGAAAGATGTAACTAATTACTGGTGACCGTTAGTGTAGTAATGAAAATGTAGTTTGTCTAACCTGCCTTCTTACAGCACGGACTGTTTCTGTTATGCTCCACCGTTTTGGTCCCAAACTGCCGAATTGACCAATCGGGTTGAGAGGATTCTAAAATGGAGCCTGGCAAAGTGGCGCTTATGGTGCCAGACTATGGGAAATGTAATTTTGGATCCTTGGTGCCTTTTTGCACCAACAGGGGGAGTGTGCTTGTGATTGACAGAGGAACCAGCCAATTAGACCTTTTGGATCTAAGGGAAATCCCTTGAACTGTCTGCTGGCAACGCAGATTCGAGTTGGAAGCTGAAGGAGCAGCACCTCTGTGTGTTCGAGTGGCCTTTTGCGGCGCAGTTCACGCGGGAGAACCATGGAAGGCCTGTCTGTAGGCCTGCTAGCCTGATTACTGCCCTGAAGAGGGAGAAGAGGACTTTTTTCGGACTGGCTCCAAATTGGTAGAGAACGCAGCAAGCTGCTGTGGGACCAGGCTTACCCTGTAGAAGACCGAAGATTTTGCTAAATGCGATCGGTCTGTCAGAAACTTTAGCTGCTGTAGTGCTCCCGGGTTTAGCAGTGATTTTGCGATCGGGACTGAGGAGTCGTTTGCCTGGTACAGTAAACTTTCTTTACATATGAATGTGCTATGTGCTGGATGGAGATCACGATCTGATTCCCCCCATTGCTGTGAGCTGTGTGATAATGCTGGAACTGCTGCCCAGCAAGATCGCGGACTGAATCAGTGCTGCCTGACGCAGATAGGCCTAGCCACGAGGGCCTTGTCTCACTACCCTGCTGCAGAGAAAAGATCCATCAACGAGGGGCCAGCCTGGGGACCAGCCCCTGCTCCTTGCCTGAACAAGACTAGTGCTGAAACAAATCATGTGGGCCCTGTCTCTTCTGGCAATCCAGATATTTCACCTATCAGCCCTCCTGTGTTTAGCCTGGGTATCGTGAGTAATTATCAGGGTAGTTCCCTGCAACTTTTATTTAATCAAAGTGTGTCATCTGATTGTCTTGTGCTTTTCTTTCCATGAACTGAGCCCTCCGGCTCTGGATTACAAATTGGGTGTGCATGTTCTCTCTCCATCACAGGGCCCCAACCAGCCGCACTGCCGGCCTACCATGGGCATCGGTCCTGGCTAGCCTTTTTCCCCATCCTGGGTACCCAGAGAGTGTGACTGAGTTGGACTATAAGTGCATGCACAGTAGTGTGATTATTAATGTGTTCAAGCTAATTAACCTGATTATTCCCCCTCCTTGTTACAGACCCCTGAATAAATCAGATAGAAACATAGAGACATAGAATTTGACGGCAGATAAGGACCGCTTGGCCCACCTAGTCTGCCCATTTTCCTACCTAACAGATAAGCTGCAGCTCCTAGTTAACCAACAGCTTACTTCCTCTTACCCGCCACCAGGACTGCCTTATGCCTGTCCCATGCATTCTTGAAGTCCCCCACTGTTCTTGACTCCACGACCTCCTCGGGGAGGCTGTTCCATGCATCCACAACCCTCTCAGTGAAAAAATACTTCCTCACATTACCCCTGATCCGTCCCCCCTCTATCTTCAAATTGTGCCCTTGTTCTTGCACATCTCTTTTTCTGGAAGATGCTACCTCTTGGACTTTGTTAATTCCTTGAGGTACTTGAAAGTTTCTATCATGTCCCTCTCTCCTTCTTTCCTCAAGAGTATACATATTAAGCTCCTTTAGTCTTTCTTATATGTCTTCTGGCAGACCCTGCACCATTTTGTTGCCCTCCTCTGGACAGCCTCCACTCTGTCTATGTCTTTGTAGAGATGGGGTCTCCAGAACTGCACACAGTATTCTAGATGGGGTCTCACCAACTGTCTGTACAGAGGGATAACAACTTCCTATTTTCTACTATTGATGCCTCTTCCTATGCATCCCAGTATCCCCCAGCCTTCCTTACTGCCTTCTCACATTGCTTGCCCACCTTTAGGTCATCTGATATAATTACCCCAGGTCCCTTTCTATTTTACTGTTGTCAGTATCTCACCCCCATTGTGTACGCTTCCCTGGGTTTTGTTTCCATGTGCATTACCTTGCACTTCTTTGCATTGAATCTGAGCTGCCATACATTTGACCACTCCTCCAACCTTGCCAAGTCCCTTCTCATCCTTTCCACTCCATCTTGTGTATCAACCCTGTTGCAGATCTTTGTGTCATCTGCAAAGAGACATACTTTTCCTTCCAGTTCCTCTGCAATGTCACTTATAAAGACATTAAAAAGGACCGTCCCAGTACTGAACCCTGTGGTACCCCGCTCGTAACTCTCCTTTCTTCACTGTGTACTCCATTTACTACTACCCTTTCCTGTTGTCTAGCCAATTTTATCCAGGCTACCACCTTGGGACCCACTCCAAGGCTGACTAATTTGTGTATTAATCTTTTGTGTGGGACTGTATCAAATGCCTTGCTAAAACTAGGTAGGCCATGTCCACAGCCCCTCCCTGGTCTACTACTTTGGTCACCCAGTCAAAGAAATCTATTAGATTCGTCTGACACGACCTTCCCATCGTGAATCCATGCTGCCTTGGGTCCTGTGCCCACTAGCCTCTAGGTACTCAACAATTCTTTCCTTCAGAAGTGATTCCATCATTTTCCCTACCACTGAGGTCAAACTTACTGGTCTGTAGTTTCCTGCCTCTGTCCTGCTCCCACTTTTGTGAAGAGGAATCACATCTGCCCTCCTCCAGTCCTTGGGCAACCCCATCCTCCCATGATTTGTTAAAGAGAGCAGTCAGCATGCCACTAGTTCTACCCTTAGTTCTTTTAGAATTCTTGGTGAATCCCATCAGGCCCCATTGCTTTGTCCACCTTCAATTTTATTAGTTCTTTCAGAACCCTTTCTTCTGTAAATGGACTGGTATCGACCCCGTCTTCAGAGTGTTTCTCTTGTTTGGTTTAGTAACTCCTCCTCTTCCTTTGTGAATACTGAGCAGAAATATTCGTTCAGTATCCCTGCTTTTTCACTGTCATCCTCTACCCACATTCCCTTCCCTTTATTAAGCTTCAGTATCCCTTCTTTGGTCTTTCTTCGCTCCCTAATGTACCTATAAAAGGTCTTATCCCTCTTCTTAACAGAATTGGCTATCCTTTCCTCGGTTTGGGCCTCTGCTATTCTGACTGCCTTCCCAGTCTCTTTTTGCTTTAACTGATAAAGTTCTCTGTCCTGCTCCTTCTGTGTTTCCTTATATTTCCTGAATGCTGTCCTTTTCTCCTTAACCTTCCCTGCCATCTCTTTTGTGAACCATAGCGGTTTTTTCCTTCGTTGTGTTTTATTGATTTACTTTACACAAAGGCTTGTTGCCTCTGTGATGGCTGTTTTGATCACTCCCCATTGTTCCTCTGCCCCTCCTTCTTGCCTGTTTGCTAGTGCTTTTCTGAGGCACTTTCTCATTTTCCCAAAGTCAGCCCTCCTAAAGTCTAGTACTCTTGCTTTTGTATGGCTTGATTGTATAGCTGTGTTTATCGTGAACCACACTGTTTGGTGGTCGCTTGTTCCCAGATGGCTACCCACTTCTAAATCTGAGATTCTTTCTCCATTCCCATTTGAAAGTACCAGGTCTAAGATTGCTCCCTCCCGAGTGGGTTCCACACTAGCTGTCTGAGGCATGCCCCTGTAGGGCATCAAGAATGACCCTGCTCTTGGATGTGCCTGCAGCAAAGGTGCTCCAGTTAACATCTGGCATATTCAGGTCCCCATCAACAATATCTCCTTCTTCTGCCATTCTAAGAAAGCCTTCTATCATTTCCTTGTCCATTCCTCCTGAGATGGGGGTCTGTATACAACCCCATACGGATTGTGGTGCCATTTCCTGTATCCAGGGTGACCCAAAGTGCCTCATCTGCTCCTGTTTACTCTTTAGTTCTGTTGCTTTGATCCTTCCTTTACATAGAGAACTACCTCCTCCTTTACCCTCCCTGTCCCTCCTGTAGATTGTGTATCCTGGTATGTTGACATCCCAGTCATGGTTCTTGTGTACCATGTTTCTGTGAGTGCCACAATATCCAGGCAACCCTCTTCCATCAAGGCCACTAGTTCAGGAGCTTGTTACACAGACTACGGGCATTGGTACTCATCACCCTCCACTTTTTGATAGCCTTACCCTTTATCCCCATTTCTGTCCTTACTGCCTTTGACTTTTTTACATTTAAATCTGTTCTGCTCCTAATAACTTCTGTACCTTGGTGTTTACCTCACTAATCACCATGTTTTTGTGGGGAAGGCTCAGATTTCCCTGCTCCTTTCAGTGTCTCACCCTTGGCTAGTTTAAATGCTTGCCAATGAAGCATTTAAACCTCTCACCTAGGATCCTGGTTCCCCTGACAGATGCAGACCATCGCACCAGTATAGGTCTGCATCCCTCCAGGTAGCTCCCCAGTCCCCGATGAAGCCAAAACTCTGAGCTCCACACCAGTTTTTCAACCATTCATTGAATTCTCTGGTGAGAAGTGCCCTAGTATCTCCCTTGCCATAGACAGGCAGCACCTCCGAGAAGGTTACCATATGCTCTACTTGTCTAAGGCCCCTTCCCAACTCTACAAACTCCTCTTGCACTGCTCTGATCCCATTCCTAGCCAGGTCATTTGTCCCTAGGTGGACAATGACATCCAGCTCCTCCCTCGTGCAGCTCCTCCCACGATCCTGAGGATTCGTTTCCTGTCCCTCCAAGCCGTGGCGCCAGGAAGGCACCTTACCTCCCTCTCCCCTTCCTTCCCCATTTCGAACCCCCTAATGACTGAGTCCCCCACCAGGAGTTGTTTCCTTCCTCTGTGGATCTATTTGTTTCTGCAATTTACATTGACTGTGGTGTCAGTTTATGCTGAAGGTATTGCATTGTTGCTGTTGTATTGCATCACCTTATTTTACAGGGGGTCCCCAGAGTCAAGCTGAAGGAACCAGTCCTAGGGTAAGTGCCAAGTACCAGTGTATGTAGTTTACATAACTGGGGTATTGGGAAAGTCACTGTTGTGTACGGTGTGGGCCACTAGTGGGAGATAAGGGGGGGGGTCACAGTGTCCCAGAGGGCTGTGGCCTGGTTAGTGTAACCCAAACTAACCCTGACCTTTGGGTGGAGGCCCCCGTTTCAGAACTCAGGCCCCTTAACCTGTTAGAAACCAAGCAGGCAGGGGTAGTAGCCCAAGGGATAGCGCCACCTAGGGGTTACACAGTATTTCAAGAACTGTGCTTCAGTGGGCTCCGGCCCAGGAGAGACTCTTTTATGGACCTTGCTGTTGGGCATAACTGTTTGTCACTAGTTTGGACATTTAGGGCATTCCATTCCCTGCAAAAGGTGTATTGTACATAAAGTTAGACGTTTTCTACTGTTTTCTATTTTTCTACTTTTCTAAAAAATATTTTTTTGGGATTCTCCAGTGTTTTGATGGTAACGGGTAGGTTATTGTTGTTATACTGTGTGTTTTGCAGATTTGGGGTGTGTTTTGTCTCTTTTTCTTTTTCAGGTGGTTCCTGTTAAAGAAGAAAGAAGAGAAGACCAGAAAAGGATGTAGGAACCCAACCGAGTTCCACTGCTTTTGTAGAGTGTTTCGTAGAATTGTACGGTTAACAGGTGTTAACAATTTTCCTTCCACAGGTGTTAGTGCGTGGGGGGTAGTAGGAGTGTAATGCTTGAGTATAGTGTTAGCACTGTGTTTTTGGTTTGCAGGTGTCCTGGGCTGGAGGAGGTCCTCCCTTTGGGTAAGTTTGCGTTAGGTTTTCTCTAGAGGGTTAGGGGATAGACAGGTTGTGGCCCTGATCTGCAGTAGGGGTCACAGCTCTGGTGTGTCAGTCTATGCTCTGGACAGTTCTTCCAGAGTCACTGGTTTTCTATAGTAAGATCATAGTGTAGGGGCTGATGCATCAACCAATGGCCTCTGGGCTCTTAGTATTGCCTGCATCTGCCTGGCACCTGGTAGGGGAGGGCCTGATCACCCCTCTCCGTAGGTAGCATATAGGGTAGGCTGGCCTGGTGCCGGGTAGGTAATGACTGAGGATAGTGATTTTCCTGGCTAAGGTTGGGTGTAACCCCCTTGTTCCCAGGGGTTACTAGAATCCCAGTTAGAATTAGTGGCAAGCAGGGAAGACAGCTTGTGAAATGCCAGGTAAATGGGTTTCACACTGTCACACACTGTTTTCCGTCTCTGCTGAGCTGGAGTGATGATAGAATCTTAGAACTCTCGCAGCGGCATAAGCCACACTCTGGCAAGCAGTTGCCAGCTAGAGTAGAATGTTCAGTAGTCTTAGAGTGTAAGTTCCAGGAGGAGGCTGCAACTCGCTGTGCAGCTCCTCATTTAGCTGTGACAGAACTACCTTTTTAGTTTTCGGTAGTTTATTCTCACCCTAGAAGAAGAACATAGAAGAGAGTGTCTGAAGTGGTGGAGACCTTGTTAAGTGGGTTTTCCTTTGCCCCATCCCAGGAGGGATGGGAGTGATCTTCAGGGTTCAGGGGCAATCCCCTCAATCCATTCTGTCTGGTGAAGCTGCCTTGGACATCTTCATTTGTTGTGAGTACAACTTTTCTTCTGAGTAAGCCCAGGAGGGGTACCTGCAATACCTAGGTGTGAATTTCTCTGACTAAGGGACTCTGTCACCTAGACTTTTTGTGTTTTAAAAGTGTCTGCCTATGTTGGGGTCCAGTATGTGACTGTCCAAGTACAGAACTTTTAACTTCTGACACCTCAGAGGTATGTGTGTGTGTGTGTGTAGTATGTTAAGTGTGAAATACATTTCAAGACAGCATCTACAGTTTTCTAGAGTTGTGTGGTGTTTTAACCAGATGAATGGCTGAGTATAAACTTGGAAGCAAAAGGTGGGAGACCCCCCCCCCATCTGAAGTGATCCTGTTTACCTCTCCAGGTTCAGTTTGGGCACCAGTACATTTTCATTTAGTGCATCTGGCCAATGCCTAATGGAAGTAGTTACCCCAGATGTGGGTTGTTTTCTCTCAAGTTTACCCCAGTATGCTGGGTTCTGAAAGTTCCTGAGCCTGGATGTGCTCCTTTGTGGTCATGTGTACCACCTTCATTCCTCATGAAATATGGGAAAGTGTCCTAGTACTGGCCGTGTGTGCCTAGTCGATGGGAAATGTACCAGTTCTGGCCGTGTGTGCCAATCTCCATTTCAGAACCAGAGTGTTCGCTGTTTTGTGTTACTTCAGCCTATGCTAAATGGGAATTCAGGAACTTCTGTACTCTGGAGAATCTGCAATACTAGTATGTGTAGCCCTGTGGGGGTACATCTTCGCTTTGTGATTATTCCTACTTTGTTACGTGAATAAAAGCCACACTCTAGAATCCCAGCCTGGTTTGGACAGTATTGTTAGTGCTTCCTTGTCTGGATTTACTTGGGTGCCCCTGTCCAGAAGTGCAAACCTAGCATAATTGTGAGCAAGCATTTTTTCTCAGGGACCTGGGTTGCTGGCCATGGTAATTGGTCTCCCCCCAGGTGTGTGCTATGTAGCCATACTTGGGTTTGACTGTTCTAGTGTAACAGTTGGGTCAACTAGCCTAATGGTGGTCATTCCTCTGTTTTCCAAATCTGTATTCACTTATGTAAACCCCCACCCATCTTGTTTGCCCCCAGACGTCTGGGGTGAGAGGAGCAGCCCTGCTAATTAAACAAGGGGGGGGGGCTGTGAGGGGAGTTACGTATAATTATATCATAAACAGCCAACAGGGCTGCTAACAGTAAAACCACAAATGACTTCCAAGGTTGAAGATCCATGAAAATGGATCTCTTTACACCCTCCCCTCTGTATTGGCAAATCTATGAGGGGAAGGAGAAGAAGGAGAGGTATGAGTTGCCCCTTCAAATAGAGGCCCTCTCCTAGAGCTGCACTGTATAGTACTCGACTCTGTGCTGTTCCCCAGTAGCTGCCACCAGAACCCCAGCTGGTAGTAAAGGGTTCCTCAGTGTAATGCCAAGGCCCACTGGGTGTACTATAACTGGTCACTTTATACTCTAATATGGATTAGAGCTATATTAAGAGACAAACTTAGGACTTCAAAAAAACTCCTCTCATAGTAACCCAGACCCAAAATGTAAAGTTAAAAATGAAAAGTAGGTAGTGAAGGGCATGAGGCAGCAGCCAGCCTGGGAACCAGCTGACCAAAGGAGGAACCAAAGGTAAGGAGGACACCCAGCCCCTCCCCAACCAAGCCAACCACCACCACTTCAGGTAGCTGATGGAGCAAAAAGGATAGCCCAAGTGAAGGCAGCAGTATTATAAAGTACCTCCACCGCAGGAGGCCCCGGTAATCCAATCCATGAACAAAGTCAGAGGCCGTGCGACTCAGGTCCTTTAACTTGCTGGCCTATAGCGCCAACCAGGCAACCTTATCTGCCACAGGAAAGGCCAACTCCATGCACCCTGAGGGACCAACCCACCAACCTTGTCTAGCCTTCACAGCTCAGCACCACAGTGCAGGGACCCTCGGTCCCCCGGGAGTCACCAAGAACCCCCTACGGCAGGACCAAGAACCCCCCATACAGCATCAGTAACTGTCACCACTTGGCTGTATTAAGGTCCATATAGTTCTATACCACCATGAAAACTGAAAGTGGTAGGTATGTCTTAGAGCTAAGCCAATCCCCGACAGCTGGTTGCCATCCTTAGGTGGACAAGGGCACCCTGCTATGTCCAGGCTGTCCTGTCCCCTGACACCCCTAAGCTAAGCTGCCAGTGATCAGGGAAAGGGCCCCAGCCCCATCCCCAGCCCCCCGGCAGTGGTCTCCTGGCCGGCCACAACCCGCCCCATTAATATCCGCTCCCACATAAAGACCAATTTCTGTACTGTTTCCCAACCTGTAAGAGAAAATAGATATAACAGCTACCACTTTAGGAAAAGAGTCTTTGTTTCAAAACTGGACCTCTCAAATGGTTCCCGTACCCCCTGCCAGTCTATGCAGTGTCTTAGCAGTTGAGCATAGAATACTTGTCTAGTTCTTCAAGTGGGGCTTGCCGCTCCAACAGAGGTTTCCAGATCATTCCTGGGTGTAGACTGCACCGTGGAAGTGTCAGGGCCACCATTATATCTTTCAGGGCACTTCTTTGCCCTGAACAAAGTCCCACCAACCAGAACTGCTCGGGTTGTGCCTTGCTTCTTGTCTTTTCTGTCCTGCCATTGTCCAGTTCCGCCTGCTCAGCTGCTGCTGATTTTGATCAAGCAGCTGCTGAGGAATGGAAATGCCAAAGGGACAGAGGAATTCTTCTGCACCTTAAGCTCCTGAAATCAAAGAGGGCCCTTATCTGTGAGTATTTTCAGATGGGCTGGGTACTCTATAAAGGCTTTCTGGTCTTTCTGTTGGAGGAACTACGCACCGAGAGGACCTGTCGCCATTTGGCCAATAGCTAGGGGGTAAAGTCATGGTCAAAACAGAGCCTGACATCTCCAAAAGTGACTGTTTTTTTGACCCAAGCCAGGTTGAGAATCTTCTCTTTGGTCCTGAAGTCCAGGAAAGCCAAAACAATCGAGCGGGGTCTTGCCTTGGGGTCCCTAGGGCGAGGAATCAGCAATCTGTGAGCCCTAACTATGTTGAGGGTTTTGTCTGCCAGCAGATTCAAAATTTCATGAAGAGAAGAGTCTATAAATGTTACCATATTCCCAGATTTGGTGCCCTCTGGCAACCCATGCATTCTAATATTGTTACGGCGATTGCGGTTCTCAAGCTCTTCAAGCCGCTGCACTAGGGTAAGGGTGTGGTGGTGGAGTTCCAGCAGTGCCATATTGTGTATGTCTGCGGTAGTAGTATAATCAGACAAGTTGGTTTCAAGGGCTCCAGTTCTCTGTGAGAGATCAGCAACATCCTTACGATGGTCCAAGACTTTTGTCTCTAGGCACTGTAGAGTTTCATTCATTTGTTTTAAGGTGTAGCACAGCTGTTTGGAAGTAATAATGCATTCTGGTTCATCAGCTTCAGCACTGCCCAAGCTTGTAGCCAGGGATTCTGTATGGGAGCAGGCCTCAGCCCTTTGGTCTATGTCAGGACCATGTTTATGTTGTTTCCCGGCAGTGCCAGGCAGATTTTCTTTTGGTCGCTGTTTTGGTTGCATTAAGTAATCAGTTATATGGCTAGTAAGCAACAGGATGAAACATTAATAGCTATGATGATCGCGGATTGTTCTCAGGTCAACTCAGAGCTGCGGAGTTAAGCCACCATTAGGTAGGTGCCCAGACCGGAAGTCCTCAACATCGTCTAATTTTGAGAACCAAACATCAGGATTTCCAGTTATGGATGTGACGTAGATGTTAAAGAGACAGTGTCTCAGGATTCACAACAGGAAGGTCTTGTCAAACAAATATGATAGATTTCTTTGACTAGGTGACCTGGGTGGTTAATCAGGGAGGGACGGTGGACATGACCAACCTAGACTTTAACAAGGCATTTGACACTGTCCACACAAGAGGCTAGTAAACAAGCTGAGCAGTCTGGGAGTGGGTCCCAAGGTTGTAAACTGGGTCAGAAATTGGCCGGGCAACAGGACACAGAGGGTGGTAGTAGTAAATGCAGTTCAATCCAGAGAGTAGGGAGTAACCAGCGGGGTACCCCAGGGCTCCGTGCTGGGGCCTGTCCTCTTCAATGTCTTCATAAACAACATTGTGGAGAGGCAGGAAGGGAAGATATGCCTCTTTGTAGATGACACTAAGATCTTCAATAGAGTTGACACTCCAGGCAGGTTGGAAAGAATGAGAAGAGACCTAGGCAAACTGGAGGAGTGGTCAAGAGTCTGGTAGCTTGAATTCAGTACAAAAAAGTGCAAGGTCATGCACTTGGGGCACACGAACCCAGGAGAGGAATACTTGATGGGGGGTACTGATGACAACCAAAGTGGAAAGAGACATGGGGGTAACCATAATGGACGACCTAAAGGTAACCAAGCAATGTGAAAATGCTGTGAGGAGAACCGAAGGGATGCTGGGGTGCATAGGGAGAGGCATCACTAGTAGAAAACAGGGGGTGGTGATGCCACTGTACAGACAATTGGTGAGGCCTCATCTGGAGTACTGTGTTTAGTTCTGGAGACTACATCTCGGAAAGGACATAGACAGAGTGGAGGCAGTCCAGAAAATGGCAACCAAAATGGTGCAGGGACTGCACCAGAAGCCATATGAGGAAAGACTGAAAGAACTCAATATGTATACCCTGGAGGAAAGGAGGGAGAAGGGGGGCATGATAGAGACATACAAGGGCCTCAAGGAGATAAAGAGTTCAAAAGGGCAGTATCTTTCCAAAAAAGAGATGTAACCCTGATGCCGTTATCCAAAGGGTTACTACCCCTGCCTGCTTGAATGCAGATAGAGGGGCCTGGGTTCGGAGTTAATGGGTGCTGCGGTATTCCTACCAACAGTCTTGCTATGATAATGGTGCCTCCACCCAGAGTAATAGTTAAGTGGGTTATTAATAATACTGGTGCAGCCCTCTGGGAAGCTATGACCACCCACACCCCTGCCTAGTCGCTCTTCACACAAAGTTTCACAATCACAATATATGACCTTAAAGAGCAACTGACGTCATTAAGCAAACTTTCACAAACTATAATATATAGACACCGTGCAGCTTATATTTCTCACTAGTGTTGCATTCCTCCTCCCCATTATTTATTACTGAGGTCATAAACGTGAAAACAGGATCTTTGCTACTGAAGATTTCATCTATTCCTGCTACTTTCTCCCTACCTGAGGTCATAAAGCACTGCTTGTGATATTACAGTTATGCCCATAGCAACAAATTGTGACATCACAACAGAGGATTATGACATGAAGTAGGAAGTCAACTATAGAGGCAGACGAACTCTAAAAGAGAAAGATCATGCATTCATGCAAATTTCCTTAGTAATAAATAATGGGGAGGAGAAATCTATAGAATATATATGGAATGTAAGCTGAATGATACCTAAATATTATGAAGTTTTCTTTGAGGCGTCAGCAGCTCTTTAACTGCACAATGGTTCAACGACATTAATGATATGCTCAGGTGTACCACATTTACCAACAGGGTTTGGTATTCTGACATATACCCTGTGTCCCCTGTAAAGAAACAGTTTCCTGCAACCACAGAGCTTTTGCACAGTATCTTTGAACAGACTCAGTAACCAGACACTGGATAATAATATGCTCACAGCCTAACTTAACATCAAACAGTTAATCAGGTTTATTAAGGGGGCTTGAACAAGGGAGGGGCATGAATTTAGATTAATGATTGCTGGAATACTGTAAGTAAGCAGATGATAATTAATAAGAATTAAATATGTCCCTGAGTTAATCAGTTTAACCAGCTGCTAGGTACCCAGAGTGGAACTAGGAGCAGCTCTGAAGTGTTGCCGTGGGTAGGCCAGCATTGCAGCTGGTTGGGGCCCTTGATGGAAGAAAGGGTGTTATTATCAGATGAAAACCATTGCAGACAGTAAGATCATTTGTAATACCAGGCTGGATGGCCTACAAACACAGTTAAACCCAACAAGAAGATATAAAGCAAATTAGATGACACAAGAGCATTTATCTGTTGCAGGGGCTACCCTGTTTGTACTCACTGTACCCAGACTGATAGAGACTGATGGCTGTAGCTCTCTGGATTCTTTCTTGCCAGAATGAAACATGGGGACCGGAGCTGACATGACTCACCTCCACTTCAAGGCCTTGCCCACAAGGTGGCCACAACCTGCGATTTGTCTCTGCAGGGGCTGAATCCCCAAACTGGTCTTTAGCCAGAATGAAGCTAAAGCTGGAACAGGAACAGTCTTTTGGGCCACGGATGGCACAGACCCAGGACATGAAATTTGGCTTGGTTTCCAGATTAATAAAATCACTTAACGTGCAGCTAACAGGATGGATCAACTTGGATATGAAACAAGCATTAACAATTGGCAACTGGTCTCCTTTCTTTCCAAATGGGGTAAGAGACACATACAACATTCAAATGGCTCCAAATGGCAACAGAGTCCCTAGCCTGAACCACTCTTTAGCATGGTATGTTAGATGCACTTTTTTCGGGCAAACAGTTTTCCCTCAGAATTAAAGTCTCTGGAATTCACCCAGATTACGGGGATTTCTCTCCCCCCCCCCCCGATTCTGCTTTTGACAATCTCTGAGTCCCGTAAGGTGGCAAAGTAGACCGGGTTCCCCATGACTGTTTCAGTTCACCACACAGTTATTCACATTTCTCCAGAGCTCAAACTGAATCCCTCAGCCCAACGACTGCCAAAGTGTCTTTCTTCCCTTTTCTGCTTAGAGGCAGTCCAATACCCTGGCAGGTCTCACAGGGAGGCAAGACAGGCCTTTCTCCTGCAGTTTCCCTCTGTCCACACAGGAACTCCTTCTCGGTGGCTCAAGTTGAACACAACTGAACTTTTTTTTACACAGTCTCCACTGAAGACCGGGATCTCTGTATTCCGGTTGGCTGCCTGTGCTGTCCATCAAAGTCTGAGTACTCCTATTGGTGGGTTAAGGCACCAGCAAGGAAAGTTCACAGTTTCACCCACAAGACACTGTAATAAGGACCCCTTAAGGACCCTTTGGCTCCGACTGGTCCAAATGCGAGAGTCCCTGACCAAAATGGCAACTCCCATAGTGAAGGATTGAACAGCAAGCATAAACAGCTCATTTATTTAGCAACAACACAGAGTTATAAATAAATATTTATAGATGGCTGAAAGCCTCCTCCTGCTCTGTAACTGACAGCAGAATGGAGTAGATTATGGCTTTGCCTGGCTGGTTGCAAGCTCCGTTGTACTCGGACCCAGCCCAAGCTATTTATACTACACACAGACTGGGGCTCTTAAAGTAATAGTGCAGTGGCATAGCTCTGCACACTCATGCGGGACAACACTAAAACATCACTGCACATGGACCCATCATCCCTTACTGGATGTCTGGCATGGTGGTGTGCAAGTTACCAGGTCAAAGGAGGGAAAGGACTTGAAAGTGATCATCACAAGTGACCTAAGGCACTCAGCACACTGCAAGAAAGCAGCAGTCAAAGTGAATCGGATGCTGGGCTGCATAGCCAGGGGTATTACCAGCAGGAAAGTGGAGGTCATTCTACCACTGTACAGATACCTAGTATGGCCACACTTAAGAGTACAATGTGCAGTACTGGTGACTTTACCTGAAGAAGGACATCAACCTGCAGGAAACAGTCCAGAGAAGGGCGACCAAAATGATCTAGGGACACCAAGGAGAACATATGAATAGATTTACTGGATTTTTTGGACAAAAGAAGGCTCGAGACCCATCGTGATTGTCCCCCACAGATGTGGGACATTAGTTGGGAAAATATTGTTGATGTAGCCATATGTCAAGTTTAAGCTTGAAGGTGTCACAATTAGTAATGTTAATCATTGCCTGTGGTAATACATTCCATCCTTTTGCTGCTCTAATACTGAAAAAGTTATCACGCTTATTCGTATTAGCCCATTCGACTGATAATTGTTTATTATGAAGTCTGCCTACAGTGCATTTGGTGCTGAATGAAAGTCCACATTGTTCCATTACGGCTGGAGATTTTAATATTTTAAATGTAAGCAAGATATCAATCAATCAATCAATCAAATCTTTATTTATCCAGGCGATCACCTTTGAGCAAGCTCATTTACAAGGTGGACCTGCTGTTTGTCAAGGATAGATATACATACATAGAATACATACAAAATGTAGAAGTAAGAATACAGATTTACATTTGAAAGGTACAGTATATACAATCCATTGCACTTGTGGGGAACAGGTAAACAACACAAGACATTATTGTGGTATGTACATTCTTTCTTATACATGTATGAAGGTGACACTTTATACTGGTCTCAGCTGAAGGATACAGATCATGACCATTTCATCCCTCAGTAACTAATTCTAGCTTGGACGGTGGTCACTAGCTTGGAAGGTGGTCATGGCTTAGAAAGGGCCCAAAAAATCCAACTGAACAACTATTAAAGTGGCATGTAGGAGTAGGTAAAGAAGGGTGCCAAAGGTTCCGAGGGCCAAACAAGGCAGCTGGCTACTTAACAGGTTAGGGAGGGATTAGAAGGGTTGGGTTCAAGACTGTGAGAGGGAGATTTAGAGATGAGGCCACTAACAGAACCACTAGAAGCTATGGTAACATTTACAAATTTCTGTAAATGCTTTGTCGTAAAGATGCCTAAACATCGCAATACTGACAGGAGTGCTGAGTTTCAGTGAGCTTTGAATCCTTCTCCATAATGAGGGCAGAGCGTGACTTATGGCTGCCCTACCAAAGTGGTTACTAATCCTGGGAATTTTTAGGGGAAATTAGTGAGTGGCTTCTTATGTCATAGCTACTAGGTGGACTTAGAGGAAGGCAGGCAGCAATGTAGTCCGGGAGTTTATTGGTGAGAGCTCAAAGTGTCCAAATGGCTGCATTTCTATGCCGTCTGAATTGTAGCGAAGGCCACCCTACTGCAGTGTATAGCGCGCAGTGGTGCGTGGAGGATGGAAGGCCAGTTATAAATCTTAGGGCTCTGTGGTACAATACATCCAATTTAGCAAGTTGCGAGACAGGACATTGGCCATATATAATGTCAGCATAATCAATTAATGATAGGAATGTAGAATGAACAAGCTGTCTTTTTGCAGTCTCAGTAAGGAGATGTTTAATTCTGTAGAAGAGGCCAAGCCTTTGCCTAAGCTTTTTCAGTAATTCTTCAGTATGTTCTTTAAAAGAGAGTTTGTTATCCAGCCATATACCCAGGTATTTGAATTTCGGCACGAACTCAAGATTTTCACCAAGTAGGGTGGTTATAGGAGGAACAGTGTCAGTGGCTGCAGTGTTGGCCCCGGGTGCTAGTTGGAGCAAACAGCATTGCCTTGGTTTTTTTTGCGTTTAGCAAAAGCTTTTTGTCGATGAGCTGGTTTTGCAGCTTATTGAATTCATCTTGTAATGCAGCGCATGCGGCTCCAAGGGAGTCTCGACTTAGGTAGAGCACTGTATCATCGGCGAATAAATGGATTCTGGCTTCTTCGATTCCTAAGTTCAGGTTGTTAATATAGATGCTGAACAGTAGTGGACCCAGTATGGAACCCTGTGGGACTCCTCTCTTTATTGGTTTGAGCGGTGAAAGCTTCTCCTCCGGCCTTTATTTGTTGCTGTCTATCTGTGAGGTAGTTCTGGAACCAGTCCAGTGTGATTAAGTCCATGCCTAAATTATTTAGCGTGGAGAGAAGTAGACAATGGTCGACGGTATCAAAAGCCTTGCTAAGATCTAAAAACACCGCACAAATGAATTTTTTCTTGTCCAGATCCCGTTGCCAGTCGTCAGTGACTTTGGCCAGTGCAGTAATAGTGCTGTGTTTGGTTCTAAATCCAGACTGCAAGGGGTTAAGAAATTCAGAGTTGTCCAGGAAGGATCTCAACTGTGTATCCACGATTTTTCCCAACATTTTCGAAAGTATAGGTAGTAGGGAGATTGGCCTATAGTTGTTCAGATCACTTGGGTCCCCTGCTTTGTATAGCGGAATAACATGAGCAGTTTTCCATTCTGCAGGGAGAGAGCCTTGGATTAGAGACAGGTTAAATAAGTGCATTATTGGTGCTGCTAGTATGTGATAAGCTATTTTCAGAAAGTATGGGTCAAGCGATCAACCCTGCGCTCTTTCTAATGTCTAACTGTAGCAGAAGGTCTTCAACTTCTTTCAAGGTGATTAATGAAAAGGCGAAGATCCTGCCTTTGTTGTTTATTTCTAGGGACTGTGCTTTGATCTGTGGCCGAAGACTACTTACTGGTGCTTTATCGAAAGCCAAGCCAGCAGTAGCAAAGTGATTATTGAAGGCTTGAAGAATCTCAGATTTATCAGTGACAGAGACATTGTCAATGGTAATTTTAGATGGGAGCACACTACCCGGTGAATGGCCTGACACTTCCTTAATAGTGGACCAGAACTTGGTAGGATTATTAGATGCAGAGAGCAATTCTGATTGATAAAAAGTAGCCTTTGCCTCCCTGGTCATTTTTGTGCAGGCATTTCTAGCTGATCTGAAAAGACACCAGTCCGATTCTGCATGCGACTTCCGGGCCTTTTTCCACAGTAGATCTCTTTTTAGTAAGGCTTTCTTCAAGTCTGGTGAAAACCAGTTGCAGGTCCTGGTTTTTATTCTAGCTTTAATTATAGGGGCATGGATATTTAGGGCACCAGTTATGATTTCGTACAGGACATCATAGGCATCACTTACCGATTTAGCTAGGTAAAAACTCTGCCATTGCATAGAGTTTTTTAGGTAATTGAAATAGGCCAGAGGGTCAAAGTTACGTCTGGATCTTTTGGTGGAGAACTTTGATGTAGATAGCGGATTTGGGATGGTTCTAATGCCAGCTATGAGGCAGTGGTCACTAATATCAACTGGAAGGATACCGGCATGTGAGAAATGGTGAGGTTCATTGACAAGTAGCACATCCAGAAGGCTGCTTCTCATTGGATTCTTGTTGTTGATGCGCGTAGGTTCAGATATTAATTGAGTGAATCCATGTGAATCACAGAAATGTTTCAGGGGTAATGACCCGCTAGTTAACCAGTCATAGTTTAGATCACCTAGTAAAATTGTCTCCATAGAGGAAGCATCCATTTGTCCAGACAGGTGAGTCAGGAGCTGAGGTCCTGCTGCAGGTGGTCTATAGCAGCCTATCACACGAAAATCCCCAGAGTGAGGTGGCTCAACTTTAAGAGACAGGCATTCGAAACCTCCCGCAATGGAGGTAGCATCTAATACAGATACTGTGAATATGTTTTTAACATAAATGGCTATTCCCCCCCCCAGTCCTTCTATCTGCTCTGACGAGAAGGTAATTGGGGATATTGACCTCACTGTCCGGTGTGGATGCTCGGAGCCAAGATTCCGATATCACCAGAATGTCTGGTGCAGTGTGGATAATCCAGGCCTGGACAGACTCCAGCTTTTTTAACAGGCTGCAGACATTGGCATGTAGGAAACTGAAACCTTTCAGATGATTAATTTCGGATGGTGATGAGAGCAACCTTGGGGGACCAGGATTAAGTTCGATGCCTCCTGAGCACAGTAGCAGGAGGAGGAGAATTCTTCCAGGTTGTGAAAGAAATTTTAAAGGCACGAGGCTTTTTGCATTTGTTACAGACTAGGGCGATGGGTCCATAGATCGGGTCATCCTCTTTGTTTTGCCCTGTAGATATATAACTTAAGAACCATGTAGGTAGTAGCGGCCTGTGCAGTGTTTGTTTGCCTGGGGTTTGAGGACATACTTAGAAGAGCTGGTTACTGCGCCACTATCGGAGGATTCAACAAGCTTCGGTTGAATTAGGGGCAGACAAGGGCAGTATAGTAAATAGCTATTATTAATATATGGGTATACTGTCTGCTTGGGACATGTCTCTATAGGAACATCATAGCTGTCATGAGGGCCAGCCATACTACATAGCAGAAAGATGATGGCTATTAGACAAAGCCACTTGAGGCCTCCCATGTTTGATTTTACACAAAGGCAGTTGTTATATATATATATATATATATATATATATATATGTTACCTCAGCAGGGTCTTGTTAGACAATACTTAGTGTAATCAGTAGATTGTAGTTTTAGTGGAGACACATCTCGTGGCCTCATTTGGTTAAATTTGGATCTAACTGAAAGGCAATGAGTAATGCGAACGAACGGAATGCCTCTAGTAAGCAGGAGAAATATTTTTTACTAAGGTAGTGACTATGCCTAATTATAATGGGCCGGGCCAATGAAGAGAGGAAACTGTGGGGGAGCAATTGGGCTATAAAACAACACCTGGGAAGGGGATTGGCAGGTGGGGCGAAAAATTGCGGCTTTGCCGTACCTGACTAGCTGGAGGGATCCGGGCGTGGTCTCGACGGGCGGCTTTCAGAGGCGCCTGCCTGCTCCGGGTGGTCAGCCGTCTCAAGCGGCCGACGACTCCAAGAGTCCCTAAGGAGACAGAAGGAGGGACTATTAATAGCAGTCCCAGTCGGCAGAGGGCGGGCAGACTAGAGGTGTTGCAGAGCAAGAATTTAAAGGACAAAAGAGGCGATTTCCTGGGCGCCCCTATGTCTTGCTTGTCTGCTCAAGATCCAAGAAAGGGCTGTAATGGCTATGACCTGCTCCCTCCTCTAACACCTGCAGCAATAATATGCAAACAGTCTAGGCTAGTACAGACAATCAGGCATTAAAACACATTAATATAAACAAGAATACAGCTCCTTTTTGCAAAAATTGGTTTCCAAAAGCAGTTTTAGATGTTGAGCCAATCGGAAGCCGCCAAGAAATGGCGCTCGCGCTCCGATAGGCTGCGCTTCGTGCACTGACTAGCTGGAGGATCGGGCGGTGGTCTCGTGGCGGCTTTGAGGCGCCATGTCCGTGGTGGCCGCTACGTCCTCTGAGGCCGACTCCAAAAGTCCCTGACTAGCTGGAGGGATCTGGGGAGGCGGTGGTCTCGGCGGGCGGCTTCAGAGGCGCGTCCGCCCGTGGCCACTGCCCCGCGGTCACATACAACTCCAAGAGTCCCTGACTAGCTGGAGGATCTGGGGCGGTGGTCTCGAGCGGCGGCTTCAGAGGCGCCATCTGCCCGGTGACTGCTCGTCCTGTGGCCGACGACTCCAAGAGTCCCTGACTAGCTGGAGGGATCCGGGGCGGTGGTCTCGAGCGGCGGCTTCAGAGGCGCTGTCCGCCCGGTGGCCGCTCGTCCTGCATAGCTATCACCTCTATCTCTTTTGATGTATAGGGGATATAATCCTGTAGGCTTAAATCTAGAATTGTGATCTTGTGTTTTAAGTTTGGGAATCCTTTTGGTAAGTCTCCGCTAGATCTGTTCTAGACGACTGATGTCCCCTTTAAGATGGGGGTTCCAAAAGGGTGAACCATAATCAACATGTGGTCTAATGTATGCCATGTATAGAGGAACAAGGCAGCATTCAGATTTACTAGTACATTTCTTTTAACTCGATTCATGATGGTATTAGCTGTACATGTTACTTTGTTACAGTGATTTATAGGAGTGAATTTATTATTAATAAGGATGCCTAAGTCTTGTTCACAGGTGGAAGATTGGAGCATGGTATTTTTAAATAATACTTGTTTAATTGGTTATTTTTTCCAAAGTGAAGGACAGAACATTTACCAACATTGAATTCCATGGAATTTAATTTTGCCCACACTTCAATAGCATTTAGATCCTGTTCTAGTAATGATGTGCTAGCAGTATTATCCACTCTGCCATCAAGTTTGGTGTCATCTGTGAATCTGGAGATATGGTTACTGGAACTAATTGACATATCACTTATGAAGATGTTAAAAAGTATTGGGCCGAGCACTGAACCCTGGGGCACACTAGTAACTTGCTGCTTTTGACTTGAAGCCATTTATCTGTACTGATTGTTTTCTATTTGTAAGCCACTTTGCCATCCAGTTAATTAAGCTAGTAGAAAAACCAAATGAATAGAGTTTGTTACTGTTCTGCCACTGTCACTGATCTCAGGCGCATACCTCAACAAAGCCTGTCGGCTCCTCACATCTGCAAATCATCTCTCACATACATGTGATGTCTATAAACAGGCAAACTGGCTTCAGTCATCAGGAAGGTTAAAATACCAGATGTGTATCCTTGCAAAGAAGACCTCGCTAGGCTTATTGCTCCCTGGGGTTCAGATCATTCTGACCCCATAATGTGCAAACCGCCTTACCAGGAGTTCAGAAAGTCTATCATTTTCCATTCCCTGCTGCAGGACTACACAAGGTCAGTGCTTCTAGAATCCAAGCTCCCACCTGGTTCAACTCACTCCCTGTGGATATCTCTGTCTCCAGTAACCTCTGCTCCTTTAAACGCAAACTTCACCAACACTTGGTGGCCTGTGCTCACTGTGATTGCTTCACCTAAAAACTCACCAACTCTTGGTGTCATGTGTCCTCTGTGACTGCAGCACTTAGCATTTATTTAAATGCCCCCTTCTCCCTTATTTACCCTCCTCTAATTCTCTGTCCCTGTGCATTACCACACCAAGGCAGTCTCTCGTATCCTCTGTAACGCTGCATCTCAACATCATCTTTCCTGCACATATATATTTTGACTTTCAACAAACACCCCTACTCCTCCCTTTTTCACTCCCACTCCCCCATTCTCTCACCCTCCCCCTGTCCTCGTCACCTAGCCCACCTCTCTCCTTCTCATTCTGCCTCACCTATCTTCTGATCTGCCAGCCCCCCACCTATTTTCTTTTTCTTATTCTCCCACTACCCAGACTCCTCCTAAGGTTTTCTAACCACCCTATTAGCACTTACTCTCTCTCCTCACCTCCTAGTCTTCTGCTCCAGTCATTCATTGTACAATGTCTGATTCCCTGATCCTCCTTATCCCGTGGTTAACTTTGCTGCCGACAAAACCATTGGTGGCTTGTAGCCTAGACTACTTGTTTTTGTGTAACTACAATTTGTGTTTTGTGTAACTACAATTTTGTGTAACTTCAAATAGCTCTACTTTGTGTATGATGATGTGGAACCTTTGTAAACGAGCCTTGGCTCAAAGGTATTGTCCGAAAGATGAATACATTAAAAAAAAAATTAATAAAGAGTAGGAGGAATTATCAAATGCTTTACTATAGTCAAGCAAAATAACATCACTTGCAATACTGTTATCAATGTACCTACTAATATTATTATAGAATGCAATGAGGTTAGTTGTACCTGAATGTCCAGCTTTAAACCCGTGTTGGGACAGGTCGTGAATACCAAGCCTGGCGATGTCTTTCTCTAGTAATGTTCTGATCAATCGTTCCAAGACTTCCCTACAATGGATGTTAAGCTAATAGAATGGTAGTTTTGCCTCTTTGCAGATGACACAAAGATCTGCAACAGGGTTGATACACAGGAGGCATGGAAGAAGGATGAGAAGGACTTGCAAGGTTGGAGGAATGGTCAGAAGTATGGCAGCTAGGATTCAATACAAAGAAGTGCAAAATAATGCACCTGGGAAGCAAGAACCCAGGGAAGATTACACAACGGGGGTAGTAACAACAACAAAAAGGAAAGGGACCTGGGGTAATCATATCAGATGACCTTAAGGTTAGCAAGCAATGTGAGAAGGCAGTAGGGAGGGTTGGGGGATACTGGGATGCATAGGAGAGGCATCACCAGCAGAAAACAGGAAGTTGTTATCCCTCTGTACAGACAGTTGGTGAAACCCCATCTGGAGTACTACGTCCAGTTCTGGAGACCCCATCTCCGCAAGGGACATAGACAGGATAGAGGTAGTCCAGAGGAGGGCAACCAATGGTGCAAGGTCTTCAAGAGAAGTCAGACGAGAGAGACTAGAGAGCCTAATATGTATACCCTTGAGGAAAGAAGGGAGAGTGGGGACATGATAGAAACTTTTAAGTACCTCAGTGGAATCAACAAAGTCCAAGAGGGTAGCATCTTTCAGAAAATGAGACTTGCAAGAACAAGGGGACACAATTTAAAGATAGAAGGAGGGCAATGTGAGGAAGTATTATTTCACAGAGAGGGTAGTGGATACATGGAACAGCCTTCCTGAGGAGGTTGTGGGGTCTAAAACTGTGGGAGAATTCAAGAATGCATGGGACAGACATAAGGCAGTTCTTGTGGGGGGTAGGAAGAAATAGGCTGTTGGTTAACTAGGATCTGGGACCTATCCTGTAGGTAGGGAAATGGGAAGAATAGGTGGGCCAAGTGGTCCTTATCTGCCGTCAAAGTCTATGTTTCTATGTTTCTATGGACTTATTACCCTTCTTATGGATGGGATCACAGTAGCATTAACCAACCATTCTGAAATTTCAGATTCAGAAAGAGATTTGTTAAACAGTAGGGTCATTGGTAGGGTCAGGGCTTTAGCGGTTTCTTTCAAAACATGGATTGAATACCATCAGGACCTGGGCTGGTAGATTCTTTAAGAAAGGAAAGAGCTTTATAGACCTCATGTTCATTAAACTGGACAGTTGGAGAGTTATTTGTGTGTGATTTACAGGTGAGGAAGGGGTCGTCTTTGTTGTAGACAGAACAAAATATCTGTTAAAGTGATTTGCTGCTTCAGGATCAGAGTTAGTTATTGTTCCATCAATACTTAGAGGTCTGACAGATCTAGTATTCCCTTTTTTGCTGTTTATATTTGAATACAGTGATCTTTTATTATTTTTTGAATGTGCCAATTTGAATTCAAGCGTAAGTTTTGCTTGTTTAACCAACTTTTTTAATACTTTAACTGCTGCTTTGTAACAGTCTAGGGAGGCAGGATTAGGATTTATTTAGAGGTTCCTAAATCATTTTTCTTTCATTTGTTTGCTTTTGGATTTGGTAAACCAAATGGGGATTTTGCCTTTTTTTGTTGTGTTTGATTTTGGTTGGGATATAGCGATCTTCTAGTTTGAGAATATTTTTTAGTTTTTCCCACTCAGGGATCTCAGCATGTACTTCCTGGAGGACAGAAGGGAGAGGGGTGACATGATTGAAACCTTCAAGTACCTTAAGAGTTTTAACAGGGTGAGCTCTGAGAGTCTTGCCAGTCTTAGTGGGAACAGTGCCATAAGGGGCACTGCCTCAAGCTGGTGAGGGGGAAATTTAGGACAGAAAGGAGGAGGTACTTTTTCACAGAGAGGGTGACAGCTAAGTGGAATGAGTTGCCGGAGGATGTAGTCTCCCTGAGGACAGTGAACAGCTTCAAGAAAGGTGGGAACAGAGCAAAGGGAAAAGGTGCATCTAGGGAGGGAGGGGGAGTGGTAGGGAGGGAGTACATCAGCGGGGAGGGAGAAGTAGATAACAGTGAGGCAGATCCCTCAGTAGACACTGAGGGGTCTGCAAACTCAAGCAGACATGACAGACCACACAGTGTTTTTCTGCTGGCTCAATCCTGTGATCGTATGTATGTTCACATGTAAATTCCTTTGCAGTTTGCATTAGCTGTTGTATTTTTATTTATTTATTTATTGCAATCTTGGAATTACAAAACATTTGAGCCAGAGGCTCATTTACAAAGGCTCCACATCATAAATGGAAGACACAGTGGGACACGTTAACATGTAACGTAGTACAAAAGGTTGAATGAATATACAGAAAAATACAATAAAGTACATACAGTACCTAGTAAGTGCCAACACTGGTAACATGAGTTACAAAGTAACAAATATTGTTCAAAACTTGAGTTGTAGCGGTCAGAATGGACGACCTTGTCATGAGCTGCAAAGCTGCAGGTTCAGAGTGGGAAGAGAGAGTTGCAAGGACCCCCTGAAATAATAAATTGCTGGAAGCAAGAGGAAGGCATGGTGCAGAGGAGGGTGGGAGATATCCAGGACAAAAAACTTGAGTGAAAACGGTAGTGAGAGAAGACTGGGAGTACGAGTAAGTCACAGATGTGTGTGTACATACAATACTTAGCTGATATTGGCAGGTGGCCTAGGTGTTAGGGGTGGGAAGGGGTAAGGGTAGTTCTCAAGGGGGGGGTAAGGCAGGAGGAGACAGGGAAGGCAAAGAGAGGTACAGTATACCTGGAGGGGCATACTGTGCAAGAGTTGGTGAGTGAGGCACTAACACTACAGTAGTGAAAGGAGGGGTGTTAGGAGGATGGGGAAGCGGTTAGGAAGGGGTTGATAGAGTGATATAATGAGAACAGACAGTATGAAGGGTGGAAGGAGAAGGCTAAAGACTTAGGCTAAATGGGGCAGTCACAACTGCTGAGTTCCAGTAAATGCCAACGTTTGGTTTTGAAGGGTCTGATTTTTGAGCCAGCTAGGAGTTCAGGTGGAAGGCTATTTAGCCAGCTGAGTACCCTGTACATAAAAGTCCATTGGGCATGTGTAGTACAGCAAAAAGGGACCTGGAAGGTGGAAGTGGATGTGCTTCTAGTGTGGTGGTGGTTATGTGTCCTATTTAGGAGCTGCAGTAGCGAGGGGGAAGGCAAGTCCAAGACTAATCTTCTTAGTATGTAAACAGGTTTGATAGGAGATCCTGGCCTGGAGGTTCAGCCAGCTCGCTGAGGCATATAGGTTGCAAGTGTGGGTGCGTAGTTGGGCCCCAGTGACAAGAAGGCAGGTTTTGTTAAGAGTGACACTTAGCCTACGGAGTGTGGTGTTGGTGGCGGAACCATAAATAATAAGCCCAAAGTTGATAACTGAAAGGATGGAGCTATTGATGGCCAGACGGAGGGCTTCATGAGACATGCTGTGTCTGTGTCTATATAGCAGCCCTAGCCTGATGCAGACAGCTCTAGATATGATGTTTACATTTTGATTGAAGGACAGGTAACTGTCAAGTGTTATGCCCAGATATTTAAAACTATAGACTTGCTCGAGAGGTGAGCTAAGATTGTTCATGATCAATAACTGGGCATTTTTGTGCCTATTGTGTGGGCTAGCAAAAAGCATCACCTTCGTTTTTTATAGTTTATGATTAATTTGTGTTCAGAGAACCAGGCCTCGGGTGCAGTGAAACTGTGTTGCAGATTGGTGACGAGGGTTGTTGGATAAGGCTGGCTGGTGAAAAGCACAGCATCGTCAGCATATAGGAGCAGGTTAGTGGGGCAGACTTGGGGAAGGGTGTAAAGGAAGAGGGTAAATAGGAGAAGACCCAGGATTGATCCTTGAGGTACTCCAGAGCATACAGGGTGATTGACGGAGAGGGTATCATGTATTTTTACTCTTTGGGTTCTGTCCTCAAGGTAGCTTTTAAACCAAGCTGTAACATCTTGTGAGAGCCCAAGGGTGGGTAGGGACTTAAGCAGTAGGGTGTGATTAACAGTGTTGAACGCCTTTGTGAGGGCAATGTAAATTGCCCCCACAAGGTGCCCATGATCCAGAGACTTATGAATGTAGTCAGTGTACTCCAGTAGGGCAGTAGTGGTAGTATGCCCTTTTCGAAAACTGTGCTGTTGGGCACATTGTAAGTTATAGGTGGCAAGACACCCAGTCAACTGGTCAGCAACAATATCAGCCCAGCTTTGAGAGGGGTGGCAAGATAGAGATTGGACGGTAGTTAGAATGTGTAGCTCTGCCTCCAGACTTGTGAACAGGTGTCACCACAGCCACTTTCCAGACTGAGGGAATTGGCCAAGATGGAGGGATAGGTTGAGGATCTTGGTGAGAGGTGTCAGGACTGCATCAAGGGTGAAGAGGAGCATTTTAAGATCAATGGTGTCACTACTAAATCGACATTTTCCAAGTACCCACAGTAGGTATTTTTAGCAGCCACGTGATAACTGTCTAGAAATAGAAGGGAATGTTGGGGTTGGGTTAACATAGTGGTTGCAACCTTGATCTGGAGGGTCATCAAAGAAGTTGGTAGGAAGTACCCGCTCAGGTCAGTGAAAGCAGCATTGAATATATCTACCATTTCTTTAGGATCCTGAGTGGTAGTGCCATTTGTATTGAGCATCGAGGGGGGGGATTCGTTGGGCTTACCAATGAGGTTTTTTATGTTCTCCCAGAATTTTTTGCTGTCACCCCAGGAGTTAGAAAACAAGTCCTGGAAGTGGGTAGTCTTTGTGAAATGTACTGCTCAGGTATAGGCATTCCTGGCCTCCTTGTAGCATTGCCAGTCATTCGGCTTATTAGTGGAATGTGCTACATGCCAGAGGTGGGCTCGAGAGGCCATCAGGTTAAGAAGGGGTACAGTGATCTAAGGATTGTTAGCCCCTTTGCTTTTTAGTTTTCTGAAAGGGGCAAAAAGGTCACAGGCTTTGTTAAAAATGGAGATAAAGTGCCCCAATGCTAGGTCAACACTTGTGGCTATATCAACTAGTGCCCAGTCACACTGGCGGAGGTAATTTTGAAATTGCTCAAGTTGTCCTCGCCTAAGTATATGCTGGTAGAACAGCTTACTGGGGCTTCTGGAACACTTAGTTAACCAATGACAAGTGACAGGGGAGTGGTCGCTAAGGGAGTCAGGTACTAATGTCAACAATCCTGTCAGGACAGTTGGTAAGAATGAGGTCAATTAGTGTGAGGCTCTAGTTCTATAATTGATCTTGGTTGTGGTTTGGATCATTTGTGGGAGGTCAACAGCAGCAACAGCATCCTTAAACAGAGCCAGCATCTAGTGCAAGCCAATTGATGTTAAATTGCCTAGTGCAACCACCTCTGTGTGGTTCAACAGTTTGATAATGTAGTCCAAGACTGCATCAAGGCCTGTTGCTGTGTACCTTGGTGGGATATATACCAACAGGATGATGAGCGAGTTCCCATTGTTGCAGGGCTATCTTGACTGCCAGTGCCTGCCAATATTGCCAGCAGACAAGGTTGAGAGGGTATGGCCCTGAAGAGTGTCTGAAAGGTAAATAGCACACCCCACCTATTTTTCCAAGCTGGTCTGCTCTGAAGTGTGTATAACCAGCCAGGGCAGTGGTGGAATCAGGAGATCTGGGAGAGAGCCAGGTTTCAGCAACTGCCAGGATGTCTGGTTTGTGCTATGCACCCAGACTTGCAGCTGGTCAAGCTTTGGTAGTAGACTACGGATGCTGAGGAATGCAATATTAAGGCCACTGGATTTACTGACTTGGTGAGTGCTTGCTGCAGGGGCTTGGGGTTGGGGTGTATATTACCTGACAGTAACAGGAGTAGAAGGATATTGCCAAAGAGCATACATTTAAGTAGTTTAAGTTTGGAAATTACAGCATGTTTGGAGGCAGTTCTAGATGACACTGACACTGGATGTGAGGCAAGGTTCGTTAGCAGTAGGAGGGGTGGGGCAGGCAATGAGCATGCGTTGAGGTCGACCAGCATGGAGGGCATGGCATGGTGGACTGTGAGAGAATTTAAGATGCTTGATGACAGTACACCATCAATTAGGATTGGCCAGTAGAAGGTAGAAATGGCAGTGGGGCAGACTGGGACAGTGGGTAAATAATTAACAGTAGAAAAGCAAGAGGGTGAAGTAATTTAATGGACAGCATGATAGGTCGGGAGGCAGTCACAGAGGTTGGAATGGCAGTGAGGAATGAAGTTCTAGGTGGTGTGAGTGAGGAAGTTGAGACTCGTCAGTAATAAGATGGGGTAGGAGGTAGGGATCAAGCTCAAGAGAAAGAAAGGAATGGAAGGATGAGGTAAAATAAAGCAGAGAAACTCACATTCAACATTATACTCTGCAGATAGCACATTTTTTAATTTAGTTGTTTAACCAGGTATAGTACACTAAGCTGAAAGCTTTTTACAGAGTGACCTGGGAGACAAGGAGGTTAAGTGACTTGCTCAGGGTCACACAGTATGCAAGTGGAAGCTGTGGGATTCAAACCCAGGACTGGTCTGCTGGATGTCACCAGATTTGCAGCTCAGAGCCTTGAACCACTGCTATACTGCCTCCTAAATTGATAGAGTACTTGTCTGCGATCTAGAAGCTGGAGAGTACAAATCTCAGATGGGGCAGATTGAAAAATATGGTGGTGGATGAAAGGTATTAGGGTGGCAGGTAAGGGTTAGTATCCAGGAGAAAGGAGGGTAGAGGAAGGGAAGTATATAGGGAAAATAGGTAGCTGAGAAGGTATGATAGTGGCTCTAGTAGTCACTAGAGTACAACCAGCAGATGAGAAAGTGGGGACTTAGAAAAAGTCTATGTGGTGGGTCACATGTCAGGTCACGTGACTATGGGGACCTATAAATTTAAATTTGGACCAGGAGTGCGTGGGTGGGTGGAGAGGTGGGTGGGGCAGTCCAGGCTTGTGGGCAGGGCTGTCAACATGCTTGCATGTTGACAGGCTACACTAGTGCAGCACTGTATACTCTTGAATACGGCTCCGTACCTTGCTGGGCCAGAAGACAGGGTCCTGAGGCTTGTGGATTGCTGAGTGTGGGAGCGATGGTAAGGGGAGCCTGCAGATAAGGGAAAATAAAAGGCTAGTTAGAGTAAGGGGAGTGCCCCAGAGAACAAAGGCCACAGAAGTGGGAAGAACTAGAGGGGAGAGAAGCTGAAGAATGGGGAGAGACCAGTACTGTGCATCTGCGACTCACGGTAGGAGAGAGCAAGCAGGACAGAAAAATGCAACACAAATTCAAATTAAGGTAACCAGCAATTCCAGCTGAAAACAGGCTACAGTAAGGTGTCTAGTTCCGTGCAAAATATTCTATCAGTACACTCAGCCGATAAAAATTAAAGTAACAGGTGGAGACAGGCTCCCGATGCTTGTGGGTTGCTCTGTGTGACAGCGATGGTTAGGGGAGTCTGCAGATAAAGGAAAATAAGGTAATCATAGTTTAACTCTGCACCTTTCAGTAAAATCTCAGGACACAGGGTACAACACTTCAGGCTTAGCGTTGTTTGCAAAACACCAACATTTATATACAGGATGTGCACATACTGGCAATGGGGGATTACACAACTGGAGCCCAACCAATACCCCACTTAGGGCCCAGTCATAAAATAAAAAATAAGAGTTGGTATCATTTAACATAGGTTAGCATTTCTGTTTGTGTCCCGGGCTAGCTAGTCGAGGGCTCTAGCCTTAGCGCATCAATATTTAACATATTTACACAATTGCCCTAGTGACATGGAACAGAGATTGTTGATCAGTGACCCCTTGAAGCTTTGAACAGAAAAGGACCCCAGGGTGTACCTGCCCCTGTTGGACACAGCTATGGCCGGATGCCTTTGGCAGATGTTAAATGCAGAATGGATATATCCTCTTAGGGTTAATAAAGGGTCCCACTTTAACCTAGCAGGACTGAAGTAGACATGTTTACTGATCACTGTACCTATTCCCATGCCCCATCAGGGGACAGGATGAATGCCGCAAATTATAGACCCATCTCATTATTGTCAATACTGGGAAAACTGTTAGAGAAATGTGCATTCAGACAATTGAGTATCATATCTGGACAGGAATGCTTTATTGGTAGAACAGCAGCAGGTTCCAATGATGACACAGCAAGGCAATGGTGCTGGCTAGGTTGGCTGAGCACGTGCTCGTGCCTGTGATACAGGTTTAATGACAGGTGTGGTGTTCATTGACCTGACCAGGGCCTTCGACGTGGTGGATCATGAATTATTGTTGGCAAAACTGGATAGACTTGGTGTTTCTGGCCTGGTCTGGAATGGTTCAAAAGCTACTCAATTGGGTACGAAGGGTGAAGATAGGGAATTCTTTGTCTGAGCTTGTGAGAATAAGAGCAGGGGTTCATCAAGGCTCAGTACTGGGGACCTTTATTGTTTTCTATTTTTGTAAATGATTTGCCTTGTGTTTTGCAAATGCAGAATGTATATTGTACACAGATTGTGACGGGGAGCTCCTGCCACTCTTGACGACTGACCTTTTCTGAAATCTGTTGCAGCAGTTGTTGTATTTCTTACCCTAATCTAGCTTTTACAATTTCTGGTCCGTAAGATTGGCCACCTATGGGCTCCCTTCCTTTCTTGACTGTGCTATAGTGTCCTCTTTAATCTTCATTTTCCCTCTCAGATCCTTGTATACGGAGGTTGTTGTGGTAATCTCCAAGCATATGTAAAACAGATTGTGTTTATCATTGTTGGATTTAGTACGTAACAGCACTATGTCATAAAATACCTTGATGTATATACCTTATGTTTATGAAACCTGTAAATGCTGAAAATACCATGGCACTAGGTGTTTTTGATAATGTTAAAAAGTACTAGGTGACTATTATAGAAATTAAGTTAGTTGTGCTATTTAAAATGCATGTAAATTGCTGTAAACTTAAAAAGTCTGAAATTCCATGGTGATTTGCATATATCCCATGATGTGTTGCATTATGGAAGTATGTATGATGTTGTATTTCTTTGAAACTTGATTTGTTGCCAGTGCCTTCTGGGGTAACCATTCTTTCAGTGATTCTGCATTGAGGTTCTTTGTCTATAGCTTGTTTGGTTTTCTTCTTTTTGAGTCCCCACTACCCAAACAAATGGGGCTCACATAGGGATGAAGGGTTTTCACTGAAAAGTGGTTAGATCAGAGCTAAGTGTCAGCAGGTGCTGGATAAGTGCAGAAAAAGGACATACATAGTCTGTTGCTGCAAACTGATGTACTGGAGAAAGAATATGCCATTGCTGAAGCTTATTTTCTGTATTTTGAATACACGTCAAACAGAGATTGTGAGTTGAACCTGAAGTTTGTTGTCTGGTCCATCTGTTATCCCACAACCCCTCCACACAGATGATACAGTCCTCTTCAACTCGGGCACCTATGTGCAGGGGATACAAGAGGCCTTACAGGTCGACTACATAAAGTTAGCTGGATGGTTGAATAATAACAAATTAAAACTAAATGAAAGCAAGATAAAAGTGATGTCATTTGGTACAGCGCAGAGACTAGCCCGTGTTGGAGAGCACTTGTGCATCTTGGGGAGTAACAGGGGGAGCCTTCTCAAGTACCTTCTTTTAAATATTTGGGTGTCCATCTGGACTCTACTTTGAGTCTAGGCAGACACTTGGACGAAACTGGCAGGAAGATAAATCAGACATTGTTTTTTGTACAGAAACATTAATGCTCTGACTGATGGGGCTCAAAGGTTGATAGCTAAGTAAATACTATGGCCAATTTTGGATTATGGTATTGTTCTATTTGTGAACCAGAGCTCTTTCAACTTAAAGTATCAAGTGATATTAAATAACATATATTGATCTGCACAGAGGGCCCCCCAAAGCACTCATCACTGTTTATTCTAAGAAAAGATGAAGATTCTAATGCCTCACTTAAGAATTGAGTATCACGTTACTGTCTTTGCATTCTGGGTTTATCAAAATTCAACTCTGCATTCCCTTTGCAGTAAATTTATGCAAATTATATATTCTTATCAGATACAGAAAAATACTGAAACTCTTTTTTATCTTCATACTCCAAAGTTGGCATTAAGTAGAAGGTCTTTTACTTGGTATGCTCCTTCCATTTTGAATAATCTGTCAGCATTAGTAAAATCTGCAAACAAAATCAAGAATTTTAAAATTCTGTTAAAAAACCTTTATGAGAATGTAAACTCATGTTCTTGTAATGCTAACTGGTTATCTGGTACTTGTTAACTGTATGTGAATTTGTATTGTCTATTATTTGTTATTCAACGTGAGGCATGACTGAAAAAGGGCTGTGCCCAGTTCACTTCCTGGTAAAAAATAAAAAAAATAAAAATAAAAAATCCTGGGGATTCAGTGTTCAGCACCAAGTTGATCACAGCTACAGAGTCTTACCGCTACTGCTACATCTTTTCCTTCACTCTTGGGTTCAGATAATCGGCACCTGCCAACTGCATTGAATCATCTGTGACACAGTTTTCTTTGTTGTTCATTCAGGCCACAGGCTCTACCAGAATAGGTTTACTGTCCATTGCTTTCATGTTACTAGCCTAACAGGATAGTTCATGTGGGGACCATCAGGTGGCCCTCCTCGAGGGTGAACCTTAAACAGGCCCCCTCTGTCCCCAATCCTAGATCCTGGTGGGGGCCCAAGACTTCAGAGTTCCACGCTGGAGAGAACCCATACCACCCTGGACCCAAGAACCTGCCGCCATTTGGGCCCCCTCTGGCTGATCCCAGCTGGAGAACTGCATCCAGAGGTGCCCAGATCCTGGAGGGTACTAACACTGGAACTTAAGGTAGTCACCACGGAGACCTATAACTTTGGTGGGACCAGAGCCTTATTATACATGCCCTCTGAAGGTAGGAAAAACACATAGGAAAGCTGTACTGGGCACATAGGATCATTCTGTGACCAGGCAGAAGCATTTGCAATAAACATTAAACATTTTATTATCACACTGAAACATGGGCTATAACTTTAATACCTTAAGTGCAAGAAACCTTTCAGAGCAACTTTTAGACATTTAAATAAACTCATAGTTGTGACCCCTATCAATGATAACTGGATTACAGTGCTTTTATATTCCTCACATAGCCGTGGTTGAGACTGAAGAAGCAATGATGCTGATGAAGTTTTCAGTCAACTGGTTGTATTGTTACTAAGGTTACACAGCTGTGAGGCCTGGGAGGATGTGGAACTTGGCTATATTTAAAATGTAGTTACATTTATAAATGCAGCTATTATACGCTGAAACTAGGTCTAGGTATGTAAGGGGTGAGGCGGCCACATTTGTGGAGGTGAATACAAGGAGCTTTGCTGGGACCATTGTTCTTGTTTACCAACATGCCTGCCAGTTAACTTCCTCATGCATACCTCATGACTTATCTAAGGATCCTAATTTTAAAATTCATAGCATTCCCTTTTTTGTAAAAATGTATTGAAGTCACCTCGTTTGACAGTGGTGCAGATACCCCTAGCCCCCAAAACCTGAGCAATGCTCCTGTTTGGCCTGCTTCTTTAAAGTGCATTGCGACCCATGATGTAAAGTCTTGCCTCCTGATGGTTCTTTTACATTCTGCGATGTATGTTTTAAATGCTTGCATTGTTTTACCTATGTAGGAATGGACTACAAGGGCACTGGATAGTATGCATTTCTCCAGTGGTATTGCAATCAATTTGTTCTGTGATCTTAAAAAGCCATTTGTATATGGGCTTATAAACTGTGCCTTTTAGATGTGTGACCACATATCAAACACCTGCCACAGGGTGCAGGCCAGGCTTAAGTGGTACCAACAGTAGCTGGCCAGTGGGTTTGTCTGTTGCTGAATATTCTGTATGGATAATCCCGTCCTTAATGTTCATTGATTTTTTTTAGCTGCAATAAATTGTCTATCTTTGAATGATGCTCCATGTGCTGTGTGTACTTGTAGTATGCCTCAGTGCTTGTTAATTATTCTTTTAACCACACACAACCTGCCTGTGTATCTGGTGGAGAATACTAATCTATCAGACTGACTCTCGTTTTTGTCTGGGTGCTAGGGTGCTTTCCCTACTTCTGGTTTTCACCTTTTCCACTGATTATTTTCAGTGGATTCCTGGTGTGACCTCTATTAAGGAATTTTTGGTGGTGATCTTAATTTTTTCTGCATACCGCAATTTTTGTCCTATCTACAATTAATTTTAACTCTGTTGAGTTAAGATGATGGAATACAGTCACAGAGGACTGTACTTAGCCCCAGGAGTGCAGCGGGGCAAGCAAACATCTGATCCAAGCTTATAAAAGCTCTAACATGTACTGCAGGCTGTTGAATATCCCACTGCTGCTGTCCTGCTCTGATGTCAGTTGCAGGGTATTCTGGGATTTGTAGTTATAGCAAATGTTAGCTTGGAAGTCAACAGCATAAGCCTGATACGATCTACTGCACTGTAGTAAACAGTAAGTAAACAAATATATATACTTGTGCTTAAGTGAAAATTGTAACCAGTCCCAGGTGTGGGGGCTCAGTGCTGACTTTACCACTTTAAGGTGGTTTTATGTGTAGTTATTTATTTTACAAATTAAAATAACTTAAAACAGGTCACAGAACCTCTCTATAAGGCCTACAAGTGTGAAGAACAGAATAACAGAAAACATACAAGGAAACGAGGTGAAGGAAATAGAGGGCTTTACAATTTAAAACATTGAAAATAAACAATTGTCAGACTAAACAGGCATGCATAGTAATAAATAAACAAGCATTTATCAATTCCGAATGTTCGACGCTGGTGTTGCTGTTGTACTGGGTCTTGCTTGTACACATTTTTACTGCATATTTTCCCAGGATAGAGCAGAAGAGGTGCAATGTTTCATTTTCAGCTGTGCCCTGCTTTTACACATTGTTAGATTATAATTACCCAGGATAGAGCAACTGAGGGACAATATCTAATTTTCAGTGGGCTCCCACATTTTGACCCCAAATGTCCAACAGTCTTTTTATGACCTGATGTTATGAACAAGACCAGTGGAATTTTTAAAATCCCATCTGAAAGGTGATTTTGCTGTGCGACTGTGGATACAAATTTCAGAGGAGATTTGAAAAATGACACCTGCCATGGTCAGGAGGTGTGGTAACACAAGGGATATGTTGAACATCAGGGGTCAAAATCTGCAAAAAGGTAGTTATGGGTAAATGTTGAAACAATTCAAAGTTTCCCTATAATGTAACTGTTTTTTCACATTTGTACTCCAGATTTTCAACATAGTCTTTTTATAGGCTTGTTCACACGGCAAGAAAAGAAATCGCTGCCATGTTGATCATTGCTGTCAATCTGTTCTGCAATGCTGTGGAGCAGTGTTCACATGGGCTGGCTGCTGAGCAGCTGTTTCTGCTGTCAGTGAGGGCTTCAGAGGGTGGGGGAGTGTGCCAGGATTGGGGAGGGTGACGTGAACAGAAATAGTCCTGCAGCACCGGAAGGATCAAGGTGGGTCGTCGGACCCAAGTTCAGCCGAAGGCCCCTTTTTGTACTTTGAACACAGCTGACTGTGTTTTCTCTTTTCAGCCCTCGGTTTACTGAAAGAGGTACTGTACTTCCTCAAGTTCAGCTATGTTCAAAGTACAAAGGAGCCTTTAACTGAACTTGCTGGTCGACATTCCATCTCGACGATCATTCTGCCCAAAGGTAGTTGGAGCACCAGTGTGGTGCTGGCTGTTCACACAGCCCAATGCAACAGTGCAAAACTCAAGCATGTAATGCAAACCCAAGGAAAGAGGATTGCCCTCACAATGAAAGCGCCACTGGAAAATGCAAAATGGTGATGTTCCAGATGGGGCAGTGGCACCAATCTTACCAGTGTGCACCATTCCAATGGCTCAGATTTGGCTGTGTGACGGGCCTTATGACCACTCCTTCTGAACATGACCGGTGTCATTTATAAAACAGTGGCCGAAACATCATTTTGTGCCACAAGTGTGAAAACTCATTTTGGCTAGGACTTGAGAAATGACAACTGTCACACTCATGAGGTGATGTGAAAAAATGACTATGTTAAAAATCTGGGGTCAGAATATTGAAAATTACCACAGTTATGAGTATGCATTTAAAATTTTCAGCATACACTCATAAATTTGTTTTTTCATATTTTTACCCCAAATTTTCAACATAGCCTTCTTATAACCCCACCTCATGAGCAAGGATGGAGAACATTTTCAAATCCTGCTTTATGTTTGGCAGCACCAGGGGTGGGCTCCTCAGTGTTGCACAATGAAAGTGGGCAGAGTGGGGGCTAATAGCTAGCACCAGGGATTGGGCACCCCAGTGTCAGGCAATTCAGAAGGGTCCCTTCACAACAAAGCAAACTCTAGTTAAAACGGGTGCTCTAACCTAGTTAATTTTGTTTTACTGAAAGTTGAAGCTGTGACTCTGGGCATGAGCATTAGTACTTAAGGACATGTTTTGATATGTATTTATTAAAACACTATTGCAACTATACTTTGTTGTTTCTGCATTTCTTCACTTTTGATAGTGGTGGTGCACTGATTCTGTTGCCTTGTTGCATTAGTAATAACACAAATGTGCATGCCCAGAGTCACGGCTTCAACGTTTAGTAAAAGAAATAAATAATAAACAGGTTAGAGTGCAATGTTTAAACTGAGGTTTGCTTTGTAAAGTGCAGTGAATGGAACACTACCTGCCATGCTATTTCTTATACCTACGGAAACTTACTATATGCACAACTCATCGTGAATGCGTGTTCCCATGGATCAGTGCCATGTTACTCACATGGACGTGCAGGAGCGGGGTCCGGTTGGCATTTAGGTCGGGATGCTGAAAATGCAAGTTTAATGTAAAACATTTAAATGGTTTACTTTTGTACAACAAACAAATTACAGTACCAATTTGCAGGCATGGAGCACAGTAAATACCTGCATGCACGCGTGCATAAGCGGCATAAAAGCTGACAGTGTCCCTCTTTCCAGGATAGTTAAGGAACCACAGCAGGCTAATCATGGTGCGATTAGCTGTGCATGCTGGGTGGCATTATGCAGATCAACGGAAAGAATGGACTATGATTGGGCTGGCTCTCTCCTTTGAACAATATGAAATTTCCAGCCAGCTAGCCAAAATAGTGTTATGATCAGCTTGGCTGATGATTGGTGTGAAACTGACAAGCCCCTTGCAGACTGCCCTACATTGGACCACAGTGACACATCTCTCAAAATTTAGTATCATAACAATATGTTCACTTGCACAAGCACAACGGTAAACATAACAAGCATTTGTCAATGCCGAATGTTGTCTCGCTGGCATTGGCATTGGTTGTGCAGGAGTTAGAGATGCAAAATAGGAATGGCAGTGAATTATTGAACTGATGCCAACCTCACCCCCACCCTGAAAAGATACATTTTCAACATAGGCATTTTGGGACCTCCCCTCATGAACAGTGGCACTGTGATTGTGTTAATCTGTCTCAAAAGTTGATTTCCCACAGCGACCACACCATTCTGCGCCACAGGTGCGAAAACACATTTTGGGCAGGATGTGAAAAATGACAGCTGTACTGTTCATAAAGAGATGTGAAAAAATGCCAGTGTTAAAAATCTGGCATGAAAATATTGCAAATTTGTGAAGTTATAAGGGTGCGTGTAAACTGCGCAATGCACGCTTGTAACACAGTCATTTTATGGACTTTTGTCACCAAATTTTCAACATAGGCATTTTAGGACCTCTGCTCATGAATGGTGTCACTGTCATTGTCTCAAACTGTCCTGAAAACTGATTTCGCACAGCGACCGTGCTATTCTGCACCAGACATGCGAAAACACATTTCAGCCAGGATATGTAAAATGACAGCTGTACTGTTCCTAAGGAGGTGTGGAAAAATGGCAATGTTGAAAATCTGGAGTGCAAATATTACAAATTCACGAAGTTACGAGCGTGCATGGAAACTGCGCAATGCATGCTCGTAAAACAGCAATTTTTTTGATTTGTTTCACCAAATTTGCAACATAGGTTTTTGACAGCCTACCTCATGAACAGTGACACTGTCATTTTGTTGATCGGTCCCGAAGAGTGATTCTGTGCAGTGACCGTGAAATCACCTTTCAGGACCGAATAATGCCATGACAGTGACCGAATTCATGAGGAGGGGTCTAATAACCCCATGTTGAAAATTTGGTGCCAAATCCCAAAATGCCTGAGATATGCACCAAAGTTGAAAAACCCTATTTATGCCATTAAACAGCTTACGGGATTTCTTCAGTTCGCAGTCGGCTTTGAAGAAGTCTGAGCGTGTTCAGTCCACTGAAGATCGTCACGTCATGCTCCATAGGTAAGTATGGGGGTCGGGGGTGTGGGGAGGTAGGTGTGCGGAGAGGTGGCGTGGGCTGCGGGAGGGCCACGGAGTCAACGAGGGACTGTTTTCTGCTTTGCAGGTTAAAAAAAAAAAAAACATCGCAGGGCGGTTTCTCTTTTACAGGAGCATTTGGGCACGCTGGGGTGGGCTCCCAGCGTGCCACCTGAGTGTTTGTTTTTTTGGGGGTGTTCTGTAGCTGACGGCGGATTGGGCACCCCCATCAGCACACAACAAACGGGAGGGACATTATGCCAACGGGGAGTGGGCTCCCCCATCGACAATTTAAACTGAGAAGGGGGGACATGATGCTGAAGGGGACTAGGCAACCCCTCGGCACACAGGTTAAATGGGAAGGGGGTGCATTATGTTGACGGGGAGTGGGCTCCCCGTTGGCAAATGAAGTGGGTCAGGGCACTCTGCGGTGGCATGCTGCCATGTTTTGTAAACTGGTCACCAGGAAAGGCACGCCGCTGTGTGAAAAGCTTGGCTCTCGTTGCAGCAGACCTTTCCTTAGATCTGGTGGCCAGTTTACGTGTTGAGGGTGTCAGCGCCTGCAGCCTGCCTTATTGGGGAATGAGGGACACCTACTGATGTGTGCCCTCGCTTCCACAGCATCTGACACACATCTGAATCTGCTACACATTGCAGTATGTTGGCTGCACAAGCGTAAGCCAACATAAAAATGGAGATTTTGAGGAATGTTCATTGCAAAACTTAATTAAAAGCTGCAGTATATATCTGTGGCAGTGCTGTAGCAAACAAAGACTTTTGGGGGAACACTCAGAAAAAAACACTCCAGACAAAGTTCAGTGAAAAAAAAAGTTGCTTTACTTCAGCACCAAATAAGGGTTCAAAAGGCTTACTTTGGCAGAACAAATACAGAACAATAAACCATTTACTTGATTTGGCTCTGTAATTCACAGTAGCCCTGCTTTCTCTGTCTAGGTTTCCAAGATGAGGATCATTTGTGCCCCTCCTGCAGAGGATTTCCAAGCCTCCATGTAGCCAGAGCATATACCTTTAAAGGCCAGGCCAGAAATTGGCAGGGCTAGGTCTCAATTCACCCTATTTTCTTGCTAGTATCTTAGTGAAAGGGAGTCCCTGGTTAAGGATGTATAGACTCTTCACATACCCTCCTCAGAACTATGACCATGGCACACTCAGCACTGGCTACCATTGAAACATAGAAGTTGACGGCAGATAAGGACAGCAAGGCCCATCCAGTCTGCCCATTTGCTCTACCTTATGAATGTGCCATCGGTCTTTACTCTATCAATGGCCTATCTAGTCATACTCATCTGTAATGCTCCTTTATGCCTATCCCATGCCTGTCTGAAGCCATGCACTGTATTCATATCCAACACTTCCTGAGATTTGCCAATACCACTTGGTCAGATCTAGGGTACTAATGTTCTGGGCCTTACCCAACTGGTCCGGAAGTCCATCCACCCTAGGCATAGGATATGCATCAAACTTGGAGACTGCAGTGACTTTCCAGAGGTCAATACAAAACTGAGTGGATCCATCTGGTTTTGGGAGTAAAACAATAGGGTTAGATCGGTCACTCTGAGATTGCTCAGTGACTCCCAGTTCCAACATAGAGTGGATCTCCTCCTATACCATCTCTCAAACTTATTCTGGGAGCGTATATGACTGTTGGCAGATCCGGACGCTTGGGACTGTGTCTATGTGCTGTTGTATCACATGAGTTTGTCCCGGTTTAGGGAGAACACATCCCCAAAATGTCCTACTAGTTGCTGGGCTATGTTTTTCTGTGTAAGGTTGAGCCATTCTTCCAATGGGATAGGTCTTGTTCTTTTAAAATTTTAGGGCCTAAGTCGAGGATTGCATCTTTTAGTCCTCATCCATCACCTAACTAAGGGCCCTATTAGGTTCCTCTGGGTCAACTAGCAAAACCTCCAAGTCTTTCCAGGATTTCAACAAATTAACATGATAAATTGTTTTTCTTTTATTTGGTTGGTTTACAATACCTCATAATTAACTGGCCCCACTTTTCTCACAACCTCATATGGTCTGTGCCATTTAGCCAGGAGTTTACTTTTAGAGCTAGGGGGCACAAGAGTATTCTGTCACCAGGTTCGAACTCTCATAGCATGGCCCCTGATTATAGTGTCTAGCCTGGGTTTGCTGTGCTTGGTCTGAGGGTGGTACACTGATGTCCAGATGAACTTAACCTTCGGGAAAGCACACACTTCCCTCATAAACTTTGACATAAAGTTGTTACTCTGATCAGTTGAGATCTCCTTTGGTAGCCCAACTTGAGAAAATATTGTAGAGGACCTATTTTTCGCTGGGATAAAATGTTTGCTATAGTCACTGTTTTGAAAATCCAGTGAAAATTATATGCCCGTGAAAATATATAATACCATTGACAAGTTAGCTTGCTCTTGCACTTCACCTAAATCAAACTGCCATGAAAATGTTGGAGCAGATGAAACAGTAAAATTTAAAGGCAGTGAATTCATTGTCCTCTACAGTACCTTTAGCAGTTCTTTGGCTATTGACCGGGTTGTAGTGGACTGCATGGGAATAGCCTCGAGGTACTGGGTGGTGTAATTCATTATGACCCTAATATACTGATGCTCTACTGGGGGTACCACCATATAAACCACAATTCTTTCAAATGAAATAGACCTTATGGGCATAGGGATCAATGGGTCCTTGCTTTATACTCTGGGGCAACCAACTGCGCTCTGGGCAGGAAGCACAAAATGTATTTATTCATTTTATTTAAGTCTTTGGTAACTGGGTAAGTGCACTGATCCAAGGGACCATTTTCAGGAACGACTGGGCCACACAGGCAGCAGTTACAGAGGTAGTGACAAGTTATACAATGAGTACAAGCCATGTGGATATACAGACATCATTGGTGAACAAAGAAGTGACACAGAAAAGTAAAATTAATGAGAGGCTGAAGAAAAAAAACAATCAGTACATCATGATAACCAACAATTTTTTAAAACTCATCTTTATTGCAGTTATACAGTAAATACCACACATATCACTGAGGCAAGTGGGAAGGTATACAGAGGTCAATTTACAGGTTCATACATTCTGAAAATGTTTACAAGACATGAAGACTTTTACCCTGGTAACTCATTCTGTTCTAAACCATTACCCTCAGGGTGTAACAGACAACTGCCCCTGCTACTTGCAAGTACTCAGTCCCTTTAACAATTCCCTTTCCCACCTCTGTGGAGTATGCAAACCTCTTTATTTGTACGTGTCTTCATCTTTTTTTTTTAACTTTGTTTATCTCCAACCCTGGAGAACTCCTTCCAAGCAGCCCCGGGAGCTTCCCAGCCTCTACCTCCCTCCGTGACAACTCCTCCCACCCCCGTGCACTAATACCCACCTCCAGGTCTGAACCTCTGGAGGTGGGGCTGCCCTATCCACCCATGGCACTCTATCTTTACAGGGCAAAGTACCCAGCACATGAGTCGGCAGGAGAGGAAATAGCCGGAATTGGGTGGCGCTATGGAAGGTCAAAGTGCCTTCATCTATCCCCAGAAACGGGTTTTTCTGTCTTTTCGGTTCCCTTCCTTCCCGTGGAGCCGCGGCCAGCAAGGTGACGTGGTGTCGTGGCTCCACCCACCCAGGGCTTACGCCGCTGTTCAGTCGACGATCCCTTCAGCCGCCACCAGAGTCGCTCTATTGATCGAGCGCCACCACCCTTCCCGGGAGAGAGCACCCCGGATGCTCGATCTCCTCCCCCACCGACCCGCAGCCCCTGGATTGTTCCCCGAACCCGACGCCAGTGGGAGCGAGGTGTGGCATCCAGTGCCCTTCAACCTCAGCACCACCAGGTTGGCTTTGTACGTGTCTTCTTAAGCAACAATTATTATACAATTATTAACAAAGGATAAGTGGCCAGTGTAAATTAATGTATGATGTAAAAAAAAAAAAGAAAACATACAAGACAATAGCCAAGTGGGAGAGCTCGAGAAGGGATGTAAGTCAGGAGTCCACAGAAATGAAAGAGGGCAGGGGATGCCAAAGCAGCCCAAGAGGGAAAAAGTCAGAAAGGTGGTGGTGGCGTGGGGGTTATCCAAGCCAGCAATGTCAGCGCGGCCTCATCAAGCAGCCAGGATTTGAGATGTTTGTTTTGAAAGTGGCGTGGGAGTCCAAAGAGCGGATGGGCATGGGGAGTCTGTTCCACAGAGTGGGAGCCGCTACAGATAACGCTCTGCTACCCATAACCGAGGAGACTTTTGGGATATCCGGGGGGGGATGAGAACGCAAGCAGACATCTCGAGGAAGTTCTGGTCTTGAGGAGAGATGTATAAGGGGAGGCTTCACCATGACTGATGGTGCTTTCCAGGAGGCAGCCAAGTCCGTAATCAAGTCTGCAGTGTAGTGGGAGCCAGTCAAGAGTCTGGTAGAGGTGGCAGTGGTGAGTGGAATATGGTGCCAGGAGAATGAAACAACATATGTTGTTGTATGTGGAGCAGAGGTGCGCATGCAAGGCTGAGGATGTGTGTGAGTAAATAGGGGAGCAGTAGTCAATCAAGGGTAGCAGGTTGCCTTGGGCAATGTCTAAATGGGCTTCCCTGGTCAGGAGTGACTTTATCTGGTAAGCTGCACCAAGTTTCTGGTAATACGACAGATAGAGTGTGAGATATGTTGAAATCGGAGAGGATGTGTCCAGGATAACTTCCAGATATTTGAAAGTTAGTACATTTTCAAGTACAGTGTCATCTGGTGAGACTACTGAAGGAGGACCCAGCCTTGGTGACCTTAGATAGGAGGGGTTTAGATCCAAGTAGCATGGATTTGTTTTTTAGCATTAACAATTAGGTATGTGAGGTGGAATCAGGTGTGGCATAGAGTAGTCATCAGATAAAACCCTGGATATATTTTCAAGAGCCTTATCACTAGTGAAGAGGACAAGGTAATCTGCATAAAATAGGGCATCACAAGAGGGACAGTCAGAGGGAGAGAGAGTTTATAAACAGGGAGAATAAGAGTGGGCTCAGGATGGAGCCCTGGGGTACCGGTAGCAACTGGGAGGGTGGGGAGGGAAGGTCCTACACAAACCGACAGATCTATCTGAAAGGTAACTTTGGAACCACCGTGTGGTCTCAGTAGAAGCAGTCAAGGGTGCAGAGGGAGGAGAGCAACAGGTCAAAAGGGAGGAGAGCAAAATCTGCCACTTCCTTCCATATACCTGGCCAGAAAACTCAGGCAAGTATGTGCTTCTCAGTTTTCTCTTGGCTAAAGTGGCCTGCAATAGGTATAGTATGAGCAAGTCTTAATACCTCCCTTCTTGCAGGCCAGGGAACAAAAGCTGATAAAGTACAAGGTCATGCACATAGGAAAGAAAAATCCAAGAAAGGAGTATTACCTAGAGGCGAAAACTGGCAGCCTCAAACCAGGAATGAGATCATGGAATAATAATCTCAGACAACTTGAAGGTTAGTAAGCAGTGTGAGAAGGCAACATTGAAGGCCAACAGAATTCTGGGCTGCATTGGAAGGAAAATCACAAGCAGGAGGAGAGAGGTGGTACTATGACTGTATAGATCGCTGGTCAGGCCTCACCTGGAATACGGAGTCCAATTCTGGAGGCTTCACCTCAGGAAGGACATTGACTGGGTGGAAACAGTACAGAGAAAGGTGACAAAAATGATTCAGGGTCTGCAGTTCATGTCCTATGAGGAAAGACTTAGGGAACTGAATATGTACTCCCTGGAGCAGAGAAGAGAGAGAGAGAGAGGGAACATGATTGAAACATTCAAGTACACAAAAGACATTAACAAGGTACAGGCACAGGAACTTTTTCACTTCAAGAAGGGCTCCAAGACCAGGGGACATGACCTCAGGCTGCAAGGAGGGAGGTTCTCTACCAACGCCAGGAAGTTTTTCTTCACAGAAAGAGTGGTGGATACCTGGAACAGCCTGCCCCAAGAGGTTGTGGGGGTCAACACTGTGGAGGGATTCAAGAATGCATGGGGTAGACACAAGGGAGCCCTGACTACAAAGGGCAACTAGAGTGTCAAAGTTGGTCTAAAACAAATGGGCAGACTAGATGGACCTAGCGGTCTCCTTCTGCTGTCAACTTCTATGTTTCTATGCATAGTTCCCATTTGTTTTTCTTGTTCCACCCTCTACAGAATGTCATTTTTCAGTTCAAACCTTGGAAATATTTGTGCTTTTTGTTTCTCACATTGCCATTTACCACAGCTGGTTCTGATAAGCATTTTAAGGAACTCATAATTTCTTTGTTCAGAAATGATATTGGCTGGATATTGAAACATGTCTGGCCTGACCTCCAGAAGTGCCTTGTGCCCTCCTGTTGATGTGGGTGCCAGTTCCTCCTCAGAGTCACTTCCGACCTTCCTTGAACCTAGGTCCTTGCAGTCCCTAACTACTGCAACTGTGGAGAGAGGGGTTCCTTGTTTTTCTCCCTCCATTTCTGACCTTGGGACTTCTTGGGCTTCCTTTCTGGGTATCTACAAAGGGAAAATAAAAGTTCTAAGCCCTCCAGGTTTTCCTCCTCCCAAAAGCATTTTAGAATTATTTTGTAGGAGGGCATGAACACCTTCCCAGTCATGGCCAAGGATTACTGACCAAGGTAGGGTTTTTGAAATTCTTACCTTTATTATTCCTACCCAGTTGCTCACTTTTAACCATACTGGGGCTGTAGGATATGTGCGGATATCCCTATGTACAAAATCAGTTTTAGTGTGTTCTTCCCAGTGACCCAGACTGGATTCTACCTCTGACCCCTTAACTAATGTCTGCCCACAACCTGAATCCACCAGAGCCATAACTGTTTGGTCCCCCACTTGCCCTGGTACAGTATATAGATGATTGGACTGGGGTCCACTGTTGTGGTCTGTAGTCACACATTCCAAATATTCACAGTCCAAACTGTCACAAAATCTTGCTAATATGCTCCACTTTACCACAGCAAAAACATATAACGGTACTATCAGGATGTTGACCTGTGCCCCCCAATTTGGGTGACTGTGGAACGGGGTCTTAGGACTGGGGACACATCCAAAGGAGTTGTGGTACTCCTTTTAGCATGCTCCCTTTCACCACCTGTGAAATTTCTTGGGTGGAAGCACTTTATTAAAAGGAGCCAATTAGGCAATGCACTCTATATTTATGAGTAGCCACTGCAGGCATTTCAGAGCCGAGAAGCTAGTGCAGGGACCAGACTGTGGGTCCCACCGTGATGTGGTGGTTTGGCTTGCTCACATTGGAATTCCAAACTGATAACTAAGAAGACCGTCTTTTTGATGGAATTTAAAGTAAGAAAAGCCAATAGGTAGTTAAAATGTTTAAATTTAATACGTGCCATGTTTTGGGGGGGAGGGTTTTGCACTGGAATTTTGTTTCTGTTTTCTTAAGACTGGGGGAATTACACTAGATCCTAGGGTTATACCTTTTGGGCATGGAGGGGTAACCATTATTTAACCATCTGACCACTTACCCATACCACTATGCTTATTTCCATCCCCCCATTGTCCTTTCTTCCCCTCTTCTACAAGGATCTTCCCCTTGGATTGCCACCCGAGGTTGGTCTTGGGTTCTGCCCTTCCTAGTGGCCTCTGGTCTCTCTGCTTCTGAATAATGCTTTTTAATCTTGATAGCAGCCATCAGGGGGGTTTGCTTGTGATGACTCACCCAGTCACGTACTCGATTTGGCAAAATGTTCAGGTACTGCTCTGCTCCAACACAATTAAATCCAAAATGTCCTCTTAAGAGCATACTTCTGGTTTTAGCCACAGAGTAGCCAAGTTTTTCAGTTTTTGAGCTGTCACTCTGGGTTGGGCTCCAGCTTTAAAACAAAATGTGCAAAGTTCATTGCTAGCTCTCTTTAGTTATCCCAGTCTGGTCAAGGATAGCCACCTTTACCTTTTCATAGTCTCTGGCAGTGACATTGTCCAGGCTCTGATAAGCAGCTTGTGCATCTCCAGTCAGATATGGTGCAATGTGAGTGGCTCTGTTTTCTTGTGGACAGGCAATGGTACTGGTATCTCTCTCAAAAGTTATAAGGTAGGCTTTGGGATTATTCTCAGGACCCATTTTTGTTAGCATGGGGTGAGGTACTACAGCGACAAGATTCCCTATGACTTGGAGTTGAGGCATAGCTTCTTTCTGCACTTGCAGCACCTGCTTCATAAACTCCTGTTGTTGCTGATCTCTCTGCACCTGCTACTGGTCTCGCTGCACCTGCAATTGTGTTTGCCGGGCCACCCAGTCCCTTTGCATCTGGACCTGTTGCGCCAGTTGTTGATCTCTCTGAGCCTGTGTTGCACTTGCTAAGCTATTTAGTCCCGTTGCATCTGGACCTGTTGTGCTTGCTGTTCTGCCAGCCATTTCAGTACTTTGTCCGAGTCCATCATATCCCTAATTAAACAAGGGAAAGTTCAATCCCACCGCTAAAGCCAACCACATGCAGCAGTGTTGTAGTGAGTCAAAACTTCGGGGGAACCCTCAGAAAAAAAAAACACTTTAGGCAAAGTTCAATGAAAAAAAAGTTTCTTTACTGGCCCATTGGTGTAACAGTAGGGCTACTGTTCATGACGCTGGTGACCAGGGTTAGGAAACAAGCCTAAGTCATCTGGGCCAGCTTGGGGTGGAGGATAGAGCAACCCGGGGGCACTTTTCTCCTCCCGTGGGGGAGGATGCCACATCCAGCAGCACTACTGCCATCTGAACATGTATGGTTGGCAGAGTGTTTAGGACACAGGGAAGGAGGGAGCCATGCTGCCTATCATGTGAGCGTGCAAATACATGCGCACATCAGGGACTGTGTCCCAAATGCTGGCATCCCTACGGGGCAGGTGGACACATGCACGAACAGAACAAGGAAACTATATAAAATGGATAAAACTCCCTCTTCCACCCATAGCTCCATGAAGTCTGGCATATTCAGACCAAAGTCGGGTATATCCGCCAAAGCTGGAATGGAGGAGCTGCAGAAACAATAACTAAAAAAAGTAGTTTTACTTCAGCATCAAATACGGGTTCAAGTGGCTTACCTGGCAGAGCAAAAGCCTTTAGCTTGATTCTGCTCTCTAGTTCACAGCAGCCTTGCTGTCTCTCTCTCAAGCCCCCAAATTCTCCTCCCTGCTTTTTCTGGTTTTCTCTTTAGGTCTCCCAGGGAAGGATAATTTTTGCCCCTCCCCCGCAGGGATTTCCAAGCTTCACAGCCAGGCCAGGCCAGAAATTAACAGGACGGGGTCTCAGTTTGTTTATTTATTTCAGCTTCAGAGTAATACCTTTGAGCTGAGGGTCTCCATTACAAAGGTTCCAGGTCAAAAATACAAGACAACACATTTGTTACAGATATTAAACAGCATACAAAACAGAAATTACAGACACGGTTACATGGAGATTCCAGTTACAGAAGTGCTAGGGAAAATGAAAACAGCACTAAAGGAGTGCGGTACAATTCACCCTGTTCTCCTGCTAGTATCTTAGTGGAAAGGGATTCCCAGGTGAAGGTTGTATAGACTCCTTCGCAATATCCAATAAGTGCTTGCAGTGTGCCATTTCAGTATTTTTTCATTGCTTCTGCAGCATTCTAGCACGGTCTGTGATGATTTAAACTAAAAGCAGTCTTCTGTTTTATTGCAGAGCACATGCGACAGCACACTTAGTGTTTTTGCTTTCATGCAGCTTCTGTCCTTAAGCTTTGGTGCGGTTGACTTCACTCAATAGGCTTTCCACATGTGCATTTCCATGGAGTAGAATCAGGAAACCTGATGTAAGCTTTCTGAATAGTGAGAATCTTGGCTGGCTTTGATTCCTAGAGTTTTTGAGGTTTCTGAAGTACTGCCAGTATTCGTCAACTGGCAGGGCAGTCTTTCTTCTGAGAAAGCCATCATTTCACTTCCCAGGGTTTCACCATCAAGTTGTTCCCTGACCACGTCACTGGTTCCAACAATGTTTACAAATTTGACTGCCAAAACCACACATTTCACCACTGAGACATGCTGCTTCTCAGGGTGTGGTGCTTCTGGATGCTTTTAGATGCTGTCATCATAATTTGCAGATTCCGTTATCTTTGTTATCTGGAGGCACGCCTCAAGCCCGAACTTCTTTGCAAGTGTCATGGAGTGCGGAGCTGTTTCCTCTTTGCCCTCCTCTTCCAATTGCTGCACAAGTGCCTTGCAATCAGCTTTTCCAAAGTTATTTTGTCCAACAGAAAGTGAGATTTTGTGCTAGTAGCATCAATGTCGGAACATTTAAGCTTCTCTGAGTGCAGATGTTGTTATGAAATTTGACAGCAGTTTTTGTACAGAACCTCTTGGCTCATGAAGAAAACCATGATTGTGTTTTCCTTTTAAAATAGTCGACTAAATACAAGGATGCTATACAATACATAGTCCTAGAACATGATGCACAGCTTTCTACGTCGGAATGTAAAACTGTTCCAATTCCTGTTGCTGCACTTATGGAAACTGCTCCACAGTTGCCCAGCCACTTGATGTAGACTAAGCCATCTAGTCTAGCAGGGTTCTGGAAGTCGGTAGCATAAGTGAGGTCCTGAAAGGTGTGTAATGTCTGCATGTGCTTGGCATTTTCTTAAAATAATAGCAGATATCAACTGAAAGGCTCTGATAGTTATTAGGAAAAGCCTTGCATGAATAATTTGCCTTGAGGTGTCCAACATGACAGATGCAGTGGATATTAAATATGCAACTCATGTAAATATGTAATGGATGTTAAATATATAGGCATATCTTTGTGAATTAGGACAGAACACTATTTCTTGACCCCATCAGCATGCTGACTCCATCAGACCCAAACTCTACAATGTTTTCAATGGGTATGTCATCCTTTTGAAGTTCTTTACTGATAGTTTTATACTGTCTCTACTTTAAATGTGAACCCTGGATGAAGATGGAGCACTCTGGATTTCAAGCAGTCTGTAAAAACATGATGGCACCCCTCCATGTCCATCCAGTATGTGAAACAACCTAGCAAGGGACAGGACTGGGATTGTGCAGGGAGAGTTCAAAGAACGGGGGAGAGTCTAAGGCAAGTAGCACATATAGTGGCATTTGCTAAGGTGCTCCCTCTCTACGGCTGAGGGGAGGATAGGGTACTCTGCACCTGGAGCGTCTACCCTTATGGTTAAAGTAATGGTGCACAGAGTAAGGGTTCTGCTTCTTTGGGGACTGGGGACCAATTTGGAGGGCTATGGGTCTATATCTAGGTGATGACCTGCATCCATTTTGGGGGATTGCTGTCCTCAGTGGATGGTCTAAATGTTACTTTAATGAACATTTAAACTAGCTGAAAAGGTGGCAGAAATTCAAAGGAGACATGAACTGCAACCCCACAAACTGAAATAAGAGGAAACTCCCCAGGGAGCAGGTTAAAGGAAGCAGTAGCAGAGTATTACAAGACAAGGGGATGCTGGCAGAAATTGTAAAAAGAGAGGGGAAAATTATGTGGGTCACAAGGGGGAAGGGGGTTGCAGGCAGAGTGGGAGCAAGGTGTGAAGGGCCATGTGTGCAAATGCAAGGAGTCTTATAAATTCCAGATCTGTAGGCCATCATGGCAAAGGTAGACCTGGATCTTGTGGCCATTACTGAGTCGTGGTGCGCAGGGAGCCATGACTGGGACATGCCCATATCATGCTGCATGCAATTCAGGAAACATATGGAGGGAAGGAAGGGTGGAGGGGTTGTGCTGTACATGAGAGAAGGTATCAGAGTGACAGAAATGCAAGGGAACCCGGGGGGGGTTGAGGTGCTATAGGTCACTCTGGAAACAGTAGACAGAGCAACTATCCACACTGGGGAGATTTACAGACCTCCATCACAGGGGAAAGAACTGGATAAGGCACTGAAGGTAAGCCATCAGCACAATGGCGGAAATGGGAGGTGCTGCTGGTGGGGGACTTCAGTCAGCTGGATGTAGACTGGAGCCTCCCAGCTGCAGTCTCGGCTAGAAACAGGGACATCCATTTCATCACAAACATCTAAACTTCAATGTATGATGTTTAAGTTTTAACTGTTAGGGTACAGATGCTCGATTTTACTGTATATAGTTTTATTTAGTATGTATATAGTTTCTTTTCTACGATATAATTGAAGGGCCCGCCCGTAATTCAATAGGTAGGGATTCCCTCTATAAAAAATACCTACATGCTCAGCCCCTCCGTTACGTTCACAGTTTGAGTGCTGGGCAGGCGTGTGGTTCTTTTTCTTCGCTGGTGCTTACCTGCTGCCTTTGTCATTTGCCAGTGCTTTTCTCACCGCTACAGGCAACTCTTTGGCACTTCTCCTGCCATATTTCCTCCTCGCTTCCCCCCCTTTCTCTGCCTCCGCAGATTCGGGTGTTGGTTGCCTGGTTAGCTCTCCTTCTCCTCTCCTCTTCCACGCCGCCCAGCCCTTCCCGAAGTTCATCCGAGTTGCTTCCTTCCTGGTCCGGCTGCTGTTTGGTCCCACCTGCTACTGGCTCCATCATTTGCCGTGCTGCTTTCCTGGCAGTTCCTTGCTTGTTTCACTCTGGATTCATTTCCTTGCCTTGCCTGCAATTGTTCTGGACTCTCTTTTGTCATTCCTCTGGGAATCCCTGTTGGTTTCCCCTCATATATATTCTGGCTTTGGGCTGTGTTGTTGCCATTCCTGTTCCAGCTCTTAGCCTCCTGCCTGTACTTCAGCTCATTTGTAGCCTCCATAGATCCTCCTGCTCCACCTGAAGGACCCCCCCCCGTTCCTCAGAAGAAGTCTGCAAAGTCTAAACACTCTTTAAAAGACTGGACCGTTCCTCGTCTCCTGGCTGAATTGAAGACTCTGGGGGTCCCTGTTCCTGCTGGTGCCAAGAAGCAGGAACTGTATGATTTATGGCTCGAGAATCAGGATCTCAATCTGCGTCCTATGCCAGCTCGTCCTGCTACCCCTGCTCCTGATGCCTTTACTGAATTGAAGGATCTTATTTCTCATCTGGCTTCTTCTGTGTCTGATATTTCCAATCGCCTGGATGTTATGGAACATCACCAGGCTCCGGCTGCCCCTCAGCCTGCTCCATCCCCAATGCCTCAACCGTCTCCTTCCGTGCCTGCCATTGCTACCACCTCAGGTATTCAAGCTTCAAGTTCCTCTGTGCCTGCTGCTTCACATGTTCATCTAGTTCCTGCTCATCTCTGCAAGGATATCATTGAAGGGAAAGATGTCAACCTTATCTCATTGCTTATTTCTTCCCACGATACCATTGAAAACAGAGTCGTCTCCTGTGGTGATTTCTCCATTGTTCTTCGTTCTAAGGACCCTAGGCTTTCCAAAAAACTGACTATTCCTGAATTTGTTTTGGCCTTTAGTCTGTTCAGAGGCACTTTGTGTTCTGCTTTTCTGTCTCACAGGGACAAGCTGGATACCTACCTGTATCTAGTTGTTGACCTTGGCGTCCACTATGGTGGTACTCATTTTTTCGATTACCATAAATCTTTTTCAGCTAAAGCTGCTGCTCTCTTTCACCTGAATGTCCGACTTCACTGGGGCTCACTCGACAATGAGTTGTTTTGCCGCCATTTCACTGGTCAACAGGCTCTCACTTGCCAGATTTGTGCTCCCTTTCCATGCCACTTCTTTCTGCCCTTTATCCATGCCTGATTCGCTCCACATCCCGTATCTACCACTTCAGGCTCCACTATTACCAGGACTATACGCAATCATATTGCTATGCCTCGCTTGTCTCGATAAACATGGCCATCCTATTACTTTCATGGCTGGTAGATCTGTCTGTAATAATTTCAATGATATGGGTTGCTCCCTTCATCCCTGCCGTCTGCTGCATGTTTGCAGTCATTGTGGTGAAGCTCACGCAAAATCCATCTGCCCTAATTTAAGAAGCAGAACCTGACTATTGTATCATCCTTCTACTCCTGATAACGTCAGCGAACTATCCCGTCTGCTCGCCACTCATCCATCTCGCTCTTTAATGCAGTTTCTCCTCTCCGGATTTACTTTTGGATTCCATACTGGCATCTGTTCTCTTCCTCAGGACTCCTACGAATCTCCTAATTTACAAACAGCTCTCACTCAACCGGACTTGGTCTCCTCCCTTTTGCAGAAGGAGCTGGACAACGGATATATCATCAGACCATTTCTCCATCTGCCTTTTCCTCTCATTCATGTCAGCCCTACTGGCATTGCTACTCCATAATTCTCAAGGAAGCAGCACCTTATTTTTGATCTATCCGCTCCACGTGCCACTTACATTCCCAGTATCAACTCTCTTATCCCTTCTCAGGATTTTTCTCTGGCCTATGCCAAGATTGATGACGCCATATTGACTATCAAACAAACGGGCAGAGGCACATGGCTCTCTAAAGCTGACATTGCCGATGCGTTTAAACTCCTTCCTATTCATCCGTCCCTTTGGCATCTCTATGGCATCAAATGGGAAGATTCCTACTACTTTGCTGTGCGGGTAGTTTTTGGTTGCAAAAGCAGTCTGAAACTGTTTGATATCTTTTCTTCTACGCTTGCTGGTTGTTGTTGAATCATCGTCGGGTGACCTCAGTGATCCACTTGCTTGATGATTTTCTTCTCATCGAACCTTCTTCTGCGACTCCAGCTGCAGCCCTTTCTGCCTAGCCATTTATTTCATCAATTAGCTGTACCTGTCTCGGAGGAAAGACTCTGGTCCTGCCACTTCCCTGGAATTTTTGGGCATCATTCTCGATTCCGTTTGCATGGAAGCCAGACTCCCTATGGACAAGCTACTAGAATCAAGACCTGGTTCTATCATTCTCCAATCGCTCATCCTGCACAAACACCGAACTCTTGTCTCTGCTAGGTTACCTCTCCTTTGCTACATGTATAATTCCTCAAGGGACGTACCTTCATAGCATATCTGCTTGGTCTGCTTCCTTAGCTTCAGCTCTCCACCATTACATTTTCATTACAGCTACTGTAAAATCCGACCTTGCCATGTGGTTCCTCTTCCTAAACCAATGGAATGGTCACTCTATGTTCTACAAAGACATTTCTCAAGATTTTTCTCCTCAAGTATTCACGGATGCTTCACCTACTCACGGATTCGCTGCTGTTTTCCATCAATCCTGGATCTTTTTTACATGGCCTTCTGAATTTCTACAATTGCCTGCAGCCACAACCTCTTCCACTTTATTTGAGATATATCCTGTAGTTGCAGCATCTTTTACTTGGGGTCATCGATGGTCTTTGTCTACAGTGTTAATATATTCAGATAATCAAACAGTAGATATTAACAAAGGCAGATCAACTGCTCCCACAATGATGCTATTCTTGCGGAGATAAACATGGCTTTCTCTGATTCATAATTTTTGCATTCAATGTTTTCATATTCCTGGTCATCTCAATACAGCCGCTGACTACCTTTCCCATTTTCAATTTCAGAAATTTCCTATTCTCCTTCCTACTGCGGATCCTCTACCAACTCCAGCTCCTCATTTCAAGAATCTAGTCATGCCATGATTAATTACCTTACTACAGCACAAAACCTCATGTGGTCAGCCTTATCGATCAGCACACCATCAGCTTACAAAACAGCCTGGAGAAAATACAGTTCATTCTGCTCCATGTCAGCCTCCTCTGCATTTCCAATTTCTCTACCTACCATATTAGCTTTCACGACCTATTGTCATACAACCAGTAAATTATCTTACTCTACCATTCGCCAATACTTAGCTGGCATTTAATTTCACTTTTGCTTACAAGATTCAGCTTCTGTCTCCTTGACATCATATCCTGCAGTTAAGCTTCTTCTTACAGCAATCCAAAAACTCTCATTCAAAAGGATGCCTACTCATTTGTCCATCGATGATACCATCTTCAAACAGCTAATTAATCTACTGAAGTCCGAACCTTCTACTTCACACTCCACCATCCTACTTGCAGCTATCTGTCTGGCATTTTATGGATTTCTACATCCTGGAGAATTCACAGTTTCATCAATTTCTGCAACATCCTTTCTCAAGGTCAAACATTTTACCAAGCAAGCTGACTACTATGTTCTCCATCTTCCTGCATCAAAATCGGACAGGCTACGAGAAGGCGTGGACATTCAATATTTTCCTACAAATACTGCTTGGTGCCCCGTCTACTTCTTGAACCAGCTATGCAGTTTTCATAGTCAATCCAGTCCTGAATCTCCTCTACTAACCTCTCATAATAATGCACCTCTAACCACCAAAGAATTTGTGGATTCAATTCGTTCACTACTACAACGCCTGGGACTTGATCCTTTCGCTTATTCAGCCATTCATTTTAGAATCGGTGCTGCTACTCTGCCTCATGAAAGAAAGTTCCAGCCTACATCATTAAACGTCTGGGAAGATGGACATCATCTTGTTTTGAGACATACATTCCTAATCTCGAAGCAGAAATGCATTCAGCTTTTCTTTCCATCTCCTTGTAGTATGCCTAGAAGGAAGGCAACTTGGTAGCCATGGTTCCTCAGAGGTTTCCTCCATTAAAGGGGGTTTTTCCTCTCCTGAGTGCTGCCAGGTATACTCTCCGTGAGTTGGAGGAGGTGGATACTATTCTTTTTGGGCCTTCCAGTTATCAGCTCATACTCAAGATGGGAACGAGTAAGGCCAAAACAAATCAATATGTACAAGTGGCACCAAGCACAATTCATAACATTATTCCTGCACAGTGAATCTGTCTTTACCTTTTATTGTCTGGATTTATGAAATATGTGTGTGTCTCTTAAAAATTAATACAATTTGAATTACAATAAAAAAAAGAAAAAGAAGTAGGGCCATCCTAGACTCCCTACAGGGGGGATTTCTCAGGCAACTAGTCAGAGAGCCCACTCCTGATGGGGCAGTACTGGACCTGGTGCTCACTAACAGGGACAGTATTGCCGACTTCATGGTGGGATGCTCGCTGGGGACCAACGTCCACTGTACAGTGTGATTTAACATAAGGACTGTGGCAAAGACAACCCGCACAAGGATGGGGCCAGGACTTCAGGAGGGCAGATTTTTTTTTAAACCGGCGAATGCCTCAGAAGTTACCTAATTGAGGGGATTGCCTAGGTGGGGTGCAGGAACAGTGGGACAAATTAAGGGATGGAATAGTAAAGGCAACAAACCTCTGTGAAAGAAGTGAGTACAAACAGGCAGAAGAAGGTAAAGGCTAAAAGGATGACATTCAGGAGGTTCAAGGAGATGCAGAGGGTGAAGGATAGGATGGCATACCAGGAAAAGCAAAGGAAAGCAGGAAAGGTGGTGAGGGACACAAAGGCAAAACAGACGAAAGGATAGTCATGGGGTAGCTAAAGAGGATAAAACCATTTTTGGACACATAAATGAAAGAAGGAAGACAAGGGAAGGGATTGTGAGGTTAAGAAGGGCAGGGAGAGACTGTGTAGAGGAGGATCAGGATCAGGAAAAGCAGATATCCTGAACAGATACTTTTGCTCAGTCTTCGCAGAGGAGTGTGAGGTGTATGGACTACATAGAGGCAGCAGGAAGACTGGGGGGAGGGAAGTAGATATAAGTCCATTCACAGAGAAAAGAGTCCTGAGAGGACTTGCAAATCCAAAGGTGGATAGGCTATATATAGGGCCAGAAGGGGTACACCCAAAGGTGCTGAGGAACATCTGGGAGGTTCTAGGTGCACCTCTGGCAGCCCTATTCAACAGCTCAGTGGAAGCAGGAGTGGTTCCAAATGACTGAGGAGGGCAGACATAGTCCCACTTCATTAAAGTGGCAGCAGGGAGGGGGCTGCTAACTAAAGGCCATTCAGTCTAATGTCAGTAATGAGGAAGTTAATGGAGATTCTTTTACTAGAAAGTCTAATGGAGTATGTTGAATCCAGCAGGTTACTAGACCCAAGGCAGCATGGATTCACGGGAAGGAGGTCATGTCAGATGAACCTAACGGATTCCGTCGACTGGGTGACCAGAGAAATAGATCATGGTGGGGTGGTGGACATGGCCTACTTAGACTTTAGCAAGGCCTTTGACACTGTATCTTATAGGAGGCTAATAAGGAAACTGGGCAGTTCGGGGGTGGGACCCAATGTGGTAAACTGGGTTCAGAACTGGCTGATGGATAGGCAACAGAGGTGGTGGTAAATGGCACTCACTCTAATGAAAGAAAGGTGACAAGAGGGGTATCTCAGGGCTCAGTAGAGATCAGTCCTCTTCAATGTCTTTATAATCAACATTGCAGAGAAACTGGAAGGAAGGCATGCCTTTTGCAGATAACACCAACATTTGCAATAGGGTAGATACTCTGGAGGGGTCAGAGAGTGAGTAAAGACCTCAGAAAACTTGAGGACTGGTTGAGGATATGGCAACTGGGTTTCAATACAAAAAGTGCAAAATAATGCATAGGACACAGAAACCCAGAGGCAGCGATAAAATAGGGGAGAGGCACTGATGCTCATTGAGCAGGAAAGGAACTCTGGGATTATCATATCTGATGGCCTCAAGGTGGCAAGACAGGGCAACAAGGCAGTGGGCATGGCCAGCGGGATGGTAGGTACATAGAAGGGGACTCACCAGCAGAAGGAGAGAGGTGGCGTTACCATTGGTGAGACCCCACTGAGAGTACTGTGTCCAGTTCTGGAGACTGCATCTCAGGAAGGACACAGAGAGGGTGGAGGATGTCCAGTGGAGGGCATCTGAAATGGTGCAGGGCTGCATCATAAGTCCTATGAGGAGAGACTGAGGGATCTCTATATGTACACCATGGAGGAAAGGAGGAGAGGGAAGACATGATGAGAGACCTATCGCGACCTCACAGGGCTGAGAAAGCTAAAGAAGGGGAGTATTTTTCAGAAGATAAGGGGCACAACAACAAAGGAGCATGCTATGAAGTAGGGAAAGCTCCATGGGGGGGTGGCAAGGTGCAACCAGGTAACTACAGACCTGTCAGTCTTACCTGTATTGGCCCCTGTGCATGAATGGGTGCAGGTTACATGCCAAATCCTCCCACGCAGCTCCACACCTGTGGACAGGTGTGCATCTGGTGGTATGCACAATGGATGTGCCTCTGTCCTTGGCCACGCCCCCACTGGCATGCAGGACTCCTCAGGGCAGCCAGGGGCAGAGTTATGGGTCTGGCTGGCATCTAACCCGGATGCCCGTCCCTGGACAGAGAGAGTGGATCCTTGTGCAGATAAGTGCAGGTCCAGGTGCATGAATGCCCACCACAGGCACCTGGACCTACACGCACATGCCCTTTGTTGGGCAATTGATGGTGTCCTCCACCCACCCGCCACACTGCAGGACCACTTCCCAAACTGGCAACCCTACCCCTCCATGACCTGGACCACAGTGGCCCATCACCAACCCGAACTTCTCCTGTTGGTGATCACAACTGCTCACGTTGCTCCAACTGGCATGTCGGCTGGCCATTGTCCCCCATGGCACCAACCCCCACAGCACTGCACACCCACCCCCATACATGTGTGTTGATGCCCCCAGGACAGCCAGCAGCACAGCCCTCCACTCACTGCCATGGACACTGTCAGTCTGACATACACAGGTGTGCATCAGCTGCATGCACCTGTGTAAGTCAGATGGTCAGCGGCTGTGGCAGTGTGTGGAGGGCTGTGCCGCTGGTCATCACACGGAGTGGCACATGCATGCAGGTATGGGGCTGGGGGTGGTGGTGCCGCGGAAGGGCGGGGCACATCTTTGTTGGGGGTATCAGGGCACACAGCAGTGCAGGAGCAGCCTCGCCAGTGGGTGGGGGTGGTACTGCCATGCTGGCTGGGGGAGAAGCACTGTCGGGTGAGGGGCTGCTGAGATGCAGCCAGGACAGGAGTGGCTCAGTGTGCTGGAAGGTGGATAGCTCTCTTTCCGCTGAGGCCAGGGGGACCCTGTGGATGCGCAGACTTGGCCACATACTGCGGGTTATGGCAGGGGTCCCCCATGACGAGCTGACAGTCCACTACACCCCCTGTAGATACACTACATGCTGCTGTGCATGGCGCGCAAGTTCCACCATGTCCACCCTGCACATTGCGGTCTGTGGATTGGTGTGTTGGGAGCGGTGTGCCCTATTCCTTGCATCCTGCATGGGGGGTGCAATTGGTGTGGAGTAGCTATGCGTCATACTTGCGAGGTGTATAGCCACTCTGCTGGATAGTGCATAGGGCCCATTGTGAGTAAACTAATTAAGACACTAGTCAAAGTGGACCTCATAAACTACCTGGAGAGCAATGGACTCCAAGACAGTAAATAGCACAGGTTCATGGCAGGAAGGATTTCTCCGACCAATCTTATAGTATCCTTTGACTGGGTAACAATGGTAGTGGATAATGGCTATGCTGTAGAATTACTCTGCTTTGATTTCACCAAGGCTTTCAACTTAGTGCCTCACAGAAGTTTGATGAAGAAGCTAGAGGATCTGAGTACGGTGAGGGACACAGTTAGATGGGTGAGAAACTGGTTGGAAGGGAAACAGCTGCTTGTGGTTAACAGAGTCAAATCAGAAGAGAGGAAGGTTACCAGTGGGGAGCCACAAGGACTGATCCTAGGCCCACTCCTTTTCAAAATGTTCATTAGCGGCATACAGGGCAAGATGTGTCTCTTTGCATAACCTTTGAGGAAGGAGACCTAGGGGTCATCATCATTGACTCCCTAAAATAATCAAACCAGTGTAACAAGGCCTAAAGTAATGCAAACAGGATGCTGGGGTGTATAGGCAGGTTATTGACAGCAGAAGGAAGGAGGTATTACTACCTCTTTATAGTTCTTTGGTGAGGCCCCACCTGGAGTACAGTATCCAGTTCTAGGGTCCTCACCTGAGGAAAGATAAGGAGAGACTGGAGACAGTGCAGCGTAGGGTGACCAAAATGATTCAGAGCCAGCAGGGCAGCTCTTACGAGGAACGGCTCAAGGCACTGAACATGTACTCGCTGGAAGCCAGACAAGAGAAGGGAGATATGACAGAGACCTTCAAGTTCCTGAAAGGAATGAACAAGGTAAACTGTGAAGAACTACTGTATTTAGCATAAGTAGCAAATCAAAAACACGGATGCATGAGTGGAAACTGATGGGGGAGATTCAAGAGGGAAACGAGAAAGTTTTATTTTACAGAAAGAGTGGTGAAGCCATGGAACAATCTGCCCGCTTAGGCAGTGGGTGCCAAAACTACAGTATCAATCGTTTCAAACATAGCTGGGAAAGAGTGAAGGGCTTAATGGTTGTTCACAGTGATAGCAGAAGGGTGGTGAGCATGGGGCGGATAGAGTGGATTAGAATCCTGTACGGAGAATAAGTTCAATGTTTTTTAGGGTTTATGGGCAGACTGGATAGACCAATGGTCATTTTCTGCCATCACTGTCTATGTTTCTATGGAAGGGGGAATTTAGGAGGGATGTGAGGAAGTACTGCTTCACTGAAAGAGTGGTGGGTGCTAGGAACAGTCTTCCAGCAGAAGTGGTGGGGGTGAAAACAGTGGTGTACGTCAAGCATGCATAGGATAGGCACAAAGGAAAGTGGGGGGAGGGGTTCGTGGGTGAATGGGAAAAAGATGAAAGTGACAGTAGGGGGAATAATTATTTTATTTATTTATTTAGTTTTTGTTTACTGGGTGGGTATGCTAGCCAAGAAATGACTATTTTCAAGCATGACCCGGGAGAATACAAGGTCCAATACAGCAAATAATAACAATTACAGAGACAGGGTAAGACAATTAATAGAAAACAGTTACATAGATGGATGGTATATACAAGAACCAGAATTTTCAACATAGCGAGTGTTCAGTGATAAACTTGGACAATGATTAAATTAATACAAAAGCAATTAAATACAGTATGTTTTGAAAGAGTACAATAACTGAATAAACATTTCAACAGAAAAACACAAATAAATCTGCAGCAGGAAAGAGTATTAGTAACTCAATTCAGATATAAGTGCATGGCACACTAAGAGGCCTAGGTATTAGTGAGAGGGATAAAGAGGGATAAGATAGCTCAGCATGCAGGACTTTACTTAGTCACTACCCTAGCAAGAAGCCCTTAGCTAGAGGATAAGCAGGAGAGGTGGATAGAAGCATAAGTGATAAACAAGAATAGGTTTAGTACAGAGAAAAGAGGAAAGAGCTGGGAGAACCAGACTATGGTGGTTTAAAGCAAGAGCAAACATCAGAGGGATAAGAATTTGCGGAGGTCATTTTGAAAGTGGCATGTAGCCAGCCTGGTGGTGTTGAGGGTTGAGGCGCTGGCGCCACACCTCATACACGCTGGTGACCAGGTTGAGGCGGACTCGGGTCATCGGGAGTCGGCTGGGGGAGAAGGCTGAGCGTCTGGCGACAGCCGCTTCTCCGGGGAAGGTGGGGATCCATTCTGCGGCGGTGACCTCTGGCAGAGGCTGGGGGCATGACAGCTCGTTGGCACCTCGGAGGTTTGATTGGTCGTGGGTGGGGGCCTGTGGACCAATCACCTCTAGGGCTGCATCACTAAGTGAGGGAGAAGGCGTTGCGGACATCGCGCACACCTTGATGTCATGGGCAGCAACGCCCCTCACAGAACAGGGAAAAATCACCCTCCAGAGCCGGGTAGATGGAGTACCATACCCAGTCCTGATATGCCACTGACTGCCACTGTCTCAGGGTCCTGATGAAGATATTAAGGTATAGGGATGTTTATTTACCCGAACCCCACCCGGAGGTTAATCGTGGCAGGATGAGGGACCCAAGCAGCAGGTAAGTCGGTGGCAGGATGGGGTTTCACTCACTCTGAAGGTGCGCCTGGCAGCAATGGGAGGGGAGAAAAATAAATAAAAAAAAGAAAGTGGCATGTAATGGAGACCGATGGACCACAGGAGGCAGAGAGTTCCAGTACATTGGGGCAAAGTGGGAGAAGGCACTAGAGCATTTTGAGGTTTTACATCTTGGGACATGAAGAAGGGATTTCTCAACCAAGCGTAGGCCATATAGGAATGACTGGGGAAGCAGTAGGGCAGCAAGGGCTGCAGTAGTTTGGGACTTCCTGATACTATCAACCAGAGAACCAAGGGAGTGTAGTCTGATTACTGAGGATAATAGCCAGCCCAGGTCAGAATAAAGCTGGCAGTGGTGCTTTAGCCATGTCGATGAGGAGGCATACCGACAAATGTTGTTGGTATGCCTCCTCATCGATGCATGATAAATAAATAAAATAATTGTTCCCCCTACTGTCACTTTCATCTTTTATTTATTGAAATTGTTACACCAGGAAAGGCACACTGAGCAAGAAAATGCTTGTCTCCCGATGCGACCTGGGGGGAGGGGGTACAGAAGGAGATAACACGCAGGTTATCAAGAGATGTACATTTAGGCATTTATACAGTTGAGATTAGAATTGTGAACATTACAAGACAAAACAGGAATTGCTGTAGACTAACTAGTAATACGAGGCACATAGCTATAGTATAATGATTGACAGTAAACAATGGCTGCAGTTTGGCTTGGTGTAACAAAGAACACGTTGGTTATGGTTTAGCCAGAACCCAATAGAATTCAATACCACTGAGATGAGCAAACAGAGTAAATAAGTGCACTATAGGACAGGATAAGAAAAAACACAGCCAAAAAGTGCTGTAGTTGGTTTTGAATAAGCCAGCTTTCATAGCGTGTGTTTGGTGTCACTGGTCAGGCGGGGGGGGGGGACAAGACCGGTGGGAGGCAATAGAAGGAATCAGGTGCAGGTGCAATTTACCATGAGGTACTTTGCCAGTGCTGTAGATAGGGAGTGGTTAGAGGAGGAGTGGCAAATTTGAGGAGAGAGCTCATTCCAGAGTTTAGGGAAATGGTGTGAGAAGGCAGCTTGCCCGATGGTGGTCTCCACCTTGGGATTAGTAGGAGCGGTAATCTAGGGATCTAGGGCATGAGTAGGGTGGGAGTAGGAGAAAGTAGCGAGGAGAGAGATAGGATGGAGAGTGTCGAGGCCAAAATTTTGAGACAAATGTGGCGCAGTGCTGCAGTCGGTTATAGGGATAGAATGCAAGGAATGGTAGAGGTCATAGTGATGGAGTGTGAGGTGACATCGAGCAAAGCGACAGAAAGGCGTGGAAAAGGGTTTCCAGTCTGGCTAGGGAGCATTTGGGAGCAGCACTATAGACTATGTCACAATAATTGAAGAAGGGAAGGATCATCTTCTGCACTAGTTCATGCCTAGCAGTAAGGAAGGCCATACATTCCTAGGGGCACCAAGCTTGGGCAAAGTTTTTATGATTGCATCAATGTGGTCAGAGAAGGAGATGATGGCCGAACCATACCCTGAGGTACCGGAAGGAAGTGGCATCCTCTAATATTGTCCCATCAAGGGTGTGGAAGGCGAGGAAGGAGGAGCCTCAACAGACATTGACGAGTGCCAAAGGTCATGGTGATTTTTTTAGTGTTAAGTGAGCTGGTGAGAGCTAAACCAAAGCTGAACTTTGTTGAAATCAGACTGAGGTTGGTTGTTACCTCATCTGCAGAGATGCCAGAGGCGAATAGGACTGTATCGCCTGCATACATGTGAATAGATGCTTTGAGCACTCTAGAGGAGGTTATTGAGAAAGATGAAGAACAGAAGGGACCAGTACTGACCCTTGGGGAACACCGCATGCATGGGAGGGGAGAGGAAGTGGTGTCAATAATTTAACTGACTGTGTCCTGCCAGAGAGGTAGGCAGTGAACCATTTTGTGGCTGAGTCAGAGAGCCAGCTTCTGGAGGCACGATAAAATAAGGGAGTGAGAGACAGTGTCAAAAGCTTTGGCAAGGTCGACAAAGATAGCTGAGGTAATCAGTCCATTATCCATTCCAGTGAGGATGATGTCTGTGAGCCTGATCAGGGAGGAGGCAGTGGAGTGTCCTGTCCTGAATCCGGACTGGAATGGCGTGAAGAAATTTGATTCAGAGAGAAATGAGGTGAGTTGGTTTGAGCACTAGGTGTTCTTGTAGTTTAGCAAGAGCTGGGAGAAGAGAGAGGCGGTAGCTTGAGGGGGAGGTGGAGGCACCTGTAGGGAGGGGATATGACAGCATGCTCTCAATCTGGGAGACGGATGCAGTGGAAAAGGAGAGGTTTAGGAGGTTGGCAAGGAGGGTTGCAATGGCAGGAGCAGAGAGGTGTAGGAGTTTGTTGTCTACGCCATCAGGGGATTTACCTTTTGTTGGCTTGATAGCCCATAGGGCCTTGAGGGTGTCAGTAGGTGAGATATCATGGAAGGAGAAGGTGAGTGGCCCATGTGTGTTTTCCTTAAACCAGTGGGAGGAATATGGGCACGGGAGGGCAAAGAAGAAAGGAGAGCAGAGGCACAGGAGAAGAAATATGTATTGAATTCTGTAGCAACAGCACGAGGTTCCGAGAGGAGGGTGTTATTCACGATTAGGAGTGGGGAGGCATAAGTAGCTGGTGGGGTGAAGAGAGAATGAATGACCTTCCAGAATTTTGATGGACCATGTAAGTTCGAGTGGAGGGAGGAGCTGAAGTACTCCACTTTAGCTAGACGGGTTGCTCTGGTGCACTTATTGCGAAGAGTCCGATAGATGGTGAAATCGTGTGGGAGGTGTGAGACTTTTTCCTATTCACCCACGATCCCCCCCCCACTTTCATTTTTGTCTATCCTATGCATGCTTGAAGTAAGCCACAAAATTAACAATTAAGAGACGAGTACCCCGGATGGTATAGCTATAGGGCAAAGGATTGAAGGACTTGATACAAATGAAGAGCCACTAGTTAATGTACTCATGTATCAATGTATTAAATAAGATTGCAAGGTTACACCTGATTGAAAAGAACCACCCGATAAATTAACATATGTTAGTTGTACCAATTAAGAATGCACAATGTACTATATTAATCTATGTTTGTATACTTTAATGTATGTATTTTATTTGAATGCTGTAATAAAAAATTATAAATATAAAAAAATAAAAAAGAAAGTGTGTATGGGGGGGAGCAGACGGAGATCAGGTAGGGTCAGCAGTAACAGTATAGGCAGGAACAAAATGGGCAGACTGAGTGGGTCAGTAGGTCCTTATCTGCTGAAAACTTCTATGTTTCCATGTTAGCTTCTTTGCCACAGTTGAATCATTGCTCTTTTATCACTCAGAAGGCTGAAGTACTGTACTTTCATAGGCTGACAACCAATGATTTCAGATCTATGTGATAAGGGCCAAAGCCCAATCGCGATCAGCAGCAGGGCGAGCGTACAACACCGAAAATACATTTTGGTGATGTATATCCCTAAGCGCACAAGAAGACAGCATCGGGACTTAGATTTTGAATGTTCATGTGGGGGCTGTGCTTCACAGAAATTCACCCACTGCACCCCTACTAAAGATTCTTAACTCAAGGTGGGGTGCAAAATCTTGAGAAATAAAAATTTCGGGCACACACACAAAATGTAGGCATGCTCGGACCTGAACCAGGAACTCTTGCAGTATTAGGCTGCCACCCACCCACCACGCTATGGGGCCAGCTCGGCAGCCCCATGCCAACCACACCAGGCCAATCCTCCCTCCTGTCTGTCACGGTCGTGCCCCCCCCGCGCGCGTAAACATATAGCAACGTCCTGTCACTATATGTGCCCACCTCACCCATGTGGTCACCCTTCCACACTGGTAGCCCCCTCGACATGTGCCAGGACTGAGTCACCGTTATTGCAAGTGTTCAGTCGCTGATGCCCATGTCACGAGCTACCATGATTTCAGTCCTTCACCAATAATACTATATATACTCATGTATAAGTCTAACTTTTGATGCCCAAAATAGGCACCCAAGAAGGGGACTCAATTTATCTGCAAAGTCAACTTATTTGTGTGGTTTACAATAATAAACCATTTTTTGCAACTGTATAGCCTAATTATGTGTCCAATTTGGGCCACAAAGGCAGATTCTGTACCTGATGATGGCCACAAAAGATTCTTCCATCCAATATAGCCAACAAAATAATGTCTGTAATTTGCTAAAACTGACAAAGAAACAGGAGTCAACTTATATTTGAGATGGACTTATAGGCAAGTACTGTATATGTGATATTTATCAAGACAGAGACTTGGCATTGCTTGCCTTACAGGAAGACCTCTCTGCAGTCATAGAGTCCTCGGACATCAGTGGGAACAGTTCACTCATGCGACTGGCCAGTACAAATGGCAAGTGATGCTCTGCCACAGTTCTTGCCCACAACAGGTCTGCTTAGGCCACGTCAGCATCTCCAGGGATGGCACAAAAAACTTACTGACAGTTGCAGTCCATGCAAGTGATGTTTGCATCTTCCTGTGTTTCACACCCCGAATATGATTATGAAGATGGTTTGTCGCTCCAAAGGCTACTTTCATGTGTTTGTTGCAAGGACTAGAAAAGAAAAAGGGTTTCGTTTTCTAATTATGTAAAAAACAATTTATATTCCCTTCCCCCCAAAAAAAAGCCTTGGCTGATTGCATAGGACATTACTTTAGCATTTGCACGTCACCCAAGGAACTAATTTATTTATTTTTTTTTTGAAATTGTAGTTCTTATTGAAAATTTCATATAATCTGTAACATTTACATGAAGTTTATAATTTTACACAGTTTTAAAAAAAGAACCCATAAATCATCAAAAAAGCAAAGAAAAAAGTAAGTAAATTGTTACTCCCCCCCAACCCCGGAGCAATACTCTGAATAACATCAAATAAAATACAATGCTCTGTACAGAAGATTTCATTTATCCTGTGTAAGTTTTCCCAAAGGGGCCATGCCTGACCCACACCTTAAACTGTCCTTCTATGGTGTATTATCGTGGCTACCCCCGTGATGTGATCCGTCTTTAGAAATCAGTTGGGATTATGTCTGGTATCAATCTCCCAGTGTTTCCTTTGCCAGAAGTTCTAACACAGATGTACCTTCCATCTCACTTAAAAACTCATAAGAAGGGAACCACCTTGATTTAAATTTCTCCATCTGCAGTCAGAGCTGTGCTGTGAGTTTCTCCATATCTTTTATCTGCCTACAGCCTTCCAACCATTGTGATACCAGTGGGGGTTTGTCTGATAGCCAATTTCTGGTTATTGCTTTGGAGGCTGCAGCTATCAGAATATTAAACAGGTATGTATATCTGTCCTGTGGTGTGAATTTCTGGTGGAATCTCTCTCAGCACCAGCACTTTGCATTGCTTCAGGATCTGCATCTTAACTATGACTCCTATAGTTTAGGTTACCTCCTCCCAATATTGCTCCAGTTTGGGGCAACCCCCAAAAATACGTTCATGTGTCCCTTTTTGATCGCAGCCCCTCCTGCACTTGTCAGTAGGAAAACTACCATAATGTTTACTGATCGTAGGGGTTCTAAAATAGTGGCTCAACATCTGCCACCTAAATTCCCCCCACGAAGGAGATGCTGTCGTCCTTTAAGCCTGACTCTACATTCTGTCCCACAGAAATGCTGGAATAGACCTATTTCATCTTGCCACTTGTGCTGTACTGGCCCTCTGCTTTGGAAATCACTTAACCTGCCTAGTTTATATATTTTAGAAACAAGATGTTCCTCTCTACCCCCCTCCAACAACTTATGGCAACAGCTCAACAATGAGTGAGGCCCCTCCTGCCCACATAAAACTAGTCTCCCATCCATTGTAAGGAAGTGTCTGACCTGTAAGTACCCAAAAAAGTCTTGGTGAGGCAATCCAAATTCCCTTTGCAGTTGTTGATAGCTTTTGATAGTGCCTTCACTACATAGCTATCCCAACCTCTCCAGGTCCAGCCCTTCCCACTTGATAAAAATGGGGTTATTCTGACCAGGGGCAAAATCTCTACAGGCCGTGATCTGAGTTAAACTACTGATTCCATCTTTATTTTGAGATTCTGTAATGTTTCCTTCCATGCCTTTAATAATGTTTTAGCCAGGACTTGCAACCTTACATGCTTGCTATCCTGTTTGTTGAATAGCAGCTCAGTTAGTCCTTTATGGCCTATCATACTTCTTTCTATTTGCGCCCAGGCCAGGTGTGGACCTGAATCACTATAGGCCTGAATATGTTGCAGTTGTGCTGCCCTGTAATATCCTTGATATCAGGGACTCCCAGTCCCCACTACCCTTATCCAGACATAAGACAGACCATTTCACTCTTGGTTTCTTTCTCCATCAAATACATTTCTTAAGGGTGATATTAAAGGGGACAGGAAATTGTGTTAACTGGAAGCAGCCAGTAATGCTCATAGTAACAGAAATAGAAGACATCCTCCAAATCAGCCATGTTTAACTGTACCTGAATAAATACTGAGGTGAAAACCTGTGTGTTCAATTATTTTTTTGATGGACAACATTCTGCCCAGTTCTCTTCATGGAATCAATAAATTTAAGTTTTACTATGTCACAGTTTGTGTACAGAATGCTAAGAGTGAGCTATTGTCCTATCAGAACCATGCATAGAGTTATGTACACAAACCATGACATAGTTAAAACTCCAGATAACCACTTCTGTGAAGAGAGCTATAACAGAATGCTGCCCATAAAAACAAAACAGTGCAAGTACAGGTTTTCACATCATGTTTTGTTCAGGTACAGTTACATAGGGATCATTTAGGCTTATGGATATTCATTTCTGTAAATAGGAACTTTATAAACAGCTGCCAGTTAGAAATCATTTCCTGTCTTCTTTAAGAGTACCCCAGAAGGACTTTGGGAGACAGATAGGAAGGGCATTGAACAGAAAAACAGCCTTGGTAAAATATTCGTCCTTAAAGTCTCTGGCCTACCAACCAATGATAGGGGTAATGTTGCCCATCTTGTACAATCTTTTAAAATTTCCTCTAGTAGGCTTAAGTGGTTTGCTCTATAGAGCTTCATTAAGTCTGCTGTAATCCGAACCCCCAAATATCTGAACCCTTTAGAAGGCCATCATAGTTTAGTCAACTGTCTGATCTTTTGAGAGATAGGTGCCCCTATTGATAAGATCTCCAATTTAGCTTCATTAATTTTGAATCCTGAATTGAGCCATATTCTTCTAGCGATGCCATGACTTTTGGGAGTGTTTTAGCTGGATCTTGTACATAAAGGAGTGTGTCATCCACATACATAGATATGCAGTTATCCACTTCCCCATCTTTATTCCTTTTGTAGAATTATGACAAGTGGCTAATTTATTACATACAAATGTCTTAATGTACAAAAGTGTTGGGTAACTGTAAGTAAAGGGTCGAGAAGATAGTGCAAGAGAGAAAATGCAAGATGGAGTTGCAAGCATAAAATGGCTGATGAATAAATGAATGCTGAAGCAATGTAAGCTGGTATAATAAGTGTAAAATGGTTTGAAAAGAAATGTTAAAACTATGTAAAATGGTACTTATAACAATAGGCAGGGAGATACATAAAAGTGGATGGAAAGGCATAAACTGTGTTTAAAACAGAAGTCCTAAGCAAAACCAATTTGCCAGGCTTAGCAGAAAACATTTTGTACAAAAACATGCTTTTCTCTGTAACACAAAAATCATAGTTAAAAATAAATATAGCCAGCCTGTGTCAGCAAGAATGAGGATGTACGTGAGTAGCCACTGCCTGGCCCACTTCCCCATCTTATGATGGCTTATGTTTAAAAATATGTGGTAAATAGCTGATAAGAAATAATCTATTATTCTTGCCTTACCAATTATCTATTATGTTGACTGCTTTTTAATACGAGTTTTGCACTCCTAAGCAGGTTATTTTGGTAGTGTAAAATTCTCCTTAGATAGTATCTAAGATGATGTTAAATGATACTCCTTACTTTTGCAAAGTGACAGATGCATCTTATGACTAATGCAGTATGAACCCCTATCTCATGACTTATTTGATGACTTACTGTTTTTGCCAAAATATGCTATAATGGCTTTAGAAATTCCCAATCATACATCTTTGTTGTAAACAACTTGGGTATAAGTATGAGACCCAAAGTGTATGTCTAGTGTCTCTCTGGGAGGAAAACAGACCAAGACCAGGCCATCAATAGATGTTGGAGGACCCAGAGACAAAGGGGTAATATTGCTTAATTTTCTGTGAAAACCTGTAGCCCTGTAATAAATGCATTACTAGCTGTTTGGACTGAATGTTAGGAACACCCCAATGGGACCGAACAATTGGCTGTTTAGATTTGAATTATACCAGGGATACCCGGATAGTAGTGGGCTATCTGATGCTTAATAGTAATGTTAGAATGCATTTGTATTAATAAATTGGGAATTTTAATATTGTCAGGATGCATTTTTATTATTAAAGTGGGATTTTTCTGGTTTGTCTTTTTAATACTAATAAATAACAACTGATTTAATATTAAGCATTGGGTGTTGTGTGGTTTTGTTGGGTTACTACGAATCACCAACCATGAACCTCTGCTGTGTATGACCTCACTGTAAGCAGTGAGAACTAATTGGTTGATTTACAAATTGGTGAGCCAGCCAGGAGTTGGTTTGGTGTTGATTCCAGTAAGCCTGGTAAAGCCTAGACTAGCAGCAGTCTAAATAGAGTCCACACAGATAAGGGTCATAACCTAACTGCGGGACTGGGAAAAAGGATTCTAACAGACTCTGAGTGTTTGAGTAAACTTGAACCTACAGGAAAAGATCTATGGAAAAGCTAAAGAAAAAGCCTGATAAGTGTAAATGTGTTCAGGAGTTAATTAAGTGTATGAAAGGGTCTGAGGACCCATGGAAACAAACCCAAGGGCCTGTAGAGAAATGTATCAAGGAAAAAAGTCTTTCAAACAAGGAGGGCATAAACACCCTTGTGTTCAGTGCCTGTTGGATAGCTGGCCGATGGAAAGAGGATATGCAGGCTATGCAAACCTCAAAAGACAGATTATGGGAACAAATTAGAATATTAACTGGGGATGACCAATTACCTTCCCTCACTGCTCAGTCTGCCTCCGCTAAAGAGGCAGCAGCTGCCCAAGCAATGTTAGCTAATCAATTTTTAGAGAAAGAAAGCGTTAGTAATAAAATGTTTGGAGGAGGTGCTAGGGGCCATCAGATGCCTCTCACAAGCCAATCTCCTCCAAGCATGATGTAGATCACCGCAAGCGCCAACAGTGCATTAGAGAGTTAGAAACCCAGTTGGGAAAACACCAAGCAGCAGCTGCTGCTTACAATGGTGCCCCCTTAAGAGATAATGGGAATGGAGATGACGTAGATTGGGGGAGATAGTTGATGCAGATTGGGAACAGCACTGTCAAAAATATCCTGATGACTGTGTAAACCTTAGGCGGAGGCATCTACCACCCCTCCACCATCAGCCCCAATGGCACCTGTGCCACCATCTAGAAAGCTGCCACCTACAGCAGCTTTGCTTACCTCGGTACAATCCCATCAAGACCCCACTGCGGCCGACACTGAGCAAAACCCCAACCCCCCCGGCCATCACCAGTGGTCATCACTGTCACTGAGGAGTGGCGGCGTAACCCCAAGGATGTAGCAGCTTTAGGTAAAGAGTTGGGGCAAATAAACGCAGGGGATGATTTGTCAGAGATAAATGTAAAAATTCAGACCTTCATAAGAACACATGGTGAGTTACAGCCAGTAGATGTAAAAGATGTGTTATTGTACTGCCTGCATCCTTCACTCAGACAGGCATTACCAGATTCAGTGTTAGGAGGGATGGGTGCAAATCTGTTATACGAAATATTGTGTCTAGTGGCAGGAGGAGCCGTAGACTTTCACCAGGCATTTGCACTGGCAACCCAAAAAAAGGGGGAACCAGGCGTCGCTTGGGCAGAAAGATTGTTCTGTGCCTATGGATTGGCTTTCCCAGCCCATAGGGCAGATGACCCCAACAGGGAATTCAAACCTCAATATGAAGATCCCATATACAAGAGACGGCTCCTAAGTGGAATGTTGCCAGAAATGCGAGCACTCTTAGGGTCCACAGTGGATGAGACAACTACTTATCCACAATTAATACCTATGATCAAGTGGGCAGAATCACTGCTCAAGGCTGCTACACCGGCTAAGAAAGGGTCAGTAGCGGCAGTAGAGGGTCCCCCCCAAACCAACCCCAATCATCAACAGCCTGTTATCTGTTGCAACTGTCTGTAGCCTGTACATATAAAACCCAGGTGCCCCTACCTGCAACCCATGTCCCCACCACCATTGCCGCAGTATCTCCCTCAAATGTACCATGCCTCTCCAGGTGCCTTAGCACCAGCCTTGACCCAGCCACCCCAACCAGAGCCGCAGTCAATGGGGGTTGCAACACCCACCAATGCTGAAGTGCTAAAAAAAACTACATGTGATGACCCAAATGATGCAGAGGTTTTCCGCTGTCCAGGCGGTGAGTGAGATCACCAACTCCCCATAGGGATGTCTGGCCTCCCTTCAGCCGGCAGTGAGGTTCTGGCATGATGACTGGAATAGACCCATCATTCAAGCTGCTGTAACTGGAGGCCTGCAGCAGGTCTTTTTTTTTTTTTTTTAAGTGATGACTTTTCCATTAGCAGATTATATCTTTTAGCCACTAGAGGGCCCAGTTATAAGCACATTTACCCAATCTAATCCAATCCAATCCAATTCCTGTCTCATTTCACTTATTGTGTGGTCAGTCTATCACTATTCTTCAGTCTTTGCCACCTCCCTCTTCTACTTCTGTCAAGGCCTGTGCTTTTAGGATCATGCCCTGTTGCCTAACACTCAGCCCTGTTCTACTCCCCTCCACCACCCTAACTTCATAAGCTCTGCACTCTCTCCTTACCCTCTGCTTTGGACACCTGTACCTCTTTTCGCTATGTCCATAATCACCTTTCTAACACTGCCTCTACTTCTGTTTTTCATACCCCTCAACTCCACTAGTACTGATACCCCCTCATTTACCAGCATCGCCACTTTATGTTGGGATATGTCTCTTGGTGTACCCTACCACCATCCAAAACACACTACTGCGCTCCCATGCTAACCTCCCTCAATAATAACAGAGATAATCTCCTCCCCATCCCTAAGTAACCCCTTCTCCTTCAATTACTCATGCCCTGCAGTAACACACCTGCTAAAAAATCCATCAGAAGTAGATGTCATTCGGCTCACAAGCTCCTTGCTCACTATCTTGCTAGGACTGCACTTCTCCTCCTGCTCCTAGCTGGGAATGTACACCCAAACCCCGGTCCGCCCACCGCAGCATACGAACAACACAAGAAACAAGGCTCCATCAAGCTGGTGATTCTTAACATCTGCAGCCTGCCAGCCAAGTTCGATGCACCCAAGTCTGGGGTGTTACAACATAGGCCAGACGTTATAGCCCTTAACAAACCTTGGCTCTTCCTAAGGTTCCAGACAATGCTGTATCCATTCCAGGCTATGCCTGTTCTGACTCGACAGAATTGCCAAGAGAGGGGCTGGCTGCACCATTTATTTAAGGTAAACTCTTAAAGGGCTAGTCATCCCATTACCTCCCTCTGCAAACAACTCTCAAACCTAGCAGTTAAAATAATCCTGGGCCAGCAGGAAAATCCTCACAGTTCCATCAGTATACATCCCCCCACATGAACATGTTACAGGATTCCAAATGATCACAGACTTCATGGACGACAGAACCTCCCATGGCAAGACAATTGTAATGGGTGACCTAAATGTTAACTGGCTAGTTCCAGAAGCCAACCCATATAAGGATGCCATTGCTGCCCTAGACATTACTCAAATGGTCACTTCTCCCACTAGGTTTAATTATAATTCTGGTAGTAGCTCCTTACTTGACCTGATCCTCACCTCTCATCCCAGCAGAATCACTAACACGGAAGTTCTCCCAGATGCCCTCCGTGATCAATCCCCAGTTATTTGCCACTGGTCAAACAAGGCATCTGAACTTAAGTCCTCTTTCTCCTATAAAAGAATCTTAACAAAAGAAAAGCTTCCACAGTTCTTTGCTGCCCTGTCAACGGTTGACTGGACACCCCTTGACTCCTTGAGCAGTGTTGACCAAGCACTTGACTTCTTCACTGCCCAGTTTAACAAAGTTTGTAACAGTTTTGCCCCCCTACGTAAATACAAAACTCATTCTACCACTAATCACTGGATTAACTCCAAACTCATCTCCATGATGTGAAACCAAGATAACCTCTGGCACTGAGCCATGGACTCAGGGAAACCACACGATATGCAGCTCTATAAGGCAGCTAGGAACCAGTGCACAATAGTTATATGCAGAGCCAAGCAAGTCTTCTACAACCAGGAACTTACTAACTCCCGGAGAAATAGCAAACCCTTCTGGGAGAACATTAAGACCCTCACGGGTAAACCAAGCAAATCCTCCACCACTATGACTGAAGATAACGGCACCACTTTACAGGACCCCAAAGAAATAGCGGATTCCTTTAATCTCGCATTCACTGATCTTAGCAGTGTCCTTCCCCCCAATTCTTTGACAACTCTGCCCGGCACTGCCTCAATAATAAAATCAATCTCCAAAGTAATACCCCCCATTCTACTTTGAGAGGGTATCCATGTCTGTAGCTAAAAGATATCTTAACAAAGTGCTAAGCAAAGCCAGTTTCAGCAGCAATACCCTTGACCTCAAACTCCTCTCTCTCTCTCTCTCTCTCTCTCTCCCCCTTGACGTTGTCCTACAACCTTTCACTAAACTTCTGAATCTTTCACTCTCTCATAAACAATTCCCCCAGCTCTGGAAATCAACAGTAATCACACCCATTCATAAAAGTGGTGATAGGTCTTTTCTCTTAACTACTGCCCTATCTCTCTCCTCCCACCACTCTCCAAGGCATTGGAATGAATTGTAGCTGACCATTTGTCTGAACACCTCAACAAATATAGCTTACTCTGCCCACAATAACATGGCTTTAGAAAAGCCCATAGTACTACCACTGCCCTGCTTGACTTCACCAGCCATATTCATAAGGCAATTGACACTGGCCACCTACTGGGTGCGGTGTTCATTGATTTGACCAAGGCATTTGACACCGTGAACCACCAGCTCCTGCTTCACTCACTTTCCTCCCTTGGACTATCTAATGATGTAACCAAATGGTTTGAAAGCTACCTCTCAGCAAGGAGCTAAAAAGTCAAAATCATTGACTCTCTCTCAAGTGCCCTTCCTGTCCGCTCTCAGGTACCCTAGGTTCCATTCTGGCCCTCTACTTTCAGCCTTTTCATCAATACTCTTCCTGCAGCTTGCAATAATAACTTGATACTCTATGCCGATGATGCAGTCCTTTTCTTCCCATACTGACCCTGTCTCGCCTCCAAGGTGCTACAGACAAACTTCAGCCTAGTTGAAATCTGGGTTCTCCAACATAAGCTATTGATGAATTGCCAAAAACAAAGTCCATGCTGTTCCATAGCTCTCACAGCAAATACAGATCCATAAACTTCACCATACATAATGAACTTGAACAGCGCTTGAGCAAGTGCAGGAGTTTAAATACCTTGGTATTACCCTTGATTGCACAATTTCTTTCAGCTCACATGTTCAACACATCTCAAAATCAGTCAACTCAAGAATTGTGGTCCTCTACTAACACTGTCGCTGTCTTACCAAAGAAGCTATGTGCACAGCTATAACTGCCTCAGTCCTACCCGTCACTGATTAAGGGCTTGTCTTCTACAGGGCTGCTGTTGATTCCACCCTAAAATGAGTCAAGACAGTCCCTAACAAATGCTGTAGACTTCTCACTGGCACAGGGAAGCATATGCATACCTGTGATCTCTACAAGCAATCCAACTGGCTCAATCTAAATAGTAGACTTGCCTGCCAGACCTATCTACTGGTGAAGAAAATTTGTCTTAACCTCACACCCCCTGCAACTCATGCCTTAACGTTGCCTGCAGTTGCTGCACATTTTACGCAATTCCCTCAAACCAACATTTATCGCTCCATTCTGCCATACCAACCAGGCTCAACGTGCTTTCCACACCAGGGCCCCCCCTGCTGCTAAACAACCTTCCCCCTAAAATTACAGCTGAAAACAAGCTTGGCTCATTCAAACATAAACTCTGCCAGCACCTAACTGACGTCAGCAGTTGTGACTGCTCTGCCTAGGCTTGTGGCTTTGTTTCACCTCTCCCTCCTCTTCTCTCCTCCCTTGCTACCCTCCCCACTTCTCTCCACCCCTCCATCCCCTGCTATTCCCCGTCTCTCTCCCACCCCATCTACCATTCTACCTTCTCTCACCTCCCACCTACCATTCCACCCCTCTCCGCTCCTCTCCTCCTGTCTCTCCCTCCCTATCACCCTATCTCTTGTTGCTTCACCCCAGACTAACTAGCACTTATCTTTCTGTTCTTGCACTTATGATAATGTCAAATCCTTGACTGCCTACCCGCCTTTTCCCCACCCCTCCCTGTTATCCCCCACCCCTTGCTCCACTTATGTCACCCCAGGATGGTTTTCATTTGTATCTGTGTCTTGCTATATACAGTATATACCCGTATTGTTCATTGTGCATTATTTGCCACTGATTGTTTGCTGCTGTGCTAGTCTATACACATGTACTGTCTTTTGCTACTAAGTTAACCTCTTGAGCTATATTGTATCTTACCTCTGCTTACTTCTATGTTAACCTCCTGACCTTGTATTGTATCTGACCAGTGTTTTGCTTGCACCCATTGCTGACATGGAACCTTTGTAAAAGAACCCTTGGGTCAAAGGTATTTGTAATCCTAGTAATAAATAAATAAATAAAATAAATGCTTATTGATACGGGAGCTTCCATGTCAATCATACATACTTCACACCCAGAAACGCAGCATCTATCTTTAAGCAAGGGAACCCAAGGCAATTGACTCAAAATAAAACAGGAACAAAATTTGCATAAAGAAAAACAGTAAAAAGAAAAATCACAGGATTGATCATGTTCAAACCACCATCACACACAGGCCAATAGGTACTATTTCGCTTTATGGGATTAAGCCGACTCCCCCATAATAACTGAAAAGCCATGCTATATATCCTAACCTCTAATTTGACAGGCAAAGGATACAGATAACTAACATTCAGAAAAATAGGCGATAAAAAAGTTTTAAACATAATGACCCTTTTCTTTTTCATCATAGGAAAACCTTTCCATCTTGCAACTTTCTCCTCTGCTTTGGCCAAGGCCGTTTCCCAATTGTAACAGGCCGGGTCAGGAGCTCCAAACCAGCACTCCAGAATTTTAATCGGTAATGCAGATACCCCAACACCCCCTATAGCCTGTGGAGCTACTTCTAAAGTACGAATCCCCACAGCCGTACTCTTCTGTCTGTTGATCCTTGAACCAGAAACAACAGAAAAGAGTCTACAACCTCCATAGCCTGCTCCCCAGATACTTGATCGGCCACCAGTATAGTAGTGTCATCTGCATAAGCCAGCAATTGGAAATACACCATCCCCAAACCCCGAAATGGTGCAATCCCTGTTGTCATATGTAATGTTCTTAATAAAGGATCTAAAGAAAAAACATAAAGAAGCGGACTCAGAGGACAGCCTTGTCTGATTCCTCACTGAATCAGCACAGATCTCCCTAGCCTGCCATTTACCAAAGGCCGAGATGAGGCATGTCCATAAATGATTTGAAGCCATTCTATAAACCCAACTGGAATACCATAATGTTTTAAAACCAGAAACAGGTAGACATGGGGGACCTCATCAAAGGCCTTAGCTTGCTCAAGGGAGAGTAAATACCCAGAACCACTCGACCCATCAAAATCTTCTCTTAGTAATTTGGTGATGTCTCCCATAGCCCGGCAGGGAATGGCACAAGTCTGACCAGGTGAAATCACTTCCTGAGCTACCCAGCACAAACGTTTGCACAAAACTTTACATAGAATTTTCCAGTCAACATTTAACAAACTAATGGGCCTCCAATTCCTAACATCCAATCTATCCCCCTTTTTATAAAGAAAAATCAAAATACTGTCTGCCAAAGCTGCAGGAGAAGGAACTAAACCAGATAATGTAGCATTATAAACTTTCACCAAATAGGGACTTAAGAGACTAATTGCTTTCTTATAGAGTTCCCTGGTAAGCCATCCGGACCAGGAGAAGAACCAGACAGTAATCCAGCAATAACCTCCTCCACTTCTTTCTGGGAAATAGGAGAGGTCAATAAGGATGTATCTGATTCCAAAAGATCAGGTATCTGTAATGTACGTAGAAACTCTTCCATCCCGACAGTAGGGGGAGAGTTGGTACAAAAGAAGCTTCCACAAACTGATGAACCACTTCCTGAATATCAGCACTAGAATTTACAGTCTGACCTGTATCAGACCTCAAGGCATCCATATATTTAGAGTCCACCCTTTGCGACAACATTCATAAGGATTAACTCCTTATGCTTTCCCCTGAGTGCCAAACTTCTGTTTTAAAACAGAGAATGGGCCCTATCATATTGATACTCACGCATCTCAGATTTAAGCACAACAATGTCATCCGTGAGATCTTCTCCAGTCTCTACAGCTCGAGAAAGTAGCCTCTGGAGCCTATCCTGAACTGGAGGTAGGTTAGATATTTAGAATTTGCTGCCCGTTTGCCAAAGAGCTACATAAGGTTTTAAATCTCATTTCGAGTCTTGCCACCATAAAAGAGAATTATCATATAAATCAAAACAGAAAACCTGGCCTCCAACTCATTATGAATGAGAGCCCAGGTATCTGTATCCAATAAAGAGCCGAATTCAACCTCCAGACCGGATTCGGGCAAGGTTTGTTTATAGGAGTTCCAACAAAAACAGTAATCAGTCTGTGGTCAGAAGTCTCAACTGGAGAAACTGAAAAAGAATGCACAGGGACCCAATGAGAGGCAAACTAGAAGTCAATTCTAGTAGACAAGTGACCCCTAGAGTAACCATGATCCGGTAAGCTAGAAAAACCAGCCGCACAATCCCTAAGCTTGGCCTGTGTATACATTCTGTAAAACAAGTTGGAATCAGAACATAACTTTTGTGATCTTCCTGTTTTGTCAGATAAAGACAATATACAATTGAAATCACCTCCTAAAAAAACAGATCTTGTGGTATACAAACAAGGTAGAACTTTCTGCAATAAAGTAACCCGTTGGAATTTCATCTGGTAATTATAAATATTAATAATATGTAATTCATGTGCCCCAGCCAGGCATCAAGAATACATGCACGCCAGGAACCAGGTCAATCAGATGAGAAACATGGAGGTCAGGATTCAAGATTAAAACCGCAGCCCTGAGCATGGTTCCTCCCAATGACCAAAAAGAAGCACCCTAAACTAGTCAGTAGATACCGGTAGGTCTCTCTAGTAGTATGTCACCGTGTCTTGAAGTAAACAAATATCAAGATGATGATGACCAGAAATAATAGAAAAAGTGGTGAGTCTTTTTGTGGTTCTTTATACTATTGGTGTTTAAGGATCCCAATGAAAGATGCCACATCATGTTCAGGTGGTAGAGACATCCACCATAGTGGAAACCAGAGGTTTAACAGCTTTAGTCCCCAATCTTTTGGATTCTTTTCTTCTTGCCCCCTTTGGTATCTGTGGAGGAAATTCAGAATCAGTTACAAGTTCGGCTGTGAGGAAATTAGTGAAGAGGAATCTGAATCATCATCTTCTGCATCCGACTGCTTCCTTTTAGCAAGTGGAAGGAACCTGTTGGACATGGGAAGACCAGCCTCACCTCCATCCATAGCATCTTTGCCCAATTTTTGGGATACACTGTGTGTCATCCATCTATTTTTTTGAAATTCCCAATCTGTGGAGTGGGAAGTGGCATAGCAATGTCTTGCCTGGAAGGCCTTGGTAGTTCAACAGAGCAAGGGTGAGACCGTGTTCTCAGAAGGAATGAGCAATACTGGATCAGTAACTACCTCCGGGGCTGTGATACCTAGGAAATTACCTGCTGCAGTGGGAACTTGACTGGAATAGAGGGAGAGAGGGCACATGTTTAGAAGGGAAGAATCAACAGCAGAAATGGTTACAGAGGGTGAGGAGGGCCAGGAAGGGCACCTCAATAGGGTAATCATCCCCTGGTTCCCTGCCATATTTTCAGTAGAGTCATCCTCCTAAATTATGTGAAGCCCAGGGACAATCCCTGAAAGTGTGGGTGGTGTCTTCACAAAGATTACAAATAATAGGAGTTTGGCAGGCAAATGCGACATGGCTAATCCCTCCACAAAGGGAACATTTCATTTTATCGCAGGCATTGCTCAGATGAGTATGAGCCCCACACCTGAAACATGAATGAGGTTGCCCAGCATAAAAGATAAAACCTCGGTCCCTCCCCAGAGAAGCAACTAGGTAGATGCTGAATAATACCTTGCACCTGAGGCAATTTGACCCGAATCCTCCACCCCACAGTCCAAATATCCTCAGAGTCAATAATAGGGTCCGGAAGACCTAAAACAGAACATTTAGCCCTTAACCAGAACAAAATATCCAATATTGCCACCCCTTCATTCTTGAACAACACAGTCACTGTTCTGTAGGCAGGCATAGTGAGAGGAATAGCATCAAAGACTTTCCAGTCCGGGTTGTTACGAACACCTTGGTAACGCTCCCAGAAAAGCTCCAAACATTCAGCAGTTTTAAAGCTGATATCGAAATTTGGATCACCTGAGGTGTGAATTAAGCATAAATATCCTGAGCAGAAAAACCCATGCTGTCCTTCAAAGCGCACGCCCACATATATTCTGTCAGGATGTAACTCTAAGCTTCCTTTATATTTTAGCCTTACTGCATTATGCCGTTTAGCAGGTTCAGGAGGAGCATGAAATAATCCAGCATATGTTCTGCGGGATGAGTTCCGATCACGTTCAGGATCAGCTCCAGCAGTACTCACAGAAGGACGTGGGGAAGGCAGGATGTTCCAGGCCAGGCCCAGGAACACCAGGCGCTGGTTTCAGGGCAACAGGGTTTTCAGGGTCATGATGCTGCCCAGAAATACTGGGCAAAGGAGAGGTTTCCATAGGATTTTGTTGCTGAGGAAAAAGAACCGGGGGGTCAGACAACTCTAAAGAAGAGGGAAGTTCCATAGGGTCAGCAAGAGCAGACCCCGGTCATTGAGGAGACACCCAAGGCTGATTTGGTCCAGCTTTAACCCACCCAGCAGCCTGCAAGGCTTCAGCAACAGTATGCCCCGTAACCAACAAATTGTTATCAAAGTTAGAACTGCCCCAGACAATTCAGTACTGCAAGAAACCGTAGCGAGTAATGCAGCGCCAGTCACAGAATCTGACAGCTCCCGAGGAGCAACTGTTCTAGAAGCAGTGTCCACCCATGAACCCTCTCCAGCCTGTAAATGTGGAACTAAGGCAGTGTCAGAAGAAACAGAAATCTTACTGGCAGGTTTCCAGATGACATACAGGAAGCGTTCGTGTCCATGGAGGTCTGTAACTCACTGTTTACCAGGTCTGGAGCTGCAGCAGACCCAGCACCAAACTCCGTTGTGCATACTCCGGGTGAACTGACAGCTGTTGTAGAAAGTGGAGCTCCAGTAAGCAATGCTCCTGTCTCAAGACAGAGGGATTGGCTGTGACGCTCGCGGCTCTCTAAGCACTCACAAATACTCACAATGGGACCGAAACAAATGACAGCTCGGGAGGTCCATCTGCAGCAGTGGGTCTGAGGAAAAAATAGGAGCCTCAGAGGAAGCCACACAAGCAGGAGAGGTAAACAAACGATCCTCAGCAGGAGCAAGAACAGTAACAGTATCCAGACTAGGCAGTTCAGATGCAGGCAACTTAGGAGCAATATCCACATCCATCTTCCCAGAGATGGGAAAAGCCTCGCACACAGGAGGAACTGAGGAGGAGGCCAACTCCGCAGCTCCAAGGACCATCTCACCTCCACCAGGATCCATGGGAGCCGCCATCTTGGTCCCACAGGAAAATGGGTTCTCCCTGCTCACAGGAAGCAGAGTAGGGGAATTTCCCCGGTGTCCTGGCCAAATTTCCCTCAGTCACTCAAAATACCACCAACAGCTTAATCTGGTTCAAGGTCAGTTGGCATTCATCTGTATCCCCCTCCCCGGGTCGTGCCTGAAAATAGGCAGGATTTGTCTAGTGCACTTACCCGGTCAACAAAAACTAAATAAAATAAAAAATGAAAAACTACATGGGATTGAGGGTTTGGCTGAAGAAGAGAGACTTGAAATTTTTTTTTTTTGTAGCGGTTCTTTATACGCCCCGTCTGACGGGCATCCTGCCGGGGTGCTCACACGGCAAGGATTGCTACTCCCGGCCTGAACCCTAGATCCACAGTGATTCCCCCGCCGATCAGGCAGACTCTAGCACTGGTCACCCCGGGCTGGGCCACTTCTCCCTGCTGCCTTATCTGTAATTAGAGAGCCTTACCTGGATCGATGGGTTGGCCTGGAGATCACTGTGGTGGAAGTGGGCCGGGCGATGGGATGTGCATCCTGCCCCTGGAGCCCCTTCATCTCCACGACATTGGGAGGGAGTTTTTCCTTATTGCTTGCTTTCCCACAGGGAGTGCGGCATGCAATGACATCTGCGCACGGCTACCCTGCTGATGTCTGCCACAATCCCTCTCCTCTACAGTTCAGCTGGCTTGTCTGCAGTACTCTCAGTCTCCACTGGGAGTCACTAGGCAGCCGAGCTAGCCCCGAAACCCTCCCCAGAGAGAGAGGAGAGCAGTCCTCCAGATGCTCGATCCTCTCTCTCCCCTGCCGACCCCCAGCAGCCCAGGCTTGTTCCTGAACCCGGGTCACCGGCGTGGCATGAGGTGTGGCATTCAGCGCCTCAACCCTCAGCGCCACCGTGTTGGCCCAAGAATTACAATTTTTAATATACATGACACAGCGAGATTATTTGAGGGAAATAAAAAATAAAATAAACCAACTAGTTGAGGTTAACAACCAGGAGGGACAGGAGAAAAGGATAGGAAGGGAAATTATCTGCACTGCATATGGGGGTTATGTTCTCACTACCATAACCAAATTACTAGAGGGCCTAGAGAGTGGACGCCTTCCAGATCTTATTAAAGACAGGCATTTAGCCCAATGGTATTGACCCCAATGTGTGTCCAGGGCAAAAAGAGTAAACGGGCAATGCATGCAGGGGTGTAGTTCCCTCTCCCCTGGCACTATTCACAATTTAGGCTATGTAACCCCACATCCCAATAGAGGACAGTGCTTTGCACAAGGGTCATGCACGGTACAAGATGTCATGTATATCTCTTTTACGGTGTCTCTTCCCTTGTTTGACCCACACACTGCAGTATTTGATAAAATAGCAGCCGTCCACTCCCTTCCCTTTTAGTGTATCTCCCTGATTTACAAACTTGGGCTGCACTCCACCTAGCACGTGTGCTGTAAAGGGATACGTACTCATGTAGAGTGATGTGTTTGATGTCACTACCCTGTGTACTGTTACAAAAATGAATGGCCAGATGACCATTATAAGCCAAATGTTACCATTATCTGTCCAGTCAAGCTAACTAAATGGCGCAGACCCATGGCTAAGGTAACATATAATGGGCAAGAACAATACTGTGTGGCCACTAATCAAAAAAACATTTTCTTATGGACCACTGTCATGCCAACTCTATCAAGATATAGAAGAGTATCTGCCTTATTTTAATGTGCCCATTGAAATGCTCACCTTAAGCCTTAAGGCCCTGTTAGCCAGAAAGGATGCCCATCTGCTTGAGTTTGGCAATAAGATGCATAATACCGAACAAGTTATGAAGGAAATGATTCATCAGGAGATCTAAATCTAATGCTTACTGATAATAAATTAGATTAAGCTTTTAAGGCTTTTAATGTAATCCAGGCAATTCTTATTGTGATACTAATAATTATGTCATGCTGTCTTAGAAGCACCATTAAAAGACATAACAAATAGCTGCGGATTTATGAATGGCTCAAATATCCAAGCTTTAAGATTCGTATAAGGCATATATGATGTCATTAGGACAGATAAGATACTGAACACACTTTCACATACTAAAAGTAATTACTCAGGTTTAAATAATTTTTTGTATTTTATGCAGGGGTTCGGGACCCCCTTTTTGGGGTCTCCCTTCGCCCCCGAGGTGGGGACTGTAAAATTATGACAAGTAACTAATTTATTACATACAAATGTCTTAATGTACAAAAGTGTTGAGTAACTATAAGCAAAGGGCCGAGAAGATAGTGCAAGAGAGAAAATGCAAGATGGAGTTGCAAGCATAAAATGGCTGATGAATAAATGAATGCTGAAGCAATGTAAGCTGGTATAATAAGTGTAAAATGGTTTGAAAAGAAAGGTTAAAATTATGTAAAATGGTACTTGTAACAATAGGCAGGGAGATACATAAAAGTGGGCAGAAAGGCATAAGCTGTGTTTAAAACAGATGTCCTAAGCAAAACCAATTTGCCAGGCTTAGCAGAAAATATTTTGTACAAAAACATGTTTTTCTCTGTAACACAAAGATAATAGTTAAAAATAAATATAACCAGCCTGGGTCAGCAAGAATGAGGATGTACGTGAGTAGCCACTGCCTGGCCCACTCCCCATCTTATGATGGCTTATGTTTAAAAATATGTGGTAAATAGCTGATAAGAAATAATCTATTATTCTTGCCTTACCAATTATCTATTATGTTGATTACTTTGTAATACGAGTTTTGCACTCTTAAGCCGGTTATTTTGGTAGTGTAAAATTCCCTTAGATAGTATCTAAGATGATGTTAAACGATACTCCTTACTTTGCAAAATGACAGATGTATCTTATGACTAATGCAGTATGAACCCTATCTCATGACTTATTTGATGACTTACTGTTTTTGCCAAAATATGCTGTGATGGCTTTAGAAATTCCCAATCATGCATCTTTGTTGTAAACAACTTGGGTATAAGTATGAGACCCAAAGTGTACGTCTAGTGTCTCTCTGGGAGGAAAAGAGCTCAATACCAGCCCATCAATAGATGTTGGAGGACCCAGAGACAAAGGGGTGATATTGCTTAATTTTCTGTGAAAACCTGTAGCCCTGTAATAAATGCATTACTAGCTGTTTAGACTGAATGTTAGGAACACCCCAATGGGACTGAACAATTGGCTGTTTAGATTTGAATTGTACTAGAACACTCGGATAGTAGTGGGCTATCCGATGCTTAAAAGTAACGTTAGAATGCATTTTATCAGTAAATTGGGACTTTTAATAATGTCAGGATGCATTTTTATTATTAAAGCGGATTTTTCTGGTTTGTCTTTTAATACTAATAAATAACTGATTTAATACTAAGCATTAGGTGTTGTGTGGTTTTGTTGGGTTACTAGGAATTATCAACCACGAACCTCTGGTGTGTATGACCTCACTGTTAACAGTGAGAACTAATTGTTGATTTACACTTTGATCTTGGGTTTTGTGCAGAAGAACTCTGCCAAAGGCTCCATGCTGAGAGTGAAAAGAAGTGGCGACAGTGGACACCCCTGTCTGGTCCCCTTTGATGACAAATGACTCGGACAAGACCCCATTTACTTGTATCTGGGCAGATGGTCTAGTGTATAGGACCCCAATCCAAGCCCTAAACTTATCACCGGGTTAAATTTAGTTAGCACCTCATCTAAATATTGTCAGTTTAGTGGTCGAAAGCTTCCTCCACATCTAGTGCCATTACCACCTCTTTGTGGTCAAGCTGCTTGCTGAGTTCCAACCATTGTGGTCAGTAGTCTTCTAATATTATCATGCATGTGCCTGCCAGGAATAAATCTGGTTTGATCAGGATGTACCAACTGTCACTACTGCTGCAAGCAGTTTAGCATTACTTTTGCAAAAATGTTTACATCCAAGTTTAAAAGCGAGATTGGATGGTATCCCCACAGGTAGTGACATCTTTGCTTGTTTTTGGCAACACAGAAATCATAGCTCTCCTCCATGAGTCAGGACATTCGTTTCGTGTGTGACTTTCATTACACACTTGCGTGAGGACAGGAGTTAAGTCAGTGCTAAATTTCTGGTAGAACTCAGCCACAAAGCCGTCAGGCCCTGGTGATTTATTATGTTTGAGCTCTTTAATAACCATTTGGATTTCCCCCTGTGTAAATGGTTGTTCTGTCTGAGTTGCCTGCTCTGGGGTCAGTTTGGGCAGTGTGATTTTTGTTTAAAAAGGTTTTTATGTGCCTCTTCTGTCTTGTATTTATTTCAGAGGTGTATAATTTTTCATAGAAATCTTTAAAAATGTCGGCTATTTCTTTTGGTTTAGTTTTTAACTGACCATCTCCTGCTAGTTTTCTAATAGCCTGAATAAATCTATCCACAGCCTGTTTTTCGCAGGCGATAGGCCAGAAGGTTTCCTGCCCGGTTCCCCCCTCGTAGAATCTTTGGGAGATGAATCTCAATGCATTCTCTATCTTTATTTTTAAAAGATTTTCTAAATCTGCCCGGAGGGTCATTAGTTCCTTTAACACTTCTGGGTCCCTCCCCCCCACCTTATGTATGTGTTCCCTTTCCTTAATCTTTTGTTGTAACGTTAGCTGCTTGGCATAGATCTCCCTTTTCTTATGGGTTACACGAGAAATGGCCTCCCCTCTCAAAACTGGCTTCAAGCCGTCCCACACAAACTTTATCTTAGTTGTCCCTAAATTTTCCTTGAAATAGTTTTTGTGTCTTTAGGTTTGAGGGTGAATGTTCATCTTTCAGGAGACCCACATTCAACCTCCAAACAGACTGCCTCTCAATAGGTCCCAAATCTAAGGTGACACTGAGCTTGGCATGGTCAGACAAATATATTAAATATATGTCTACAATGACCACAGAGTGCCCACATATTTTCTGTCTATAAATCCTATCAATCCTAGAGTATGAGGCCTGCCATGTGAGTAGAATATGTAATTTCTCTGTCGGGTAACATTCCCTGCATATATCGACCAACCCTTCTGCCTCTCTCATAGCTTTAAAACTCTGGGTTCCCTTTTCTCATGGACCCAGGCGTGCTTGAGGAGTGGTCCAGATTGTGGTCCTCTACCATACTCCAATCACCCCCACCACTAGTTGGCCTTCCGGGAGAGCTGCAATTTTCCTGAACACCCCTGTAAAAAACTAAGGCACCTGTGGGGTAGGGCCATACACATTTACCACATGTATTACTCGATCTGCTATTTTGCCCGACACCCCCACCCACCTATCCTCCTTATCTGAGAAAATTCCAACTTTTTTTTTTAAAAAAAGCCCTTTTTTGATTAAAATAGCAACTCTGGCTTTATTTGCATTGGGGTGTGATGAGGCCACTACCCCCTCACCTAGTTTCAGCATAGCTTCTTATGTTCTTCTAGGAATAGGTGCATTTCTTGGAGCAAACCAATGTCACATTGAGCCTTAGCCAAGTCTCTAAGAACACTAAATCTTTTCATTGCCGAGTTAATCCCTTTTACATTAAGGGATATTATTTTAAGGGTCCCATGATGTATATACTGGGTCAAATTCCTTTCCTTGGGTTGGCACAATCCCTTAGCCTTCAACATAGAGAGAAAAATAAGCCATTTATTTATCCTTCTGGGAACTTGAGCTGCTGTATTCTGATCTTCCTGTCGCTCCGGGATCCCCCAACAAATCTCACCACCAGTTTAACAATAGTAAAACACATAAAAACAACCATAACAATAAACTAGAATCTTGTAACAACACACAAAGAGTTTGCAGCACAGGGACTTTCCCCTGATTCGGAGTTAGATACCCAAACTTTGGGATCATACACATTGTCCTGCTAAGTGGTTGTAAAGGCAACCCTGAGGCAGCAGTGTGTTCTCCGAAAGGAACTGTACACATGGAGTTTTGGGCATCCTTTCTGGTTGAGAAAGCATGAGCCTGGGATAATCCTTCTTCAGGCCCTCCCCTCCCATTTTACAAGACTAGACATACATTTTGTAGTTCTGTAGATAATGGTTTTATGTAATAAGGGCGAGTCCTTTCACAAAGAGCGATGCAAGAATTGCCTGCATCTAAAGGGCGACTTACATTTAGAGAGACTGCCGCAAACAGCGACAGTCCTTGGAAATTAAATGCTTCTCTTGTTTTTTGTGGGGGGCTATGCAACCCCCCAAAATAAAGATTCTCAACTCCAAGGGGAGCAGACTTAGGCAAAATTAGAAACTCCCCCTTGAAGCAAAACATTTACGTGCACCGGGATCCAAACCTGGCACCACAGACTCCAGGGGCAGTGGCTCAAGCCACTACACTACATGGCCAGCTGGGCAGGGCTTGGCCAAATAATTATTTTTATTCCCTTTTCTCATGAGTGTACCGTGTATCCCTCAGCGCTACACTCGCTTTACCTTTTCAGTGCTCTTTTTCCCTACTCGCTCTGCAAGGTGAGCGGTATTATTGAGTCGCTCATACTGATGCACTCAATAATACTCACTCATATAGGGTGCTACTGTAGATAATTGATGTTGAGACCCTAGCTGCATCCCCCCCTTGGCCCCCCCCTTCCATGCCCTTGCCCACCTCGTCTGAGCAAAAGTAACCTCCCCTTGAATAACATGTTATCAGCGACAGACTTTTATTCCTTATAAGCTATGTCACATTTTAAACATTTTTGTTTAGTATCGAGACGTAGAGTCTCACTCTGGTAGCAATGCATTGTCCTGATGTGCACTACTACATAGGGTTCAGCTTAACTGTGCCGGCAAACCAGCTGATGCCATTATCGCATAGTCAGGGTTCAAATCATCATCGCAGGGCTAAAGCCCTTCACCAGTTACATGTCCACTACGATTCAAACTAGCTGTCTCCATTTAAAAAAAAAAAACATGCACATGCTCGGGATCTGCTTGCCTTTCGGTTGCAGACCGCAGGGGAGAATTTCTCCATCCCCTTCGGGCTGATGTTTGTAGCATACCAAAAAAGAAAAGGCATCTCAGTCTGCCATGACTTTCAAATGTTTACTGTGCATATGGGTGGTGCATGGGCTCACTTTCAGTCTCTACAGTTGGGCTGACAGTTTCATTGTGCCAGGGAGCCCCCAGCAGCTATTGATTTCCATCAGAGTCTATCAGAGAAAGGGGAATTCGTTCTCACCAGAGGGGATCGAAGTAATGGGCCTGACAAGGGGGAATTGCTCCATCCCTGGCCTGAAATTCAAAATCAAGTCATGGTAATAACACTCCCCTCCAGGTGTTTATGTTCTATTGGCCTCAGCCATGCTGTCTTGACCCTGAGAAAATGAGGGTACAGAAGGGAGCAGCCAGAGCCTCAACAATTGAATGCATGCTCAGCCGTGCAGCTTCGGGCACAGATATTTAAGCAGAATCAAGGAAAGCAAAGCAGAGTGTCATCTTTTTTGCCAGGGGCAGTTATAGCAAGGCTTATGCTTACATTTCAGGGATTTGCACAGCTGTTAGGTCTTGGATCAGCTTTCCATCAGGTCCTCCTCCTGCTTTACCAGTCGCCCCAGGTCCCCTGTTTCCTGCTTCTCAGGTGTGGTGTAACATGAAATGCTTGTTTAAGTCCAGTTGGATATCTGGAATTGTGATGCCCACCTTTTGCAAGGGTTTCATTGCCTGTACCAGGGAATCATAGGATTTTTGCCCCTCGTGACACTGGACGATCAGTGTACCTGGGTACCATAACTGTGCTGTCACGATTTTTTCCTTTGGTTGCCTGATCACATTCAGTACTTTCTTTTTTTTTGCATCGTGACTGAAGGAAAGTCCTGATCCACATAAACTTGCTTCCTGTTCAGGTTAAGGTCCTTCTTACCCCATGCCTTCCTTATGTAGCCCAGGCACTGTGTGTCAGTAGGCTACTACCCCTGCCTGTTGTCCCTCTAACAGGTTAAGGGGCCACCGTCCTACTACGGAGGTGTTAGGGGGTCCTATCCCACAAATAATAAAAATAGCATGGTGCTTCCACCCAGAGAGAATTAGAAGTGGGTCAAGTGACTGGCTGGTACAGCCTCCTGGGATGCTGCACCTACCCACCTCCCCTACGAACCACCCCACACACTGGATACCCAACAATTCAGTACCACCATAAACCATGAACAGTTATGCTTTGACAGGCTCAGAAAATTCCTGCACACACTTTTTCAAACGGTAAACCACAGCTTTATTGGGGGTAAAGGACTAGGGAAGGGGGTACCAGGACCAAGGATGTCTGCAGACAGAAAACTGGTTAATGTTGTAGCAACACACCAAACATTGGGGCCCGCAGGCCAAACCCACCCCCACTGGTATCAGTGTTTCCCAGATGTTCTTAGGGGTACCCACTAGGCGCAGGCCTGGTACAGTGCAGCGGGTTGGATGGCTGTTAGGGCCCTGAAAATATTTTAGACACTTGAAAATGTTTCATAAGCAATTCCCCCTTTTCCCTCCCAGGAACCAGGTTCTGGGTACTCACGGTTTGAAGCTCTCAGCACCAGGGGAATATGGAGTTCCTTGGAGTTGTGCAACAAATCAAGAAGCAGGCTGGCCAGGATCCTTCCATCTAGATGGAGCTTGCTTGAGGATCTTGCAGCTGGTCACTTTGATTGTAGTTCTGGCCGCTTGTCACCTTCAGCTGCTTCTGGCCTACTGCAGAGCACCGTGGCAGGACAACACCAGCCCCAGAAAGCCCAGACCCGGGAGCGGCTCCACAGTCCGGCTCCCTGATCAGAGTGCCCTAGCACTCGGGTGTAAGCCCCGTGACCTCCTGTGATAGTGAGTCCCACTTGGGAGGGGTTAGCGAGTCCCCCCCTGGCTCTCGGTGAGGTCTCCCAAATGGTGGGGGTCCTCCTGCAGTCCCTGCACTGAGCTCTCACCAAGTAAAGTTATAGGCAGTCACTTCACTGAAGTCCGGCGCCAATTTTAGCAGGTGCTAGCCTCCAATTTAATCAGGGTCAGTGCAATCCAACAGAGGGCATTTAGCAACAACAGCCCCCCCTGCACACCAGTCTACCTTTCAGCTTAGCAGTGTCCAACTCTCTTACTCGGCTGCAGCAAGTCTGCCAATATCAGCCGCTTTAACCAGTTCACTCAGGACATACACCTTTCTGGCTAGCACCCCATGACCTGAGACATGCTGCCTCTTTCAAGAAAATGCAGTTGCAGTCCACACAAGCAAGAGACCTCCCAGCGGCAACTGCAGAGACTCAGATTATCTGTTCAGTCCTTTCGTCTAGCTCAATTTCCCAGTGTAGGGTGTCTGCAACATTTAGTCTCTCCCATGAATAGCAAGCAACTCTTCCATACCTGGGGAATCAGCACCAAAGTTCAGTTTCTTTCCCTCTTTCCCCTTCTCACTCTGTTTTTGCCACACTGCTGTCTCTGATTTCAACAATCTCCAATACAGCAATCTCCAATTCAGCAATACAGTAATCTCCACACAAGGCTTGCCTAAGCCCCTTACGTCCAAAGTCCAATCTCACCAGATGCTCCTGACTTGTACAGAGCCCAGGACCAGACTGAAGAAATCCCAGAAAGTCCACACTGTTTCAGCCAAAAATCCAGCATTCTGATTGGCTGATGGAGCCTATCAATAAGGGATGCCATAGTGATCAATATTTCCTGCTTGTTTATTGGGGTATGATCTAGGTGCCAGAATTAGTTCCCTCCTTTTCCCAGGAGTCCCTTTGTCCAAGTTTTGAGTGCCTAGATCACTGATTGTCTGCTGCATTGGGGTCCGGTGTCACAAAAATGTCTGCTCCCATGTAGTCATATGAAGTCCATACAGTTCCCCCATCTTCATCGTGCTGCTGCATGCAACACAATACTCTATTTATACCAGCACCCCACCAGATGGTAGCCTCAACTGTCCCCTCTAAAATGAGCCCACACTTGTACAATTATCCCAGGAAATCTGCTGTTGCTGCTGCCAAAACATAGGCTCCACAGGTGGCAGGCAATAGCTCACTAATATTCATGAGGGCGCATGAATGATTCATGAGCCCTCGATGAGGCCCGGATTCAAATTTTAATTTTAAAAATATAAATGGGACTTTTGCCCAACTCCTTAAAATCTCATATCCCCAAATACACAAGGAGAGGCACCAGGACCACAGCGTCACTCCCGTTTTGACCGCAACCGGTGGCCCGAATACATCAAAGCACTTCCTAGCGCATACGCGGATGCTGGTGGCTCAGGACAATGCTGGCGACTCGCGACTGTTGTTGTGTGAGCCCAAATGGGCTAGAATGAAGTATGGGACTGTACGGGGGAAATTCGGTGCACCAGGAGCAAATGGAAGGTCAGGACAATGGGGCAATTAAGGTAAGCCCCCAAAGGGGGAAACACTCCCCCCTTAAATGTTTGACTTCCATGCCAGGCCTAAGAGGAAAGTACTATAAAGCTGCATTCGAGGAAGTTGGAGCATGAACACACATTAACATTTCTAACTACACATGGTTCCTAACTATTATAACATCAACCATTTGTAAACAGGAAAACAGTATATATCGTTCAGCAAAGGCTTCCCCTTTAATTAACTCACTGGCCACATAAGATGTGGCACCCATATGTTCAACTCTGAGAACCATAGGAACTTTAGTACCCCATACTATACTTATACCACTCTTTCCCTTTGTACTCTTTCACCTCCCTCTTTTTTCTTTATTTTTATTTATTTATTGAGTTCTAGGATTACATATTACCTTTGAACCAGAGGTTCGTTTACAAAGGTTCTGCATTTTGGCCACCCTCCCTTTGGGCCTGGGGGGTGGTCTAGCACTAACAGGGCACATGAACACCCTTTCCAGGGACCTGGGCATGATATATACCCCCTTGTGTACTACAAACAAGGGGAGGTCAGTGGCACCCCAGTGCATCATAAGTCAGTTTCAGTAGGGGCCGTACAGTCCTCCCTGACCTTCTGGGGGTTTCTTGCACTTCAGGTCTAGTGGCTACCTCCTGTTCAGAAGCAACATTTATGTCACTTTCCCCTTGGCCTATGCCTTCTTCTTCAGTGGGAGTAGGGTGCTCCAGCTCTTCCTCTCTTGCACCCCTCTGTCCAGGAGTGCTGTCTTGGGACCATTCAGAAGACCCAGTTGAACTAGTATTCAAGTTCGATGTGGGCTCTCCAAAAGGTGTTTCTTCGGGGAGACTACTCTGGAATCACTCAAACAGCTCAGCCAGACCAGTATTAAAGTTTGAAGTGGTCCCTTCGAGGGTGGTAGAAAGAGCAGCCTACCTCTTCAGTACCCTGCTTCCCAGGCACAACCAATTCCATCTCTCCCTGCCTGTCAACCCTGGGGACCTCCGTGTCACTTGCACTGTGCTCTTTTATCACAGGACCAGTCTCTAACATCAAGGGCAGTCCCTGAAACAGTCTCTCTAGCTCAGGGGTAGGGTAAAAACACACAGGCATGTCCTCAGCCTCTCCATCTGATTCATCAGCCGAATCTTCTTCCTCGAGTACCTCCTGTAGCTGGCCAGACCCAGCCCCTGAAACATCTCCATCTTTCTGCTGCTGTCATCTGAGTGCAGCAGCTCGAGTGTTTGGAAGTACAGGTGGCTCTATTAAATCAGTCTTTGATCCAACAATGTTATCTCCGATGGGAAGAAGGTGGTTCCTGTGCATCACTTTGCACCCTCTGGTGTCTCTCTCTGGTTGAATCTTGTATACAGGTAGTCTTTCCAGCTTCTCAACTACCACATACAGTGTACTTCCCCACTGGTCAGTGATTTTATGTTTCCCAGGTATGCCCAGACTCCTGAGTAGTACTCGGTCACCAGGCTCCCAGTCTTGCTCCCGCACTTTTTTATCATACCTCTTTTTATTGGCCTGATTTCGCTTGGTGGCTCTCTCTGAGGCTAGTTGATAGGCATCATTCAACTGTTGTTTCAGCTTTCTCACATATTGCAAGTATTCATTCTCTTTGATGCCATCCGCTGACACTCTGAAACACAGGTCCATGGGGAGGTGGGCCTCCCTCTCAAACATCAGATGGTAAGGAGAGAAACCCGTGGTGTCATTTCTTGTGCAATTGTATGCGTGGATGAAAGTGCTCACTCGTTGGCTCCAGGTGCGCTTGCCTCTTGGATCCAGGGTGCCCAGCAAGCCTAATAGGGTTCTGTTGAATCTCTCAGACTGAGGGTCACCCTGGTGATGGCATGGCATGTTTTGGGACTTTCTGATACCCCATAACGACAAGAGCTTTTTTATCAACCGGCTCTCAGAATCATGTCCCTGGTCTGAATAGATTCTTTGAGCTGCTCCGTAGTGGACAAAGAACTTCTCAACCAACACTTTGGCCACCGTGGAGGCCCTCTAGTCCTTAAGTGGGGTAAGCTTGAGCATACCGGGTGAAATGATCTGTAACCACCAATATACTAACATACTAATTGCCAGCAGATTAGGCCTTACTGTTTATCAAGTCTGCTCGAAATAAGGTCCCTTATTGGGAACCAAGGCCCTCCCGTGTTCCAATACTTCCCTTTCTGTATCTGTCCCACCCTCTCTTGAAGCCCTCCACCATGGAAATCTGGACCAGCTCACCAGTCAGCGCATTCCAAGGTTCCACTACCCTCTCAGTGAAAAACCTCCTCCTCTTCCCCCCTCACCCTTCCACCTTCCAGCTTCAACCCATGCCCTCTGATGATACCGCCCTCCTTTAGTCTAAAGATCCCCCTCTGTGTTTACCCTATTTATTCCCTTGAGGTACTTGAAGACCTCGATCATGTCCCCCCGTCTCTCCTCTCCTCCAATGAAAACAGGCCGAGCTCCTCAAATCTGTCCTCATAAGTCAACTCCCCCATTCCTCGAATCATCCTGGTAGCCCTCCTCTGTACCCTCTCTAGGAGCTGTATGTCCCTCTTCAGGTGCAGTTTCCAGTACTGTACACAGTACTTGAGGTGTGGTCTAACCAGTCCATTGTACAGTGGCAGAATCACTTCCCTGCTTCTAGAGGTGATCCCATTACACTGCATCCCAACATCCTGTTTGCTTTGCTACCCACACTCCTGCACTGCTCAAAGTTATTCATACATGCATCCGCCTTGACCCTTAGGTCTTCTTCCCAGGCTGAGGCCTCCAGCGCCTCCCCTCCCAGGGTGTACCTCTGTCTAGGGTTTCCCCGCCCAAGATGTAACACCTTGCACTTGGTAGTATTGATATTTAATTTCCATGTGTGAGCCCACCTTTCCAGGGTGTCCAGGTCACCTTGCAGGGCCAACCTTCCCTCTTCTCCCTCAACTACTGCTCCCATCTTGGAGTCATCAATGAAGAGACTCATCTCACACCCTATACCCACCCTGATGTCAGATATGTACACATTAAACAGGATCAGACCCAGGACCGAGCCCTGCGGTATCCCACTACTGACCTTTCTAGGGTTCGAGAGCTCCCCACCGACCACCACTGGAGATATTCCTGGAGTCTGGTTCCAACATGAGAAAATCAATGCACACTAATTCCATCAGTGCACTGGTACTGATATTCACTTGTGGGGCAGCCTTTTGGGGAAGTGCTTTTCTCTGGATACACTGCTGGCAATTCTTGCAATAATATTCTACATATTCTCCCATGTTGGACCAATAGAATCTGCTCTTTACCAATTTAAAGGTGTGGTCGCTGCCCAAGTGGCCCATATCAGTGTATGGAGCTTTCATCACCAGGCCTTGAAAACAATCAGGCAATCCCAACTGCATACGAGGTACCCCCTGCTGGCCCTGAGTCACTCAGTAAAGCAAACCTTCCTTTAGCTACAACTTTGACCAGTCTCACAGTAATAACCAGGCATGTGGGTCACTAGCTTTGACTTGAGCTGGGTCTCCTCTCCTCTCCTCTGAAGCACTTGAATTACCTCCCCCATAACGGAATTGTTCTGCTGCTCTTTTTGTAAGTTCTGAGTAGTTGGCTGTGGCAAGGACCTCATGTCCAGTGCAGTCAGGTGGTAGTAAACTATAGGAAGTCATCTCCCAGATGCTCCTAAACAGTCCACCAAACAAGGGGCATGCTTGAGAGAGGAGGACTCATCACCATCAAATTTCTTACACAACACTTTTACCACTTGTTTAGGTATCTTGATCCAGCTGGAATGCTCAGTCCCCTGAGTTAAAGAGCATTGGGACAAGGCATCAGCATCTATATTATTCAACCCAGACTGGTACTCTATGCTGTAGTCATAGGTAGACAAGGCCGGCAACCACTGGTGGCCAGCTCATCTAATTTGGCTGTGGTCTGTACATAAGTAAATGGGTTGTTGTTGGTCTTCACAGTAATCTTTACCCCGTACAGGTAATCATGAAATTTATTTTATTTATTTCAAATAATTGGAAATACACCTTTGAATTAATGACTCCTTTGCAAAGGTTCTGCATCAAGGATACAGAGAATAACATAGGTAGATACAGAGGCAGGATTCAGAAAGAAAATGCACTCAGTGCATCTCATCTGCCCCGGTGCAGGAGAGATGCACTGAGTGCAAAATGGGCGATTGACAGAGGAGGCGCAGGGAGATGCCCCCGGCGCATCCCCTCTGTGAATAGCATAGGCGTGCCCAACCCAGGATGCGCCTAGGGCATCCCAGGCTGCGCCGTGCATCCCCCATGTCAGGCTGTGAACCCTTTGGGGCAGGGCATCTCAGGATGCCTTGTGCCCAAAAACACGATTCACAGCCAGGGGCATGCAAGTGAGGCCATTAGGCATGCATGGCACAATGGGGCCATTAACATGCCATTATGGCCCCATTTGCATTGCGCCTGCAGGGATGCCCCGGCAGAATGTGCTGAACAGTAGACCCCAGTCACACAAGCATGCCCCCCTCTCCGCCCCAAGCCCCCATACATGCCGCTCCTCACTGCGGTATAACAGACACTGACAACCCCCCCAAGCCCCCCGTACATGCTGCTCTTCGCGGCAGTATCACAGACACTTACAACCCGCCCAGCCCACTGTACATGCCTCTCCTCGCAGCAGTATCACAGACACTGCACAACCCCTAAGTCTCGTATATACCGGGCCTCCTCGCGGGCAGTAGCACAGAAACTGACAACCCCAACTCACAATAACGCCACCCGTCGCAGAGGTGGAAGAAATGATGTACCTCCTCCCAGCCCTCAAGCCCCATTGAAGCCGCTTCTCCCCGACGGCCATCCATTACAGAACGAACCCCCAGGCACCCCAACCCACCCTCTACCCCCACCCCAGCAGGGTCCCACTGTCGGCGGCTGGCTCAGCCCACCGACACCACCACGGCCGCTCACTGATAGAAGTTGTTCGACAACAACAGCTACCATACAAGGATGTACAGTAGCTGTTATTGTCAGAGAGCTCTGTTGGCGGGTGGCCTTGGCAGTGTATGGGTGGGCTGAGCTACCCGCTGACAGTGGGACCCTGCTGGGGTGGGGGAGAGGGTGGGTGGGTGCCTGGGGGGTTCATTCTATAATGGATGGCCGCTTGTAGGAGAGTGGCTTCAACGGGGCTTGGGGCTGGGAGGGGGTACATCATTTCTTCCACTGCTGCGCGGGCGGCATTACCGGGGCTTGGGGGCTTGGTTGCTTGTGCCACCGCTGTGAGGAGTGCATGTGCGGGGGCTTGAGGCTTGTCTGTTCCTGTGATACCGCCCATGGAGTGACATGTACAGGGGCTTGGAGGGGTTGTCTGTTCCTGTGATACCGCTGCGAGGAGCGGCATGTACTAGGGGCTTGGGAGGGGCACTGGACTGCCAGGGTAGCTGCTGCCTGCAGTACGGCAGCCTGCCTGTGGGTGGCCACCCACTTAAGTCTGGTTTTACTGGACTTATATTTCACAGAATAGGGCTATGAATGGGGATGTGCCCGGTATGCATGGGCATGCCCCTTCACAGCCCCTCCAGATGCGCCACATATCATTACTGGTGGTGTGCGGCACATCTGCGATGCACGGGCGCATTAGGGTTGCGCCGGTGCATCGGTCCCCTGCCAGAATTGCCTTTGGGAGCATGTTGGGGATGCACTGGCGAATCTCAGATGCGCTGGGCGCATCCCTTTTGTGAATCCTGCCCAGAGAGTATACATATGTAAACAGAAGTTTGTTAACTAAGATTGAGATACATAATAGTGCAGGACATCCCTGGGATCAAAATGGAACTGAAAAAATAACAGAGCAAAATTTCAAATAGGGTCTGGGAATCAGACCCATCACTGAGTGGACAGTGAGAGGAATAAATTGGAGGTGGTGGAGGGGGGCTAAGGATAGTCGCAGGATGAGCACATGAGTAGCTGGTATTTGAGGTTGGTTTTGAAAAGACCTAGTTTGGGTTCAAGAGAGATGGAGGTGGAAGCTCATTGAGCCATAAGGGAGCCTAATATAAAAGCCCTCTGGCCCAGGGAGTTCTAAAGTGGGGAACAACCAAGAGGGACTTGTGGGTACTGGTGGCCTCACCAAGGGGCCTGCTGAAAAAGCAGGTGAAGCCCTGGTGGGGCAGGGTTGAGTAGGATTTTTTTTCGCCAGGAGACAGGTGTGATATCAAAGTCTCCGATTGACATTTAGCCATTGGGTAAGCCTATATAAGTCACACATGTGAGTGTAGCTGTCACAGCCCATGATCAGACAGCGCGCTTTGTTAAGGGTGATTTTGATGCGGTTTAGGGCAGTCGGGTCCGCGGCACCATATATTACCATGCCGTAATCCATTAGAGAGAGTACAGAGGAGGATACAGCTAGCCAGATGGCTTCTTGGGGGAGACAGTGCTTGATTCAGTAGCAAAGACCTAGCTGGGTGTCGAGAGAGGTAGATAGGAGCTGAATATGTGTGTGGAAGGAGAGGGTTGTGTCTAGTGTTATGCCCAGGTATTTAAATGAGTTAACCCGCTCTAGCGGAATGCCCAGCGAATTGACTATGGAAAGGTATGATCCAGAGTGAGGGCTCTGGCGATGGGCAAAAATCATTGTTTTTGTTTTTTTGTGGTTAATGATAAGTCTATTGTCCCAAAACCAGGACTCGGTTTCCGTGAAGTTGTTCTGGAGAGCGTGCTTGAAGGTGAGGGGGAGAGGATGGCTGCTGTAAATTACAGCATCATCAGTGTATAAGAGGATTTTACCTGAGCAGGCGTTGGGAAGTGATTTAAGAAATAGGCTAAAGAGGAGGGGGGGATGAGTATGGAGCCCTGGGGGACACCAGAGAGGATGGGGCAGCAGTCAGATAGGGTAGACCCGATTTTGACACGTTGCGTCCTGCCAGTGAGGTAGCCTGTGAGCCAGGAGGTTGTTTTGTGGGAGAGACCAGGAGGTAGTGCAGGAGTAACCGTGTTAGTTTTGACCGTGTCAAAAGCCTTTGTAAGGTCAATACAGATAGAGCCGACCACGTGTCCATGGTTGAGGGCGTGGTTAAAGCTACCAACAATCCCTATTTTCCTGGGACAGTCCCTATTTTAGGCAGCATGTCCCAGTGTTCCCACACATTTTGCAAAATGTCACTTTTGTCCTGGTTTTTGCTTCCTTGTCCCAGTTTTGTCCCTTTCTTTTTTTTTTTGCTGACTGCTAATCCGTGAGTGATAGTTATTTCGGCACCACTGTGGCGCTGCTCGGGCTGGACAGCAGTTTGCAACTTCAACCCCTGCGCCTGTGTTGCACCACAAGCATGTCAGTGGGACCACAGTAAAGCATGCTCCTTCCTGTTAGATTAAACTGGGTAGTAGTGCAAACAAGCGCATAAGGACGTCTGCCTGCCAGCAGCTGAGAGGGACTCGAGACAGAGAAGAGACTGGCAGCAGTCATCTAAGGTACCTGAACCTGATCAGCTGTAGGGAAGTGTGTGAAAACAATCTGTTGTGGTGTTGGGACTCACTGAAGTGAAGTTTGCTCAGCAAATGAGGTGAGTGTAAGTGGGTTGGATGGGACTGTCAGGAGGGGCAGTACATGCAGCTCGAATGTCTGATCACAATTTAATGCAGGTTTGCATCTAATGAACTTTCTGTACATCATGGTTTGGAACTTGCTGCAGCAGAATGATGTATTGTTTTAATCTGGATGTTTTCTACTGGTGTTACTGTGGGGCGGCATGGCCAGAGCAAGCAGCAAAATTTAATTGAACGTGTGCGCGTTGTCTGCGGCAGTGCCCGTGGGAGTGACATAGTGGGCGGCTAAAGGGGAGGTTCTGATAATGGGAGACTTCAACATGCCAGATACAGATTGGTCAATACCAGCAGGAACATCTGCCAGAACTAGACTCATAGTAGATTCCCTGCAGGGGGAGGGCCTCAAACAACTGGTACAGCAACCCACAAGAGACAGGGCTATCCTAGATCTAGTACTGACTAACAAAGAAGGGATCACAGATCTCCAGGTAGAAGGTCACCTGGGGGCCAGTGACCATCACATGGTATGGTTCAATTTGGCTACTACATCTAAATCATCCCATTCCAAGGCAAAAATATGGGACTTCAGAGGAGCTGACTTTGATAAGATGGCCAACAGAGTTAAGCTAGCCTGGCAAAAAGAAACACAGGTGAGGAGGAAAGGCAAAGTGGGCAAGCATTAAGGATACAATACTTGAAGCAACATCCCATTGTGTTAGACAGAAAGGAAGTGCAAAGAAGAAGGAAACCACTTTGGTTCTCAAATACAGTAGCAGAAAAGGTCAGAGCCAAAAGGCTGGCCTTCAGAAAATACAAGGAACACAGCGGATGAAGATAGGGGGATACCAAACTGCCCTAAGGGAAGCAGGTAAGGCAGTAAGGCAGGCAAAGTCCCAAACTGAGGAAACACTAGCACAAACAGTAAAAGAAGGTGACAAGACTTTCTATAGATACATTAGTGAAAGGAGAAAGTCCAGAGGGGTATTGCTAAGCTTAATGGAGAAAAGGAGCATGTGGAGGAGGACCCTGTAAAGCATCTATCCTAAATAGATACTTTTGCTCAGTATTCACTGAAGAGAAGGTAGGGCAGGGCCCACAGCTCAGCATCATGGACACAGAGGGAGGAGGTGAGCACTACTCCTCACAAAGAAAGGGTCCTACAAGAGCTTGCTAAGCTCAGGGTGGATAAGGCAATGGGACCTGATGGCATACATCCCAGGGTACTTAAGGAGCTAAAGGAGGAACTAGCAGAGCCATTAGCAGAATTGTTTAGTGAGTCTCTGAGCACAGGAGAGGTCCCAGAAGACTGGAGAAGGGCTCATGTGATCCCACTCCACAAGAGTGGTAGCAGGAGGAGGCGGGAACTACAGACTGGTCAGTCTTACCTCAGTAGTGGGCAAGATTATGGAAGCACCTTAAGGAAAGGATAGTGCAACACCTGGAACCATAGGGCACAGGATCCAAGACAGCATGGGTTTACAAAGGAAGGTCCTGTCAAACTAATCTCATAGATTTCTTTGACTGGGTAACCAGAGTGGTGGACCAGGGGAGCAGTTGATGTCGCCTACCTTGACTTCAGCAAAGCTTTGACACTGTTCCACATAGAAGATTGATAAATAAGCTAGGTAGGCTCGGGTGGGTCAGAAGTTGGTCAACTGGGTGGCAAACTGGTTGACTGGCAGAAAACAGAGAGTGGTGGTAAATGGTATACAGTCAGAAGAGATGCAAGTCACAAGTGGGTACTTCAGGGATCAGTCCTGGGGCCAGTCCTATTCAACATCTTCATTAGTGACCCAGCAGATGGACTAGAGGGTAAGGCTTGTCTGTTTGCAGATGACACCAAGATCTGCAACAGAGTAGATGATCCAGATGGGGTGGGCAGAATGAGAAGAGATCTGGATAAACTAGCAGAATGGTCAGAAGAGTGGCAACTGGGATTTAATGCAAAGAAGTGCAAAATCATGCACATAGGGAAGAGAAACCCTGAAGCCACTTATAGGCTGGGAGGAGTTGCTAGCAGTCACAAAGGAAGAAAGAGACTTGGGCATCATCATCACTGATGACCTGAAATCATCCAAGCAGACCTCTAAAGCAGTAGGTAAGGCTAGGGGTGTTAGGGTGTATTAGTAGGGGTATCACAAGTCGTAAGAGGAGGTAATAATCCCTCTGTACAAGACATTGGTTAGGCCCCATCTGGAGTACTGCGGCAGTATTGGAGGCCACACCTTCACAAGGACATTAACCAAATTGAGGCAGTCCAGAGAAGGGCAACCAAAATGGTGCAGGGACTGCATCAGAAGACATATGAGGACAGATTAACGGAGCTCAATATGTATACCCTTGAGCAAAGGAGGGAGAGAGTGATATGATTGAGACATTTAAACACCTTAAGGGCATAAACAAGGTGAAAGAGTCTAACATGTTTAAATATAAGAAAATAGCAGGACAAGAGGACACAGCATGAGATTAGAGGGAGGCCGATTAAGGGGAATGTGAGGAAATTCTTTTTCACAGAAAGGGTGGTAAATGCATGGAATGGCTTACCACAAGAAGTAGTGGCTATGAATACAGTGCAGGGCTTCAAACAGGCATGGGATAGGCATAAGGGAGCAATACAAATGACTATGAATAGATAGGTCACTGACATAGCAAAGGCCGATGGCACATTTATAAGGTAGAAAAAGAAATGGGCAGACTGGATGGGCCTTGCGGTCCTTATCTGCCGTCAACTTCTATGTTTCTATGTTTCTATGGGGTGTCATGGTTAGGATGGACCATCCCAGTTTTAGGCCTCAGAAAGTTGGTAGCTTTATGCGTGGTTTATGTAGGAGGTGTACTCTATGAGGGCAGTGGTTGTGCTGTGGCCCCTCCTAAAGCCATGCTGCTCTGGGCAAAGGCTCGGCTACGATTTTCTCTAATGCTTTTGAGAGTGGAGGAAGTATGGAAATGGGCCTGTAATTATTGGGGGAGGTACTATCCCCACTTTTTAGGATGGGGGTAATAACAGCCTGTTTCCGAAGGATGGGAATTGGCTGAAGCAGAGAGATTTGTTAAGGATTTTGGTCAGTGGGTGGAGCACTTCATCTGGTGCGAGTCAAATGAGCTTTAAGTCTAGGGTGTCATTACTGTGATGGGACTTGGCCAGGACTTTGGATAGGTATTTCCTGACTTGATTAGGTGATAGAGTGCGAAGCTGAAAGGGTGGCATATTTGTGGGTGGGTGGGTGGGGTGGGCAGCAGGGGAAGGTCAAGAAATTAGGGGAGAACTTCACTGAGGTCAGAGAAGGTATTGTTTAGGATGTTTGCTATGGCTCAAGGGTCTTGGGCACTGGCTCACCTGCTGATAATTGTGCAGAGGGTGGGGATACAGTCTTCCTGCTGAGTTCTTTGATGTTTTTTCCAAAAGTTCCGCTCAGAGACCCAGGAGAAGATAAGGGCTTCTTTGTAGTGGGCTGCCTTGTTCTGGTGAATGGACCAGGTGCACTTGTTTCTAGCCTCTCTCTATAGAGCTGTCTATCCCTCGGGAGTCAGGTTTCGATGGCAATGTGCCAGAGATTGTCATGGTGTCGCATCATATCTAGTAGGGCCTGAGAGATCCATGGGGTGTCCTGGTTTCTGGTGTAAAATTTTGAGCGAATATATCACAGGCTTTGTTGAAGGTGGACATGAAATAGGATAGTGCTGTGTCAGCACATTTGGCTTTATCAATTGGAGACCGATCACAAGCCCAGAGGTGGGATTTGAGCCTAGTGAGGGAGACTTTTTTTAGCCACCGCTAGATGGAGGGAGCCGGGGGCAAGCAGGGGTTCTTATTTAACCACCAGCAGGCAACTGGAGAGTGGTTGCTAAGCGCATCCGGAAGCACCTTGACCTGTGTGATATTTCTGGGTCTATTGGTGAAAATGCGGTCAAGTAGGGTTGCACTGCCCATCTTGTCATTCAGCCTGGTCAGAGATCGAATGACTTGTGTGATGTCAAGGGCTAAGGCAGAGTCATTAAAATGTGAGGAGGAGGGCGTTAGCCAGTTGATGTTGAAGTCACTAATGACAATAACTTCATTTTTGGGGAGGAGTTGTGAGATGTGGCTTAAGACGGATTTAAATGCAACCCTTTGGTTACGGGGTGGGATCTAGATCACAGAGAGGTAAAGGGTTTTCACAGGGTTTCCAAGGAGCAGTTTGACAGTGAGAACTTGTGCTTCATGGTCTGGGGAGGAGAGGGTTACTTGGGTGGCTTGTATAGTGTTTTTTATGTAAAGTGTGAAGCCGCCACCCATTTGGTGAGTCAATCGGCCCGGAAAATTGAGTAGCCATCTAAGGCCACTGCTGAGTCAGGGGTGCCCTTTGACAGGCAGCTTTCTGTTAGCACCAGGATGTCAGGGAGTACTGTGCAATCCAGCCCTGAGGGAAGGGAATTTCTTTGCAGGCTGCAGATATTAATTGAGATTATTAGGAGTCCATGTTGTTTGACATTATGAGGGGTGTGTTGAGTGGGAGGACCAGGGTTGGGGTGGACATTGCCAGAGAGGAGAAGAAGGAGTGCATACCGTAGGAGAGCATATTTGGGGAATTTTAGTGTGCAGTGGTGAAAGCGGGGGGGTTACGTGTTACCATAGGGATGAGAAGGGTTCTAAGGTCGAGAGCTAGCCAGGTGATAGGGGGAGGGCTCGGGCTTGAGGTCTGACAGTAGGTGGATGGAATACTAGGTGTGAGGGTGACACTGCTGGAGGTGCCTCATATTATATGCATGGGCAGTAGGGTAGGCGGTGATAATGGTAGGTCGGGGTGGATTGAGGGAGGAGGGAGGATGGTGCCAGTGGAGAAGAGGAGTAACAAAGCAGTACCATATTTGGGCTGAAGAAAGGGTTCACAGATTGAAGTAAGTTAATAAGTAGTTGGAAGTAGGGCAGTCACAGTAGCAGCAGTAGCGTGCCTGCTTATGGAACAAGGGTGCAGGGTTCAAATCCCGGTCAGGGCAAAGGCTGATCCTTGAAGACCGAGGAAGGCACCCAACACAGGTGCTGTGACAGTGTGAGATAGCTGGGAAACACCAGGGAGAGGTGCTGAAAGAGGCTGTTGGAGTGGTGCTCAATACTGACCCCTGGTGGTGCATCAGTATATCTTGCAAAGGGAGATACAGACACTCTAACTAAAGTGTGTCATGTGACTAGATCAATAAAGGAGGAATCGGTCTTGGATGGGAGGGTGGCTGGGGTGGGTGGGGAGTCGAAGCGAAGCGTCGACGGTAAACACCCTCAGTCAGTGGTGCATAGGAGGAGGGAAGGCTTTACCTCTTGGCTGCCCCATATCCACTTCTGGAGTCCTGGTGGGCTAGTGAGCTCCACAAGGCCCCTGCGTCCTTGGCCTTGAGGTCATCTGGCAACCAAGCAGTGAGTGCAGCTGAGGGGTTCCATGGGCGCCTATGAGGGAAACAGACAAAGGGCTCAAGTTACGGGCGGGGACAGGAACAATGGAGGAGCTGATCATGACTGCGCATGTGCGACAGTTGCGAGTGCTGCGGGAGAGAGAAGCAAAGGAAGACCAGCATACAGGTAACAGAAATCAGGAATACTGATGTAATATCCTAACTACTAGGCACATTGCACCCATCTAAGCTGTTGTACACAATTCCACCTAATATTAGAGAGACAATTACACACCCATAGGACTGCACACTCACCTAAAATGGCAGACTATCCCTGTAAAACTGCCCGAAATACAATGATAAAATGAGCCCTCCCCAACCACTTAGCAGCATGCACAAACCCCAGAAAACTGACTGAATGCTGCAGTCCTTAAGATGACTCAGGAAAACACTGTAAATGGCAGCCAGCCACATGTGTAGCATAGAACAATCAGTCACTGTCGGCTGAACACCGAAATATAGTTCACCCTCAGTCAGTAGTGCATAGGAGGAGGGGAGTCTTTACATCTTGGCTGCCCCACGTCCACTCCTGGAGTTCTGGTGGACTGGTGAGCTCCACAAGGCCCCTGTGTCCTGGGCCTTGAGGTCGGCTGGTGACCGAGCAGCGAGTGCAGCTGAGGGGCTTTCGTGGGCACTTCTTGGCTGCTCCACATCCACTCCTGGAGTCCTGGTGGGCTGGTGAGCTCCACAAGGCCCCTGCGTCCTGGGTCTTGAGGTCGGCTGGTGACCGAGCAGCAAGTGCTCAATAGCCCTCTTCAACGCTAAAAATTCCAGCTTGTGGATAGGATATCTTCTTTCTGAGGGGTTGAGACTCCAGCTCACATATGCCACTGGGCACAGATCCTCTGGATGTTCTTGATACAATACTGCCCCTAGGCCACTGAAACTTGCATCTGTATGTAGGATATAGGGCTTCTGTGGGATGGCATAGGTGATCACCGGTGCATGAGTCAGGCAGTATATAATGTTCTCAAATGCCCTATCACACTCCCCAGTCCAACGGGAGCCAAACGGTTCAGATGATCAAAAATATTTAGGTTGTTCAGCTTGGCCTCCTGCAGGAGGGGTCTTCTTACTCTTATTTGTTGGAGGATACCCCTGTAGTAAGTTCAAAAGAGGCCTGACTACTCTGGTGTAGTCCCTCACGAATCTCCAGTAATAACCACAAAAACACAGCAGCCATTGTAGTTCTTTCAGGTTTCTGGGTTTAGGCCAGGTGGTGAGGGCCTCCACTTTACTGGGGTCGGTCTGAATGCTCTTGGCAGAGATGATGTGTCTAACATATTTGACTGAGGCCTGAAAGAATTGGCATTTATCAACAGAGAGCTTCAGGCAAAATTCTTCCAGACGGTCTAACACCTTTAGCAGTCGTGACTCATGCTCTTCCAATGTCTTTTCAAACACGATAAAGTCATCCAAGTAAACCAAGCACTCCAGCAGGTTCATGTTCCCTACAGCCCTTCCCATAAGGTATTGAAATATCACAGGGGCACCCGAAATGCCCTGAGACATCCTCAAAAATTCATAAAATCGTAAGGGGCATATAAAAGCTGTCTTCTCCCAATCCTGCGGGGCCATGGGAATTTGATAATACCTACTTCTTAAGTCCAAAACCAAAAACCACTGACTGCCGTTCAAGCAATCTAGAGCATCTTGTATTCATGTCATCATATATTGATCTGGCATCGTGCACTTGTTCAAGGTGCGGTAGTCCACGCACATCCTAATAGCCCCACTCTTTTTCCTCACCACCACTATAGATGATGCATGCAGACTTCTGGACTCCTGGATGATGCTTGCAGCCAGCATCTCCTGAAGGTGCCTTCTTACATCATCTATGTCTGCGGGGGCGAGGTGTCTGGATCTCTCCCTGAAGGGGCACTCATCTGTGAGCCTTATGCAATGCTGCTCTCCCATAAAACAGCCAACATCTCATTCATGCAAAGAAAATACATTTGTCCTGGTAGACAACTTCTTCTGAACATGCTCCTTCCACTCCTTTGGGATGGGGGAGTTACTCAACTCAAACAAGGCAAGGTCAATACCACCATAATTACTTCTTCCTGGAGCAGTAGGCTGTACCGCTGTGTCGGCACAGTAAACCCTGGCTAACATCCGGCCCCTTCAGACAGCCACTTCTCTGTCAGTGGTGTTCCTTGCATACACTGTCACTCTTTGAACATAGACATGCGTCTGTGCTGGAAAGACACTGGGTTTAACTAATAATAAGGCCAGCAATCCGTGTTCTTCAGGGGCATATAGCATTGCAATTTTGTTCTTGACCTCCTGTTTTAGCCGCACTACTCCATTAATATTAACTCTGCCTTGGGGAGCAACATAATCCCCTCAGCATCTCTCCTCCAGACTATGCCCACAGATTCATCTACATCTTCGGGGGGGTTTGCCCTTGTCTCTTATAGGCCTCCTGGATCACCAGATGAATGGGTAATTTCTTCCCTCTCTGTTCTGCTTCGCTGGCCTGGTAAAGCTGAGCCAGCCTCCCAAACATGTGGGCATTTGTGCCCACCAGCACCTGTATCCCATCATACACTCCAGTCTCAGGACAGATTAAATCCAGGGTCTCAACTCCATCTCCCACTCCAGCAATGTTAGAGGGGGAAAACCGTCCATACTCTGACATATCCGAGGTAGGGGTAAGACTTCTCACGAAGCCCCTACACATGTAGTCCTTCCAAAGGTTGCAGCTCCAGGTGAGATAAGTTTCTGTTGTACCAGGTCTTGAAGATGACAGTGACCTGGGAACCACTATCAAGGATGGCATGAGTGGGGACTCCCTCTATGGTGACAAGAGTTTCATTTAATGGCCCCACTAACCTGTGCACATTAAGGGGTGCATTCGAAGTGGCTTTTGCTGAAGAGGCTTTTACATTAGCTATGGAGCTGGACCTGCACGGGGCCCTGGCACACTCCTTTACCGGGCCCCATTGAAGTTTCCCTGTGGCTTTCCTTCATTGCCCAACAGTCTGTTAGCCACTCAAATGGGATTTGCTGGTGCCTGGCACACTCTCCAGTAATGCCAATTCCTTCCACAACGGTGACAGATTATCCCCTCTCGCTTAGATTGACCTGGGTAATAGGCCTCAGGAGGCATTTGGGGTGCTGGATAGCTTGGGGTTACTGGGTATACTAAGGGAACAGAAGGGGAAACTGGGGCGATTGCTTCGGCCATGGCTATGGGTTCAGGAGCCTCTTCCCTTACCATCCTCTGGGTCTTTAGCTCATTTACAACTTGACTCAGTTCCTGCAGCCAGGCTTCAATCTGAGGTACTATAGGGGGCAGTGTAGGTGACACCCCCAGGCCCATCACAGGAAAAGTGGCAGAGGCTGCCTGAGTGAACTGTTCAGCAGAAGCTTCGGAGGTCCTAATAGGACCAACACCAACCTTATCCAACATTTCCCTGCATTCTTGCAGTTACTTTTTTTACCTCAGAAACCTCAGCTGGGGAATTGGCTTCCTGGACCTGAGCAGTAGCTACTAAAGTGGGCTGGACCCCCCCATTTGGTGTCCCTTTCCTCCATTTCTCTCACTTCCCTAAGCAACACCTAGAGCAGAGGAGGAGGATTACTCATTTTGTCTTTCAGGCCCAACTTTAGTAGCAACAATTCTGAATACTGGGCACCCCTCAGTACTTGTTCTAACTTAGTCTTATTTAAGTCAGAGGCCTGGATCCCCCCTTCCCTATATACCTTCTGCAGAGCCTTCTCCAGCCTCTGCACATATTCAGACAAGGGTTCCCCCTTCTGCTGGCAGGTTGCTCTGAACACCCCACCATAAGTCTTCACATGTCTCCATGCTACCAAAAGCACTGTCCAAGACAGCCATATAGTCTTCTACCTTGGCCTCAGGGTCAGTGATCTGGAGGGACCAAATGGCATCAACAGCAGGGCCCCACAAGCTCTCCGTTAACCTTTTCCAATTTTCCCCCTTCATTGCACTGCCAGTCTTGGAGCAGTGGTAACACGTAGTTTATCCAATCCTCCTCCCTCATGGGAGTAGGCTTTACCCCTGAAAACATCCTCAACTTCCTATAAGATTCCATGGGATTGGGTATCTGCCCGAGCCTAAGCCTCACATCTGGTGCAGGGGCCCGTAAAGGGTCAGGCTGTCCTGTCTCCCGGAGCAACCACACTGAACATTGTCACTATAGCCCAGGCCTCTGCCTTGCCCGCTATCTTTACAGTCTCTGGCATCCAGGTAGCCTCTACAGCATTCATACATTCTACCAACACAGTTAACTTCCCAGTACCTGAATCAAGCATCTGTCCCTGGACTTCCGCTTTACCCAATGTCGTTAGGGTGGACGAGTGCCTTTCTAGTTCACCCTCATCCATCTCGGTGGGTACTCCTAGCACCAGAAAGGATGTCTGGGGGTCCATCCTCATACCCCCACCCTTTCCACCAATCTCACTTTATCCTTTTCTTGAGGCCTACATTTTGGCCGGGGAGGGGGAGTAGACTTGGGTGCTGGGGACCCCACAGGGGTCTTTACATTTGAGTTCTCCATGATGGGTGTGGCTGGCAAACAGGAGATCCCAGTAGTGCCTCCAAAGATGTAGCCCAGGCGCTGTGTGTCAGTGGGCTACTACCCTTGCATGTCGTCCCTCTAACAGGTTAAGCAGCCTGGGTCCTGCTATGGTGGTGTTCGGGGGTTCTATCCCAAAGATAATAAAAATAGCGTGGTGCCTCCACCCAGAGAGAATTAGAAGTGGGTCAGGTGACTGTCTGGTACAGCCTCCTGGGATGCTGCACCTACCCAGCTCCCCTACCAACCTCCCCTACCAACCATCCCACACACTGGATACCCAACAATTCAGTACCACCATAAGCCATGAACAGTAATGCTTTGACAGATTCAGAAAATTCCTGCACACACAGTTTCAAACAGTAAACCACAGCTTTATTGGAGGTAAAGGACTAGGGAAGGGGGTACCAGGACCAAGGACTGGGGCCCTCTAGGTCGAACTCACCCCTACTGGAACCAGGGTTTTCCAAATGTTCTTAGGGGTACCCACTAGGTGCAGACCTGGTATGGTGCCATGGGTTGGCTGGCTGTTGGGGCCCTGAAAATATTTTAGAAGCTTGAAAATGTTTAATAAGCAATTCCCCCTTTTCTCTCCCAGGAATAAGGTCCTGGGTACTCACGGTTTGAAGCTTTCAGTACTAGGGGAAAATGGAGCTCCTTGGAACTGTGCAGCAAATTGAGAAGCAAGCTGGCCAGGATCCCTCTGTCTGGATGGAACTTGCTCAAGGATCTTGCAGTTGGTCAACTTGATTGTAGTTCTGGCCACTTGTCACCTTCAGCTGCTTCTGGCTCGCTGCAGAGCACTGTGGCAGGACAACACCAGCCCCAGAAAGCCCAGACCTGGGAGTGGCTCCACAACCCAGCTCCCTGATTGAAGTGCCTTAGCACTCAGGTGCAAGCCCCATGACCTCCTGAGACAGTGAGTCCCACTTGGGAGGGGTAAGTGAGTTCCCCCCGGCTCTGGGTGAGGACTCCCAAATGGTAGGGGTCCTCCTGAAGTCTCTACACTGAGCTCTCACCAAGTAAAGTTATAGGCAGTCACTCCACTGAAGTCCAGCACCAATTTTAGCAAGTGCTAGCCAATTTAATCAGGGTCAGTGCAATTCAACAGAGGGGATTCAGCAACAACAGCCCCTCTGCACACCAGTCCACCTTTCAGCTTAGCAGTGTCCAACTCTCTTACTCGGCTGCAGCAAATCTGCCAATATCAGCCGCTTTAACCAGTTCACTCAGGACATACACTTTTCTGGCTAGCACCCCATGACCTGAGACATGCTGCCTCTTTCAAGAAAATACAGTTGCAGTCCACACAAGCAAGTGACCTCTCAGCGACACCTGTAGAGACTCAGATAATCTGCTCAGTCCTTTTGTCTAGCTCAATTTCCCAGTGTAGGGTGTCTGCAACATTTAGTCTCTCCCATGAATAGCAAGCAACTCTTCCATACCTGGGGAATCAGCACCAAAGTTCAGTTTCTTTCCCTCTTTCCCCTTCTCACTCTGTTTCTGCCACACTGCAGTCTCCAATTTCAGCTATCTCCAAATCAGCAATACAGTAATCTCCACACAGGGCCTGGGTAAGCCCCTCACGTCCAAAGTCCAATCTCACCAGATACTCCTGACTTGTACAGAGTCCAGAACCAGACTGAAGAAATCCCAGAAAGTCCACACTGTTTCAGCTGAAAATCCAGCGTTCTGATTGGCTGATGGAGCCTATCAATAAGGGATACCATAGTGATCAATATTTCCTGCTCATTTATTGGGGCATGATCTAGGCTCCAGAATTAGTTCCCTCCTTCCCAGGAGTCCCTTTGTCAAAGTTTTGGGTGCCTAGATCACTGATTGTCTGCTGCATTGGGGTCCGGTGTCACAAAAATGCCAGCTCCCATGTAGTCATATGAAGTCCATACAGTTCCCCCATCTTCATAGTGCTACTGCAGCCTAACACAATACTCTATTTATACTAGCACCCCACCGGATGGTAGCCCAACTGCCCCTTCTCAAATGAGCGCACACTTGCATAATTATCCCTAGTAAATCTGCTGTCGCTGCTGCCGAAACACAGTCCCCCAAGGTGGCAGGTAGCAGCTCATTAATATTCATGAGGGCTCATGAATGATTCAGGAGCCCTCGATCATGCCCCACTTCAAATTTTAATTTTAAAAATATAAATGGGACTTTTGCCGAACTCCTTAAGGTCTCCTGTCCCCAATACACAAGGAGGGACACCGGGACCACAGAGACACTCCTGTTTTGACTGCAACCACTGGTTGAATACATCAAAGTGCTTCCCAGTGCATATGTGGTCGCCGGTGGCTCAGGAGAATGCCAGTGACTCACGACTGTTGTTGCGTGTGCCCAAATGGGCTAGAATGAAGTATGGGATTGTACGGGGGAAATTCAGGGCACCAGGAGCAAACAGAAGGTTGGAACAATGGGGTAATTAAGGTAAGCCTCCAAAGGGGGGGTTACACTTAGGATGTGCTCTTTTGTGGGGAACCAGTTGAATTTTACCATAAATGAGCATGGTGGCGCTCCGGCCTGAGGTTTCGGCCCCAGCGCTTTGTGCACTCTTTCCAGCTCCAAAGGTTCCAATTCGGGGATGTCTAGCTCCTGCTGCTATCAGGATTTGACAAATGCAGCTGGGTCATCCTGTTTGCACTCCTCCAGGAATCCAAAGGTCCTGATGTTTTTCCTCCTGCCTTGGGCATCCAAGTCCTCTGCCCGTCTGGCTAATTCCCTCTCCTGCCGCAGCAAATACATCACTGCAAGACTAAGAGTGATACAGTCTTACGTTGCCAAATTTAGACCACTCTCAACCTCCTTAGTTCTCCTGTCCAACTTCTTTAGATCTTGCTTGATGTTGGAGACATTGGAGTCTATCTGTTGGGAGCATCGTCATAATGTTCACCGATGTAGCACTACTGCCCATGGAGCTGCTGCTAGAATTACATTTCCCGTGATTGCCATTTTTGTTCTCGCCTCTGCCCCACGATTTTGATCACCGCGGCATGGTAGTTTATTAAACTGCTGATCTTTTTTTGGGATTCTGCTTCTTAGGTGTGGATACCCACCGATTTTGTTGCCGTCGAGGTGGGAGTTGAGGTTCAGGCAGTCATTCCACTCGATGATGTCACCGGAACCCCAGGAACTTAATTTAAACTAGTTATTTGACAATTTTAATTATAGCCCCCCTTCCCCAGTATTACAGTACCACTTTACACTTGGTGCATCATCCCAATAATTTCATGTAATTGTGTATTATTGTATTCAAATATAAAACAGCTCTTAATTGAAAATTAATACAAATAAAAAAAACACCATACATAACTACGCCAATAAAACCACAGGAGATTGCTGGCAGAAGTACCATATAATCATTAAATTTTATTATAGAATAAGTCCATATTCTGTTCTTCAGTATATTATAACTATTATTTTTTACCATCAATAACTGATCCTATATGTAAACAATTGAAACAAAAAGGCATCTTAGAAATCAAGGAATCTGTATGAGAAAAATATGTAATAAAAACATCTGCACACTTGAAAACTCAGTTTATTCCTAAACTCACTTATTTCAATATCTTCAAATCAGGAATTATACTCAACACACCAATTGTTCCTTGATACTACTGAGCATCTCCCCGATTGTTGAAATACTAGGATGATAGATTGATACACAAAAGACTATTTCTATACTACATGAATGTTTCATCACATAGAGTACAGCTGATGTAAACAAATTAAGAGATAATTGGACATAAGAACTGGATATACAACTGTTAGAAGAAATATGGGAGGAGATAATTCAAGTATCTTCAGTAAAAGTTAATATGTAACCCCTTGTTACCCGGGGTTACTAGAATCCCAGTAAGACCTAGTGGTAGGCAGGGAAGGCAGCTTGTGAAACTCCAGTTAAATGGGTTTCACACTGTCTCACTCTGTTCTCAGTCTCAGCTGAGACTGAGAGATGACATCACCATAGAACTGTCGCAGCTGCATAAGCCACATTGGAATCTGCAGCACACGGAGTGAGATAGAACATTGGGAGTTTTCAAAGTCAGTCTTCTGTTTTGTTTTGAAGAAGAAGGAAGTGTCTTTTGTTTACCTTCTGTGTGAGAAGATCAGTGTCCAGTTTCAAGTGGTGGAGACCGCTGTCCAGGTCTCAGTGCCCTCCCTGGGGAGAAGTATCCTCTGTGGATTCCAGGGCAATCCCAATTTCTACTACAGGAAGAAAGCTGCCTTTTTTGCAGTTTCTGTTTTGGTCTGACAAGAGGAAAGAAGTTGTACTTCGCCTGTGGGGCACCTGCAACGAAAGGGTGAGTGTTTTGCTCTAATTTGAGAGGGCAAACAATATGTTTCTTCAGTTTGGAAAATGTGAAGAAAGCTGGGATGTGAACTACTATTTGGGAGGCCTATTGTACTAGGACAAACAAATGGAGTAGTGTAAAAATCTAAAGTCTTTATGGATTCAAGTAATGTTGTAGAGGGGGTGCTACAGGTCATCCACCGTTTAATCTACATTTCGAAGTTTTAGTTTCTGTTTGTCCAGAGAAATGGCCGGGTATGGGCTGTGGGAGCTGGAGGTGGGAACACCCCATCTTTAGTAACCAGGTCCACCTCTACAGATTTCTGCTGTGATTGCTACTTGCCTCATGCGCCTGGCCAGTGATGAGGTAGGTACCCAGATGTGGGTCTAAATTAGAAAACAATCTCTCTAGGAGTCGCAGACTCTAAGTGGTGTGGGAGCCACAACTTGGGAAAAGAATTCTCCTTGTTTGATGGGAGTCAGAAGGAAGTAGAAAACAAATCCTAGAGTCGCAGACTCTAAAGTGGTGTGGGAAGCCACAACAAGTAAAATGGGTTCATTCTTTAAATGGACCGTCAGTCAAGTGGCCGGCAGGGGAGCCGGGCCAGTCGGGCTGTGTATCCAAAGCGCATGCAAGTCCGGGCTGTGTGCCTGGTGGGTCCAGAGCCAGAAAACAGTAGAAATGGGTTCATTCTTTAAGTGGACTGCCTTGTAGTCTCCAATCTGCATTATCAGTAAACGTAGCCCCTTGGCGGTCCATCTATGCTTTGTTATGTTCAGCTAGTTATGAATAAAAGCCACACTGAAAAATCCAAATCCTGGTTCTGGACATTACAGTTATTGCTTCCTGTATTCGGATTTACTTAGGTGCCCCTGTGCAGAGTAGCCAAACTGAGGTCCCCTTGTGCCAGGTAACTTCATCCTCCCCGAACCCAGGTCCCCACTAGGTATTGCTGCCAACGCCAACAGCATGCCACCTGTCTTTTTAGTAAAAAGGCAGGGTGAGGGGTTACAAATACATTTGGGCGGATATTCAAAGGGGTTGCACCTGACCCAAGTTGCACTGGCGTAACCCCGCAATTTCTCCCCTGGTGTGATATTCAAAAGGGTGACCTGTGCGGCGCAAGTCCCGATGTGCTGGGGTGCATTGGTAATGTATGTGGTGCATTTGAAGGGGGTATGCCCATGCATATGAGGCACATCCCGATATTCAGCCCAGGATGTGCGGTGCATCTGCTGGCACAACCCCAAGATGCACTGCATACCGGCCCACAAAGCTGAGCCAGAAAATCTCAGCTCAAATGCTGGCCACCCACAGGTGGGCTGCTGTATTGCAGGGCACAACACAGCAGCCGCCAGCCATGGATGGCCACCCGCCCAGCAAGAACACTGTCCACAAGCACCCAGTCTGTCCATGGTAGTCTAGTGGAACCCCCCTCCCTCTCATACCCCGATCACGGGTGCTACTGATCATAATAACATACCTGGTAGTCTAGTGGTAACCCTCCTCCCATCCCATAGCCGGATTGTGGGTGCCAGTGCTCATAATATAATACCTGGTAGTCTAGTGGTAACCCCCCGCACCCTTCCCGTAGCCTGAGCGCAGTGGAAATGAGTACAAACTAGCCCGGGTGATCTAGTGGTCCCCTCACCCTATCCGATGCAGCGATCACTGCTGCATGCAAGAAATCCCCTTCCCTGGTAATCTAGTGGTACCCCACCATTTGCACAGAACGCCTGCCCGCCCAGCTCCTCCCCCGTCATCGGCGGGCAGCTACAACTTGCCTGCATACCAACCGGCTGCCCGCCGAATGACAGCTTACAGTATGATCTGTAAGCCCATTGGTCCACACTGTGGACCAATGGGCTTGCAGGGCATACTGTACTAGACAGTCGAAAATATGTAAATGACTGTCTATACAGATACCCATGATCGGGCCACGGGAGGGGAGGGGGGTTACCACTAGACTACCAGGGATCTTATTTCTATACAGATACCCGTGAACGTGCCATGGGAGAGGAGGGGTTACCAGGACTACCAGGGATTTTTATGGTGAGCACTAGCACCTGCGATCAGGGTACGGGCGGGGGGTACTAGATCACTGATCGTGTTATGGGGTGGGGGGTGCCCCAGGACCCCCTCAGTCTGCACAATGTTCTGTGCAGGGTGCCAGGTGCATTTCACCAGGCTGCCCTGCTCAACTCATGCAAATAGGGCCATAATGACATGCAAATGGCCCCATGTGTGCCTTGCATACATTATGGCCCCATTTGCATGCCCATGTCTGAATATCGCAAGTAATGTGCCCAGTGCAACTACAGTTGCACTGGAGCATTCCCGGTCTTCTCTGTCTGGGGACTACACCGGCACATTGTACTTGCGCCATGCACATTCTGTGCTATATTCAAAGGTGATACTCCTTGACACATCACCTTTGAATATCACCCTGTCCTGGCCCCGGCGCATCTCAGTTGGTCTGCGCTGCACCTTGCGCCATTGCCTGGTGCAGTCTGAATATCGGGCACCAAATGTACAAGAAAGTCAGCTCAGCTCATTACACAAAATATACTGCATTCCTGGAAGTCTCAGTAAGACAAAGAATGTGATAACACCCATACGTCCGAGATGCACACATACCACAGAAACCTTTATGAATCTTATTCATTCTTTTTTTTTTTCCAATCTATTTTCACCCCAGCGGTCAGGGCATCCTTCCAGGGTACTTACTGGGCTAGGGCCTCTCACTCCCAGCCTGAACCCCCATGCCATTGATCTCCCACCCACACTGCCCAGACCAGATCCCAGCCCCCACACTAGCTGGGATCTGCGCAGCCTATTGGTTGGAGCCCAGGAGAATCGCAGCAAGCTGGGCCAATGGTGGGATGTAGGAGGCTGCCGGAAGTCCCATCATCTCCACAGACCCTCTGGGAGGGTTTTCTACTTTATTTCCTGAGTACCCAGACCCCCGACCCCTCCTTGTGTGGTGCACTTCCGATGAAGACTGGCGCACGGCAACCCTGCCAGCGTTGGCCACGCTACAATGTGCTTGCCTGGTCTGCTGCAGTACCCCCAGTCTCCACCGGGGGCTGCTAACAGACCAGGTCAACCCACCCCCTCTTCCCCGGGGAGGAGGGCACCTCAAGGGCACATGTCCTCAACCCTTCCCCTGCTGATCCCTGGTGCCTGAGTTCGCTCCCGAACCCGGGTTGCCGGTGTAGCGTGAGGTGTGGCGTCCAGCGCCTGAACCCTCAGCACCACCGGGTGGCCATCTTATTCATTCTTGCCAGCATCTTACCAATTATTGGTCTAAAATAATTAACACCTTATCAAAAGCATTGGAAAACAAATTAATTTTCTCACCACTACTTAATGTTAGGGATTCCTGATCCTTTCTTTAAATTGTACAAAAATAAAACAACTTTAATCACAAAACAAAGCTATGAATAGTTACAAAATGCATTCTAATCAAATGGAAAGACTCCACATCTCCTGCTTGTGAGACATGGGTGAACCACATGTTAAATATCATGAAACTTGAAAAGATACATGTAAGCACCCCCCCCACACACACACCTAGGGGTACGCCAGATGGTAATTGTCCCGGGGAAGGGCACTGTACAGCCAGAAAACACAGTCCAAGAAAATTAATATGCTTATCACCTGGTTCTTTACATGTTGCAAGATGGCTTTGCATTGCAAGGGAGCGGGTACATCACTTCACTCAGGCGGGCTATCTACAGGGGCAATGAGGCTAGCAGGCAGAACAATAACTCTCTTTCTGTCCAATGAATTCAATGTCCATTCCAGAATTAAGATGCAAACAACTGATTTAATAATAAGAAAATTGATAAGCCACTCCATGAAGCGTGGGGGTACTCAAACAAGGTGGAAGCATTCCACAGGCTCAGACCCGACATTTAACTGCAGCAATCTCTTTTTCCAACAAATTGACTATTTTCATTGCAACTTTCTCCCTGAGCAGAAAAGGTTTCTTTTCCTGACAGCAGCACTTTAAATGGTGGGCCGAACAAGACCACATGCACAGGTACTTAGACGTTCAGCAGCTCTTCTATTGTACATTCCTTACACATCATAACTTTCCATAAACAGGCATATCCTTAATCTCCTTTTCTTGACCTCAATAATATTCAATCCAGGGTAGCAACTGAAATAGCACAAGATGTTTCTACTGTTCCAGTCCCATTTCTTGTTTGTCTTCTAATACTGGGGATACTTTAAAACAGGGGGAACACGTTATTGGTGTGAGGATTTGACTTCTGCCACGGTGTTCACTTTAGCACGAACAGTACCACCGAAAACCTTTCTGCCATCCAATCACTGATGACACATGCCTGCTCCAAGCATCCCAAAGAGTTCCCATATCCCTGGCAACCCTGGAGACCTGAGGCACTTTACGCTCATGCAGTGATTTTAGTTCAGGACTGTTTCCACCCAGGGGCCCAACTGGTGTGCCACACGGAGCACTCAGACAGCCTGCCACCTTGCCTGAGGTCCCAACCAGCCACTCCCCATGTAGAACTCCTCGTGCCTCCACAGGCTGCACCCCGTGAGAGCCCATACACTGCAGCAGCCCTACCAGACTGGGGAAAAGGGGTAGGCTGCCACCACTACATCCTCAATGATTCAGGCTGCCACTTCCAGACCATGCCCCAGACCCCCTCTGCCATAGCAGGCCTGACCATAGACAACTTACAAGGCTGTCAGGCTGCACTTGCCCACGGGCAAGTTACTTTTTGGAACAGGGCCCCTATTGGTGCTTAACCCTACCAAGGTGCCAGAGATCATTTGGCGGGCTCCCTCTCTTCTCTTCTGGGCTCTGGCTCCCACAAACAGCACCAATGGGACCCCAAACATATGTTCACACAGCTTCCCCAAATGACTCTCTACGGCCCAAGCTGCTGCACTCCTTTGTTTGTCTTCAAGGGAGGAGGACCAGGGTGGCAGACTGCCCATCCCAGCCCCGCCACGGAGCTCACAGCCGAACTTGCAGGCCGACCCCTGACTCTCTCTCTCTCTATCCTCTTCTCTCTCCCCTCTCTTGGTGCCAAACACCCCCACTATTTATACTGCTAATGGAAGGGGACCCCTGCTGGTGGCAGGCAGTCCCAACATCCAGACCAACAGGCACCCATGCTGGGAAAATTAACTTGTAAGCTCCCAAAGGGGTGCTTACATACAGTACTCTAAAAATAATCAAGATGTATTTGAAAAAGTTTGGGCTCCACTCCCTGCTATTATTCAAAATGGTCTGAGACTATAATTACATGTTCTTTATAGAAATTGAAATCATGAATATATCCTTAAATATTAAAAAAAGTTCAAATGTATTAAATTATCTTTCTGTAAATAAACATCCAGATTCCTTGTCCCACAGTTGTGTAACTCATGATGAAAATTATGAAACTAACTTGATATACTTTGTGTAATAGGATGTGCCATAACTCTTCTGTTCATTATGGTTTATATAATGTTAATTTAAATAATTGAATGTATTCTTTGTATATGACTAAATTACTGGTTGTTTGATTTATGATGTTATAAAGCACTGTCTGGCTCTCAATAAAAATGATTTAAAAAAAGGAACTGTATATTAATACTCACACGAATAATGCATATTCTTCCCCTTTGTCACTCTTGTTGTGCCATCCTTTATACTCTGCTTCTAGCTCCCAGTCTTTTCTGTAACACTGTCTATATGCCTCATCCTCTTTGGAGTGGAGGAAGGTGATAATGGAGATTCAGATTTGGCTCTTGTCGAAGACATGCCAACCAAAAGGATAGGTTTAGCAGCTGCTGGTTTTCAGAAAAATTAAAAGAGGTGTCTGTTGTTTCAGAATGAGTATTTCTTACTTAGGCATCAACACATTGAAATATGCTCACATGACTTAGTCATGCTCAGGATCCCCAGGAGGCAGAAGATTGCAGTACTGCACTGGATAGCAACTAGTAATTGCAAGGCTATGCCTGTAGTTCGATGGGTGGAGCAACAAACCACTCCCCCATCAGACCTTAAAAGGCTGCTCCTCCTGGTTACTCCAGGATTATTTCTTTCGTTGCAGCTGGAGGCTCCATCAACTGCCCCTTCTCCTGCTCCCATTTCTTGTTTTTCCTAGTTCCATCCCTCTTCCTCATATCGCCTCTGGCTGCCCCTCCCTTCACCCCTCTCGTCTCTTTGCTCTGCTTCCCCACTCTTTGTTCTTTTCCCCTGCCACTCCAGCGGTTGCTGGGTCCTGTTACTCGCTCCAGTTTTCTCCCCCCCCCCCGGCTTTCTCTCCTGCTTTCCCATTCATTTTACTGTGGCTCCTCCAGAGCTCCATGTTCACTCACTCACTTTCCTTGCCTTTGCCCATTTTTTGCTGTCCACAAGCATCCCTGGATTTTGGCCTGCTCTGTCCTGGAGCCCTGTTGCTGTCCACTTCCACAGCTCACCCCGAAACCCGTATTGCAGTCTCTTTTGTTAGCCTGGCTGCTCTCCATCTGCCCCCAACCACCATGCCTCCTGGCCCCGCAGGTCCTGTGGCCCTGGCCTTCCCTCGGCTGCTGCTGCTGCCTCCGACGCTACCTTACCTCACCAACCTCCATCACCTGGTGACCATCCCGTCGCTTGACCCTCGCTCCGCTGGCTTCGGCACTCTGCCTCCTCTGCACCGGATCCAGGAGCCGCTGCTGTTCCACTGCTTCGTCCCCCTTCCCCTTTCCTGGGTGTGTCTTCATCCCTGATGTGCCTGCCCTCGCCATGCTCGATTTTTCAGACTTGCTCTCCGGGAGCTTCTGGTGTGCCTCCATTTCTCCTGCACCGCATTTCTCACACTCACTCGCAGTGCTGTCTCCACTATGGAGCTGCCCTGTACTTCACCCTGCTAACTCACCTTTTGGTGCACTCTGCACACCATCTCTCCCTAGCAGTATCGGAGCATGCTCTGGTATTTTTTTAGGACTGACCTTGCCTCCTTCGTAGCTCCCTGACTGAGTGGGTGGCTGAGACTTTGGTTGCTCGTCTCCTTGTTTGGCCCTACAGTATTCCAATGGGAGGACATCGACCAGTGCACTGCTATGTTTCCTGCCCTCAGTCCATCTCAGGTGCTCTCGGTTCCCCTCCTGCCTTCCTGTCATTTCTTCTGCTGGATCTGCTTCCCCTTCATCATCTTCCCTGCATTTCCTTCCAGTACCTCTTCGACCTCTTGCCTCTCCATGTTGGATGCTACAGATTGCCTGATCCCCCTAGTCTCTCTGTGGCTTCTGAAGCCCCACCACCCCACCTGCTTCTCCCTCGCTGTCTCTGGGACACCATTCTCCTTTCATTCCATTGTCCCTGCTTCTCTTTTAGGGGTTTCAAGCCCTACTGATTCCCTACATTCCTGACCTCTCGGCATGGAATTATTTGACTCTACTCCACGTCAACCTGCTACTGCTACTGACTTTACCCTTACTCCAGGACTTCGTACCCTACCCGTCGGTTGTGAGCTTCGCCCAGCCATTCTCATCTCTTCCACTCCTGCATCTACCTAGCATTCCTGACATTACAGTGTTCCTGCCGATGACTGTCTCACCCCAAGGCATGTCAACCCAGCTACAGCTGCTGGCATTTAATCGATTGCTTATCTTACTGTTCTATGTGACTGTTTGATTCAGGTCAACTGCACTCCATTTGCTTAATCTTCACTAGTTTACTTCTTCATGTGCATTCAAGCCCTCTTGGCTACTGCACTCCCACCTTCCACCGCTCCCTCAACCCTCACCTCTTCTCCTTCCTTGTCCCGTGCTTTCTTTTGGGGGTGTTTCCCTATCCTGCCATCATCATACCTATTCGTAGCCTCCTCTTACCCCAGTCCTACGTTCTGGACCACTCAACTCGTATATCCTCCACTCCATGTCAACCTCCATCGTTAACGAACCTCATCCTTCCTATACCCTACTTGCCATCTTACCTACCCTTAACCGTACCGGCCTTCAAGGCTTTCACTTCATTATCCCACATCGTCCATTTCATACCTCACCTTAACCATTCCAGCCTTCAAGGCTTTCAATCCACCACCATTTCTCGTTCATTCATTCTCGATCATCCTCTCCTCCCGTATCAACTTCTCAACTCATCGTAGGCTGCAGGCTTCACATGGCCATCATTGTCTCTCCCCCTCGCCTCGTTCTTTCCCATTTTGCAGTCTATGCCAGCCTTTGAGGCTTCCCTCCATTAGCATACCTCGTATATTCGTCTGAAACCTCCACTCATCCATTCTGATTTCGTAGCTCCTACCTCACTACTCCTGGTACTTTGTACCTCACTGTCGGTTACGGGCTTTGCCCGTCCGTTCCCATTTCTTCCTTCATGCTGTTCAACCCACTCGTAATTTGGCTTCTCAATGGACCCAGTTGGCATGCACTCCTGTAAGTACTAATCACAATCAGCCTCCTCAAAACGCACATTAGGGTCTCCTTTGCTCAATCCAACCTCTCTGTAGGTCCACTCATTCACATTGACTAATCGAGCATACCCCTCATATGGGTCCTATGCTACCTCAACTCGACCTGCTCTCCACCCAGAGACATGCCTTCTGTGTCCATTGCTCTATGGCTCAGGGCTAGCCTGTAGCTGACGGTCTCGCTCTGCACCCACGAAGTCCGCATCTAGAACATGCGAAGCTCAGAGCGGGGTCCTTCTCCCTGGCCCATAGTGAAAATGTATTTGCTCCGGGTGGACCTTCAGTCGTTCCTCATTTCAGTGACATTTCCGGATGCAGAATTTATGACTTCCAGCTGTGAGGGGTGGGGCTCTCATCAGCGGGGCCCCTTTAGCTGCCCAAGTTGGTTCAGAGACACCTTCTATGCTACTCTCCATCAGACCACCTCTGGTTCACCTGGTCTGTTTTGTAGGTTCATGTAGACCAGCTGAGTGCCTCTGCAGTCAACTCTCTCCTCCCTTGCTTTTGGGAGTCTAGTTGCAGAGACGTTACTCACAACCCTCAACAGCATTCCTGTTAGAAGGATATAGTGAGAGCGTCTTCCGAATTGGAATCTTTCCTCTTCCCTCGATCTCAACTCTAAATTGCAGTAGATGAGCCATCACTAACCAAAATGGCCTTCAGCCTGGAGGGAAGGTGACCTAGGTCTTGGTTCCCAGAGGTTTCCTCCTCAAAGGGGGGTTTTCCTCTCCTCCGTGCCGATGGTAATAATGTTAGATGGGGTTAGTGCTTTCATAGGTTCTGTAGGTAGGCTCCGTTGTTGGATGGAGTCAGATGGTGGCCCCGGCTGTTCCCTCTCTCTTTAGGAAGTCCCGCCTCCTGCTTCGTGTCAAATTCCAATCCACTAATTCTCCTAGTCACCTCCTGTTCCTCTCCCGTCCCACCTATCTTCACCAATCAACCTCCATTCTCAATCTCATTCTGACTCCTCACCTCCTTCATTGCTCAACTGCTCAATTGCTTTTGGGTACTTTTTTGGGGCTTCTTCCTAAGCTACCTTTGACCAAGGGCATCATTCCTGCAGCAACTATGAGGTGGAACCCTCCTCTAGGGTTCCTCGCTGTCGTACCCCTACAGGGTGGTATATCCCAAGGATAGAGAAGAGAACAACTACAATGTATCTACATCACACAAATATACATCATACCAAGTTGCATAAGCATATTTTATTTATTTATTTGAGATAATCAGAAAGACCTTTGAGTCAAAGACTCATTTACAAAGGTTCCACGGCATACATAAAGAACAGGGAAACAATACATGTTTTACAGGATGTTAGCACATAACATAGATCATACACAGTAATGGAAAACAATTATTTCTTTTCGACACATGGTGGTACATTTGTTTCAGAGGGTGAGCTACCCTTCTAGGGTAGGGATGATTTAGCACCAGAGTCGCACAGTCATAGAGGAGCAGAGAGTTTCCGAGGTGGCTGCTTGTCAAAGTCAATTTTGATGGTTTGGGACATTGTGCTATAGGGGGTCAGAGAAATTGGGGGACCCAGGACTAGTTGAATATGACATAGGCAATATATCCATAGTAGGATGGATGAAATGATGGGTAAAAATAGACAGACGCTACACAACACCTTTTTCATTTAATGACCTCTGATTAGAGAGATCAGTATATTAACTATTATTTTCTTAGTTAGTATACATAGACATAATATAATTGTGCACATATTAATACTGTTTACTGTAAATTAAAAATTGTATTTCATTATGATGTCTGATGTTATGAAATTGAACCCTCATCTTGCTGTGCTCATCTTCTGGTATTCCCTGTATATTTGGTATAACATATATACACTAATGCACTGCCATGCATAATGACAATTTTATACACACCCTGGGTGTGTGATGTTACATAAATCACAACAGCTAAACTCTTGGGATTTATGAACCCATTGCACACCAAGGGTGTATATAACATTTAAGTTACGGGACTTCCGGTGACGCAACACACCTAACGGCGACTTAGCCTTACTGCTCCAGAGCCGAGGGTCGATAAAACACCTATCGCAAACCATCGAGTCTAAATATTATTTAATTTCACCTCTTCTCACCTGCTTGTGTAGTTGCAGAATGGGGAAAACTAAGAAAAAAGATCCTTCCACGCCAAAAAAACATTTTGCAGCATCGGTGGAGAAGCGGCCTGACAGCCCCTCACCCTCAAAGTCTTCTGCTGCAACCGCCTCGGGCGATGAGGAATCAGAATCGGAATCCACCTCTACTTTTACAAAGGCAGATGGGCAATGCATGCTAAGCATCCTCCACAGAATTGATTCTAAGATATCTAGCCTGCAATCGGACTTCAAGAAACTGGAGTCCCGTACCTCAGCAGTGGAAACCCACCTTGATACCCTACAGAATGAGCACATGGCACTTGGGCGCTCTCTCACCTATCTTCATTGGAGGGGGCGCAAGCTCACACACAGGGTGGAAGACGCTGAAGCTAGAGCCAGGAGGAATAATATTCGCATCTTTGGAATTCCCGAGGGCAGTGAGCAAGCTGATGTGATAGGGTACCTGGAGTTCAGGTTGCAACAAGAATTGGTTCTCCCAGAAAATGTTGAATTTGGCAATGAGAGGGCCCATAGAGCAGTAGCACCGAAGCCTAAACTTGCGGCTCCCCCCAGGTCCATTATAGTGAGGTTTCTTAAATTTCCCACCAAAGAGAAGATACTTTGCATGTCCTGGGACAAGAAAGAACTTAACTTGGATGGGCAGAAGGTGTTCTTTGACCAAGACTTCCTCCCCAACATGATGGCCAAATGTAAAAAAGTGTTTCAAGTGGTTAAACTGCTACGGGAGAAGGGGCTAAGGGCATATCTCCACTACCCCTCCAGGCTTTGACTATATGATGGCAAAAAGGTGCAGATTTATGACAATCTGCTACAGGTGACCCCTACACTTGAGAGGTTGGGAGTTCCAGTTCCTGATACCAGTTCTGAGCAAGCGGAGGCAGAGATCGAGAACTTGCTTTGGGGAATAGCTCCCAGAGGATGGTGTCTTCAGGGAAGAAGAAATGACTCCCTCTTACCTCTGCATGCAGATGTGGCCCACTGGGTTCTTCCACGACATCCCCCCCCCATGAACTGATTCGTTTTTGTGGTCTGGTCGTGCTTGTATTGTCGCTGGGGCCTTTTGGGCATCTCGAGTCCTTGGCTGTGAGGACATAGAACTTTTGATGGGGCCTTGTCTGGAACTGCATCCTTGGCATGGGAAAGGAACCCTGGGGATTCAGCCCTAGTTTCTGGTCGGCAATTTATTGAACAGTCGCCTTTCCTGTGCACCCATTTAATTGGTTCCCCCTACGGAGGGGCTGTTTTCTCTCTTTTTTTCCTCCTGCGCACGGATGTGGAATGGTGATTTGCAGAGAGAAGGCCTTGGAGTTAATGCATCCCTGTTTGGGTGTGCTGTGAGTTAATTTCTATTTTTGGACTGGAGTTTCTGTCTGGAGACTGCTGCAAGTCAAATTAAAATTACTGTTGGACTTTACTTTACAAGTTTTCATCGAGGGGGATATTTTCCCCTGTTTACTTTTTTTTCTTAGTACTTCTTAGGAATTTCATAGCTTGCTGTATAACATAGGAGAAGTTATATCCTGTTTAAAATGCTAATTTAATCAATATGTTCTCCCCGCCTAAACTTGTTTTGGTTGGGTTCGAAGGTGGGAGGTGGAGATACAGTCTCAATTACATAATTGTTTTGCAAAGCTGTAGGGCTCCTCTTGATGGCTTCCCCTGTTTTAGATTTGCTAGGAGGGGGATGGAGGGGCACACAGAGAAATTTTCATTGTTTTCTATAATCATCTGGGGGACAGATTCTTTCTTTCTTTATTCCTACAGTTAATATGGATTATTGGGGGCTTTACTCGATGGTCCTTAGCTAAATCTGTTTTTTGAACCTGGGGCTGCCGAGTGGGGGTTTGCCTCGACGGAAGTCCTTTTATAAGTGGAGAAGGTGTAACCGAGTCTGGTTTCAGGCTGGTTTACCCTTTGCACAAGTGTGCAGAACTCTTCTGTCACTTTTGGAAGGCTTTGTGTCCTCAGTGACTGTCCTGTGTGCAGGGGGTCACCTGGGTGCTGCTTTCTGGCTAGCGTCTAAGGGCTGTTATACATCTTACCGCCCATCTGATCGAATTATCTTTAATAGTTCAGGTCACCTGGCAACTCCAGTTGAGTTTGCCAGAAGGCCTAAAGTTTCTAGATATCTTACTTATATGTTTGTTATTATGTTTCTTAGTATGTTTAATGTTTTACTTGTGGGCTCTGGGAGTGAACTTTGGGGGGGGGGGATAGCGTCCTTAGTTTTATTTTCAAGAATCAAGATGAGATCACTTAATATTTGTATGGTGAATGTGAAGGGAATTAATAATGTTACTAAAAGGGCCAGAATTTTGAAAGAACTTAGAGATTTAAAGTGTGATATAACATGCTTACAGGAAACCAAGCTCACCCAGTTAGAACACGCTAAATTATGCAGATCCTGGTTTGGTAGGGTTTTTCAGACTCCCACCCCTCATCAGCAAAAGCGGGAATGGCCATCCTCTTGAAGCGGGGCTTCTCTTTCCATACCCACTCAGTGTCACAAGGAGGAGGTGGCAGATGGGTTTTAGTGTCAGGAGAGTTATGTGGGCATTTAACCCATATTCCTTCAGTATATGCCCCCACTCCCCCATCTGGTTCCTTTTTTAGAGAACTTTTTCTAGCAGTTGCCAATCTTGATCCTGGACATTTTCTTATGATGGGTGATTGGAATTGTGTGGAAAACTGTCAATTGGACAGAAACCCTCCTAGTAAGGGGGGTATGGAAGGCTGTGCTAGATTATTACATACCCTTGTGGCTGAATCAGTGCTAGTAGATCTGTGGCATTGGCAATATCCCTCTGCTAGGGATTACACTTTCTTCTCCCCAGCTGTAGATGTTTACTCTAGGCTAGATAGGATATATTACTGGCAATCTGAGGCCCATTTATTTCAAAGAGGTGCAGATACATCCTATCGCCTTCTCAGACCATGCTGTGGTCCAGGTGGAGGCAAACTAGGAACCTAGAGCCCCAGCGGGCTCCTGGAGATTGGACCCTGGTTTACTGCTGGATATGCCCCTGGTGGCTAAGTTAAAAGAAGGCACCAAATGGTACTTGGAAGAAAATAGTGATAGACGCACCCTTAAGATTTATATGGGATGCTCTGAAGGCTTTCCTGTGAGGTAAATTCATCAGCCATGCAGCCTACCGGAATAAGCTTCACAAAATTAAACTTTCACAGGCTTTAGCCTCCATCGCTTCATTAGAAGCAGAACATAAATTGACCCATGACTCCACAACTTTTCAAAAATTACAAGTAGCTAGGGAAGAGTATAATCAGTTAATGATTCACCACACTATTAACTCTCTGCATTTCACTAATCAAAAATATTATGAGGAGGGTGATAGGCAGGCAAGCTTTTGGCCCTGCGCCGTCGTAAGCAAGAACTAGATCGTTACATTTCCAAAATGAGAGATGTTGTGGGGGGGGGGAATTTTTGGTTAAACCAGCCGCAATTGCTGGTGCGTTGGCTGACTTTTACTCCCAATTATGTAGACAGTAGAGGGATCCTGGACATAGTCAAAATATAGACTCATTCCTAGAAAAGGTAGAATTGCCAGCTCTTTCAGCTGAGCAAGTCACTAGCCTGGAGCGTCCGTTTACGGAGGAGGAGGAGTTGAGACTGGTGATAACCTCCTTGAGCTCAGGGAAGGCACCGGGGCCAGATGGTTTTGTAATAGAATTTTATAAGACCTTTGTGAAGGAAATTACCCCAATCCTGTTAGATGTATGTAATGCGGCCCATGAGCACAGGGCGGTCTCGGGGTCCTGGGGAAAGGCAATTATTACTGTATTGCCCAAAGAAGGTAAAGATCTGATGGAGTGCACCGGCTACCAACCTATTTCCCTGTTAAATGTTGACACCAAAATCTTTGCTAAGTTTATTGGGGAAAGACTTAAGGGAATCCTTCCGGAGCTAGTGCACCCAGACCAAACTGGATTTGTTCCAGGTCGGCACATCCAGGACAATGTCCAACTGTCACTGAATGTCTTGTGCTCTAAAACATCTACTCCTCCTTCAGGACTTGGGGCTGTGATTTCTTTAGATGCCAAGAAGACATTCGACCACCTGGACTGGCTGCTTTTGAACAAAACCTTAGAAAAATGTGGATTTGGGAGTAAATTTCCAGATTGGATAATTAATTTATATAATGATCCAGGGGCTAAGGTTAAGGTAAATGGGGTGTTCTCCAATAGGTTTAGTATTCAGCTGGGGACTAGGCAGGGGTGCCCGCATTCTCCCCTGCTGTTTGCATTAAGCATGGAACCCTTTGTGGCTTCTATCAGACAGTCTCAGTCTTATAGGGGCATCTGGGTGGAGGGGTTAGAGGTCCGGATTTCTCTTTATGTGGACGATTCCTTATTATATTTAATGGATCCAGTAAACTCAGACCCTCATGTGTTATGCCAGATACAAGAGTTTGGGGTCATTTCAGGATTTCGGGTGAATGAGTCCATGACTGAAATGCTCCCTTTATCTGGTTCTGCTTCCTGAACTCTCCCTGTGGTCGAACAGTTTCGCTGGGCGAAGGGGGGTTTCCATTATTTGGGAATTTGGATTCCTGACAACCTAGACAATTTATATGTTACTAATTACCTCAAATTGCTTAAAAGTATTCAAGGGGATTATAACAGATGGAGGGAACTCCCTATTTCTTTCTCAGGTCGGATAGAACCTGTCAGGATAAATGTTTTGCCCCATCTTCTCTTTCTATTTTCATCTCTCCCCTTGAAACCTCCTTTGGGTTTCTGGAAAAGCTTGAAGTCGGCCACTTCCAAGTTTATTTCGAATCATAAACCCCCCAGGGTTAAATGGCAAATTTTGCAGGGAGCCAAGCAGAGCGGGGGATTGGGTCTTCCCAATTCTGTCAACTATTATTGGGCGGCCCAGCTTCAGGTTTTTAAATCTTTGTGGCCGGGCAAGGACCATCCACTCTGGATGGAGCTTGAGAAACCTGATACTCCTGGAGCCCAATTGGCAGATATTGCCCATTTGGATCAAGCTGGCCTCTCAAATTTTTGGGTTGTTAACACTTGGGCAGTAGTTCTCAAGCAAGTTTGGATTTGGGTCACATGGGGAGGGGGACTTCCACTCAAATTATCTATGTGGACCTCTATCAGGGCATGTATGGATTTCCTCCCACTACAAACAGATCTGGGTTTACATGCATGGGAAAGACTGGGTCTCTATAGAATTGGACAGCTGTATGATTCTCAGCATTTTAGAAGTTTTTCATAATTAACACAGGCATTTGGGCTTTTGAAGAGAGACCATTTTAGATTCCTACAAGTTCGGCACTTTTTGAGGAGCAAGGGTCTGACCTCCTTGGGTTCCTGGTTCCTAACCCTTGTGGAATTTCTTCTTCCTTTATTTTCCAGTAGTAACCAGACTCGCCTGATCTCCCAAATGGTTTCCTTTTTTAATACATAGGTACCGGATCCCTTGCAAATGCTAGAATCTAAATGGGAAGAGGAACTGGGATGCCAGTTGAGTATCAAATATTGGCAGGTGATATGGAATGGGGTGCACTGGGCTACGTCCTCCCCTTCCTGGCGAGCTTTTCACTGGAAGGTAAACATTAGATTTTTTCACACCCCAGTCATCACCCAACATTATAGTCCTTCCACTTTGGATTTATGCTGGAGGGGCTGTGGTGAGAGGGGCACACATGCTCATATTTTTTGGAGTTGCCCTCAAATTAAGGGATTCTGGTACCATATTGTCCAGGAATTAGAAAAGATTCTTCAGACACAGCTTCCCTTTGACCCCAAGCACTGGATCCTGGATACTCCCCTGCCAACGCTTATTACTAGGGATTTAACATTTTTGTCCTACATTTTAATATCTGCTACCCAAAAAGGCATCACTAAGAATTGGTTGGAGAGTAATCTCCCAACTATAGATTTATAGTATTCCATTTGTATGCAAATCCAATTGATGGAAAAACTGACAGCTCAATTAAGGTTCCAGATAGAAAAATTCAAGAGTAGGTGGCTGCCCTTTTTCCATTATCAGGCAGAGAAGGAAAATAAAACAGTGTTAGACATATTGTCTCAGTTTTCCTAGTTGGGTGGGTTCCCCTTCCCTTTGTTCACCCCTAAATTTCTTTGCAAGTGCCATATCTTTATACTGGAAGTCTTGTCCACATTCATTTTCCTGCTTGTTTGGGGGTACATTATTTTTCCAGGTAATCATTTTTACAGAAAGGCCCAAAGTTTTAAAGTTTTAAATCTTTTAATAATCTTAAGATTTTAATTTTTGACATTCACCCAATAATCTTACATAATATCATAAACTCTTGTTTACCCATTGATTACATATTTCAAGAGTCGTTTGGGGTGTTGCCAGACCCCAAACCTCATTTTTACACTTTAAGGTAGATTAGAAAATAATTTAAATGGGAGGAACATGTTCAACCCTGAACCTTATGTCCGATGTGTTTTTTCTTTTTATATCTTGAGGTTTTATTTTCCTTTTCTCCCCACCCACCCTTTTTTTTTGGGGTTTAACTCCTAATACAAGTCGTTTATATTTTCTTCCCTTTTTTGTCTGAGTCAGGTCATCTTAAACCTTATATTTTGTGTTGTGTGTCTCTGTCTGTATATTAGTTTTAGTTTGAAGCTGTAGTTTTTTTGTTGTTGTGTCTTGGAAATTCAATAAAATTACTATTTCAAAAAACAAATTTAAGCTACTCACACCATCCCACATTTTATTTATATAATTGCTGGTCCACAAAATGTGAATTGAGAAAAAATATTCGCTCATCCCCTCTCCTGCCTCCCACTGCCTCCCTAGGAAAAAATATTGAAACTATGGATATAAGCTATCCAGCTCAACATGTCCTTCTGAACAAAATTATGAGCAGCAGCGTTTTTTGCCAGCTAAACACTCTCCCCCATTTTAGCACAGAAAAACAGGTATGTGAGAACTTACTGTAACAGTAAATCTTTGAGACGATCTCCTCCATCAGGCCCCACACCTTTGGAACTATAAGCCGTCAGCATCAGGACCACTCAGAAACATTTTGAAAGCTGGGGGATGCCCACAATGACGTGCACCCTCTAAGTGTATATAACGCTCAGTTCCCCACCAGAGCTTAGCCTTGGAGGACCTCAGCCATCAGGAACCAGGCGATGAGACCATCAGCAGGCATGCAAGGAGAGGCATGGGGCTAGAGACAGGATGAATGGAGTAATGTTTAAGGCACAGCATCTGATATGACCCTCACTTAAAGCAAAAGGGAAGGAGGGAGGGAGGGAGGGAGAGGATATGGCCTAATTGAGGAGAGTCTCTCAAAGATCTACTGTTACAGTAAGTTCTTACATAACTGTTCTATCTTCTTTGAGGATATCTCCACCATTAGGCCATGCCTTTGGAACAATTCCCAACCAGTACAAAGTAAACTTAGAGGATGGCACAATCTGATATGTAATCAAGACAGAAGACCTTGCAGTACAGCAAACCCAAAGCCAGCATGTCTACGAGAGATGATGTCCAGACTGTAATGTTTAGTGAAAGTATTAACAGTGTTCCATGTGGCTGCATCATATATGTCAGCAGCAGGGACATTTTTGGAATAAGCAACAGAAGTGGCCATACCCCTTGTAGCGTGGCCACGAACAGTGCCAGGAAGTTTCTTACCATACATCCTATAGCAGAACATAATACAATGTACCAACCATTTAAGTAGGCATCAGTACGTAATGCAACGTACCAACCATTTGGATAGTCATTGTTTAGACAGAGGATCACCCTCTTTCCCACGGGTGAATTAAACAAAAAGCTGACAGGATTTTTTGCAGTCCTTGGTGCGAGCAATATGGTATTTTAGTAGTCTATGGTTGGCATGCTCAGGATAAGATGTAAGAAGGTGTATCATTTGATTCCATGTAAATTCAGATACCACCTTCAGTAGACACTTAGGATTCATACACAGACTCTGTCTTTGTGAAAAATCAAATAAGGAGGCTCACACATTAGAGCCTAAAGCTCAGAAATTCTTTGAGCAGAGGTCATCACAACTGAAAACAACATTTTCCATGACAGAAAACGTAAGCCATAACGTGCAGCAGGCTCAAAAGGAGCCAACATGAATTTCTCAAGAATAAAATTCAAGTTTCAAGGTGGGACTGGATTACAGATAGGAGGTTTCATATAAAGAATACCTCTCAGAACCGTATAGGATACCTCTAATGGGGCAACTGAATGACCATCAATAGGACATGGAAAGCTGATATAGCAGCCAGATGCACTTTAAGTGAGGAATACTGCATGCCAGAGTTGGACAAGGATAACAAGTATTCCACCACAATATTCACAGGACATGTAAAAGGGTCCATATTCCAGGAAGCTGCCCACAAAGTGAAATGTTTCCATTTCAGGGATTAAGTGTGTCTGTTACTGTAGAAGGCTTCCTAGCCACAAGAAGGACATCAGTAACCTTAATGGGTACCCCCAAAATGGGCAATGGCTATGTCTTCAGTAGCCATGCATGCAGATTTAGGGACTTCAGGTCCAGATGGACCAGAGATCCCTTGCACTGTGACAACAGATCCTGACACAGAGCTAAGGGGAGAGGAAGCTCCACTGCCAGATGCTGAAGGAGTGCAAACCATATCTGATGAGGCCACTATGCAGCAATGAGCATTATAATGGCACTCTTCACCCTCAGCTTGAGCAGAACTCTCTGTATTAGAGGAATGGGTATAAATGCTTATAGGAATTTCCCTTTCCAGGAGAGGGAATCGAGCATGCAGAAAGGTGGCAGTTTTGCACTGTGTGGGATGCAAAAAGGTCCAGCTTTGAACAACCCCATCTTCCGAAGAGGTTGTTTACCATGGAGGACAGCAGTTACTATTCATGAACCATTGACTGAGACCTGCTTAACCTGCCAGCCAAGACATTTTGGTGACCTGTGAGAAACACAACCGATAGCTGAAGGCCATGAGACAAAGCCTAGTACCATACTCTCATTGCTTCCCTGCATAAGGAATACAAGTGAGTGCCCCTTCCAAGTCCATGAGGACAGGATTATATTCCATTTTGTCATCATTAGCACGATCAATGATGGGAGCCACTGAATGAGCCAGCGATGCCAGCAGCAGCTGAGAGACAGGAATTTGTGGCATGCAATTGGAACCCATTGACAGGGGATGGGTACCAGAAGGCCTTGTCAGCGGAATAACTGCCTGCACTGGCAACCCTGGCAGAATGCATTGAATCATTTCAGAAAGTGACATCAGGAGAGCCTGGGAGTTGATGGCCCCTTGCAAAAGGGCCAGAACTACCTGCATCAACAGGCCTTGGCCAAATGATGATGGCATCATACTGTCCACAGCAGATATGGCAGTGCTAGAGCCAAGCCCCAACCTTGGTGTCTCAATGACAGTTGGGGGACTGTTGTCAATGGCAGTGGAGTGGACATTGATGAGGACATACCTTCTGTCAACCATGCAGGGATCTTGCCAGCGAAGCAGACTTCACTTTTTCTCTGTGCCTGTGCTTATGGTCAGACAACGAGGAGGCCTGTGACGACAACTGTTTCTTGTCCCTATCCTCAGACTTTAACGGCAAATTTTTGGCTGATGGTGAGGGAGAAGCAGGAAGAAGGGAGAAGCAGATTTTGAACCTTTTTCCTTCTCCATGACTTTTAATATCTTTAATACGAGGATATTTTCTGGAGCTTTCTTACATCATCACCTTGTAGCCTGGTTGAAGCTCTGGCAAATTTCACAAATCCTCACATTGTAAGACAGGCCAAAAAGCACACACAAACTGAGTGTGTGTCCTCTTTATAAAGCTTTTCTCTGCTCTTACAAGAGCAGAATAAAGGCTCTTTTGACTTCACAGGCATACAGAGATGATGACAGAACACCAAGAAAGGAAAAGCAGCAAATGACAATGGCTAAGTTGACAGTGTTTCCTTCAGTAGGTCCAACTAGAATGATCAACAACAGGAGAAAGTACCAAGGAGTGATGGGGCTGCCCACGTTATAGACGTGTAGAAGCTGCATACCATTGTGGGCGGCCACCAGCTAGCAAAATGTTTCTGAGTGATCCTGTCACTGACGGCTTATAGTTCCAAAGGTGTGGCCTAACGGAGGAGATATATTTGAAGAAGATCTATATAGTAAATTCTACATGGTAAAGGATACATTAAGTTCACCTCTGCCGGACAACTACAGCATTTAATGTTCAAGATAGTTACTTGTCATACCAGCTCTCTCAGGGGATATTCCACCTTGGCAAGAATCAACATGGCAGGAGAAAAGACTCTATAAGCATAAACCAAAGCATTGCAGCCAAACCTTAGTCACCACCCAGAAAAAAGCCTCTTTAACCTCTAGGCTACCTAAGTGCCACTCTGACCTGGAGCTCAGTGGTGCCCTCAAAAAGGCCAACACGGAGCCAGGAACACTTCTTCTGCACCTGAGGTTCTTAGATTCAAAATACAATCTTTGGCAGACACTCTGTGGACAAAATTCTTTTTTGAACTTTATTTTTATTGTTTTCCAATATCAAAGACTATTGATACCAGGACATTAAAAGTATGAATACAAACCATGTAATCTTGCAGTAGAAAAGGTGTTCCATGTTCATATGTTATGTCATGGAAGGGAAATCCTCACTGCAAATAGTCCTTAAAAGAGTTCAACATGAGATGCAAAGCAGCAAGACACGGGACATTACATAATAAGGTAAAGAAAAAATTCCCAAGGTACCTTATAGAAACCACTACCATAGTTGTATTGTCCAAAGTAGCACAACATATTGTTAAAAAATGTTAACACGCATTTCTGAATAGCACAATTGCCTATGCATCACAGTCAATAAATGTGAACATCAGTTTAAAACATTTAGGAGACCAGTTAAACCCTCCTAGTGTCACAGAGGGTTGTGGCCCTGAGTGCCTTACCTCTCCCAAGCCAACAACCCGAGTTCAGGAATGAGCTCGGGTTGCTGGAGGTTGGCTAGGGTGGAGGGCTGGGAGAGAACTGAGTGATCACCAGGCAGCTGTTTTCTCCTGGACTGGGGTGGCGAGCCTTTCTGGGCTCTTGTCTGCCACTGAGTGGAAGCCTGATGGTAGCACAGATGAACAGAAGGCTGAAGTAAGTCAAGGTTGGTAGAAGGGGCTGCAGTTCTGGAGCACATGTGCAACTCCATGCACATGCATCTTACATGCTGCTGCAGTGCCAGGATCTGGCGCTCCATGAAGCTACACCTGAGGCACTGCAACCCACTCTACCTCTTCCTCCTCCTCCTGTCTAAGTGGACGATTCTCCATGTGAGGCTCTGGGGAGGGTAGCTCTGCCTTCGGCCCCACTCCAGGGAACTCACCGCTTGACAAAAGAGGAGAGGTGAGGGACAGTTGATGGTACCCTGGGATGAGGCTATTATCCACACACTCTAAGGAGGATAAAAAGCTTTATGAAAAAAAGATACCAGATAAGAGAACATACACTGCAATACCTAGTATAGGGTGTACTAAACAATCCACAGTGCCTTTCCACAGGCACCTAAACTGTAGTGCACTAATTTAGTAAATTATGGTTTTGCAAATTAAAATACATGAAGCCAGCCTATACATGGAGGATATACCCTTTTGTTGAAAATGGTAGGCGGATTCAAGAGAGGGTGGGATAGAGTTAAGGGGAAAATAAGAGTCAAGAGCTGCTCAGATGGAGGGGAAGGGCACAGTGGGGATGCAGCCGGGTCAGTAGCTGATGCTGAGGACCCTGCAATACGAGTAGACTCTACAGAACTAATGGCCTTATGCTGCTGGGTTCTTTGTTACAAACCAGCTCTTGGTGTAAGTGCAGACTAAATAAAATAACAGTTACCAGCCATCTCTTGGTCCCATGCTCGATTGCTATTGTGAACCCCATACCGTAGGCATAAGAACCAGCTCCAGCTATGCAGCTGCCACCATTTCAAAGAAATGTTGGAGAAAAACAATATTAAATAGCTGGTAAATTATACCTAAGTACCAAACATGATGGTCATGCCTTAAAACCCAGGAGCATGCCCAGTATATAACAGGTTATACATAACAAGTGAACGTATCTAGGCAGAACACACATCATGTGCAGAACCAATTTATGAACATTTTAAAAATAAATAACTTTTGAACGGATTAATATTTTCTCATGAAACCAACAAAAGGCACAACTGCTGGACAGTCCCTTTTTACCCTGAAAATTTCAGGCCAAAAGTCCAAACCAGCTGGCTGCTACAGGTGTCAGACAAAAACCCATTAAAACCAATGGGAAACCACTTACAAAAATTCTTTTTTTTTTCACTATCCAGAAATCAGAATCTCACATCCAACTGGAAAGAAACTGGGCACATCCAGAGATCTTTCACACAAGACCATGCATACAAAATTTCATGCAAATCTGTTGCACAGTTGCAAAATTATTAAAGAGCAAAAACTGGAGTTCAACATTAAACTGCCTACTCAACCCTAAGTGGTGCGACCATGCAACTAGTATACATGTGTGTGTGTGTGTGTGTGTGTGTGTGTGTGTGTGGTTCCATTATGCCACATTGTGCTGTCGCTGGGGGACCAAGTGTTTTTTGTGGGGGGCTTTGCCCCCCACACCCACACCCCCTGAGTTTTAGATTCCTAACTACTAAGTCAGAGTTAGTTCGGGGATGGGGCAAACACCTCACCGGCAACAGTGTCAGAAACATGGAGACTATCACAGCGAACTGCCAAAAATGTTGCTGTGATGGTCTTTGTGGTATTCCCAACGCTGCACGGTCGGTATACCTGTGTGTGTATACATACATATATATACATATATATAGGGGATACATGATGGGCACGAGTGGAATATGGAAAATATTTTCACTCCTGCAGAGTGAGCCTGGATATTCCACGATGTGCACATCATGTGTCCTATTTATACAATGGAGCCTCACTGTTGCAAAATGTACAATTTGACCGGCTTGCGCGGGGTTAGCGCAGGTTTAGCGTGGCTTTGTGTGATTGCGTGGCTTTCATTGCTTTGCATGGGTTTAGCGTGAGTTTCAGGGGTGTAATAAACGGTATTTATTTTAACTCTGCTGACATCATCAGGATTTATTTCACTGTAGTGAAAATAACATGTTTTATTTCACTGGAATATGTCTCACCCCCATTGTATAAATATATTTCTATACATATATATATATATATATATATATATACACACACACACAATATATATACACACACTGTATCTAATGTGGGAGTGTTGTGTTGCCAAACAATGGAGGGCTCTGTAAAACCTTTGCATGTCATATGCTGTTTCAGATCTTTGGCAATATTTTAGTTCATGTGGGCGATAGGAAGGAACTGATATTACAGTCTTTCAAATTTGCTGGCTGGGAAAACAGATGGGTGTGGGTAGCAAAAGTCTTTTGATCCAAAGGCTTTTATATTGGGATAATAAAATTCCTTTAATCGAAAAAAACTTGTGTGTTGGCCAAGTTGAAGTTAAGATGATGCCTGCTGTGCAGTTGGGAATGATTACAATAGGACAGAACCAGAATACATGCAACCAGTTTGTACCATTTTGGGGGAAGAGGTTGTCCTCACAGTTCAAAGGAAATGTCCATGGTGTGTTGTTAGAAAGGCACGGCCAATGATACAAGCAAGCTGGCTGGCCTGTCAGTGATATTTCTGTCTTGTTATGTTTCTCTGACTAAGTCAGCTGTGTTGGGGCATTGCACTTGTAACATCATGCATTCAAGTCTGCCATAGCTTATAAGACCCTAGTTGGGGGTAAGCTTCTACTCTACTTAGAAATTTAGTTAGCTTTTAGTAAGTTTTTTTCTGTGTGATCTCTATCTTTTCAGATGTTATTTTTCTTTCTGGTAGTATCCTGTATTCCCCATAAACTTTAGTGTGTATAATCTTGAATCATTCATAAATATTGTGAGTTTTAAATGTTATTTCCATATACTTCATACTTTCTGTGACTGTTTTTAAGATAATTGGCAAGTCTGTGATCATTTCCAAAGAGACAGGCTACTAAGCTACAGTATCTAAAGAAAAGTGTTCTCAGCAGTGACAAAAAGGGGTGCGTTATTTGCTTTTTTGGAAAAGGTTACTGTACTGTATGAGCAGTGGCTCTGTTGGGATTCAGGCCTAAAGTTACCTGAGTGAGAGTCAAGCTGAGTTGTGGCAGCAAACCAAGATGACCATCCAGGCACCCAAAGGGTTGGTTGTGAAAACTGGTAGCAGTGTAGACTGAGTTCTGGGACAGAACAAGCCTGTGACATTCGGCTATAGTTATCTGTGCTATCTGAGGTGCCAGAGTTGGTCTGATAGCCACTTGTGTAATTCATGTTTTTGTAGGTAAAAACCCTGTTGTCATGGTAGTTTGTTGTATCTCTCTGAAATGTCTTTATGTTTTGCTGCTTCTAATTCTGTTCAAATTCCACTAGTTTTTGTTTTATAGATTCTGGGGTATTGTTATATTCAGTTTGTTTCATAGATTCCGGGGTATTGTTATATTCAGTTTGTTTTATAGATTCCGGGGTATTGTTATATTCAGTTTGTTTTATAGATTCTGGGGTATTGTTATATTTAGTTTGTTTTATAAATTCCGGGGTATTGTTATATTCAGTTTGTTTTATAGATTCCAGGGTATTGTCATATTCAGTTTGTTTCATAGATTCCGGGGTACTGTTATATTCAGTTTGTTTTATAGATTCTTTATAAGGATCCCCACCCCCCTCAGCTGTTACTTATCCACCAGGGGGGCCAACACTGTAATCCTCTATGGATTGCAGACACGTCTTCACTCTTCGAAGCCCGACCATGAACTGAGAAAAATCAGGTATGTGGCTCAATGTATTTCAATAGGGTTTTGAACTCAGTGGCATGAATACCATCGGTGAACATTTGAAATTGACAAATATTTGTTGGTTAATATGGTGCAATGAATGCCAGTGTTGACATCTATAGTGACTCTTAGCCCTCTGGGCACTCTGCTATGTTCAAGATACTGGGCTAGTGTCAGACCCTTGCATTTCAGCCTGCAGTCCTTAATTTTGAGGTTTTCTGTTTTGTGCTTAGTCTTTTAAGGGATTTGTCCGTTGTACTAGCTAAATCTCTATTGCCTTTAAAGCAGCAGTGCAACAAAAAAGTTATTCCAAAAAGCAACTTTTCTGCTATGGTTATGAACAGTATTAGCAGAACTGTTGATTTGGGCTTTCTGGATGCTTCCTATGCTGTGTCTGTACATTTGCATTTTTTTTCTGGATTCTTACCCTCCTCAGGTCCTCAATTTAATTTTATGCAAAAATGAGGCAACCATCTTTTTTTCTTGAGAAATAATTATTTTAAAACTTTCATAAAATTCTTAAATGATAATGGAAACTGAAAATTTCACCACCAAAATAAACTGGAAGACATCTGGCATCGATCAGGAAGGAAAAAAAGGTGGGGTCATATTTTAGCCCATTTTCATTGCACTGCTGCTTTAATATGCCTGCTCAAGCTCTCTCTGCCAGCTTGGCTAAATGTTGAAAACAAAAATTGTGTCTCCACACTGCTCCCATTATCTGTTAGTACATCCACTGCAATGTCTACAGTTCAATCAGGATAAATAAAATAAATATCTGAGATAAACTGTATGGTTGTGTTAAACAATGTCCCAATTAAAGGGGAACAATCAGCACTGAGCCTCACATCCAAGAGTGGGGCTGGTCTCAATTTGCACTTTGTGTGCAAAAACTTTTTTTTTACAAACTTTAACTATGGTTATCCAAGGTATATGATTTTACCTCAATGCCCTTAGCTCTTGTGAACTTCTGTAGTATATTAAATGGTTGATCAACATCCAAATCCACAAATATGCTTCAAATTATAGCTGCAGGAAATCACCAGATACCTCCTTTACTTGATGGTGGCAGTAGGTTCCAGGTGTGATGAACCCAAGATCTGCAAAAGCGGGGGCACTCTCACAGCTGGCCATAAAGCACTCCCAAGCTTAAATATAACCCATATATTTTCTTTGTATTCAATATTTGTTCCTTCTCCCAATGTTTTGCCTTTGTGGTTTCTTCAGGGAAACATCTCTATAATATTGATACATACAGAGGTTACATTGGAAATGTTTAGGTGGGGGAACTCTCACATCTAGATTTCTAGGTGGTGGAACTGTCATTTCTAGGTGGTGAAACTCTCCTATAGTAGTCAATGGAGAAAGTTAACAGAAGCAGTGGAACTGTCACACAGTTTTTTAAGAGGTGGTGGAACTGAGTTCCTGTGGGCTCCTGCCCAGTTTAACCCTGCATACATAAGTATACTGATCCTATATTCTGAATCCCAATTTATTATACATTAGTCGATATACTCACGTTCATCTTAATCTGACATCATCAACATACCATTTAAATTCTCCTTAGAATATTTGTTCTTTTCTTAGTATTTTCAGGTGGCTGCCTAAATAAACTTGTATAAGCAGCTTATTTTTTTATACGTATGTTTTGTATATTTTTACACCATCAAGTAACTGTGCCTTCCATCACCAACTAGTGCATGTTAAACTACTGCAAGTATCTCTGTTTTATCAGACCAGTATGGCATCTCCAGCTTTCCTTACCTCGTCTTATCTCTGTTGTTTTTTTATCAATTATTTCAGTTACTGAAAAGGATAAAATTTCTTTAGTTTACCTATTCTTTCAGGATTTAGGATTCAAGCTGTGTGGTGAATATGTGTAAACTGGAGTATGACAAATGCTGTTGCCTACTTACTTCCTACTTCTGACGCACATGAGGAACACTAGCAGCATGGAGTCTCTGCTAGCCACTTCCATTTACACCTGCGGAGGTTCCTGCAGAAATGCTGCCACATGTTGTGATGTCAGCACACAAGCATCCATGTGGGAATACGCAGTCACCCTAGATCACTAAAAGCTGCCTACCAAACACAGATGCTGATGAGGCTCTCTAAACCGAGAATAGACTAGTCAATGGTGCATGTAGTGCTGGGGTTCCACTGTGGGTACTGAAATGCAGCTAGTGATGTGCAATTATGTATGCTTAAGTATAAAGATTCTTTCCCTTGATATGTACCCATCCTGAATACATTGCTATTCACATCTTTTGAGAGTTTCTAAAAGCTCATAGTATATATGACACGTGTGAGATCAACTCTTTGATTTCTCCACTGGCATCATAATTCTCACTTCCCTGTAAAAGTATTATTTACAGTATCTCCCTTGCACAGCCTTGGTTGAGATGAATGAAGCAATAATGCTAATGAAATGTTAAAGTAATAGGTTGTTTTGTTACTAAGGCTATATAACTGTGAGATGGGGGAGTAGAACTAGGCTATATTTAAAATGTTGTTAAATTCATAGATTCATCTATTATGCTCTTAAATTAGATCTAGGTATGTGGGGAGGGGGAAGGCCACATTCCGGGAGTCGAATACTAACAGCTTTGCTAGGCCCATTGCTTTTGTTTATTTATTTAAAAGTTTTACCAGGAAGTATACTGAGCAGACAACTGCTCGTTTCCAGATGCTTTCTGGGGTGGGGAACATAGGTGAAAGTACAGATGTATACAAAATGAGTACAAAGTAGAACATGAACAGCAATGTGCAATAAAACAACTTAATCTAAATAAGCAAAATTGGTAGAACATCAGAATTGACACATTTAGCTGCCCAGTCAACAGGCAGAGCCTGGTGACCCAGCCTACACAAGCATGCGAGTGCAAAACAACTTTCAGTAGCAAAGTGGTAAGGAACATGTACAGGAGGTGTGGAAATGGTCTTTTAGGAGAGTGCTGAAATAGCGGGAGGTAGAGGCGTGTGTTTACCAACGTGCCTGCCAGTTAGCTTCCTCATTCATACCTCATGACTTATCTAAGGTTTTACTTTAAAACTCCATTGCATTTTGCTTTTTTCTAATTAGAGTCACCCCCTCTGGACAATGGTGCAACTGCCTCTCACCCCAAAAATTTGAGTGGTGGTCCTGTGTGGCCTGCCTCTTTAAAGTGCATTGCTACAGATGGCGTAAAGTTTTGACTCCTGATGGCATTCTTATGTTCTGTAATGCAATTTTGAAATGCTCACAATGTTTTATCTATGTAAAAGGGGCCAAGTGTACACCCTGGGGGGGGGGGAATGCTACACGTCTCGATGGCTGACAGAGACCTGGGGGTGGTGGTGGATGTCAAGATGAACAACTCGGAGACTTGTAGGAGGGCAGCGGCCAAGGCCAACAGGATGCTGGGATGCATCACTAGGGGGATCACCTCCAGAAGGAGGGAAGTGATACTCCCTCTGTATAACTGCTTGGTGAGGCCGCACTTAGAGTACTGCGTGCAGTTTTGGAGGCCACACTTAAAGAGGGACATTGAACTCCTGGAGCGGGTCCACAGGAGGTCAACCAAAATGATCTGGGGCTTGAGAGACAGGACCTATGGGGAGAGGCTCGAAGAGCTAAATATGTACACATTGGAAAAGAGAAGGGACCAGGGGACATGATAGACGTCTTCAGGTACATGAAGGGGGTAAATAGGGGCGGTGTGGTCAGGGTGCGCCGAAGGAAGGGTGGGCAACTAGAGGGCATGGGTGGAAGCTGGAGGGGGGAGATTCAGGGGAGAAAGGAGGAGGTGCTACTTCACTGAAAGGGTGGTGGAGCCATGGAAAGCGCTGCCCAGGAGGCTGGTGGAGGCAGAGATGGTGGAGGGGTTCAAGAGGGAGTGGGACAGGTACAGGGGAAGGGTTCTGGAAGCAAAGTCCAGTGCAGCGAGAATATCTGGGACTGGAAAGGGAGAAGCCAGAGAGGGCGAGGGGGGCAGCAAGGTCAGCTCCCAGGGTGGGGGCTGACCAAACGAGCAGACACGAAAGACTGTTAGGTGTATTCTGCTGGCATTTTAGTATGTTAGTACAATATTTAATACATATTACCCCAGGGATGTTGCAAGCAATGTGCATTTTGATCTTAAAATCTAATTTGTACTATATGTGAGCTTTTGAATTGTGCCTTTTTAGATGTGTGATCCCATACTGAACACCTTCTACAAGGGTGCGTACCTGGTTTAAAAAGTAGCTCTCTACTATAATGAAAAACCTTAAAAGCACTAGATTTATACCAGTTATATGTTGTAACTTCAGTGTTTTCTAGTTTTTTGTCACATTTTACTTTTCTCTGTTGTTGGTCTACTAAATATTTCAGAAAATGCAGTACTTGTTTCACTGGGAATTTCAAAATGAATTTGATTCTCCACTGCTGACCTCACAATTGCTGTTTGTGACACAGATCTTTTGTCATGGTGAGTGCTATGATGTCACAAACAGCAGCACTGTGAGGTTACCTGGGGAGAGTCAAATGCTTTTTATACAGTCTTTATGGCTAGATTACTTAAGTGTGCTGTAAACCTTGGAAAGGAACTTTGAAAATGAAAAAAATATATTCTCTAGCAGGGCCGGATTTACCGCTACGCCAAGTATGCCTGTGCGTCCGGCCCAGCGTCTGTGGGGGCCCATTCTTCCTCGTTATAACTGTCTAAGTTTTTTTTTTTTTTTGTGATTGTGGATGATACCGACACTCATAGGTCACTTAGGGAGGACCCAGGTGATACTGCCATAGTAACTGCTACTATGGCACTATCACCTGGCCGACCTGTGAGCGATCGCAACATGTAACTCATTAGCATACCAGTTTTTGAAAGGGCACATGCTCGGTCCATGGTCGGAGTGGAAGCAGACTTGAACACATATGCTGTGGCGCCATTTAAAATTGTGAGCTGAGAGAGTGTGGCTGCGAGAGAGCCAGAGGAGACAGAAGAGAAGCAAACCATGTTAGAGACTTGGACACACACTTGTTGAGTTGTGCCATTTATTTGTGGGAAGCAGCAGCAGCAGACTAACAACTGCCACCTGCCTGGAGCTGGAGCTGAGCTGACCCTTGAGAGTCCAAGTTAGAGCCCAGCCTGAGGTGCTGCTACTGCCTTTTTATAGGGCCTGTGGCTGCCCTCCCAACCCAACCATGGCCTTGTGTGCTGTGCTGTTGGCCCTGTGGCCTGCCCCCACCCTGATTTAGCCGAGTGGAGTCAGACTAGTCCTGCGATGGGCGAGCGCACAGAACAGGCCTGGCAGGCTATCAGAGAAGAAGTGTGTGAGTCCTTGGGCTGTGTGGCAGCCTGAGAGAGTGCCATGGGGGTCCCGGTCTGTACTGTCTGTGTCTTCGGGCATCAGGGACGGCCTGGGTGAGCAAGCAATGCCAATGCAAGCAGGACGTCTGGCACACTTACCATCACTCATCACACCAACCCGGTCCTCCATCCTGTGTCCTGCTGAACCTGGCCATTACATTACTTATTACCCACACTCACCCATGGCGAAGAGTTGCTGACCAGAACAAGTCCAGAGAACAGAAAAATTGTCCTCCCAATAACTGTCTGAAGCAAGCAAGAAAAAGTAAGTGTTAACCTACCACGTTGCATAATTGCATTGATGATTTATTTTATTTTATTCAAAAACATTTTGGTGTAGGCCTGGTCAGAGCCTGGGATTACTAGTGGGGCTCAAACTCCATACCTGCTGCTGGTGATACATTTTTTTTGGGGGGGGGCATTTTGCTTCTGCTAGGTGAAGGTTGTTCTCGGAGTAGCCACTCTTTCTTTTAGAAGCTGATAAAGCATCTATTCAAGACTGTCCATTTAAAACAGCATGCTGGCGTCATGTCGAGTAAAATTCTTCAGTTGTTTTAATTCCAGCCAATTAGTTGGGGAATGTGAACAGATGCATAGATTGATTGCTCTGGAAGTCTGGCTTATAGAGATGTTTAGGTGCAGATGGGCCAATCTGAGAAGTAATCAGCTTCATAACCTGTTCGGCCATATAATCAAATGTTCTAGTAGTGTTTAACTGGTGTAGGTAAGGGGTCAGCGAGCCTGGGGCTCAGAAGGAGCTGTCTTCAAGCTTATTAACATTTAATTGTTGAGTTATTATCACATTCATTTAATGCATTATTTGTCAGATGCAAAACGTCTGGCATGGGATAGCAAAGGTAGTGTGGGTCGTAATGCTAACCTTTTCCCTGCTACTTTTGTGAATTGAACCCTACTGTCTATTTTTATTTCTCCTTTTAAACCTGTGCAAATTATGGGATGATAGTACATTGCCACTGGGAAAGGGTACCAGGTACATGCTCAGCAGAGCACAGGGAATAAACTTTCGAAAAAGTGCAGATTTTTTTTTAAATTGCACTGCTGCTTTCATATCTTAAAATTAGTAAAGTAAAACATTAAATGTGTTACTTGAGTTTAAGTACTGAATGTTGGATATGCTGCAGTGCCAACTTTTCAGGGTCGGGCCAGGCAGCAGGGGGCCCATGGTTACTGCTGTGCATAGGGCCCATGACAATGTAAATCTGGCCCTGTTCTCTAGTAAATAGTAACAGCGGAAACACCTTATTTATGAAAGCACATGCTGAAGTGTAGACTTGCTCTTTAAGGGATCCCATTAGTAGCCGGACAGTATGTTTGTCTGATGCTAAATGTTCTGTATGGGCAATTTTGTTCTTAATGTTCATTGACGATTTTGCTGGGATAAATGATCTGTCTTTGAATAATGTTCCATGTGCTGGGTGTGCTTGTAGTATGCCTCAGCGATTGCTAGTTTTTCTTTTAGTGTCACTCAAGCTACCTATGTATCTGGTGATGAATACTAATCTTATCAGACTGACTCTAGTTTTGCCTAACTAAATTAAAGCATTTATAAAATACTCAAAGTTTGGTGGAACTTGAAAATGTAACCATCAAATGACACTGGAAGATGCCTGGAATCTTTTATAATGAAAAGAATATTTGATTATTTGGGCAGAGATCATATGCCTACCGGGCACCACTTTGGCTCAATAACCTCGGCACTGAACATAACACCATGCAAAGATTGGGGCTTTTCAAGACCAAGCTAAGACAACACCTGCTGAAGAAAAGCTCCTGTGACTGTACTTTCTAATTACTCCACACACACTCACTTCTGACCCCGGACTTATTCACCTTTCAGGTTATTACTATCCCCTCGCTACTCCTACTTTGTCCTTCTACCCTGAATTGTCCCCATTTTTGCCCTGCAATACCTTGCACTCCCCTCTCCCACCTCCCCATAAATAGTCATCATGCCCCCCCCCCCACTCAGTGCCCCCTACTCTCCTTTCTGGATAGCTGCTTACTCTCTTTTACCTGACAATGTCATCTAGGCTGCTACTGTTACCTGAATTATCCTAGTGTTAAAACCATCTCTGTTTCCTATTTACAATGTATTTTTGTCTATGTTTACTCACCTAGCTAGATACTCCTAAACCCACAATGTATGTATACACACCCTTTACAACGTGGAACCTTTGTAAAAGAGCGGTCTCCCGCTCAAAGGTATTGTAATCCAAGATTGAATAAATAAATAAAAATAAAATAAAAAAAACATGTAGTGTCACATTTTTGCTTAATTTCATTGCACTGATGCTGTAAGTTTGCAATTAAAACACCCAACCAAACCATTAATCTCGGGTTAGTATAGAAAGACTCTGAGTTGCTGCATCCACACTTCTCCCACAGACTGGTCATAAGGGCAGACATAACATTTGTGTCATTGTATGACAGAATTTCCTGCAGAAATCCCACTCAGCTGAATATACTTCAAAGTTTATCACTCACCTTCCCTGCCTCTATGGAAGAAATATGGTCAGGTCACAGCCTCTGGGTATATAGTTGTGTATTCCATGTTAGCAATAACCCACAACTGGGTATGGGGTTATAGGCATTTAATCCACACCTCAGGTGCGTTATGAAGCACGAAGCCACAGGCAGAGTGTCCTCACAGTGCTGGAGGCATGGATTAAATGCCTATAACCCCATATCCTGGAGTGGGTTATTGTGCTTATAACATGGGTTATGTGCAAAACAAGGTAAACTCCTGCAGAAAGGGGTTTTCACCCTGTTTAAATACCAAGAAAGGTACTGTATCCTGCCACCTTGCAAAATAGTCCCTAACAAATAATGCACATATTATTGCTATTATGCACATAGAAATGTCACACATACAGTAGTGAGATGATCTTTGACATTTCATGTGCATAATACTGTGACCTACACTTTCTACCATGTTTACTGTGCCCCTCCCCACTCCACACACTTCTGCCATGGTACTCACACACTGGAATGCTGGAGAGAAATAGAGCTGGCAGGATCGTACCTCTGTATCACACAAAAACACACACACACACACACATATCTCAGTTGCCGATATGAGACATACACACACACACACACACACACACACACACACACACACACTACAGCCGGTAAACACAGACAGAGAGACAGAGAAAATGAAGGCTGTGCTGGATCTCCCGTTCCCTGTCCCTGAGTGACTCTCTCTTTCAGACTACCATCAGCATGTCTAATAAAACAGTTTCAAATGTTCATTGGGAGGGGGGCGGCAAACATTGCTGTCTCCCATTTCCACAGGCTGCCTTTAACACTGACAATCATAACCCTACCTGCTGTTCCCTTTCCCCTCCCCTACAGCAACAAGCACTCTTAGTGACAGAGGATACTGAATGAAATGTCTCGGTGACACAGAATACCACGGAAGCAGCTGTCTTGTCACCTAACTCACTCTCAGCATCTGTGTCATTGGGAATGGAGCACTGGACAACTAATGTGCTACAAGGAAAATTAGAATAGCAGGGAAGCAGTTGTCTTGTTCCCTAACTGGCTCTCGGTATGTCTGTCAGCAGTGCGGTGCGCTGCTCACTTGCTGTCTGGTATCCCATTCTGCAGAGTGTTTAAAAATATAGTTTCCAAAATACCTGAATAACATACTTTATAACATGAGTTGGAAATGCGCATGTGGGACAGACAGCTAACACCGTCATGTGGGGGGGGCTCTGGAGATGTGGGTCTCTCTCACAGCAACTGTATGACTACCCTTCTCCTTTGTCAGGCTTCCCTTTTGTCTGGCTGGCTGTCTGGCTGTCTGTCTCTCTCTCTCTCTCTCTCACTGGGGCACAGACTGCTGTTTGCCATTTCTGTGGGAGGGGCCACCATAATGGAGGAAGGAGTCTCAAGTGTACCTCAGGATGGATTACATGTTCTGCTTAAGATGCACAGTTGCTGTGACAATGTCTCATATGTGTTGCAGGCTGACGGGATAAATAAAATGGCTGCTTTACACTTTCTGATTTCTGCCGGGATTTCTCTGTGTGCCCTGGGATATTCCATCAGGGACATGTCACAGTGACTGTGTGTTTATAGGCATTTAATCCACTGTCACATGGTGCTGTTCCACCAGTTGGATTGCTGCTTCTTTCTAACCCATGTTATAAGATATACACCACTTGTCTGTGCAAACTTGAGGTGTCTAGTGGCCCACAATGTCCACAGTTACTTGCCAAAAAGGTTCATCGATTAGATATAACGGAATTAAAGCTGGCCTTGACCTTTCTAATCTCTGGTACTGCAGACAAGTACAGCAATACTGTGTCAAATCTTGAAAAACACTGAGCCAATAAAAAATGTCTGTATACTGTCTTTTTCTGTTGCTAATTGCCAGGTGGCCTGAGAAGGGAATGTCATGGGTCAGGGCTAGGAGATGCTTCCTGTATTCTTCAGGGACTACTATCTGCTGGAGCACCCCTTCATCTGGTTCTTTATTAGACACTTGCTCACTATAAAGCAGCTCTGTCTCTCAGTATATGTCCTTTTTACTTTCTCCCCGAGAGTCACTGTCAGACTGAATGCCAGTTCTCTCAGTTTCTGAAGGGATGGGTAAGCTTGCTGAGCCCTACTAAGCTCATCATGCTTCACGTTCCCTAAAGTACACCCTCTTCAGTAGAGACCTGCTGACAGCTAGGGCCTCCACTAGTGCTGGGAGAACTTGGTGAGGTTCTGACCCTTATTAAATAAGAAAAAGGTTATAGTGTGTAAGACTGAAATCCAAAGTTCATAAAAGTCCTTTATAATACTTTAATAGTTCTCAACTTCACACCATAAGTTCAGATGGCAACAGTTTCGTAGCTAAACACCACTTCTTCAGGCCAAATACATTTAGCAGTGTTGATTCTAGATTTAAACAAATATAACAATCAATTATTCTTTCCTTCTCATTGCAACTCTTATCACTTTAAATCACACCATAGTTCAATAAACTGCCATATCTCTAAATAATGTAGAATCATACTAAGTAACTAAGACCAATAATATTTTTTTATGTACAGGAATTTATTTTACTCAAATCACCAGCCTTATTATACAAATTTTAATAGGTTTACTTTATCCCAATAAATAAAACCATCATCGTCATCTTAACCCACTGCATACCTGCTGTGTGTACTTCTCAATAGGGGTATTCTCCCTTCTGCATTCAGTAAATCAATGTCCACTTAACTATATTCAAAATATACATAAAATACAAAGCCTTTATATAGAGAAAAAAAAACATTTTAGGGAAATAATAATTTACTCCATTAGTTGTGAAAGCATTATCGTGTTTTACTCATTAAAGAGGGATTAGTAGTTTCGGCCTTCTCTTGAATTACTCATCTGCCAATATCTTCTAATTCTATCCCTTTTCCTTGTATTAACTGTTTTGTATAGATAGAAATGTTATTAATATAACCTTATTGATTAATGGATTCACAATGTATTGTCAAATAATACATTTTCATAGCTCTTCTAATAGTAAGCGCCAATTCTATCAATGTTACCTTGTGATTATAACGTCACTAAGGAGCTCTTCTTGTTTTTTAAAAAGGAACGTCTCTTTCATTCCATTTCTTGCAACAGTCCAAATTGAAAAAAAAAGTGATTAATTATGTAGCCCTTGTCCTTATTTATATTTTAAAATATTAGTTTAGTACTCACAGCTCCTACAGTGTGGGCTCTGAACGAATCTTGTTAGTCTCTTACCTGGCTAGTATGCCATTCTAAGCCCGAATCCCTAGGAGAAAGGTGCAGTCTGTGCCTCTGATTCTGCAGGTTTAAAAAGACCACGTAAATGGCAGGAGGAACCACGTAACAAATGACAATACATCCATTCCCACTAGAGATGTTGCCAGGGTTGTAAAATATAAAGTGAAACACCTGACTACTCCTGTAGCCAAGTGGAACAAGCTAAGTGGGCTCACTTGGTACTGATGGGGAGTCGGTGGTTCGCCCCCCACCCACGGCTTATTGCCGAAATAGTTATTGTGTAATCTGTGTTAAAAAACTGTTACAAGACGTTAATTTTAATTTACCACGCTGAAGGATATCTTAGTTCAGATCCTACAACACATAGACTACAGATAACAGACAACATTAGGTCACATTCTACAAATCTGTTATGGTATTCTCAATTTTAAGTAGCTTCCAAAAATATTAAGTTCATAAACTGTGTTCACAAAATTTTTTACAAATGATGTAGTGAGTCCTGATACCTTTATTATTATGTGATTCTTCCCCTATCCAACTTATATATCCACAGCATTTGTTTTTTACTCTCAATTATCTGTGACCCTTCAGTCTACCAGTACTAAGTTGTGGGTTCAACTTCCACCAAAGACCACTTCCTTAAATATTATCTAACTTATATATCCAAAACATTTGTTTTCTTTTGAATCATTCATATACCATTCTTAAACATGACTTTGCTGTCATTGGTATTCAAGAAACTCCTACATAAAATGAATGGATTTCTTTAGACAGGAAACAGAATCACTGGTATATGTGTCCAGAGTAATGTTGAGTCCGTAAGAATTATTATTTCCAATACAGATTCCAATTGCATGATTCATTCATGCCTATTCTTAGATTCAAACTGTCCATCATAAAGATCCAATAAACTTCTCTTTTCAACAGAAGATCGTCCCATGTAACGTTTTGACCATGAGGTTCATTTACTTTTTCAAGACCCCAGAATCTTAATGAAGCCGGTGAATGTCCTTCACTGTTGAAATGTTTAGCCACCGATGACTTTTCATCCTTTGTCCTAATGTCACTCTTATGTTCACTTATCCGAATTCTAAGTTCTCTTGTAGTTTTTCCCACATATAGTTTATCACATGGGCATTGTAAAATATATACTACATGGTGAGAGTTACATGTTATGTGTTGTTTTACAGCATGTTTTTTGTTGGTGTATGGATGTTCAAATATCACTTTTCTCGTTGTGTTGTTACAATGACAGCACTGGCCACAAGGAAAGCTTCCTTCCTTCAGGGGTCTTAAAAGTAGCTGCTTGTCTTTTATAGGTTTTATTGTGGTTTTTACATGTTCAGTGTGGACTAATCTATCTCGAAGTGTAGTGTACTTTTTAGAAGTAATTAATGGCTTGTCTAAAAATCTCTTATTTTGTCCATCTCCTGACTGTAATATGTGCCAGTTGTTCAATAATGTGCCCCTTATTTTATGACTTAAATGACTGAAAGATGTTGAAAATACTATCCTATTGTCTATGGTTTTCTTGTCCTTCTCCCTTAATAATGTCACCCTTGACATAGATTCCACCTCTAAAGCTGATGTCTCAATGTTCATTTGTTTATAACCTCTCTGGTAAAATCTTGTTTTCATGTTTTTAGTTTCTTTTTTATATTCCTCATCTGTACTGCTATTTCTTTTAGCTCTGATCATTTGTGATTTTGGTATACTGAGCTTTAATTTGGGGTCATGGTAACTACTGAAATGTAATAAAGTGTTTCTGTCTGTAGATTTTTGATATAATTTTGTTTCTAATTTATTATTACTTTCGTAGATTAACAAATCCAAAAATGTTATTTTGTTATGTTATGTTGTTCATCAAATTCCACTGAAAAAACTAAATTTTCATTTCTGCTATTTAAGTAGGTTTTAAACCTGTCAGATTCATCTCTTGTTCCATCCCATAACAGGAGTATATAATCAATAAAGCATTTCCATATTTTGATGTTCTTGAAAAATGGATTATTAATCTCATTAATGATATGTGTTTTTTTCAAAATTCCACATATATGAATTTGCATAACAAGGGGCCATTGTACTCCCCATTGCTGTACCATGGATTTGTAGATAATATTCCTCCTCAAAACTGAAGTAATTCTTCTGTAATACTAACTCTGACAAACCTATCAGAAAATCTGTATCCGGGAGTCTATCTTCCCTATTTGTTAGTATATTCCTTAATGACATAAGACCCTCCTCGTGCGGTATACTGGTATATAGATCTTTTACATCAAGGGAAACCAACCAATGATCTTTAATGTTTATATTGCTATTGTTGATTTCAGATATAATTTCAATAGCATGACAGGTATCCTTAATATAAGTATCAATTTTCTTTACCTCTGGTTGTATATGATAATCCACATATTTAGAGAGGGGCTCCAAAATAGAATATGTCCCTGACACTATAGGTCTTCCCAGTGGTTTCTGGGGATTTCTGTGTATTTTACGTAATACATAGAATTTAGGTATTCTCGGTTTTTCATTAATAAGCATGTATTTTTCTGTTTCTGTGCATATTTCAGTAAATGACTTTATTAAATAAGAACCAGCACACGGGGGAAGGGGTTCTGATTATTTAGACACATTTTAAAAAATGTGATAAAATGGATAAAAGGGGCCATGCTCTGTAATATTTCACACAGAGGCCCAAAGGGAATAATTTAATTCATTATTTGTATGAAAAGTAACATATTAAAGCAAAGCAATATGAAGCTCCATGCCATGGCCTGGGACCTCCCTTTGATGTATACCTGCTGTGGCCAGTGAGTAGTGTGCTAGCAGACAGAAAGATGGCAAGAGAGAGACAGATTCAAGCTCATACCGGCCACCATCCAATAAGAGGCTAACATACTTTTTTATTAATGCTGCTTTTGGAGGTGGGGCTCTGTCTATTTATGGATGTCCCAGAGCAGACCAGACCAAAGAAACAAATGGCTAATGAATGATCAAATGAGCAGCAGGAAGCGCCCACCCACACTACTCATGTGATGCAACTTTCAGCAGCACTGCACCACCCGTGCCCGTGACCTATGGCATTTTAATGATTGCTTTGTCATTCCCTGGACTATGCAGCCAACAGCACTGCACCACCAGTGACTACGACCTAAGGCAACATGTATGTATTTTAATTACTGATGACTTTGCCTTCCACTGGACTACACACACAGCCAGCAGCACTGCAACGCCCATGACCATGACCCATGGCATCTTGTATTGATGATTGCTTTGCCTTCCCCTGGACTACCAACCCAGCCAGCAGCACTGCACCACCTGCAGCTTGGTCCTGTTATTTTTGCTTTGCCTTCCCTTGGACTACCCACAGCAAGTGGCACTTATGACTATCACCTATGGCAACATGTAATTTTTTATTAATTTTGCAATTTGTAGTTTTCTTTTTTTTTTTATAGTATTTTTTTTGTTTCTCTTTTGTAACAATTGCTTGCCCTCCCCTACTAGCCTGGCCTGCAGTTCACAGTAGTATTACAGGCAGCAACTCTTGACTGCACTCGATCACTTTTTTTTGTTTTGGTACATGCCAAAAAATGTATCTCTTTTGGTCACAAATTTTCCCTCACAAGTTTGACTTTTGTTTGTGGGCTTACCTGTCTGCCAAGTCTCTCCCCCTTCCCACTCACTTGGATCTCTCTCTGTCTCCCTCTTTTCCTGTCACTGCGCAGTCAGTGCTCCATTGTTTGTTTTCTTTTTTTTTTGTTGTTGTGGTTAAGGCTCTTCTGCCCAGCTGTGCCATTAAGGGCTCGCCATCCCCATCAGAGAGCAGTCTGTTCTCCACTCAGTTCTCTCTCCTCTGTGCAGCATGGTGGGCTTTCAGCTTTTTTATAGCCAACTTCCTGGTGTCACTTGACACCTCGACAAACTCCCTCGCTTATTGGATGCCGCCGGCCACCTGTGCTGAGCATGGCACGCTGACAGCATGAGGGTGGCTGGGAAGTGGGGCAGATTTGCTTACCATGGACCCAGAATCTGGCTTTTTCGGCAAAGTCTATATTAGTCCAAGTCTGTGGGTAAGCATCGGATCCAGGGGGGTCTAATTTACTGTGAAACATTCTGCCCAGCCCTTGTCTTCAGTCTATAGCTATGACTCAGAATTGCTGCTCACAGCTAGCCCCTTAGCCATGCTGCCTACTTCCTCAGTTGCTGAGGTAATGGTTGCCTGTGATTGCATTGCTCCCTCTCTTTCCTCAGTAGCCTGCCTTTTTTCTTGGCTACAAGTGGTATAGTGGATAATATTTACTGGTTAGTGATTATAAACCACTGCCAGCGAGTGCCCAACTGCTCCGTAAACCACATATGTGGTTTATGGAGCTCCATAAACCATGGGCCGAACAGTACCTCAGCGTCACCAGAAAAACTGCTGAACAAGCTGTCCTCGCACTGGATATTCAGAAGCACTACACGATTGGTCACTCAGCATGAGACAAGCTTGTTGGCAATAACAGTTACCCTTGCAAAGTGACAAAAAAGACAATTTAAACCAAAAAACACCAAAACCAGTACATATAAAAAATAAAACATGGAGAAGTGTGGTTCTCTGGGGATTTTATGCACCCCCTCAGTGTGTGATGCCCATATAAACCCCTCAGGCTTCATCCTCTGGGTTTATGGGGCATCATGCACCTTGGGGGTGCATAAAATCCCCATAAACCATACTTGTCCATGCATTAGTCTATATATACTGTATATTTGTTCTGTTATTGAAATCATTGTCAACGAACACATCTACAGGAGGTCTGGAACAAATCCCAACTCCTGTACGCCTTGCCCACTTTCTCAGCGTAGGAAGACCCTTGCCATTGGCACTGAGACCACGGGACTAGTCACTCTCTGAATCCTGGAAAACAGATCTGGCAGAATCTGTTCCTCATCAATTAAAATTCTGCTTCACTATGGAAAGAAGAGCACCTGAATCTATTAACCTCTGTGTTATTGTTACTGATAATAAAGATGGGGTATATGAGCAGTGAGCTATTAATTACTCCCCCTGGGTTATTCCCCCTCTCTCTGCACTCTGCCCCTTATTCCTAGTCTTTGGGTAATCATGTGATAAATGCCCCAGCTTGTGGCATATATAAGACCTCCACTCACCTAGCTGCTTATGTTTGGAAGCATTATTTATGACCTTGGGTTTGTGTTCAGGCTGAAGTTGGTTTACCCATTGTGATGTGATGGCACTATGTGGCTTGCTGGATGCAAACTGATCAGTTTTTTGGACTGCTTCTTTAGTAGTGCTGCGCATTTGTTCCAACAGCCACACATGCAACTCCATGGTACTGTCTAGAGAAATTGCTCTATCAGAAACATATCTTTTATTTGCTCTGTAGAAACTGCTTTTGCACCCTCCAACCATCTCTTTTAGCATGTTGCACAACTGAACATACATTTCAGGGTTACTATCCCCCATCACTTTTTAAGTCCTCCAAATCTGATTCTATACCACTCAGGAGTCAATTAAAAATGTTATAACAAAACATTTTTCACTTTAGTACAGTCCATTTAATCTGCATGGTCCATCCTGGCAAAGGCCTCTAACACCCTGCCTGTGAGCAGTGGCATAATGTGCATTACCCAAGAAGCCCTGTCCAGCTTAAACTGCCCACATAATCTTTCAAAAGTTCTCAGGAAAAGATCAAGATCAGCCCCCTCCCAGTACTGGGGAAACATTTAGAACTAATGTTGGCTTCTTGGGAGGGATATACCATGCCAGTACCTGCATTTTGTAGTGGTGCTTTCTGTCACAGAATCTCCATATCTCTCTCCTGTTCATGTCTGGATCTCATGCTGGCGCTGCCATTGTTACTCATCCTGCATTTGGATCTTGTGCTGGTACTGTCACGCTTTATTTCGCTCCTGGTTCTGGCATACTGTCTCCTCTGCCTCCAGCCTTGGTTTCTGCAGCTCAGCATTTGTCTTTGCCCATACCAGGAGGAGCTCATCCTGATCTGGCCTGGTTGCTCAGCCCACAGGTTCTAGGTTCTGGCTCACTCTCATTAACCTTCAAATACTTAAAGGACATGAATAGGCTTACTACCAGGAGCATATTTAGATTAAAGGGGGAGGGACACAAAGGGACACAGTCTAAAACTGGAGGGTAGAAGATTCAGGAGGGAAATGGGGAGACAGTACTTCATGGAAAGGGTGGTAGCGAGGTGGAACACACTCTCAGAGGAGGTGATATCATTGAAATCTGTGGGCAGTTTTAAGAGGGGTGGGACAGGTCAAAGGTAAGGTCAAAACTGGGGGGAAGCTGGGGAGGAGGGAGTCAGCAGAAGGGGCGATAAATCTGATGGACTGGCAAGAGGTGGGGGGCAGCTGCAGTAGATTAGACTGGGAGCTGCATGCTCGAGCAGACTCGATAGGCCATATGGCCTGTATCTGCTGGCATTTTTGTATGTTTATATGTACTACACTCACTAAGGACACATGGCCTGTATCTGCTGGCATTTTCGTATGTTTATATGTACTACACTCACTAAGGACACATGGCCTGTATCTGCTGGCATTTTCGTATGTTCATATGTACTACACTCACTAAGGACACATGGCCTGTATCTGCTGGCATTTTCGTATGTTTATATGTACTACACTCACTAAGGACACATGGCCTGTATCTGCTGGCATTTTCGTATGTTTATATGTACTACACTCACTAAGGACACATGGCCTGTATCTGCTGGCATTTTCGTATGTTCATATGTACTACACTCACTAAGGACACATGGCCTGTATCTGCTGGCATTTTCGTATGTTCATATGTACTACACTCACTAAGGACACATGGCCTGTATCTGCTGGCATTTTCGTATGTTTATATGTACTACACTCACTAAGGACACATGGCCTGTATCTGCTGGCATTTCGTATGTTCATATGTACTACACTCACTAAGGAAAGAATGAAACAAGCAAGGTGTAAGATACCATTTTTTGCATGTCGTGCTCTGTGACTGGACAGGAAATCTTTATTGGTAATCCATTTCTCTGTGTGCTAGGTAATCTCTTTCCTTTTTCCATGCTGCACACACTAGGCTTATTGATACAAACTGCTTGGCACTCATTTGAGAAAGATCATGCAGTCCAGCCATTCTGCCCCCAGTTTGTCACAACACATCCCAGATACCCTGGGTGATGTGATTTGGGACTGGCTCATTACCTTCAAATGAAGCATGTATAGGAGCCACACAGAAAAAAAAATTACATAAAAAAAAAAGAAAATAAACTATTTTCTAGTACAGTCTGTATAATAACCATTACATACATATTTTTTCAACTCTATTTATGCCCCCATGGCCCTCTGGCTGGGATCTCCTTCTGCCTTCTTCCAACACCACCTCTGGTCCCGAGAGTTCTCTTACCTGATCCACCAAGGCTCCACGGCCAATCACAACACACCACAGTACTGCCCCCTTGGCTTGGTTCCTGAGACGGGGTCTGCCATCATCTCCCAGCAGCAGGATCCTCCCCATGTGATCCAGCTGTCCATAGTGGAGGTGAAACCAGGGAGTGTACCTGGTGGTCAGGATAGAGAGCCCACGAGGAATGTGGGGAGCAGACAGGGCTCCATCTGCCCAACTAGCACAATTTTTCCTCTTTTCACACACTTGGACGATGCCCAGGGCATGCAGCCATGTGTGCACCGGTAATGCCCGCATCGGCCATGTCCCTGTCCTCCCTGACTGAAGCAGATCTAGTCACATCACCACCTAGCCTTCATTGGATGCCAATCAAGCAGCAGAGCCAATGTGCCTCCATGACGGAAAAGAGTTCCACATGTAGTGCATCCTGGGATCACAGAACGGTGCAGGCTAGGGTAGCTATACCCAACACAGCAGCAAAAAGGTATGTAAGCCTGCACTCAGGGAGTTTGTAGCAAATTAATAAAGACCTGACATGTATGATAGCAGGAAAACAAACTGTTTTATTTGAAGGAGCAACAAACACAGAAAACAAAAAAGACAACAGATGCTCCGACCCCCTTCCCCTGGGCAGCCCCTCGATGACACAGACTTGTTCCCGGGCTCAGATTATCATCAGTATGTGCTGCCATTGTGCATATAATTCAGCTTACATACATCCTTTACACCTTCTTAGTTGTACTCTTCTATTACCCCATGTTAATTACTGTGCTGGGAGCTGAGGTGGTTAGGTTGAATTCTTGCAGCTGAATCAAATTCATAGGGTCCAATTCAATGTCAAACTGAAGCTGCCAACAGCTTACATCTCTTACCCTTAGTGGTGAGTGGACAGACCACAGATTACATGGAACTGACAAGCCACTGGGTCAATTTCCCCATTTCCTTCTCTTTCTCCTTTACTGGGTTAAGCAGTAGCAGCAGCAGTAGACCCAAGTCACCAGGGCTCTCCAATCTCCACTAGATAGCTTCTTTACATTCAGTGGATTGATAATGGCCACTGTGCAGAAAAGTGGCCAGACTGCATTCAGCAGAAGTTTGATGAGTGGTTCACAGTGACGCCACACTCATTCACCAAAGGATTTATAGTATCAGATAATGTTCAGAACTTTGCAAAGGTCATTCAAGATGGTGACTATATGCATCTTGCATACTTTGCTTACTGTATAAATCTGGTAGTTCATAATAATAATAATAATATGCTTTATTTGTTGAGTGCAATTCAAAAATCAAAGCACTGTACATAGGTAAAATATCATATAAAACAGAATGACACAGTCTAAAATTATTTACAATACAAATTTAAATAAATCAGATAAAAATACTGTATCACTAAATACTGGAACTTCCGGTGATGTCATGATTAGAGCAGCAGCTTAGGTCGCGAGGCTCCCCCTGAGACCAATTAAAAAACCTCAATATTAACAGCCAACCACAGGTTAAAATGACCATAAATATACCCAAGAGGTTCTAAAATGCCTAGAAAGAGAGGAGATGCTAAGCAAGGGTCTCCAAAACACGCGGATGGGGAGAGATCTCAGGATGAGGATTCGGAAAGCGGTGACTCGCGGGCTTCATTGGCCTCCCGCCACAGCATCTCGCAGATCAACCAAGTACCACACTCGATTCTGCAATGACAGATGACACAGATGTTAACAGAGATACGAGGTTTCAGGAAGGAGATGAAGTCGACTGCTACTGCCCTCCAAACCGACCTCAGTAAGCTAGAAAAAAAGACAGGACGACTGTGAGGAACAACTGACTGCGACGGATAAGAGGGTGGAGGAGACTGAAAGAGCCATTGTCCAGCTACACATGCAACTAAGGGGCCTTCAAGACCACGCAGAAGATGCAGAGAGCAGGAGTCATCGGAATAATATCCGATTCTTGGGGCTCCTGGAAGGAATGGAGGGCACAGACATTATTTCCTTTATACAAAAGCTGTTAAGGGAATCTCTTAAACTATGGAAACTATCACGTTGGAGATGGAGCGGGTACATCGTACCCTAGGTCCCAGGCCTGCAGCAGGCACACGCCCCCATACTATCCTCCTAAAGTTCCTGAGACACCAAGAAAAGGAAATGGTCCTTCACACAGCGTGGAGACAGGGCTCGGTCTACTACAAAACTCACAGGCTGTATTTGGAAAATGACTTTGGCCCTAGTGATGATCATGAAGGCTACATTCCATATTGAAAGCTTAGGAAGGTATGACATCGTTCGGACACTCTACCCCTTGAAAATGGTGATCCAGTTCAACGAAGGACCTTCACATTTGAAAGCGCGGCTGCAGCGATCGCCGAACTCAGGACCAGGAAGATGAAGATCCCTTAACAACGACCGAACACTGAAGTGCCCATTGCAACTAAGCTGGCCCAAAAAGCCTGGACTGTTAGACAACAGGATTCCAGATGGCGTCAAGGAGTGGAGGCCATACAAACCATAATAAGCACCCTGAAGTCCAGGACCCAAAACTCACGGGAGGCGGATATGACCCTGCAGGATCCTAAGACATAAACTGCCGCAAGAATAGAATGTGGACTTTGGTTTGATTGTGGGGGCCCATTTGAAGTAGCGCTGGAAAAACCTAAATGGGTCCAGTAAAAGTTAAAATAAATGTAACTAATCTTGGGGGAGTAAAGGAGGTTTGGAGGGCGGGGAGGGGTAGGATGTGAAGGGGCTGATCAGTTTACCAAAAAACAGCAACAGCTTTTCTAGTCGGATAGATATAATAGCAATGATATTATATAATAGGTGTGCAAATGGAGACTCTTAGATATTCACTAGAGCCCAGGGTAGAGAGAACAGCTGAGTGGCTGCCCGGGAACAGCGTGATGGCACAAATCGCCGGAGAGGCCCTGGCCTGGCTGGGGCCTGCCTGGCCTGTCTGGTGGGTCAGTGGCTAGGCGGGGTCTCCGGGCCTCTTTCTAACCAAAACAGAGCATGGCAGTGCAGAGGCGAATGCTGTACCAGGCTGGCTACATTTGTTGCATAAACAAGAGACAATCAGGAGGGTAACGGGATCAGGAGGGAGGAGGAGGATGGGGGCAGGGGTGTCTTGGGAGAGGGTGAGCAGGGAAATGATTGCCGAGAAAGCCACCCCGAAGGGATTCAGACCCAGGGATCTGGAGGATGGCACTTGCTCCGCTGATTCCTTGTGTGCTGGGGACTCAAGATAAGAGATATAGATAGCGGAAATGAGAATACCCAATGCACAGTATATTCAAGCTGGCCGCGTAATAGGAGCACCGCTGCTGAGGCCTGGATTGCTTGGTGGAGTGATCCTGAGAGGTGGCTGCCTACCACCTCAGCTCATTGCCTGGGTAGGCCGGGTGTGGGGGAGTGACTGAGGGATTCACCTTTCGCTGGTCTGGATGAGCGATAGTGGTTTGCTCTCCTCCTGCAGGAGGGATGTGGAGGCCTAAGAGCATAGAGGCCTTGGAGGGGGTGGCAGGCAAGTGATGATCAGGGGGGTGGGGGAGAGGGAGGATGCCCTCTCCAAGGACCAGCTGAAAGGGATGTTGTCCGGGCCTTGAAACATTGACAGATGGGAGCACCTGGCCCCCCTTGTTGACCCTGGACTAGATGGGGGGGAGGGAGGGCCCAAGCTGAACAGGTTGCCTCTCCTTTCTGCCCTTCGCCTTCTCTCTTTACATCCTCCATGTCCTTCCATAGAGCATACAAGCATTGGGAGACCTGATGATTTGGGACTTGCGTGGGACCTGGGTCTTCGACGACAAAGGGACCCCTCCTGACGGAGGGACCGAGGAGTGACAGGGAAACAGGGGCACGCCCATGCCTGCAAAACCCATTACTGAGGGGTTTGAGGTGGATAATCAGGGATAGGGAGGAGGGAGGTACGCTAACGGGATTGAGACAAGTGGTGCTTATGGGGAAGAGGGAGGGAGGAAGGACTCACGGGAAAGGGGTGAAATATAACAAGATGCCCCAGAAGAAAAGCGGCAGACAGACCAAAACAAGTAGATCGGTGACATGACTAGGACAAGGGGGGTGGACCGGGAGATATCCCCAAATGAAGACTGGCCATTGCAACTGTCATACCTCAGCTGGGCCACCTGGGACAGGATCAGGGTGGCTCCATCCCACGGCCCCGGGCAAATAGAGCTTCTGGAGCATACCGGTGAAAGAGGCACCTGAGCATCCAGATGTTAACGGCTGGCAGATACTCAGATGGCCATTGCAAAGGTAGCTACAAGGTGGCCTGAATGATACAACATAGGTAACCCTTGGTGCCAGTGATGATGGACTGTGTCTTGGGACTCCCGTTTTGATGCCAGGCCATCTGCCCACAGAGTGATGCTGGGGGGGGAAGCAGGGGAGCGCACTTGTTTAACTGTGTGCTCCTCGCCTCCCCTGTCCTCAGTCCATGGTGGGTTGTGGGTGGGACAGACGTGGCCGGACCTTGGTAGGGGACTCTCCCATCTGTGCTAAGGAAGGTCAAACCCTCCATTACATCACTCGAATTCCTCTCAAATCATTGGAGATCTCAGAGGAACCTGAGGCTCTGCTGTATACACCACCTACCTCAATTACCTTTTCCCTATAGGTACCATCGATACCTAATGCCCCAAGTAAAGAAGGGCCACAACGGTAGGATTTTATTCCTACCCCTAGATCGGGGCTTTGGCCGGATCAGTGGAAGTGCCAGTTGTTCAGTTTATGTTTACGTGACCATGTTGGCCACATGGTGGTGTTTGACACCTATGTTGTTTGTTAACCTATGTGTGTTGTTCTGTTGGTATTGTAATGTATGTCAAAAGGTAATCAGGCTCACTGTATATCAAGTACGGTCACAAACTTTACACGGGTTCAAAGAGATGTCTTGCAGGGGGGCCGGGGAGCCAGGTAACAAGCATCACAACCACCTGCTGAGATGCATGCATCTAGATTGAAGTTATTGTCCCTAAACATCAATGGCCTCGCCTCTCCTATTAAAAGATCCAAGGTCCTAGCATACATCAGAAGATCCAAATTGGGCATTGTTTTCCTCCAAGAAACCCACATGAACTCCGCCGAACATGCTAAGCTAGCTAAGCTTAGCAGAGGGCAAGCCTACCACTCCTCCTGTAAGGATGGCAGATGAAGAGGAGTTGCTATTATTATACCCTTATAGACTCCATTTCAAATGGACTCAACATGGTCCGATCCAGAGGGCAGGCTGACCATTGTCCAAGGAAAGCTTAATGATGAAAAGGTAACTCTTGTTAACGTATACCTCCCACCGGGCATCACTGTCCCACAGCTGAGGCCATTACTAGACAAGTTAGTTCAGAAGACCAGGGGTTTTCTTTTAATGGCGGGTGATTTTAATCTAACCGTGGATCCCCAGATTGACTCCTCCAGTAGGAGACCCCAGAAACAAACAACCACCCAGAAATTCTTCAATAAATTTGTATCGGAGGTGGGCTGGTATGACGTATGGCGGAAACTACACCCGCAAATAAGAAACTACTCTTATTATTCCCCGGTGCATGATACCTGTTCCCGCATAGATTATGCATATACCCAAATAGAAAATCTGGCCACCATACATGATGCCCAACTTGGAGACATCTCTATCTCAGATCACGCCCCCCTGTTTACCCATTGGGACTTAGGCATACAGACCAGAAATAAGCAGTGGAGGTTAAACCCATACCATTTGCGATCAAAAAAGTTTTGCGAGTTCCTCTCGGAGAAAGTCATTGAAATTCTAACGGATAACCCTTCTTCAGACTCAACTCCATCAGTGCACTGGGACACGATCAAAGCAGTCCTCATAGGACATGTAATTAAATACACGGTGGAATTGGGGAGGCAGTGCAAGGAGTACAGGGCCAAGTTAGAAGACACACTCCATTTTTTAGAAATGGCACATCAACAGGATGACGAGTCAATCCTTCCCCAGCTACAACAAACTAAACAGGAGCTGGATAAACTGACCCAACAACAGACTGAAATTGCTCTCACCTTCTTGAGGCAATGATTTTACTAGCCACACGTCTGCTTGCGTACCAAGTACGCAGACAGAAGAAGGGTGCAACGATCGGAACCATAAGACACCCTTCAGGTGGCCAGCCGCTCTCCAAAACACATGACATCGCGGAGGCCTTCACTACATTCTATAGAGCCCTCTACACTCCCGAAACTATACCACCCCCGGCTCAATTGGTGGACTATCTAAGCACTGTTACCCTTCCAACACTCACAGAGGCACACAGGGATTCCCTAGTTGAACCCATCATGGAGCTGGAGGTGATGCAGGTAATAGCCAATGCTAAATCCCTGAAAGCCCCGGGGCCAGATGGATATGGCACGGAGTTTTACAAGGTCACTAGAGCACAGGTCACTCCTGCACTCCTTCGAGTCTTTAACTCAGTGCTGGAGGGGGAGTCCCCACCCCAGTCTGGGTCCTACGCAACCATTTCGTTGATTCCTAAACCCGGTAAAAAAAAACAAAATTGTGCCTCATATAGACCCATATCAGTACTAAACCAAGACTATAAATTGTTTATGAGTATACTGGCGCACCGCCTGGATCAGGTTCTCCCCTTATTAATACACAAAGACCAAACAAAGACCAAACAGGGTTTGTGAGGTCACGCACCACCACCGATAACATCAAGTGCTCTCTCCATGTGGTGAACCAGATAAAAAAGACCAGAGATCCGACAGTGCTAATAAGTCTGGATGCAGAAAAGGCCTTCGACAGAGTGGCCTGGCCCTTTTTGTACTTAACATTAAACAAATTTGGATTCCCACCTGCCTTCATTCAAATCCTGCAAAATATATACTCCGCTCCCCAGGCATGTGTGAAGGTGAACGGGCATCACTCTAGTTATTTCCAACTTCAAAGGGGAACCTGAAAAGGATGCCCTTTATCGCCAATGCTGTTTGCCACAGTTATCGAATCCTTAGCGCAACAAATCCGAGAATCCCAACAGGTCAAGGGGGATAAAGATAGGAGATATGGAACATCGAATAGCCTTATATGTGGACGACATTCTTCTGTACCTCCAGAATCCAGACCGATCGATCCCTGCAGTGAGACAAGGACACTTATAGCTCGGTGTCAGGATACAAGCTTAATATAAAACGGAAATCCTCACTTTCCAATATGCTCCTACACAGAGCACCCGAGACACGCTTCCAGGCATATGGAACCTGATGAAGCTAAAGTACCTGGGAATACACATACCCCGAGATGCGACAAGATACTATAAGCATAACTATGTACCCTTTATTACACAACTAAAAAAGACCTACAAGCATGGACAGCCCTGCCCCTTAGCCTCATGAAGAGAATAGACTTAATCAGAATGATAACCCTTCCGAGGGCTTTATACTTATTTCAAAACATCCCTTTATACATACCACTAAAAACCTTCCAAGAAATAAACCACCTAATCGTGAAATTTATATGGGACAATCAGAAACCCTGGGTCTGCCTAAAGATACTCTCCCTTGCACGTCAAGACAGTGGCTTAGCACTCCCCGACCTAAAACTTTACCAACAGGCGATAACCCTTGTTCACATGATGGCCCGACAAAATAAAACCTCCAACCCACACTGGCTAGAAATAGAAAAGTCACTATTAAATGACCAGGCCTTTCTACGGGCCATGTATCACCAGGAACAGGGGGAAAGAACCCACCAGATCACCAACCCTTGGTTAGTGAACCAGTTTAAGAATTTGTTCACACTTGAAAAATCCCACCAACTGCTATCATATCAAGTGCTTCTCTGTCCAATCTCAATCTTAACTGACTTCACGCCGAACAATATGGACAATAGTTTCCTGAAATGGGAAAAGCATGGGTTAAAGTATTTACTACAAATAGTGACACAGGGATGTATTTGGACTTATGCAGAAATCCAAACAAAATTCCACCTACCACATAAGGACTTCTTCTGCTATTTACAACTGCGACACTATGTGGAAAATCTCCCACGATCCTTGTGGAACCCAGAAGGTTATCCGGCACTAATTCAATGTTAAATCCAACTAAACAATACGAGGAAGCAAGACCATTTGATATCACTATACTACCAAACCCTTAACTCACAAAGGGAAGCCCTCGCTAAGGACATTTGTACGCAATAGTAAAAGGGAGACGGGGTATCAACTTTCTTCGGGGGATTGGAGGCAGGCGTGCAGTCACTCAGCCTGGGTCACTAGCTCACACCAATGGAGAGAATATGCCTGGAAGGTTTTAGTCCACTACTTTAGATCCCCGGTGGTCACAAGTCACTATTCCCCAAATAAAATAGCTGAATGCTAGAGAATGTGTGGCGAACCACAGGTGAACTTGACTCACATTATGTGGGCCTGTCCGGCACTCAACACCTTCCTAATGCAACTGGAGGCCCAGTTACAGGAATTCATATACCCGAAACTCCAACTGTCGCTAGAGATGTATTTATTCCTTATCTTCCCTAGGCCACATAGAGGCCCTAACACTAGATACCTGCTCTCTCTGCTTCTAACTGCGGCAAAAAAAGCAATAACTAGACAATGGTTAACAACCAGAATCCCATCATTACATGACTGGCGGGATATCACAAAACAGATTTATAACATGGAAAAAATAACACATAGTCTAAATGAACGGGAGGAGACATTCACCACCAGATGGACACGCTGGCAGATATATTACATGCTAAAAGACCCTGCTTTTGTTCCCTAAGGAACTACAACTTAGGTGCTTACCGGGGGTCACAAGCTGAGATAGCAGAGACTTTGACTCCGAAGACCCAAACTTGGCTCCCCTGCTCCCTTGTGAGGTAGAGGCCCACGTACTGTATAATTCAGCCCGGCTGAATAGGCTCAGTCAGGGCGGGACCTGTGAGGATTCTGCGAACTTGATATAGGAGACGTATACAAATGTATTGACTATTAGGGGCAGATTGTAACCCGGAATGGGAGTTATTGTAAATGCTGGAACTATGGCTTGCACTTGACCCCTTTACCCCCTCTAGGGAACTCATCCCCTGAATAAGGGATGGGTGTCCTTGCCTTTAAATGTTTTACTAAATGAAAGATGGGACATTGGACCTTTGAATGCAGGGACACCCTATTGGGGTGCTGTCAGTAGCAGGACCAATCTGGGAAACACCCATAGTTTCTCAAGCCTTAAATGTTACATTTAAATATTAACCACCCGGAGTTGGGGCCGGGGGCCTGGAACCAGTCCCCCAGATATGGAACTGCAAAGCTGAGTAGTGTTACCAGTTAGTACGAATTTCATATTGGTTTTGTAGACTGACTGTACAATGTGAAAAGCAACGAATGTTTTTAAATATGTGAACATTGATGACTTATATGTATATAAGTTAAAAACTTAATAAAAAGAATAAAAAAAAATCACTAAATACTAAAAGCTTGCTGAAACAAGTAGGGTTTTAGGCCTGCTTTAAAGCTGTCCACAGTCCCGCACTCTCGAATCTGATGAGGTAGAGAGTTCCACAGGGAAGGGGCACCAAACATAAAAGCCTGGGCCCCAGATGTTTTCAGCTCGACCCTGGGAACCTCTAACAACCCCCCATCAATTGAGCAGAAAGGACAGCCGGGGCTGTAGGGAGTCACGAACTCTTGCAGATAGCTTGGACCCAGTTCGTGCAGGGCTTTATAGGTCAGACGTCCGACTTTGAAGGTGATACGCCACTGTATAGGCAGCCAGTGCAGTTTGTGCAGCTCGGAAATAATATGACTCGAACGAAAAGTCCCAGTCAACAACCATGCCACAGCGTTCTGCACCAGCTGCAAGTGATGGATATGAACCCCCAGAAGCCCCAGCTAAAGGGAGCTGCAGTAGTCTAGGCATAAAGTCACAAAGACGTGGATCAATGTAGGCAGGTCACCGGACAAAACAAGGTGCCTAATCCTGGCGATGTTCCTAAGGTAGTAAAAGGAAGACTTGACGACTGCCGACACCTGCGAACACAGTGTCAGCCCATCGTCAAGAACCACCCCCAGAACACAAACCTGTTCAGAAGAAGACAGCTGGGCACCCTCAAGCCAAAGGCCAGAGGGTAACCCTACTACCGACCTCTCCATCTGGTGACCTTGATCCACCACCAATACCTCAGTCTTCTCGGAATTCAATTTCAGCCAGCTGGATTTCAACCAGACATGGATTTCTGCTAGACAGCTGTTAAATGCCGAGACCGTACCACTCTGTTCGGGCGCAAAAGACAGGTAGAGCTGTGTATCATCAGCATAGCAGCGAAACCTCAGCCCATATCATCTTACAATGTCTCCAAGGGGCAACATGTACACTGTGAACAATATAGGGGACAGCACCAAGCCCTGAGGGACCCTGCACAGCAGAGAGAATGGATCAGAGGAAAAAAAAACCTGACACCACCCTCTGAAATCTGCTGGCGAGGAAAGATTGAAACTATCTGAGGACTGGACCAGCCAGGCCACAGATAACTCTCAGGTGCTCAAGCAACACCCCATGGTCCACAGTGTCAAATGCTGAGGAAAGATCAAGAAGCACCAAGATGGAGCAGCACTTCTGATCTCTCGCCATCAGAAGATCAGTGAGCACCCGAACCAGAGTGGTCTCGGTACTATGTCTTTTCTGGAAACCAAACTGGAGAGGATCGTAGACATCATGGATGGCAAGATGGTTCTCCAGTTGCAGCGTAACTACTTTCTCAATCACCTTCCCAACAAAGGGAAGGTTTGAGATATGTCTGTAGTTAGCAAAGCAGTTAGGGTCCAAAGCAGCTTTCTTAAGGAGCGGTGTCACCACCACCTCCTTCAGGGAGCTGGGGAACTACTTGACTCTAAGGAGCACCACACAATCTTCGCGAGAACCAGGCCGATGGACTCAATACACCCCAATAACAGGCGTTTTGGGCCCAGATCCAAACTACAACACATTGGCCGCAAATTCTGGACAATCTGCACAATGTCCACGCTCTCTGGATGGTTGAAAGATATCCAAGAAAACCGAGGAGGAGTGATCATGCACCGACCACCGTCAACCCCCATAGAGAGTGCTGGATGGATCTCGGCCCTGATGTTGGCCACCTTAGCCACAAAGAATTGAGCAAACTCATCACACTAAACTTGTGAAAATGCACCTCGAACCTGTAGACAGGTTGGGGTTGGACAACCTGTCCACAGTTTGAAAGAGCTGAGCCAGTCGATTCTGAGCAGCAGCAATCTCACCAGACAGGAACTCTGCCTTCTTACAAGTGATTGCTGATTGATAGCTTTGATAATGATTAAGGCTGTAATTAATTCACGGTCCGCACGGAATTCACGAATACCATGAAAATCAGCAGGTTCCGTGAATTTGGGCAAAAATGGTATCAATGTATTTCTGTCATTTCTGATTACCCCAACATTTAATCATCTCCTAAACACTTAAATTGACAGCTTTCAAATCATTCAGTCATTTCTTAATTGCTAACTCTATGTATAACATCCTGAAATCACGCATTGCTTAAGCACTTAATAGCATAGTTGTTTAATTGTGTGACTGATTTCTTGATCTACGGCTGTTTTAAATTGCAAGTTAGTAGCCCAGTTTTCCAGTATGCCGCACAATGTCTCTGTCTCAAAAGCCTACCTCTGCGTCTAAACTCGGTAAAGTCTATGCCAAACATTGGTGCTCCCAGTATGATAGAGGCACCTTTCACATTTCGGGAGATATTTTATTTTGTTCAACCTGCAATATACCCGTAGACCATAAACAAAAAGCCTCTTGCGATCGCCATCTCGAAGCCTCTTCTCATGTTGCCAAGAAAAGGAAACTCGATGTAAGCAAAAGCGCTGTAGCTGAGAAGCAGGTAACTGTACGAGAGCTGTTTCATACCAAAGCGGAACATCAGGAAAGCCAGAAAATTGCACTTTTTAATCTAGTAGAAGCTTTCACTTCTGATAATATTCCTTTGAATGCTCTAGATAACCACAGCCTACACTGTTACCTTGAAACCGATTTAAAATCAGTTGGGTTGATGCCTACATTGCAGTGGCTGCATTCAGAATATTTGCCCAAAGTGTATTCATTTCATGTGGCTGAGGTAAAAAAAAAGTGTTCGAGGCAGAAACAATTTCAATTATATGCAACGAGACAACTGATGCACAGGATCGCTATATACTGAACATTGTGGCTATACCTGCAATTAGTGCACTACGCTTGCAAACAAGTAATCCCTCTGATACCAAATTAGAACCTATACTACTAGACTGTACTGTGCTTGAAGCTACACATTTTAAAACAGTTTCTCAAGCTGTCCTGAATTGTTTGCAAAAATATGAAGTCCCATACACCAAAGTTGCAGCATACTGTACATCACAGACAACGCTATGTACATGAATAAGTGTTGGGTACAGAGTCTAAAGCATGTACTTTTAAATGGGGTCCACATTACATGTTCTGCCCATCTATTAAATCTTCTGGGAGACATTTGGCATAAAACTTTTATTGATGTCAACAATTTTGTTGTGGCTGTAAAAAAAGCATTCACAGCATGCCCTGCTCGAAAGGCTCGTTTTAAACAGTACCTAGCCAGCAAACACCTGTCAGTTGCCTTACCACCAATGCCTGTTATCACTAGGTGGAACACCTGGTTCAAGGCAGTTTTCTATCATGCTGAACACCTCCCTGAGTATACTGAATTTTTTAAAGACGAAAGCAGAGCTTGTGAGGATGTAGTGGCAATGTCAGCTGATGGAATTGTGACCACAGGTATCCAAGAAATTGCTGAGAATGCTCCTCCTTTAGTTCATATGCTGGAAAAGTATGAGGGTGAAGATGTGAGAGCACACTTGGTATACGACGAACTGCTTGATTTTGCTACCTTCCTTCAGGTGAAGTCAGAAACTGCCATTAACTCGCAAACTAAAAAAATGTTTATCTGACTGTTCACACAAAATAACGGACTACATGACTGAACGTGGCAGATTTCATCAGTTGGCTGCCAGATTTTTTGCTGCAGTTAGAATTTTTAATCCATTGAGGGCATGAAACCTTGCAATAACAGAAGAGGCTATTTTGTGAGAGTATTCCTCTATCTGATGAAAATATAAAGGCAAGATCAGAGCTAAGATCATACATTCAAGAGATACAAGGTAGCACTTTCATATATTGTAACATCGATATTGTGGGGTTCAGGAGGGACTGTAAGGAAAGATTCCCAAACTTGTTAAGCATTGCCCTTAGCTGTTTGAGTGTACCAGTCCATAGTGCCAGTGTTGAGAGATCATTTTCTCGTTACGGTTCTATGCTGACTGATATTCAACGAAGTATAAAGCCAGAAAACCTAAAGATGTATTCAATGCTGCAGCAAAATAATTAGGGTATTTTTATTTGCACAAATGCACTTTTGTACATGATGTAACCAATTTTAACTGCTGTTAACGGATTTTATCAGTAAAAGCATAATTTAAAATTAAGCGCTGTATCCATTATAATATTTAGATTTTCCGTGCAGACGCCGTGAAATCGTTCCTTTTTTACCATGAATATAATACAGCCTTAATAATGATCCAACAATCTAAGATGGTCAGCTTCAAGGGCAGATTTCCACCAGCGACGCTCTAACCTTCGTCCAACTTGTCTCAACTCCCTCAAGGTCCCATCAAACCAAGGGGACCGAGGGCGGAGAGAGAGAGAGAGAGAGGGGGAAAACATGGACTGGGGCTATAGAATCCAGAGCTTCAGTAATAGCCTTATTATAGGCCTAAACTAGACTCTCTGGATCCTCACCTGCCGCAAAGAATCGCAATAAGTCTAACACCGCCAGTAGGCCTTGCGGGGTCACATCCCTCAAAGGGCGGTATCCGACCAACTCCACAGGGGCAAGACTATAAGGGGGGCCTGGAGATTGAACTTTACTGTGTGGTGATTGGACCATACAACTGGTTCCACCACCAAGTCGGAGGTCTCCATCCCCAGGAGGAAAACCAGATCAAGTGAGTGACCGTGACTGTGTAAGTAAAAGTAAGTAAAAACTTTATTTTTATACAGGAAAACAAATATTTAGGCCAGTTACACTAGTTTACAAGATTGTCCTGTAGATTGAGTATCAGAGGCAACTAAGTGTGTGAACCCCAACTAATTCATAAGTTGGAGGATGTCTTGTCCAAACTGCGACAGTTCATCGTCGACCCAGGCATTGAAGTCACCCAGGACCATCAACCTGAGTGACTCAAATGCCATTTCGATGATGAAGTCTGCTACTTCCTGCAGGAACAATTTCTCACCTCTGGATGGATTTTAGATGAGAATGATCCTGCAGCTCACACCTGCTACTATGGTAAACTCAAATGATCTGACCTCCTCAACTGACACATCAGTAAGGCCCAATTCCGATTTAAAACAAATGGCTACACCCCTTCCCCTGCGGTCCGATCTTGAACAGTGTATCATCGAGAACCCTCTAAAATGTGGCCGGCATTGTCATCAAGCCAGGTCTCAATGATGCAAGCCAGGTCTGCTATCCCAACAAGATCAGCAAAAAATGCCGTCTTGTTCCTAATAGACCTAGAATTGCAAAACACCACTCTAGTCGGACGGGATTCTGGGGCCGGACGAGCTATCGGCCCAGAAATACTGGAGCCCTTGGGTATGGAAACTAGGTATGGAGAACCACATTCTAGAGACCAATTTGTCCCAGGGCATCTCCTGGTCTGTACAACCCTGATATGGCCGCCCCGTTCCCCCCTTCAGAAGGTCGGGACCCCCAACCCATCTCTGCCTCCTGCTGACAATTCCCAATGCCCTGCAGTGGCTATAAACCGCTGCAGGTAGGGGAGGACAATAAAAGGGACGGAGGTCCCGGAGTTCAGAGGGGGAGTAGTGTCTGACCAGGAGAGCAGCAGGCCAGCACATCTTCAACCCCAAATTTGCCCTGAACCAACAAATGCAACACACCCACACTCCTCCCAACCCCTAAGAGGTATATACTTACAGACAACAAAATAACCTAAGCTACAGTACAACCCTCACAAAACACCCTTATAAATACCCCCCACTCCGAGAAGGAATACAGTGCAATGAAAGATATATACAAAAAAAAATAAATTAGTTCAAACTAAAAACCAAACAAAAAACAAAAACAGAATTTGGGTTCTAATAAACCAGAGTACTCTTACAACTCTGGTTAGACTGACTAAATTAGATCAGCCCCTACTACCTCTCACGTAGTAGGGGAAAATCCAACAGAAAAGGAAAACAAATTTAAACTAATAAGCAAAATAGCTAAAACTAAATTTAAAATAACTACAATACTAAATCATAAAGCTTCCAGTCAAATTAGATCCCATCTCTCGAGGATAAGGAGGTATGAAAAATTAACCAAGGTGATCCACAGTATTTTAAAAGTCACAATGCTCTTCACGAAGAAAGGCAAATGATACGTTCACCCTCCGTTGAAAAAAGAAAGGCGAGCTGCAGTCAAAGAGGAACATAACCAAATTAATCCACCAGGTTCCACAGAGAATGAGCCTCAGCAGCCGAGGAACAGCAGGCCTTAGTCCGGGCAACGATCCTGAAGTGTCCAAGGCACAGCTCAGAAAGTCAACAACACAGCAGTGGGCTGGGATGGATTCATAGATGGGAAAGACACCACTGTGCAGTCTCAGACTTGCATAGGTGCGGCCAAAAAAGTCTGTGGTCATGTTAGCCATTTTTTGTGGCATGGAACTTGTTATGCAACACGCAAGTATTTTGTGTGCAACACTTACCCTTTTCATAATAGGAAGCTTCATCCATGTTTGGTAGCATCTGAATGGACATAATGCTTGGAACCAGTAGCCTTCACATATTGTGGACCTGTGCATTCTTGTCTTCAGAATGTTGTAAACTAACATAGACCATCACTTTATATTACAAACATCTAATTTTCCATCACAAATCATGTTTTCTTCCCTAGCTGTTGGTCATCTTTTCATCTTTCATTCTTTCAACGAGTCGACGTATTACTGTGAATTGGTATTTTTTCTTCAGACATTTCCCCTTCACCCTCCTAGCTGTCACTTCCGCTACTGGTAATGGTTAATTTCTCATTTTATTTGGAAAGGGCATAAACCCAGACTTCAAACTTCTTTATTGCATCTTTCTCCTGCTTGAGGAGGGATAAACCTCCCTAATCTTCGTTGGTATGCCACGACTTGCCAGTTGTGAATACTCTGTTTTTGGACCTCATAGTCTTACCAGGCCCACTGGAAAGATGTTTACATTAAACAACCTTTATAATGTAGATCATATAGAAACTTAGAAGTTGACGGCAGATAAGGACCACAAGGCCCATACAGTCTGCCCATTTCTTTTTCTACCGTATAAATGCGCCAGCGGCCTTTCCTGTGTCAATTGCCTATCTATTCATACTCATCTGTATTGCTCCCTTATGCCTATCCCATGCCTATTTGAAGCCCTGCACTATATTCATATCCACCACTTCCTGAGGTAGGCTGTTCCATGTATCCACCACCCTTTCTGTGAAAAATAACTTCCGCACGTTACCCCTTAATCGGCCTCCCTCTAATCTCATGCTGTGTCATCTTGTCCTGCTATTTTTCTTATATTGAAACATGTTAGACTCTTTCACCTTGTTAATGCCCTTAAGGTGCTTAAATGTTTCGATCATATCACCTCTCTCCCTCCTTTGCTCAAGGGTATACATATTGAGCTCTGTTAATCTGTCCTCATATGTTTTCTGATGCAGTCCTTCCACCATTTTGGTTGCCCTTCTCTGGACTGCCTCAATCTGGTTAATGTCCTTGTGAAGGTGTGGCCTCCAGTACTGCACGCAGTACTCCAGATGGGGCCTAACTAGTGTCTTGTAAAGAGGGATTATTACCTCCCTCTTCCGACTTGTGATACCCCTACTAATACACCCTAACATCCCTCTAGCCTTACCTACTGCTTTAGCTGTCTGCTTGGATGATTTCACGTCATTGGTGATCATGATGCCCAAGTCTCTTTCTTCCCTTGTGACTGCCAGCAACTCCCCTCCCAGCCTATAGGTGGCTTCAGGGTTTCTTTTCCCTATGTGTATGATATTGCACTTCTTTGCATTAAACCCCAGTTGCCACTCTTCTGACCATTTTGCTAGTTTATCCAGATCTCTTCTCATTCTGCCCACTCCAAATGGATCATCTACTCTGTTGCAGATCTTGGTGTCATCTGCAAACTCTTGGTGTCATCTGCAAACTTTAGTCTTTACCACAGGGTTATTTACCATCTTCTAACTTTTCTCAATTCACTGTGGAGGTGTTATGGACCTGGCATAAAATTCAGGGACATATATTGGGAGACAACTCTGACTCTTTTTTGTGTCAGTGGGCTCAGTATGGCCTTCTTTATCTTCATCAGGTACTAGATTCTAAGGGAACTCATTTCTTTGCGTATCTTCAAGCCACTTATAGTTTACATGAAGTTGATTATTATCGATACTTGCAACTATGAGCCTATCTACAGTCACTAGCTTCTTGGGGCAGACATCTTTTGGACACTATATCAGCACTTACCACTTTAATTATAATTCATCAAAAGGTCATCTCCAAGACCATCTAATCTCTACAACCTATTCCATCCTTTGTTCTTTGTCAACAGAGTCCACTTCCTATATTCTTACCCAGTGGTCCATGGACTTATTTATTTATTTATTTTATTTATTGAAATGTTTCACCAGGAAGGCACACTGAACAACAAGTTGCTCGTCTCCCAGTGTAACCAGAGTGGGGGTACAATTGGAGGAAGAATTAGACATACAGTTTAACATTTATCATATCCAAGAAATGAAACATTCAATTACATTTGTAACAAGACATACAGTTAAGAAATATCATAAATAATCATACAGTTGCATTTGTAACATAACATACAATTAACTGTATTATACATGTGGAATATGCATTTAATTACAAGTGGCACATCTGAGGAACATAGTACAGAAATTTAATGTAGCCTTGGAGCCAACTCCTTGCAGGAATGGATCACGGTTAAGAGGCAGATTATTTAGCGATTATCGAATAAATGAGGTCCATGGGGGGGCATCAAGAAGGCAGAGGGGTAGACAGGGGAAACAAGCTGGGGGAAGGAGAGGATAAAGATGGGGTAACATTACCAGAGAAAAGTGAGCAAAAATAAATAAATAAATAAATAAAAATACAAATAATCAGTTGTGAAGGGCAAGTTAACACAGTGCTAGTGCAATCTGGGAGCACCTCAGACAGAACAAAAAGTGCAAATTATTAGCTAAAGTGAACTAATTCTTTCAATTATATGCAGGGAGGTGGAGAGGAGGGCAGGAGAGTGGTGGGGGTAAGGGATAGGCAGTAGCGGATCCTGAGGGTTTTAAAGGGTGCAGGTGCACCCCCATTGTAACTTACTTACTGCTGCTACATTTCACTTTGCTGGAGAAGTCTAATGTATTGATTGTAAGAAAATCTACAATCAAAACAATTGATTACATTTATATTTTCAGTCAAAGCTTTAATGGAAAAGATAATAGAAAGGATTAAAAAATGTCAAAAAATTGCATATCAAGTATGCACACCACCACAGCAACCCCCATTGTAGCATCCTGGATCCACCACTGGGGATAGGGAAGGGAAGGACGAGTCATACCTGGAACTGGCCCCTTCAGAGCGCGGAGATAGCTGCCAGTGGTGGAATGAGGCAAGGACTTAGAGTAAGGGGCAGACGTAGGCAAGGACAAGTTGGGTAGAGATAGTAGAACCACACATAGCAGTAGTACTTATAACACTCCCCCACCACAAGGCCCACCTCCCACCACGCAGACTTCTATCTCCTCCCTGCCTATTGTGGTAGGGGTACTAGCTCTTGCTACAACAGATCAGCTCTTCTATGGTGGCTACTTTCCAGTCCCTAAAAACATCAGATCTACTAGATGGGAGAAAGGCAGGAATTACAAGCTTATAATTAGCGCTCTTAGAAAAATCCTACTTATCCTCCTGCTATGTTCAGGCAATGTAGAACTCAACCCTGGCCCCCCAGAAGCTATTGCTTTGCCAGCAGAACTAGCAAACTTAAAAGGAATAAGCTTCTTGCACATTAACGTATGTAGCCTCCTTAAAAAGATAACCTTAATACAAACCTGGGTAAATCATACCTCTCCTGACATACTTGTGATTTCCGAAACTTGGCTTAGGCCCAGCACCACTGATAGAGAAGTAAACATACCCAACTATGCCTTGTTCAGAGCTGATAGGCATGCCAGAGGAGGGGGGGTAGCTATCTACATTAAAGACAACTTTTCTGCCTTCTGCTTATCCTCGGCATCTGTCGCCAGCAAATTCGAATGCCTAATTCTCAAAGTGGAAATTACACAGACTACTGCACTCATGCATTAGGATGCTACAGACCACCATCTGCTTGTACAGCTTGTGTCACATCTAAGTGACAAGTTGGGACAGGGGCTGCCAGAAACTATTATTTTAGGAGACCTCAACTTTGACTGGCTCTCTAACACAGTTGCCCCCCCCCGCATCCTTCTGTGATAAACATGGGCTGACGCAACTTATTACTGAACCAACATGCCCAAACGTGAAGAACCCCAGTAAAAGTACACTTTTGGATGTGCTAATGGTGAGCAAACCTCATCTCTTCTCCCACGCTGATGTCTTCTTCTCAGACGCCAGCGACCATTGTTTTATTGCGGGAGTAAGATCCACCAACAACCCAGCACCCATCAGCAAGTTCTCTATGAAGAGATCCAGGTGCAACTTCAATGAACATGCCTACCTAAACGAGCTAAGTAATCCCTGAGTGGCAAGATTTCTACCTGGCCAAAATGATTACGTCAGCTTACAATATCTTCCACAACATTCTATCAAGGGCCCTTAATAAGTATGCTCCCCTGATTAAAGTTCGAACTAGGACCAAAACCTGTAAATGGTTCACCCCTCAGATCAAGTCCTTGCTTCTAGAAAGAGATAAGCTCTGGAAAAAAGCACGCAGACTGAACACTGCAGAGGACTGGAACCAGTTCAGGAGACTACGAAATTTATGTACCAAAACAATCAGAGAATCGAAGGCCACCTTCTTCAAATCCGAACTCGACTCTGCCACAAAGAGCCCAATCAAGCTCTGGAACACAATCAATGATCTGCTAGGCCACTCCCCAGGAAATTCACTCCTGACCAAGATTACCTCTGGCAACTTGACTATAACCGAAAAGATGGATATACTTGACGCATTCAATAACCACTTTGTTACTGCAGGCATGGCATTTGATAACTCCCCTGCAAACATACTTCGCTCCCAGACTGCCAGCCAACTGCCTGAAACTCCGATAGTTTCGCCTCCTTTCTCGCTTCAACCTGCCCCACTGAAAGAGGTAGAGGACTTCTTGCTTCAGTTGGATACTAGAAAAAGTGCTGGGGCCGACACCCTTGACACTTACTTCCTAAAAATTGCCTACCATGTACTAGCAATACCCGTCACCCACCTTTTTAACTTATCCCTGTCTCAGGGCACCTTACCACCTATATGGAAGACAGCACATGTCATACCACTGTTCAAATCTGGTGACCCTGGCAATCTCAATAACTACAGGCCAATTTCCCTCCTTCCGGTCCTGTCCAAGCTCCTAGAGAAAATTGTAAATACACATCTGAGGACTCACCTCGAGTCTAGGGAACTGCTAAATCCTATGCAGTCCGAATTCAGAGCTAAACATAGCTCTATCTCAGCCCTTGCCAAAGTTACTAACGACTGGCAGTGTAATCTTGAGAGCAAAAACTTTATTTGTGCTGTTTTCCTTGATCTAAGCAAGGTTTTTGACACCATCAACCATAGTCTGCTCCTCTCCTCCCTTCAAACCATAGGTATGGACCCCTTCTCTCTGCGTTGGTTTACTGACTATCTTACAGGGCGCCTTCAACAAGTTAAAGCCGAAGGAGGTCTGTCCCCCTTAAAAACTCTGCAAAGAGGGGTACCTCAAGGTTCTATATTAGGGCCCTTACTTTTTGCAATCTACATTAATAACATCGACTACTGTATAAAAGAAGCCAACATCCACCTGTTTGCAGACGATACAGTTCTCTACATGAGTCGCCCAACACCTGAAGCTGCCTGCAATGACCTACAGTCAGAATTCAACCTTTTGCAAAGCCAACTCCTCCAAAAAAAGCTACTCCTTAATGCCAAAAAAACTAAAGCGATGGTCCTCTCCCCTTTTATCCGTACAGCTAACCCTGTGCCCAGTGGGACAGTTCCTAAATTACCACAGTTCTAGGTGAAAAACTAGAATTTGTTACAAAATTCAAGTATCTGGGAATTTGGATAGACCAAAGACTCTCCTTCATTGAACATATCGAGGACTTGCTAAAACAACTTGCAAAGGCTTGGATTGTTTTTCAGAATCAACCAATTTCTCACCAGAGATGCCAAGAAACAACTGGTCCAATCCATTTTCCTATCATTGGTTGATTACACTGACTTCCTCTACAGCCAATGCCCCAACTCTTACATGGCTAAACTGGACACACTCTACCATCGAGCACTGAGGTTTACAATGGAACTCCCCTTCGACATGCATCACTGCACCCTATATGCGGCAGTGGGGTGGACATCACTAAAGTTCAGGTGCCACAGAAATGCCGCTCTCTGGACCTATAGAACCATCTCTAATAAGCTGCCTTACTATATCTCCTGCTGTATTCCCCTGAGTATAATTGGGAAATACACGTTAAGAAGTTACTCAGCTATTACACTTAAAGTACCCAAAGCAAAATCCCGCTTTGGCAGGGCAGCCATAAGCTTCATGCTACCTACCTTATGGAATGATCTACAAAAAACCCTCAAATTAAGCACTATAATCAGTATAAATGCCTTCAAGATGCTTTATTTCCATATAATCAGAGAAGTATGTAGCTGCTTCACCCATTCAGACCCAGTACTGGTGTCTGCACTGGTATATAGCCATGCCTAGACCCAATTTTTAGTACTGACCCCCCAGCTTGCTCCTCACCAGCCTAATTGTTCTCTCTCTTATCCCCCTGTCTTATCAACACTAGGCCCATCCATCCCCTTATTCTTCCTTTCTCAACCTCGGATAGGAGCTCACTACCCTGGGTTATTACATCCTACCATGCCCCGTACTTTATAGTATTCAATCCCGGGGCTCGCACATACTCCCTTTCTCCATCCACCTTCTACATCCAGCTTTACCAACTCCTTTCTGTGCACCGTGCCCTCCTAGCCTTTCTCCCCCTACCTCCCTCCCTTCCCCCCACCTTCACCTCTACCTGGTGTATATTTTATTTTCTTTCTTCGTTACTTCCTCCTGCAACCTTAGATAACCTGCTTTATCTTCCTATAGACACTTCTATGTATGTAAATACCGTGTAATCTGTACAATATCTGTATAATTCTATGTACATATGAACTTCTTTTTCTTCCTCTCTGTAAAGAGTATTATCTGTATTGCCTTGTAAATACCTGTGTTGACTTGTATATACAGTTGTTCATGCTCCACCCAGGTCCATCTTGCAAATAAGCTTCTGCTCAACGATGAATGCCTGGTTAAATAAAGACTTGATTGATTGATTGATAAAGGGAAGGAGGAGGAGGGGTGGGAGAAACTTGCCTAAGACTAGGCCTCTTCAGGATGCTGAGAATGAGAACCCTGCCAGAGAGCAGAGTCAAGCGAGGACGAGTTAGGTAGAAAGGATGGAGGGGAAGGAAGAGGGAAAGAAGAGTTATTTCCCAGTGCTGGACCCCTCCAGGATGCAAAAACCCTGCCAGGGGGCAGAACTAGGTGAGGACAAGTTGGGAAGAAAGAAAAGAAAGGATGAAGGGAAAGGATGGAAGATTAGGGAAAGAAGAAGCTTGACTAAGACTAGGCCACTCTAGGATGCTGAGAATCCTGCCAGAGTGTAGAATCAGGTGAGGACTAGTTGGCTAGAAAGTATATAGGGGGAGGGGGAGTGAAGGAAGAGTAATTACGCAGTATTGGTCCCCTTCAGGATGCAGAGAACCCACCAGAGGATAGAATTAGATGAGGACAAGTTGGGCAGAAGGAATAGGGGGATAGAAGAAGAAAGGAAAACAGAAGGAAAGAGGGAGGGAGGGAAGAAAACTTACCTGACAGTAGACATCGCCAGGGTGCTAAGAATCCTGACAGAGTGCAGATTCAGGTGAGGACAAGTTGCAAACTTGCAAAGAACTTGCAAACAACATGTAACTTTGCCAAGTGGTTGAAATACTCCCTAACTACTTACAAGATTTCTATGGCCCCTTATCTTAAATAATTCACTTGGAGATGCAGGATGTGTTTGTTTAAGACCCTAGTGTGCTCTGCTTCTTATTTAGGTCCTCAGGCAGGTGCTTGCTGGAGGGCTTGTGGTGAACCGCGGGCAGATCATATGCACATCTTTTGGGCATGTCCTTGTTTACATTTATACTGATTGACTGTCTCTCAAGTGATTGCGTCATTATTCGATATATCATTACCATTATCTCCATTATTGGTTTTATTGCATATTCTCTCTACTAACCTATTGATACGGGCTGGCAATTAAAGTTATTATTAATCCTTTTGGCATGAACCAAAAAAAATATTACCAGACTATGGCTCAAACCGCAGCCTCCACAAGTTTGACAGTGGAGTGCACACTATATATCGATGTGAAAAGTGCAGTTTTCACTATTTGAGTCACATGTCCACTTTCGAGAAGATCTGGGGATGGTGGGTCCTCTATGAAGTTTAATCAGATCTAGATTTTGTCCCTTAATCCATTCACTTATATGAATTTCACATTTCATTTCATTTCAATAAATTTCATAATTTTTTTCTCTTTTCTTGTTTTTCATGGGATATCGGTGTCACTTTTGGTTTTGTTATTCCATTTTTTCATTATTTTATAGTAGACCGTGCCCTGCCTTTATGCCTGTTTTATTTTTGATAGTTTTACTTAGGTGTTTAGCAACAATGTATTTTGTGCTGCTCAGATAATCTTTGTGAAGAAGCCTAGGACTGCTATCTGAGACATATCACTGTATTTTCTGGCCGTAGAAGGTAATGCATTATAATTATTTATAATTATAATGCAAGATTATGGCTGAACTGGTGGCAGTTTTATAATTTTCTTTCATGTTTATATGTTATTTTGAGGTTGACTACCCATCTGACAGTTGCAAAACTACTTCACAATACTACACAGTTGCTTCCTGCATCCTTTATACAAATTGTGCCTTACATGCTTCATAGTGAGGTGAGACACACACCCAAATTGGAGATACAAACAGAGGAGATGCCTAATTTCAAAAAATGAAGGCCCAAGCATTGGTACATGCTGCATATGGGAAGTTGGTATTCATGGCCAGCCGAGTAAAGGCAAATTTGGTCAAAATGTTGAATCCAGAAGACGGTCTAGGCCTTCAGGTTATGGCCTGGCTACCCCATTGACAGAATACAAAATACTGTGAAAACAACATCTACAACAGGACAGTATATTGAAACGTGTACAGTATCAAACAGTTGGTAGGCTAAGTAGCAGCAAGTACAGTCTATGCCAACTGGAGTACTGTAGCTGGCAGAAAACAAACAGCATATTTGGGAGGAAGGCCATCATAATCCACTGGTGTAATGCTACTACAAAAGCTTCAGTTTGTGCTTGCACGTTGGGTGCATATATGTGTAACCTTATACTCTGCATCTCCTCCACTGCAAGGTTGCTGGGCATTAACAAGGACAGGCATGGCCCAAGGAGACCCTCAGTGATGAGGGGTAAGATGGACTGTTCACCAGAAGGCTCCTCTACAATAACATCCACAGTCACTGCACACATCCTGTGACCCCAGCCTCAGGGTGAGTACAGCTCAGACCTCCACTCTGACTGAAATAGATCACTCTTCAAGGTGTTTTAAGTAGTAGTTACACTTTACTGACAAGTCAGCAGTTACCTGCAGAACACTGGCCCTGGTCACTCTCCACAGTGGCACTATACAGTCGGGTTCAATACTGACTCCAGACTTGAGTAAGGATATTGGGGCCCCTTGTTAACGGCTATACCCAAACTCATGACAAAAGCCACATGATCCCTCCTGTTTCTTCTTTTTCATGTACACCAGTGGATAAGAGCTTGTTCTAGTCTGCACAAATTCATTAACTGTCTTGCTCTACTACAAGCACTAGGATTACTTTAGGTTTTGGACTTCTATGACACCATGGTACCTAGTCAACTAGTGATGCAGGAGACCTCTGCTACTATAGGGACAACATTTCTTGGACTTTAGATCACTTGTGGGCATCCATGGGCCCTGGACCTGAGGGCAGCTACTCCCTGCCAGGCTAGTCTCTCCTCTGGATCCCAGAAGTCCCACCCCTTGGGTGTCTCATATCACCACTTCTCCTACTCACCAGATGGTGTAAGTAAGTAAGTAAATAAATCTTTATTTATATAGTACCTTTCCAGAACCAAGGTGCTTCACACTTAAAATACAACATACAAATATAAAATTCACACTAAACAATAAATACATCAGTGAATTAAAATTCATCTGGGAAGGCTAAATTAAAAAGTTATGTTTTCAGCTCAATTTTAAATCTATCTATGGTCAGGCATTCTCTTAATCGATGAGGTAGAGAATTCCACAGGGTGGGGTCCATGAAGGAAAAAGCACGGGCACCAGATGTTTTTAAACAAACCCTGGGAATCTCTAGCAATCCCTCATTGGTGGATCGGAGAGGACGGAGGGGGTAGTGGGGAGTCAGGAGATCTTGCAGGTAGCTGGGTCCCTGTTCAAGTAGGGATTTATAGGTTAGCAGGCCAACCTTAAAGGTGATCCACCACTGAATAGGCAGCCAGTGCTTTCTGTGCAGCACAGGTGTAATATGACTGGCCCTAGATGTATCAGTCAAAAGCCTGGCCGCTGCATTCTGCACTAGCTGCAAGCACTGGCTATCAGCCCCAGGAAGCCCTAGGTAGAGGGCATTGAAGTAGTCAAGACGGGTGATGACGAAGGCGTGGACCAATGTTGGCAGGTCATCCAGAGAAACCAAGTGTTTCACCTGGGTGATATTCCTCAGATGGTAGAACAAGGATTTAACAACGGCCGACACCTGAGATTTCAGGGTCAAGTCATCATCAAAAATGATGTCCAGGTTACGCACCCAGTCTGAGATAGTGAGCTTAACACCATCAAGCCATAAGCCTGACACCTGTCCAGCCCCCAAACCCGCCCCCAGATGGCCTGGGTCCACTACCAACACTTCGGTCTTGTCCAGATTCAGTTTCAGTCAGCTGGTGCTCATCCAATCCTTGATCTCGACAAGACACTTGTTTAGCACAGAACTGCATCATTCTGTCTGGGTAGAAAGGACATATACAGTTGAGTATCATCTGCATAGCAGTGAAAACTCAAACTGTATCACCTGATGATATCTCCAAATGGCAGCATGTACACTGCAAACAACATGGGTGCCAATATGGAGTCCTGCAGTACCCTGCAGGACAGGGGAAGGGTGTCAGAGGAATAAATTCCAGTGACCACCCTCTGAGACCTGTCCACAGGGAAGGATCGAAACCATTCAAGGACTGTACCCGACAGCCCAAAAAGAAGCTGCAGACACTCCAAAAGCACACCATGGGCCACAATGTCAAACGCTGCAGAAAGATCAAGAAGGACCAAGATGGTACGAGCCTTTCGATCTCTTGCTATTAGGAGGTCATTCAATACTCGGACAAGTGTAGTCTTGGTGCTGTATCTCTTCCTAAATCCAAACTGGACAGCATCATAGACATTGTGGGTCACAAGGTGATTATCCAGTTGCAACGCAATCACCTTCTCAATAACCTTACCCACGAAAGGCAGGTTAGAGATAGGCTGGTAGTTGGCTGGACAGCCTGGATCCAAGGAGTGTTTTTTCAGGAGTGATCATACAACCGCCTCCTTAAGGGGATCAGGAAAGACTCCCCTCTCCAAGGAACTCCAGACAATTTCAGCTAGGATCAGGCAGATCCAAACTACAACTGGTTGGGCACGAAGTCTGGATGATCTTCACAATGTCTGTGAATTCTGGCCGGCTAAAGTCCGTCCAGACAGGCTGAGTGCTCATCACCTCCCGCCGACCTCCACAGTCCCTCGTAGGGAGAGCCGGGCCGATGCTGGACCTAATGCTGGCAAACTTATCTGCAAAGAATCAAGTAAACTCCTCACATTTAGCCTGAGAAAAGGCTCCTCCAGGTTACAGACATTGGATTGCACACTCTTTCAACAGTCCAGAAGAGCTGAGCAGGTTTATTCTGCACAGCAGAAATTTCCCTGGACAGGAATTCTGCCTTCTTATGGGTGTTTTCTGATTGATAGCCTTTATAATGTTTCATCAGTCTAAGCCTGTCAACATCCAGGCCAGACCTCCTCCACGCTCTCTCCATCCTTCGACCAACCCACCTCAAATCCTTCAAGGAACCATTAAACCAAGGGGTCCTTGGGCGAAGAGTGAGTGGTCAAACACGAACAAGAGCAATCATGTCCGGGGCATCTCCTACCACCTTATTATAGGTCAGTACCAGATCTCCTGGACTCATGCATTCACCTGACAATCCCAATAGGTCCAGCACCGCCGATAGACCTTCTGGGGTAACCCCCCCTTAAGGGTGGTACTGGACCATCTCTGTAGGGGCAGGCCAATTGGGGGATGCCCTGAAACTGAACTCTATGGTGTGATGGTCAGACCAACTGAGTGGTTCCACCTCCAAATCCATGATCTCCATCTCCAGGAGGAATACTGTGTGGATGTTGTGCTTGGTGCAGTGTGACAGTGTGTACTGTAGCCTGCCCACTGACAATCAGTCCCGCCCTTCTACCAGAGGCAGAAAGTCAGATACCAATCCTAGCCCAGGATCTCCTGTCATACAGTGCATGCATTTCTCCTACTTTAGTCAGCTGTCTTGTCTGTCTCACCAGTGTCTTTTCATCAGCAGCTCGGGTGGTAGCATCACTCAGGCACAGACTACATATGCCCCCATATGTAACACCTTCTCTTCTAGGGGATGCCTTCTGTACCGCAAGGTGGCCAGGAACGCCCTTAAGGGGAAGCCTCTCAGGGTCCCAATACCCTCCTGGTGTATCCCCTCACATGATCCCCAGAATTAACAGTGATCAGGGACAGTGGTTTACCGTGATTGAGAAAAGGCAAATTCTGTTTTGCAGGTTGACAAAACTGGTATTGTCACCAGTGTCTGCAAGTCCAAAATTGGTTTTTACCAGTGTTGGCTTTGTAACCTGTATTTAACCATTTTTTCACTCTGCTAGCCATGTGTTTTCACATCTCTACATCTGCTGTTGCATATCTGCACTTGTAGCTATCAAGTTATCTAGTTATCTTAGAAGCTACAATGTGTGAAGGCAGCAGGCACACTACATCCCCTATCCCTCCCATATAATGACAGGACCACTAATGCCCCCTATCCTTCTGATGCAATGAGGACAGCAGTACTATGGCCCCTCCCTCTAGTGTGATTGGCAACAGCACTGCATGCCCCGTACCTCTGGTGTGTGATGACTGCAGCAGCCCTGTAGCCCCCATCCCTCTAGTGTGATGGCGGCAGCAGCACTGTGGCTCTCCATCCTCCTGTGCAATGGTGGCAGCACTGCGGTTCTCCTCCCTCCTGTGCAATGGCGGCAGCACTGTGGCCGCCATCCTTTCTTTGCGTTGTCAGTAACATGGTGGTAAAGCTCTGTAGCCCACATCCCTCGGGTGTGACAATACAGAATATTAGATTGCAGGACACCTGGATAAATTAAAAGGAACTAGCCAGTAGAAACTGCCACCAGTCACCACACAATGCAGACTAAGTTCCCAACCACATGACCTTTCTCGTAAGTTCTCATCCCAAGAAATGTTAACGAAGTCAGTAATAAAAGCAAGTACAGCATTTCAAGAAAAGTAGTTTATAAAGAGTGCAAAAATTGCAAATCAAAAACAATATGCAAGTACAACAGTTGAAAATGTGAACAAAAATAAAATCTAATTGAAAATATGCAGAATGTAGAAAAGTAAATATATAGTGAAACACAAGTGAACTAAAACCTAAATACAAATACTTGAAGTGTCAAATGTGCAAAGGTACAGGAAATGTGGAAAACTGTGCATAAACAAAACCTAAACTAAAATGTGCAAAATGTGCAATGCAGTATGAAAAAATATTAAATATATACAGTGAAAAACGCATGAACTAAAACAAAATATACACACACACACACGACATGGCAAGGAATGTGGAAAACAAGCTAACAAAGTTATTGAAAGTGTTTAAACCCTATAACGAAATGAAATGCACAAAACTTCTGTAGAAAATGTTCACCAATCTAATCCTTTGACTTATTGTACAAAATCTGGGATAGCAATCTCATATTGTCTACTAGCAGGTTACGTCTTTGGTCTGTGTGGATCTGTCTGTAAACTGAGAAGGATCTCTCCACATTGGCACTCGACACAGGTATCCAAATGACTTGCAGAGCAGTTTTGGCTAGTACTGGTAATTGTGGCTGCACTGAAATCCAGTACTGGCCAACATTAAAGTCCATTATGTCTGGAAGCTCTCCTATGTCCTGCCCAACATACACCTCCCAGTCCTTTCATGGTGCAGTTTGGTTGTGCATTTCAAATACACCAATGTCACTGGTGTGTGAAGTCCCTACTCAATTTAGGAAGGTTGTAGGGGTTCAAAATACAGCAGACTTTCAAGAACTGTATGGCTGGATTTGTTTCTATGTGTTTTGCCATTTTATTTAGGGCCACTCCAAATGCCTTTTGGAAAATTGCAATCTGCTCCTGCTTAACCCGTGGCCTAAGAGTAGCTAAGTATTCATCTGTCCTTTCTCCAAAGGCTTCCATTTTTAATACGTCCATCTGAAACCTCAGAGGCCAGAACCATTTTTTCCAGCACGTGAACTAGTCCGCCCAGCCCATCCCTCAGCCAACCAACAATGACCAACCACTGGAGCATGGCACAGACTCGGCAGACTGGCATACATGCTGGAAGAAATGGTTCTGTGCCACTCTGCCCACCCGTCCCTCCCTCAGAGGCCAGAACCATTTTTTCCAGCACGTGAACCAGTCTGCCCAGCCTGTCCCTCAGCCGACCAACAATGACCAACCACTGGAGCGTGGCACAGACTCGGCAGACTGGCATACATGCTGGAAGAAATGGTTCTGTGCCACCTGCCCACCCGCCCCTCCCTCAGAGGCCAGAACCATTTTTCCAGCATGTGAACCAGTCTGCCCAGCCCGTCCCTCAGCTGACCAACAATGACCAACCACTGGACCGTGGCACAGACTCGGCAGACTGACATACATGCTGGAAGAAATGGTTCTGTGCCACTCTGCCCGCCCGCCCCTCCCTCAGATGCCAGAACTATTTTGCCTGCAGTAGTGGACTGGGATCCATGTTGAAAGATTTTGTTCAGCACATTATTCAATGATTTATCTTTGTTACATTAAGCACAGTAGCTCATGCCCACCCCCCCATTTTCCCTCCTGTCCTTGCTTTCCTATTCAGAAGAAAAGAAAACTTACCAGACTATGGCAGGAACATAGAAAGGCAGTAGTCCTGTGGCAGCAGATGGCAAGGCAGGCCAGGTGCAGCACAAGGAAATAGGACAAGTCAGAAGAAGGAAGCTAGTAGGGCAGGTTACCAGCACAAAAGTTGGCAGGGCAAGTCAGCATGGGCAACGGCCACACTACCAACCCAGATGGACAAGAATGTCCATCTTCTTTTCACCCCGATGCACAATTTAGTAATTAATCTCTTCACCGCCCCAAAGACAAGCACAGCCACTCTCCCCACTAAAATTGACCTGCACGCCCACTTCCCCCAGCCACCCGACATATACGCCCACTCCCCAGACCAACATAGGCTATAGCCACTCTCTCCCCACCCCCGCCACTAGCCCCAACAAAAGCAAAAGGGACCTGCGTGCCCACTTTCCCCACCATCATGGACCTGCATGCCCAGTTCCCCAACACCACAACTGACCAACACGAAACACGGTCATGCTGTCCACTCCATCAAAGAAGAAAGAAAATCATGATGACTACAACATGGAGCAACATTTACATAGTGCATACAAACACAACGCAAAACAGTTTTAAATAGTACATCCATCCCAGCAAGAAAAACACATGTAAAACCAGCACTTTGCTTTTCACAACTAACTTGCTCAGAATATATAAGTTTTGTCCAGAGTGTAAATTCCAGAAATCAGACCTTTTCTATTTTATGGAAGGTGCAGTGCTTTCACTGATCAGCTCGGTTTGTAGTTAGCAGGGCTTAGGGGGTCTGATTGAGATTTGTTGTGAGTCACCTTTACATAGGCAAGGGATGGGGATACACCTGAAGTTGGGTGTGTTGTGCATGTCACACTGGGCAGCTGGTATCTTGGAATCAGTGGCCAGCAATTAACTGGTGCAATTTGCAAGACTACATTCACAATGAATAACCTCATTACTCAAAGTCATCACAAAAAATATAGAGACGTTAGTTTATTAAAAACTTGCATCACATGTGATCAAGGAGCCTCCCTCAAAACAAAAATAGCTCTTTAGTTAGATTAACATTGAAATCATTACACAATCCACATTTGGACACATTAAAAGCTGCACTGTCGATATATTAATTTGTGACATGTTCTTAAAACACACACACACACACCTACCTTGAAATATTGCATCTTTACGGTCCCATGCCCATAGCATATGGTCAATGAAGAAAATATCAACATTCAGAACTATGTATAACAATATGCGGCTGTGCCCTTAACACTGAGAGTGTGTGTGGACCCAATGTTTTCAGCATTACAAAAAAGTTAATTCCAAGCCCCCCACCCAGTTCCCATATGTTGCCACCATAATATAAAACTGTATCCCATACTCCCCAACCCTTCCCCCATGTTGCCTCTATAATAAAAAAAAGTAAATCCCCTCCTCAGTCATGGACCCGACACACCAGGGGCTCTCTGAGCGGGCAACCTGTCGGTCACTCAGCAAACCTGCTGGTATGGTGGGGGGAAGAGTTTCTCCTGGCATGCAGCCAACCAACCCATCGGTCACTCGATGACAATCCTGCTGGTGCACTGTGATCTCAACCATGTTCACAGAAGCCATGCCCAGGCATAATCGATGGGCTGTCTGTGCAGGCACTCTGCCTAGGCATACGATTAAGGATGCAGCGGTCCCGTCATACGACGACTGTGCCAGCAGCCACCAAATTTCTTCTGCCTGCCTGACAAACACACTGCACTCTAAAACAGCAGCCTAGCGATATAGCTAACTAAGAAGAAACATTCAGCAAGTTTGAAGGGTGGACAGTGAAGCGGGTGTGGGGTGGAGGTTAAATCATCTCTCGCTTTAAATAAAAAATCACAGAATAAATCCGATCAGGTCAGCGTTTCTCCTACCTGGCAAACACAAATCTTCTCTTGTTTTTCAAGGGAAATAAAAAGTTAAAACTTACAGAAAGAAGACCGTAAGAGGAGCAGGCAAGTCAGCAGGCGTCCAGTAAAACGATGGTGGGTGGCGAGATGAGAGGCGAGCTTTTGCAGGGAGACACAGCAGCTACAAAGAACAACGACGAGATTAGGGAGCACAGCAGTGTGCCTGTTAAGGCATTGTAATCATGCAGCTGGCGAGAACAAACGCTAGTTTGGTTTTCACGCTGGATTTCCGTTTTATCCAATCAGAAGTCCATGTCTCTCAGGGAATTCCGTCAGCCAATCAGCATTCCGGTCCTCCGTCCATTTTTCTGTGGGTGCGGTAAACCACTGTCCTTGATGGTGATGTACACTATATACTCCTATATCCCTACCCTGGAATCTACACTGCTCCTTAGTTCTGTCCCTGGAGGCCACCAGGTGAGTGGGCATCTAGGTGATCTGGTCCCAAAGTCTAGATCCATTGACAGCTGTGAGGTGTGAGGTCCTTGCCACCTCAGAGCAGTCTCTGACCCCAAGAGTATCCTGTCACCATACTGTCTGTTACTAAGCTCCACCCACAGGACTATCTAAGTCAGAGTTACTGCTAGAGAGTAGGCTCTGGGTCAGGCAGTTTGATAACCAACTGCAACGCCCTAGTGGCATTAGAGGGTTGTTGCACATGAGTGTGGCAATTATGGGCCTCATCAACAGCCCTGTGGGCACAAGCGGTGTTTTCTTATGAGACTGCACTAGCTTTCGAATAGCTGGCTCTATAAGCCTATGGAAAATTAGGGTCCTTAGAGTGCACTGAATGCCCCCATTGAAATGTAGTCATGAGAGTCACAGATTATGTTCTAGTGTCTCCATTCAAATGCATGAGTAATTCAATGGGAAATTACAAATTATGATGTATTATATGCATTTCAACAGGACACTGCAAATTATAACACATTGCACTGCATCTGATCTCAAGGGAAATGACAAATCATAACCATATTATATGTATTTCAAAGGCAAATGACAACACATTATGCATTGGGAGGAACCATGACCAACTGTTATGCCTTAAAAGTGTTCTGAATTTGCCATGGAGATGTATATTATACTCACAATATTTGAATGGAGGCATTAACAAAAATGTATGTGTACTCATTACAATTTTGGCTGCTCTCGCCACTATAAGACCAATTGCTCATAGAAATGTGTGGTTTGGAAAGACATACAGAAAACAAGCAAGTTGGATATTTGCTCACTCCTTGCATGCTTTTACAGATCTTACAAACTGCCACTTTGGTATACTTCCTCCAAGTGGACTAAATGGCCTGATTTCCCCTGAGCTGACCTGGTACTTGGCTATGACAGGGACTGTACCACACTACGGAGACCCAACAGGATGAGACACATGACTGTAATTTGACGTTCTCAGCCTATACTGGATCAGATGTTGAAAAGGAGAATTTTCATCTGGTGAAGCTTTGTCAGCCTGCCAATCAACCAGAGTTCCTAACTCATGATTCCTAGCACCAGGTTTGATTCTTTACAGGGTTACGTATGTGGGTTGGACATACAGAAACTAAAGTGTTTAGATATTTCTTCACTCCTTGCATCTTCTGATGGATCCTGCACACTGTTATACTGTCAAAAAGCAGGAGGATGGGATGAAGTCTGAGACACAAAGATCTGTTTTCATGCAGATGTTCTCAGTAATGAAGAATGAAGGGAGACAAATGCATGCAAGTGACCCGAATATTAATTTTAAAAAGTCTTCCTGGTCAGGGGAAAAATTTATTTAAGGTAATTTTGAGGTTCGCATGCAGAACAAACTTTAAAGAGTATGGGATTTCAATGTCAAGGTTCACAAGACACCATTAACTGAGTTTAGGATTGAAATGGCACTTTTAGCCCAAACTAATCAAACCTTCCTTTGGCCTCTCTCGTTTCATAGGCATACCAAAAGAGGTCTCGTGACATCTGGCTAGCTCTTTATTATATGATTAAGGAACCCTATTGGCATGCCTAGATATTACATGGCCTATTTAGTGCTGAGAGAGCTTAGTTAATGGCGCAAAGTGACCCCTGAACTCAGCTCATGATGTGCTTTGAACCATCACTTTGAATTTCCTAACATTTTAGGATATCTGTCATGCAGGGACCTGAAACTTATCTTCACCTAGTATTGTAAAATGCAATACTGCCACAGATGCTTTTGCATGAATTGTTAACCTCACCACGATCTGTTCTGCCCATGTGTGGTGGCTGTTCAGGTCAAAGTTAAAGATCCTATGGGATTGTTCATAAGAGTAAGAGCAGTGAAGTTGTTCCCGAGGTCCTGGCTAATGCTCTCTCTCTCTCTCTCTCTGAGCGTGTGCACAGAGACACACACACACACACACACAGATGCACGCACGCGCACACACACACACTAGTTCTAATGCATATGACTGCCAGTGCAATTATCAGCTTCTGGATGCTCAGTATGCAACATTCCGTCTCTGCATTACTTGAGTCTACCTAATATTTTTGTAAATCTCCTTGGGATGCAATTTATATGAAAGGTGCTATATGAAGCCACATTCTATTCTAGTCTATTCTACTCATGTATTCTGTAGCCAGAGGCATATATCCAGGTAACTACATTTTGTTTATACTCCACCCAGTTGTGGTCTTCTGCTGCAGTTCTGGTTACACACCATGTTGTACTTTTTAACACAGCGGGGACAGCAACTGAGATGGAAAACATGCAAAGGCTGGCCCTGTGGCCCAGAAGGGAATGCAACTGCTCACCATGTGAGGGAGCTGCAGTATCATTTGCAAAGCCTGGGATTATAGTCAGGACTGGCAGACTATAAGCAGTCTCTGAAAGCTGTGAAAAGTCTCAAGGGTGGATTCCTGGTATCTACTGCTGCAGCTTTGCTGCCCCCTAGTGGCCCAGAGGGTAGAAACCAAGCAGGAGATCCCCCTCCATAACTCCTCCTGGATTTTCAGTGGTGGGGGGTAAGGTGCAGGGCTGTGAAGATGGTTAATGGGGCAGTCTTATAATTTATAAACAATCTGAAATTAATGCAGATCTGCTTACTGTGACACCTTTTTGATGCCTATTGTATTCATTTTTTTATTTCAAATAATTCCAACCAGGACAACCTCATGAGATGCAGTATCTCATTTTCATGGGGGTTCCAAGGAGGATAGAAGCAGTCAATAGGTTACCATAGTCCAGCAGGAATAGTTACATACAAGCTAGAATATACACAGGAAAATAAACTGTAAAGGTAAGCACATCTAAACAGTACTCAGAGCAAGTTAAGAAAGTGGCTTGCAGCAAGTAAGGAGCATGAGTATTGTTATGCAACTTGGTCATTGTCGAGGAGAAGAGAATTCTAAACCAAATCAAACACAGGGAGTTCTGAGGTGACTGGAAAGGTGGGGCTTGAACATTTGCAAACTAGAAGCATTGCTTGGCTGAAGAGACAGTTTGATCCAGATCTCTGCTGCTGCAAATGCAGAGGCATGCAACCAGCTTTAAGGAGCACTGCCTTGTACATTTCATTTATTATTATCATCCTCCAATAGACTTGAGAGGTGCATTGTCAATCAGTTCCCATCTGGACACAGAGAATGTGAACAATTGTGTAGTACACTGGTGAAGGAAATATGCCTTGTTTCACTCCAAGGGATGCTGTACTTTAATAACAAGAAAAGGTTGAGTTGTTAATTCAAAAGTATATTTGATCTGTTAAATTGCCATTACAATGACAGAAAGAAAGCCGTGGCATGCAATGTGTAAAATCAGTGTAAACAGAATATACATAATCTGACATGATGATACTATTGTTCATAATCTCTTAATAAGTTATTAATTAACTATAATTATTTCTTAATTTTTTCTTTATATATTTTTCCCATTCCCTGCCCTGTCCCATGATATATCCTGATACAGGGATGTACCCCAATCAGTCGATTGCCATCATATGGACAGCAGAGATGTTTTGTCTGCCCTCTGTGCTTCTCCCCGTCCTCCTCCCCTTTGATGTGAGATGTGCCTTGGAACAGCCTCGGCAACACAGTGTGCCCCTGCAGGGAGTAAGCTTCCTGGACAACCTGCAGAGGTTGCTATGTGCCGGAGCCTGTCATCAACCCTCCTCGGCCAAGAAGTGCTGCCCTCTGGCAGCTGCCTATGATCTGGCCCCTGACAAGATGACCACAGCTAGCTCCTCAGCTTCTGTCATTTTGATGGCAGTATGATAGGTGAGGCCAATTAATTGTAATTATTCAATAATAATTATTCATAATCTCTTTTCATTAGTACATTATATCATATTAGCATCAAGTAGATTTTTTTTGCAGTATCATAAAGAGGCGATAGCAGTATAGAGTATTTAATATTAAAGGGACACTGTCAACCTGTTTTTTCATCATATTATTTCTAGTTAAAAACCTACATTTTGTGATTGCTTACCTTCTCTAAAATTCATTGATGTTGCTGTTTGTTTAGTCTGTCTCCTTGTTCAGTAGAACTGAAATGCATGCTAATGTATATTTATAGACAACTTTGTTTTGTTTACAATCCTGGATCTGCTCTTACTACATACTTCCTGAGCTTTAGAAACACACCCAAACAGTGCAGTCACTCATGAGGCAGTAGCTTGCTAAACTCCCACTGCATCATCAGGAGCTAGACTGTGTTGTGGGTATTCCCAAGTTCAGGAAAGAAGCAGCTGGAGTTGATCAAGGAATGTAAACAAACGTGTTTGTGTGGTAACACCAGTATGGTGGGCAGTCTATTTTTCACTTTTTTAAAGAAAAAAAAAAGAGTCAGAATCAAACTACCAGCTACATCATCAGTCTTTACAGAATGTTGGCAATCATAAAATGTGTTTTTAAACTAGAGACACTTTGAGATCTAAGGAGGTTGACAGTGTCCCTTTATACAGTTGGGCATCAGATACAGTTAACAATTGGTCAGGTTTATAATACAGAATATAATTATTTTCCCTGTGAGCCATGGCCTTCTTCACATAAAGAGCAAGTTTCATGAGAATAATGTGGTTATCATAATTAATAAATATGTTACAATCTGATAAGGTGACAAGAATAATTTCCCAACTGCAGGATCAAGATGTATTTTCTTTACTGATTCATACCATTGACAACTTATATGGAAACATTTGATATCCTCCAGTTCCTTTGATTTACAAAGACAGCCTGGTGAGGTCAGACAAGATTTCAATTTGTAAGCTACAGCATTTTCTTTTAATGTTTCAAACCTTAAAGCAGTAGTGCAATGAAAATACCTGAAATATATGATCCTAATCCTTTTCTCTACAAAAGATTCCAGACATCTTCCAGTTTTCTTTGGCGGTAAATTTTTCCAGTTCCACCAAAATGTAAGTACTGTATTTATAAATGCTTTAGTTTCTTTTTAATTTTTTTCATATGTAATTTCTGTTTTTTTTTTTTGCTGCTTTTCTCCTGATCCCTACACCCATGCATCCCCGATGTAGCGCGCACATGTGGAGGCATGCGAGCATGCTATTCAGGACACCCTCCTCCCTCCTTCCAGTCATGCCATTAACCCTGGCGCTGGCACCGAACCTCCATTCGGTGATGGCAGGACTACAAGCAGGTGACCCATACCTGGGAGAGGACAGCAAAAGCTCAATCCTGTTCCCACCCCCCATCTCAGCACCCTGGCAACCCAAGATCGTTCCCAAACCCAGATCGCCAGTGTAGCATGAGGTGTGGCATCCAGCACCTCAACCGTCAGCACCACCAGGCTGGCTCCAGTTTATTTTTTCTTAAGAAAAAAAAGATGGATGACACATTTGACTTAGAAATGCCCTTGCAAAGATGGTAAGGGTTAGGATCAAGGAAAAAAACAAGATTATGATACAGGGCATAGGAGGCACCTAGAAAAGTAGGTTTGACAGGTATACTAAAATTTGTATTTACTGTAGCTGTAACTAGCTTTTTTGGAAAATCATTTTTGTTGCATTGCTGCTTTAAATCAGTGATTAATCATCAGTGTTCCACGTTATTTAAAATAGGCAAACCATTCTCAAATGTAAAAATGTTCTTGTTCTTTGCCAAGAGACTAGATTTTTGAATTGCAACTTGATTAACAATTTCTTGTGAGTCAGTATCTTTTAGCCACAGTTTGATATCTTTATGGCTGTAATTTGTGAACTAACAACTGGGAAGAGCCAATAGGTGCCACTTAAGCCAGACCTAAGCAGACTATCCTGAACATAGGCCAACCATTCAAACGTTATGCCCTTGTTAAAATAACAAAGGTTTTCTTTCAAACAAAGGATAGACATTCTTTCATTTAGTAGATTGTTTAACTGGATCCAAAAGGAAAGTTCGGTTTATCAACTGCTGACCATAAAGAGCATTGACCCAGTTCTGCTAGGACTAAAGATGAAGGGGACAAGATGTGGAATTTTAATAGAGTTTTATAGTACTTAAGAATAGTAGACTGCAAGGTTTCTGAATTCGCCATTCCCCAACCCTCAGCCACATGCAAAGTTTATGAGGATAGTTTGGCCTTTATAACCTTCACAGAACTTTATATACAGTTCATCTCATAAACACCATTACACCTATATCGTTTTTTTCTGTTTCCAGCAGTTTTACTTTTATTTCTACATTATGTTTGTTCCATTTATTTTTATTTTTTTGTAATTTCTGAGAAAATATATATGTGTTCACTAACTTCTTTAAGTTTATGACCATCTAAATACTATATTTACTTTGGGATTGAACACCCAAAATACTTTACTTTCATTTGTTCTTTATTGCCAGCCACTCTATTCTGTTTACAAAGAAGCGCACGTTTTGATAATTGTTTTTAAAGTTATTTATTTATTTAGTTTTTGTTTACCGGGTAGGTGCACTGGCCATAACAGTGACTATGTTCAGGCACGACCCAGGAGGATACAGTACAATACAACAACAACATAACATTACAAAATAAGATGATAGTAGGTGTAGGATACCAGAGAAAAAATAACATTCAGGAATAGCAATTTGTTTCAATGCCAATGGTATGCCAGGAAACAAAAATACAGCAAAACATTTAAGAGCAGATTGTGAAAGCGAGAATGTATCATCTGCATATGCAAGCCCACCTGTTGACTGGTAATTAGCCTTTGCTGGTTGAAAATCTGAAGAGGGTAAGCTCAAAAGTATATCAAGCAACAAAATATTAAAAAGAAATGGAGCACGCATGCACCCTTGACATACGCCCTTATTAGTACGAGATTTTGCTGTATGTTCATCCTATTTATGATATCTGACCGTGGTCTGGTTTTTATAGTGCAGATTCATAACAACATAAATGTTTTCATCAAAGCATATCCTTTACATTTTTCCCACAGCAGGGGAAGTGATACCGTGTCAAAAGCAGCCTTGACATCAACACAACATAAAAACATGTTTATATTCTAGCATATAAACTATAACAATGTTCTGTTGTTGAGTAATTCTGTTAAAATTCAACCTGAGAGTCTGGAAAGATTGTATTTTCCTTCTCCCAGGTTATCAGGTTGTCTGGTAGTGTTTTCATATAGACTTTTGCCACATTATCTGGCAAGCTAATGAGTCACTACAGAGCTGTAGAACAGAAGGTTTTTTTGGGGGGGAAGAGTACAGTAAGATTACCATGTTTTCCATCTGGAATACTTTTCTGTGAGCAAATTAAATTAAAGAAAATACATTGTGGGGAAACATTTGTATACATCAGCATTTATATCTTGTCCTGGGGCTTTGTTCTTAAAGAAGAAAGCGCTGAAAGAATTTTTGATTTCAAGATTATAGATGTTTCATTTTCTATAATCCTATTATATGTAGATGCTATTCTAAAATACTTGTTTTTATCATATAATAAACTTTTATAATAAAGCATCTTTTTTCATTTGTGATATTAGCATTAATGCCTCTCTTACAGTTACCTGTTCCTTTAGCTACCATATTCCAAAACTGTAGCATGGTTTTATTTTTTATCATTATCAGCATATAATTCTATATTACACTTTAAAACATGCCTTTTGATGTTGAAGACATTCCTTATATTGTTCTCCTTTTCTGTTTCAGAAAAATCCAATTTCCTTAGTGGGGGTTTGCCTTGTTGATCTAACTAACTGTTGCAATCATTTTTTTTCCTTACAGTCATTATTAAACTAGTTTTTTAGTTTAAATTTACTGGACAACCTTTATACAAAAAGTTTCCCAGAACCTCAAAGATTTTCTCTTGTTCTGCATCCACAATATCAAAAAATTGCTCAGTAGTAATATTTCTCTACATTCAGTCAAGATATTTGAATTCAGTGTGTCCCTAAAATTATTATAAAGTGTTTGATCAATCTTGATATGTTTTTATCAAACATTATGAAATAATTTTGACCAATATAGCCCTTCTGTTTAGAACTATGCTTCATATAATCCTCTGGATTCAATAGTAAGTATAAAGATAGGTGGTCACTGTTGAGAAGAGAGAGTACTTTCAAATATTTAAATCAAAACTGGGAGTGAGAAAGAAATAATGTGACCTATCAGGAACTGAACCCAGACCCCCAGAATACCGTCCCAGTGTTCTAATCACTAAACTACAGGCTAACATGGGGTTCCCAGACATAGACACACTTCATATTTAAATAATTCTACACTAAAAATATCAACAATAATATAACTTGAAGCCCTCATGGGTCCTAGGGGAGTGAAACTGTCAGAAAAATGTCCATGTAATCTATCATTTAATATAGCAACATTATTTTCATAGATAACTTTTGCAGTTTTTTTTTTTTTTACTATGTCTTTACATTGCCATTCCAGTGCATTGCCATTCCAGTAAAAAGAAAATGGTGAAGTTTAAAAAAGAAAGTTGGGTTGTTGCTTTTATAGTACTTACCATCACTTATCAAAATCAAATGTATGGATATTTTTGGATTCCATTTTTATAGTAGCATTCATTTAGTCTCTTGTGGATGTATTTAAGTTTGTACCTCCACCCGTGTACCTGTACCAACATCGGCGTTGTAGATGTTTTGTTAAACTATGTCACTGTATGGGTATCCTTATTTGTCTTTGTGTTGACTGCAAGCTCTCTTGGGATGGTTGCCAATAACTCACTTTTATTTGCTTTGGTGGCTTTTGCTACACACTTACAGTACATACTGATGTCAAACACAGGTGCCTGACATTACGTCTGTCTCCCTAAGCTCTGGCATAGTTTTAAGAGTGTCTCTTCCCCTTGGCTTGCAGACACCCAGACGAAATCCTGCCACAGGGAGAAGTCATGGGGAATTGCAGGCACCGAATGTATGCTACTAACAGGAAAACCAGTACAGCAGAGGATGTACTATGCATTGGGGGCATGGAGGAAAAACTGCTACTGAGGATTTCAATGATAAACAGAATTTAAAAAGTTGCAGGAAGGCCATTTTTTTTCTGAGATGACAGCAAAATGAAAACGTAAAGTCTAATTTTAAAACAGTTTGTCAGGTTATATATTGGAGGGCTATGTCATAAATTATTAACTTTACTTATGTTTTTCTTTATAGATCATTTCCAAAGAAGGTCTATGCTGAAAGCATTGACTCAAATGTTATGGTCTATTTTTAGCATGCCAGTAATATTAATCTTCTGTTTTGTTTGAAGACCATACTCTAACACAACACTCTACGGTTCTATTCTTACATTTTGCCGCCCATATTCAAAGGTGGCCATTTGCACCATGCACACAATAGTGGGTGGCCATCAGAGTGCCATAGTCATACAGGCAGCGTGCCCTGTCCAGAGTACACTGCCTGTATTAATATGAGGCAGTGTTAGTACCACACAAAGTGATTATTTGTGGTGGTAACACAGCCTGCTTCTTGCAACAGACTTCCAGAAGCAAAGGGAGAGAGAGTGCTTGTCAAACAGGATAGTAGCTTGATTCCTGGGAGCCATATTATATCAGTAGCATGCTAAAGACCGGATATGTCATGCAAAGTAGAAATGTGTCCATTTGCATATTATCATTATTTAGTGATTTTCAGCTCTGCACTTTGCCTGTGCACACATATGTGCACAGATATTGTGCAGAGCTTCAGCTGGACTCTCTCTCAATCCTCAAGAAACTGTCAAAAACCTTGCTAATCTAGTAGTTCCCCCAACCTATGAGTTAATGTCAAAATCCTGGTAGTCTAGTGGTATCCCCAATCCCTGAGTGAATGTCACAAACCCTGGTAGCCAGTGGTCCCCAGCCCCTAACAGCCTGTCACAATCCCTAGTAGTCCAGTAGCCACCCCAACCTGATTGCACAGAACCATCCCTGGAAGTCTAGTGGTACCTCCCTCACTTCCAGAAGTGATGTGGGGGGAAGGTTACACTCACACAGAGAAACACACACAATGGTAAAGTGTAGTCAGTGGAAGCAACACAATATACAGGCAGGTATGAGCTGCTGAGGCATAGTAAATCATGAAGAAGAGACACATATCCATAAAATTAAGAAACAGGCAATAACAAAAAAACATGGTAAGATACACAGCGAATAAAGTACCAGCAAAAAAAGCAGGTAGGAAGCAAGGGGAATGACTATCCAGTAATTGTGGTGCAATACGGAAATAGTGAGGAAGGAATATTTGGGAGATTACCCAAGCCAGGACAGGCCAGCAGGCAGCAGATGAAAAATAGGCAAGAGAGCACAATGGCCACAGATGAGCCAGGGCTTGGGTGGGCAGAAGAGGGGGCACAAAAGGAGTCTGAGCTAATGTTTGAGAGAATGATAGCAGGGAGAAATTCCAAGTGAGGGCGAGCGATTGTTCTAGGTGAAGGGAAGATGAGAGTGTAAGAGGTCTAAACCTCACTTTCAGATTCTTGACGATATTGGGAATGCAAATAATCACAAACAAGTTGCATTCGAGTAATAAACAAGTTTATTACTACAAAAGGGATAAATCACAGTTGCCCTAAGCAGTTCTTACCAATACGAACCGGGAGCCAGTGCTAAGCGTTCCCTACACCTCGAGGTTTCTCTGTAGTCTCTTGGGATCTCTCGGGTCTCCGAGGTGTAAAGCCTGTGCATAGCATTATATACCTGTGATAATTACTATGGTTACTAAAAGATAGAGACATTTCTAGTTACAGAGATGAGCCCTATTGGCTAAATCAGAGGTGGCTCCACGGTCCAAGATAACATTATATAATTCTGTAAAGTCATCAGTTTTAGAACAAAGAAGTTGTTATACAGAGTCTTACATAACAAGGTGTAGCGGTGCACATCACCAAAGGATGGCAATGTTGCCTTACATATTATAATTACTTCAAGGACAGGTGTCTTGGCATCTGACAAGTAGGAAATAGACAGAAAATACATGGTATAATATGTGTGCATTAGCAAGCAAAGTGGATTACAACAATATGCATTCATATCCTGACATCTACTCTTGTACGGTAGATGCCCTTAGCCCTATATATTAGTATAGCCTATGCCTAAACATTAGCTGTCTACGGTGTACCCCTGAGGGTATCAATTAGGGTGCAGGGACCTCGTGTAACAAGAGGAGAAAGCAGACTGCCCTGCAGCAGATTTGGAGTAAGGAATGGAGAAAGTGTGAAAGTTCCAGGAGCAAAGTGCATAGGAGGTGGAGAGATTGGGAAAAAGGGGAGAGGAGAGGTAAGGAGGAAGAGATGAACCCCAATATTTAGAAATGAAGGATGCACACACTGAGATACTTGAAGCTGGGGATGACCTCAAGGTGAGTGCCATCCAGGGTGGTAAAGACTGGAGGAAGGAAGCCTAGCAGGGTCACGGACACCTTCTTCTTGGTGTTGCCCTAAAATTGGTGAGATTGGAACCAGCATTGGATTGTACTAAAGTCACGCTAAGACCAAGGCACCTGAAGCAAAGAGTATAGAACAGTTCAAGACTACAGTACAATCTGCATACATGTGAATATGTGAGCTGACACAGACAGAAGGGAGATCATTTATGAAGATGAAAAATAGGATGGGACCCAGTATGGAGCCTTAGGGGAGCACCAATTGTATTGGGGGGGACAAGGCATCACCAGTCTGTACCAACTGGGGATGGCCAGAGAGGTAGGATCTGAACCAGTTGATGGCTGAAACATACAAACCTGAGGCTCTCAGCTTATCCAGAAGGAGGTGTGAGCTATATAATATGTTGAATCATTCTGTATTCATTATTTCCTCATTCTCAATACTTTGGTTCTCTGTACAGTAGATAGAGCTGGATTGTCCTGATTCTGCAAAATGCTATAGTGGAGCCCACTTAAGTGCACGTCGGATAGTTGCACATCCCGATTAAATGCACACAAATTCATTATCCTGATTTTTTCCTATATGTACAATGTTAAATTTACTGGATAAATGCACTACACATAAGTGCATATTAGTGCACACTTTTTTTTGTCTAAAATGTATCTTTTTTCAGACCAAACCTGAGATAAGTGCACATTTTCAGATCATTGACAAACTGCTGGTCTGTATTGACGCCCATCCACTGCTGCTGGAACAAGCACAGTGTTTAAACTTGCCAAGAAAATTTCTATTCTGGACACAGTTCAGATGCTGAACTCTGCCTGGGGCACTGTGAGGGCTGATATGATAGCCAATTGCGATTGAAAGGCGGGGTTTACTGCATCTGCATCAGACGCTGAGGACACTGATGAAGAGAGCACTGACATGGTTATGGATCTGCCGCCCTGTATGTCTGTCCGTGATCTGAGCACTTTTGAGGACACTGATGCTGCCTTGCAGATGGAGGGGCCATTGGACAAACAGGAGCTCTACAATGCAGGGGGTAGAAAGTACTGACCTCAGTGATGATGAGCAGAGAGGTCCGGAGGACGAACCGGTTACCACGGCAGCTGCAATCGCAGCAGTGCACACAGTAAGATGCTTTGTTTTAAGCCATGAGAAAAGAGATTTCAGCCTGTTGAGTAAACCAAAAAATTACAGACTTCTTTAGCCAGTAACTGTTTATTTTTGTCGATTGTGTGCTTGCTGATTACATGTTTAACATGTACAGTACTGCTTGTTATGTGAACGCATGGTATAATAAAACACAAGTGACTTTAGTACTGAATCAGAGTGTGGAAATTGCTTTGTTTGGTTAAATGCACAGCCCGCTTAAGTGTACAAAAAAGTCATATCCCGAGGGTGTGCACTTAAGCGGGCTCCACTGTATTTCCATTTAACTTGTGTATCTCTCCAAAGACTGGCATGTCTGGGACAATATTTTGCTCATTTGATTAATCCTTCCCTGTTTGTAGATGTGAAAATTAACCTTATTAAACAAAGAAACATAGACTTTCATGGCAGACAAGGACCACTTGGCCCACCCAGCCTGCCCATTTCCCTACTTATTGGATAGGTTGCAGATCCTAGTTAACCAACAGCCTACTTCCACCTACCCCCCACTAGAATTGCCTTATGTCTGTCCCATGCATTCTTAAATTCCCCCACTATTTTTGACCCCATGACTGCCTCAGGAAGGCCATTCCACGTGTCCACCACCCTCTCCATGAAAAAATAATTCCTCGTATTGCCCCTGTGCTGTCCCACCTCTATCTTCAAATTGTGCCCCCTTGTTCTTGCATATCCCTTTCTGAAAAATGCTACCCTCTTGGACTTTGTTGATTTTCTTGAGGTACTTGAAAGTTTCTATCATGTCCCCCTCTCCCTCCTTTCCTCGAGGGTATACATATTAAGCTCCTTTAGTCTCTCTTCATATGGCTTCTGGTGCAGACCGTGCACCATTTTAGTTGCCCTCCTCTGGACTGCCTCCATCCTGTCTATGTCCTTGCAGAGATAAGGTCTCCAGAACTGCACACAGTACTCCAGATTGGGCCTCATCAACTATCTGTATAGAGAGATAATAACTTTCTGTTTTCTACTGATGATGCCTCTCCCTAGGCATCCCAGTATCCCCCAGCCCTCCTTACTGCCTTCTCGCATTACTTGCCTACCTTTAGGTTATCTAATATGACTACCCCCAGGTCCCTTTCCATTTTTGTTGTTGTTAATACCCCCCCCCCCGTAAACGGGTGTGGGATAGATAACACGGACTCAAGATTAAGCTTTAAAACACACCTCAGTGTGATATTTATTTTTAACAAAAATAAGAAAGCAAAACAAAAAAATATGCAAGAAAGCAAATGTCCAGCTACAATCGGTAGCCTTCACAGTCCTGATCTGGCAGTACAGATAGTTTTCCTCTGTGATCAGCTTCTAGCTACTTCACTCAGGTAGTTCTTTATCTTCCAACAGTCAAGGCTCAACTGAAGACATCCTCTCTAGGAGGAGGAGTATTTAAAATGAAAAAATGGGTTACCTGACCTAGCCCTTAAGCTATATATACATGTAACTATCTTTGCATTTAATAAATCAGGCAGGATGACCCTTTTACTAAAACATTCTAATCATATGAAAGAAAATAACATAATGTTAACATAAATTTACTTTTCTGGAAGCCCACATAGTGCTCTGCATAGTTAATTGAACTATAATGAGCTTCAAGCTCCTCACACTTCTTTTTGAGTGGCAGCTCTGTATAATATAAAAACAGCCATGTGAGGGCGCTGTTTACCCATACTGAATGTTGTTCCTGGCTCCCAGATGCAAGTAAGTCTGATACAGAGAGTTTGGTAGGGCACAGAAAAATGGATGTAACCCCTAGGTGGCACTATTCCAGGGGCTAATCCCTCTGTCTCCGTGACTAGGTGCAGGTTAAGGGGCCTGGGTATTGAAAACGGATGCCTCCACCCGGAGGACAGGGTTAGTGGTAGCATAGCTGACCTGGGTACAGCCCTCTTGGACACTGTAACCCCCCTCTTTCCCCTCTAGTGGCCTAAGCAATGAACAACAAACACAGATATGATAACCCCTAATCAGCATACAAATCCCCACTCTGTTTGCACTTACCACCAGGACTGATTCCACCACTTCGACCCTGGAGACCCCCTGCAAAATAAGGTTAGACACAGCAGGTAACAACAGTACAGTACTTTTTGTACAAAATGGGAACCACAGTCAAGTTAAATACAAAAAGAATTAGATCTGATTTATTCAGGGGGAATGAACAAGGGAGGGGCGTAATTTGGCTGATTAGTTCTGTAACTAATTTACTCAGGCAATCATGCATGCACTTTAGAGTCCCTTCACAGTCACACACTCCGGGTACCCAGTTGGAAAAAAGGTGGGCTAGCCTGACACGTTGCCTGGGGTAGGCTGGCGTTGCAGCTGGTCGGGGCCCTGTGATGGAAAGAAGGAGCATGCACAACCACACACAATTTGTAATCTGGAGCCTGGAGGCTCAGTTCATGACAAGAAAACAACAATTGAATCAGATGACAACACTTTTGATTTAGCTGATGTTGCAGGGAGCTATCCTGGTGTTTACTCATGTTACTCCGAAACACAGGAGGGACGAAAGGGAGACTACAGGTCGACATGCCAGGAGAAGCAGGACCCACACGATTTACTGAGGTGTTGTTCCTGTTCGGGATGTTGAGCAGGGGGCTGATCCCCAGGACAGTCTCTTGTCAATGGTGATCTCTTCATCTGAGGTAGCTGACTGGGCCAAGGTGGCAGGGCCCAGGCTGGGTGAACAGTTCAGATTCAGTTCGATAGGTGCTGGAGACAGCTTCCAGCAAGCGTGACACACTTAAGTAGTGGGGAACCAAATCGTGACCCACTGACAGCTTACAGCACATTTATAGTAAAGCAAAACACAATACCACAGGTCGGATGACAGCCCAGTTGCAATTTCAGTTTTCCTGAGCAAAACCGTGATCTCTGCAGTGATTCAGATGTCCTGACAGGCCGATTGCTTACAGCAAATCTTCGGTCTTCTTCAGGTAACAGAGCAGTCACAATTCGGTATTTCAGGTCACAAGCTGGTTCGGAGTCAATCCGATTAATTTCACTAGCAGATCCCTCAAAAGGGAAGATGAAGCAGGCAGGCCAGACACAGCCTTCCCACCAGTTTCTTGCGCTACTACGCAGAAGCAGCTGCTTGAATGTCTTGAGCAGTTCACTCTCTCAGCTCCAAACTCAGACTGACTCTCTGTTGCAGGCAGCACCGGGACTTCCTCCTCATCCAAAAAGGGTTTGGTTGGTTGATTCATCTGTCTGTCAAAGCAAGGGCTCCCCCTCCAGGTCCATTTAGGCACCAAAATGAAAAAACTACAATTCCTACAGGAAATTCACTTCCACAAGACCCCTGGGGACAGACTCCATTTTAAGGTCCCCAAAAGGTACTGATTGGTGCAATATAGATGTAACCCCCAGTCGGCGCTAAACTGAGAGGGCTACTACCCCTGCCTGTATGGCCAGTGAACAGGTTGAGGGGCCTGAGTCCTATGATGCGGTGCCTCCATTTTTATAAGCTGAAATTTGGGGAGAAAGGTGTCAATCAGCATGGTGATTAGGTTTGACTACTCTGCACAGGGGCACCCAAAGTAATCCAGAGACTAGAAGCAATAACATAATGTCCAATACCAGGAGATGGGATTCTAAAGTGTGGCTTTATTCAGCATCTCTGAGCAAAAAGCATAGATGGACCCCCACGGGGCTACACTCCTTCTAATGCAGATAAGGTGATGGCACAGACCCAATCCATTCTTGGATCCTAAACTTCCATATGTCATGGACTTGTTAACTAGTGGCACTCTACCACCCTCTACCCCACCCCAACATCTGGGCACCCTCTTTAGGCACTGGCCAATACCTGACAGAAAGGTGACTGGTGTTTCAAAGCAAACCCTTAGAGGTGAGCCCTGTTACGCCAGGTGGGGGGTCTCCCACCTTTTGTTCCATAGACCCATACCCAGCCATTCCTTTATTTACACACACACATCCTTGGCTACTGTAGTGCAGACTGTACATGGCTTTGTAATGCAGTAACTGTCTTTCTCTGAAGAGCCCCCCACATACATCTGTCATTACGTCTCAGTGTTCCATAAGCCTCTTCCTTGGCTACTATAGTACAGACTGTACATGGCTTTGTAATGCAGAAACTGTCTTTCTCTTGAAGACCCCCCACATACAACAGTCATTACATCTCACTGTTCCATAAGCCCTGGACTTGGCATCCTGACCGACCCACAGCCCCAGAGACTTATTTACTCACTGTTTTGGACACTGGCCTTTTGTCAAAGCTTCATCACCCTCATTGTTGCAGATGTTCAAAAACTCTGAAGGAATCTCTATTCCACAAAAACTGTAATACCGCAGAACTCTTCATCAGGCAGCTTCTTCCTTTTCCCAGGCCAGGGGGTTGCCCCTGGGAGTTGGTTCCTTGTGCCTCTCTTATGGTGGAAGCACACACCCTAAGGTAGCTCTGTGTTAGAGCTGAGGGCAGGGGGGCCTGCCCCTGCAGGGCACCCCCTTCCTCCAAGGCACTGAAGGAACTACATCCTTCCTTTTCTTGTGCCCACTTCAGACTGCAAACAAAAACTAGACTGCTAACTTCAAGGATCAACTCTAGACTGACTTTGAAATTCTCCAACGTTCTACCTAACTCCCAACTGCAACATTCCATTGTGGCTTATGCTGCTGCAGAATACTAAATGATGTCATAGGCCCTACTTAGCAGAGACTGAAAACAGAGCAAGACACAGTGAAATCCATTTAACTGGAGTTTCACTAGCTGCCCGTCCCTGCCTGCCACTAGATCTAACTAGGGTTCTAGTAACCCTGGGTAACAGGGAGGGTTACATAGAAATGCCCATGCTGCAAAGAAAGGCAGGTTAGACAAACTATAATACCATTATTATTAGCGCAGCTAATTGGCAAACAATTATCAGTTCTACCAGAGCTTCCTCTGTACCATTAGCGATGGCAGAACAGAGCAATATTATTGCAGCTCGGGCGGGACTCGAGCTTGCAAACACTCGACCCCTACCCAGATTAATTATACACTACAAAAATAATGCCTCTTAAAGGGACAGGCACAGAGGCTAACAGGGCACTTGCATGCAAGCACTTTTACACCTGTAAAGACACAGAACGCCCGCCTGGCAGTGGGCATTTAAGCACACCCAAGGAAGACTTTTGGGAACCCCCATTTATAGGGGGTTACATGTATATTTTCGAGAAAAAAAACAATAGTTGCTTTATTTTCCTCTGAACTATAAAAGGTACCTTCCTATAATACATTTTAAAAGTTGAGTTTAAACAAGAATATGGTTTGTTTCTATATATTCGTTACTACATGTTTATATATATAACAGCTTAATCTGATTTAAGGTCAGTTGGCATTCATCTGTATCCCCCTCCCCCGGGTCGTGCCTGAAAATAGGCAGAATTTGTCTAGTGCACTTAACCGGTCAACAAAAAATAAATAAATAAATATGTGGCTTTTGATACTCTTGTACTCCTTCAAATGCACTAAGGACAAGGGAGCTTTCTTTCCGTGACTTTCTTACATTTCCAAAGCCAAGCGGCAACCGAAATATCAGTTGGCAGCCTGCCAGCCACCCAGTCATATTACTTAGCCTAGGAATCCCCTTTTCAAAAATTGATCATTGAGCAAGGAGCTGCTTATTCTTGATTTCTTATGCCCTTCTCATGATTTATCCACGCATATAAGAGTCCTGTAAGTGATTCCTCATAGGGGATAAACTTAGTTTTCTTGCGGCAGGGAATGGCAGCTGAAATATCAGTTTTGGCACAATGCCAGCCGCTCGCTCCTGCCTGTGACAACTTGCTAGTTTTTTAAACATAAAAGGAGCATCCTAGTTCCTAATCTTTACTTCCGCTCCTATTTCCAAAAGGGAATATCCACAGAAACCCTTCACGAGCAAGTAGACCTTAATTAATACGGAATGGTGGAAAGTGAAAGTTAATTTCACCGCTGTGTTTCTGTCCCACTCTCCGCGGTTCCTTTGGGCAGCATTTACAGGGGAAATGACACTTTTTTGAGAGTGGTGGCCCCACTTATACTACTTTTACACATGCCGCCTACTCTCCTACAGTATTTCCTTGTGCTGCTTACATACAAGTCAGTGCAATTTAAGGACAGAAACTCAATACTCTGAACTTTTTTTCAAACAGCTGGTTTAGGCTACTGGATAAATATTTCAACCTTTTTGTTTTTTTATTGCCTGAAACAAAGCATTAAACCCATAAGGAAATTTAATAGGAGGGGTTTCCTCCATAACACTTCATCATTTTCTTCAGCATTTTAAATGAATTGCTACAAGCCTATTTGACACCATTATCCATTATAAAACTATAAGCACTTTCTCTAGGCTGCACATTCACTCTATCATTATAACATTACATCATTAAATACCATTTCTGCAGCTTTTTTTGTAGCCATTTATTCATGTAAGTGCATGATGCACCACTAAATACATTCTTATATGGTTTCAGCCTTATTTCTGTATGGGCACCATTTATTTATTGCCAGATTTCATGAGTGCACTCCTAAAGTATGCCAATCTGATTTAATATGGCATATTCTTAGTGTCTTACTCTTTTCTTAGGCACGTTCTCTCTAGGGTCCCCAAGGAAGCTACGGAAGGAAAAGAAAATCAGAATGATACTAAAAATAGATATGAATAAATATATAAGAGTGTAGGGCAGGGTTATGATAGGTGGCCAATCCACCATAACCTGCGAAAAGCATAGATAACAAGCATTTGTCAATGCTGAATGTTGTCTTGCTGGCGTTGGCATTGGTAGTGTAGGAATTAGAGAGAGATACATAATAGAAATGGCAGTGAAGTACTGAACTGACGCCAACCCCCCCAACCTGCAGAGACTGCCAGGCATTGGGGTATGCCTTTGAGTCATCGGCCATAACGCTCATGCCATTTTACCTCACCCTACCCTGCAGACACCAACAAGTGTCACAGTGTGCCTTGGGGTCTTTGGGCCTTACGCTCACCCCATTCCATAAGGAAATTCACTGAGATGGGTGCAGTATAGGAGAATGCGTTGACCTGTGGGGCCGAAGAGTCCAAGGCACACCTCGATGCCTGTCAGTGGCTGCAGGGTGGGGTGGGGGTGGAATGGCATGAGCATGACAACCAACAATCCCACGTCACACCCCTGATGCCTGTCAGCCTCTACAGGGTGGGGCGTAAAGGTTAGAAACCCTTACACCCCAGGCGTGTGTTGGTATTTTCACTCCAAATGTTCAACATGGGCTTTTTGTGACCCCACCTCATGAACAGTGGCAGTATCAGTTCATTAGCTGAAAGGTGATTTTGTACAGCGACTGCCCCATTTGGCACCACAGGTGCAAAAACACATTTCAGGCAGGATGTGAAATATGACAGCTGTACTGTTCATGAGGAGGTGTAAAAAAATGGCAATGTTGAAAATCTGAAGTGAAAATATGAAAAATTGATGAAATCACAAGCGTGCGTTGAAACTGTGCAACACATGCCCATGACGCAATTATTTTGGGGATTTTTTTAACCAGATTTTCAACATAAGCGTTTTGGGACCTCCACTCATGAACAGTGTCACTGTGATTTTGTTACTCTGTCCCAAACATTGATTTCCCACAGCGACTGCACCATTCCAATTGTTTTTTTTTAACCAGGTGATACACACTAAGCTGAAAGCTTTTTTACAGGTGCAACGTGCGTCACGTGTGTGAAAACACATTTTGGGCAGGATGTGAAAAATGACAGCTGTACTGTTCATAAGGAGGTGTGAAAAAATTGCAATGTTGAAAATCTGGAGTGAAAATATTAGAAATTGCTGAAGTTATGAGTGTGCATGGAAACTGCACAGTGCATGCTCCTAATACAGTCATTTTTTTGAATTCTTTCACCAAATTTGCAGTATAGGCCTTTTGGGACTCCACCTCATGAACAGTGGCACTATCATTTTGTTAATTGGTCCTGAAAGGTGATTCCACACAGTGACCACTAAATAACCTTTCAGGACCAAATAATGAAATGACAGTGCATGTGTTCATGTGGTGGGATCCAAAGAATCCTATGTTGAAAATTTGGAGCCAAAAGTAAAAAAATGGCCGAGATGTCCACCTAAGTTGAACCCCCCCCCCCATTAATGCCATTATACAGCTTACCGTGATTTTCTTCAGTTCGCGGTCGGCTTTTGAAGAGTTCAGACGTCTCCCGCTCCACCGGAGTTCACCGCACCGGACCTCCAGAGGTAAGTATGGGGTGAGAGGGGTGCGGGGAGGTGGGGTGCACAGAGAGTGGGTGCGGGTTGGGGGAGGAGGGGCATCCTGACAATGAGGGACCGTTTTCTTGTTTACAGGGACAAATTAAAAAAAAAAACATTGGGGGAAGTTTTTTTTCCCGGGTTTTACAAAAACATATATTTGGACACACTGGGGTGGGCTCCCAGTATGCCACCTGTTCTTTTTTGGGGGGACTGAAGTCGATGGGAATTGGTCACCCCCATTGGCAAAGAAAGCGTGTCTGTGTTGGGGGGGACATGATGCTTATGGGATTGAGCAGCCCCATCAGCAAACAAATTAAACTGGGGACATTATGCTGAGGGGGATTGACACCCATCGGCAAACAAATTGAACTGGGAGGGGCATACGTCAGGGGGATTGGGCACCCACGAAGTTGGCTTTTTGGGGATTATGAGAGGTGGATGGCAGGAGCTGCTGCCATGTTTATTGAAATGTTTCACCAGGCAAGACATGTAAGGGAGGCATGTCAACTGTGCCGCTGCATGACGAGCTTGTCTCCGATTGCAATGGCACATTTGTTTCAAGTTGGTGGCACTTTGCATAATACGTATGTCACCGCTAGCATGCTGGCTAATTGGAGAATGAGGAACGCACCTACTAAAGCGTGTCCTGCATTCACCAACACTGACACACCTCTGCATTTCTCCTACTACCTCAAAATGTTGCTTGCACACGCGCAAGACAACATAAAAAGAGAGCTACTACTGCGCAGTAGATTTTAAGTATGAAGAATATAGAAGGACAAAGGATTAGTTCCTGGGGTCCTCGTTTTCAACAAAGGTGGAACACAGGTCCACCACACCCCTCACTGTGTACTTTTCCCCTGGGTTTTTGTTTCCCAGGTGCATTACCTGGGAAACAAAAATTTCCTTTACATTATATACAATTTTGTTTTCTGTAATTCTCCTGGATTTAGATGTTCTCTGTTTCCAAAATTCCATGAATCTATATTGACTAAAAAACTCTTACTTGAGTTTTGTTTTGTTCCTCCTTTAGGTTCTGCTGTAGGTGTTTGTTTTAATTCTCTCTTGCTCTTCTAGTCAGTAACTATTTATGGCCAGTCACATTTTTGCTATTTCTCCAGCAGATTTATGGTTAAATCCTGTTCAGGCCTACACTTATCCATGCTTTCCAACCATCTGTTTTCATTATTGGAGGCAAGTATTCAAACTAAAACCACTTTCTACCTAATAAGTGGTACAATTGGTTGATAACATTGCAGAAATGTAGGCTAAATGCAAGGTACTGTATATATGCAGTATTGCAATTGTATCGTAACTGATACATTCTTAAGCTTTACTCTTCACATCTTCGATATAAAAACACATTTATAAAGAAAGCATTTGTCTATATGAAGTAAAAGTAAACATTCCAGGCTCACTTGAAAATAGTTTAATTTAATACAATACAAAATACAATACATTTAGGCAATACAAAAAGACACAGGCAGAAGGGGATAGGGAGAAGTACCAGGAGAAGCAAAGGGAGGCAGGGAGGTCAGTAAGGGAAGCCAAAGCTCAGACAGAAGAACACATTGCAAAATCAGTGGGTAGAGGGGACAAAACCCTTTACAGGTACATAAGTGAAAAAAGAAAGGCAAAGGGAGGGATAGTGAGACTGAAGGGGAGGATGGGGCTGTGTGGAAGATGACAACAGTAAAGCTGACATATTGAACAGGTATTTCTGCTCAGTCTTTACTGAGGAAGAGGAGGGAATGGGTCTGAATGGAGTACAAGGGTGAGAATGGTGCAGAAATGGACATAAGTCCCTTACACGAGAAAGGTCCTGAAGGAACTGGAAGTAATAAGAGTTGATAAAGCAATGGGGCTAGATGGGGAACATCAGGTCCTTAAAGAACTAAGAGAGGTGGTGGCTGAACCTCTTGCTATCCTGTTTAGCCGATCACTAGAAACAGGGAGGTACCAAAGACTGGAGGATAGCAGATGTAGTCCCCTTATACAAAAGTGGGAACAAAGAGGAAGCGGGAACTACAGACCAGTCAGCCTCACCGGGTAGTGGGGAAGATCATGGAAGCACTACTGAAGGAGAGATTGGTGGAACATCTGGTTGTCAATGGACTACAGGACCCAAGGCAGCATGGTTTCACCAGGGAAGGTCATGTCAGACCAACCTCATTATATTTTTGACTGGGTGACTAGAGGGTGGATCAGGGGAGGGCAGTGGACATGGCCTATCTGGACTTCAGCAAGGCCTTTGACACTGTGCCACATAGAAGACTATTGCACAAACTGGGGAATATGGGTGTGGGCAGGACAGTAGTGTGGTGGGTGGGTAACTGGCTGGGCAGCAGGACACAGAGGGTGGTGGTAAATGGCTGTCACTCCACAGAGGGAAGAGTGACCAGTGGGGTACCACAGGGATCAGTGCTGGGACCGGTACTATTCAATATCTTCATCAGTGACATTGCTTGGGACCTAGAAGGCAGAATTTCACTGTTCGCTGATGACACAAAGCTCTGTAACAGAGTAGACACACCAGAGGGTGTAGACAGAATGAGAAGGGACCTGCAGAAACTTGAAGAATGGTCAGGGTTTGGAAGTTGAAATTCAATGCAAGGAAGTGCAAGATAATGCATATGGGGCACAAAACCCTGGCACAATATATCAATTGGGGGTGAGGATATAGCATGCACCAAGCAGGAAAGGGATCTTGGGTTATCATCTCTGATGACCTCAAGGCAGGAAACAGTGTGACAAGGCAGCAGGTAAAGCAAATAGGATGCTGGGATGCATAGGCAGGGGCATCATCAGCAGGAAAAGGAGGTCATAATTCCACTATACAAGACACTAGTGAGGCCGCACCTGGAGTACACTGTGTAGTTCTGGAGACCTTACCAACGTAAGGACATAGACAGGGTAGAGAAGGTTCAGAGAAGGGCAACAAAGATGGTGCATGGATTGCATCACAAGTCCTATGGAGGACAGGTTGAAGGCACTGAACATGTACTCCTGGAGGAGAGGAGGAGAGAGGGATATGATAGAGACTACAAGTATCTTACAGGGAGGAACAGGGTGCAAGAATGCACTATTTTAAGCGAAAAAGATGTTCCAGGACTAGAGGGCATGGGATGAAGTTGGAGGGAGGGACGATTCAGAGGAAACGTGAGGAAGAATTTCTTCACAGAACGGGTGGTGGACAAGTGGAACACCCTGCCAGAGGAAGTGGTGGGGGCTGAAACAATCACGGGATTTAAGAATGCATGGGATAGACATAAAGGAATTCTGGAGGTCAGGAGTAAGGGGCAACAGACTTCCTGGAAAACATAAACTGAACTTACAAACTTAAATGAGCAGACTGGGTGGGCCATAGGCCCTTATCTGCCGACACTGTCTATGTATGTATCTATGTATAATAGAACAGAAGTACTTTATGGTGGTTTCATGTATCTGATAAATTATTAGGGTTTTACTGGTGGCACCTCCCTTATTGCTAATTGTGACATTATCAGGATGCAAATATCATACACTTGAACTGAATTGTATAAAACCAAATGTATAATCAATTACAAATATTATTTATTTAAATTTATCATTATGTATGTTTATTGCAAAATCAAGGAAAGAAGTTCCATCCATTGAACCAAGACTTATTTTCAAATGTTACACAATGCTATACAATGCTTATAAGGTTACAGAATACTTGTAGTATATAATATAGTAAAGGAAAACTACTCAAAATACAATTCCATCATTACATAATATCGACACTGAGAGTAGATGGCATAAGATATTCTTGTAAGGCATTGTCATGTTGTTGTTTATCAATTACTACCCTATGAATTTGTATCCTTAGGGAGATTTTTAGAGGTCCATTTATTTATAGGGACAAATGTCTTTTTAATACTGTGCATATGTATACCTTATTAGTGCTACAGGAACCAAGAGTTACTTAAAGAGGGTCTCCAATCAGATACTGCACAAAAATGTCAACTGAATAAACCCAAGATATATATTGCATGCTAATATTCTTTCTTTTCTCTCTCTCTCTCTCTCCCCCGCAGCCAGTGCCTGCATCTGGACTGCCCCCCCCACCAGCCCTGTCACCCAGCTTCTTGTGGACTTATCGGCTTCTGCTTATCTGCTCCCACAGTTTGTCCCCTGTGGCGGGGTGCAGCAGGGCCCCCGACTGCCACAGACCAGGATCTGGTTCTTGGGGAGACTGCCACGTAGCCACAGTGCAGGGCCTGTGAAAGGTCAGTCCTTCGCCCTGCTCCGGGATGCCCTATTTTCTGTCTTCTCCCCTTCCTCAAAATGCCAGCTTTGGGGAATGACACAAGCATACATGCAACTATAGCGTGTGGTGCACATCATGCGCCAGTGTCTCCCTTCCCACCGAGCGGCTTTCAGGTTTATTCCAGTCCGTTACCTCACCAACCAGCTAGAACAAAGTATTAACCTAGTTATTAGCACTTCACAATCAACTATATACTCCTGCACAACCAGCGTTCTACTAGGTTCCAGTGATCACGATACTGTTCTGCTTAGCACTCTCACTGAGTATTGCGTCAGTAGTGGTATAAATGAGATTTACCCATACAGTAGGGCTGGCCAATGTCAATGGCATAAAGAGAGATACAAAAAAGACTGATTAGAAAACTAACTTACACAGCAACTCAGTTACTGATATGTGGCTCACTTTCTAAGACATAGTTTTGGAGATTTGCAATAAAAACATGCACAAACTTAGGAAATATAATTCTAAAGGAATGAGGTTCAAGTGTATAAGGTCCCACGTATAAGGAAACCTGCACCTCGCCAGTTGTGCCAATGTGCTCCTATCGTCCATCCCGAGTCCGACCCATACTGCCTCTCCTCAGTTTTCCAGCGCTCACCCTTCAGTCCCACAGTTCTCCTTCCAACCTGTAACCCAAGCTGAAGTCCTTAGATCTCTACGGGCCCTAAACCCCAACAAAGGCAAATGCCCCACGTCCCTGGATGCCAAGATGCTTTTCCTATCCACCCCAGCCATTGCAGCCCCTCTTACCGCACTTTTCAACCTCTCATTCACCCTGGGTAAGTTACCCACAGCTTAGAAATTGGCCACCGTCATACCCCTCCCTAAAGGGGATGACTCATCCTCCCCAGCCAATTATCGCCCCATCTCCCTACTTCCAATTCTGGCCAAACTGCAGGAACGCCTTGTCCTCTCCCAATTCACCCCCCACCTGGACACCGCTTCATTTTTCACCCCCTTTCAATCTGGTTTCCGCAAATCTTATTCTACCACCACCTCCCTTCTACGAGTCACTGGCGACATTCTGTCCAGCATGGACAATGGACACATCACCACTGCAATATTTATTGACCTAGCCAAGGCTTTCGACACCATCTCCTACTCCCTGCTCCTCGACAAACTCACTGACGCCGGGCTCTCCTTATCAGCAAATGCCTGGTTCCATGACTACCTAATAGGCAGACTCCAATCGGTAAAAATCACATCACATATCTCAGACCCACTGCCCGTATCCACCAGCGTCCCCCAAGGGTCAGTCTTGGGCCCATTGCTTTTCTCCATATTTTTAAACGACCTCCCATCGGCTTGCCGGCACTCCTCCATCCAGATGTATGCGGACGACACTGTCCTCTATGCTTCTGGCCCAACTACAAGCAACGTGGCTACCCTCCTTCAGGAGGACTTCAACGCCATCCAGGAATGGTTTTGGTCAAACCAGCTATTTCTAAACCCCAAGAAAACTGTGTCATTAACTTTCGGCTCCCATCAAAGACTCTCCCGTCAAGCCTCCAGCCCCCCTTTCAAAACTTTGGATGGGACCCCTCTGGACAAGTGCTCCAGCTTTAGATACCTAGGAGTCTGGCTTGACCAGCACCTTGATTTTGCCATTCATATTGACTCCCTGCATAAAAGGCTTCTCCACAAACTTGGTGCATTATACCGATACAAAAGCTGCCTCCCCTCTCCTACAAGGCAGGCCATAGTCCAAAAAATGATACTACCTGTCCTCGATTATGGTGACACAGTGTACTCCATCGCTCCCTCATCTACTTTGGCCAGCCTCGACACCCTATTCCACTCATTCTGTCGTTCCATCCTCAACTGCCCTCAAACCACCCACCACTGCTCACTGTATAGCTCCCTAGCCCTGCCATCCCTCCAAGATCGCAGATTAATACACTGCGCCAGGTTCGCTGCTAAATTCTGGTCCCTCTCCCTCCCACCTTACCTGGCATCCACCCTAGCCCAACTACCTCCCCCGGCCTACGCCCTAAGATGCACAGACCAAAGGCTTCTCCACGTTCCTTTCATGTGCACAACTAAAGGTAAGGCCACTTTTTCCTACCGGATTCCCCAGATCTGGAATGCCCTACCACCTACCATAAGAAACACATCAAATCCTAGTCATCGCAACCAGCTACTCAGCACGCATTTCTCCTCCAGGTGCACATGTTTCTAGCTGCACCTCTTTTAACTACTTCTAACTCCAATGTACCGTACTGCTCTATGTTATAAGGACATTTTTTTCTAGGTTGAATCATGTATTTCTCTATCTTTCCCCAAACTGCCTACTTGTAGCTATTCTGCCGTTGTCTGTAAGGCAGTTAGCCATACCTCTTGCTGCTGTAATGTCTCAGTCTGACACTGTGCTTTGTTTTGTATTGGGTCCTGGCCCCCAGGTCGCATCTGGAATAGAGCAATGTTGCTCAGTATGCCTTCCTGGTAAAACTCGTAAATAAATAAATAAATAAATACAATTAAAAAGTCAATAAATAGGAAAGATAAATGTTACAGACTCCACCAACTTAAATCAGGGTGGATTTAAACTAGGTGTGGGGGGAGGCAAGTGGGTGGAAATCAAACAAGGTCTCCAGACTGGGGAGCCAAACAGGCTTACCACCCCCATAGCAGTAGGAAGGGAGCAGGGGAAGGGTCGTACAGTGCCGCTAACAATAATGTTCGGAAGGGGAAGGATGGAAAGGGCACATATCGGAGGGGAGTCTCGTTGAATGCGAAGAGCCTGGGGAACACAGCAGTCATGTTGCAGGCTCTGATGGCAGCGGGGGAGGTGGACATAGCTGCCGTCACTGAAACATGGGCCACACAATACCAGGACTGGGACCTGGTAATCCCACGGTACAGGCTATACCCAGGGGATAGGGGAAAAAGGGAAAGGAGGTGGGGTAGCTATTTATGTGAGGGAGGGGATAAGGTGTGCCAGGGAAGAGGGGGAGGAGTGGAGGGCAGAGGCATTACGGATACAATTCCAGGACTTGAGAAGCAGGACACTTAGGATGGGGGTGATGTATAGTCCACCGTCTCAGATAGCGGACTTGGATAGGGAACTAGCAGAGCAGATAAGGAGGGTCAGTGGGAAGGGTAACACCGTGATCGTGGGACTTCAATCTGCCAGAGGTAGATTGGAGCGCCCCAGCCTCCTCGAGCATAAAGGAGCAGGTCCTCCTGGAGGCTTTGCAGGACAGCTTCCTGATACAGATGGTAAACGAGCCAACCAGGTTAGGTAACATTGTAGACCTTGTGTAGACTAATGGGGGAGTTTGTCAGAGAGCTGGGGCAGACATCAGCTGGTAGGGAGTGACTTCCTCACATTGTGGTTTGCACTTAACATGGGCAGGGAGGCTGCAGAAACAGGGACCAGGGTGTTGGACTTCAGGTGGACCGACTTTGATAGGATGAGGGAAATAGTGGCAGGCATCTAGCTAACATCCTCCCACACATGGATGCTAATCAGAAATGGGAAGTTATCAAGCAAGGGGAAAAAGATTTCTTCAGCTACATAAGGGAGAGAATGAATTGTAGAGATCAAACTCTAAGGATCAGGAAGGATGGGGGGTGGGCAGAGAAAGGGGCAGATCAGGCAGAAGTGCTCAATGAATACTTCTGTATTTACTAAGGAAAAGGATGGGTCACTGCCGCAGGAGTTAGGAAGGGTAGGCACGGGGGGGCGGGGATGACAGATGGGATAATCTCAGTAGGCAGGGTAATGGAAGGCCTAAGGGCACTGTGGGTGGATAAGGCACCTGGCCCAGATGGCAGACACCCCTAGGTAGGTTCTATGTGATAATGTCGAGTGCCGAACGGCGACGTGCATTATCACGGCGTCAGAGGCGGCGGTATTTGCCACCCTGAATCCTCAAGCACATGGAAGAATGGTGCTGGGGACTTAAATAATTTGCTTTCTGTGGGGGCTGTGCCCCACACCCATGGGGGCTTTGCCCCGCCCCTCTATTTAAGGATTCTCAACTCCAGGGGGGTGCATGTCGGGGGGGTGAAAGCAAATAAAATGCACGTTTTGGGCCGGGTACAACAAAACCACAGTAGCGCCCAGACCCAGACCTGAACCCGGAAACTCACCACCGCAAGTGGAGGCCAATTCCTGATGCCACGGCGCAGCTCAGCAGCCGACTGCAGCATCACCCCAACATCCTCTCCACCCCCTCCCAGGCCACGCTTACCGTGCTCACCCCCCCATGCACACACATGTAGATATACATCCGGTCACCTCCTCCCCCTCACCATTCAGGCTTTGCCCACATTGCGTCACCATTTCGGATGGCGCCTTAATTCAGGCACCCGCCTCACGTGCTACCCCCTGGTATTGAAGAAGTTGGCAGAGATCCTGGCAGAGCCATTAGCAGACTTGTTCACTACCTCTCTGGGAACAGGGTGGGTACCCCAGGACTGGAGGATGGCTCATGTGGTGCCCCTTCACAAAAACAGACCCAAGGATGAACCAAGCAATTATAGACCAATAAGTCTTACATCCATTGTGGGGAAGTTAATGGAGACGATCCTTAAAGAGAGGTTGGTAACCTTTCTAGAAGGTAATGGTCTCCAGGATGAAAAGCAACATGGGTTTTTCTCTGGCAGATCATGTCAGACCAATCTGGTTGACTATTATGACTGAGTGACTAGGGCACTTGACAAGGACCATGTGGTGGATGTCCTGTATCTGGATTTCAGCAAAGCCTTCAATGCGATGCCACATGGGAGGCTAATTAGCAAGTTGGGATGCCAGGGAGCAGGGACAAAGATGGTGATTTGGGTCAAGAACTGGCTGCAGGGGAGACAGCAGAGGGTAGTGGTGGGAGGGGAACTCTCATTTCCAAGGGCTGTGACTAGCGGAGTGCCACAGGGCTCGGTGCTGGGCCCAGTGTTGTTTGTCATTTTCATCACTGACAACCTGCATGGCATTAAGAACAAGAGTAGCCTTTTTGCGATGAGGTGATGACACAAAGATCGTCACAGTGGTGGATGACACAGTAGGGTGGCAGGATGATCGGGATAAACTTGAGTACTGGTCAGATACATTGTAGCTGGGGTTCAATGCAAAGAAGTGCAAAGTCATGCAGTTGGGAGCAAGGAACCCAAGGAGGTGTTATCAGTTGAGAGGGGTACAGATAACCCCTTCAGAGGAGGAGAAAGATCTTGAGGTGATAATAACAGGGCAAATGGACCACTCAGCACAGTGCAGGAAAGCAGCAGCAAAAGCCAATAAGATGTTGGGGTGTACTGCTAGCGGTATCACCTCCAGGAGAGGGGAAGTAATCCTGCCACTGTACAGGTCATTGGTGAGGCCGCACCTGGAGCACTGCATGTAGTACTGGTGCCCATACTTAAGGAAAGATGTTAAATTACTGAAGGGGGTCCAGCACAGAGCAACAAGGATGATCCTGGGATTGGAAGACAAACCCTATGAGTAGAGGCAGACGGAACTGAACATGTATTCCCGGAAGGAGAGGAGGGATAGGAGGGATATGATAGAGACCTTTAAATATATGAAGGGTATAAACAAGACTGATACAAAGGGGATTTTTCAGTTAAAGGGAGGAGGGACACTAGGGTGCATGGTCTGAGACTGAGGGGGGGAAGATTCAGGAGAGAAAGGAAGAGGCACTTTTTCACGGAGAAGGTGGTGTCTATGTGGCACGTGCGCACTGAAGAGGTGGTTTCCTGTAAGCTGGTAGGTAGTTTTAAGAGAGGATGGGACAAGGTGAGGGGGGGGTCACCGTTATGTGGATAGGGGAGGGAAGGAGGAACAGCTGCAGTGTAATCGGGGAGCTAGCTGCACACTCAGGCAGGTATGATAGACAGTATGGCCTTATCAGCTGGCAGTTTCATATGTTCGTAACTTTCAAAATCTAATGATTCTTGGGTCAAATTTAAGACGCTACAAACAGAATGTAAAAGAGCCATCAGAATAGCTAAAAGGGAAATGGAGTACTCCTTAACACACAGACACAGAATTTGCCAGCAGATAAGGACCGCTGGTCCACCCAATCTGCCCAATTTTCCCTGCCTATAATATCACCGCAGCTCCTACATGATCTCTGGCCCATTCACTCCCACCTTCCCTAAGACTCCTTTATGCCTATCCCATGCATTCTTGAGCCCCACCACTGTTTTTGCCTCCATCACCTCCGCTGGAAGACTGTTCCAGGAATCCAACACTCTTTATGTGAAGAAGTACTTCCTCACATCTCTTCTGACTCTACTCCCCCTTTAGCTTCTTATCATGCCCCCTTGTCCTTGAGCACATTTATTTCTGAACAATACTTCCCTCCTGTACCTTATTTACCCCTGTGAGGTATTTAAAGGTCTCTATCATATCCCCCCCCTCCTTCCTCTCTTCCAGAGTGTACATATTGAGGTCTTTTAGTCTCTCTTTGCAGGGCTTCTGGTGCAGACCCTGCACTATTTTAGTTGCCCTCCTCTGGACAGCCTCCATGCTATGTCCTTTTGGAGATGTGGTCTCCAGAACCGGGCACAGTACTCTAGGATGAGTCTTACCAGCGAGCTATACATAGGCAATACCGCCTCCCTGTTTCTGCTGGTGATACCCCTCCATATGCACCCCAGCATCCCACTAGCCCTCCCAACTGCCTTGTCAGACTGCCTGGCCACCTTTGTATCATCCAATATGACTAGCAGCTTAGCAGCTACTGCTAAGAAGGGGAATAGCAAAATATTTTTTGGTTATATCAACTCTTTAAAATTCAATGACATTGCTGTTTGCCATAGATATTGCAGAACTTCCTGGTCATGCCTGAAAAAAGTCATGCCTATGGCTAGTGCACTTACCCAGTAAACAAAAACTAAATAAATAAGTTCTGAATAGTTATTTTACTCTGTTTTCTCCCCTAGTACCATAACTTCATCTACAGTAGACCTGCCAGAGTTAGTAAAAATCTACATTAATAAAAGCACTATTAGAGATAAAATACACAGCCTCAAGAATAATAGCTTCCCTGGACCAGATAACATATCAGCGCATATGCTCAAAGTAATGATAGATGACATTATAAATCCACTCCAGTCCATATATCAGGCATTGACAGATACAGGCCAAATCCTGAACAATTAGAAAACCATAGATGTTATACCAACACACACAAAAAAGGAAACAAAAAGGGAAAAGTCAAATTACCGACCAATTAATCTAACCTCTATTGCAGGCAAGATACTTGAAAGTATAATTAAGGATAACATACAGACAATAATATCTGTTATTGACACAGAACAACACAGATTTGTCAACAGAATGTTATGCACAACAAATTTACTCTGCTTCTGTGAAATAAATTAGTGCTCACTAGACAAAAAACCCTACTCTGTGATGTAATATTCCTAGATTTTAAAACAGTCTTTAATCTGGTGCCACATTGGGCAATCGTAGAAAAAAATGAAAAAAACAAAACACAGTATTAATGCATTTTTGATAAACTGGACAAAGAAATCACTTGTAGAACTCAGAGAGTTAAAATAAAAGGGCACTCTTCTTCCTTTAGTGTGTTAACAACTAGCATCCTGCCGAGATCTGTACTGGGCCCTGTTATTTTTCATATCTTTATGTCTGATTTAAGTCAAAATATAAATAATTGGTTGCCAAAATGTGCTGATGATTCAAAACTACGGGGTCCATGCAGTACAATGGAGCAAGTTAATTCTATTCAAGAAGACTTAAAATCAGAGTGAGCGGATTACTGGGAAATGCAGTTGAACCTACAGAAGTGCAAAGAAATGCATTTGAGCCATAACAACTAAACACAGTCAGTTACAGCTTATGTGGGTCTCTGCTCCAGCAAACTATTTTAGGAAAAAACCTAGGTGTTCTAGTGTCTGCTGATTTCAAACAGCAACAAAGAAATATTAGATCAAGGGATGCGGAAGCTAATTTTCCCTTATACACAGCCTATGTGAGACCCCACTTTGACTATGTTAGTCAATTTTGGAATCCCTTCAGAAGCAAAATGACATTAAACAGAAACAGTGCAAAGAAATGCCGCCAAATGCATTAACATCTTAAAAAATGAAAGTTATGATGAAAGATTAAAAGAACTAAACTTAATGTCATTGGAGACTAGGCGTACAAGCGGTGACTTAGAGACTAGGGGTGTGATATTCAAAAGGGTTGCGCATGGCACAACAAGGGTGCACCATGGACAACCCACTGATAAGCCCCAGCGCGATATTCAAACGGGAAAAGTGCCCGGCACAAATTCTGATGCACCGGGGCGCATCAGTAATGTATTTGGCACAAGTAGGGGCGTACCCATACATACCCGCGCATCCCGATATGCAGCCCGGGATGTGCTGAGCCCAGCGCGCAACCTACTCCGCCCGCACACAGTTGGGCCAGGAAAAAAAGGACCAACAACTGGCCACCACGGTGAGCTGCCGTGTGCAGGGTGCAACACGGCAGCTGCCAGCTGTGGGTGGCCACCCGCTCTCCGGCCGCCCCGTCTGTCGCAATAGTGCCCCCCATGCCCGATCACGGGCATATGTATTAAATATTATACATCCAATATCCCTGGTTGTCCAGTGGACTGCTTCCAGCCTGATCGCGGGCTTCAGTAATAAACAAATGTCGTCCCATATCCCTGGTGGTCCAGTGAACCGCTGCCAGCCCGATCGCGGGCAAAAGTAATGGAACAAAGCTGTCCTATATCGTCCTATATCTCTGGTGGTCCAGCGGTACCCACCTCTCCACCCGCCGCTGAGCTCCATACCTGCCCCCGTTCAGCGGCGGGTGGCAGCTTCCACCATAAGCCGCCAGGCGCCGCTAACTGACTGCGTGCAGTACGGCTGTCGCCATTGAATCCTGGCGTGGGCCAGTAGCGTGCGAACCGTACCATACCACACAGTCCAGATATGTGTATGAATACATTCACATATCGGGACTGTATATTATAATACAATCTACATACCCATTAGCCACGCTGTAGACTAATGGGCATCTAGCCACTGCCTACGCAGTCGGTCAACAGAGTGGCTGGTAGACTGCAGGTGGGGATTTGCCGCTTTCCACTGATCGGGGGAGAATGGGATGGTGGGGCTTAGTGGGCAGGTGGGGAGGGGGTACCGCTGGACCACCAGGGATATAGGACGGCTTTGTTCCATTACTTTTGCCCGTGATCAAGCTGGCAGCAGTCCACTGGACCACCAGGGATACAGGATGGCTTTATTTACATACATATGCCCACGATCAGGCATTGGGGCACTGTGCTGTGGTGTGCAGTGGGCATCGGTCCCTAACGGTTGCAGCCTGGCAGGGCGCCGGGTGCAAGTCACAGGGGATCGGTGCACCTGCATGCAAATGGGGCCATATTGACATGTAAAAGGCTCCATTTGCGCCTTGCATGCATTATGGCCCCATTTGCATGTCCACCGCTGAATATCGTGGTTGCTGCACCTAGCGCAACGGCACTTGTGCTAGCCACAGCTCCCTGGTCCTCCCTGGCCACTTGTGCTGGCACAGTGCCACTGCGTCACGCACAATGCTGGTGGCCACGGAGCGATATTCAATGGTGCTGAGCCATGGCGCAGTACCGTTGAATATCAGCCTGTCAATGCCCTGGTGCATCCCAGTTGTGCTGCGCCTAGGTTTGCACCATAGCCTAGCGCAGTCTGAATATCCCACCCTAGGCGTATAAGCAGTGACACACTCCTATTGACCAATATAGTGCACGATAAACAACTGTTCTGTGAACTCGGGTTAGATTTTAAACCAGATCGGAGAGAAACAAGTGGCCATCCACTTCAACTGGTCACAAGTCATTTTAAAACGATAAACTGCAAATTCTTTTACCCTCAACGAGTTATTAACCCATGGAGCACACTCCTATTAGACATAATTATCAGTAAAAATAAAAATGAATTCAGTCCAGATTAGCCTAACATATTATAAGCAGACAGATAATGGGACTGGCAATATAGGCCTAGAGGTTAGAGTAATGAGCTGTGAATGTGCTTGGTAAATCCAGCAGACCTGGGTTTGATTCCAACAACCTCCACTTACATACTGCGTGACTCTGAGCAAGTCACAGGCACTTTTGCCTAGTGGACCTTACCAGTCACCAAAGAATTAAAAAAAAAATTACTTTCCAGTCTATAGGAGCTACTCATGGGTAGCTGCCTCCTCGCTAGCTCCTCAAAAACTATAGTATGACTCGATAGTAGGGTCCACCAGGAGGATACTAATCCACAGTAAAAACAGACGTAATTCACACAGGCTAACAAGTTGTTGCATAATAGTGCAGACATCACTAAACTGTTGCACCATAGTAACTACTATGGCTCAACAACTTGACATTAGAATCTCGTACAGACCCTAATTCCTCATGACAATTTGTTAAAATTGTCTTTTTTCCCAGTTTAAAGAAGGACTCCCGTACTTAAATAATAAAGTGGACTTACCCACCAGACACAGGGATCTCAACAAGGAGATTCACAATAAAAGTGCAATTGTTATCGATGTAATATTGTAGTTATTCATTTATTTTGCGACCGCATTGCTCTGCCCTGCCAAAGCCGCCCCATTTCTGCCAGCTGACCCGAAGTGATGTCACCTCCTGAATCCCCCACTGACAGCTCTCCGCAGGTCATTAGCTGTCAGTAGCAGGAAATTCCAGTGTCACATACAGTGTGAAGATTGTCTAATACCCCTTCCCACCCTCTGATCATCTGCCGCAGTGAAATGGAAGAATTCACTGGTTTCTAGTGACACCCCCTGCCCTCCTGTCCACATAATTAATGAATTATTCCCTGGTGTCTAGTGGCACCCCACCATCCTCCAATCACCATCCCTGTAATAAAGCAATGATTCACTGGTTCCTAGTGGCCCCCCATCCTCTGATCACCGTCCCCATAATAAAGTAATGATTCCCTGGTGTCTAGTGCCCCCCCATCCTCTGATCACTGTCTCTGTAATAAAGTAATGATTCCCGGGTGTCTAGTGGCTCCCCATCCTCTGATCACCATCCCCATAATAAAGTAATGATTCCCCAACCCCCCATGAGTCCTCCTTCCCCCTTCCCTTCTACCACAGCAACTTTTCCCTTTATGATGTTCCATCCTCTCTTGAAGCTATCCACCATTTTCAGGGAGACCACCTCCTCTGGCAATTATTCCACTTGGGCACCACCTTCTCAGTGAAAAAGTGCCTCCTGATCTCTCGCCTGAATATTCCACTTACCAGTTTTAGGCTACGCCCCCTAGTGGACTTGTTCCCACTAAGGCAGAAGAGGCTCTCAGTATTCACCCTATTAATACCTTTCAGGTACTTGATGGTCTCAGTCATACCCCCCCCCCCACAGCCTTCTGTCCTTAGGAGAGTACACGCTGAGCCCCTTGAGCCTCTCTTCATAGGTGTTGCCCTACTGACACTGGATCATCTTGATTACCCATGTCAGGACCGTCTCTAGGAAGTTAACATCTCCTTAAGAGGAGGGCACCAAAACTGCACACTGTACTCCAGGTGTAGTCTAACCAGTGACCTGTACAGTGGTAGTATGACCTCCACCTTACTGCTTGTAAGCCCCTTGGCTCCGCAGCCCAGCATTAGTTTTACTTTTGCTGCTGCTGTCTTGTAGTGTGCTGAGTACTTGACATCACTCTGATTACCCCAGGTCCTTTTCTCCTCTGACTTGGTTGTCTGCATCCCACCCAACCAGTATTTGGTCTCTGGGTTCCTTGCCCCAAGTGCATAACATTACACATTTTAACATTGAACTCCAGTTGCCAAATGCCAGACCACTTCTCTAACCTAGCCAGGTCTTCCTGGAGTTCCTGTCTCCCCCTCCGCTATGTCCACCCTCCCACAGAGCTTTGTGTTGTCCATGAACAGGCAGGCTTTACCTTTGATCCCATCTGCTATGTCATGGGAGAAGAGGTTAAACAACACTGGACAGTGCATTGAGCCTTGTGAGACCCCACTGGTCACTGGCCTAGCTTCCAAGAACTCCTGCCAGCCACCAACTTTTGGCTACTGTCTTGCAGCCAGTTTTTGATCCATCTAGCAAAAATGACTCCCACCCCCAGGACTTCCAGCTTCCTGACCAGTCTCCTATGAGGCACAAAGTCAAAGGTCTTACTGAAGTCCAGATACAGGACATCAACTGCTTGGCCCTTGTCCACAGTCCTGGTCAGCCAATTGAAAAGGTCAATCAGATTAGTCTGGCAGGACCTCTTGAACACAAACTGAGCTGCCTCTTGTCCTGCAGCCTGGGTTCCTTGAGGAAGCTCACCAGTCTTTCCTTCAGGATAGTCTCTGTCAATTTTCCCACTATTAAAGTCAGGCTGACTGGCCTGTAATTCCATATAATGTATAAAAAGTGCTATAAATTATGTGAAAAATATTGTGTGCACGTGTGTGTGTGTGTGAGATGGGGGTTGTGTGTAGCCCTATACTGCTTCGTACAAAAACATGTTATGGGCAAGAGGTCTACCATCAAGACTGCGTTGAAATAAACGTGAGGTCAAAAACCGTGAGGACAAACTAGCATGCATGGTTTCAGAGTATGTTTGTATATATTACTGAGGTTTTTGACTGCGCCCATTTTTTGGTGTTTGCGTGGTGCGGTTTTTGACTGCACAGTTTATAGTTCCCATGGTTTTGACCTAGACCCTGGGTAAGGAACTGCAAAAAAAAAAGAAAAGTTAGCACAATATGTAACTGGAACAGGCAGGCAATGCCAGGTATGCAAGACAGTTGCTTCAGGAAGAATTTAATTAAACCAAAAAACTTAAGGGTGTGGATACATGGCAGGAGCCACAGATCAGCTTCATCAGGGCCCCCCTTGTATAATCTGCACCATTCCAAAATCAGGCTTACTTGGCATCAGGAATGCTGCAGAGTGACTCTCTGCCCCCTGCTTGTCCCCAACTAAGCTGCCCATGTAGTTTCATCAGTGGATGAGAAACAGGTCAGGGGCAGCAATCTGCAGGTAGTGGGTAATTCCAGAATGCCATGGGGGGGGGCTTCTGTGGTTTAAGGGCTCCTGATGCACCCATATGTGTGTGTGGGGGGGTGTAAGTGTAAGGAACTGTGGATTTGGCCCTCAGTAACTTGCTAAAGATAACAGTGAGTACTTTTGGCACTGGTTGGGTCTGAACCTGTACTCTCCTGGTTCTAAAACCAGTGTTTTAACCACTAGACCCCACTGCCACCAATACTGAGACTGGGATACCATCATGGGTCCGATATTGCTTCAGCAATCAACTTTCAGGATTTCACCCATCTACGTTATCATAATTAATTTTTGCCAATTATTTAACCAGGACTAGCACGCTAAGCTGAAACCTTGTTTACAGGTGCAACCTGGGAGCACAGGGAAGTTAAGTGACTTGCTCAGGGTCACACAGCATGCAAGTGGGGGCTGTGGGATTCAAACCCAGGTCTCCAGATTTGCAGCTCAGAGCCTTAAACCACTGCACTACACTGCCTCTCAAAGCACTCTATAATAGCACTCTAAAACAGCAGCAGATATATGGCAGTATGTTTTAAATGATGTGTCAGACAAAATGGCCTCTGCAGATGCAGATCATTCTTTTGAGCCTGACTAGTGAGTGACTACAATATTTGAGCAAGTACGAATGCAGTTTTTGTCTGGCAATATCTCAATGCATACGGTGATGTGCCTGGTTTGTGACTGCAATATCTTTAGTGCAACGTCTATACATTTGCCAAGTGAACTGTGAGCACTGGAGAGTGTGCCATATTAGGTGTTTATATTTATAGTTAGCATATCTTATGGTTATAAGAGTGCCTTCTCAACTTCTTTGGGTGAGAAAACTGAGAAGCAAAGCTGAACTGCTCTGGCACACAAAGGACTTGAGAAGAAACTCTTATAACCATAAGAGACACAGGAACTGCACATATAAACATCTTACAAATCATGATGAAGACCATTATTAAAAAAACAAGCATTTGTCAATGCCGAACGTTCGCTTGCAGGTATTTGCAGTGGTGTTTGGTACGTATGGTGCTTTACCCTAATGCCCTGTGCAATTGCTGGTATTTGCATAATAAAATTTCAGCATGACCTTTTTGTTACCCCCATTGTGCGCTACATAGGCAGAAACACGTTTTGGGCAGGATGTGAAAAATGACAGCTGTACTGCTCATAAGGAAGTGTGGTAAAATGGCAATGTTGAAAATCTGGAGTGGAAATATTGAAAATTGAAACCTCACTGACGTCGCGTGGGAACTGTGCAACGATGCTCATAAAACAGTCATTGTTAGAATTTTTTCACCAAATTTTCAACATTGGCATTTTAAAACCTCTGCTAATGAACAGTGTCACTGTGATTTTCTTACTGTGTCCCATACATTGATTTCAAGACACCGACTGCGCCATTGTGCACTACATGGGCGGAAACACATTTTGGGCAGGATGTGAAAATGACAGCTGTACTGCTCATAAGGAGGTATGGTAAAATGGCAATGTTGAAAATCTGGAGTGAAAATATTGAAAATTCGCAAACTTACAAGCGTGCGTAGGAACTACACAACGCATGCTCGTAAAACAGTTATTTTTAGGAATTTGTTCACCAAATTTTCAACATAGCCATTTTAAGATCTCTGCTCATGAACAGTGATGCTGTGATTTTCTTAATGTGTCATATACACTTAGTTCGCATAGCGACTGTGCCATTGTGCGCTACCTGGGCGGAAACACGTTTTGGGCAAGATGTGAAAAATGACAGCTGTACTGCTCATGAGGAGGTGTGGTAAAATGGCAATGTTGAAAATCTGGAGTGAAAATATTGAAAATTCGGAAACGTATGTAGCGGCATGAGAACTGCATAATCTAGATCTCAGAAACAATCATTGTTTTAGAATTTTTTCACCAAATTTTCAACACAGCCATTTTAAGACCTCTACTCATAATCAGTATCACTGTGATTTTCTTAATGTGTCCCATACATTGAGTTCGCACACCGACTGCGCCATTGTGCACTACATGGGCGGAAACACGTTTTGGGCAGGATGTGAAAAATGACAGCTGTACTGCTCATGAGGAGGTGTGGTAAAATGGCAATGTTGAAAATCTGGAGTGCAAATATTGAAAATTCGGAAGCTTGTCTGGCGTGTGTAGGAACTGCTTAGCGATATCGTCAAACAGTCATTTTTAGGAATTTTTTCACCAAATTTTCAACATAGCCATTTTAAGACCTCTGCTCATGAACAGTGTCACTGTGATTTTCTTAATGTGTCCCATACATTGATTTCGCACACCGACTGCGCCATTGTGTGCTACATGTGCGGAAACACGTTTTGGGTGAGATGTGAAAAATGACAGCTGTACTGCTCATAAGAAGGTGTGGTAAAATGGCAATGTTGAAAATCTGGAGTGGAAATATTGAAAATTCGCAAACCTACTAGCGTGCGTAAGAACTGCGCAACGCACGCTCGTAAAACAGTCATTTTTAGGAATTTTTTCACCAAATTTTCAACACAGCCATTTTAAGACCTCTGCTAATGAACAGTGTCACCGTGATTATCGTACTGCGTCCCATACATTGATTTTGCACACCGACTGCGCCATTGTACGCTACATGGGCAGAAACACGTTTTGAGCTGTATTGCTCATAAGGAGGTGTGATAAAATGGCAATGTTGAAAATCTGGAGTGAAAATATTGAAAATTCGCGAACTTACGAGCATGCGTAGGAACTGCACAACGCATGCTCGTAAAACAGTCATTTTTAAAAATTTTTGCAAAATTTTCAACATGGGGTTTTAGGACCCCTTCTCATGAATGATGTCACTGTCATGGCGTTAACCGGGCGAAGGGTGATTTAGATGCAGTGACTGCGAAAATCACCCTTGGTCCAGTCGCCATGACAATGACATCATTCATGAGAAGGTCAAAACCCATGTTGAAAATTTGCAAAATTCAAAAATGCCTGAGATATGCAATAAAGTTGAAACCCCTATCTAGCCCATTATACAGCTTACCAGCATTTCCTCAGTTCGCGAGTCGGCTTTGAAGAGTGCAGATGTGTTCCCGGTCCACCAAGATCATCGCGCCAAGCTCCGGAGGTAGCATGGGTGAGAGGGGTGTGGGGAGGCAGGTGTGCAGTGGGTGGGTGCGGTTGTGGGAGGGGCGGGAGACTGCGTGGGACCGTTTTACTTTACAGGTTTTTTTTTAATTGACGATGTGGGACGCTTGCCATGCTGGGGTGGGCTCCCAGTGTGGCACAAGAATGGCTGGGGGCCGACGAGCCGACGGGGGATTAGGGCACCCTGTCCAGCAAACAACGGGATGCTTGCCACGCTGGGGTGGGCTCCCAGCGTGGCAGAAGGATGGCTTTGGGGGCCGGAGCTGACGGGGATTGGGCACCCCAGCCGGCAAACAACATCGACGCTTGCCACGCTGGGGTGGGCCCAGCGCAGGCAAGGATTTGGGGTGGCGTGATGGGGGCGGCGTGAGCTGTGTATAGGCGACAGTGGTGGTTTTCTTGGGCGAAGACCACCACTGTCGACAAAGCCCCGCACCCATTGGTGCAGGACGCCATGCCTGCTCAACTGAGCAGTGGATTTAACGGGAGAGAGGCACACCTCCACAAAGCATTTTTCCAAACGCCTTGCGCATGCGCCAAGAAGCGAACGTAAAAAGAATTTCAGTTCAATTCAACTTCGAATTTCAATTTTGTTTATTACAAGCAATCAACAGGATGATGTTATGTCATATGAGCTGTCACGCTCTTTTACAACAACATCCTATACATATCTCACACAGCACATTCAATAAATAATAAACATGCAAAATATGAACATTTCATATGGTAAAAATACTGCAAGAAGTACAATATAACAAATCAAATATGCAAAGTTAAAATAAAGTATCCAAATTACAACACATCAACTGAATTTAAAATTATATAATGTTTTGCTTTGCAGAATATTTGAGAATCCCTTTTGTGGGAAATGGACTTTGCCAACGGAATTTAAAACTTCTGAATTTTAGGATTATGTGCATGAGACATCCTCTTATGGTTATTAGAGTACCTGGAATGTTTAGAAATACACAGTGCTGATTGGCTAAGAATTATTTAATGATTTATAATGGTTATAAGGTGGTCTAAAATGGTTTAGAAATAAAAAAAATCCTGACTTGCTAAAAATGATGTCATGATTTATAATCAGCCTCAAACACACAAATGAAGTGCACTCACAAAACCAGCTGCCAGTCAATCATTACTTTAGCATGAATTATAATGCATTACCATCTGTTTGGGGGGGGGGGGGCAGCTCCTTAACAGCATCACCCTCCAGAATGTTTCACTATGAGTGTTTCACTATCTTTGCCTTCAGAAAATGAGGTGTAATGCCTTTTTATAATTTTCTTCTGTTGTTAACAAACCCACTGGAGAATGTAACCAGCAGATATGAGACTCTTCAAGATGCAAGTCCCAGGTCCACAACCAAATCTTATGCCAGCATGCTTCTGCACACACCCACACCCCTCCTCACTCATGCAAGACTACTCGCATGGCAATAGAATGGCATAGGACACTGTTGCCTGAAGAGAGTCTGTGTAAGCATGGAAGGGGTGTTGTTTGGGAAGATAGAGCTCTCTGGCATTGTTCATATGCTGCCCAGTGTCTTTGGCAGAGTGTTCTTGGTGGTGGGCATTCACTGCACAGACCCTGGAGATGTGTCTTTGCCCTGTGCTGCTGAGCAGTGGGTGGTCCTGTATCCCTATGGCTCTCCACCTTCAATATGCATGTGCCGCCCTTCACTCCATGGGCTCTCAGTTCCTTTGCTTGCCTGCGTATGTTTGGTTTGGCAGTGCTTGAGGTTTGATAGTATTTGAAATGTGTCTGGTCCTTTAAATGCTTTGTGACTGGCCTGTAAGTAAGTTCAGCATGGCTTCAGAATGCTTAAAGGCAGTCACAAATCAGGGACCCTTTTGTCACTAAGTATATAAGATGACTAAAGCTGATTGGATATTACAAAATCTGATCTGTCAGTCTGATTTTGAACTATTCTAATCTGAAATCAAAGTCCAAATGGTTAATTAAGTATTAAATTAGGTTTTTAAAGCAGCGTTGCAACAAAATGTTTTTTTTTTCCAAAAAATTGGTTTCAGCTACAGATAATACAAAATATTAGTATACTTATCAAATCTGTTTTCTAGGTACCTACTTTGCCGTGCACCATGAGTTTTCTTTATTTTCTCAGTCCTAACCCTTGCCAGGTCTACAGTGATTTTTCTAAGCCAAATGTAGCAGCCGTCCTTTTTTCCTGAGAAAAAACTAATTTAAAACATTTATAAAGTACTCACATTTTGGCAGAACTACACATTTTTTACCACCAAATAAAACTGGAAGATAGATGGAATCTTTTATAGTGAAAAAAGGTAGGGTCAAATTTTTGCCCGTTTCCTGTGCACTGCTGCTTTAATTACACCAGAAAATTTCAGATTTTGTACATAGATTTCAGAATCAGAATCTGATCAGAATCCTAATAATTAGGATTTATTTATTTATTTATTTTGTACATCGGTTTACAACCTTTGAGCCAGGGGCTCATTTCCAAAGGCACCACATCACATTTAGAACAAACAGAAGAATACATTTTTGGTTACAGCATAAGTGTCACATACTTAGGGTCACATAATGTGGTGGCATACATTTTAAGCCATTTGGGTAGACAATTACAATGATACAACATACATGTTAAACAGTTTGATAGACATTACAATGGTACAGATGAGAACATGCTAGTAATAGAGGCATTAACCTATGGGGGAGGGTGGGGGTGAGTTTGAGTGCTGCCTAAGGGGCGTTGTCAAGTGTGAAGGGATCAATGTGCCATTTACAGACAGGCGCAGCTGCGGGTGCTAAACAGTTGGCCCCGAAGGGCAGTTTTGAAAGTGGAGATTGTGGGTGCTTTGGAGATAGGAGCAGGGAGAATGTTAAACCAAGATGGGCCTCTGTAGCAGAAGGCCCTCTGTCCGTGGGTGGTCCTCAATCTGGGGACCAGTAGACTGATCTTGCTCGAGGTTCGGGTTGTGATAGAGGGTTGGGTATGGCGGATGGAGGCTGTCACCCCGGGGATAGCCCGAGTAGAGTTTTCTTTGTGAGGAGGCAGCTTTGATAATGTATCCTTTCATCAAGGTTTAGCAATTTTGCATCCTCATAGAGAGTACAAGTATGTGTGAGCCTGGGAGCACCAGTATTTAGTCTGCAGGCCTTATTTAGGGTGAGGCAAATTTTTTTGAGGGCGGTAGTGTCAGCCGCACCATAGACTGGCAGGCCATGGTCAACAAGGGACAGTACTGAAGATGTAACTGCCAGTCGGAGAGCATCAGGTGGGAGGCAGTTTTTATGGCGGTAGAGGATGCCAAGCCATGTGTTAGTGGCGGATGCAAGGGCATCAATGTGGGTGTGGTAGGTGAGGGCTGAGTCGAAGGTGACCCCAAGGTATTTGTAGGAGCAGACTTGCTCAAGCGGTTGATTGGTACTAGGGAGGATATGGAGTGGAAAGTTGTGAGCTTTGTTTTGGGGGTGTGCGAAAAACATTGTTTTTTTTTTTTTAAATTAATGACGAGTCTGTGTTCTTTAAACCATGCCTCGGCATCATCATATGATTGTTGCAGAGTGTCCTGGAGGGAGATGGAATTGCGGTTGGTGGCAAAAATGATGGCATCATTGGCATACATTAGAATATTGCCAGAGCAGGCGTTAGGTAGGGTGTTTAGATAGATAGAGAAGAGTAGGGGCCCCAGGATGGAGCCCTGGGGTACCCCTGAGTGGATGGGTTGAGTTTCAGAGAGTGTTCCATTGATTTTTACACATTGGGAGCGAGCAGATAGATAGCTTGAGCACCAGGTGAGAGGGCCAGTGGAGAAACCAGTGTGGCCTGGGGCATTCAGCAGAAGCGGGTGGGAGACAGTGTCGAAAGCCTTTGAGAGGTCAATGAACACTGCACCGGTTAGTGAGCTAGCATCCAGGGAGGAGGGTAGGAAATTGGAAAACTCGATTAGTGCAATGCCGGTACTGTGACCAGCATGGAAGCCTTGTTGCTCTGGGCATAGGACGTTATGTTTGGTAAGATATTCTGTAATTTGTATGGACACCATTTTTTCCAGGGCTTTGGAGAGGGGAGGAAGTCTGGAGATAGGTTGGTAGTTCCCGGTGGAGGACCTGTCACCCCCTTTATGGATGGGTGTGACTATGGCTGTTTTCCATGCAGTAGGGAATTGCCCCAGGCAGAGAGATCTGTTGAGTAAGCTGGTGAGTGGGTCAAGGACTTCATCCAGCACCAGCCAGAGAATACTGGGGTCCAGGGAGTCACTGCAGAGACTATTGCCTTCAAATGCTTTAATTAGGAGTGGTCTGGCTTCCTGGGCAGACACCCTGCGCAGATGGAAACTGGGGCGTTGGAGGTCAGGGGGAGGTATGTTAGATATTACTAGGGAGGATGGAGCTAAGGTCGGTAAAGGTGGTGTTTAGGTGGTTAGCTATACAGGCAGGATTATACGAAGGTAGTGCCATCCACTGTGAGCTGGGATGGGGGGGAGCGTGGTTTCCCATTTAGTTGTTTGACATTGTCCCAGAAAGTCCGGGCACACCCCCAGGAGGAGGTGAGGGTGGTCTGGTAATGGTCAGCCTTGGCTTTATGGATGGCCCATGTACACTTGTTCCGAGCAGCATTGTAGGCCTGTCTATCCATCAACCGGCCCATTTCAGTGGCAAGGTGCCAGAGGTTATCTCTATTCTTGAGCATTTGTAGTAGGGCAGGGGTAACCCAGGGTGCATTATGTTTTTTTGGTCGACCTCCAGTGAGGGGTGCAAAGAGGTCACAAGCCTTGTTAAAGGTGTGGGAGAAAAAGGGGAGGGCAGTGTCTATGTCGGGTGCATGGTAAATGGGGGACCAATTGATCTGGGTGAGAAATTGCTTGAGTTTCTTCAGGCCACCAGGGCGGAGGTGCCTGCGGGGTGTGGTCAGGATTGTGTGTTTGGGAGTGGGGGCCATCCAAAGGAATAGGATCGGGGAGTGGTCACTTAGTGAGTCTGGGAGTACCTGGATGTTATGTATTTTATTAGGGCAGTTGGTGATAACGACGTCCAGAAGGGTACTGGTACCTCTCCTTGGGTTAACTCTGGTGGGTTGGGAAATGAGTTGTGTTATGTCTAGGGCAGCGAAAGAATCTTGGGTAATGGATGAGGAGGTGCTGAGCCAATTCACGTTGAGGTCCCTCACTAGGATTTGGTCTGCCTTGTGGTGGAGGATCACAAGATCAATCAATCAATCAATCAAAATCTTTATTTATTCAGGCGAGCATCATTGAGCATAGCTCATTTACAAGATGGACCTGATTGGTCATAACAATATAAAGGTACAATTTTTTACACAAATACAAGATATAGATTGAGTACAAAAACAAGGACATTATAAATGAACAAAATGCAAGAATATTCACATATATACAAGGCAATGAGCCAAAGAAACTGGGTTATAATAAAAAGGAGCAAAATAAGACAGTAATGAAAGATTAAAGCGAGGGAGGTGGGATTGTGGGAATAAGGTCAGGTATGAGTTGAGTGGGTGAAGGCTACAAAAACAAATTAAGGGTGGAAATGTGAGGAAAAAAAGGGGTGTGGGAGGAAAAAGTGGGTTGTGGTAGGACTAGGCCTTGTGAAAACAGTTGCATGGCTCTGGAAAGAGACTAGTGTATAGCTTTTTGAAGGATGTTAATGGAATGAGGGTTCTGTTAAAGATATCAGTGCCAGGTTCTGGTTCTTAGGGGGAACGTAGGCAGTGGTGGTATATAATGGGCCTCTGGAGGGGTCAGGACCAAGTTTGAGGATAAGGGCCTGGGCTCCATTAACCAGAGCAGGGGCAGGGAGCACTTGTCCGATGATTGTGTCCCTGGTATAGATTGCACAGCCACCCCCGTGTTTGCCTACTCGGTCCTCGCGGTATAAGGTATAGCCTGGGAGGGAGACAAAGGAGTCAGGGGTGGATTTGGACAGCCAGGTTTCAACCAGGGTTATGATGTCTGGCTGATGCAGCATCACCCAGCACTGGAGGGCATCACATTTTTTCATTAAGCAGCATATGTTCATGGAGGCTATGTGGAGACCATGGTGCCCAGCTGGTGGGTTGGTGGAGCCTGGGCCCAGGTTTGGATGTATATTACCCGATAGGAGTAGTAAGAAGACCAAGGCCCTGATCAGGGGGTGGTAGTATGTAAGCTTCCGGTGGGTACTCAGGGATGGGAAGGAGGCCATGTGGGAACAAGGAATGGGCAGGGTTCGAAGGGTAGGGAGGGCAAGGACAAGTAGTGGCCATGTGGAGGTGGGGTAGGCAGTGGAAGGGTTTCCAGGGGGTGGGTGTCATGGGCTAGGGTACATGGACAGTGTAGGGTGGGGTCTGCCCAAGTCAGGGAGAGTTGAGGGTGCTGGTGCAGATGGGCCAGGGGAGATGTTTGGCTGCTGGGATGTGTATACTAGCATGAAAAAGAGGGGGAGACATTTGAGGAAGAGGTGCCCAAACATAGTGCCTTGGTAATAGCAGGGTGGTGAATTTCAAGTATCTTGGCTGCCCCTCAGAAAGTGTAGATACCACTTTGGAGTAGTGGTACTGTCACAGACTCTGGTGGACAGGGTACAAGGTTCAAGACCCTGGCAGGGCAGCTGGGATAGGACCTGGCTGAGAGCAGGGTTCTAGGTGACTTAAAGTGGGCTGGGTTTGGGCCAGAAAACAGGTTGAAATAGTGACTCCTAGTGGTCACTGGGGTTAGTGGCAGGCTGGGTGTGGGTCAGGCGATAGGGCAGGGGTTAGTGAGTAGGGCTAGCCAGATGGCTGGATGAGGGTGAGATGTGGGCAGAGGCAGAGGTGGGAGTAGGGAGAGAAGTAACCTAATCAAGTAGAGAGGTTACAGGAAGTAGGAGGGGATTCAGGTGGGGAGACTGAAGTGGAGAGGTCAGAGGGTCCCTTTAGTGGCTAGCAGGTATAACCTGCAAATGGAGAAGTGGGGACTTAGTAAAAACGACCAACAGGATGTGATGTCACTAGACAGCGCCTATAAAGGAAATGCTGAGCCAGGGTGGGTGGGGCAGTCAACACGTGCAGTGTGTCGATGGGCTAACCCCCTCACAAGGGTGCTGCAGTTGGAGGTAGTTTATTACCTCTAGGTGCCCGTGTGGCTGATTTGCTCCAGGAGGGAGCTCTGTGGGGTATCTGATGCCTGGGGGTCAGGGAAGACAATCGCAGGCCTATACTGAGAGTGGAGACAAAGGGAGTAATTACTATGCAGCGGGAGACCAGGTCGCTTCACTGCGCATGTGTGGGATAATTATCTGATTCTAGCAGCCACTGAAGGGGAGAAACATGGCAAACAACAGATACGATGCAGGTAAGCTGGCAATTACTGAAAAACTAATTTAAGACAGTGGTTTCTAGGTTTAAAGGTAATCAGCACAGAGTCCTCGGTAGCTGTACTGAGCAGTGGCTAGTGATCGCGTACCCCGACCCTAAGGTTTAACATGGCAGCAAAATTAAGGATTTAGACAGACAATCATGCAGCATTACAACAGTGTCCAGCACAGCAAAACATAAGCCAGCTCTAAATTGTTACCTGTGAGCAGACAGTCCACACATATCCCCGAGGAAACAAGATAAAAAATCCCCCTCACAAGGTGCTGCAGTTGGAGGTAGTTTATTACCTCTAGGTGCCTGCGTGGCTGATTCACTCCAGGAGGGAGCTCTGTGGGGTATCCTGATGTCTGGGGGATTTTGGATTGCTGGCAAAATAAATCCAAAAATCTTAAGCCTTAACTTTAAGATCAGAATCTGAGGTAACTGGATCCAAATGCAGATATCCTATCACCCCAAATGAGGGCCACTTAGTGCTACAGTTGTGTGCGAGACCCCACTGAACTATTTACAATGGGGCTTAAAGCCTTTTCTTGCATGGTCGCAAAACACAAACAAACCATGTGTGGAAGGGGTGACCATGAGCTGGCCCACAGGGCCACACAAAAAGCATGGTGACCCTAAAAAAGTCAGTTGCAGAATCCTGCAATACCACCAGCCTTACAAATGATAACAGGAAGGCAGTAGGGGTGTTGCAACTCTGTGACAACGTTGTGAGGAGCCGGGTGGGCAACAAGATCATTGTGTGGCTCTTATCAGAATTACTTGGCACGAGGTGAGGAAATGAGGCTAGGGAGAGAGGTTCCACTGAATGCCTGGGAGTGATATGGGGATTGGGAGCTGTTACGGTGGCAATTGATCACTAGGGTCTGACATCAGCTATAAAAAACAATCCATCTGCATCAGCCCTGAAGTTTGCCCACCCACCAGTGCAGCAGTAATGCTATCGCTTGCAGTACTGACAGCCCAGGATCAGTAATCAGCTCACAGCATTGGAGAGCTGGCTGGAGAGAGAAGGAGGAGGATTGGGCATCCAGCAAACAGCTCTCCTCCTCCAGAGAGAAGGGACATGGCACTTGGCAATAGTCCAACCACTGGTGATGGCTAGCAGTTGGTGCACCAGGGATCATTGTTGATGCATGGACTGGCAGAGCGGCAGGCATCAGCACATCAGGCATGGGAGCATGCCAGATGTTGCCCAGATGCCATTGCATGTCTGCTCTGTCAAGGGATAATAAAAGCCAATAAAAAACCTTGCCATGCCACATGACACCTGGGAGGCTCTGCAGCTCCGAGCCCGCCACATCAGGAGAGATTCTCTGGCCCCTGAATTAGCATCTCAGTCCTCCCCTTCTGTCTGGGAGGAGTCTCATGGTGGATGGCAAGCCATGGTATCCAGGTCAGCTGAGATAAGTCCAGGGGATGCAGCAGGGCAGTATAGGCAGGTTGAAGGCTCTCACCAGGGGCAAATAAGGGTATGTCTCCAGCCGAGCACAGGGGTGCATAAACAAATCTGATAAAAAAACCTGAAGAGCCTCATTTGGTATAGGGGAGCAAGTGGGGGAACCTTCCCATGGCACCACTGTTACCAGCAGGCTCATAGCATAACATAGCATCCAACAGGCACTATGCAATGTTACAACTCTTCATGAGTCACTGACCTGGATATTAGCGGGTGCCTCTACACACACTGAAATGCCCAACTGTTTTTCATTGCTCAAAACCTTTAAATATGTCGATTGTGCCACAGCCACTGCACCTTCCCATCTGTGCTCATACATTGTGAGACTAGAGCACACACACAGTTTTACTTCTTTCGGTATAGTGATCGCTCACACATTATTTATTTATTTATTAGAATTGTGGTAACCGGGTCCTTTTTCAGGGGTGACCTGGAAGGCACAAAAGGCTTTTTTATTTTAAGTGTATTAACTGGAAGGCAAATTGAGAGAGAGTGGTTCTCTTTAAAAATTGTGTTTAGAAACATATCACACATGGTTTTGTACTCATAAAAGCAGAGGCAGAGTTAGGCACAAGCAAACCAAGTGGCTGCTTGAGATTCCAGCACGGAAGGGATGCACTACAGCAGGAAGTATAAGCAGTGGTAAGTTTGAAATGTCAAAAGTGTCAAAATAAAAAACAAAGCTGTTGTAATCCTTGTGTTCAGAAAAGGTGTATGTGTGTGTGGGCACCATTCCTGACATTTTTTTTTAAGTTAATTTATTTTCTTCCCAGTCCCTGGTGGCAGTACTTCCTGTCGGATTCCACAACCCCTTCCCCTGCTCGCAGCTCAACCTCCAGCTGCACCATGGCTTGCCCCCCGTGGTGGGGTGGCAGGGATCCCTCAACCTGCTTCACACAAAGATTCAGTGCTGGAGGTGTGTTGCAGCCAGTCGTGTGGGTGGTTCCTGTGGGGATAAACCACCAAGACGTGCGCCAGGACCTCTTTTTCCTCCCATTTTGTTCCTTCAAGCCGAGGACATGCAATTACGCCCAAGGAGCGAATGCGCATGCTCCCATTCATGTTCTTCTGAATGTCTGCCTTGGCTTCCCCTGCTGTAGCCTCAGCGCACTAGCTCCCAGCCTCCGCTAGCAGTCAGCAGTGCACCGAGTGCTGGTGTCCCCCCTCCCCAGAGACGTAGAGCAGTCCAATCGAAGCTTGATCCTTCTCCTCCCCGCCGACCCCCAGCGGCCCGTGCTCATTCCTGGCATGGCGTGAGGTAAGGTGTCCAGCGCCTCAGCCCTCAGCACCATTGGGCCTAACCTTTCCTGACATTTCTTATCTCAGCCTATAACAACATCTGCCATTTCACTCTCCTGGCACCATACTCCACCCATCAGTGTCACCTATACCAGTCACTTGGCTGGCTCCCTCTCCCCTCTTATTTTGACTATGCACTTGGCTGTCTTATCGACAGCACCCTCCGATGCGGTGAGTCATCTCCATATGCATCCCTTCTGAAGGCCTGGGCCCCTTGGAAGTGCCTACGTGTGACCTCAGTCCCCCTATGGAAATCCCAAAAGTCTCTACTGCTATGGGGGCAAAGCGCTATCTGTTGCTGCTCCCTCCTTGTGGAACAGTCTCCCAATGCCCCTTCACTCCCTAGACACCCACAGCATTTTCAAGCACCGTTTCAAATCCTGTCTACTAAGTGAAGCCAAATGCCTCTGCTCTCCAGGGTAGTCATCTACCGTATCACCTCCCCAACTTGCTACCTTTTGTTACCACTTCTGTCCTTTCCTCCTGCACCTTTTCCATGTCACTGTGTCTTCCCAGCACCCCTGCCCCTCTCCTTGTTTCGCTTCTCCAGTGCCTATGTATTCCTAGTTTATGTTACATGTTCATGTCACTCTTACTTGTACTGCTTTCACCTAATTTGTCCCGTGGTCAGTCCCTGTATACTACTGTACAAGCTACCTATTTTTCTTCTGTATGAGCTAATATTTGAGTAATATGTTTAATAACTACTGTTGACTTATTGTAAATTTGATGTTTCCTGCTCCAATCTGCCTATAATTGTAAAGTGTTAAGTTTCTCTTTGTAATTCCACTGTATACTGTGCCTTCAGTGCAGCCGCTTGCTGTGGTCCGGGTTGTGCCTGAAAATAGTCCCCAGGACCAGGCACCTACCTGGTTATCAAAAACTTAAATAAATACTTTTTGCAGTGCTTTGAACAAAAAACAGGGAGCTCCTTACCTGAATGGGAGCTCCTCTGCGATGTTAAATCATTTTTTAGTTTGGTCCCCAAAGGAAGGAAAGGGATGGTAATTTGCCCCCAATGTGCTGGCCACACAATCCCTTTGCACGTCCTACTTGCCCACTCCACCTCTGCACTAAGATATTTTATGATGTCTGTCTAGGAGAGCGCACGGGGCCGGGGGGGGGGAGAGAACGGACTCCATTCACTTTTATGAAGCATCATTTCTAAAGCAGATTTACTGATTATAAATCAGGTTTTGTTAAGATTGATGCCAGGGTTCAATTAACAAGAGTCTTACAGGTTGAACCCTGGCATCAATCTTTACTAAAATGTAATTTAAAATCGGTAAATCTGCCTTAGAAATGACACTCCATGGAAGTGAATGGAGCACACCCCTGTGCTCTTCCTACACAGATGTCATAAAATGTTGGAGCATGGGGATGGAACAGGTTAGTAGGAGGTGGAAAGGGATTGTACAGCCAGTCCCTTGGAAGCAAATTACAATCCTTCTTCTTTTCTGCGTGCTGAAGTGAAAAATTATTTAACACCACAGAGGAGCTCCCATTCAAGTAAGAGAGTTTCCTGTTTTTTGTTCAAAGCACCAAAAAGGTGCTCTTTAAACTGTACTGGAAGCTTTAAAACAAGGTGGAGACTGGAAGATACATAGCCCTCAATCAAATGTAAATAAACAGGAAAAGGCCATAGTCTTCAAGGTGAATGCATAAAGATTGTATTCTTGGCAAGTCTTTCCTGTTGGACAAGGCACAACTCTTCTGCAAAACTCACACTCCTCTGCCACAAACTAATTATTTTCCAGTAAATTCATTTTTTCATTTATTAAAAATGAAGGGCTATGGACAAAAATGTGCCCGGTTTCATAGCTGACTATATAAAAACAAATACATGTACAAACACATTTAAAAAGGCTTAATAAAAGAACAAGCATTAAAACACATTACAAAGACAGAAGCCTACCACAAAAGACATCGTACCTAGTGAAAGGAAACCATAGTTTCATAGATTGCTTTATTTCTAAAACAATCGCACTTGTTTACTTAACCCTAAGCGCCATTGGCCAGCCCAACTGCATGGCATGAAGCAGGGACACAATACTGACCGACACACATGCACTAGGAATATTTTATTTATTTAGAAATCTTTAGCTGGAAAAGGTACACTGAGCTAATGCTTGATTTCAGGTGCGACCCTGGAGCACAATTTATTTATTTATTTATTTAAGCGTTTTACCAGGAAGGCATACTGAGCAGAGTACTGCTCGATTACAGATGCATCCTGGGGGAGAGGAAATCATAGGAGAACAGTTTACATAGTATAGACAAGAAAATACATAGTGAGAAAAATATTAACATTAGGATCTGGTTACATGTCAGTAGTAGCTTGAGAGAGACAAATTGGTAACCACAACACGTACGGTATGAGAGAAAGCACTTGAAGTCAGGACTGACAAGTGAATACATTGTGGAAGATCACTAACATTTGGTTCAGAAACCACTACATACAGGATTGAGCATGGTAGTTGGTAGCACAGTTACATACAGCAAGTGTACAACAAAACTAAGTTTTGAGCCAAGGAAGTTGAATGGCTTGCTCAGGGTCACACAATATGCAAGGTTTTTAAACTAGCCAAGGGGGTAGGTGCTGATAAGAGGCAGGAAATTTCAAGCCTCCCCCCACAAAACATGGCAGGTAGTAAGGTAAACACTGAGGTACAGAGCTCAGCAGAGAACAGGACAGGGGTAAATGGAAAACTAGACAAGGGCAATAAGAGCAGGGATGGGGGGGAAAAGGATAAAGCCAACATTAAATGGAGGGCAATGAGTACCAATGGCAGCAGTCTGGGAAACAAGCTTCCTGAGCTGGTAGCCCTAATGGAAGATGAACAATTGGATATTGTGGCCATCATGGAAACATGGTACACGGAGAACCATGACTGGGATGTCAACATACCAGGGTGCACAGTCTACAGAAGGGACAGGGAGGGTAAAAGAGGAAGTGGAGTAGCTCTATACATAAGGGAAGGGATCAAAGCTACAGAACTAAAAAATAAAGGGGGAGGACAAGAGGCATTCTGGGTCACCTTGGAGACAGGAAATGGCATCACAGTCCGCACAGGGGTTGTATTCAGACCCCCGTCTCACGGGGAAAATGGACAAGAAAATAATAGAGGACATTCTCAAAATGGCTGAAAAGGGAGATACTGTTGATGGGGACCTGAATATGCCAGATGTTAACTGGATGACATGTACTGCAGCCACATCCAAGAGCAGGGTCATTCTCAATGATACCTGCAGAAGCAGGCCTTAGCTAGTGTTGGAACCCACTCGGAAGGGAGCAATACTAGACCTGGTACTCTCAAATAGAGAGAGGATCGCAAATTTAGAAGTCAGTAGACATCTGGGAACAAGTGACCACTGCGCAGTGTGCTTCACAATAAGCATAACCATGGAGACAAGCCATACAAGAACAAGGATACTGGACTCTAGAAGGGCTGACTTTGGCAAAATGGGTGTATACCTGAGGAATGCACTAGCAAATGGCCAAAAAGGAGGGGTGGAAGAACAATGGAGAAAAATCAAAACTGCTATCATAGAGGCAACAAACCTTTGTGTGAAACAAATAAAGAAAACAAAGCGGAGTAAAAAACCACTATGGTTTTCAAAAGAGGTTGCAGGGAAGGTTAAGGAGAAAAAGGCTGCATTCAAAAAGTATAAGGAATCACAGAAGGAGCACAACAGGGAACTGTATCAATTAAAGCAGAAAGAAGTGGGGAAGGCAGTCAGAATAGCAAAGGCCCATACTGAGGAAAAAATAGCCAACTTAGTTAAGAAGGGGGATAAAACCTTTTATAGGTACATTAGGGAGCATATAAAGGTTAAGGGAGGAATAGTGAAGATTAATAAAGGAGAGGGGAGGTGGGCAGAGGGAGACAGTGAAAAGGCAGAGATACTGAATGAATACTTTTGCTCAGTATTCACAAAAGAAGGTGAGGAGGGAGTTACCTAAACCAGACAATAGAAGCACTCTGGGTAGGGGGGTTGACACCAGTCCATTTACAGAAGAAAGAGTCCTGAAAGAACTCCTAAAACTCAAGGTGGACAAAGCAATGGGGCCTGACGGGATTGACCCCAGAATCCTAAAAGAACTAAGGGAGGACCTAGTGACACCACTGACCACACTTTTTAACAAATCATGGGAGGATGGGGTGGTACCTGAGGACTGGAGGAGGGCAGTTGTGATTCCCCTTCACAAAAGTGGGAGCAAGGCAGAAGCAGGAAACTACAGACCTGTAAGTTTGACCTTAGTGGTAGGGAAAATGATGGAATCACTTCTGAAAGAAAGAATTGTTGAGTACCTAGAGGCCAGTGGGGCACAGGACCCAAAGCAGCATGGATTTACAGCTGAAAAGGTCATGTCAGACGAATCTATTTGATTTCTTTGACTGGGTGACCAAAGTAATAGACCAGGGAGGAGCTGTGGATATGTCCTACCTAGACTTTAGCAAGGCATTTGACACAGTCCTGCACAAAAGACTAATAATTAAGTTAGCCAGCCTGGGAGTGGGTTCCAGGGTGGTAGCCTGGGTAGCAAACTGGCTGCACATCAGGACACGGAAGGTAATAGTGAATGGAACACATTCCGAAGAAAGGGGGCGTTACTAGTGGAGTACCTCAGGGCTCAGTACTGGGTCCAGTCCTCTTTAACATCTTTATAGGTGACATTACAGAGGGTCTGGAGGGAAAAGTATGCCTCTTTGCAGATGACACAAAGATATGTAACACAGTTGATACACAAGGTGGGATAGAAAGGATGAGAAGGGACTTGGCAAGGTTGGAAGAATGGTCAGACATATGGCAACTTAGATTCAATGCAAAGAAGTGCAAAGTAATGCACCTGGGAAACAAAAACCCAGGAAAAGAGTACACAATAGCAGGGGAGGTACTAACAACAACAAAAATGGAAAGGGACTTGGAGTAGTCATATCAGATGACCTAAAGGTGGGTAAGCAATGTGAGACGTCAGTAAGGAGACCCAGGGGGATACTGGGATGCATAGGAAGGGGCATCACAAGTAGAAAAAGGGAAGTGGTTATCCCTCTGTACAGACAGTTGGTGAGACCCCATCTGGAATACTGTGTGCAGTTTTGGAGACCCCATCTACACAAGGACATAGACAGGATGGAAGCAGTCCAGAGGAGGGCAACTGAAATGGTCGGGGTCTGCATCAGAAACCATATGAAGAGAGACTGAGAGAGCTTAATATGTATACCTTTGATGAAAGGAGGGACGGGGGGACATGATAGAAACTTTCAAGTACCTCAAGGGAATCAACAAAGTCCAGGAGGGTAGCATCTTTCAGAAAAAGAGATGTGTAAGAACAAGGGGGCACAATTTAAAGATAGAGGGGGGATGGCTCAGGGGTAATGTGAGGAAATGTTCTTTCACGGAGAGAGTGGTGGATGCATGGAACCGCCTTCCTGGGGAGGATGTTGGGTCTAAAACAGTGGGGGAATTCAAACATGCATGGGACAGACATAAGGCAATTGTAGTGGGGGGTTGCAGGAAGTAGGCTGTTGGTTAACTAGAATCTGCAGCTTATCCAATAGGAAGGGAAATGGGCAGACTGGGTGGGCCAAGTGGTCCTTATCTGCCGTCAAAGTCTATGTTTCTCTGTTTCAAGTGGCGGTTGTGGGATTCAAGCCTAAGCCTGCTGGATCTCCAAGTTCAGAGCTTTGAGCTCCCATGTCTGTATCTTATTTTTATCTGAAACTGGCTTTGATATTTCTGACCAGTGACATGTATCACTCACTACTCTACAGTCCCTATGCCTGTCTGTATCGGTCCTTGTTTGTCAGTATTTCCTCAATTAAAAGCTAGTGCTATCAATGGATTGGCAGGTCTCTAAAACAGCAAACAAACAGGGCCTGTACAGAGTGATCCACATTCCAACTTGATCTGTTTTTCAGTAGACTTTGAAATTTTATGTGAGCAATGCCCATACCTTCGTGAACAAATATTTGCTCATCCCATCTGGGAGAAGGGGGAGCCGAAACAGCCCTCACTTACAGCCCTGTTGCCATGGAAGCAGACATGTGAGACAGAACTGGTTCCTTCCAGCAGGGCCCAGGCTGAGCTGATCCTCTCTTGATAACACAAACATGGGTGTGAAAATGAACAGCTTCACATTTGGGATGCACAGCCTTTGATCCTGGATTTCTTATCTGAGAACAAAAGAACTGCCCTTGCTTCCTTCTTCTGTTTAGTTCCTGTTAGTGAATTCCAGACATAGTCCACATTAACAAACAGTTGCCAAATGGTCGTTAGAACATAGCAAGAATGTCACAGAAATGGGAAAATAATATATAGAAAAAAAATGTATGGAGGGCAGTGTGTAACAACTTTCTGGACACCCAAGGTTGCAAGAGTGAAGTCACAGGTGGGAAAGAAACAAGTTATTCCGCTTCCTCTTTTATTTGTTATAATTACTGGTTTACTTAATACAAATTCTCTTTTCAAGAGCTTCTCCTAGACACTGCACACAGGGACAGAACTCATTAGTCTGAAGAAGGGGGGATGATTGACTACCATACCCACTGTGGTCTCAGCAAACCCTGTCCTAACAGTGCGTGGGGTGGCGGCACATTCTCTTTTCTTTTTTTTAGTTACACCAGTGGGCATCTTCAATGTACCAAACTCTGAGCAGCTGGCAATAGCTGCCCAATTCATCCATTTGAGGAAAATGGCATTTTGTTGGCAGAAGTACTGTGCATTATTTATGAATGGGCGATACTGAAGAATTACGGCCAGTTGCGCAAGTAAACAAGAAAGTATTGCGGTAAGAGGCTTGCATCTAAAGCGACGCCACTCTGTCACGCCTCGTGTCGTCCAGGTCCGATTCACCGAATAGTCATAAAATATAGTATAGTTCATAGAATAGTCATATAATAGTTACAATAATGTACAGTACAGTGTGTGCAAAGTACCACATTGGACCCAGGGGATGTGGGGGTGGAGCGCCCCCACATAAGATATAAACAGTTCACTAATAATTTAACTCCTAGGACCGGGCTTGGTGGGCGCCCAGAAGAAAGAACTAACAAATATTTCTTGCTTAAAAAGTCTAAATATTGATTGCTTCTTTCTTCTGTGGGTGCACTTACCTCTACACCCCGGTCCTAATTTCACTGCATTACTGTCCATGGTTCTGTAGGGGCCCGCCCACATCCCCCGGGTCCTCAGTGGTTATTCTGTATTTTCCTGTAAAATAATTTGCCTGCATTTAGTGCCATGCCTGCTGTGTGAAAGCGCCGGCTGGTATCACTCGCTCGCGCAGCTTCAAGAGACACATTACCGAATAGCCTCTGAAAGCTGCGCAGCAACGCGATCTGGCCATAATCCTTCAGTATCGCCCATGAATGTACATCACACCTGTGTAAGACAATCAAAAAATTCGGACAACTGTCTTCTGGTTAGAACTGTGACTACTCAGTAATTATACTGAAAACAATTAAATACCACACTGTGAAGAACAAATTGATTCATGCACTTAGTGGGTACTGTGACATCAATGGGCACGAGAGCGAAGCTCGGGTGCCTCACTGATGTCACAGTGCACACAGGGTTTATGAATAATGAGTTCATCACAATTCGGTGTTTATTTTTTTAACTTATATTTATTTATTTTAACATGAAATCCATACAAATCCATACTCCGAAGAACACTGAATACATTGTGTAATATTGTACACTCACAAATTATAATAAGTACAGTACATGTATCCTTTGATGTCTTACATTGGAGAGCATGGCCCTTGAGAGGGCGGGGGAGCAGGGGATAATTCCCGGGGCTCAGCGCCAAGAGGGGCCCAGGCCTCCCAACATACTGTATGCAGGGAAGGGGCTGCGAGCTGGTAGGGGCCCCAGAGTCTGAACTTTCCCCAAGGCCCAGATTTCCTCTCAAGGAGCCCAATGGAAGGCAATCTGTGTGTTAACAAGCACTTGTCAATGCTGAATGTTTCCTTGCATGGTTTATGTGGCAGGTGTGTAGTGTGTTAGCTGAACTTCTGCTGGAAGGAAAAGCCTACCTGAACTATGTTTTGACAAGCTGTCATATTTTGGACAGCAGTTGAATACAGAAGCTTGGGTAATAAGAAAGCTATGCTGAAAATGTGGGGTGCATCACCAGGCCGGTGGTGTTGAGGGGTGAGGCGCTGGACACTACAGCACACGCCATGCCAGTGACCCATGTTCAGCAGTGAGTGCAGGCTGCTGGGGGTTGGCAGGGGATGAGAAGGATCAAGCATCCCAGGGCAGGTCTCCTTTTCCAGGGAGAGGGGCGACCAGTTGTCGGTGCATCCCAGGGCTCCTAGCGGTTGCTGGGGCTGGCACACTGACGCTGCAGACATTGGGTCAGAAGTGGGGCAGGTGCCTGACAGGGTGCGCACACAGGAGCATGCATGGCACCGTCGCTGATGTCCTTGAACATTCCACCCCTGAAGGGGAGAAACCAGGAGGAAAAAAGCTCATGGCAGATGATGAGGGAGCTCACAGGTCCCTCCCCCGAATAGTCACGGCACTGACCCCTGTACTGGATCAGGTCTTGGTATGGGTGGGCCCCCACGCTGACCCCACCGGGTGGATAAGCTCTGTGGGTAGCTGGTCAGCTGGTGGACGTCCGGGATGGGGATGGGGCTCCCTCCAGATAGAAAGGGCCACGGAGCAGGAGTACAAATAAAAATAAAATGTGGGGTGCAAATATGTAAGATTTCCTCAGTTACTAGCATGCATACCACAATTGCAACAAGTGGTTATAACTTTGTAATTTTTTACGTTCGCTTGCACGCATGCACAAGGAACGTTTTGTGAGAGTAGCACACTTTGGAGGTGTGCCTCTCCTGTTCAATCCGCTGCTCCGTTGAGCAGGCATGGCGGTCCTGCACCAATGGGTGTGGGAGCTGTGTATGACAGCGGTGGTCTTCACTTCAAAGAAAAACACCGCTGTCATACACAGTGCTGGTAGGCCACACCCCCCCCCAAAGTTTTGGTGCCACGCTGAGCCCACCAAGCGTGGCAAGCGTCCTGCGTCTGCTGCCGGCAGAGTGCCCAATCCCCGTCGGCTCCAAGTCCCACAAGGCCCCCAAAGCTTTGGTGCCACGCTGGGAGCCCACCCCAGCGTGGCAAACATCCCGGCGTCTTTTTTTTTGTTACCTAGAAATAAAAACGGTCCCTGGCGCTTCTCCCTGAACCCTTCCCACAACCCGCACCACCCACTGCCACCCTGCCTCCCCACCCCCCTCATACTTACCTCCATAGCTCGGCAATGATCTTTGGTGGACCGGGAACACGTCTGCACTCTTCAAAGCTGACCGCGAACTGAGGAAATGCCGGTGAGCTGTATAATGGGCTAGATAGGGGTTTTCAACTTTATTGCATATCTCAGGCATTTTTTGGAATTTTTGCACCAAATTTTCAACATGGGGTTTTTGGGACCCCTTCTCATGAATGATGTCACTGTCATGGCGTTATTCCGGCCCGAAGGGTGATTTCGTAGTCACTGCGCAAAATCACCCGCCGAGACGAATAATCTGCATGAATGTTTATCGAGAGTAAACCCATTAGTATGTCATCTAAAAATGACTGTTTCTGGCGTCGTTGCGCGGTTCCATGCAGGCTCGTAAGTTGCGAATTTTCAATATTTTCACTCCAGATTTTCAACATTGCCATTTACCACACCTCCTTATGAGCAGTACAGCTGTCATTTTCACATCCTGCCCAAAATGTTTCCACCCATGTAGCGCACAATGGCGCAGTTGGTGTGCGAAATCAATGTATGGGACACATTAAGAAAATCACTGTGACACTGTTCATTAGCAGAGGTCTTAAAATGGCTATGTTGAAAATTTGGTGAAAAAATTCCTAAAAATGACTGTTTTACGAGCGTGCGTTGCGCAGTTCCTACACACGCTCGTAGGTTTCGAATTTTCAATATTTCACTCCAGATTTTCAACATTGCCATTTTACCACACCTTCTTATGAGTAGTACAGCTGTCATTTTTCACATCTCACCCAAAACATGTTTCCGCCCATGTAGCGCACAATGGCGCAGTCGGTGTGTGAAATCAATGTATGGGACACATTAAGAAAATCACAGTGACACTGATCATGAGCAGAGGTCTTAAAATGGCTGTGTTGAAAATTTGGTGAAAAAATTCCTAAAAATGACTGTTTTACGAGTCTGCGTTGCGCAGTTCCTGCCGCATCATGAAGTTTGCGAATTTTCAATATTTGCACTCCAGATTTTCAACATTGCCATTTTACCACACCTCCTCATGAGCAGTACAGCTGTCATTTTTCACATCCTGCCCAAAACATGTTTCCGCCCATGTAGCACACAATGGCGCAGTCGGTGTGCGAACTCAATCTATGGGACACATTAAGAAAATCACAGTGACACTGTTCATGAGCAGAGGTCTTAAAATGGCTGTGTTGAAAATTTGCTGAAAAAATTCCTAAAAATGACTGTTTTACGAGTGTTCATTGCGCAGTTCCTACGCACGCTCGTAAGTTTGCGAATTTTCAATATTTTCATTCCAGATTTTCAACATTGCCATTTTACCACACCTCCTTATGAGCAGTGCAGCTGTCATTTTTCACATCTTGCCCAAAACGTGTTTCCGCCCATGTAGCACACAATGGCACAGTCATTGTGCAAACTCAGTATATGGGACACATTAAGAAAATCACAGTGTCACTGTTCCTGAGCAGAGATTTTAAAATGGCTATGTTGAAAATTTGGTGAAAAAATTGCTATAAATGACTGTTTTACGAGCGTGCGTTGCACAGTTCCCACGCACGCTCATAGGTTTGCGAATTTTCAATATTTCCACTCCAGATTTTCAACATTGCCATTTTATCACACCTCCTTATGAGCAGTACAACTGTCATTTTTCACATCCTGCCCAAAACATGTTTCCGCCCATGTAGCGCACAATGGCGCAGTCGGTGTGCAAACTCAATGTATGGGACACATTATGAAAATCACAGTGACACTGTTCATGAGCAGAGGTCTTAAAATGGCTATGTTGAAAATTTGGTGAAAAATTCCTAAAATGACTGTTTTATGGCGTCGTTGCGCAGTTCCTCATGCCTTCGTAAGTTAGCTAATTTTCAATATTTGCACTCCAATGACTTCCAAATACCTAAACAGTACATAGAAGCAAGCAACATTTGGCATTGACAAATGCTTGTTTATTTGCATTAAGCTTGCATGCATGTGCAAGGACGTTTTGGGACAGTACGACTTTTTGAAGGTGTGTGACCCTCCTGTCCAATGCAGTGCTCAGTGTAACGTGTGCAACCCTATGGCACCAATGGATGCATGAGCTGTCTATGACAGCAGTTTGGCTGCAGTGGTCTTCAGTTAAAAGAAAAGCACCACTGCAATTAGCGGTGGTAACGTGTGTGTGTGTATTTAGCATATTGACGTCACCCTTTTCCCTCTGGCTGGTAATAAAATCCCTCCCACTTCCTCCCTCTGTTGCCATCTACCCTGCTCCCTTGTTATTGCCCCCACCAAACACATTGCATGTGCAGATGGAGTGCACAGTCCCCATTGTCTCCAGGCCCCCACCAACAAACACCCAGGTGACATGCTGGGAGCCCACCCCAGCATGCCCATTGTCCCTGTAAATGGGAAAACTGTCCCACAACATCTTTTGTTTTTTAAAAACCTGTGAAAACAGAAAACCATCCCTCGCTGTGTCTTGTGCCCCCTTCCCAAATCCACACCCACCCTCTGCATACCCCACCTCCCCCTTGCCCCATACTTACCTCCAGAGCCTGGTGCAATGATCTTCAGTGGAGTGGGAACACATCTGCACTCTTGAAAGCAGAGCAGCAAACTGAAGAAATGATGGTAAGCTGTATAATGGCATAAATGTTTTTCCAACTTAGGTGGCTATCTCAGGCATTTTGCAAATTTTGGCACCACATTTTCAACAGGGGTTCTTGGGACACCACCTCATGAATTCAGTTACTGTCATGTGAGTTATTCGGTCCCCAAAGGTGATTTCATGGTCACTGCACAAAATCACCTTTTGGGATTGATTAACTAAACAACAGTGTCACTGTTAATGAGTAGGGCTTCAAAATCCTATGTTGCAAATTTGGTGAAAAAATGTCAAAAATGACTGTGTATGACGTGCATTCATGCAGTTTCCACGCACCTCATAACTTCCAGAATTTGAAATATTTTCCTCCAGATTTTCAACACTGGCATTTTCACACCTCCTTATGAACAGTATAGCTGACATTTTTCACATCCTGGCTGAAATGTGTTTTTGCACATCCAGCGCACAATGGTGTGGTCACAGTGAGAAATCAATGCTCAGGACAGATTATGAAAATCACAGTGACACTGTTCATGAGCAGAGGTCTCACAATGCCTATGTCGAAAATTTGGTGACAAAAGTCCACAAAATGACTGTGTCATGAGCGTTCATTGCGCAGTTTCCATGTACGCTCGTAAGTTCGAGAAATTGTTGTATTTTCCTCCAGATGTTCAACATTGCCATCCCTTCACACCTCCCTATGAATGCTACAGCTGTCATTTTCACATCTTGCCCGAACTGTGTTTTTGCACATGTGGAGCACAGAGTAGTGGTTGCTGTGGGAAATCAACGCTCAGGACAGATTAACAAAATAACAGTGGGACTGTTCATCAGCAGAGGTCTCAAATGCTTTTATGAGGTGGGGGTAACAAAAAGGTCATGCTGAAAATTTATTGTGCAAATACCAGCAATCGCACAGGGCATTAGGGTAAAGCACCATACGTGCCAAACACCACTGCAAATACCTGCAAGCGAATGTTCGGCATTGACAAATGCTTGTTATGTTTGCTTGTGTGCATGTGCAAGAAATATTATGAGGCAGCTTGGGAGAGAAGTGGGTTGTGGAGGTGTGGCAGTGTGGCGGCCAATGCCAGCACTGCATTTGTGGGTTTGGCGGTGTGTATCCAATGCAAGCCCAGTGTCCTGATGACACTGGTTCTTCAGAAGTGCCACCAACTTGAAACGATTTGGCCGCTGCAATGAGGGGCTGCTTCATCATTGCAGCATCAGCAATTCCGCTGCAATGAGGGAGCGACCTGTCATTGCAGGACAGTACCTTGCCTGGTATAACATTTGTGAACATGCTGGCACTAATGTCGGCATGACAACACGCAATTAATTTGCCAATGGGGAGCCCTCCCTTGACATAATGTACCCCATTTGATGTGAGCCGAGGCGCCCTCCAAACTTTCTTTCTTTGCCGATGGGGCCCAGTCCCCTCGGCTTCAATCCATCCCCTTCCCAATTCAATTTGCCGATGGGGGAGCCCACTCCCTGTTGGCATAATGTCCCCAACTCCCCAATTTCTGTCATGTGCCGAGGGGGTTCCCAATACCCTTGGCATCATGCGCCCCCCGTTTCTGTGCTGATGGGGGCCCTAATCCCTGTCGGCTCCGGTCCCCCTCCCACAAATGCAGGTGGCACACTGGGAGCCCACCCCAGTGTACAAAACACACCTGCAAAAGAAGAAAACCGACCCGCGTTGTCTTTTTTTTTTTTACCTGTGAAATGAGAAAACGGTCCCTTGATGTGTCTGGTGCCCCTCTCCCAACCCACGCCCACTCTCTGTGTCCCCCACCTCCTCACACCCCCTTCACCCCATACTTACCTCCGGAGCCCTGTGCGACGATCTTCGGTGGAACAGGAACACGTCTTCACTCTTCAAAGCTGACCACGAACTGAAGAAATGCCAGTAAGCTGTATAATGGCATAAATAGGGTTTTTTCAACTTTGGTGCAAATCTCGGACATTTTGGGGAATTTTTGCACCAAATTTTCAGCATGGGTTATTTGGACCCCTCCTCATGAATTCAGTCACTGTCATGGTGTTATTCGGTCCCGAAAGGTGATTTCAAGGTCACTGCATGGAATCACCTTTCGGGAGCAATTAATGAAACAACAGTGCCACTGTTCATGAGGTGGGCTCCCAAAAAAGCCTTTGTTGCAAATTTGGTGAAAAAATCCAAAAATTACTGTTTTACAAGCGTGCATTGCTCAGTTTCCATGCACACTTGTAACTTCGTGAATTTGTAATATTTTCACTCCAGATTTTTAACACTGGCATTTTTCCATATCTCCTTATGAACAGCACAGCTGTCATTTTACACATCCTGGCCAAAATGAGTTTTCGCACTTTCGGCGCAGAATAGCGCGGTCGCTGTGGGAAATTAGTTTTTGGGACAGATTAAGAAAATCACAGTGACACTGTTCATGAGCAGAGGTCCTAAAATGCCTATGTTGAAAATTTGGTGAAGAAAGTCCATAAAATGACTGTGTTACAAGTGTGCGTTGCACAGTTTCATCACACCCTTGTAACTTTGCAAATCTGCAATATTTTCACGCCAGATTTTCAACACTGGCATTTTTTCACACCTCCTTATGAACAGTACAGCTGTCATTTTTCACATCCTGGCCAAAATGTGTTTTTGCGCATCTGACGCAGAATAGTGCGGTTGCTGTGGGAAATCAGTGTTTGGGACAGATTAAGAACAAATGAGTGAGAGAGGGGGAGTGAGTGAGCTCAACGGAGCTCTGTCGGGACTGCTGTGGATTTCTTTGTGGGCAGAAAAAGGCACCAACACAGACAGGAGTCCAGTACAAAAGGGCAGCCTGCAGCGCCGGGAGAAACAGAATGAGCGAGTGAGAGAGGGGGTGTGAGAGAGCTCAACGGAACTCTGTTGGGACTGCTGTGGATTTCTTTGTGGGCAGAAAAAGGCACCAACACAGGCAGGAGCCCAGTACAAAAGGGCAGCCTGCAACGCTGGGAGAAACAGAACGAGTGAGTGAGAGAGAGGGAGTGAGCGAGCTCAATTGAGCTCTGTTGGGACTTTAGAGTTGCCCACCCTGCCGCCCAGGGTCCTGTGTGGTCCTATATTACAGCAGGGTCTCTGGGGTGGAGACAAAGCAATGACTGGATACTTTTAGGACTGTTGTAATAATACATATTTATTTGTTCTGTTTATTTCTCTAACTGAGCTGAGTAATACTTGGAGTACAATAGGATTTCTAACTGGGCTAAGTGAAACTGTATGAGGGCTGAGAACAAAAAGTATGGTAGCTGAGGGGTGAAAAATGGACAAGAAGGCTTTAGGATTGCTACAGTAATACAGTATCTAATGGATGAGATTTGAGACTGAATTAACCCAGTCGGCAAGAGGGCAGTAGGCGGACTAGTGTGGGGGGAACAGGAATTTAAGTAACTAGGGGCCTAACAGTTGTAGTAGGGTACAGAAACTGGGAGTAAGAGCCCGTAACTTAAGATGGGGGCCAAAATGGGGCAGGTGCCACATGTCAATAGAGTGGGCATCTTTGGAAGGGTGGTGAGGTGTGCAGGGTGTGGGCCCGACATGATCCTGGACTGGGCTTGGGGGATGGAGGGGTGTATGGTCTGTAGACAACTGGCTAGTTTGAGGGAGGAACTGTGGAGGTTAGGGAGGAGTCTAAGTGGCAGGGCAGATGAGTATGGTAGGCATCCTGGCTGGGGGGGGACAACTAGGGACTGAAACTGACCCCGGTATCAGAGGCACTAGCAGAAAAGATAGGAGAAGGGAAGGGGTGCCCGACACGAGGGGGCCTCCTAATGGGGAGGAAGAGACCACGAGGAGAACCAGGGAGAGAGCAGATGGCTGCAGGTAGGGAGGGACCGGGTGGGAACTAGGGGCAATGGAGGGGAACAAGTAGGAGGGAGAATCGATAGGTGGAAGAGATGTAGGAGGGGTATCAACTAGGAATAGACTCGAGCCTCTGCTATGGGAGAGAGAGAGGGGGGGAGCAGGAACATACTGAAGGGGGGAGGAAAAGCGGGGCATGAGAGGGCTGGCAACAGGTAGGGGAAGAGGTAGCGAGGACGAAAGAGTAGAAGGTGGGCTAGTAAGGAAGGAGGGGCTGACTGGAGGAGAGAAGGCTACGGGAAGGGGGAAAGATGGGAGGGGCATCAGTATCGGGAACAAAGATAATGGGGGCTCTATATCGACAACAACGGGGATAGGAGAGGGGTTGGAAATCAGCAGGGGAGAAGGGGAGGTTGACATGGGAAGCCCAGTAGGAAGTAGTCAGGCTGGGAAGGGGTTCAAGGGGATGGGAGGAATAAGGCAGAGAAAGGGAGGCGGAAGTAGGGGTGCAGATACAGAGTCACAGAGGGTGCAGCTGGTGGGGGTAAGGGAAGAACAGAATACTGGAGAGGTGGATGGGGCAATAGAAGGGAAAGGGGGTAAGGAACGGGGGGTACTCATCCTGGGAGATTCTATACTGAAAGGGGTGAGATGGGGCAGAAGGGGGAGGCACAGACGTATTTGGGTTGAAGCTATCCCCAGGTTGACTGCAGGAGGGGCAGGGCAGGCACTGCTCAAGTGTGCAGAGAGGGGGAGGAAGAAACCTCATTTACTGTTGCATGTGGGTACAAACTACTTGGTGGGGGAGACTGTGGAAGTAGTGAGGGGGAGACTTGAGGAGTTGGGCAGGCAGTGTGAGGGCGTGGGGGAGTCGGTGGCATTCTCAGAGGTACTCCCGGTACCATGTGCAAGCACAGAGAGGAAGGGTAGGATCGAGGAGTTCAATGAGTGGCTGAGGGATTGATGCCACACCAAAAATTATGGGTTAGTGACTAACTGGAGTAGGGTCTGGGGGAATAGTGACTTGTACGCGGGGGACAGGCTACACTTGAGCAGGGAGGGGAGGGGAGTATTAAAGGTGGGCTTAGAGGGGTATATGTCTCTACTAAGGTGGATTTAAACTAGTGGGGGGTGGCCAAAAGACTGAGGTTGGTAGAAAGGTCCAGACAGGGGAGTCTAATGAGCTCACCCCCCTAGATATAGGTAAAGGCAGAGGCTTAGTAACCCCGGGAGGGGGCCGGCAGAGTGGTCTGAGTGTAAAACAGAAGGCACCACCACCCGGTAAGAATAAGGAGGAAAAATGCCAGCCCATCGGCATACAGGTTGGATTTCTGCTTGCTACACTGGTGACCCGGGTTCAGGAATGGACCTGGGTCACGGAGAAACTGGCAGGGAGTTGGACTTGAACATCCCACGGACTGCTCTCATATTTATTTATTTATTTATTTATTTATTTATTTATTTACGAGTTTCACCAGGAAGGCATCTGAGCAAACATATACTCGATTCCAGATGCGTCCCTGGGGCTAGAGCCAATACAAACAAGTACACACAATAGTAAATAGTACAACGGGCATCGAGAGGTGTGGCTAAAACTAACTGACCTTACAGACACCGGCAGAATAGCTGTATGTAGACTGTTAGAAAATACTGCAGGTGAAATAGAGAGAATTTATAAGAAATAATCCTACAGACGTCCAATTCCATAAAGCATGGGTACAGTGGAGTTAGAAGAGTTTTGAAGAGATACTACTAGAAACATGTGCAGCTGGAGGAGAAATGCATGCGGAGTAGCTGGGGGGAAGGTGCGGGATGTTGCCGGTGCATGTAAACCCCTGGTGGAGGCCATGGGTTCAACAGCAGATGGCACCAACAAGGAACGCAAGGGGCGGGAAAGACGCTGGCATCATTGCACGTTCCCACCCCCCACAAACAGGGAAAAACCTGCCCACCTGCCTCCTCTATGAAGCTTGCCCCTGGCTGCACTTGGCTCCCCCAGGCAAACTCCTGCCCTACAACCCCACCCTGGGGGGCAATCCAGGGGGTCCCGGGAGAGCGGCTAATGTGGGGAAGACACAGCTGTGAGGCTCCGTGACCGGGCGGATGCCTGGCGGAAGGCAGGGTCCAGAAAAAAAAAGAAGAATAAGGAGGAGAAAGGGTGCAGACTCCCAGGAGGATGGACACAGGCCAAGGAGAAGAGTGAGGAAAAGGAGGGGTACGGGTGGAAGGTGGTCTCTCTCAATGCAAGAAGCTGGGGGAACAAAATTACAGAGCTTCAGGTGCTCCTTTCAGAGGGGAAGTATGCACCCCACGTGCTGTAGTTTAGACCCAGGCCCAACTTCCCTGATAAAGGGTTGTCTTGAGACTATCGGCCCGGATCTTGCATGGATAGTTTGGTGCTCCTTGGATATGGGTGAGTTTCCTAGCTCCCTGAAGGAGGCGGTGGTGACATCCCTCCTGAAGAAAGCTACCTTGGACCCTGACTGCCATGCTAACAACAGGCTGATCTCTAATCTTCCCTTTGTTGGGAAGATTATTGAGAAGGTGGTGCCTGCACAATTGGAGAACCATTTAACCATCCATGACATCTATGAACCCCTCCAGTCTGGTTTTTGAAAGAGGCATAGTACCGAGACAGCGCTGGTTTGGGTGCTCAATGATCTCCTGATGGCTAGAAATCAGAAGAATTGTTCCATTCTCATTCTTCTTGATCTCTCATCAGCTTTTGACACTGTGGACCATGGGGTACTTCTCGCGTGCCTGGAGTTTATCTGCGGTCTGTCAGGGACAGTCCTCAGTTGGTTTAGATCTTTTCTCACTGACAGGACTCAGTGAGTGGTGTCTGGATTAAATTCTTCCTGCCCACTGTCACTGTCATGTGTGGTACCCCAGGGCTTGGTGTTGTCCCCAGTGTTGTTCGCAGTGTATATGCTGCCCCTTGGAGACATTGTAAGAAGGTATGGGCTGAAGTTTCACTGCTATGCAGATGATACTCAGCTCTACCTATCTTTTGCACCCAACCAGGATAGAGCTCTCTCGGTCATTAACAGCTGCCTCACTGAGATTCAAGACTGAATGAGTGCAAGCTGGCTAAAGTTGAACTCAGAGAAGACGGAGGTATTGTTGTGTACCCAGGTCGCAAGGTAGAGGGGATGGGAGCTGGTTTATCCTCAGGTTTATTTCTGGGTGGTATCCAGCTCCCTACCTCGGAATGGGTGAGGAACCTGGGGGGTGATCTTTGACAATGAACTGACACTGCATTCGCAGGTGTCAGCAGTTGTCAAGCTTTCCTTTTATCATCTTAGGAACATTGCCAGGATTAAGCACCTTGTTCCACCAGCTGACCTTCCTACACGCTTTTGTGACCTCATGCCTGGATTACTGCAACTCCATTTATCTAGGGCTTCCTGGGGTTGATATCTGCTGCCTGCAGCTAGTGCAGAATGCTGCGGCTCGATTATTGATGGGGTACACATTGTGCCTGTCATATCTCGCCGGTATTACGCGATCTGCATTGGCTGCCTATTCAGTGGTGGATCACCTTTAAAGTAGGTCTTTTGACCTACAAAGCCCTACACGGACAGGGTCCAGATTACTTGAAAGAGCTTTTGGTTCCCTACCACCTCGGGCGATCTCCCCACTCGGCGGATGAGAGGTTGCTAGAGATTCCGAGGGTTTCTCTAAAGTCATCAGGTGCTCGTGCTTTTATGTGCACTGCTCCGACCCTTTGGAATTCTCTACCCTTTCCACTTCATCAGTGTGCGACCGTGGAGGAGTTTAAAAAAAGCCCTCAAGACCTATTTATGGTCTCAGATTAATTTTAATTAACTGATTATGAAATTGGAGCTCAGACCTAGTGCTGTATATATTTAGTGTTTCATAATTATTTATGTTTTTACTTACTGTTTATTGTTTTAAATATTGTAAGGTGCCTTGATTTGAGAAAGGCACCATATAAATAAAGTTTCATTTCATTTCATTTCAAAGTGGACATTGCTGCAATGGTAGAGACTTGGGCCACAGAGTACCATGATTGGGACTTGTCAACCCCAGGATACAGGATATACAAGAGGGACTGGGGGGTTGAAGGGGGGCGGTTGCACTCTATGTGAGCCAAGGATCAAATGCATAAGGACAAGTGGAGAAGGAGGAGATGACAGAGGTGTTTTCAGGCAGCTCTGGACTCCAAGGGCAGAAAGCTGAGGCTAGGAGTGGTGTACAGACCACCAGCCCAATCCAGGGAACTGGATGGGGAGTTGGCAGAGCAGATGAGGGTGAGTAGAAGGGGGAGTGTGGTGATAGTGGGGGATTTTAATCTACCTGGGGTTGACTGGAGCACCCGGGCCACGAGCAGTACCAGGGAGCAGGTGCTCCTTGATGAATTCCAGGACGGCCTTCTGATGCAATTGGTAAGTGGGCCTACAAGGCTTGGTAGAACTCTGGACCTAGTACTGGCAAATGGGGAGGCGGTGAGGGAGGTATGGGTGGAGGACCCACTAGCGGGTAGTGACTACCAACCAGTATGGCTCATTCTCACACTGGGCAGGGAGACAGGAGGCACGGGCACTAAGGTGGTGGACTTTAGTAGGGTGGACTTTGGGAGGATGGGAGCAATACTGCAAGGGACACTCCAGGATATAAGGCCAGGGATGGATGCAGAACAAAAGTGGTGAGTCATAAAGAATGGGCTAACAGAGGCCACAGTAGCCTGCACCAGGGCCAGGAGTAAGAAGAGCACAGCCAAGAAACCATGCTGGCTGAACAAGAAAGTGCTGCAAGGGGTAAGGGCAAAGAGGGCTGCATACCAGAAGTACAGGAGAACAGGGAATGGAGAGGATAAGGAGGCATACGGGAGTGGGTCAAGGGAGGTGGCCAGGAGGGTGAAAAAAGCTAAGGTCTTCAGGGAATTAAGGTCAGCACAGGGCATAAAGAGAGGGGAAAAGGACTTTTTTTAGGTATGTCAGGGAAAAAAGGAAGTGCAAGGAACATATTGTAATTATAAAGCGAGGAGAGGATTTGGTGGAAAAGGGGGAGGAGCAAGCAGAAATTCTAAATGAGTACTTCTGCTCCATTTTCACTAAGGAGAGGGATGGTCCACTACCAGCATGGGCTGGGGTGGTGGGGAAAGGGGAGGAGGAGGTGACGGACAAAGTGATCACATGGAGTAGGTTGCTAGAGAGGCGGAGGGTAGTAAGGGTGGACAAGGCACCAGGTCCTGATGGCATCCACCCCATGATGCTGAGGGAGATGGCGGAGCTGTTGGCTGAGCCACTGGCAGATCTGTTCAACACCTCCCTTGAAATGGGGTGTGTTCCCCAGGACTGGAGGGTGGCCCATGTGGTGCCCATACACAAGAGTGGGCCTAGGGAGGAGCCAGGAAATTATCGGCCGCTCAGTCTCACATCCATAGTGGGTAAGCTTAGGGAGACGATACTGAAGGAGAGGCTGGTGGCATTCCTAGAGAGTAATGGCCTCCAAGATGGGTGGCAACATGGATTCGTCTCATGGAGGTCTTATCAAACCAACCTAATAGAGTATTATGACTGGGTGACAAGGGAGTTGGACAGCGGCCATGTGATACATGTCCTGTACTTGGACTTCAGTAAGACCTTTGATACAGTGCCTCATGGGAGACAGGGGGGAGTTGACAGCAGTGGGGGTGGGGAAAAAAGCTGACTAAATGGAAAAAGAACTGGTTACAGGGGAGGGTGCAGAGGGTGGTGGTGGGAGAGCTCTCGGTACCCAGAGCAGTGACAAGTGGGGTGCCGCAGGGGTCAGTGCTGGGCCCGGTGCTATTTGGGCTTGTTATCTCTGATATAGCACATGGAGTGGGGAGAAGGGTTAGTCTGTTCTCAGATGATACCAAATTGGGAGAGGTGGTGGACGAAGAGGACGGATGAGAAAAACAGCAGGGGGACCTAATCAAATTACAGACATGGTTGGTGAAGTTGCAGCTAGGAGTCAATGCAAAGAAATGTAAGGTGATGTATTTCAGGGCTAAGAAACAAAAGAGGGACTATTGGTTGAGGGAGGTGAGGTTGGGGAATCACAGAGGAGGAGAAGGACCTAGGGTTGTTGGTAACTTGGAGCATAAACAACTTGGCCCAGTGCAGGACAGCAGCAGCGAAAGCAAACAGGATGCTGGGGTGTATCGCAAAGGGGTTCTCATCCAGACACAGGGATGTGATCCTACCTCTCTACAGATCATTGGTCAGACCGCACCTGGAGTACTGTGTGCAATACTAGAGGCCATACCTGAGAAGAGATCTAAAGTTACTGGAGGGGGTGCAAAGAAGGGCAACAAAAATGTTAAAGGGGATGGAAGGAAAGGAATATGAAGTTAGCCTGAAGGAGCTGAACATGTACACACTGGAGGAGAGGAGGGATGGGGGGATATGATTGAAGTATTTAAATACCCGAGGGGGGTAAATACACCTAGCACCGAGGGGGTGTTTAAACTGAGTAGTGGAAGAGAGATGAGTAGGCATGGACTAAGGTTGGAAGGGGGACGTAATAATATGGAAATGAGGAGGCACTACTTCACTGAGAGGGTGGTGTCTAGTTGGAATGCGCTGCCAGAGGGGGTGGTAACATGTAGGACAGTCAATAGCTTTAAGAAGGAGTGGGATAAAGCAAGAGGAAGAGTCAGGGGGGCAGGGGCTGGGACAAGCAAGGGGAGGAACTGAGGGAGAGGAGGCTGGGCAGCTGCAATCTAGGCTGCTAGCTGCACACTTGGGCAGACCTAGATAGACCAATTGGTGTGTTCTGCTGGCAGATTTGTATGTTCGTATGTTCATATATAAAATCACAGTGACTCTGTTCATGAGCAGAAGTCCTAAAATTCCTATGTTGAAAATTTGGTGGCAAACCGTCCATTAAATGACTGTTTTCCGAGCGTGCGTTGTGCAGTTTCCATGCACCCTCATAACTTTGCAAATTTGTAGTATTTTCACTCCAGATTTTCAACATTGCCATTTTTTCACACCTCCTTATAAACAGTACAGCTGTCATTTTTCATATCCTGCCCGAAATATGCATTTACACATCTGGCGCAGAATAACGCAGTCACTGTGGGAAATTAATGTTCGGGACAGATTAAGAAAATCATAATGACAGTGTTCATGAGCAGAGGTCACAAAATGCCTATGTTGAAAATTTGGTGAAATAATTCCACTAAATAACTGTGTTACGCGCATGTGTTGCGCAGTTTCCATGTACGCTTGGAAGTTCGAGCATTTTTAATATTTTCACTACAGATTTTCAACATAGCCATTTCTTCACACTTCTCTATGAATGGTACAGCTGTCATTCTTCACATCCTGCCCGATCTGTGTTTTCGTACATCTGGCGCAAAATGGCACGGTCGCTGTGGGAACCCAAAGTTCGGGACGCATTAACAAAATCACAGTGTCACTGTTTATGAGAAGAGGTCCCAAATGCTTTTATGAAGTGTGGGCCACAAAAAGGCCATGTTGAAAATTTGTAGTGCACATACCAACAAATGCCCAGGACGTTAGGGTTTCTAACCATAACGTCCCACGCTGTACAGACTGACAGGCATCAGGGGTGTGCCTCTGGATTGCCGACTGCAATGCTCATGCCATTCCACCTCCACCTCACCCCCGACCCTGCAGCCAGTGAATGGTATCGAGGTGTGCCTTGGACTCTTCGTCCACAGAGTTCACCCCATTCTCCTATACTGCACCCATTTCAGCATATGTCCTTCTGGAATGGGGTGACTGTAAATCTGAACAGCCCAAGGCACACCTCAACACTTGTCGGTGTCTGCAGGATAGGGTGAGGTGAAATGGTATGAATATTATGGGCGACGACCCAAATGCATACCCCAATGCCTGTCCCTCTCTGTAGGGTGGAGGTGGGGTTGGCGTGAAGTTCAATACTTCAGTGCCATTCCTACTCTGCATCTGTCTAACTCCTGCATTCCCAGTGCTAATACCAGCAAGCAAACATTCAGCATTGACAAATGCTTGCTCATATTTTGACCCTAAATGTTGAAAATAGTCTTCCCAACTCATGAACCCTGTAGGTGAAAATTTTCAAATCCATGGGAAACAGCATTCCATGGCTCAGGTGTGAAAGCACATTATGGGCAGGATCTGAAAAATGACAGCTGTACTGGTCATGAGGTGGTGTGATAAAAAGGCTATATTGAAAACTTGCAGTGAAAATATTGAAAATGACCAAAGTTACATCGTGCGTAGAAAATTTTGAACGACTGGGTGTAACTCGGCCATTTTTTTGAGTTGTTTCACCATGTTTTCAACATGCCTTTTTTGGGACCCCACCTCATGATAAGTGTCACTGTCATTTCATTCACTTATCCCAAAAGGTGATTTCACAGAGCAACCACACCATTCTGCGCCACAGGTGCAAAAACACATTTTGGTCAGGATGTGAAAAATGACAGCTATACTGTTCATACGGAGGTATGAAAAAATGGCAATGTTGAAAATCTGGAGTGAAAATATTAAGAATTGGCGAAGTTAAGAGTGTGCATACAAACTGCGCAATGCACGCTTGTAACACAGTAATTTTCTGGAATTTTTTCACCAAATTTGCAACATGGGCTCTTTGGGACACCACCTCATGAACAGTGGCACTGTCATTTTGTTAATCAGTCCCAAAAGGTGATTCCAAGCAGTGACTATGAAATCACCTTTCAGGACCAAGTAACAAAATGACAGTGATAGTGTTCACGAGGTGGGGTCCCAAGAACCCCATGTTGAAAATTTGGAGCCAAAATTCCTAAAAATGGTTGAGATAGCAACCTAAGTTGAAAACCCCATTGACTGCCTTTATACGGCACTTACCTTTGATTTTTCAGTTTGCCAGTCAGTTTGAAGAGTGCAGACGTGTCCCGATCCTCAGAAGATGACAGCGCCAACCTTCAGAGGTAAGTATGGGGTAAGGAGGGAGCACGGGGAGGTGGGTGCTCAGTTGAAGGGTGTGGATGGGGGACTAGGGAGACGACGAGGGAGCATTTTCTTTTTTACAGGTTTAAAAAAAAGATGTTGGGGAAGGGTTTTCTTTATTTACAGGTACAAAAATTAGGCACAGCACACTGGGGTAGGCCCCAGTGTGCCGCATTAGTTGGTACATGATGCCAACATGGGGATTGGGCACCCTGATGTCAGCATGGGAATGGGGAATGGAGGGTGTGGGGTGGACGACATATAGTGGGAGAGAGCGGGAGGGTTTGATTAGATGCCCAGGGTTGGGATGGGAGTGGGGAGGACAGTAGCAGTGGGAGGGAATGGGAGGGTTTAATGAAAGATGCTGGACCAGTGGGGGAACGGAGGGTGTGGGGCAGCCTGTAGCAGTGGGAGGGAGGGGGAGGCTCTGCACAGTTGCAATGCTGGCTATGTAAATGAGAGGAATGAAGTGCACTCTCTCATTTGTGTGGTTCATTTCTCTCAAGTGCGGCCGGCTCCCTCTGTGAAATTTTGATGAGTGCGTCACACTCAGTTTCAGTGGTCACTGGTGTGTCAGGGTCAAGCCCACTGTACAGTGCTCTGCATTGACCTCGTCCCTGACACACCTCTCAAATATGGTAGTACTGTCCCAAGGTGTTTTGCACGAGTGCAAGGAAACACAAAACGAAAGTAATATCCAACAAGAGGGAGTTTGGTCAAAAGTCCCACATTGCAGAATTAGAATCAGCCTCCCCAATAAATCTCATGCCAAAAATTAGGTTGTTACATTATTTTGTTTTAAAATTATGAGCTATTTTGTAACCTGATTTCACTCCTTGTTCAAAAAGCCAGTTTCAGTGACGAGCCACTAAAGATGTCACAACCAGAACTCATAGACTAGTCTTCGGTCAGCAACCTTGTAGGACCAATTTCTCTGAAGTTATAGAAACTGTAGCTGCAGTAATAATTTAAAATAAAAACACAAAACTGACACCTTATTGCCTGCAGTGCTTGGGTTTCAAAATGTTCAGCTGCATGGTACTGCACGTTATTTATTTATTGAAAAGTTTCACTAGGAAAGGCATACTGAGCTGTCAGCTCATTTCCAGATGCATCCTGGGGGCAGGGGGAGTGATGCAGAGTAAGCCAACGATAGCTTGAGACATAAGTACAGTTACAAGTTGTCAATCCATTACAGAACAGGAAAAGTGCTCAAGTGCAATATACATTACAGTTACAAGTTGTCAGTCCAATTACAGAGCAGGAATAATGCTCAAGTGTGATATACAGTTAGAATGGGTTCAATACAGTCATGTGTAGCTAGGGTAGAAACAGTTTCAGATTAGCTGTTAATACTGCAGCACTGTTGGAGCATAAATGTCTAAAAACAGTGATAAATCCCTTTGAAAGAAGTTTGACAGACACTTTGAAAGGTCAGGAGAGGAACAGGAAGGACAGGGGTGGGCAGGGCAATGACGAGGAAATTAGGAGTAGTTACAGGAGGGGGCAGTAAGACCCCTGAGGTAATTTGAGAGGACCCACGGGGAAGGGACAAGTCAAACGTCATAAGGGAGGGAGTCTCAGATTTTAGGGAGATGGTGGCTGAAAGCAGCTTGGCCACTGGTTGTGGAGGCTTGGGGGACTACAAGGGTACGATTGTTGGAGCTTCTGAGGGAGTGGGGGGTGGAGGTCGGAGAGAGAGAGAGGCAGAGAGGTAGGAGGTGAGACAGCCAAAGCAGAATTTGCTCACAAAGTTGGTACAGTGGGCATGGTACCTGTCCCGCAGAGAGGGAAAGGAGAGAGACTGACACAAAGAGCAGTGATGAGTGCGAGGAGGACAGTCAAGTGCGTACTGACAAAAAGAGTGAAAAAGAGTGTCCAGTCTGGCAAGAATAAAACCTGAGGCAGCACTGTAGACTATGTCCCCGGAGTCAAAGATTGGGAGGATCTTCTCTGGATGATAGCACGGTGAGCCAGCAGTGGGATGCAGTCACGGTTTCTGTGCAGGGCACTAAGCTTGGGTGCAGTTTTTGACAATAGTATCTACATAGCCAGAGAATTAATATAACCTAGCATAACATTCTGTGGTGATTTGCATATGCAGCCCATGATGCTTTGCATTGTTGGGGCATGTGTGATTTGTATTTTCTTGAAACTTGGCTTCCCAGCCAAATGCCCTTTGGTAACCCTTGCCTCTGTGTTTACGCACAGAGGTTCTTTTGTCTTTAAATAGTTTTTATTTTAATGGGTTCACCACAATATATCCCAGGCACACTGCCTTAGGGTAGCTGGTCCATTCCACTGGGGTATCAAACAGACGAGGCATACTGATGAGTCCTAGTAGGACGAAACACGTGTCTATGTTTTCTGTTAGCACCCTTTGCAAACTGTGTGAGAGGCCTTTTGGCACCATGCAATTCTGCTTAAAGTTGGCCCAGCATAACATTCTGTGGTGATTTGCATATGCAGCCCATGATGCTTTGCATTGTGGGGGCATGTGTGATTTTGTATTTTCTTGAAACTTGGCTTCCCAGCCAAATGCCCTTTGGGGTAACCCTTGCCTCTGTGTTACGCACAGAGGTTCTTTGTCAGAGAATTAATATGTTGGTCAAGCCAGATACCTAAGTACCTGAAGGTGGTGACATCCTCCAGAGGGGAACCATCCAGGGTGCGGAAGATGGGAAGAGTGGGAAGCTTAGAGACTCTCTGCTTCATTCCAAAGGACATGGAGACAGTCTTCTTAGCATTGAGGAAAAGCTGGTTAGAGCATAGCCAGAGCTGAAAGTTGATCAAAGTTGAGCTGGAGTCTGTGAGCCACATCACCAGTGGAGGGGCCTGAGATGAAAAGAACCACGTTGTCAGCATACATGTGAATGGATGCAGATGAGCAGACATAGGGGAGATTATTTAGGAAGATGGAAAACAATAGAGGGCCTAGCACCAGGCCACCTAAGAACACATAAGGAGGTGGTTTTGGAATACAGCTGAACCAAGGTATAGAATGTCAAAGTGGTGCACAATTTTAGAATGTTGGGGGCATACAATCTTGGCATCTGGCAGGGATGCACCATCTCCCAGTGTGGTGGGACACTCACTCAGAATGTGACAGGGATACACATTGAGGAGTTTAGTGGGGACTGGCAATTCTGGAATATAGTAGGCATGTATGTACACTGTCAGAATGCGACAGGGCACACCATTTTATTTTGAGACTGCTTGTTCTTGCCACATTCCAGAATTTTACACACCCACCACATTTCAAAATTGTGCATTACATCCCCTACACAGTCCGATGTTGTGCATCCCAGTTCACTCATGTTGTGCTGCCAAGAAATACCGCGAATGTCATTAGGGCAATGGCACAATGCCAGTGGGCTAACATCGCACCTGATAATTGTACAGCCCAACCCCAGCGCCCCAACACCCCAGGGCTCACTCTGCCTGTTTGCAGGGGCTGCACCACATGCACCTCCCAGCGAGGGGCTCTGCCCCTCCTAAATCCCCCCATACTTATATATAATCACCTCCAGGTCAGAGGTGTATGAGGCAGGGGGCACAACACCTGAACGGCACTCTCCCTGCCCAATGCCGCAAAATCCAGTTCATCCGCATGATGGGAAAATTGGCTGCAACACCCTAATTGCAGTGCCCGTCTAATGGTATACTGTGCATCCCAGCAATATTCCAAAATTACATATCCACACCATGTTCCAAAGTTGTGCTTCAATGCCACATTCTGAAACTGTCACCATCACATTCCAAAATTGTGTCATTGCCACATTGCAAAACTGTGCGTCATCACCACATTCTGAAACTGTGCATTACCACCACATTGCAAAACTGTGCATCATCACCACATTCTGAAACTGTGCATTACCGCCACATTGCAAAACTGTGCATCATCACCACATTCTGAAACTGTGCATAACCGCCACATTGCAAAACTGTGCATCATCACCACATTCTGAAACTGTGCATAACCGCCACATTGCAAAACTGTTCATCATCACCACATTCTGAAACTGTGCATTACCGCCACATTGCAAAACTGTTTGTCATCACCACATTCTGAAACTGTGCATAACGGCCACATTGCAAAACTGTTCGTCATCACCACATTCTGAAACTGTGCATAACGGCCACATTCCAAAACTGTGCATTACTGCCACATTCCCAAACTGAGCATTGCCACCACATTCCAGAATTGTGCAAAACCACATTCTAAATTTGTGCATCACCACCACATTCTGAAACTGTGCATCACAGCTACATTCCAAAACTATGCATCACCGCCACGTTCCGAAACTGTGCGTCACCACCATATTCTGAAATTGTGCATCACTGCCACATTCCAAATTTGTGCAACACGGCCACACTGAAACTGTGCATCACCGCAACATTCCAAAACTGTGTGTCACTGCCAAATTCCTAAACTGTGAGTCAGTGTCACATTTTGAAATTGTGTATCAGTGCCACATTCCAAAGTTGTGCATTACTGCCACATTCCAAAACTGTGTCACCGCCAGATTTCAAAATTGTGCATCACGGTCACATTCTGAAATTGTGTGTCACTGCCGTATTATAATTTGCGCGTCACCGACACATTCCGAAACTTAGTGTCACCACTACATTCCGAAACTGCATGTCTCCTCTACATTTTAAATTTGTACCTACTGCCATATTCTGAAATTGTGTGTAAACTTCCATATTCCAATATTCCCTGTCACTGTCACATTCTGAAAATGTGCATTCCCACCATATTCTAAAATTGCACATCCCCACCACTTTCTGAAAATGAGTGTCACGGCCATTCAAAACTTGCATGTCCAAGTTACATTCTAAAATAACACATGCCTGCCTCATTCTGAAATTGCATATGACACTACATTCTGAAACTGCATTGTGCCACATTCTGAGATTCTGTGTCCACGCCACATTCTGAAATTGAATGTTGCCACCACAATCTGAAATCAAGCATACCGCCACACTTTGGAAATTCTGCATCACCACCACATGCCAAATTAATGTATCCAAGACACATTATGAAATTATGTATCCTGTCACCTTCCACAACTGTGTCTCCACATTTCAAAACCACAACACTGCCATATTATGAATTTTAGCGCTCCACCACTTTCCAAAATTGTGTGTCCCAGCTACTTTTGAGACTATGTCATTGCTGCATTCCACAGTTGCAGTCTGGTGGCATTTTGAAATCTCGTCCCTGCAGCATTCTAAAATTGCACACATTTTGTCATTCTAAAGCCATGTTTGCTGTTGTATTCCAACTCCCCACATCACATTCTTATGTACTGTACCTTACATCTGCACATTATGTGCCCTAACCTAACCAGTGTCAGCTTTCCTTTTTAGATGTTTACTACAACTGCAGTTTTATGTAATGTGGGAGAAATAAGTCTTGTAAAATAGTTTGCAAGAAGGACTAGGCTGTGAGTTCTGATTGTGACATCATCAGTAGCGCTTACTAAAACTGGCTTTTGAACAGGCAGTGAATTTAGGGTTACAAAATGACTTGTAACATTTAAACAAAGTAACTTAGAGATCTCATTTTGGCATGAGGCTGATTGGGGATATTCTGATCTATAGAAACGTAGAAGTTGTCAGTAGATAAGGGCGACTTGGCCCACCTAGTTTGCCCCAAATTCCCTACCTATAATGTCACCCGAGACCCTACTTGGACTCCAGCTTAACCCCCCCACTTCTAAGATTTCCTTGTGTCTATCCCATGCATTCTTATATCCTGTGACTGTTATAGCCCCCACCATTTCCTCTAGGAAGCTGTTCTAAGCATTCACCACTCTCTCCATCAAGAAGTACTTCCTCACGTTCCCCTGAGCCTTTCTCCCCTCCAGCTTCATATTGTGTCCCCTTGTCCTCGAGCATCTTTTCCTTGGAAAATGCTCCATTCCTGTATCTTGTTTATTCCTGTGAGGTAGTTGAATGTCTCTATCATATCCCCCATTCCATTCAATCTTTCAGGGAATACATACTTAAATCCTTGACCCTCTCTTTGTAGAGCTTCTGATATAAGCCCCGCATCATTTTGGTTGCCCTCTTTGTACCACCTCTATCCTATCTATGTATTTTCAGAGATGGGACTCCAGAACTGTACACAGTACTGAGGTGGGGTCTCACCAGTGATCTATACAGGGTATTATTACCTCCTCCTTCTCCTGGTGATACCTCTTCCTATGTATCCAAGCATTCTACTAGCTTTTCCCACTGCCTTGTCACACTGTTTGGCTACCTTTAGGTCATCAGAATGATCACCCCAAGTCCCTTTCCTGCTTTGTGATGCACACTACCTCTCCTCCCAGTTAGTAAGTTTTCCCCAGGTCTCTGTGCCCCATGTGGCATGCTCCTTTAAGAAACCTAAAGGATGCAGAAAATCAGAAAGGGGCTGGAGACATTGAGATAAGAACAGCATGGGGAAGGTGAGGAAGATTGGAGGGGGGAAACGAAGCCAGGGTGGGGGACTGATGGGGGGGAGAGGAGGCTGTGGCTGACAAATCAGATGTACCAGGATGGGACAAGGAGGAAGGTGCAAGGAACATGAATTTAGGAGAAAATGGGATAATTAATAGCAGGTTAACCATCAATGCAGACATACAGGGGATGCAAGGGGTGACTAGGAGAGTTATGGAAACACAAGGGCAGCAGGCAAAGGGGGAGGGAATTGAGGAGATAACCAAAACTCCAGGAGGGATTCTAGAAGGGATTTTGTGGGGGAGAACCAAAATAGTTGGATCTCATGGGGGACGGTAAAATTTTGGGGGAGAGGGGGAGGTACATGCAGGAGGGCTGGTGGAAGCCGCTGATGGGGTAATACCGGGGATGCAAGAAACAAGGAGCAGGGACACAAAGGGTGCATTAGGGCTTGACCAGCAAGAAGTGGGTGTAATGGTCATCATATCTGGTGACTCCATCATCAAGGGCATCAGATGGGGTGGGATTCGGAACAGGAAGAGTTTAGTTTTGGTGACATGTATGCCGGGGATGACTGCGTATAAAGTGAGGAACGTCCACCCCGCAGGAGACTGGAAGCAGGGAGGGAAGCCACACTTTGTACTGTATCTTGGTACTAAAGACTTAGTGGAGAACAGTCTTCAGAAGGTCAAGGCTAGGTTTAAGAACTTGGTAAGGGTGTATAGTAGAGAAGCGAGGTCCATTGCCTTCTAAGAGGTACTAAGGAGTTTAATGAATGGTTGAGAGGGTTATGTGGGTCTATAGGATTTAGGGTGGTAGGAAATTGGGGGGACACATGGTGAACAATAACTTGTATGCCCCAGATAGGTTGCATCTCAGCAAGAGAGTACAGTAATCCTAAAGGGAAAACTAGGAGTTTGTGACATACAACTTCACTTAAACTTATGAGGGAAGGGCAATTCATATCAAACAGTCGGAGGTTAAAGATGGACCTCTGCCTCCCCCCAGATGGTAATATGAGGAACTGAGAAGCTTTTAAAGGTGGAAGGCATGTAGAAAGGGTTAGGGAGGATGGGGAACATGGAAAAGAACAGGTAGTAGTCTCCATGAATGCAAGGAGCTTAGGTAATAGGATGCCTGCGCTCCAAACACTCGTAGCGGAAAGGGGGTAGATATCGCTGCAATCACGGAAATGTGGGTAAATCAAAACAGGGAATGGGACTTAATAAAACTGGGATTTTGGTGGTATAGGTGGGACAGGGATACTGGCAAGGGAGGAAGGGTACCTGTTTACATAAGGGAGGGGATAGAGTGTAGTAGGGAAGAAGGGGGAGAGGGGAGTACAGAAACCCCATAGGTCACTTTCACTAAGGCAAAAAACAGGATGGCCCGGCTAGGGGTGGGGTATAGACCACCCTCCCAGTCAGAGGAGAAAGACAGGGAGCTGGTGGGGTTATACAACAGAAATGCAGAAGGCCAACACAGTGGTAGTTAGGCAATCAACCTACCAGGGGTAGATTGGGACACTATGACATCACCTAGCAGTAAAGAACAAGTCATCTGGATGTACCCAGGATGCTTTTCTGATGCAGCTGGTAAGAGAGCTGACAAGGGTGGGGCTCTGGTAAGGGAGGTGAGGGTGGAGGACCCAATGGCGGGAGCGACCATAGTTCAATGTGGTTCTCCATAGACCTGGGCAGAGAGGAGACACGTACTGCCACCAGGGTCATGGACTTTAACAGGGCCAACTTTGTAAGATGGCTGAAGTACTAGGAGGTGTGTGGCCACCATATGTCCAGACATGGACACCATCCAGAAATGGGCCATCATAAAGCTGGGACTGGTGGAGTCCACAAACTCCTTTACTGAGTGAAGGAGTAGAAGCTAGGTCTAATAAACCAAGCTGGTGGACCAAAGAAGTACAGACCAAGGTGAGGGAAAAAGTGCGGCCTTTACAAACTACAAGCGGACCGGTAGAGTAGCGGATAAGGAAGATTATATTAGGTTCACCAGGGAGGTGACCAGGGTGGTAAGGGCAGCCAAGGCTTGCTCAAGGGATAAAAGGAGTGAAAGGGGGTTATTTAAATATATCAGCGATAGAAGGAGCTGCAGGGAACAGATTTTTAGGCTTAAGACAGAAGGTGGATGGGTGGAGAGGGAGATTGAACAGGCAGAGGTGCTAAATGAATGCTACTGTTCAGTTTTTACAAGGGAGCAGCAGGTACCTGGTCAACAGGAGCAGGGTAGGGTAGGGTAGGGTAAGGTAAGGAAAGAAGGGGGGGCAAGATGATGGAAGAAGAGATCCCTGTGCAGAGAGTGCTAGAGGGACTAAGGTCTCTATGGACAGATAAAGCACCAGGACCGGATGGGATATACTCGAGGGTCCTAAAGGCTAGCAGTGGTCCTGACGGTGTCTCTGGCAGAGGTGTTCAACACATCACTTCTAACGAGATGTGTACCCCTGGATTGGAGGATGACACATGTGGTGCCTATCCACAAGGGTGGCTCTTGGGAGGAACCAGGGAATTACAGGCCGGTCAGCCTCATAGATTGTGGGTAATTAATGGAGACTGTCCTGAAGGAAAGTATAGTGGCATTCTTGGAGGAAGATGGTCTGCTGGATGATAGGCAACATGGGTTCACCAAGGGAAGGTCTTCCCAGACCAACCGCTTGTCCTTTTTATGACTGGGTGACTAGAGCTCTGGATGAAGGCAAAGTGGTTGATGTCCTGTACTTAGACTTCAGCAAGACCTTTGACTATGTGCCACACAGGAGGCTGATAAGCAAGCTGAGGGACCTGGGAGTGGAGGATATGGTGGTCAGATGGACTGGGAGCAGGCTGGAAAACAGACAACAGATGTTGGTGGTTAGAGAGGCATTATCAATGCCACGGGCAATCATAAGTGGGGTTCTGCAGGGCTCAGTGCTGGGACCGGTGTTATTCAACATCTACGTAGCAGATATGGAAGATGGGATTGGGAGCCAAATAAGCCTGTTTGCAGATGACACCAAACTGGAAGCATGGGGAGGCTACTGAAAGACCTAGAGACATTGGAGAATGGTCATACACTTGGCAGTTGGGTTTCAATGCTAAGAAGTGCAGGATTATGCACTTTTGAAACAAGAATCCTAAATACAGTTACCAGCTGGGAGGGGTGCAGTTATCGGTATCTGCTGAGGAAAAAGATCTGGATGTGATGATCACAGGCCACATGACTCACTCTGCACAATATAGGAAGGTGGCGGTGAAGGTCAATAAGATGCTGGGGTGCACAGTGAGGGGAATCACCTCAAGGAGTGAGGAGGTGATTCTGCCACTGTACAGGGCACTGGTGAGGCCACACTTGGAATACTGTGTGCAGTTCTGGCACCCCTTCTTAAAAATGGGCATCAGGCTGCTGGAGGGGGTGCAGAGAAGGTGAACCAGTATGCTAAGTGGGTTGAGGGAAAGGCCCTATGAGGAGACTACAGAGGCTAAATATGTACTCCTTGGAGGACAGACGGGACAGAGCAGACATGATTGAGACCTTCAAATCAATCAATCAATCAGTCTTTATTTTATCTTGAAGCACCGTTAAGAAAAAAACTCATTTACAAGGTGGACCTGGGGAGGTCAAGGTAAATACAGTGGAATAACATAATAGGGTAATTTCAGAATACATATTTACATATGAAGCAGATTAGTTTACAATGAGTCACTGTGTGGGAAAGACATACAATATTTTGTAGCGAGCACCTATAGGCTACTTACATGTATATATATATATATATATATATATATATATATATATATATAGAGGTAAAACTTAGTTACAAAGAAGGACAGTGGCTGTTAGGTTGAAAACCCCTTGATTTCGCTCACCCCACCGCATTGCCGCGCATTGGGATCGTTAGCCCCAACTCTCACCCCATGACATGTGTAAAGCAGCAGAAGTATAGGAGAATGGGATGAGAGTTAGGACCAACAATCCCACCGCAGCCCAATGCCGATTGGGGTGGGCGGGGTCCAAGGGGGTTTTCAACCCTAACAATCAATTTCCTCACTTTTGTTGCTGTGGAACAACCCTAACTAATGCATTAAACGGAGTTTTTGCCTCTAATTTCCTTCTTTTGAGAATGATAACGAAATAGTGAATGTATGCGGCGCAGAAGGGCCCTAGCGCTTCCCGCCACATGATGTCTTGTGGCATAGTAACAGGAACAGCAACGCAAACAGAAGCGCTAAAAGTGGCGCATATGGTAACATAAGTGCGAATGAGAACAGAAAGGGTAACACACATGGTGGCGTAGGACGGAACGGGTTCGTTACTGCGATGTGTTGTCACATAGTAACATGGTGCCTGCAAATGAAAATGTCAATGGCATGGTGACGCAGTGAAACAGAAAGAGAAACAGTACTGTAGACACAAATGGCAAAAATAACAGAAACGCAAGCGCAAATGAAAACGCAAAGGATAACGCACATGGTGGCGCAGGACGCCAACGGTAAGTGGAACGGGTATGGAAATCGCAAGAAAGGGCAACAGTAACAGTAATGTAAGCACAGGCTGGTTTTCCCAAAACCTGCATAGAGAAAGACAGTGAGTACAAATAATGTATGCATAATAATGAGTATCGGAGCAGAAAATGAGAACTTGGAATACTAAATACGTATATCTCAGGAACTGTACGACGAGAAAAAATTTTTAAAGTCGATGATTTACAACTGTCCTGGCTAATTTTGTACTTAGCCCCATTAGGGGACTAAGCATTTTTCTGACGAAGGTCCGTATCTCGCACCATTCTGAGATACGGGCCCTGAAAGGTGCAGCAAACGCCATAATGTTATCCTATGGGAAAAAAAGAGAAGTTCGGTGTGTCATAACTTTGCCTCCCTGTAATATTTTTTCACCAAACCACTGAAAGGCACATCTGTGGGCTGTTGGCTGTGTTCCCTCCAAATTTCAGGAAAAAAGACTAAACCGTTATTTTGCAGCAGGGTGCCAAAGGATTCCTGTAATCGTCGGATGCCGTAATGTTATCCTATGGGAAAATACGCCAACTTTGGAGTGCTGTAACTTTGCCGCCATGTAATATTTTTTCAATACAACACTGAAAGGCACATCTGTGAGATGTCATCTATGCTTCCTCCAAATTTCAGCCTAAAACTCCCAACCGTTCTTTTGCAGTGGAGTGCCAAAGAATTACTGTTATTTTGGGCATAGTGTAACAGAAAGTAGTGTCAATATTCGATAAAGTGTCGAAAAATTTCGATGCACTTTCTCTAAGAGTGCGACACTACTTTGTGAAAGTACTTTTTCCAGAAATTTGAAAAACATATTTCTGGGGTGTTTTACCCCAAAATAAAGACATGGCTAGCATCCTCAGGGCCCGACTAGGTGAATACAAAAAGAATTAGGTTGCTAGAGGGTCTCAATTTTAAATGCCAAGCATTTTTCTGATCACTAACTGAAAACAAGATGGCGGATTTGCGACAGTAACAGGGCCATTTGCGACAGTAAAAAGTGCATTTGCGACACTGTCGAACTTTTTGTTAACTTTTCCCATTGACTTATAATGGGAAATTGTTTTTTGAATAACTTTTGAACCGTTTAATATTTTTTCACGAAATCTTTGAAAGGCACATCGGGGACTCGCCACACGTTCCCTGAAGATTTTGGGCGATCCGGCAAACCGTCGACCTGTGAAGCCGACCGTAGGAATTCCAGAAAAGCGTAAATGTGCGGCAGATCACGCTTAATAACTCCGCAGCCGTATACCCAACTGGTACAAAACTTGCAGATCCAAGGCCTATGGTTCTTGATCATGTATTCCAAATTTCAGGTAAATCCATCAAACGGTTGCAAAGTTATTAAGGTGCAAAGTTTTGGGGTTTAACATAGAAATGGCTCCTCAACCCTAACTATAGTGGCACTACGCATGCTACTATAATATATATATATATATATATATATATATATGTACAGTATATATATGTATGTATGTATGTACAGTATATATATATATATATATATACATATATATATATATATACACACACACAAAATAAGAAATATCGAGTAAGTTTATGGTTCTGCAGCAAGACAGGTAGATTTCATAGCTATTAGGAAGTTCAAGGTGACAATGCAGTGCAGTGAGAGAGTAAGGCACAGTGGGAGTAGATAAAGAGGAACAGTGAGAGGAGCAGTAGCTCAGGGTGCACTATTTACTCAAGAAGAGGTCATTAGCGAGGACATTTGCATGTTTCTTTGACAGAGCAATGAAGCAGGGTTTTAAAGAGGGACAGCTTCACAGGAGTTGCAAGTCTGAGTTATTTTTGAATGGTGTTCCATAGGACAGGAAGGGCATAACTTATCGCTGGTTTATCGTAGTGAGATCTGACCTTAGGAAAGACAAGAGAAATACATGATAAACTTCTCAGTGAATGACTACCCAAGATGCAACGGGGCAAGCAATCCGAGATGTATCGCAGAAGCATATTGATAATGGCTCTATATGTCCATAGAACTGAGTTCCTTTGGCGTCTAAAGCTCAGAGAGCTCCAGCCTAAGGTTGCATAAAGGGAGCAGTGGTGAGTGGAATAGGGCGCACCCGTAACAGATCTAAGTGCTCTGTGGTATAATATGTCAAGCTTAGTCAATGCAGTTTTTGGGCCTTGCCCATACAGAAAGTCGGCATAGTCCAACAATGACATAAAGGTTGTTTGACTAGCTTAGCTTTAGTTTTAATGTTGTCTTCGCGATGCACAAGCAACATTTTGTGGTAGTAGGAGAAATGCAGAGGTGTGTCAGTGTTGGCAAATGCAGGGCATGCTTTAGTAGGTGGGTCTCACATTCACCATTAGCCAACATGCTAGCACTGACAAGTTTATGCAAAGTGCCACCAACCTGAAACAAATGTGCCACTGCAATCAGAGACAAGCTCGTCATGCGGCGGCACAGATGGCACACCTCTCTACGTGCCTTTGCTGGTGAAGCTTTTCAATAAACGTGGCAGTGGGTCCTACCGCCGCCACACAATCCAAAAGAAGGCTGACATCGGGATGCAATCCCCGTGTCAGCATCTCTGTCCCCCACATTGTGTGGCACACTGGGAGCCCACCCCAGTGTGCTGCCACAAAAGAAAGCCAACCGCATTGGCATGTTCCCCCGGCCCCACACCCATTGCGTGGCACACTGGGAGCCCACCCCAGTGTGCCTAACATTTGTTTTAATTCCCCTGTAAAGAAAGAAAATGGTCCTGTGAGGTCCAATACTTTTGTTGTGTTGTTGTGTACCTGAAAAAAAGAAAACGGTCTGTTGTCCACGACGTCACCCCTCCCCCAACCCACACCCACCCTCTGCACACCTCACCTCCCCACATCCCCCCTCACCCCATACTTATCTCCGGAGGTCAGTGCTGCGATCTTTGGTGGAGCAGGAACACGTCTGCACTCTTCAAAGCTGACCACGAGCTGAAGAAATGCCAGTAAGCTGTAAAATGACATATGTAACCCCTAGGTGGCACTATCCTAAGGGACACTACTCATGCCTGCGTGACTAGGTGCAGGTTGAGGGGCCTAAGCTCATTGAACGGGTGCCTCCACCCGGAGGAATGGTTCTGGGGTAGCATAACTGCTGTTGGTATAGCCCTCCAGGATGCTATAACCCCCCACCAACCCCTCTAGTGGCCTAAACAGTATAGCAGCAAAACATTCACATATACTATATGGCAGTAATGACTTGCTCACACCCCTTGCACTTACCACCAGGGCTGGATTGTCTGCAGCTGCCCTGAAGACCCCCTGTAAAATAAGACCTGTAATGCAACAGTTCAATGGCAGCACAATACCCCTACCAAAAAGGTACACACTAGCCAGATTAAATGCAAAAACAACACAATTTGATTTATTCAGGGGAATGTGAACAGGGGTGGGGCATGAATCTAGCAGATGATTTATAGATCTGATTATTTTAGGCTGAAAATGCATGCACAGAGTCCCTTGTATACAGTCACACAACCCTGGGTACCCAGTTGTAAGCAGGCTAGCCTGAAGCAATGCCCGGGGTAGGCCGGCGTCGCAGCTGTTGTTGGGGCCCTTAAGAAGGAAAACAATTAGCATGCACATCAACCCAGAATTTGTAATCTGGAGCCAGAAGCTCAGTTTGTTGTAATAAACCCAACCAAATAAATCAGATAACACACAATGATTGTCGCTTTGTTACAAGGAGCTACCCTGTTTGGTACTCACGCTACCCAGACCAGGAGGCAGAACTGACAAGATGAAGACCTCTGGATGGTATTCTGGTTTGCCAGGGGAAGCAGGGCCCACACGGTTCACTGAGGTGGTCACTACCTGTTCAATGGTGTTGAGAAGGGAGCCGAATCCCCGAGCGGGTCTTTAGTCGGAAAATGTCTGCGATGGGAGCGGCAGTCTAGGCCGAGATGGCAGGGCCCAGACCAGAGCAGGCAATTCGGATTTAGTCCATGCGAGTGCTGGAGCAGGTTCCAGCTAGCATAACACACTTGAAGGTGGGGAACCAAATCGTGACTCACACAGCACGTTCAGCACACTTATAAGCAACACAACTCTTAGTCACAGTTCGGGTAAAGTCTGGTTACAATTTAGCAGAAGTTCTGCGCAAACCTCTCAATCTGTGACTCACTTCAGTACCAGGCAGGCCGATCGCTCCTGGAGCAAGTCTTTGGTCCCAAATTCAGGCAACGATCACTCTCTTTCTCTTCAGGCGTCAGATCTCAAACAAAGGAATTAGATTTAAGTCCAACTTTCACTCACGGGATTTCTCACTAGAAGATGTGACAGGCTGGCCAGTGTAGCCTTCCTGCCAATTCTCCTGTGCTTCTACTCAGGAGCAGCTGCTCGATGGCTCGAGCTGTTCACTCTCCACACTCCAGCTCACAACTGACTCTGCTGCAGGCAGTTCTGGGATTTCTGAGATCCAAAAGGTTTGGTTGGCTGAGGAATTGTCTGTCACATCAAGGGCCCCCTCCAGGTCCATTTAGATGCCAAACCCTAAAACTACAATTCACAGAAATTCAATCCCACAAGACCTCTGGGGACAGTCTCCATTTCAGGTCCCCTGAGGTTTGATTGGTCTAACTCTGGCAGTCCAGAACAAAAAAGGTGGCTCTTATGCAAAAAGTCCAAGCTGCAAGAGAAGGCAGGTTAAACAAACTTCTATACTATTATTAATAAGGCAGATAAACAGTAAATGAACACAGTTCCTAACAGAGCTCCCTCTGCACTTATAGCGACTGCAGAATGGAGCAGAAATACCTCTCACCTGGCCAGTCACAAGCCCAAAACTACTCGGACCCAACCCAGACTAACTTCTTACACAGCATAATGAGTCTCTTAAAAAGACAGGCAAGGAGGCTTTCTATAGCAGACTCATGCAAACACATACAGCTACTGCAGACACAGGACGCCATCATGACAGTGGGCATTAGGCAGCCCAGGAAGACATCTTAATAAACCCCAATTTGTAGGGGGGGTTACACATAAATGGGTGGTTTCAACTTAGGTGGATATCTTAGGCATTTTTTTGAATTTTGGCTTCAAATTTTCAACATAGGGTTCTTGGGACCCCACCTCACGAACACATGCACTGTCATCGTTATTCAGTCGAAGGTCATTTCACAGTCACTGTGTGTAATCACCTTTCGGGACTGATTAATGAATGACAGTGCCACTGTTCGTAGGTTGGGGTCCCAAAGCCTATGGATGTACGTGGTGAAAAAATCTCAAAATGACCGTGTTACGAGTATGCGTTGCACAGTTTCTACGCACGCTAGTGACTTAACCAGTTTTTCATATTTTCACTCCAGATTTTGAACATTGCCATTTTTTTACACCTCCTCATGAACAGTACAGCTGTCATTTTTCACATGCTGCCCGAAATGTGTTTTCACACATGTGGCACCAAATGGCACAGTCACTGTGCAAAATCACTTTTCAGCTATTGAACTGATATTGCCGCTGTTCATGCGGTGGGGTCAAAAAAATCCCATGTTGACAATTTGGGGTGAAAATACCAAAAAACATCCACGTGTTAGGGTTTCCAACTGTAACGCCCCACCATGAAGAGACTGACAGGCGTCAAAGGTATGACTTGGGATTGTTAGCTGTAATGCTCACGCCATTCCACCCCCACCCCTACCCTGCAGCCAGTGACATGTATCGAGGTGTGCATTGGACTCTTCAGCCCCAAAGTTCACCCCATTCTCCTATACTGCACCCATCTCAACATATTTCCCTATAGAATGGGGTGAGCGTATGGCCTGATGACCCCAAGGCACAATGTGACACTTGTCGGAGTCTGCATGGTAGGGTGAGGTGAAATGGCATGAGTGTTATGGCCGATGACCCCAAGGCACACCCCAATGCCTGTCAGTCTCTGCAGGGTGGGGATGGGGTTGGCGTTGGTTCAATACTTCCTATTATACATCTCTCTAACTCCTGCACTACCAATGCCAATGCCAACAAGACAACATTCGGCATTGACAAATGCTTGTTACTTCCAGGTTTAGCAGGTGCCTGATCTTAAAAAAGAGACCAAGCCTTTGCCTAAGCTTCTTTGAGAGCTCGTCGATGTGGTCGACGAATGAAAGTTTAAAGTCTATCCAGACCCCTAGATATTTAAACTTGTCCACATGTTCTAGTGGCTCACCTAAAAGCCTAGATATACAAGGTGCATTTAAATGGTTACATTTATTGGATGCAGTGACTGACTGAGAAAAGAGCATAGTCTTAGTTTTTTTGGCATTTAGGAGTAGCTTTAGGTATAATAGATTTTTCTGTAGTAGGTTAAATTCCATCTGGAGGTCAGCAAACGCTAGTTCTGGGGAGGGCCTATCTAAATAAATGACAGTATCATCAGCAAACAGATGAATGTTTGCTGACTTAACACCTACATTAATGTTATTAATATAGATATCAAAAAGTAAAGGGCCTAAAATGGACCCTTGTGGCACTCCTCTCTATAATGTTTTTAATGGAGACAGTTCCCATACTTCAGATACTTGAAGGGCATAAGATAGGGTTCACCAGGAGGGTCAGTTCAAATATAGAAAGGAAGGGATCACAAGAGGGCATACTCAGAAATTGGGGGGGAGGTTCAGGAGGGAGAGAAGGAGGCACTTTCTCACAGAGAGGGTGGTGGCACCATGGAATGCTTTGCCTGTGGAACTGACAATGCAAACACCAGTAGGAGGATTTAAAAGGGTGTGGGACAGGGTCTAGGGCAAAATCAGAATGGGAAAGGAGGGGGAGGGATGAGTTAACACATACGATGTATTCAGATGGAAAGATGGCAGGGTTGGGGGCAGCACCAGTATTCAAAACTGAGAGCTGCACACTTGAGCAGACTTGACAGACCATGAGACATCTATCTGTTGGCATCTTCATATGTTTGTATATTTGTATGTGCATGATTCTGCACTTTTTTTTGCATTAAAACCCAGCTGCCAAACCCATGACCATTCTTCCAATTTTTTTAAATCATTCCTTATTCTATCTACCCCCCCCCGGTGTGTCAACTCTGCTGCAGAGTTTTGTGTCTTCGGTGAACAGGCATACTTTCCCTTCCAGTTCTTCTGTAATGTCACTAATATAGACTCTGAAGAGGACCAGCCCCTGTATTTATCATTGTGGCACCCCACTTGTCACTTTGCCTACTCCAGAGTGGGTGCCATTTACCACCACCCTCTGACTCCTATTGCTCAGCCAGCTTTCTACCCATATTACTACTTTAGGCCCTACTTCTAGGCTTGCCAGCTTGCTTATTAGCCTCCCACGCAGAATGGTGTCCAAGGCCTTGCTGAAATCCAGGTGGGTCACATCCACAGCCCCTCCTTGATCCACCTCCTTGGTCACCCAATCAAAGAACTTGATCAGGTTTGTCTGGCAAGCTCTCCTGCCTGTGAAACCATGTTACCTCAGATCCTGCAGACCATTGGCAACCAGGTAGTCCCCAGTCCTTTCCTTCAGTAGTGATTCCATTACTTTGCCCACCACTGACATCAGGCTGACAGACCTGTAATTCCCTGCCCCTTCCTATTCTCATTTCAAATTCTGAATGTATTGATGCTAGAAATTTTGGCCAGACTCTCTCTTTAAACCATGGAAGGTTCCATGTCATATAGCAATCACAGAACAACGATAGCTACTATAGGAGTGTATATCTTGAAAAGCAAATCGGCGATATACACTTTCAGGTGACCTGACATCCGGAAAGGAAAAAAAGTGTTTTTGGAGGGGCTGTGCCCCCCACCTTCCTCACAGGGCTTTGCCCCCACCCCTGATTATGCATTATCAACTCCAGGAGGGTGCATGTCGGGAGGGGCAAAATCCCATATCAGAAAAAAATTAAGTGTTGCAGCCACAGGCAGTGGCAAAATTCTACATATCCGGTCCCAGACTCAAACCCTGTACCTGCTGCATCAGAATTAGCCACCCACACCACATGGCTAGCTCGACAGCAGCAGGCACACCCGTCCCTCAAAACCCCTTCCCTGTCTCTCCCCTTCTCCTTGCTATTCCCCCCTTCCTGTTGCCATTCACTACCCTCACATTCATCTACAGTTGCTACCCTTGCAGGGTAGCCCAAAAGTATACCTCCCAATTTGAGTCACCATTGTGATGTGGCTTCATATTCAGTCGCCTATACTCAGCGGGATATCCCATGGAACTGTAGCCTATGAGCACATGGCTTTAATGAGATAAGTATCGCTTTATATATGTAACCCCCCTGCAAATGGGGGTTCCCAAAAGTCTTCCAGGAGCTTGCCTGAATGCTCCAAGTCTGGAGGTGTTTGACGTTTAAGCTGCTTAAGTGTGAGTGCTTTTAGAGCCTCTGGTACTGTCTCTTTAAGAGATGCCTGCTTGTAGCCATAATTAATTGAAAAGAGGGGACTGTGTGTTCTAACGCCTGAATCCCGCCTGGGCTGCTGTCAATTCACTCCATTTCTGCCATCACTATAGTGTAGAGGGAGCCTTGTTGAAAGATACAACTGTTTGCCAGAAATCATTTAGAGTGACTGAGAAAATGTAAATTGTCTAACCTGTCTTTATTTCAGCACAAACTGTTTCAGTGTAGCTCAAGACCACCTTGAAAATGAGCTTGCTCAATGGTGTTTATGACTGGTTAAATAAAGTGATTGATTGATTTTGGTCCTGAACTGCTGACTTTCACCAATCAGGATGATAGGGAGACCTTAAAATGGAGCCTGTGGACGAATCAGAACTTGGACTCTCAATTTTGAGCCAACCACAAGGGGACTGTATGAGCAGTGACTCTGGGAAATGTAGTTTTGACCTTGGCACCTTTTTGCACCAACAGAGGGAGCCCTGCAGTAATTGACAGCTGAATCCACCAACAGAACTGGTGTGGAGCCAAAGGAAACGCCTTGCTCTGTTACTGGAAAGCTCAGATCAATAGTGACAATGAAGAAAGAAGAAGCCCTGCTTCTGCTGTGACGTGTAGTTTCATGTGGGAAGTGCGTGTGAGGCCCTGAGTTTTGGACTGCAGCTGTTGTGAGTGCCAGTTTGGACTGAATCCAAGTTGTGAGGAGAAAGAAGCACCAGAAGTGTGGAAACCAGGCTGACCCTGTAGAAGACTGGAGATATTGCTGAATCGTGCTCGGTCTATCAGGAACTGAAGCTGCTATGTGTGCTCCCGGGTGTTTTGCAGTAAGTGCGATCGGGATCGAGGAGCAGCCTGCCTGGCATAGTACTTCCCTTTTACATATGAATGTGCGTAGTGCTTGTGGGGAACCGCCATTTCATGCCCCCTGTACTGTGAGCTGTATGCTGAAGCTGGAAGCAAACCCCAGCTTGTGTCGGACTAAATCCATTTGTTATCAACTGCAGTTGGGTCCAGTTGCAAGGACTTTGTCTCCATTCCCTGTTGTTTCTGTCAATCCAGAAAGAACATCCACCATCCAGTTCTCAGCTTGGGTATTGTGAGTAAAAATCAGGGTATTCTCCCTGCAGCCTGTTATCAACTACAAGTGTGTCATCTGATTATTGCTGTTTCATTTCTTCAAGAACTGAGCCCCAGGGCTCCAGATTATAATTTGTGTGTGCTTGTGTTTTTTCCATCAAAGGGCCCCAACCAGCTGCACCGACCCTGGCTAGCCCCCCACCATCCTGGGTACCCAGAGTGTGACTTTTTAGGGCCCTATATATGTGCACAGTACTGTGATTTGAACTTTGCAAAAACTAATCAACCTGATTACCCCTCCCATGTTGCTGTTCCTAAATAAATCAGATTCGTTGTTATTATACTATATACTGTCAGGGAAGTAGCCCTTGGGATAGCGCCACCTGAGGTTACATCTTGGAGGCACCGCTGGATTAGCATCCTCCAGCACATTTACTAATCACTGTTAAAATAAATGGATATCCGACAGTTGGTGGGTGGTGTACTGGGCAGGAGATTGACCCCAAAATGCTATGCATATCCTGGACATCCCCTGGATACCAATAAGGACACTGTAGAGGGAGTACTTTCCAAGGTGGAAGGTTTACAAAACCCTATGGTGGTGTGTCAACATGCTAATCTGCTCGCCCACACTTTCATGGCCCTAGTAGAGTATAAGAACCCCATAGATAGCTCCAAAGTGCCACAGATTATTACCCCGGAAGGAGCCCTCACTGCCTGGAGAGTGATAACTAAGGACATTAAAGACCCAGGGGGGAATGAGCCCCCCTCCACTATCTGGAACTTTTGAAGAGAAATTTACTAAGTTGTTGCTGGAGGAAGGGAAAACTGTGGAGGACTTAAAGAAGTTATTTCTGCCACCTGGGGGTATTCCTCCCCCAACACCTCCTCCAGCTCCAGGACCCGTTATTGCCCCTCTTTCTGTGGCTGAACCAACACAGGCTCCTATTTCTGCACCTGCCACTAGTCACGGCTCTTACTGAAGGTTGAGGATCTTCTCTGGCACCCTCTCCACCCTCCAGTGGGAGGATGATTGGGACACCTGGATAGATTATGTTGCCCTCCCAATACCTGAATGGCAGTGTGCGGAGGCTGAAAAACGAAAAAGAATCATAGAAAGTTTGGGGGTCCTGCCCTAGAGGCCATTAAATTTTTGAGGTCCACAAATCCTGATGCATCTGACCAGAAGTACCTATCTGCACTTGAAGGCAATTTTGGGAGCACTGAGTCAGGGAGAGCATGATGTGGAAATTTCAAGGTACAAAACAGTGGCGGGGAAAGTTTGTCTGCATATGTTACTCATCTGGAAAGAGCTCTGCAGAAGGCCTCACGAAAAGTGGGGTAGCCACCAGTGACTTAAGCTGTAAAGTTGAAGCACCTACTACAACATGCAAAGCATTCTAATTGCAGCTCTTCAATTAAGGCTCCCAGACATAAGAGGTAACTCACCAGACTATTGTGACTTGAAAAAAGAACTTTGAGAGGTTGAAGATGAGGAGGGGGATTTTAATTCTGGAGTGAGTGCAGTCCAAGTGATCACAGCATCGGAAGGTCCTTCTGAAGTGGGGACCAATGAGGGTATGCTACCATGGGGTGAACTGCTGAAGGAGTTCAGGGAAATAAAAAACAGTCTCTTTATGAAGGCCACTCCTGCAAGTACAGGCCCTGACCCTCATCCGGCTGCATCTGCTATGGGGGTGGGGGCACCCACCCAGGCATCTCCTGCTGACAACAGCTCAAAACTCGATGTCTTGACCATGGAAGTAGGGGAATTGTCGAGATATCTCCAAATGCTTATCATGCTGCAGACAGAGATGGCACCAAGGTTTCCAGTTAGTAGTACCCCTGCCCTGGCTCCCAGTGTGACGCCTCGGCCACCTCAAACTCCAGAAAGTATATTTTGCTATAATTGTGGGAAGGATGGGGACAGGAAGAGAGAATGCCGGTCCCCAAAAGACACAGACAAAGTTGCATATAGGCTACAAGGAGAGCTTCGGAGAACAAATCAGTGGTTAGGAGGTACATGAAATGATCCCAGTGAGGGTCCCAAAAATGCTAACTCACGTCCCTTTGTGGCAAGGTCAGTTACCCAGGCCCCCGCTAATGCCTCTCCAGACTGGTCCAGAATAGTGGGTCCCTCCATGGAGATCACTGTAAAGGTGAATGGAGTGTCTACAAGAGCTGTATTAAACAGTGGCTCCCAAATGACAAAATTATGTTCCAAGACTGGTATCAGAAGCATTTGTCTGATGTACCCTACAACTGTTGGAGGGCTGCATGTCTGGGGTTAAGTAGAAGGCCTACCCTACTCTGACTATATCCGAATTTGGCTGTCTTTTCCCACCTCCGTGGCTGGAGTGGCCGAGCAAGTAGAGACCCTGGCCTTAGTGTGTCCCCTTACTGGACTGTATGATGGGGTTCCTCTACTAATTGGGATGAATACACATATGTTTGGATGGTTGGTGCAGTTGTGTTATGAGAAACAGGGGTCACAGACTGGTAGAGCTTTGAGAATTCTGGCCTTGATCAAGAAGGCCTATGAGGCACAGAGAGATGATGAAAAAGTGGAACCAGAGGAACTGGTTGGAATTGTCTGGAAGAAGGATCCTGAGTCCCTGATCCTGGTGCCAAATGCCCAGTGTACCTTACAGGGGGAGATCTGTATCAGGAAGGATGTCAAGAATAAAATACTTATGCTGGATGCACCAGGCAATGGAAAATTGCCGGAAGGACTACTGGTCAAGCTAGTATTTTGCCTGCCAGAGCCATGCTTACGCCAGAAGGTAATGGTTCAATTTCATAATGTGTCTGATAGAGAGAGAGTGACAGAGTGACGCCTGACTTGTTTGATTTCAATGACTCCCCTTTGGCACCTGACTGGAAAGTGAGGATCAGTGAGAAGCTTGCCCAAAGAGACCATGTGTTTTCCTTAAAGGAATGGGACATGAGATGTGTGCAAGGAGCTGAGTATCATATCCGGCTGCATGACGAAAGGCCATTTCATGAGAGGTCTTGATGCCTGGCACCTGCTGACACAGATGATGTGAGATGGCATCTGCAAGAGATGCTTGCTGCTGGTGTAATACAAGAATCCAGAAGCCCAAATGCTTCACCTATCGTGGTAGTGAGAAAAAAGAATGGGACAGTAAGGATGTGCATGGACTATTGCACCTTGAACCGGTGGACTATCCCTGATCAGTATACAATGCCCTGCATTCAGGGTGCCTTAGACTGCCTGAACGGTAGCAAGTGGTTCTCAATGTTGGATCTTCGCAGTGGGTACTACCAGATCCCGATGGCCCCAGAAGACTGTGAAAAGACAGCCTTTATCTGTCCGTTGGTTTCTATGAATTCATGAGGATGCCTCAAGGGATTTCAGGCATCCCAGCCACTTTTCAACCACTGATGGAGCATGCAGTGGGAGACATGAACTTATTAGAGTGCCTGGTATACCTAGAAGATGTTACTGTGTATGGCAGCTCACTGGAAGAATATGAGAGCAGATTGTTCAAGGTGTTGGACCGATTGAAAGACTTTGGCCTTAAGCTATCCATCGATAAATGTCAGTTCTTCCAAACCTCTGTAAAGTATGTGGGACACATAGTGTCCACAGAGGGAATAGAAACAGACCCGAGTAAAGTTGAGGCCTTGACCATCTGGCCACAGCCCCACAATCTAAAAGAACTGCAAATATTCCTAGGATTCTGTGGCTACTATCGGTGGTTCATCAAGGACTATTCTAGAGTGATTCGCCCTCTACTCAATCTTACCCTCCTACTAACAAAAAATATAAGAGGTCGGCTTCCCCTGAGGCTGAGACAGTGTATTTTCGCCCCAGTGAAGTCTTTGGAGCTCGATGGACACCTGATTGTGAAGCTGCTTTTCATGAGATTATATATCAACTCACTCACGCTCCTGTCCTTGCCTACGCAGATCCAGCAAAACCCTATGGCCTACACACTGATGCTAGCCTGCAAGGTTTAGGGGCTGTGTTGCACCAGGAGCAAGAGAATGGCCTGAGACCAGTGTCCTTTGCCAGCAGAAATCTGACCCCATCTGAAAAGAACTATCCTGTACATAAGTTAGAGTTCCTAGTTTTGAAGTGGGCCATTGTTGACCAATTCCACGAATACTTGTATGGAACTAAGATACTGGTAAAAACTGATAATAATCCTTTGACCTATGTGCAGACTTCAGCCAAGTTGGATGCTACTGGCCATAGGTGGCTTTGCCATTAGCTACATATGATCACGCTGTTGAATACAGAGGCAGGCCAGAACCACATAGATGCTGCCGTCTTTGCAGAGGCCTGTTTCCAGAAATGAATGGGTCAGACTGTCAGAACCTGATATTCGGAGCCTATGCCAGAAGTTTGACAAGGAGGAACAAGTGTCCACGGACACAGTGACTGTCTAGTGGGTTGCTTAGGCCTCTGAGAATTGTGGCTCTGCTGCTTATTGCCACTTTACTGCATTAGACATTGGTGCACTGCCTCAGCTGGACAATGACAGTATTAAGCAGGCTCAGTCCCGAGATTCTATAATCAAATCAGCTCTAGAAGCCCGCTACGCAGTGAAAGATGTATCCAAGTTACGCTCCACTGATTTGAGAACTGCATTGTTATACAAGGAAGGTCCTAAATTGAAATTGATTAATTGACTGTTATACAGAGAAACAGTAGACAGAGAGGGAAAAATAGATAAACAAAAACTAGTTTTGCCCACTGCTTTCAGAGACTTAGTATTAAGGTCCCTACACAACCACATGGGGCACCTTGGTATAGACAGAACACTTGACTTGGTGAGATCAAGATTCTATTGGCCTAAAATGGGGCTGATGTTGAAGAACACATTCGAACTTGCAGTCGCTGCTTACAGAGGAAAGCTTTGCCCCAGAAGGCTGCCCCCATCTTGTTAACATCACCACCAGTGCCCCCATGGAGCTGGTCTGTATTGACTTTCTAAGTTTGCAGCCAGATCAAAGAAATATTAGTAATGTGCTGGTGGTCACTGACCATTTTACACGATATGCTCAAGCTTTCCCCACCAAGGACCCGAAGGCATCCACTGTGGCAAAAGTACTTGTAGAAAACTTTTTTGTTCGCTATAGGACTACACAAAGACTCCATTTAAAGTACTGTCGAGGGGAAGAGTGCGTCAAGCCAGACCCTTGCTTTTATTTTGTGCCTGAGGACCCATCGGCCAAGTACAGAACCCTCCAGAAGAAGAAAATCCCTTAGGAATCCAATGCCCCACAGCATTGTAAAGGACTACTCAGAGACTGCTTACTTTTATATTAAAATTGCAAAATGAACTATTGACACTAGCGTGGACAGTAGCCTGATCAGCTTGTGCTGTGGTAAGAAAAAAAGAGACTGTTTTGAATTTTTTCCAGTTTTACCAAACTGTCATTTTTTTACTCTAATGTATCATTCTAATGAAAATCATTTGCAATGTGTTATTTAGTTAGCTAGAGAAGGAATAATATAGGAAATGTTAAGTAGGGACCCCTACTAATCAAGCACACTTGACCACTGGTGCTGCACATGGGATTTGTGGACTTTAATTACTAAGACAGTTATCCAGAGCTTTTATGTGCACCAGCGCATTTCGAAAAGGACAGTAAAGGGTAAACTGTGCTCCCTTCCACTGTTGAGTAGGTTAGAATATAGGCATGTAGATGTGAGGTAGATTTAGTTAGAGTAGTAGCTAGACATTTCTGTGGGGAGCAAGTCAAGTATTTAGAATGTGTGGTTATGATTAAAGTATAGCCTCCTGTATGTTGCATTTAGAGTAATAAGTGTTAAGGTTAGCCTATCATCCCATGGTGGTACAGCCTTAGAATTACTAATAGATTGATAGAAATGTTTGTGTTTTCAAAAACGTTTGGGGTGCCATTTAGGCCTGGTTGCGTGCTGCTAGGGGTCCAATGGGAAAGTAGTGGAGCCAGAATAAATTAGAAAGGGTATCCCTGGGGGTGGGCGTCGCCCTGGTGGGCCAGCCAAAGTTGGGGAAGCCAGGTGGAGTGGCCGTGCCCCTAGTGGAGTCAGAGAACTGCAAGTAAGTGGGTTTGCCCACCTAGTTCTAAATAGACTGCTGCCATGCAGTCAGCCTAGTGGAGCCTGGATGTGATGGCCTGTGGGAGAGTGGGCATTATCCCACAGTGCACAGCAGCCATGGTTAGCCAGGGTGAAACTGCTTCCCCGGGAGATGAAACATTTCTGTAGGCAGAAAGTGTAACCCCTGTGCCAAATTGGAGATTGCTAAAAAGATGCCTGTTGGCATAAGGAGGTGCACGTGCAGCTGGGCATGGGCGTGGCCCAGGTGGCAAGCGCGGTGTTTTCAAAGCGCCAAGTGGCCCCAGGGAGTTTTTCAGTTGGAAGAGTGTGAGGAGAGATCGGGGAAGTCATCGAGAGGAGTGGGTGTGCCTACTCGAAGGCCTGAGGGGAGGCCACCAGTTGGGGCCGGCGAGGCCCAGGGCCAGTGTTGGGAAGATTGTCCCCTGGTCCCAAAAGTGAAGCAGGGGCACCCACAATGCCATTGGTGGGTCAGCAGGACCAGAGGGAGCAGAATCAGTGGAGAAGGTTGCAGAGAGCCTGCTAGGCTCTTATCCTTGACAGACTTGGGTGGCTGCCATGGAGGGTCCGAGTGACAGAAGTGGCAGTGAAGTCTCCAGTGGGGTAGGTGGTAGAGCTACCCCTTTGCTTTTCCATGTCCACTCGAGGTATGTGCTGCTGGATAGTTGGGGACTGCTTGTGCCGGAGAGAGAGAGTGGCTCTGCCCTGTGCGAACCCTGCCCATGGATTGACAGGAGCAGTGGCCATTTGTGACTAGGCCTGGTAGTGCCTGTAACAACGTCTGACACCCCCCCTCCATTCTGAGAAGAGTTAGCCAGTTTGGGAAATGAGTGCACCCGCTCCCACTGGCAGGGAAATAATGAAGCAGCAACCTGTTTGGGGGAAAGAGAACAGGTCTAAAAATACATCACAGCCCCTCTGGCTCATGGGGGAGAGAAATGAGCGAGTAGGGCCCAGATTCAAATCCTGATCCCCCCCCAAGAGACTGTGCCATGGCTATAAGCTGTAGAAATGTGGAAACTGTAACAAAATCAAATGAGGATCCTCAGTGGAGTTCGTGTGTGTGCAGCTTAAGCTTTTGACATAAAATAAAACTGCCCGATTGCATTTTCACTCCTGTTATTTGACCAAATCATTTGGAGTCATAATTCTGTTATGCTGTGCTGCCTGCCTGTTTTCTAGAGAACCAGAGATCCTTTGGCCACCAGTTGTGAAGGAAGAAAGTCCAACTAGCCTGTACTTCAACGGAAATCTGGCGTCAGCAGTCGGAATCCCATACTTCAATTAAACAAGGTGCTGTTTAACTCTAATGAGCTGCCAGTCGAAACAGTGTCCTTCCCTTTCCCAGAGACTTATGTCAAAAACCCTAGACAGGGAGGGGAGGAGGTAGCTTTCTGAAGGTTTAATCACTGCTTGGACTGTAAGCCGCTGCCTGCTCAAGTGTGAGCCCCAGACTGCTCGAGCAGGAGCGAGTGCCCACTAGACGAACTGCTAATTTTGAAAGAAAGTACTACCAGTGTTAAAAGGCAGAAGGGAGGGTTACAGTTATATTTATAGTGCCTTATTCTGTAAGTTCAAGGTGCTGCATATAGCAGTATCAAATTGGAATACAGAAAAACTGGAGTAAGAAACAAACAGAAATAAATGTAACTGAGGGCCAAATCTGACATGAAAATCACTCTAAGTGAATGAAGGCCAGAGAAAAAAATGAGCTCAGTGTCTTTTTTTTTTCTAAATGCTTTGTTCCTGTCAGGGTTCAGTCGGGCAGGCTCTCAGCCCCGTCCCCTCTTGACTGTCACACAGCTCTCCAGTCTCTAAGGTGAATGCCCCCCTCCCCCGGATTGTTGCTCATGACAGGGTCAGAGGAGGGAGGGCCTTCCTCCCCAGTATAAAACAGATGTACCTGGGGAACTGGCCGACAGTGCAGGCTGAAAGGGAGCAGGCGGGGCTTCATGAAACCCGCTTGACTCCCTTTTCTCCATTTTTCTCCCTGTGTTCCTGCCACTGGACATGCTGATGTACAGTAGCACACATGCCACCCACCCCGTGCTACTTCATCTTTATAGGCTACCGATACACAATGATACTTCCTGCTTTATTCAACAATCTCTGGATCAGAGCACCTTAGTAGGAGCTGCCTTCATAGACCTCACAAAGGCGTTCAATACTGTCCATCACTCACTACCCCTCCAACAGCTTACCGCTACTGGCCTCTCCTCTGACACAACACTTTGGTTCAAAAGCTATCTTGAAGACCACTCTCAACAGGTGAAAATAGTCAATGTCGTATCTGACCTACAGCCCGTCCGCTCTGGTGTGCCACAGGGCTCAATCCTGGGGCCACTTCTATTCAGCATCTTCCTTAATAACCTACCTCGTTTCTGCCACCAAAGGATCCTCCTCTATGCAGATGATGCGGTCATCTACTCCAGCAGCCACGGCCCCAAGCAACTGGAACATCACCTTCAGAGTGGGTTTGCGGAAGTGGAGGACTGGTTCTCTAAATATAAACTGATCCTCAACTACAAGAAAACTAAAGTAATGATGTTCAGCAGCCCCCGAAACAAGCACAAATCCCATACACTTACCATGAGAAACTGTCTTGGAGTCCCTCTTGAACAAATACCACATTTCAAATACCTGGTGGTCACCTAATGTAGCCAGGGTTGTCAATGTCAAGATTGGTCTCCTACAGAGACATAAACACTGCCTTACTCCAGAAGCCCTCTGACTTGCTATATAGAGTTCTGTCATATCCACTCTAGACTATGGACTTGTAATGTATGGAGCAGTCCCCATGCCTTCATTGCGCAGGATATCCATTGCACTGAACAAGGCATGCAGACTGCTCACGGGGTCCATATGTTTCATCCACACCTGTGATCTTTATGCTGAGACTGGTTGGCTACAGCTCTCTGGGAGGATCAAATATCAAACTTGTCTTTTAGCCAAAAAAGCACTTCTTGGCCTCCTGCCACCGCAAACCTGCTAAGCCCCCACTGTAGTTCACAGCATACGCAAAGCTCGAACAGCCGTCATCTCCATGTTCCTAGATGTTGGACAGCTCAGGGGCAATGCTCATTTGCCTACAGAGCATCTCACTGGTTTAATACTCTTCATAGTGATATAACTACCACACCTAAATTGAGACCATTCAAATTGAAGTTACGCCAACATCTCACAGCCAACAGTTCTTGTGATTGCTTCACCTGAGACTCCCATCTACTAACATTCAATCTTCTCCTCACAACTGGATAACCCTGTATCTCTGTTGTTACCTCAATAATTCCGAGGCTACCCCCCTTTTTTGCACTTTGATAAGGACCCTGGCTACCCCAATCCACCTCACCCCCACCCCATCCCTCCCACACCAGCTTGACAAGGCCTATGGCAGCCACTTCCTATCTTTCTTACCACCCCGTCCACCTCACCTCCCTACCCCTACCCTTACCCCTCCCACACCAGCATGACAAGGCCTATGGCTGCCACCTCCTATCTTTCTTACCCCCTGCCCACCTCACCCCCTGTCCCTATCCCCTCCACGCTAGCTTGACAAGGCCTATGGCTGCCACTTCCTACCTTTCTTTCTCCCATCTTTATCCTTCCCCCTCTCATTTACGCTTTCCTCCTATTAGAACGATAAAACTGCCTATAGATACATATATATTTGCTCACTTTATTTTACTGTTTGGAAACACTGTACTTTTACCCCTTTCTATGTTTTGTCTCCCCTGCCACTGATGTGGAACCTTTGTAAATGAGCTGTCTGTGCTCAGAGGTACTGTAATCCAAGAATGAATAAATAAATAAAATAGAGAATAAAGTATGAGTCTGGATGTGTAACAAGAATTTACACACACCTGAGGGGTCTGATGCTACATAAACCCCAAGAGTGAAGCTTGAGGGGGTTATGCGTAGCATATAACACCGAGTATGTGTGTAAATTCAAGTTTACACACACCCAGACCCATATTTTATTTTATATAATTGCTAGGTTTCCCTTTTTTGCCTTAACAATTATATAAAATAAACACCTTCCAGGGCGGCCACAGTTCGGCTTAGTTTCAGTTGTTGCCCAGATTTGAATCGCCGTGTTTTAAAAATGGTTTCTCTTTTTTTTCTGTCAGGATTCCAAAGTTTGTAGCCCGGTTTCTACTCTATAGTGGGGAAAAAATAAAACAAGAAAACTTACCGCCAAATTCTTCTGGCGGTGCTGTTTCAGGCGACATGGAAGTGCTGAGCGGTCATGCTGCTGTGTCCGCATGCGCACAGCGAGGAAAACCGTGCGCGTGTTTGCTCATATAAACACTCCTTTGTAACGGCAAATTACACCACGGTTTCCCTATGGGAAAAAGGGAAAGCCAGTTATTATAATAAAAATAATACAAAGGAACAGCCAGGAAGGGACACAGTGCCAGAGTAAAGAGGATGCATGGAATAGCCTGCCACAGGAGGTGGTGGGGGCATGCACAGTTGGGGGAGTTAAACATGCATGGGATAGGCACATGGAAACTGTAGAGGTGAGAAGGAGAGGCTAAAACCAATGACCAGTTAGGGTCATCGGCAGCTAATAAAGGTAGGGTATAAGGGCAGACTAGATGGGCCTAGCAGTCCTTATCTGTCATCATTTTCTATGCCACATGTCATGAAGGCCTCTCTCTTGCACTGGTCATAGCTGTGCTGCTGTCAGGCCTTCATTGCGGCAGCCTAACAAGCCACCTCCCTGGGAGAGGAGAGCAGTCCATCAGATGCTCAATCCTCTCCTGCCCAGGCTGACTCTTGGCAACCTGAGCTCATTCCCAAACTCAGGTCGACGCCATAGTAGGAGGTACGGTGAAAGTTCCTCAGCTCAGAGGGCGCTGTTGAGCAGCAAACTGGCAGAGCGCACTCTAAGCGCAGCTCTGCACATCTATTGCGCAATTTTCTTAAATTTAACATTTTGCAGTGGAGAAAATATAAAACTAACTGGATCAGTGAACTCTACAGATCACCCAGTGTCGAAGGATACCAAATTTGCCATGGGCCGTACGCAGAAGAATGTTAGCAGTGGACCCAAGCAGGCGACAATAACATCTGAACAGGCCGCATCCTCCACAATGACCATAGCCGGTGGATAACCCCGTGGAGAGCACTACAAGCCTCTATGCATGCAATCGATATTAAAATCAAATCGATCATCCAGCGATTTGCTGAACAGGACGTCAAACTGGAGACGGTTACTCAAACTGCAGCAACTGCTGAGAAAACAGCAGTACAAGCCCTATCTGCTACAACAAAACTCGTACAGGAAAATGCTCAACTCCGGTTTCGCTTAGAGCCACTGGAGAATTCTAATAGGGCCTCACACATCCATATTATTGGTCTCCCGGAGGGATGCGAAGAGGATGACTTACCTACTTTTTTGCTGTTCTGGCTACCCAAAGCTCTTAAGCTCCCAGCAGAATCCCCAAAGGGTAGACTCCTGAAGGCCTTTCTGGCTTACTCCTCGATCTGCAGGCCCATGTGGCGAGGCCCCAAGAGTGAGCCTAATGGTCACTACCAGCTCAAATGCCAGACCAGCTTCTTCAGGCAACCACGATCTTTGAGGGGTTATCATTTAACAGAAGCGACCGTCCATCTGTTCCCGGATCTCTCATTCGCCTTTCGCACTAGAAGAAAAGAAATTAAAACCTGTGAAACTCGACTCTGTAGCCTAGAGTGTCACATTTGCTCCTGATGGCAGCCAGACTCTGAATTCACTATGGTGGTAAGACATTTCAATTTTCGGACCCAGTGGAAGCAGGGAAGAAGGTGGAATTAATTGCTCAGGAATTTCAGGCATCCGGGGGGCATTCCTAGTGATCTGGACTGTGATCAGGAAACTTGTCTGTTCTTATTTAAAAGAATTTATTCTCATTTAAAAAATACTTTCTGTACATGAGCTTGAGCTCTGATGCTTATTCTTCTCAAAGATATGTTGAGATGAGCTTTTGGTTTTCCCATTAGCAGCAAGACAAAATGTTCATATTTAGATGTTTGGAGCTGCAGTGGTAGTGCTATAATTTGTTGGGATGCTTCTTATAATAGGACAGGGGTTCATATCAACACTGGATGTTGAGTTAAATCTCTGGACTTGGAACATTTTGGACTTGACCCCAAAGCCTTAGTTTGCTGTAGCCTATTTAGGTATAATATCTGTATATATATTTTTTTCTGGTTTTCCCCCTTATCCTGAATCCATTCTGTCAAGGCTCTGGATACCCTAATGCACATTGGATGTATATATTATAACAAATGCTTGATACCTGGCAGATGTTTGTACAATATGCAATTGTTTATTGTCAAAAGCAATAAAGAAAGTTACAAAAAAAAAGAAAGTGCCTCAGCTCTTCCAGCACAGGCCTGGCCAGCTCAGGCCTTGTAAAGAACCTCCACCTAGGACATACAATGTAAAGACGGTAAGGGTTCCACATCTGGGCGGCGCCAGCCATGAAAGCCCTGTTCCCATTACAATAAATGGGGTATGTGGAACCTCAGAGCAGCAGAGGCATTCTGGAGCAAACAGACATAGGAGGTCCTACTCTTTAGCGTAACATGCTTGTGTAACCCCCCTGTTACCCAGGGTTACTAGAATCCCAGTAAGATCTAGTGGTAGGCAGGGAAGGCAGCTTATGAAACTCCAGTTAAATGGATTACACACTGTCTCACATCACCATAGAACTATCGCAGCTGCATGAGCCACATTGGAATCTGCAGAAGGGAGTTAGATTAGAATGTTGGGAGTTTTGAATGGTCAGTCAGTAGTCTGTAGTTGGAGATTGTTGTGAGAGGAGCACAGCAGTTCTGTGCACAGGCTCTTGGAGCCTCAGCTCTGAAACAGAGCTACTTTTGAGGAAAGGTGTGTGTTTCCGCCTAAAGAGGGACACAGTAAGCTGTTCTTTAAAGTGGTGGAGACCGCTGATTTGGGTCTCTGTGCCCCATCCCTGAGGGATGGGGTGGAAGATGCCTGCTATTCCAGGGCAACCCCTGGCTACTGCTAGAGAGAAGAAGCCTTCCTTATTTTTCCCAAGAGTGTGGGTACAAGAAGATTTCGAGATTCGCCTGTGGGGCACCTGCAACCAAAGGGTGAGTTCTGCTCTTTCTAAAGGGCCCATGTTTCATCCTGAACTGTGTTAAAGAGGGATTGGACTACTGAAGTAGTGGGAGGCCTAGAGTAATAGGCTTAGCCAAAAGTAAAAGTATGTTCAAGTCCCACACAAAGGAAAGTCAAGACATGTAGAGAGATGTGATATACGCTACCCAGTAATCTACATTGCCAAGCTTTCAAAAGAGTTGTTTAGTTTCAGAGAAATGGCTGGGTATGGATTGTGGGAGCTGGAGGTGGGAGACCCCCCATCTTTAGTAACTAGGTCCACCTCTACAGATTTGCTCTGTGGATTTCTACTTTGCCTCATGCACTTGGCCAGTGATGAGGGAAGTACCCAGACGTGAGATGGAAGGAAAATTTCCTTAAGGAGTCGAAGGCTCTAAGGTGGTTTGGGGAGCCACCAACAGGAAAACTGGTTCATTCCCATATGGACTGCGATCAAGTGGCTGGCGGGGGAGTCGGGCCAGGGGAAAAATCCAAGTAGTGTACAAGTCGGGCTGTGTACCCAAAGCTGCATGCAAGTCCGGGCTGTGTGCCTGGTGGGTTCAGAGTCTGAGGGCTGGAATAGTGAAGAAGTGCTCTGTGTCTCTAATCTGCATTACCAGGAATGTAGGCCTGTGAGGTCCGTCTATGCTTTGTTTGTTCAGTTTGGATGTGAATAAAAACCACACTTTAGAATTCCATTCCTGGTTTTGGACATTACAGTTATTGCTTCCTGTGTTCGGATTTACTTGGGTGCCCCTGAGCAGAGTAGCCAAACCTAGGCCCCCTGTGCGGGTAACCTAGTCCTCCAGACCCAGTCCCCACAGGTACTGCTGTCAGCTTCAACAGCATGCCACCTGTCGTTTTGCAAAAAGGCAGGGGTGAGGGCCTTACACTTGTGCCCTATGTAATTATTGGTCAAACTATCTGATTTAATTTTGAAGTGTTTTAATGTACTGTTTTTAGTAAGTGTGTGCATACCCCTTAGCTGTCAAGATCACAGCCATACCTCTCAACCTGTTTCATAAATCTGAGACAAGGCTTAAAAAAATTAGAGCCAAAGACCAAAACCAGGGGGTCTTCTTAAAAAATTGGTCATATGTTCTCAGGAAGCTGACAAAAACACAAATAATTTAGGGGGGGACAGAGGAAAATACTGAGACAAAAATCAGGGACTGTTGAGGGGTATGAATATCAAAATGAGTGGAGGATGGAATAGGAAACGGTGAGATTTTTAATTGTCCCATCCATTAAAATATTGCTATGGTACATACCAAGTTTATAGTTAGCTATTTTAATTAGTCCTGAATTGTTTGCTCTCAGGATATCTTGCATATGAGCTATGGGGCCTAATGGGATTCATCCCAGAATTCTAAAAGAACTAAGGGTAGAACTAGTGACACCACTGACTACCCTCTTTAACAGATGTAACCCCTAGATGGCGCTATCCCAGGGGCTACTACCCCTGCCTGATTTGCCACTAACAGGTTGAGGGGCCTGGATCCAATGGCGGGTGCCTCCACCCAGAGGTCAGGGTTTGCAATAGTTAAACTAACTTGGTCACAGCCCTCTGGGACACTGCAACCCCTTTCTTCCACTAGTGGCCCACACAATATATCAAATTACCTTCACAGTATCACTTACCCCAGGTCTGGTTCCGGCACTGGGACCTCCTGTGAAATGAGATACAGTGCAACAATCACAGTACAGTACTTTAACATAGACAAATACCTCAGGCAGTATAACTTTGCTGAAACAAGCAGCTCTGATTTATTTAGGGGGATATAACAAGGACAGGGAAATCAGGTTAATTAGCTTATCACTCTAATAATCTACCTATGGCTCTGTGCACAGGCTATCCCTATCAGTTACTGTCCCTGGGTACCCAAGCCCTAGTGGCTAGTCCAAACCGTGGCAGCTGGTGAGGCCCTTTCACACAGAGAAAAGGAGAATTAAACAGTCAGCAGTACAGTAATTCCATTTGGATTTAATGTGGCAATTCAACAGGAGCAACCCTGAATTAGTACTCACGACCTCCAAATAAGATAGGGTCCTTCAATGTCAGCAGGGCTCACTTGAGGTACACAAACCTCTTCACACATCCATATAAAGAAAGTACTATACCAGGCAGGCTGCATCTGTATCCCGATCGCAATTACTGCACAATACCGGGAGAACAATTTTTCAGTTTGCCAGTCAGTTTGAAGAGTGCAGGCGTGTCCCGATCCTCAGAAGATGACAGCGCCAACCTTCAGAGGTAAGTATGGGGTAAGGAGGGAGCACGGGGAGGTGGGTGCTCAGTTGAAGGGTGTGGATGGGGGACTAGGGAGACGACGAGGGAGCATTTTCTTTTTTACAGGTTTAAAAAAAAGATGTTGGGGAAGGGTTTTCTTTATTTACAGGTACAAAAAAAAAATTAGGCACACTGGGGTAGGCTCCCAGTGTGCCGCATTAGTTGGGAGGTACATGATGCCAACATGGGGATTGGGCACCCTGATGTCAGCATGGGAATGGGGAATGGAGGGTGTGGGGTGGACGACATATAGTGGGAGAGAGCGGGAGGGTTTGATTAGATGCCCAGGGTTGGGATGGGAGTGGGGAGGACAGTAGCAGTGGGAGGGAATGGGAGGTTTAATGAAAGATGCTGGACCAGTGGGGAGACGGAGGGTGTGGGGCAGCCTGTAGCAGTGGGAGGGAGGGGGAGGCTCTGCACAGTTGCAATGCTGGCTATGTAAATGAGAGGAATGAAGTGCACTCTCTCATTTGTGTGGTTCATTTCTCTCAAGTGCGGCCGGCTCCCCTCTGTGAAATTTTGATGGTCGTCACACTCAGTTTCAGTGGTCACTGGTGTGTCAGGGTCAAGCCCACTGTACAGTGCTCTGCATTGGACTCGTCCCTGACACACCTCTCAAATATGGTACTGTCCCAAGGTGTTTCTTGCACGAGTGCAAGGAAACACAAAACGTAAAGTAATATCCAACAAGAGGGAGTTTGGTCAAAAGTCCTACATTGCAGAATTAGAATCAGCCTACCCCAATAAATCTCATGCCAAAAATTAGGTTGTTACATTATTTTGTTTTAAAATTATGAGCTATTTTGTAACCCTGATTTCACTCCTTGTTCAAAAAAGCCAGTTTCAGTGACGAGCCACTAAAGATGTCACAACCAGAACTCATAGACTAGTCTTCTCGGTCAGCAACCTTGTAGGACCAATTTCTCTGAAGTTATAGAAACTGTAGCTGCAGTAATAATTTAAAATAAAAACACAAAAACTGACACCTTATTGCCTGCAGTGCTTGGGTTTCCAAAATGTTCAGCTGCATGGTACTGCACGTTATTTATTTATTGAAAAGTTTCACTAGGAAAGGCATACTGAGCTGTCAGCTCATTTCCAGATGCATCCTGGGGGCAGGGGGAGTGATGCAGAGTAAGCCAACGATAGCTTGAGACATAAGTACAGTTACAAGTTGTCAATCCATTACAGAACAGGAAAAGTGCTCAAGTGCAATATACATTACAGTTACAAGTTGTCAGTCCAATTACAGAGCAGGAATAATGCTCAAGTGTGATATACAGTTAGAATGGGTTCAATACAGTCATGTGTAGCTAGGGTAGAAACAGTTTCAGATTAGCTGTTAATACTGCAGCACTGTTGGAGCATAAATGTCTAAAAACAGTGATAAATCCCTTTGAAAGAAGTTTGACAGACACTTTGAAAGGTCAGGAGAGGAACAGGAAGGACAGGGGTGGGCAGGGCAATGACGAGGAAATTAGGAGTAGTTACAGGAGGGGGCAGTAAGACCCTGAGGTAATTTGAGAGGACCACGGGGAAGGGACAAGTCAAACGTCATAAGGAGGAGAGTCTCAGATTTTAGGGAGATGGTGGCTGAAAGCAGCTTGGCCACTGGTTGTGGAGGCTTGGGGGACTACAAGGTACACGATTGTTGGAGCTTCTGAGGGGTGGGGGTGGAGGTCGGAGAGAGAGAGAGAGAGGTAGGAGGTGAGACAGCCAAAGCAGAATTTGCTCACAAAGTTGGTACAGTGGGCATGGTACCTGTCCCGCAGAGAGGGAAAGGAGAGAGACTGACACAAAGAGCAGTGATGAGTGCGAGGAGGACAGTCAAGTGCGTACTGACAAAAAGAGTGAAAAAGAGTGTCCAGTCTGGCAAGAATAAAACCTGAGGCAGCACTGTAGACTATGTCCCCGGAGTCAAAGATTGGGAGGATCATTCTCTGGATGATAGCACGGTGAGCCAGCAGTGGGATGCAGTCACGGTTTCTGTGCAGGGCACTAAGCTTGGGGTGCAGTTTTTTGACAATAGCATTCACATAGCCAGAGAATTAATATAACCTAGCATAACATTCTGTGGTGATTTGCATATGCAGCCCATGATGCTTTGCATTGTTGGGGCATGTGTGATTTTGTATTTTCTTGAAACTTGGCTTCCCAGCCAAATGCCCTTTGGGGTAACCCTTGCCTCTGTGTTTACGCACAGAGGTTCTTTGTCTTTTAAATAGTTTTTTATTTTAATGGGTTCACCACAATATATCCCAGGCACACTGCCTTAGGGGTAGCTGGTCCATTCCACTGGGGTATCAAACAGACGAGGCATACTGATGAGTCCTAGTAGGACGAAACACGTGTCTATGTTTTCTGTTAGCACCCTTTGCAAACTGTGTGAGAGGCCTTTTGGCACCATGCAATTCTGCTTAAAGTTGGCCCAGCATAACATTCTGTGGTGATTTGCATATGCAGCCCATGATGCTTTGCATTGTGGGGGCATGTGTGATTTTGTATTTTCTTGAAACTTGGCTTCCCAGCCAAATGCCCTTTGGGGTAACCCTTGCCTCTGTGTTTACGCACAGAGGTTCTTTGTCAGAGAATTAATATGTTGGTCAAGCCAGATACCTAAGTACCTGAAGGTGGTGACATCCTCCAGAGGGGAACCATCCAGGGTGCGGAAGATGGGAAGAGTGGGAAGCTTAGAGACTCTCTGCTTCATTCCAAAGGACATGGAGACAGTCTTCTTAGCATTGAGGAAAAGCTGGTTAGAGCATAGCCAGAGCTGAAAGTTGATCAAAGTTGAGCTGGAGTCTGTGAGCCACATCACCAGTGGAGGGGCCTGAGATGAAAAGAACCACGTTGTCAGCATACATGTGAATGGATGCAGATGAGCAGACATAGGGGAGATTATTTAGGAAGATGGAAAACAATAGAGGGCCTAGCACCAGGCCACCTAAGAACACATAAGGAGGTGGTTTTGGAATACAGCGCTGAACCAAGGTATAGAATGTCAAAGTGGTGCACAATTTTAGAATGTTGGGGGGGCATACAATCTTGGCATCTGGCAGGGATGCACCATCTCCCAGTGTGGTGGGACACTCACTCTCAGAATGTGACAGGGATACACATTGAGGAGTTTAGTGGGGACTGGCAATTCTGGAATATAGTAGGCATGTATGTACACTGTCAGAATGCGACAGGGCACACCATTTTATTTTGAGACTGCTTGTTCTTGCCACATTCCAGAATTTTACACACCCACCACATTTCAAAATTGTGCATTACATCCCCTACACAGTCCGATGTTGTGCATCCCAGTTCACTCATGTTGTGCTGCCAAGAAATACCGCGAATGTCATTAGGGCAATGGCACAATGCCAGTGGCGAACATCGCACCTGATAATTGTACAGCCCAACCCCCAGCGCGCCCAACACCCCAGGGCTCACTCTGCCTGTTTGCAGGGGGCTGCACCACATGCACCTCCCAGCGCAGGGGGCTCTGCCCCTCCTAAATCCCCCCATACTTATATATAATCACCTCCAGGTCAGAGGTGTATGAGGCAGGGGGCACAACACCTGAACGGCACTCTCCCTGCCCAATGCCGCAAAATCCAGTTCATCCGATGATGGGAAAATTGGCTGCAACACCTAATTGCAGTGCCCGTCCTAATGGTATACTGTGCATCCCAGCAATATTCCAAAATTACATATCCACACCATGTTCCAAAGTTGTGCTTCAATGCCACATTCTGAAACTGTCACCATCACATTCCAAAATTGTGTTGCCACATTGCAAAACTGTGCGTCATCACCACATTCTGAAACTGTGCATTACCACCACATTGCAAACTGTGCATCATCACCACATTCTGAAACTGTGCATTACCGCCACATTGCAAAACTGTGCATCATCACCACATTCTGAAACTGTGCATAACCGCCACATTGCAAAACTGTGCATCATCACCACATTCTGAAACTGTGCATAACCGCCACATTGCCAAAACTGTTCATCATCACCACATTCTGAAACTGTGCATTACCGCCACATTGCAAAACTGTTTGTCATCGCCACGATTCTGAAACTGTGCATAACGGCCACATTGCAAAACTGTTCCGTCATCACCACATTCTGAAACTGTGCATAACGGCCACATTCCAAACTGTGCATTACTGCCACATTCCCAAACTGAGCATTGCCACACATTCCAGAATTGTGCAAAACCACATTCTAAATTTGTGCATCACCACCACATTCTGAAACTGTGCATCACAGCTACATTCCAAAACTATGCATCACCGCCACGTTCCGAAACTGTGCGTCACCACCATATTCTGAAATTGTGCATCACTGCCACATTCCAAATTTGTGCAACACGGCCACACTGAAACTGTGCATCACCGCAACATTCCAAAACTGTGTGTCACTGCCAAATTCCTAAACTGTGAGTCAGTGTCACATTTTGAAATTGTGATCAGTGCCACATTCCAAAGTTGTGCATTACTGCCACATTCAAAACTGTGTCACCGCCAGATTTCAAAATTGTGCATCAGGTCAAATTCTGAAGTGTGTGTCACTGCATTATTATAATTGCAGCATCCACTACACATTCAAACTTAGTGTCACCACTACATTCCGAAACTGCATGTCTCCTCTACATTTTAAATTTGTACCTACTGCCATATTCTGAAATTGTGTGTAAACTTCCATATTCCAATATTCCCTGTCACTGTCACATTCTGAAAATGTGCATTCCCACCATATTCTAAAATTGCACATCCCCACCACTTTCTGAAAATGAGTGTCACGGCCACATTCAAAACTTGCATGTCCAAGTTACATTCTAAAATAACACATGCCTGCCTCATTCTGAAATTGCATATGACACTACATTCTGAAACTGCATTGCTGCCACATTCTGAGATTCTGTGTCCACGCCACATTCTGAAATTGAATGTTGCCACCACAATCTGAAATCAAGCATACCGCCCACACTTTGGAAATTCTGCATCACCACCACATGCCAAATTAATGTATCCAAGACACATTATGAAATTATGTATCCCTGTCACCTTCCACAACTGTGTCTCCCACATTTCAAAACCATACAACACTGCCATATTATGAATTTTAGCGCTCCACCACTTTCCAAAATTGTGTGTCCCAGCTACTTTTTGAGACTATGTCATTGCTGCATTCCACAGTTGCAGTCTGGTGGCATTTTGAAATCTCGTCCCTGCAGCATTCTAAAAATTGCACACATTTTTGTCATTCTAAAGCCATGTTTGCTGCTGTATTCCAACTCCCCCACATCACATTCTTATGTACTGTACCTTACATCTGCACATTATGTGCCCTAACCTAACCAGTGTCAGCTTTCCTTTTTTAGATGTTTACTACAACTGCAGTTTTATGTAATGTGGGAGAAATAAGTCTTGTAAAATAGTTTGCAAGAAGGACTAGGCTGTGAGTTCTGATTGTGACATCATCAGTAGCGCTTTACTAAAACTGGCTTTTTTGAACAGGCAGTGAATTTAGGGTTACAAAATGACTTGTAACATTTAAACAAAGTAACTTAGAGATCTCATTTTGGCATGAGGCTGATTGGGGATATTCTGATCTATAGAAACGTAGAAGTTGTCAGTAGATAAGGGCGACTTGGCCCACTAGTTTGCCCAAATTCCCTACCTATAATGTCACCGAGACCCTACTTGGACTCCAGCTTAACCCCCCCACTTCTAAGATTTCCTTGTGTCTATCCCATGCATTCTTATATCCTGTGACTGTTATAGCCCCCACCATTTCCTCTAGGAAGCTGTTCTAAGCATTCACCACTCTCTCCATCAAGAAGTACTTCCTCACGTTCCCCTGAGCCTTTCTCCCCTCCAGCTTCATATTGTGTCCCCTTGTCCTCGAGCATCTTTTCCTTTGGAAAATGCTCCATTCCTGTATCTTGTTTATTCCTGTGAGGTAGCTGAATGTCTCTATCATATCCCCCCATTCCATTCAATCTTTCAGGGAATACATACTTAAATCCTTGACCCTCTCTTTGTAGAGCTTCTGATATAAGCCCCGCATCATTTTGGTTGCCCTCTTTTGTACCACCTCTATCCTATCTATGTATTTTCAGAGATGGGACCTCCAGAACTGTACACAGTACTCGAGGTGGGGTCTCACCAGTGATCTATACAGGGGTATTATTACCTCCCTCCTTCTCCTGGTGATACCTCTTCCTATGTATCCAAGCATTCTACTAGCTTTTCCCACTGCCTTGTCACACTGTTTGGCTACCTTTAGGTCATCAGAAATGATCACCCCCAAGTCCCTTTCCTGCTTTGTGACTGCTACTACCTCTCCTCCCAGTTAGTAAGTTTTCCCCAGGTCTCTGTGCCCCATGTGGCATGCTCCTTTAAGAAACCTAAAGGATGCAGAAAATCAGAAAGGGGCTGGAGACATTGAGGATAAGAACAGCATGGGGGAAGGTGAGGAGAAGTTCGGAGGGGGGGGAAACGAAGCCAGGGTAGGGGGACTGATGGGGGGGGGGAGAGGAGGCTGTGGCTGACAAATCAGATGTACCAGGATGGGACAAGGAGGAAGGTGCAAGGAACATGAATTTAGGAGAAAATGGGATAATTAATAGCAGGTTAACCATCAATGCAGACATACAGGGGATGCAAGGGGTGACTAGGAGAGTTATGGAAACACAAGGGCAGCAGGCAAAGGGGGAAGGAATTGAGAGATAACCAAAACTCCAGGAGGGATTCTCGAAGGGGATTTTGTGGGAGAACCAAAATAGTTGGATCTCATGGGGGCGGTAAAATTTTGGGGAGGGAGGAGGTACATGCAGGAGGGCTGGTGGGAAGCCTGATGGGGTAATACCGGGGATGCAAGAAACAAGGAGCAGGGACACAAAGGGTGCATTAGGGCTTGACCAGCAAGAAGTGGGTGTAATGGTCATCATATCTGGTGACTCCATCATCAAGGGCATCAGATGGGGTGGGATTGAACAGGAAGAGTTTAGTTTTGGTGACATGTATGCGGGGGATGACTGCGTATAAAGTGAGGCGTCCACCCCGCAGGAGACTGGAAGCAGGGAGGGAAGCCACACTTTGTACTGTATCTTGGTACTAAAGACTTAGTGGAGAACAGTCTTCAGAAGGTCAAGGCTAGGTTTAAGAACTTGGTAAGGGTGTATAGTAGAGAAGCGAGGTCCATTGCCTTCTAAGAGGTACTAAGGAGTTTAATGAATGGTTGAGAGGGTTATGTGGGTCTATAGGATTTAGGGTGGTAGGAAATTGGGGGGGACACATAGGTGAACAATAACTTGTATGCCCCAGATAGGTTGCATCTCAGCAAGGAGAGTACAGTAATCCTAAAGGGGAAACTAGAGGAGTTTGTGACATACAACTTCAACTTAAACTTATGAGGGGGAAGGGGCAATTCATATCAAACAGTCGGAGGTTAAAGATGGACCTCTGCCTCCCCCCAGATGGTAATATGAGGAACTGAGAAGCTTTTAAAGGTGGAAGGCATGTAGAAAGGGTTAGGGAGGATGGGGAACATGGAAAAGAACAGGTAGTAGTCTCCATGAATGCAAGGAGCTTAGGTAATAGGATGCCTCGCTCCAAACACTAGAATAGGAAAGGGGTAGATATGCTGCAATCACGAAATGTGGGTAAATCAAAACAGGGAATGGGACTTAATAAAACTGGGATTTTGGTGGTATAGGTGGGACAGGGATACTGGCAAGGGAGGAAGGGTACCTGTTTACATAAGGGAGGGGATAGAGTGTAGTAGGGAAGAAGGGGGAGAGGGGAGTACAGAAACCCCATAGGTCACTTTCACTAAGGCAAAAAACAGGATGGCCCGGCTAGGGGTGGGGTATAGACCACCCTCCCAGTCAGAGGAGAAAGACAGGGAGCTGGTGGGGGTTATACAACAGAAATGCAGAAGGGCCAACACAGTGGTAGTTAGGGCAATCAACCTACCAGGGGTAGATTGGGACACTATGACATCACCTAGCAGTAAAGAACAAGTCATCTGGATGTACTCCAGGATGCTTTTCTGATGCAGCTGGTAAGAGAGCTGACAAGGGTGGGGCTCTGGTAAGGGAGGTGAGGGTGGAGGACCCAATAGCGGGGAGCGACCATAGTTCAATGTGGTTCTCCATAGACCTGGGCAGAGAGGAGACACGTACTGCCACCAGGGTCATGGACTTTAACAGGGCCAACTTTGGTAAGATGGCTGAAGTACTAGGGAGGTGTGTGGCCACCATATGTCCAGACATGGACACCATCCAGAAATGGGCCATCATAAAGCTGGGACTGGTGGAGTCCACAAACTCCTTTACTGAGTGAAGGAGTAAGAAGCCTAGGTCTAATAAACCAAGCTGGTGGACCAAAGAAGTACAGACCAAGGTGAGGGAAAAAAGTGCGGCCTTTACAAACTACAAGCGGACCGGTAGAGTAGCGGATAAGGAAGATTATATTAGGTTCACCAGGGAGGTGACCAGGGTGGTAAGGGCAGCCAAGGCTTGCTCAAGGGATAAAAGGAGTGAAAGGGGGTTATTTAAATATATCAGCGATAGAAGGAGCTGCAGGGAACAGATTTTTAGGCTTAAGACAGAAGGTGGATGGGTGGAGAGGGAGATTGAACAGGCAGAGGTGCTAAATGAATGCTACTGTTCAGTTTTTACAAGGGAGCAGCAGGTACCTGGTCAACAGGAGCAGGGTAGGGTAGGGTAGGGTAAGGTAAGGAAAGAAGGGGGGGCAAGATGATGGAAGAAGAGATCCCTGTGCAGAGAGTGCTAGAGGGACTAAGGTCTCTATGGACAGATAAAGCACCAGGACCGGATGGGATATACTCGAGGGTCCTAAAGGCTAGCAGTGGTCCTGACGGTGTCTCTGGCAGAGGTGTTCAACACATCACTTCTAACGAGATGTGTACCCCTGGATTGGAGGATGACACATGTGGTGCCTATCCACAAGGGTGGCTCTTGGGAGGAACCAGGGAATTACAGGCCGGTCAGCCTCACATAGATTGTGGGTAAATTAATGGAGACTGTCCTGAAGGAAAGTATAGTGGCATTCTTGGAGGAAGATGGTCTGCTGGATGATAGGCAACATGGGTTCACCAAGGGAAGGTCTTCCCAGACCAACCGCTTGTCCTTTTTATGACTGGGTGACTAGAGCTCTGGATGAAGGCAAAGTGGTTGATGTCCTGTACTTAGACTTCAGCAAGACCTTTGACTATGTGCCACACAGGAGGCTGATAAGCAAGCTGAGGGACCTGGGAGTGGAGGATATGGTGGTCAGATGGACTGGGAGCAGGCTGGAAAACAGACAACAGATGTTGGTGGTTAGAGAGGCATTATCAATGCCACGGGCAATCATAAGTGGGGTTCTGCAGGGCTCAGTGCTGGGACCGGTGTTATTCAACATCTACGTAGCAGATATGGAAGATGGGATTGGGAGCCAAATAAGCCTGTTTGCAGATGACACCAAACTGGAAGCATGGGGGGGAGGCTACTGAAAGACCTAGAGACATTGGAGAGATGGTCATACACTTGGCAGTTGGGTTTCAATGCTAAGAAGTGCAGGATTATGCACTTTTGAAACAAGAATCCTAAATACAGTTACCAGCTGGGAGGGGTGCAGTTATCGGTATCTGCTGAGGAAAAAGATCTGGATGTGATGATCACAGGCCACATGACTCACTCTGCACAATATAGGAAGGTGGCGGTGAAGGTCAATAAGATGCTGGGGTGCACAGTGAGGGAATCACCTCAAGGAGTGAGGAGGTGATTCTGCCACTGTCACAGGGCACTAGTGAGGCCACACTTGGAATACTGTGCAGTTCTGGCACCCCTTCTTAAAAATGGGCATCAGGCTGCTGGAGGGGGTGCAGAGAAGGTGAACATGCTAAGTGGGTTGAGGAAAGGCCCTATGAGGAGACTACAGAGGCTAAATATGTACTCCTTGGAGGACAGACGGGACAAACGAACATGATTGAGACCTTCAAATCAATCAATCAATCAGTCTTATTTTATCTTGAAGCACCGTTAAGAAAAAACTCATTTACAAGGTGGACCTGGGGAGGTCAAGGTAAATACAGTGGAATAACATAATAGGGTAATTTCAGAATACATATTTACATATGAAGCAGATTAGTTTACAATGAGTCACTGTGTGGGAAAGACATACAATATTTTGTAGCTGTGCACCTATAGGCTACTTACTGTATATATATATATATATATATATATATATATATATATATATATATAATGAGAGGCAAAAACTCAGTTTAATGCATTAGTTAGGGTTGTTCCACAGTGACAAAAGTGAGGAAATTCGGTGTTAGGGTTGAAAACCCCTTGGACCCCACCCACCCCCAATCGGCATTGGGCTGCGCATTGGGATCATTCAGCCCTAACTCTCACCCCATGACATGTAAAGCAGCAAGTATGGAGAATGGGATGGAGTTGGGACCCAGCAATCCCAGTCGCGGCCCAGTATGAGTGAAAGTGGCCGAAGAGATGAGGGGTTTCAACCTAACACCATTCACTGTGAGAACAACTTAACAACGGAGATTTGCCTCTTCCCTTCTCTTTTTGAGAATGATAGCGAGAAATAGTGAATGTAATCACGGCCCGGGCCGCTCCATACTATGATGTCTTGTGGCATAGTAACAGGAACATAGCATGACGAACGTAACAGTGGCGCAATGGTAACCTGAAGTGCGAATGAGAACAGAAAGGTAACACACATGGTGGCGTGAGGACGGAAACGGTCTGCTACGCGATGTGTTGTCACATAGTAACATGGTGCCTGCAAATGAAAATGTCAATGGGCATGGTGACAAAGTGAAACAGAAGAGAAACAGTACTGTGAAGCACAAATGGCAAAAATAACAAAAAGCATAGCGCAAATGAAACGCAAAGGATAACGCACATGGTGGCGCAGGCGTCCAGGTAAGTGAAACGGGTACGGAACCGCAAGCGGAAAGGGCAACAGTAACAGTAATGTAAGCGCACAGGCTGGTTTTCCCCAAAACCTGCATAGAGAAAGACAGTGAGTACAAATAATGTATGCATAATAATGAGTATCGGAGCAGAAAATGAGAACTTGGAATACTAAATACGTTATATCTCAGGAACTGTACGACGTAGAAAAAATTTTTAAAGTCGTATGATTTACAACTGTCCTGGCTAATTTTGTACTTAGCCCCCATTAGGGGACTAAGCATTTTTCTGACGAAAGGTCCGTATCTCGCACCATTCTGAGATACGGGCCCTGAAAGGTGCAGCAAACGCCATAATGTTATCCTATGGGAAAAAAAGAGAAGTTCGGTGTGTCATAACTTTGCCTCCCTGTAATATTTTTTCACCAAACCACTGAAAGGCACATCTGTGGGCTGTTGGCTGTGTTCCCTCCAAATTTCAGGAAAAAAGACTAAACCGTTATTTTGCAGCAGGGTGCCAAAGGATTCCTGTAATGCGTCGGATGCCGTAATGTTATCCTATGGGAAAATACGTCAACTTTGGAGTGCTGTAACTTTGCCGCCATGTAATATTTTTTCAATACAACACTGAAAGGCACATCTGTGAGATGTCATCTGCGTTCCCTCCAAATTTCAGCCCAAAACTCCCAACCGTTCTTTTGCAGTGGAGTGCCAAAGAATTACTGTTATTTTGGGCATAGTGTCGCAAAGTAGTGTCGCAATTTGCGAAAGTGTCGCAAAAATTTCGGCACACTTTCATGAGTGCGACACTACTTTGCGAAAGTACTTTTTCCAGAAATTTGAAAAACATATTTCTGGGGTGTTTTACCCCAAAATAAAGACATGGCTAGCATCCTCAGGGCCCGACTAGGTGAATACAAAAAGAATTAGGTTGCTAGAGGGTCTCAATTTTAAATGCCAAGCATTTTTCTGATCACTAACTGAAAACAAGATGGCGGATTTGCGACAGTAACAGGGCCATTTGCGACAGTAAAAAGTGCATTTGTGACACTGTCGAACTTTTTGTTAACTTTTCCCATTGACTTATAATGGGAAATTGTTTTTTGAATAACTTTTGAACCGTTTAATATTTTTTCACGAAATCTATGAAGGCATGGGGGACTGACATGCGTTTTCTGAAGATTTTGGGCGATCCGGCATAAACCGTACGACCTGTAGGCACGACCGTAGAATTCCAGAAAAGCGTAAATGTGCGCGCAGATCACGCTTAATAACTCCGCAGCCGTATACCCAACTGGTACAAAACTTGGCAGATCCCAAGGCCTATGGTTCTTGATCATGTATTCCAAATTTCAGGTAAATCCATCAAACGGTTGCAAAGTTATTAAGGTGCAAAGTTTTGGGGTTTAACATAGAAATGGCTCCTCAACCCTAACTATAGTGGCACTACCGTGCCACTATAATATATATATATATATATATATATATATATGTACAGTATATATATGTATGTATGTATGTACAGTATATATATATATATATATATATACATATATATATATATACACACACACACAAATAAGAAATATCGAGTAAGTTTATGGTTCTGCAGCAAGACAGGTAGATTTCATAGCTATTAGGAAGTTCAAGGTGACAATGCAGTGCAGTCAGAGAGTAAGGCACAGTGGGAGTAGATAAAGAGGAACAGTGGAGAGGAGCAGTAGCTCAGGGTGCACTATTTACTCAAGAAGAGGGTCATTAGCGAGGACATTTGCATGTTTCTTTGACAGAGCAATGAAGCAGGGTTTTAAAGAGGGACAGCTTCACAGGAGTTGCAAGTCTGAGTTATTTTTGAATGGTGTTCCATAGGACAGGAAGGGCATAACTTATCGCTGGTTTATCGTAGTGAGATCTGACCTTAGGAAAGACAAGAGAAATACATGATAAACTTCTCAGTGAATGACTACCAAGATGCAGCAGGGCAAGCAATCCGAGATGTATCATGAAGCATATTGATAATGGCTCTATATGTCCATAGAACTGAGTTCCTTGGCGTCTAAAGCTCAGAGAGCTCCAGCCTAAGGTTGCATAAAGGGAGCAGTGGTGAGTGGAATAGGGCGCACCCGTAACAGATCTAAGTGCTCTGTGGTATAATATGTCAAGCTTAGTCAATGCAGTTTTTGGGCCTTGCCCATACAGAAAGTCGGCATAGTCCAACAATGACATAAAGGTTGTTTGGACTAGCCTAGCCTAGTTTTAATGTTGTCTTGCGCATGCACAAGCAACATTTTGTGGTAGTAGGAGAAATGCAGAGGTGTGTCAGTGTTGGCAAATGCAGGGCATGCTTTAGTAGGTGGGTCTCACATTCACCAATTAGCCAACATGCTAGCACTGACAAGTTTATGCAAAGTGCCACCAACCTGAAACAAATGTGCCACTGCAATCAGAGACAAGCTCGTCATGCGGCGGCACAGATGGCACACCTCTCTACGTGCCTTTGCTGGTGAAGCTTTTCAATAAACGTGGCAGTGGGTCCTACCGGCGCCACACAATCCAAAAGAAGGCTGACATCGGGATGCAATCCCCGTGTCAGCATCTCTGTCCCCACATTGTGTGGCACTGGGAGCCCACCCCAGTGTGCTGCCACAAAGAAAGCACCGCATTGGGCATGTTCCCCGGCCCCACACACCCATTGCGTGGCACACTGGGAGCCCACCCCAGTGTGCCTAACATTTGTTTTAATTCCCTGTAAAGAAAGAAAATGGTCCTGTGAGGTCCAATACTTTTGTTGTGTTGTTGTGTACCTGAAAAAAGAAAAGCGGTCTGTTGTCCACGTCACCCTCCCCAACCCACCCACCCTCTGCACACTCACCTCCCACATCCCCCTCACCCCATACTTATCTCCGGAGGTCAGTGCTGCGATCTTTGGTGGAGCAGGAACACGTCTGCACTCTTCAAAGCTGACCACGAGCTGAAGAAATGCCAGTAAGCTGTAAAATGACATATGTAACCCCTAGGTGGCACTATCCTAAGGGACACTACTCATGCCTGCGTGACTAGGTGCAGGTTGAGGGGCCTAAGCTCATTGAACGGGTGCCTCCACCCGGAGGAATGGTTCTGGGGTAGCATAACTGCTGTTGGTATAGCCTCCAGGATGCTATAACCCACACAACCCTCTAGTGGCCTAAACAGTATAGCAGCAAAACATTCACATATACTATATGGCAGTAATGACTTGCTCACACCCCTTGCACTTACCACCAGGGCTGGATTGTCTGCAGCTGCCCTGAAGACCCCCTGTAAAATAAGACCTGTAATGCAACAGTTCAATGGCAGCACAATACCCCTACCAAAAAGGTACACACTAGCCAGATTAAATGCAAAAACAACACAATTTGATTTATTCAGGGGAATGTGAACAGGGGTGGGGCATGAATCTAGCAGATGATTTATAGATCTGATTATTTTAGGCTGAAAATGCATGCACAGAGTCCCTTGTATACAGTCACACAACCCTGGGTACCCAGTTGTAAGCAGGCTAGCCTGAAGCAATGCCCGGGGTAGGCCGGCGTTGCAGCTGTTGTTGGGGCCCTTAAGAAGGAAAACAATTAGCATGCACATCAACCCAGAATTTGTAATCTGGAGCCAGAAGCTCAGTTTGTTGTAATAAACCCAACCAAATAAATCAGATAACACACAATGATTGTCGCTTTGTTACAAGGAGCTACCCTGTTTGGTACTCACGCTACCCAGACCAGGAGGCAGAACTGACAAGATGAAGACCTCTGGATGGTATTCTGGTTTGCCAGGGGAAGCAGGGCCCACACGGTTCACTGAGGTGGTCACTACCTGTTCAATGGTGTTGAGAAGGGGCCGAATCCAGCGGGTCTTTAGTCGGAAAATGTCTGCGATGGGAGGCGGCAGTCTAGGCCGAGATGGCAGGGCCCAGACCAGAGCAGGCAATTGGATTTAGTCCATGCAGTGCTGGAGCAGGTTCCAGCTAGCATAACACACTTGAAGGTGGGGAACCAAATCGTGACTCACACAGCATTCAGCACACTTATAAGCAACACAACTCTTAGTCACAGTTCGGGTAAAGTCTGGTTACAATTTGGCAGAAGTTCTACGCAAACCTCTCAATCTGTGACTCACTTCAGTACCAGGCAGGCCGATCGCTCCTGGAGCAAGTCTTTGGTCCCAAATTCAGGCAACGATCACTCTCTTTCTCTTCAGGCGTCAGATCTCAAACAAAGGAATTAGATTTAAGTCCAACTTTCACACTCACGGGATTTCTCACTAGAAGATGTGACAGGCTGGCCAGTGTAGCCTTCCTGCCAATTCTCCTGTGCTTCTACTCAGGAGCAGCTGCTCGATGGCTCGAGCTGTTCACTCTCCACACTCCAGCTCACAACTGACTCTGCTGCAGGCAGTTCTGGGGATTTCCTCTGAGATCCAAAAGGTTTGGTTGGCTGAGGGAATTGTCTGTCACATCAAGGGCTCCCCCTCCAGGTCCATTTAGATGCCAAACCCTAAAAACTACAATTCCTACAGAAATTCAATCCCACAAGACCTCTGGGGACAGTCTCCATTTCAGGTCCCCTGAGGTTTGATTGGTCTAACTCTGGCAGTCCAGAACAAAAAAGGTGGCTCTTATGCAAAAAGTCCAAGCTGCAAGAGAAGGCAGGTTAAACAAACTTCTATACTATTATTAATAAGGCAGATAAACAGTAAATGAACACAGTTCCTAACAGAGCTCCCTCTGCACTTATAGCGACTGCAGAATGGAGCAGAAATACCTCTCACCTGGCCAGTCACAAGCCCAAAACTACTCGGACCCAACCCAGACTAACTTCTTACACAGCATAATGAGTCTCTTAAAAAGACAGGCAAGGAGGCTTTCTATAGCAGACTCATGCAAACACATACAGCTACTGCAGACACAGGACGCCATCATGACAGTGGGCATTAGGCAGCCCAGGAAGACATCTTAATAAACCCCAATTTGTAGGGGGGGTTACACATAAATGGGTGGTTTCAACTTAGGTGGATATCTTAGGCATTTTTTTGAATTTTGGCTTCAAATTTTCAACATAGGGTTCTTGGGACCCCACCTCACGAACACATGCACTGTCATCGTTATTCAGTCGAAAGGTCATTTCACAGTCACTGTGTGTAATCACCTTTCGGGACTGATTAATGAAATGACAGTGCCACTGTTCATGAGGTGGGGTCCCAAAAGCCATATGGAAAATTTGGTGAAAAAATTCAAAATGACTGATGTCTGACCATCGTTGTACAGTTTCTACGAACGCTAGTGACTTAACCAGTTTTTCATATTTTCACTCCAGATTTTGAACATTGCCATTTTTTTACACCTCCTCATGAACAGTACAGCTGTCATTTTTCACATGCTGCCCGAAATGTGTTTTCACACATGTGGCACCAAATGGCACAGTCACTGTGCAAAATCACTTTTCAGCTATTGAACTGATATTGCCGCTGTTCATGCGGTGGGGTCAAAAAAATCCCATGTTGACAATTTGGGGTGAAAATACCAAAAAACATCCACGTGTTAGGGTTTCCAACTGTAACGCCCCACCATGAAGAGACTGACAGGCGTCAAAGGTATGACTTGGGATTGTTAGCTGTAATGCTCACGCCATTCCACCCCCACCCCTACCCTGCAGCCAGTGACATGTATCGAGGTGTGCATTGGACTCTTCAGCCCCAAAGTTCACCCCATTCTCCTATACTGCACCCATCTCAACATATTTCCCTATAGAATGGGGTGAGCGTATGGCCTGATGACCCCAAGGCACAATGTGACACTTGTCGGAGTCTGCATGGTAGGGTGAGGTGAAATGGCATGAGTGTTATGGCCGATGACCCCAAGGCACACCCCAATGCCTGTCAGTCTCTGCAGGGTGGGGATGGGGTTGGCGTTGGTTCAATACTTCCTATTATACATCTCTCTAACTCCTGCACTACCAATGCCAATGCCAACAAGACAACATTCGGCATTGACAAATGCTTGTTACTTCCAGGTTTAGCAGGTGCCTGATCTAAAAAAGAGACCAAGCCTTTGCCTAAGCTTTTTGAGAGCCTGCCGATGTGGTTTACTTAATGAAAGTTTAAAAGTCTATCCAGACCCCTAGATATTTAAACTTGTCCACATGTTCTAGTGGCTCACCTAAAAGCCTAGATATACAAGGTGCATTTAAATGGTTACATTTATTGGATGCAGTGACTGACTGAGAAAAGAGCATAGTCTTAGTTTTTGGCATTTAGGAGTAGCTTTAGGTATAATAGATTTTTCTGTAGTAGGTTAAATTCCATCTGGAGGTCAGCAAGCGCTAGTTCTGGGAGGCCTATCTAAATAAATGACAGTATCATCAGCAAACAGATGAATGTTTGCTGACTTAACCCTACATTAATGTTATTAATATAGATATCAAAAGTAAAGGGCCTAAAATGGACCCTTGTGGCCTCCTCTCTATAATGTTTTTAATGGAGACAGTTCCCATACTTCAGATACTTGAAGGGCATAAGATAGGGTTCACCAGGAGGGTCAGTTCAAATATAGAAAGGAAGGGATCACAAGAGGGCATACTCAGAATTGGGGGAGGTTCAGGAGGGAGAGGAGGCACTTTCTCACAGAGAGGTGGTGGCACCATGGAATGCTTTGCCTGTGGAACTGACAATGCAAACACCAGTAGGAGGATTTAAAGGGTGTGGGACAGGGTCTAGGGCAAAATCAGAATGGGAAAGGAGGGAGGGATGAGTTAACACATACGATGTATTCAGATGGAAAGATGGCAGGGTTGGGGGCAGCACCAGTATTCAAAACTGAGAGCTGCACACTTGAGCAGACTTGACAGACCATGAGACATCTATCTGTTGGCATCTTCATATGTTTGTATATTTGTATGTGCATGATTCTGCACTTTTTGCATTAAACCCAGCTGCCAAACCCATGACCATTCTTCCAATTTTTTAAATCATTCCTTATTCTATCTACCCCCGGTGTGTCAACTCTGCTGCAGAGTTTTGTGTCTTGGTGAACAGGCATACTTTCCTTCCAGTTCTTCTGTAATGTCACTAATATAGACTCTGAAGAGGACCAGCCCCTGTATTTATCATTGTGGCACCCACTTGTCACTTTGCCTACTCCAGAGTGGGTGCCATTTACCACCCTCTGACTCTATTGCTCAGCCAGCTTTCTACCCATATTACTACTTTGGGCCCTACTTCTAAGCTTGCCAGCTTGCTATTAGCCTCCCACGAGAATGGTGTCCAAGGCCTTGCTGAAATCCAGGTGGGTCATCCACAGCCCCTCCTTGATCCACCTCCTTGGTCACCCAATCAAAGAACTTGATCAGGTTTGTCTGGCAAGCTCTCCTGCCTGTGAAACCATGTTACCTCAGATCCTGCAGACCATTGGCAACCAGGTAGTCCCCAGTCCTTTCCTTCAGTAGTGATTCCATTACTTTGCCCACCACTGACATCAGGCTGACAGACCTGTAATTCCCTGCCCCTTCCCTATTCTCATTTCAAATTCTGAATGTATTGATGCTAGAAATTTTGGCCAGACTCTCTCTTTAAACCATGGAAGGTTCCATGTCATAATAGCAATCACAGAACAACGATCGCTACTATAGCGAGTGTATATCGCCGAAAAGCAAATCGGCGATATACACTTTCAGGTGACCTGACATCCGGAAAGGAAAAAAAGTGTTTTTGGAGGGGGGCTGTGCCCCCGCACCCTTCCCTCACAGGGGGCTTTGCCCCCGCACCCCCCTGATTATGCATTATCAACTCCAGGAGGGTGCATGTCGGGGAGGGGGCAAAAATCCCATATCAGAAAAAAATTAAGTGTTGCAGCCACAGGCAGTGGCAAAAATTCTACATATCCGGTCCCAGACTCAAACCCTGTACCTGCTGCATCAGAATTAGCCACCCACACCACATGGCTAGCTCGACAGCAGCAGGCACACCCGTCCCTCAAAACCCCTTCCCTGTCTCTCCCCTTCTCCTTGCTATTCCCCCCTTCCTGTTGCCATTCACTACCCTCACATTCATCTACAGTTGCTACCCTTGCAGGGTAGCCCAAAAGTATACCTCCCAATTTGAGTCACCATTGTGATGTGGCGCCCATATTCAGTCGCTATACTCACGGTATATCCCATGGAACTGTAGCCTATGAGCACATGGCTTTAATGAGATAAGTATCGCTTTAAGTATATGTAACCCCCCTGCAAATGGGGGTTCCCAAAAGTCTTCCAGGAGCTTGCCTGAATGCTCCAAGTCTGGAGGTGTTTGACGTTTAAGCTGCTTAAGTGTGAGTGCTTTTAGAGCCTCTGGTACTGTCTCTTTAAGAGATGCCTGCTTGTAGCCATAATTAATTGAAAAGGGGGGACTGTGTGTTCTAACGCCTGAATCCCGCCTGGGCTGCTGTCAATTCACTCCATTTCTGCCATCACTATATGTGTAGAGGGAGCCTTGTTGAAAGATACAACTGTTTGCCAGAAATCATTTAGAGTGACTGAGAAAATGTAAATTGTCTAACCTGTCTTTATTTCAGCACAAACTGTTTCAGTGTAGCTCAAGACCACCTTGAAAATGAGCTTGCTCAATGGTGTTTATGACTGGTTAAATAAAGTGATTGATTGATTTTGGTCCTGAACTGCTGACTTTCACCAATCAGGATGATAGGGAGACCTTAAAATGGAGCCTGTGGACGAATCAGAACTTGGACTCTCAATTTTGAGCCAACCACAAGGGGACTGTATGAGCAGTGACTCTGGGAAATGTAGTTTTGACCTTGGCACCTTTTTGCACCAACAGAGGGAGCCCTGCAGTAATTGACAGCTGAATCCACCAACAGAACTGGTGTGGAGCCAAAGGAAACGCCTTGCTCTGTTACTGGAAAGCTCAGATCAATAGTGACAATGAAGAAAGAAGAAGCCCTGCTTCTGCTGTGATAATGATGTAGTTTCATGTGGGAAGTCGTGTGAGGCCCTGAGTTTGGACTGCAGCTGTTGTGAGTGCCAGTTTGGACTGAATCCAAGTTGTGAGGAAAAAGCACCAGAAGTGTGGAAACCAGGCTGACCCTGTAGAAGACTGGAGATATTGCTGAATACGTGCTCGGTCTATCAGGAACTGAAGCTGCTATGTGCTCCCGGTGTTTTGCAGTAAGTGCGATCGGGATGGGAGCAGCCTGCCTGGCATAGTACTTCCTTTACATATGAATGTGCGTGGTGCTTGTGGAGACCGCCATTTCATGCCCCTGTACTGTGAGCTGTATGCTGAAGCTGGAAGCAAACCCCAGCTTGTGTCGACTAAATCCATTTGTTATCAACTGCAGTTGGGTCCAGTTGCAAGGACTTTGTCTCCATTCCCTGTTGTTTCTGTCAATCCAGAAAGAACATCCACCATCAGTTCTCAGCTTGGGTATTGTGAGTAAAAATCAGGGTATTCTCCCTGCAGCCTGTTATCAACTACAAGTGTGTCATCTGATTATTGCTGTTTCATTTCTTCAAGAACTGAGCCCCAGGGCTCCAGATTATAATTTGTGTGTGCTTGTGTTTTTTCCATCAAAGGGCCCCAACCAGCTGCACCGACCCTGGCTAGCCCCCCACCATCCTGGGTACCCAGAGTGTGACTTTTTAGGGCCCTATATATGTGCACAGTACTGTGATTTGAACTTTGCAAAAACTAATCAACCTGATTACCCCCTCCCATGTTGCTGTTCCCTAAATAAATCAGATTCGTTGTTATTATACTATATACTGTCAGGGGAAGTAGCCCTTGGGATAGCGCCACCTGAGGTTACATCTTGGAGGCACCGCTGGGATTAGCATCCCCTTGTGGCCACATTTACGAATCACTGTTAAAAATAAATGGATATCCCGACAGTTGGTGGGGTGGTGTACTGGGCAGGAGATTGACCCCCAAAATGCTATGCATATCCTGGACATCCCCCTGGATACCAATAAGGACACTGTAGAGGGAGTACTTTCCAAGGTGGAAGGTTTACAAAACCCTATGGTGGTGTGTCAACATGCTAATCTGCTCGCCCACACTTTCATGGCCCTAGTAAGTATAAGAACCCCATAGATAGCTCCAAAGTGCTACAGATTATTACCCCGAAGGAGCCCTCACTGCCTGGAGAGTGATAACTAAGGACATTAAAGACCCAGGGGAATGAGCCCCTCCACTATCTGGAACTTTTGAAGAAATTTACTAAGTTGTTGCTGGAGGAAGGAAAACTGTGGAGGACTTAAAGAAGTTATTTCTGCCACCTGGAAGGTATTCTCCCCAACACCTCCTCCAGCTCCAGGACCCGTTATTGCCCTCTTTCTGTGGCTGAACCAACACAGGCTCCTATTTCTGCACCTGCCACTAGTCACGGCTCTTACTGAAGGTTGAGGATCTTCTCTGGCACCTCTCCACCCTCCAGTGGGAGGATGATTGGGACACCTGGATAGATTATGTTGCCCTCCCAATACCTGAATGGCAGTGTGCGGAGGCTGAAAAACGAAAAAGAATCATAGAAAGTTTGGGGGTCCTGCCCTAGAGGCCATTAAATTTTTGAGGTCCACAAATCCTGATGCATCTGACCAGAAGTACCTATCTGCACTTGAAGGCAATTTTGGGAGCACTGAGTCAGGGGAGAGCATGATGTGGAAATTTCAAGGTACAAAACAGTGGCCGGGGAAAGTTTGTCTGCATATGTTACTCATCTGGAAAGAGCTCTGCAGAAGGCCTACCGAAAAGTTGGGGTAGCCACCAGTGACTTAAGCTGTGTAAAGTTGAAGCACCTACTACAACATGCAAAGCATTCTAAATTGCAGCTCCTTCAATTAAGGCTCCCAGACATAAGAGGTAACTCACCAGACTATTGTGACTTGAAAAAAGAACTTTGAGAGGTTGAAGATGAGGAGGGGGATTTTAATTCTGGAGTGAGTGCAGTCCAAGTGATCACAGCATCGGAAGGTCCTTCTGAAGTGGGGACCAATGAGGGTATGCTACCATGGGGTGAACTGCTGAAGGAGTTCAGAAATAAAAACAGTCTCTTTATGAAGGCCACTCCTGCAAGTACAGGCCCTGACCCTCATCCGGCTGCATCTGCTATGGGGGTGGGGCACCCACCCAGGCATCTCCTGCTGACAACAGCTCAAACTCGATGTCTTGACCATGGAAGTAGAGAATTGTCGAGATATCTCAAATGCTTATCATGCTGCAGACAGAGATGGCACCAAGGTTTCCAGTTAGTAGTACCCCTGCCCTGGCTCCCAGTGTGACGCCTCGGCCACCTCAAACTCCAGAAAGTATATTTTGCTATAATTGTGGGAAGGATGGGGACAGGAAGAGAGAATGCCGGTCCCCAAAAGACACAGACAAAGTTGCATATAGGCTACAAGGAGAGCTTCGGAGAACAAATCAGTGGTTAGGAGGTACATGAAATGATCCCAGTGAGGGTCCCAAAAATGCTAACTCACGTCCCTTTGTGGCAAGGTCAGTTACCCAGGCCCCCGCTAATGCCTCTCCAGACTGGTCCAGAATAGTGGGTCCCTCCATGGAGATCACTGTAAAGGTGAATGGAGTGTCTACAAGAGCTGTATTAAACAGTGGCTCCCAAATGACAAAAATTATGTTCCAAGACTGGTATCAGAAGCATTTGTCTGATGTACCCTTACAACTGTTGGAGGGGCTGCATGTCTGGGGGTTAAGTGAGAAGGCCTACCCCTACTCTGACTATATCCGAATTTGGCTGTCTTTTCCCACCTCCGTGGCTGGAGTGGCCGAGCAAGTAGAGACCCTGGCCTTAGTGTGTCCCCTTACTGGACTGTATGATGGGGTTCCTCTACTAATTGGGATGAATACACATATGTTTGGATGGTTGGTGCAGTTGTGTTATGAGAAACAGGGGTCACAGACTGGTAGAGCTTTGAGAATTCTGGCCTTGATCAAGAAGGCCTATGAGGCACAGAGAGATGATGAAAAGTGGAACCAGAGGAACTGGTTGGAATTGTCTGGAAGAAGGATCCTGAGTCCCTGATCCTGGTGCCAAATGCCCAGTGTACCTTACAGGGGGAGATCTGTATCAGGAAGGATGTCAAGAATAAAATACTTATGCTGGATGCACCAGGCAATGGAAAATTGCCGGAAGGACTACTGGTCAAGCCTAGTATTTTGCCTGCCAGAGCCCATGCTTACGCCAGAAGGGTAATGGTTCAATTTCATAATGTGTCTGATAGAGAGAGAGTGACAGAGTGACGCCTGACTTGTTTGATTTCAATGACTCCCCTTTGGCACCTGACTGGAAAGTGAGGATCAGTGAGAAGCTTGCCCAAAGAGACCATGTGTTTTCCTTAAAGAATGGGACATGAGATGTGCAAGGAGCTGAGTATCATATCCGGCTGCATGACGAAAGCCATTTCATGAGAGGTCTTGATGCCTGGCACCTGCTGACACAGATGATGTGAGATGGCATCTGCAAGAGATGCTTGCTGCTGGTGTAATACAAGAATCCAGAAGCCCAAATGCTTCACCTATCGTGGTAGTGAGAAAAAAGAATGGGACAGTAAGGATGTGCATGGACTATTGCACCTTGAACCGGTGGACTATCCCTGATCAGTATACAATGCCCTGCATTCAGGGTGCCTTAGACTGCCTGAACGGTAGCAAGTGGTTCTCAATGTTGGATCTTCGCAGTGGGTACTACCAGATCCCGATGGCCCCAGAAGACTGTGAAAAGACAGCCTTTATCTGTCCGTTGGTTTCTATGAATTCATGAGGATGCCTCAAGGGATTTCAGGCATCCCAGCCACTTTCAACCACTGATGGAGCATGCAGTGGGAGACATGAACTTATTAGAGTGCCTGGTATACCTAGAAGATGTTACTGTGTATGGCAGCTCACTGGAAGAATATGAGAGCAGATTGTTCAAGGTGTTGGACCGATTGAAAGACTTTGGCCTTAAGCTATCCATCGATAAATGTCAGTTCTTCCAAACCCTCTATAAGTATGTGGGACACATAGTGTCCACAGAGGAATAAAACAGACCCGAGTAAAGTTGAGGCCTTGACCATCTGGCCACAGCCCCACAATCTAAAAGAACTGCAAATATTCCTAGGATTCTGTGGCTACTATCGGTGGTTCATCAAGGACTATTCTAGAGTGATTCGCCCTCTACTCAATCTTACCCTCCTACTAACAAAAAATATAAGAGGTCGGCTTCCCCTGAGGCTGAGACAGTGTATTTTCGCCCCAGTGAAGTCTTTGGAGCTCGATGGACACCTGATTGTGAAGCTGCTTTTCATGAGATTATATATCAACTCACTCACGCTCCTGTCCTTGCCTCACAGATCCAGCAAAACCCTATGGCCCTACACTGATGCTAGCCTGCAAGGTTTAGGGGCTGTGTTGCACCAGGAGCAAGAGAATGGCCTGAGACCAGTGTCCTTTGCCAGCAGAAATCTGACCCCATCTGAAAAGAACTATCCTGTACATAAGTTAGAGTTCCTAGTTTTGAAGTGGGCCATTGTTGACCAATTCCACGAATACTTGTATGGAACTAAGATACTGGTAAAAACTGATAATAATCCTTTGACCTATGTGCAGACTTCAGCCAAGTTGGATGCTACTGGCCATAGGTGGCTTTGCGCATTAGCTACATATGATCACGCTGTTGAATACAGAGCAGGCCAGAACCACATAGATGCTGCTGCTCTCTTGCAGAGGCCTGTTTCCAGAAATGAATGGGTCAGACTGTCAGAACCTATATCCGAAGCCTATGCCAGAAGTTTGACAAGGAGGAACAAGTGTCCACGGACACAGTGGACTGTCTAGTGGGTTGCTTGGGGCCCTCTGAGAATTGTGGCTCTGCTGCTTATTGCCACTTTTACTTGTATTAGACATTGGTGTAACAGCCTCAGCTGGACAATGACAGTATTAAGCAGGCTCAGTCCCGAGATTCTATAATCAAATCAGCTCTAGAAGCCAGCTACATGATGAAAGATGTATCAAATTACGCTCCACTGATTTGAGAACTGCATTGTTATACAAGGAAGGTCCTAAATTGAAATTGATTAATTGACTGTTATACAGAGAAACAGTAGACAGAGAGGGAAAAATAGATAAACAAAAACTAGTTTTGCCCACTGCTTTCAGAGACTTAGTATTAAGGTCCCTACACAACCACATGGGGCACCTTGGTATAGACAGAACACTTGACTTGGTGAGATCAAGATTCTATTGGCCTAAAATGGGGGCTGATGTTGAAGAACACATTCGAACTTGCAGTCGCTGCTTACAGAGGAAAGCTTTGCCCCAGAAGGCTGCCCCCATCTTGTTAACATCACCACCAGTGCCCCCATGGAGCTGGTCTGTATTGACTTTCTAAGTTTGCAGCCAGATCAAAGAAATATTAGTAATGTGCTGGTGGTCACTGACCATTTTACACGATATGCTCAAGCTTTCCCACCAAGGACCAAGGCATCCACTGTGGCAAAGTACTTGTAGAAAACTTTTTGTTCGCTATAGGACTACAAAGACTCCATTTAAAGTACTGTCGAGGGAAGAGTCGTCAAGCCAGACCCTTGCTTTTATTTTGTGCCTGAGGACCCATCGGCCAAGTACAGAACCCTCCAGAAGAAGAAAATCCCTTAGGAATCCAATGCCCCACAGCATTGTAAAGGACTACTCAGAGACTGCTTACTTTTATATTAAAATTGCAAAATGAACTATTGCCACTAGCGTGGACAGTAGCCTGATCAGCTTGTGCTGTGGTAAGAAAAAAAGAGACTGTTTTGAATTTTTTTCCAGTTTTACCAAACTGTCATTTTTTTTACTCTAATGTATCATTCTAATGAAAATCATTTGCAATGTGTTATTTAGTTAGCTAGAGAAGGAATAATATAGGAAATGTTAAGTAGGGACCCCCTACTAATCAAGCACACTTGACCACTGGTGCTGCACATGGGATTTTGTGGACTTTAATTGCTAAAGACAGTTATCCAGAGCTTTTTATGTGCACCAGCGCATTTCGAAAAGGACAGTAAAAAGGGTAAAACTGTGCTCCCCTTCCACTGTTGAGTAGGTTAGAATATAGGCATGTAGATGTGAGGTAGATTTAGTTAGAGTAGTAGCTAGACATTTCTGTGGGGGGAGCAAGTCAAGTATTTAGAATGTGTGGTTATGATTAAAGTATAGCCTCCTGTATGTTGCATTTAGAGTAATAAGTGTTAAGGTTAGCCTATCATCCCATGGTGGTGTACAGCCTTAGAATTACTAATAGATTGATAGAAATGTTTGTGTTTTCAAAAAACGTTTGGGGTGCCATTTAGGCCTGGTTGCGTACTGCTGAGGGGTCCAATGGGGAAAGTAGTGGAGCCAGAATAAATTAGAAAGGGGTATCCCTGGGGGGTGGGACGTCGCCCTGGTGAGCCAGCCAAAGTTGGGGAAGCCAGGTGGAGTGGCCGTGCCCCTAGTGGAGTCAGAGAACTGCAAGTAAGTGGGTTTGCCCACCTAGTTCTAAATAGACTGCTGCCATGCAGTCAGCCTAGTGGAGCCTGGATGTGATGGCCTGTGGGAGAGTGGGCATTATCCCACAGTGCACAGCAGCCATGGTTAGCCAGGGTGAAACTGCTTCCCAGGAGATGGAAACATTTCTGTAGGCAGAAAGTGTAACCCCTGTGCCAAATGGAGATTGCTAAAAAGATGCCTGTTGGCATAAGGAGGTGCACGTGCAGCTGGGCATGTGGCGTGGCCCAGGTGGCAAGCGGTGTTTTCAAGCGCCAAGTGGCCCCAGGGAGTTTTTCAGTTGGAAGAGTGTGAGGAGAGATCGGGGAAGTCATCGAGAGGAGTGGGTGTGCCTACTCGAAGGCCTGAGGGGAGGCCACCAGTTGGGGCCGGCGAGGCCCAGGGCCAGTGTTGGGAAGATTGTCCCCTGGTCCCAAAAGTGAAGCAGGGGCACCCACAATGCCATTGGTGGGTCAGCAGGACCAGAGGGAGCAGAATCAGTGGAGAAGGTTGCAGAGAGCCTGCTAGGCTCTTATCCTTGACAGACTTGGGTGGCTGCCATGGAGGGTCCGAGTGACAGAAGTGGCAGTGAAGTCTCCAGTGGGGTAGGTGGTAGAGCTACCCCTTTGCTTTTCCATGTCCACTCGAGGTATGTGCTGCTGGATAGTTGGGGACTGCTTGTGCCGGAGAGAGAGAGTGGCTCTGCCCTGTGCGAACCCTGCCCATGGATTGACAGGAGCAGTGGCCATTTGTGACTAGGCCTGGTAGTGCCTGTAACAACGTCTGACACCCCCCCTCCATTCTGAGAAGAGTTAGCCAGTTTGGGAAATGAGTGCACCCGCTCCCACTGGCAGGGAAATAATGAAGCAGCAACCTGTTTGGGGGAAAGAGAACAGGTCTAAAAATACATCACAGCCCCTCTGGCTCATGGGGGAGAGAAATGAGCGAGTAGGGCCCAGATTCAAATCCTGATCCCCCCAAGAGACTGTGCCATGGCTATAAGCTGTAGAAATGTGGAAACTGTAACAAAATCAAATGAGGATCCTCAGTGGAGTTCGTGTGTGTGCAGCTTAAGCTTTTGACATAAAATAAAACTGCCCGATTGCATTTTCACTCCTGTTATTTGACCAAATCATTTGGAGTCATAATTCTGTTATGCTGTGCTGCCTGCCTGTTTTCTAGAGAACCAGAGATCCTTTGGCCACCAGTTGTGAAGGGAAGAAAGTCCAACTAGCCTGTACTTCAACGGAAATCTGGCCGTCAGCCGTGGAATCCCATACTTCAATTAAACAAGGTGCTGTTTAACTCTAATGAGCTGCCAGTCGAAACAGTGTCCTTCCCCTTTCCCAGAGACTTATGCCGTCAAAACCCTAGACAGGGAGGGGAGGAGGTAGCTTTCTGAAGGTTTAATCACTGCTTGGACTGTAAGCCGCTGCCTGCTCAAGTGTGAGCCCCAGACTGCTCGAGCAGGAGCGAGTGCCCACTAGACGAACTGCTAATTTTGAAAGAAAGTACTACCAGTGTTAAAAGGCAGAAGGGAGGGTTACAGTTATATTTATAGTGCCTTATTCTGTAAGTTCAAGGTGCTGCATATAGCAGTATCAAATTGGAATACAGAAAAACTGGAGTAAGAAACAAACAGAAATAAATGTAACTGAGGGCCAAATCTGACATGAAAATCACTCTAAGTGAATGAAGGCCAGAGAAAAAATAGCTCAGTGTCTTTTTTTTCTAAATGCTTTGTTCCTGTCAGGGTTCAGTCGGGCAGGCTCTCAGCCCGTCCCTCTTGACTGTCACACAGCTCTCCAGTCTCTAAGGTGAATGCCCCTCCCAGTTGTTGCTCATGACAGGGTCAGAGGAGGAGGGCCTTCCTCAGTATAAAACAGATGTACCTGGGGAACTGGCCGACAGTGCAGGCTGAAAGGGAGCAGGCGGGCTTCATGAAACCAGCTTGACTCCCTTTTCTCCATTTTTCTCCCTGTGTTCCTGCCACTGGACATGCTGATGTACAGTAGCACATACCACCACCCCGTGCTACTTCATCTTTATAGGCTACCGATACACAATGATACTTCCTGCTTTATTCAACAATCTCTGGATCAGAGCACCTTAGTAGGAGCTGCCTTCATAGACCTCACAAAGGCGTTCAATACTGTCCATCACTCACTACCCTCCAACAGCTTACCGCTACTGGCCTCTCCTCTGACACAACACTTTGGTTCAAAAGCTATCTTGAAGACCACTCTCAACAGGTGAAAATGGCCAATGTTGTGTCTGACCAACAGCCCGTCTGCTCTGGTGTGTCACAGGGCTCAATCCTGGGGCCACTCCTATTCAGCATCTTCCTTAATAACCTACCTCGTTTCTGCCACCAAAGGATCCTCCTCTATGCAGATGATGCGGTCATCTACTCCAGCAGCCACGGCCCCAAGCAACTGGAACATCACCTTCAGAGTGGGTTTGCGGAAGTGGAGGACTGGTTCTCTAAATATAAACTGATCCTCAACTACAAGAAAACTAAAGTAATGATGTTCAGCAGCCCCCGAAACAAGCACAAATCCCATACACTTACCATGAGAAACTGTCTTGGAGTCCCTCTTGAACAAATACCACATTTCAAATACCTGGTGGTCACCTAATGTAGCCAGGGTTGTCAATGTCAAGATTGGTCTCCTACAGAGACATAAACACTGCCTTACTCCAGAAGCCCTCTGACTTGCTATATAGAGTTCTGTCATATCCACTCTAGACTATGGACTTGTAATGTATGGAGCAGTCCCCATGCCTTCATTGAGCAGGATATCCATTGCACTGAACAAGGCATGCAGACTGCTCACGGGGTCCATATGTTTCATCCACACCTGTGATCTTTATGCTGAGACTGGTTGGCTACAGCTCTCTGGGAGGATCAAATATCAAACTTGTCTTTTAGCCAAAAAAGCACTTCTTGGCCTCCTGCCACCGCAAACCTGCTAAGCCCCACTGTAGTTCACAGCATACATAAAGCTCGAACAGCCGTCATCTCCATGTTCCTAGATGTTGGACAGCTCAGGGCAATGCTCATTTGCCTACAGAGCATCTCACTGGTTTAATACTCTTCATAGTGATATAACTACCACCCTAAATTGAGACCATTCAAATTGAAGTTCGCCAACATCTCACAGCCAACAGTTCTTGTGATTGCTTCACCTGAGACTCCCATCTACTAACATTCAATCTTCTCCTCACAACTGGATAACCCTGTATCTCTGTTGTTACCTCAATAATTCGAGGCTACCCCCTTTTTGCACTTTGATAAGGACCCTGGCTACCCCAATCTCACCCCACCCCATCCTCCACCACAAGCTTGACAAGGCCTATGGCAGCCACTTCCTATCTTTCTTACCACCCGTCCACCTCACCTCCCTACCCTACCCTTACCCCTCCCACACCAGCATGACAAGGCCTATGGCTGCCACCTCCTATCTTTCTTACCCCTGCCCACCTCACCCCTGTCCCTATCCCTCCACGCCTAGCTTGACAAGGCCTATGGCTGCCACTTCCTACCTTTCTTTCTCCCATCTTTATCCTTCCCCTCTCATTTACGCTTTCCTCCTATTAGAACGATAAAACTGCCTATAGATACATATATATTTGCTCACTTTATTTTACTGTTTGGAAACACTGTACTTTTACCCTTTCTATGTTTTGTCTCCCCTGCCACTGATGTGGAACCTTTGTAAATGAGCTGTCTGTGCTCAGAGTACTGTAATCCAAGAATGAATAAATAAATAAAATAGAGAATAAAGTATGAGTCTGGATGTGTAACAGAATTTACACACACCTGAGGGTCTGATGCTACATAAACCCCAAGAGTGAAGCTTGAGGGTTATGCGTATATATAACACCAGTATGTGTAAATTCAATTTACACACCCAGACCATATTTTATTTTATATAAGTGCTAGGTTTCCCTTTTTGCCTTAACAATTATATAAAATAAACACCTTCAGGCTGACCACAGTTCGACTTAGTTTCAGTTGTTGCCCAGATTTGAATCGCGTGTTTTAAAATGGTTTCTCTTTTTTTCTGTCAGGATTCCAAAGTTTGTAGCCGGTTTCTACTCTATAGTGGGAAAAAATAAAACAGAAAACTTACGCCAAATTCTTCTGGCGGTGCTGTTTCAAGCGACATGGAAGTGCTGGCGGTCATGCTGCTGTGTCCGCATGCGCTGGCGAGGAAAACGTCTTGGCGTGTTGCTCCATATAAAACTCCTTTGTAACGGCAATTACACCACGGTTTCCTATGGGAAAAGGAAAGCCAGTTATTATAATAAAAATAATACAAAGGAACAGCCAGGAAGGGACACAGTGCCAGAGTAAAGAGGATGCATGGAATAGCCTGCCACAGGAGGTGGTGGGGGCATGCACAGTTGGGGGAGTTAAACATGCATGGGATAGGCACATGGAAACTGTAGAGGTGAGAAGGAGAGGCTAAAACCAATGACCAGTTAGGGTCATCGGCAGCTAATAAAGGTAGGGTATAAGGGCAGACTAGATGGGCCTAGCAGTCCTTATCTGTCATCATTTTCTATGCCACATGTCATGAAGGCCTCTCTCTTTGCACTGGTCATAGCTGTGCTGCTGTCAGGCCTTCACTTGGCGGCAGCCTAACAAGCCACCCCTTCCTGGGAGAGGAGAGCAGTCCATCAGATGCTCAATCCTCTCCTGCCCAGGCTGACTCTTGGCAACCTGAGCTCATTCCCAAACTCAGGTCGACGTCATAGTAGGAGGTACGGTGAAAGTTCCTCAGCTCAGAGGGCGCTGTTGAGCAGCAAACTGGCAAGACGCACCTAAACGCAGCTCTGCACATCTATTGCGCAATTTTCTTAAATTTAACATTTTGCAGTGGAGAAAATATAAAACTAACTGGATCAGTGAACTCTACAGATCACCCAGTGTCGAAGGATACCAAATTTGCCATGGGCCGTACGCAGAAGAATGTTAGCAGTGGACCCAAGCAGGCGACAATAACATCTGAACAGGCCGCATCCTCCACAATGACCATAGCGGTGGATAACCCCGTGGAGAGCACTACAAGCCTCTATGCATGCAATCGATATTAAAATCAAATCGATCATCCAGCGATTTGCTGAACAGGACGTCAAACTGGAGACGGTTACTCAAACTGCAGCAACTGCTGAGAAAACAGCAGTACAAGCCCTATCTGCTACAACAAAACTCGTACAGGAAAATGCTCAACTCCGGTATCGCTTAGAGCCACTGGAGAATTCTAATAGGGCCTCACACATCCATATTATTGGTCTCCCGGAGGGATGCGAAGAGGATGACTTACCTACTTTTTGCTGTTCTGGCTACCCAAAGCTCTTAAGCTCCCAGCAGAATCCCCAAAGGGTAGACTCCTGAAGGCCTTTCTGGCTTACTCCTCGATCTGCAGGCCCATGTGGCGAGGCCCCAAGAGTGAGCCTAATGGTCACTACCAGCTCAAATGTACGAGACCAGCTTCTTCAGGCAGCACGATCTTTGGGGGGTTATCATTTAACAGAGCGACCGTCCATCTGTTCCCGGATCTCTCATTCGCACCTCGCACCAGAAGAAAGAAATTCGACACGGTAAGAGCTCGACTCTGTGGCCTAGGAGTGTCACATTTGCTCCTGATGGCAGCCAGACTCTGAATTCACTATGGTGGTAAGACATTTCAATTTTCGGACCCAGTGGAAGCAGGGAAGAAGGTGGAATTAATTGCTCAGGAATTTCAGGCATCCGAGGGCGGCATTCCTAGTGATCTGGACTGTGATCAGGAAACTTGTCTGTTCTTATTTAAAAGAATTTATTCTCATTTAAAAAATACTTTCTGTACATGAGCTTGAGCTCTGATGCTTATTCTTCTCAAAGATATGTTGAGATGAGCTTTTGGTTTTCCCATTAGCAGCAAGACAAAATGTTCATATTTAGATGTTTGGAGCTGCAGTGGTAGTGCTATAATTTGTTGGGATGCTTCTTATAATAGGACAGGGGTTCATATCAACACTGGATGTTGAGTTAAATCTCTGGACTTGGAACATTTTGGACTTGACCCCAAAGCCTTAGTTTGCTGTAGCCTATTTAGGTATAATATCTGTATATATATTTTTTTCTGGTTTTCCCCCTTATCCTGAATCCATTCTGTCAAGGCTCTGGATACCCTAATGCACATTGGATGTATATATTATAACAAATGCTTGATACCTGGCAGATGTTTGTACAATATGCAATTGTTTATTGTCAAAAGCAATAAAAGAAAGTTACAAAAAAAAAAAAGAAAGTGCCTCAGCTCTTCACGCCACGGGCCTGGCCAGCTCAGGCCTTGTAAAGGCCTCCACCTAGGACATACAATGTAAAGAACGAGGTAAGGAGTTCCACATCTGGGCGGCGCCAGCCATGAAAGCCCTGTTCCCCATTACAATAAATGGGGTATGTGGAACCTCCAGAGCAGCAGAGGCATTCTGGAGCAAACAGACATAGGAGGTCCTACTCTTTAGCGTAACATGCTTGTGTAACCCCCCTGTTACCCAGGGTTACTAGAATCCCAGTAAGATCTAGTGGTAGGCAGGGAAGGCAGCTTATGAAACTCCAGTTAAATGGATTACACACTGTCTCACATCACCATAGAACTATCGCAGCTGCATGAGCCACATTGGAATCTGCAGAAGGGAGTTAGATTAGAATGTTGGGAGTTTTGAATGGTCAGTCAGTAGTCTGTAGTTGGAGATTGTTGTGAGAGGAGCACAGCAGTTCTGTGCACAGGCTCTTGGAGCCTCAGCTCTGAAACAGAGCTACTTTTAGGGAAAGGTGTGTGTTTCCGCCTAAAGAGGGACACAGTAAGCTGTTCTTTAAAGTGGTGGAGACCGCTGATTTGGGTCTCTGTGCCCCATCCCTGAGGGGATGGGGTGGAAGATTTGCCTGCTATTCCAGGGGCAACCCCCTGGCTACTGCTAGAGAAGAAGCTGCCTTATTTTTCCCAAGAGTGTGGGGTACAAGAAGATTTCGAGATTCGCCTGTGGGGCACCTGCAACCAAAGGGTGAGTTCTGCTCTTTCTAAAGGGCCCATGTTTCATCCTGAACTGTGTTAAAGAGGGGATTGGACTACTGAAGTAGTGGGAGGCCTAGAGTAATAGGCTTAGCCAAAAGTAAAAGTATGTTCAAGTCCCACACAAAGGGAAAGTCAAGACATGTAGAGGAGATGTGATATACGTCTACCCAGTAATCTACATTGCCAAGCTTTCAAAAGAGTTGTTTAGTTTCCAGAGAAATGGCTGGGTATGGATTGTGGGAGCTGGAGGTGGGAGACCCCCCATCTTTAGTAACCAGGTCCACCTCTACAGATTTGCTCTGTGGATTTCTACTTTGCCTCATGCACTTGGCCAGTGATGAGGGAAGTACCCAGACGTGAGATGGAAGGAAAATTTCCTTAAGGAGTCGAAGGCTCTAAGGTGGTTTGGGGAGCCACCAACAGGAAAACTGGTTCATTCCCATATGGACTGCGATCAAGTGGCTGGCGGGGGAGTCGGGCCAGGGAAAAATCCAAGTAGTGTACAAGTCGGGCTGTGTACCCAAAGCTGCATGCAAGTCCGGGCTGTGTGCCTGGTGGGTTCAGAGTCTGAGGGCTGGAATAGTGAAGAAGTGCTCTGTGTCTCTAATCTGCATTACCAGGAATGTAGCCCTGTGGGGGTCCGTCTATGCTTTGTTTGTTCAGTTTGGATGTGAATAAAAACCACACTTTAGAATTCCATTCCTGGTTTTGGACATTACAGTTATTGCTTCCTGTGTTCGGATTTACTTGGGTACCCCTGAGCAGAGTAGCCAAACCTAGGCCCCCTGTGCCGAGTAACCTAGTCCTCCCTGAACCCAGTCCCCACCAGGTACTGCTGTCAGCTTCAACAGCATGCCACCTGTCGTTTTGCAAAAAGGCAGGGGTGAGGGCCTTACACTTGTGCCCTATGTAATTATTGGTCAAACTATCTGATTTAATTTTGAAGTGTTTTAATGTACTGTTTTTAGTAAGTGTGTGCATACCCCTTAGCTGTCAAGATCACAGCCATACCTCTCAACCTGTTTCATAAATCTGAGACAAGGCTTAAAAATTAGAACCAAGACCAAAACCAGGGGGTCTTCTTAAAAAATTGGTCATATGTTCTCAGGAAGCTGACAAAAACACAAATAATTTAGGGGGGGACAGAGGAAAATACTGAGACAAAAATCAGGGACTGTTGAGGGGTATGAATATCAAAATGAGTGGAGGATGGAATAGGAAACGGTGAGATTTTTAATTGTCCCATCCATTAAAATATTGCTATGGTACATACCAAGTTTATAGTTAGCTATTTTAATTAGTCCTGAATTGTTTGCTCTCAGGATATCTTGCATATGAGCTATGGGCCTAATGGGATTCATCCCAGAATTCTAAAAGAACTAAGGTAGAACTAGTGACACCACTGACTACCCTCTTTAACAGATGTAACCCTAGATGGCGCTATCCCAGGGGCTACTACCCTGCCTGATTTGCCACTAACAGGTTGAGGGCCTGGATCCAATGGCGGGTGCCTCCACCCAGAGGTCAGGGTTTGCAATAGTTAAACTAACTGGTCACAGCCCTCTGGGACACTGCAACCCCCTTTCTTCCCACTAGTGGCCCACACAATATATCAGAATTACCTTCACAGTATACACTTACCAGGTCTGGTTCCGCACTGGGACCTCCTGTGAAATGAGATACAGTGCAACAATCACAGTACAGTACTTTAACATAGACAAATACCTCAGGCAGTATAACTTTGCTGAAACAAGCAGCTCTGATTTATTTAGGGGATATAACAAGGACAGGGAAATCAGGTTAATTAGCTTATCACTCTAATAATCTACCTATGGCTCTGTGCACAGGCCTATCCCTATCAGTTACTGTCCCTGGGTACCCAAGCCCTAGTGGCTAGTCCAAACCGTGGCAGCTGGTGGGGCCCTTTCACACAGAGAAAAGGAGAATTAAACAGTCAGCAGTACAGTAATTCCATTTGGATTTAATGTGGCAATTCAACAGGAGCAACCCTGAATTAGTACTCACGACCTCCAAATAAGATAGGGTCCTTCAATGTCAGCAGGGCTCACTTGAGGTACACAAACCTCTTCACACATCCATATAAAGAAAGTACTATACCAGGCAGGCTGCATCTGTATCCGATCGCAATTACTGCACAATACCGGGAGAACACACAGCAGATTCAGTTCCTGACAGACCGAGTGCAATTTTCAGCAATTCTTCCAGTCTTCTACAGGTGAGCCTGGTTTCTACTCTTCAGAGATCCTTTGATTCTTTCACAGGACAGATTCAGTCCTAACAAGCTGTTACACAAGCTGCAGACCGGAACTCTGGGCCTTACACGTTTTTGACTAAAACTGCACACTGAAAAGCACAGGGCTCCTTCCTTCTTCACTGCCAAAGCTCAACTGAACTCCAACCGACAAAAACGGGCACTTCCTTTGAGTTCCTCCCAGTTCTTGACTGGATTGGCTGTCACTCGAAATAGACTGCTGCTGTTGGTCCAAAAGGCACTGAAGTCTAAACTACATCTCCCAAGTCACTGCCCATACAATCCTCTTGTGGCTGGCTCAGATTATGAGTCAAGTTCTGATTCGTCCAAGGCACCATTTTAGAGCTAGCTTACCCCACACTGATTGGTCCAGTTCAGCAGTTCAAAACTAGAATGGGAACTAGCAGACACAGTTCTGACTGCAAAGAAAGCAGGTTAGACAAACTGTAATTTCATTATTACTCTAAATAATTTCTGGTAAACAGTTACATCTTTCAGATAGGTTCCCTTTGCACTCCTAGTGACTGCAAAATTAAGTGAATTGGCAGCAGCTCGAGTGGTACTCAGAAGCACACAGTCCCCCATACAAACTAATTATGTCTGCAAGCAGACAGCTCTTAAAGACAGTACCAGAGGCTTAAAACACTCACTGATAAATGGCTTAAATGCCAAACACCATTCAGGCTTGGAGCATTCAAGCAAGCTCCTGGAAGTCTTTTGGGAACCCCCATTTGCAGAGGGGTTACACCCTTCCTGGCCTGGGAAAGCTTGGCGTCGCGTCAAGCAAGACTCCCCATAAGTTTCAACTGCAACCATATACATTTGCATTAGGCTGCACATGTAATCATCAGTCAATATATCATTTTACCAAGAACACATTTCTGAAACATTGCAGTACGTCACTCTTTACACAGTATTACATACACATTGTACCATAATCAAGTTATTACCTCTTGTACATGAAACCTGAAGAGAGGCCCTCTATCAGTTACCTTGGGGCTGGATGGGGCAAGGGCACCATATGAAGAGGCAACACAAGTAACTTGGAGTTAGCACTGATGCTCAGTTTGGGCAATGAGCTCAGGGACACATACACTCCTTTATGGACAACATTGAGAGGCAAGTCCACAGGCCTCCCAAGTGAATCATAACTGAGGTGCACCACAGGCTTTACAGCTCGACCAGTCTTTCTAGGGGAACTGTTATAGTCTCTGCACTCTGAGCCTCATTTTCAGCATTGTCCTCACTTGTCAGGAGTCTCCATGGGGTAGAGGCTAGAACTTGGGGCACTTTCAGCTCCAGGAGTTACAGTTTCTGAGTCCACAACATTTGGCTCGCATGGAGAGCTTTCGGACACTGGCAGTGGACTGTCAGGGCACTCAAAATCTCTTCTTGTTGGTTGTATCACCAGTCTGCCCCAATCTATCATTTTCCTCCCTAGAGCTCAAACAGTTCAACCATGCACAATGATTCCATTTCATCTGATCTGATGCTTTGCACTTCACTTTCTGGGAGCATTGGCTCCAGGGATGAAGCTGGGGGCTTAAACAGTCCAGAAGGCCCAGCTTTGTCTCAGTATTGACTAGGGGATTGCCCGAAACAATTGACTCAGTTCGTAGAAGGATAGTATTCAAAGTCCTCTCACTTTCTTCCGATATGGACTGACAGTCATGCTCAACTGGGACTTGTGGAGGAACACTTTAACTTTGCTTCTGTAGGTGCAGACTTTCTTGATCTTTTCTTAGCAGCAGCTCTAGTCACTGGTCCAGAGGGGCATCTTCTAGGGGCTCAGACTCAATTAAGATTTGTCCAATGGGCAGTAAATGATTTCTATGCATTGTTTTTACATCTTTTGAATTATTCTCAGGCCTTACTTTGTACACTGGCAGATCATCTAGTTTGCCCACTACAATGTGAGGGAGATGGTGCCATCTGTCAGCAATCTTGTGCTTGCCATGCAATCCCAGATTTCTTAGCAATACCCGATCTCCCTCCTGGAGTTCCTGTGCTTTCACCTTTTTATCATACCTTTCTTTGTTGGCCAGATTTCTTTTGGCAGCCATGGTTTGAGCCAGTTAGTACATGAGTTAGCTGGGCCTTTAACTTTTGCACATACTGTAAATAGTTGTCAGCCTGAACCCCATCAGGAGAGACCCCAAAACACACATCTACTGGTAGTCGAGCTTCTCTTCCAAACATCAGGCGGGGGGAGAATCCAGTGGCATCACTTTTGGTGCAGTTATAAGCATGTACCAGGGTGCTAATTTGTTGGCTCCATCTAGGCTTGTCCTTTGGGTGCAGGGTGCCTAGCATATCTAGAAAGTGCGGTTAAACGTTCAGGCTGTGGGTCCCCTGGGGTGGTAAGGAGTGGTTCTGGACTTTCGCACTCCCACAGAGAAAGCATCTCTTTGATCAGACGACTCTCAAAGTCTCTCCCTTGATCAGAATGGATTCTTTGTGGAGCCCCATAGTGAACAAAAAGTTTTCTACAAGTACTTTGGCCACAGTGGATGCTTTCTGGTCTTTGGTGGGAAAGCTTGGGCATATCGTGAAATGGTCAGTGACCACCAGCACATTACTGATATTTCTTTGATCTGACTCCAAACTTAGAAAATCAATACAGACCAGCTCCATGGGGGCACTGGTGGTGATGTTAACAAGGGGGCAGCCCTCTGGGGCAAAAGCTTTCCTCTGTAAGCAGCGACTACAAGTTGAATGTGTTGCTCACATCAGCCCCATCTTAGGCCAATAGAATCTGGATCTCACCAAGTCAAGTGTTCTGTCTATACCAAGGTGCCCCATGTGGTTGTGCAAGGACCTCAGTACTGAGTCTCAAAGGCAGTGGGCAGCACTAGTTGTTGTTTGTCTACTTGTCCCCTCTGTCTACTGTTTCTCTGTATAACAGTTTATTGATCAGTTTCAACTTAGGACCTTCTTTGTATAACAGTGCAGTTCTCAAATCAGTGGGCGTAATTTGGACACATCTTTTCCTGCATAGAGGGCTTCTAAAGCTGCTTTGATCATGGGATCGCGGGATTGAGCCGCTGAATACTGTCATTGTCCAGCTGAGGCAGTGCACCAATGTCTATTGCAGAAAAGTGGCAATAAGCAACAGGTATGCAATTCTCAGAGCTCCCCAAGCAATCCACCATGCAGTCCACTACGTCCGTGGACATTGTTCCTCCCTGTCAAACTTCCGGCAGAGTGCCGAATGTCAGGTTCTGCCAATCGGACCCAATCATTCTGGGGAACAGGCCTCGGGAGAGACATCAGCATCTATGTGGTTCAGACCTGCTCGGTGATCGAAGCATAGTCATATGTAGATAATGCAGAAAGCCACCTATGGCCAGTGGCATCCAACAGCTGAGGTCTGCACATAGGTCAAAGGATTATTGTCAGTTTTACTAGTATTTTAGCCCCATACAAGTACTCATGGAATTGGTCAACAATAGCCCACTTCAAAGCTAGAACTCTAACTTATGTACAGGATAGTTCTTTTCGGATGGGGTCAGGCTTCTACTGGCAAGGCCACTGGTCTCAGGCCATTCTCGTGCTCTTGGTACAACACAGCCCCAACCCTTGCAAGCTAGCATCAGTGTGCAGGACGTAAGGTTTTCTTGGATCGGCATAGGCCAGCACTGGAGCATGGGTAAGTTGATATATGATCTCATGAAAAGCAGTCTCACAATCAGGAGTCCAGCGGGCCCAAATACTTCACTCGGATGAAAATACACTCTTTCAGTCTTGAGGGACTTGACTTTTGGTATTTTGTGGGTTGGGGGATACCCTTGAGTAAGGTTAAGTAAAGGCGGATCACTCTTGAATAGTCCTTGATAAAGCGCCGATAATAACCACAGAATCCCAGGAATCTTTGCAGTTCTTTTTAGATTTTTGGGCTGTGGCCAGGTGGTCAAGAGCCTCAACTTTACTTGGGTCGGTCTCTATTCCTCGGTGGATACTATGTGTCCCACATACTTTACTGATGTTTGAAAAAATTGACACTTATCAATGGACAGTTTAAGGCCAAAGTCCTCCAGTCGGTCAATACCTTAAATAATCTGCTCTCATGTTCCTCCAGTGAGCTGCCAAACACAATAACATCATCTAGGTATACCAGGCACTCTAGTAAGTTCATGTCCCCACTGCAGCTCCATCAATCGTTGAAAAGTGGCTGGGGCACCTGAAATCCTTGAGGCATCCTCATGAATTCATAGAAGCCAGCCGGACAGATAAAGGCTGTCTTTTCACGGTCCTCTGGGGCCATCGGGATCTGATAGTACCACTGCCGGAGATCCAGCACAGAGAACCACTTGCTCCCGTTTAGGCAGTCAAAGCATCCTGAATAGGGGCATTGTGTACTGATCAGGGATAATCCGCGGTTTAAGGTGCGATAATCCACACACATCCTTACTGTTCCATTCTTTTTCCTCACTACCACAATGGGGAAGCATAAGGCTTCTGGATTCTTGTATTACACCAGCAGCTAACATCTCTTGCAGATGCCGTCTCACATCATCTATGTCAGCAGGTGCCAGGCGTCGAGACCTCTCACGAAATGGTCTTCCGTCATGCAGCGGATATTGTGCTCAGCTCCTTGCACGCATCCTACATCCCATTCCTTTAAAGAAAACACCTGGTCTCTCTGGGCAAGCTTCTCACTGATCTTCACTTTCCATTCAGCTGGCAGCGGGGGTCGCCGAAATCAAACAAGTCAGGCGTTACTCTGTCATTCTTCCTTGAACTCTTGCTGCTGGGTAGCACTGCAGTGTCTGCACAATGCACATTAGCCAGGATGCAACCTCTGTTTACTCGAATGTCTCTTTCAGACACATTATGAACTTGGACCATTACCCTTCTGGCATAAGCATGGGCTCTAGCGGGCAAAATACTAGAAGCTTGACCAGCAGTCCCTCTGGCAATTTTCCATCGCCTGGTGCATCCAACATTAATATTTTATTCTTAACATCCTTTCTGATACGGACCTCTCCTGTAAGGTACACTGGGCATTTGGCGCCAGGATCAGAGACTCAGGATCCTTCTTCCATACAATTCCGACCGGTTCCTCTGGTTCTGTTTTTCAGCATCTCTCTGTGCCTCATAGGCCTTCTTAATTAAAGCGGAACTCTTAAAGCTCTACTAGTCTTTGACCCTGTTTTCCTTAACACAACTGTGCCAGCCTTCGGAACATATGAGCATTTGTTCCAATCAACAAAGGGACACCATCATACAGTCAGTGGGGGGACACACTAAGGCTAGGGTCTCTACTTGTTAAGCCACTCCAGCCACGGAGGTGGGAAAGACAGCCAAATTCGGATATACCCGGAATAGGGTGGCCTTCTCACTTAACCCCATACATGCAGTCCTTCTAATGGTTGTAAGGGTACGTCTGACAAATGCTTCTGATACCAATCTTGGAACATAATTGTCACTTGGGAGCCACTGTCTAATATAGCTCTTGTAGACACTCCGTTCACCTTTACAGTGGTCTCCATGGAGGGACCCACTATTCTGGACCAGTCTGGAGAGGCGGTGAGTGGGGCCTGGGCAACTGACCTTGCCACAAGGGCGTGAATTAGCATTTTGGTGCCCTCACTGGGATCATGTCGTGCACCTCTTAACCACTGATTTCTTCTCAAGCTCTCCTTGTAGCCTATATGCAACTTTGTCAGTGTCTTTTGGGGACTGGCATTCCCTTTTCATGTGCCCATCTTTCCCACAATTATAGCAAAACATACTTTTGGAGTTTGAGCTGGCGGGCGCCACACTGGGAGCCAGGGCGGGGATTACTAACTGGAAACGGTGCCATCTCTGTCTCGCGTGATAAGCATTTGGAGACATCTTGTCAGTTTCTCCACTTCCATGGTCAAGGAATCGAGTTCGGAGCTGTTATCAGCAGGAGATACATGGGTGGTACCCCACCCCATAGCAGAATGCAGTCGGATATAGGTCAGGGCCCAGTACTTGCAGGCGTGGCCTTCATAAAGGACTGTTTTGAATTCCCGGATCTCTCTCAACAGTTAAGCCCCATTGTGACATATCTTTTCCTTGTCAGAGCACTCATTGACTGCCAACCTCTGCCCTGAACTTCATTGATGGGTCACCCTCACTCAGTCGTAGCTGTAGCTATTGGTGCGGGTCCCTCCGAGGTAGTCTTTCTCCAACTCCTCGAATTTCTCTCATTAACTCATCATAGGAGGTGGGGATTCAGTCGATCTGCCAGGTGTAACTGAAGCAACAGCAGTTCTGAGAGGGGCAGACTTAGGATCCTGTCCAGCCTGGTTCGGTCCAGTTCAATCGCTGGCAAACTACCTTTTCTGAGGCATTCTTGCAACAATTTTTCCAGCCGAGATACATACACAGACAACAACTCCCCTTGGTACTGTTGTGCTTCTCTTACTCTCCACCATAGGTCCTCATCAGAATCTGGGCTCCCATACACATTCTCAAGGCCTCAAGATGGGCCTGTGCAGTCGCTTCAGGGTTACTGGCCCGTTTAGCACGGATGGTAGCCAGGGCAGCGCGGGACCTGGGAGGCTCTCACTAACCCTCTTTCGCTTTTCACCTTCCGAGCATTGCCATTCTAGCATTGGGGGCAACATAGTCTATCCAGGTCTCCCAGTCATCCTCCCCTTGGGGGTGGGAGGTGCCAGAGAGATCCTCAACCTGGTAAGAGTCGTGACTAATGGCAGGTGCAGAAATAGGGTCTGCATTGGTTCCAGCCACCATTACGGGCACTGGAGCAGGAGAGGGTGTTGGGGAGGAACACTCCCAGGTGGCAAGAATAGTTTCTTCAAGTCCTCCACAGTTTTCCCTCTCCCAGCAACCATTCAGCAAATTTCTCCTCAAAAGTTTCAGATAGTGGTGGGGCTGATTCCCCGGGTCTTTACTGTCCTTAGTTATCACTCTCCAAGCAGTGAGGGCTCCTCTGGGGTAATGGTCTGTGGCACTTTGGAGCTATCTATGGGATCCTTAAACTCTACTAGGGCCAGGAAAGTGTGGGTGAGCAGATTAGCATGCCGACCCACCACCACAGGGTTTTGTAAACCTTCCACCTTGGAAAGTACTCCCTGCACAGTGTCGTATTGATACAGGGGATGTCCAGGATAAGCATAGCATTTTGGGATTGATCTCCTCCCAGTACACCACTCCACCAGCGTTGCACAGCCACTTCTGTCGGGGTACCCATTTTTTCTTAACAGTGGTTCGTAAATATGGCCACTAGAGGACACACAATCCAGCGGTGAGCCTCAAGATGTAACCCCTAGATGGCGCTATCCCAGGGGCTACTACCCCTGCCTGATTTGCCACTAACAGGTTGAGGCCTGGATCCAATGGCGGGTGCCTCCACCCAGAGGTCAGGGTTTGCAATAGTTAAACTAACTTGGTCACAGCCCTCTGGGACACTGCAACCCCTTTCTTCCCACTAGTGGCCCACACAATATATCAAATTACCTTCACAGTATACACTTACCCCCAGGTCTGGTTCCGGCACTGGGACCTCCTGTGAAATGAGATACAGTGCAACAATCACAGTACAGTACTTTAACATGAGACAAATACCTCAGGCAGTATAACTTTGCTGAAACAAGCAGCTCTGATTTATTGGGGGATATAACAAGGACAGGGAAATCAGGTTAATTAGCTTATCACTCTAATAATCTACCTATGGCTCTGTGCACAGGCCTATCCTATCAGTTACTGTCCCTGGGTACCCAAGCCCTAGTGGCTAGTCCAAACCGTGGCAGCTGGTAGGGGCCCTTTCACACAGAGAAAAGGAGAATTAAACAGTCAGCAGTACAGTAATTCCATTTGGATTTAATGTGGCAATTCAACAGAGAGCAACCCTGAATTAGTACTCACGACCTCCAAATAAGATAGGGTCCTTCAATGTCAGCAGGGCTCACTTGAGGTACACAAACCTCTTCACACATCCATATAAAAGAAAGTACTATACCAGGCAGGCTGCATCTGTATCCCGATGCAATTACTGCACAATACCGGGAGAACACACAGCAGATTCAGTTCCTGACAGACCGAGTGCAATTTTCAGCAATTCTTCCAGTCTTCTACAGGGTGAGCCTGGTTTCTACTCTTCAGAGATCCTTTGATTCTTTCACAGGGCAGTTCAGTCCTAACAAGCTGTTACACAAGCTGCAGACCGGAACTCTGGGCCTTACACGTTTTGACTAAAACTGCACACTGAAAAGCACAGGGCTCCTTCCTTCTTCACTGCCAAAGCTCAACTGAACTCCAACCGACAAAACCGGGCACTTCCTTTGAGTTCCTCCCAGTTCTTGACTGGATTGGCTGTCACTCACAATAGACTGCTGCTGTTGGTCCAAAAGGCACTGAAGTCTAAACTACATCTCCCAGAGTCACTGCCCATACAATCCTCTTGTGGCTGGCTCAGATTATGAGTCAAGTTCTGATTCGTCAAGGCACCATTTTAGAGCTAGCTTACCCACACTGATTGGTCCAGTTCAGCAGTTCAAAACTAGAATGGGGAACTAGCAGACACAGTTCTGACTGCAAAGAAAGCAGGTTAGACAAACTGTAATTTCATTATTACTCTAAATAATTTCTGGTAAACAGTTACATCTTTCAGATAGGTTCCCTTTGCACTCTAGTGACTGCAAAATTAAGTGAATTGGCAGCAGCTCAGGTGGTACTCAGAAGCACACAGTCCCCCATACAAACTAATTATGTCTGCAAGCAGACAGCTCTTAAAGAGACAGTACCAGAGGCTCTAAAAACACTCACTGATAAATGGCTTAAATGCCAAACACCATTCAGGCTTGGAGCATTCAAGCAAGCTCCTGGAAGTCTTTTGGGAACCCCCATTTGCAGGGGGGTTACACAAATCATGGGAGGATGGGGTGGTACCCGAGGACTGGAGGAGGGCAGATGTGATTCCCCTTCACAAAAGTGGGAGCAAGGCAGAAGCAGGAAACTATAGACCTGTTAGTTTAACCTCAGTGATAGGAAAATGATGGAATCACTTCTAAAGGAAAGAATTATCGCGTATCTGGAGGCCAGAAGGGCACAGGACCCTAGGCAGCATAGATTCACAGCAGGAAGGTCATGCCAGGCAGATCTGATAGATTTCTTTGACTGGGTGACCAAGTAGTAGATCAGGGAGGGCTGTGGACATGGCCTACCTAGACTTTAACAGGCATTTGACACAGTCCCACACAAAAGATTAATATATAAGTTAGCCAGCCTGGGAGTGGGTCCCAAGATGACAGCCTGGGTAAAAGATGGCTGGAGAATAGGACACAGAGGTAATAGTAAGCGGAGTCCACTCAGAAGAAAGGAGGTTACTAGCGAGTGCCATGAGGTTCAATATTAGGACCAGTCCTCTTCAATGTCTTTATAAGCGATATTGCAGAAGAACTGGAAGGAAAGTATGTCTCTTTGCAGATGACACTAAGATCTGCAACAGAGTTGATGCACAGGGTGGGGTGGAAAGGATGAGAAGGGACTTGGCAAGGTTAGAAGAATGGTCAAATGTATGGCAGCTTAGATTCAATGCTAAGAAGTGCAAGGTAATGCACCTGGGAAACAAAAACCCAGGGGAAGAGTACACAATGGGAGGTGAGATACTAACAACAACAAAAATGGAAAGGGACCTAGGGGTAGTCATATCAGATGACCTAAGGTGGGCAAGCAATGTGAGAAGGCAGCAAGGAGGGCTGGGGGATACTGGGATGCATAGGGAGAGTATCACCAGTAGAAAACAGGAAGTTATTATCCCTCTGTACAGACAGCTGGTGAGACCCATCTGAGTACTGTGTGCAGTTCTGGAGACCCAATCTCCAAAAGACATAGACAGGATGGAAGCTGTCAGAGGAGGGCAACTAAATTGGTGCAGGGTCTGCACGGAGGACATATGAAGAGAGACTTAAGGAGCTTAGTATGTATAGTCTCGAGGAAAGGAGGAGAGAGGGACATGATAGAAACTTTCAAGTACCTCAAGGGAATCAACAAAGTCCAAGAGGGTAGCATCTTTCAAAAGAGGTGTGCAAGAACAAGAGGGCACAATTTGAAGATAGAGGCGGCTCAGAGGTAATTTAAGGAGTATTTTTCACAGAGAGGGTTGTGGATGCATGGAATGGCCTTCCGGAGGAAGGTTGTGGAGTCAAAATCAGTGGTGGAATTCAAGCATGCATGGGATAGTCATAAGGCAATTCTGGGGGGTGGGCGTAGGAAGAAGTAGGCTGCTGGTTAACTAGGATCTGCAGCTTATCCAGTAGGTAGGGAAATGGGCAGACTGGGTGGGCCAAGCGGTCCTTATCTGCCGTCACATTCTATGTTTCTATCAAATGATTTATACTAGTAAAGCAAACTACTGACATAGGAAATTATTTGATTTTTTTTCAGGAGTGAGATAAAAAAAATGTGACACCCTGTGAAATGAACTAAAAATAATAGTTCTCAAAGTTGAGTGTGCAGTTAAATGCTCGCGCTGCGTGCCTCTTCTACTAAGTGCCATATGTCCGTGCCATCTGTCATACAGCATTTTGTTTCCTTATTATTTTGTACGGTGGAACCCCCTTTATTTCATTGCCTGTAGAAGCTGGATCTATTCTCTGTCGGCTGCGTTGTAAAGCGGCAGTGGAAGAAGGTTTCATATATTTAAACGTTGTCATACTAATTCACATCAGTGTTTATAGGACAACCATAAGTAGATTGAATGCAAGCTTTTGTCAAGTACATGGAAGCTTCCACTGTCCTTATAACCCCCCAAACAGAAGAACACTGGATCTTGTTCAAATGAAAACGGGCGGCACGTCAGTTGTTTTGCTCAGCACGCAGTCACTGGCTACAACGCAGTCCTTTTCAATCCGAAAAGCGCGGGCTCTTCCTTTTTCACCGGAACAGGCTTCAATAGGACAGTCGCGGCCACCACCCACGCCCACCTCCTCACGAGACTGACCCAAACCCCGCCCCAGTAGGCGGTACTCTGTTGATAAGCAGGAGAGGATGATCCTCCTCCCTCACGAGGACCAACCCCGCCCCCATTGCGTCACGAAGCCCCCAGCTGTTCCGACAAACTGCACTTTGAACACCGCCAGAGGACGCTATAAGTTCAGGTAAACGAGTGGGAGAAAAGCAAGCTGAAAAATAAAATATTTGTCTTTTTGTGTGTTTGGCGGCTGGGACACTGCATCAAGTTGATTACAGTTACATGTTACGGAAAAAGCGGCCGGTTTCCCTGTTGCATTCAAATATGAAACAGAAAGCTCTTGTAGAACATTAACTGTGAATATTGTTAAAACCGAATATAATACAGATCCGTGTTGCTGCTGTAGGTGTGTTAGCCCCCAAACGATATAGACTCAACAAGCTATTAGAGAATAACGCATGGCCCAGTCAACTTTTTTATACTTTGTTGAAGTGAGGCAACAAAAGGCCCATTGGGCCTTCCAAGTCTGCCTAACATTGGCTCATAGGTGTGTAATAGCTCTACCGACCAGTGGTCACCCATTCCCTTGTTTCGCTGCCATGCCATTCCTTTGTGTCATCAGGCCTCTGTGCCTGTCCCACCCTTGTTCAACACACTGTTTTAGTGTAACCACCCCTACCATTCTATCTGCATGCCCACTCATAAGTGGGTCTGCCTGAGGGATATAGGTTGGTGCCTGGGTTCATGGTTAGAATTGACTCGGCAAGTGGTGCGGTACCTCGCCCTATAGGCAGAGCCAATGGTGTTCTGCGGCAGAATTTTCTGATTTCTGCGGCAGGGCTCCTTGACTTCTGCGGCAGCATTTTCTGATTTCTGCGGCATGATTTAGTCATTTCTCTGGCAGAATGCAGTCTTGTCATTGGCAAAATATGATGTGATGTCATCAATGACATCGTATGCTGAGTATAGAGGAGGGGCTTCAGGATAAACAAGGTGGGAAAGAAAGCCTGACACTATGGAAAAACAGTATATTTATATGAAAATTCACCAAAAACAATGAATTCTGCGGTTCTGTATATATTCTGTGGCACGATGCAAATTCTGTGGCAAATTCCGCAACCGCAGAACCGCAGAATTCCAAGGGTCTTGCCTATATAGGGATCCTTATAGCAGCATACTGCCAGGATGCTTCCTCACAGGAAATGAAATACAGCCCCCCCCCCTTGGTAACGGGTAGAACAATATACACTTCCCTCCCCACTTATCACTCTGAGCATGCAGATATTATACTACATAATAATGCAATTCAGCCATTGCAGTAAAATAAACAAGAGTGGTTATTTTGGGACTGGATAATGAGGTAAGGGACAAGAGAAGCAAAGGTTAATAAAACATTCAACAAAACCTTAGAATAGGACTGTAAGCAGGCAGAATAATTAAATACCGCAGCACATTACAACCCAGTATTCTGTGTCCCAGACCCTCTTCCCCCCAACTGGTGCACTAGTTAAACCACAGGCCCTGTGGGAGCTCCCAGATACCTTGTGCGCACACTGAGGAGTTGCAGGCCTGTGACGCATAGACATTGGCTGCAGCACCATTGCAATGGTTGGATGCTGCAGATGCAAAGTACAAACTACACTAGGGGTGTAGGAATACAGTTTATCTTGGCTGTAACAATTGCTGTGGACATAGCTAAGGTAGCGTAGGAAGCCCAGATGGAAAGTTAACTAGCTAGTTAGATGAACAGTTAGAAAAGTATTTGGTTGGGTAAAACCCAGTACTCACAACCTTTTGGTGAATAGGAGATACAGGAGTTGGGGGACGTCTCCCCTTGCAGGCAATTTGGAAGAACAGGAAGAACTGGCGTGGATGCAGGCGATGATCCTCTTCACCCCATAGAGGGACTTGTCTTCACCCACCTCGACAGGTAGGCAGGCCGTCGTCTTCACCCCAGAGAGGGACTTATCTTCACCCACCTTGACAGTAGGTAGGCCATCGTCTTCACCCTACAGAGGGACTTGTCTTTTCCCACCTTGCAGGTAGGCCAGCAGTTGAACAGGCAGGCAGGACCTCAGAGCTTGGGTCCCCTGGCAGGAATTACAATCTCTTTGTGTCAGGACAGTGAGGCAGTAGATTTTGTTACCTCACCCAAACTCAGATAAACTACTTCTTTTAGCAGTCAGTGATATCTTCATTGCCAAATATCACCCGTTTAGGCAGGCTGAGGTAAATCCCTTTGTCTCTGGGATTTACCAGTCAATTAGAAACAAGTTCAGAAGTCCTTAGTTTGTTCTGGCACAAACTAAATGTTTTTGGCTATGACAACAGCAGGAGCTGTCAAAATCAGCAGTTTCTTCTTCAAAACTCTTACAGAAAAGACCCAGGGTCAAATTTTCAACCTCAGAATGTTTAGCTTGAATCTCAACACCTCATTGGTCCACCTTAGTCTCGAGCTCCACGTCCTGATTGGATGTACTGCAGCTACCAATAGGATTCCACGCTGTCTTCAAGCAGACCTCTGCAAAGATGGCGCCCCTAGACAGTACTATTTATCAAAGTCCATTATAAATAAAAGTACAACATGTTGACAGCATCTGGCTGCATGTCTAGGACCCTCCTGGTCCCTTCTGGTGGTCACTAGGGCCAAGGGGCACTGGACAGGAGCTCCATCGGAAGCTCCGTTTTGTGGACTCCCCAGGAGGAGCTGTGTCTAAAAATGGCAGTCCGTCCGCTGAGTATCATGGGACTTGTAGTCCCAGTGGGTGCCATGTTGTCCCCCGACTCCTGACCCACTGGAGGCGAGGATTGGGTCGAGAGCCACTTTAAAAGTATTTTTGTTTATTTTGTTCCCTGCAGCCCCCTTTGTTGTCCAATGAGGCTGGAGAGATGAGTGGCAAAGTGACGCTTCTGCTGCATTCCCATTGGGTGCATGAGGCACCAGAAACACTTTGCGGCCTGTCCCTGGCTCCCTGCCCCGCGATGTGGCAGTTTGGGGGCAGGGAAGCAACACCAGTGTGCGTCTCACTGGCTGCTTTCATTATCGGGTGCATGAGGTGCTGAAAAACAGTCTGTTGTGCTCCCCAGCCCTGGCAGCAGTCCAGGATTGGGCCGGGTGAACGCGGAGGAAACAGCAGCAAACTGCAGGAGCATTGGAAGGCAGCTGCAGGAGGAAGCAGGTAAGCTCCTGACTTGGGAGGGGGGTTACATTGCATATCCTATTTCACTTGGTAGTTAGTTCTACCTTTCCACTACTCGGTTAAAAAAAAAAAGGACTGGAGAGATGCACCCCCTCCAAAAAAAAAAACAACATTTAGATACTTTTTCTCTCCTTGCATCATATTATGGATCCTGTATATTGCTTTCCATGTAAACTGCTTCTGCAGTGTGGTCACTCCGAATGGATAATGCACAATATAGAGAATAATGTATGAGTAACCATGCATAACCAGCCTGTGCTGCCACAGAGGGGCTCTGATTACATCAGACCTCGAGATTACATCAGCTCCGCTCCTGAGGTTCATATGCTGTCATTTCAACCCCATGATGGAACACAGCCTTGTTGTGTGTAGCTGCTCATACACCATTCTCTATATGTGTTTCTGTCCAGAAATCTTTTTGTTTTTCATTTTCATTTCATTTATTTTATACTTGTAAGCATAATGAGCATGTCTGCCTGTTTTCATATGCGACAAGTGTACATATACACATAAAAAGACATATTAAATACAGGGGCCCAGGTATTCAAAACGGTTGCGCATGGCGCAACAGTGTTGTGCCATGCACAACCCACTGATGCACCCCAGTGCAATATTTAAAAGGGAAAAGTGCCTGCACAAATCGATAAGCTGAAGCGCGTCGGTAATGTATGCAGGTGAAGGTGGGGGAGCGTGCCCTATGCATAACTGCACACCCGATATTCAGCGGGCGTTGCAGAGTTATGCAGGCATAACCCCTACCTGCGCCTGCACAACTTTGTGCCCCAAAAGGATTAAGTCGAGGGCCACCACAGGTGAGCTGCTGCATTGCAGGCGCCTTACAGCAGCTGCCACCTGTGGGTGGCCCCACTTGTTCAGTGCCCCATGCCGATTGCGGGCATAATGTATTCTCCCAGCAGCCCGATCGCGGGCATAATGTAAACGCCCCCAAATAGCCCGATCGCGGGCATAATAAGATGTCCCCCAAATAGCCCGATCGCGGGCATAATAAATGTTCCCCACCCCGAATAGCCCGATTGCGGCGGCATCCTCACCCCGCGTCCAGACTCCCTGGTGATCTGGTGGCCCCACCCCTCCAGCCACGGGCCCCACCACCCGCTCCTCCCCCGTCAGCGGTGGGCGGCAGCACCCACCCGCCTGCCGCCCGCCGAGCTGACAGCTCGATCAGGCTGCCGCCCATTGGTTCAGAGCATGAGCCAATGGGCGTGCAGCTGCTCTAAGACAGTCCAGATATGTGAATGAATGAATTCACTACGTATCGGTTTACTGCTGTACTTATGGGCCTAATAGCCATTGGCTCATGCTGAACCAACAAGCGTCTGAACTGTCGGTCGGCGGGGCAACGGAAGCGGGTGGGGTCTGCCACGGCTGGCCGGGGGCGGGGTGGTGGGGCTCCGGTGGCGGGAGGGTGAGAGCCACTAGATCACCAGGGAGTCTGGAGCGTGGGGGTGAGGATGCTGCCGGCTTAGTGGGCTGTCGGGTGAAACATCTTAATTATGCCCGCTGATCGGCCTAGGGAGGTGGGAGAACATTATATTATGCCTGCAATCGGGCTGCTGGGGAGACTACTGTGCTGCCCGCGATCAGACTCACGAGGAATACTATATGCCAGCGATCGGGCTGCAGGCGTTGGTCTCCTCTAGGCTGCTGCCTGGCAGGCGCCAGGCACAAGTTGTCGGTGATTGGGCGCACCTGCATGCTAATGGCAGCACAAATGGCGCGTAATTAGATGCAAATGGCTCCCCGTGCTGCCTTGCATAAATTATGGCCCCATTTGCATGTCACTTTAATCTCGCGGGTGCTGCGCGTGGTGCAATGGAACTTGCGCCACCGCATCTGAATGCTCCACTCTGACCACTTCGGTGTGGCGCAAGTTCCACTAAGCCATGCAGTGGCGCTGTGGGAAGCCATATTCAAAAGAAGTTGTTTCAATAGCGCAACTCCTGCTGAATATCGCCCTGGCCACACCCGCAACTTATTTGAGCAGTGCAAGGGCTTGCACCACAGAATGGCACAGTTTGAATATCTGGGCCAGAGTATACATACAGTCAAAAGGTCTGATCTGATTACAGCAGAAGGACCTTAAGAGCCAAGCTTAAGAGGTCCCTGCTTATCAGAACCCTGCGATGGAGACCCAGATGAGTTATGTAGTTTGCCTGTGTGTTATTTTGTATAGTTTATGGTTTGAAACATAAAATAAATGCCGTTTTTTTCTTTCCAAGAAATGTTCTGTTTAACAGAAACACAGTAAACCCAGCTGCTGTAAACCCACTGGGTGAGGGGTGGGTTTCAGTTTTTAAAATGATAAAACAACAAGATTCTTACCCCAGGAGTCCTCTAGCATCAGTAACTTTTTTGCACTTAACTGGCTAGGTGCAACTGCCTCAGAGGTGTGCCTCTAAGAGATATTTAAATTAGCGTAGGGCCAAGCCAATCAAAAGACAGGAGGGGGTGTGAACTGAGTGAGAGCTGTTGAATGCTTCAGAATTTTTTCTCCACTGGACTGAGCAATATTGCCTCTGAGGTGTCTCCCAACTTTCCTTGTTGACAGCCTCCTAGTGCTTGTCTGGGTACAGTTTTCCTCATAAATTATTTCTTTTTGCGTGCTGAGTGAAAGTTTTACTTTTTCATTAGCGCTGTGCAAATTTTTTATTTGTAGCCACGTCGCTATTTTGACTTTATTTTTACTGTGACTATTTCGTTTAAAGCCTAATTTTATCGCGGGTGCTTATTTTTGACAGTTTCCTTCATTTGTGGGGCAAATTCTTGTGGGAACTGTCAAATTAGGGATGGTTGCCTTGTTTTTTTACCTCAGACCTCGTGGGGTTTACCGCAAGGCACCTGCAGTAGATTTCAAATTTAAACAATGCATGGGGGGTTTCTCTCTAGATTGGCAATTACGAGGAAACCTTTTTTATTATATTACTGGACCTTGGTATCATCTGTGTCAGGACTGTCCATAAGGGTCCAGCAGCCACCTGTGTGCAGTTGAGTATTACTTGGTTTCTATTAAGATTGGCACTGGTATAGATCCCAGTTTTACAACCAAAAAAAAAAGGCACTAGTAATAGAGTTTATTAACTGGGACAGGACTGGCCAGTGGCATTTTCACAGAAACCTTCACTCAGTTCGTAGGTCCAGAACTGGTTTGCTTTGCTTAAATTGACAAACACAGCAAACAAACCTTCGATAATTATGGCTGAGGATAAATCAAAGGCTTCCGATGAGGGGCCATTCAAAAGTACTAATACCAAAAGCAGAGGTACTGAGGAATCCTCCAGATCCCAGCCAAAAAATAAAGCTTCCAAAGGTGAAGTTTCTCACAAATTAAAAAATAATAAGAGTGATGAAAAAAGGAAGCTTGATCAAGCCTCTGATGAAGTGGCTAAAAAGAAACTCTGTCAAGACGGATATGCTCCCGGTGCTCGTGGGAAAACCAATAGCGAGACAACAGGCAGCTTAAAGCATACAGAAAAAACAAAACACTTACAGACTGCGCAAGTCACTTAACTTCCCTGTGCTCCCAGGTCACACCTGTAAAAAAGCTTTGAGCTTAGTGTGCTACTCCTGGTTAAACAAAAAAAAAAAAAAGGTTCTTCCATCAGTGCAAGATATGGAGAAAACATGGCAACTGTTTCAGACCCTTCAAAAGATGGGTTCTCAATTTACTAGGACTGGCAAGCACTCTTCCACAGTTCTGTGTTCTGTAGGCTGTGAAGGTAATGCAGATGATGATCGATTTTATGATGTCTCTGACATGGATTTTGAGGGCCTTGAGCCCCAGGTGTCTCCGGACCCTCGCCTTGGGGATCCCCTGGGTAACCATGAGGATCCTTCCTCTATGTTTACATTTATACAAAATATGCTGGATACCCTGGACCTCCCTACGCAAGAGCCCAACCAAGATGTCGATGAAGACAAAGATTATAGGGAGATGAAGAGTCTTTCATCCTCAAAAACCCTGGTCGTCCCTCTCTAGAATGCATTTAGAAAAAATATCATGGAGGTGATTCAACACCCCACTTCAGAACTAGGGGTTGATAAGCAGCTTGAGAGAAAATATAAATTGTCTAAAAATGGTACCGAGTTCCTGTCAGCACACCCTAGCCACAAGAGTATAGTGCAGCAGGCAGATTGTGAGAATGCTAGTGTCTCCTTGTCGCCCTCTCCCCCTGACAAGGATTCCAAGAAAATTGACTTTATAGCAAAGAAAATGTATGCCACAGCTTCCCTGCTTCTCAGGCTTTCTTCTTACATGGCATTCACAGCCAAATATCAGAAAGCCCTTTGGAAATCTGTCCAGGCTATCACCCACAGTGGATCAGATTCTATGCTGCAGGAGCTGGTGGATACGTCAAAAACTGCCCTGGAAGCTACTATGTAACAATTCCACATGGCAGATGATAATAATGATGCAGCCTCTAGGGCGATGGCCCATGCCATTTCTCTGAGACGCTTCGCCTGGCTTAGAACAACCAGTCTGACCACAGACACTCAGAACAAGGCCATGGATTTCCCTTGTGACCAAAATATGTTGTTTGATTACAGAACCACTGACTACATGAAAAAGTTAGATGAGTACAAGGCCTCCTGGCAGAGCCACTAATCCAAGCCTAAACCCACCACCCCTCAGAGATCCCGTCCCAGGGGCGGTAAGGCAGAAGTTTTGTTTCCAGGCCTTACAGTCCCTATCCCCAATTTGACTTTAGCCAGTACAGGGGGTCTTTCAGAGGCAGGGGCAGAAGGGGTGAAAGAAGAGCCACCTCTACCCAGCCATTTGCCTCTCAGTCTAAGTCCTGATGTGAGTGTCCGGGTCGCTTCCCCATTTCTGGTTGGAGGCAGACTCTCCCACTATCTTCAGCACTGGTCCCTCATCACGTCGGACAAGTGGGTGCTGGAGATAGTGGAGAAGGGTCTGTCATTACAGTTCAAGCAGCTGCCAGACCTCGAGCATTCCCAGGTGTCAAGACCTCGGTCACCATCACAGATACTGCTGTTGGAAATGGAGGTACAAAACCTTCTGGCTTTACGAGCAGTGGAGAGGGTCCTCACCCACGAGAAGGGCAAGGGCCTCTACTCCAGGTATTTTCTGACACAAAAGAAAACTGGGGAGTGTCGACCTATCTTAGATCTCGGATATTTAAACAAACATCTGAAAAAACCCAAATTCAGAATTGTCACTCTGTGACTGGTCCATACAGTCCTTACAGCAGGCGACTGGCTAGCTTCCCTCGACTTAAAGAATGCCTACTTCCACATACCCATAAGGAGATCTCACAGGAAGTTTCTCAGGTTCAAACTTCCTTCTGGTCACTATCAGTTCACCACAATGCCCTTCAGTCTGTCCTCGACCCCAAGAGTCTTTACCAAGTTTCTCGCAGTGGTGGCAGCACATCTCAGGAGACTGGATGTCACTCTCTACCCCATCTGGACTGGACGACTGGCTCATAGTAGCAAAGTCTCTTTGCCAAGTCAAGGGATCTGTTTCCCTCACAGAATGCACTCTAGAGTCTCTGGGTTTCCTGGTAAATCTCAAGAAATCTCACCTGGAACCCACCCAGCTGCTCACCTTCATAGGGGCCCAGCTGGAAACAGAGAAGGGATATGCTTTCCTCCCACAGAAAAGAATTCAGAGTTTCCTTTCAGTGACAGATTCTTTTGCCCAGGGACAGCCAAGACCAGCCAGACATTTCCTCAAACTTCTGGGACATATGGCCTCTATGACTGCAGTAGTCCCAGGGGTCAGGTACAGGATGAGACTGCTTCAAGCCTACCTCAGAGTTCGCTGGTCTCAGAGAAGCAACACATTTTTAGAGTTAATACCAGTGCCGGGGCAGTTCCTCCAAAACTTGCTGTGGTGGAAGGATCTTGCAAATTTGCAGGCAGGGGTTACCTTTCAAGCTCCTATTCCCACAAAGGGGATCACCACAGATGCCTCCCTGTTGGGCTGGGGAGCTCATCTAGACAGCGCTTCAGTAAGCGGCAACTGGACTCCCAAAGACTCACAGTTGCACATACATCTGTTGGAACTCAGAGCAGTCTTACTAGTTCTCAAAGCTTTTGCTCCCAGCAAAGAAGGGCAAGCGGTTCAAATTCGAACGGACAACACCACTGTAATGTTCTACATAAACAAGCAGGGTGGTACCAGATCAGGAATACTCTGTTTGGAAGCTCTGAAGCTCTGGTCTCTAGCTTTCTCCCTGGGAGTCAGCCTCTCAGCTATTCACCTCCCAAGCAAACTCAGTACTCTGATGGATGCTCTAAGACACACCAGTCAAGGTCAGAGCAAATGGACACTGAATAAGCAAGTACTAGCCACAGTGTTCAGGCAGTGGGGCACACCAGACGTGGATCTCTTTGCCTCGCCTCTCAATTTTGAGCTTCCTCAGTATTGTTGCAGACCCCCAGTTCCAGGAACACTTCCTCTGGATGCCCTGATCCTGGACTGGTCAGGGAGGTTCCTATGCACCTTTCCTCCCTTTCTCCTGATATTCAGGGTTTTGCTGAAACTCAGGCAGCAGCCTGCATCCATGATCCTAGTGGCTCTGGACTGGCCCAGGCAAGCCTGGTACCCTCTCCTTCTCTCAATGTCCTGCAACAGGCCCACTTCTGGCTGGATAAAGGTAGAAAGTGGGGTCCCTCAAGGATCTGTTTTGGCCCCATTAATCTTTCAGATATTTATGTCTGATTTATCCACCAATATTAAAAGTAATATTGTCAAATAAGCAGATGACTGCAAAATTGCTAATATATGTGTATCCACAGAAGACCATTCAGGAAGATCTAAATAAACTAGAGGAGTGGTCTGTTAAATGGAATCTTCATTTCAATCCATCAGAATGCAGTGTTCTTCGTTTTGGCAAAAAAAATATTAAACAACAATATCTTTTCTATGACGAAACATTGACTTCAAAAACTAGCGAGAGATTTGGGGATTACTGTTACTTTTATGAACTTCGATTCCCGTATTACCAATATTATTAGTAAGGCTAATAAGATCTGGTGGGCAATATGCCATAATATCCCAAAGATCTGGTGGGCAATATGCCATAATATCCCATCCAAAGATCCTGACATTTTGCTACCACTGTATAGAGCCTATGTAAGACCTCACTTTGGTTATATTTCTCAATTATGGAGTCCCTTTAAATGTAAGGACATGGCTAGAATTGAAAGGGTTCAGAGAAGAATAACAAAGTTTGTCGTTTCTGACAAGGCCCTGTCGTATGAAGACAGAGGCCCAGATATTCAAACTGCGCCAGTCTGAGGCGCAAGCCCCTGCGCTGCTCAAAATAGTTGCGCGGGGGGTGGCGAGTGATATTCAAAGGTTGCACTGTTGAGCAACTCTTTGAATATCACCCAGCCACAGCACTTCATGCGATGATGCGATGGGAACTGCGCACAAGAAGTTGCCAGAGTTGAGCATTAAACTTGCGGTGGCGCAAGTACCATTGCGCCATGCTCAAATTTCTGATATTCAAAAGGTGACATGCAAATGGGGCCATAATTTATGCAAGGCGCAGGGGGGGTCATTTGCATCTATTTATGGCCCCATTTGCATGCCATTTGCATGTAGGTGCGCCGATCCCCGAGGACTTGCTCCTGGCCACCCTGCCAGGCAGCAGCCGTCGGGGACCGACGCACAATGCAGCCCGATCGCGGGCATCACAGTTACATGCACCCCCCACACATCTCCCACAGCCCGATCGCGGGCAGAACACATACATGTCCTCCCCCCCACACTCTCCCACAGCCCGATCGCGGGCAGAACAGTACATGCCCCACACCTCCCACAGCCCGATCGCGGGCAGAACAGATACATGTCCCCCCACATCTCCCACAGCCCGATCGCGGGCAGAACACGTAAGTCCCCACATCTCCCACAGCCCGATCGTGGGCAGAACCTGTATAACCCCCAGTGCCCGATCGCGGGCAGAATGTAACCCTCCCCCAACCCGAATAACTCCTGGTGGTCCAGTGGACGTAAAGCCGATCGCGGGCAGAATGTCAGCACAACCCCCAAACATCTCCCTGGTGTCTAGTGTCCCACCCACCCACGAAGCCCTCCACCCTGCCCCCGCAGCCGGCGGGCGACAGCATCCCACCCGCTGCCGCCCGCCGCCGCCGACTGACTGTCGGTAGGAGCATGCGCGCGCCGATTACAGAGCATGACAGTCCAGATTCCAGAATGATCATTCACAAATCTGGACTGTCATGTACGGTATGGGCTGCACGCCCATTGGCTGTAGCTCTGCACCAATGGGCGGCAGCCCTACCGACAGTCAGTCGGGCGGGCGGCAGGCGGTGGATGCTGTCGCGCCCGCTGCGGGGGAGCGGGTGGAGGGGCTTCGTGGGTGGGGGGACACTAGACACCAGGAGATGTTTGGGGGTTGTGTTGTGACATTCTGCCCGGCGATCGGGCTTTACGGTCCACTGACCACCAGGGAGTTATTCGGCTGGGGGAGGTTATCATTCTGCCCGCGATCGGCACTGGGGGTTCATACAGGTTCTGCCTGCATCGGGCTGTGGGAGATGTGTGGTGGGGACATGTATCGCGGTTCTGCCCGCGATCGGGCTGTGGGAGATGTGTGGGGGGTTCATGTATCTGTACTGCCCGCGATCGGGCTGGTGGGGGGCACAGGGACCGAGTTGGGGCCAGCCAGGATGGCAGCTGCTGTGGCGCCCCTGCAATGCAGCAGCTCACCTGTGGGTGGCCTCAACTTAAGCCTTTTTTGGCTCAAGCTTGTGGGCGCAGGTTGTTGCGTAGACAACTTCGCGCAACCCGACTGAATATCGGGTTGCGCAGGTTATGCATGGATCCTACTCCTCCTGTTGAGCATGCATTCATTTGCATTGCTCTCTTGCGCAACCTGTTGCCAGTGGCGTAACTGCCTCCTGCTGAATATCGCAGAATGGCGCATTTTGGACTTGCGCATGCGTAACCCTGTTGTGCATGGCGCAACCCTTTTGAATATCTGGGCCAGATTATTTAAATTCAATCTAATGTCATTGAAAAATCGAAGAATTAGAGGCGCTCTATTATTCACATGGAATATTATACACGATCCTTACTTAACTGAATTATGTGGCTTGGAATTTAAGCAGGTTCATGTTAATACTAGGGGTCATCCACTCCAGTTTGCCAGAGGCAAATGTAAGACAAAGAAAAGAGCCCATTATTTCTCACAAAGAGTTGTTGGGCCCTTGAACAAATTGCCCCTAAATATCATTGTTAGTGAAAATAAGTCCACATTTAAAAACAGACTAGATATGAAATCTGGATCTACTTTAAAATACTATATGTAGATATGAAGCACTATGGGCCTAGTTGTCTTTCAGCTTCTCTCCTTTCTTAGTATGATTCTTAGTATTCGCCTGCCCCCAACTCACTCCCTGCTGACCCTTCCTCAGATGGGAGTGCAGTACCCAGAAATACACTCTCTACACCTCAAAGCCTGGTTCTTGAGAAGTTAGAGTTTCCATCCTCACAGTACTCTGAACAGGTCCTTAAGATACTGAGGACAGCTAAAAAATGAACACTAAGAAGACTTATGCAGCCAAGTGGAAAAGGTTTTCCCTTTGGTGCAGAAGTGAAAAGATTGAACCCCTATCAGCTTCAGACCCTCAGCTGCTAGACTGCCTGGTACACCTACAGACATCAGGCTTGAAACCATCTTCACTCAAGCTACACCTGGCGGCAATTTCCACCTACCTTTCGGTGGGAAAGAAAAAATCCTTTTTTTTTTTTGTCCCACAACATTTTTAAACAGTTTTTCAAAGGCCTCTTGCACCTTCAGCCTCCAACCAGGGATCCTGTTCCTCCTTGGAGCCTGAACCTTTGCATAGATGGGCTCATGAATCCACCTTTCGAGCCTATGTTCATGTCCCACATCAAGTTTGTAACTTGGAAGACCATCTTCTTGGTAGCCATTACGTCTACCAGGAGGATTTGAGAGATACAGGCCCTGTGCACTGAGCTGAATTACATCATCTGTCACAATGATAAAGTTGAGCTCAGGACAAATAGGACATTTCTACCAAAGGTGGTTTCAGAGTTTCACTTGAACCAGTCCATTACTCTGCCTGTCTTCTTTACTGAGCCATCCACTCCTGGCGAGCAAAAGCTCCACAGCTTGGATGTCAAAAGAACCATCTTTCATTACCTAGAGCATACTGGACAGTTCAGAGGCTGTTCCACTCAGTTGTTCCTCACCTGCGGGGATGTAGGCAGAGGAAGACCAGCTACCAAGAGAACTATTTCTCATTGATTGGTCTTTTGTATTAGATTCTACTAAGAGAAAGCTGGTCAGCAACCTCCAATGGGTCTCAGGGCCCTTTCCACCAGGGGCACTGCAGCCTCGCTTGCAGCAGCAAGGGACATTCCCCTACTGGATGTCTGCAAAACAACTACCTGGAAATCTGTGCACACCTTTGTGAAACACTACAGTCTGGATGTGCAGACCAGATCTGATGCCAAATCTGGCAGGGCTGTTCTGCAGAGCTTCTTTCCTAAGTAGGTCCTCTGCCCACCTCCCACTTGGTACTGCTTAATAGTCTGCAAAAAAGTTACTGATGCTAAAGGACTCCTGGGGTAAGAAGAAAAAATTACTCACCACAGTAATCTTTCTTCCATGGGGTCCTTTAGCATCAGTAAGCTCCCTTCCTTTCTCCCCGGTTCACCTGTCGGAGAAGGGCTCTTACGTCACCTTTTACCAAATTTGGCGTTTCTTATTGATGATGAGTTTTTACCTCGTGTTGCTGTTGTTTCTATTTCCACTTTTGGACATTTGCATGTTTTTTGAATCCTGTTAATTATTTTTCGGGGCACTTGCCCTCGTTTTTCCTTGAAAAAAGTCTGAAGCAGTCAACAGCTCTCACTCAGTTCACACCCTCTCCTGTCTTTTGATTGTCTTGGCCCTACACTCATTAAATCTCTCTTAAAGGCACACTTCTGGGGTAATTGCACCTAGCCAGCTAAGTACAAAAATGTTACTGATGCTAAAGGACCCCATGGAAAAAAGAAGATTACTGCGGTGAGTAATTTTTTCTTGTAGCAAATGAGCGATAGAAGACCTATGCCCCCTGGAGTAGCAGTTAATTTTTTCACCCTAGCAAGGATGTATAGGCCATGCTTTACCCACTTAGTGCTTATTTGCTTTTGGTATTCTGGTGTTACCGGGGTGAGTGCCAGAGTTTTCATCTTCCATCTCATACCATCCTGATGACATTCGTCATTTGGTCCATGGAAGTATGGTGCCCATTTGGGCAGCCAGGTAGTATAGCTGAAAGTCTGGTAATGCTAGGCATCCCTCTTCCCTGGGCAGATGAAGGATGTCTCTAGCTTGGTTTCTTGTAAAGCCACATGAAGCCCTGAGTATCTTTTGTAATCCGGTTCCAAAAATTTAGGGGGAGTTTTAGAGGGAGACACTGAAATAAAAAAAGTCTAGGTAACACATTCATTTTTATGAATGATACTCAACCTGCCAGGGTGAGGGGGAGCTGTTTCCACCTTTGCCGTATCTTGCACAATGGTGTCTCATAATTTGGTATAATTAATACTGAATAATTTAGAGGGGGTGGTTGAGATTTGGATTCCAAGGTATCTAATTTGGTTCTTTGGTGCCCATTTAAAGGGGAAAGGTCTTTAAATTCCTGAGATACCTTTCCACTCAGAACCAGGGCCTCTGACTTAGAAAAACTAATTTTGTAGCCTGGTAATTCTCCAAAGATGTGGAGTTCTGTGGATAGCAGAGGTACGGTGGATTCCGGAGAGGACAAAATTAAAATGGAATCATCGGCATATAGTGAAACCTTTTGTTCTCTACTTTCCACCATCACTCCCAGGATTTCAGGGTTTTGTCTTATATTGGCCACCAAAGGTTCCAAGCATAGGGCAAATAGTAGGGGAGAAAGGGAGCACCCCTGCCTGGTGCCCCAGGACAGTGGAAAAAAGGCCAAACTAATGCCGTTCATCCTTACCGAGGCCTTTTGATTTTTATATAGTTGTGCAATAGCTTCTAAGAATTTAGGGAAGAATTTAATTCGCTCCATTGTCGCTTTTAAAAATTGCCAATTAACCCTATCGAATGCTTTTTCTGCATCCATGGAGATGGCTAACTGGAGGTGTACGGTCAATTCTTGGGAAGAAATGATGTTTAATATTCTTCGGATATTATCCGATAGGTTCCGCCCTGAGATAAAGCCCATCTGGTCTGGATGGACTAGTGATGAAATAAGCTGCTGAAGTCTCCCCGCCAGCAGACCTGTGAGTAACTTTAACTTTAAATCTACATTTAGTAATGAAATGGGCTTGTAAGACTCTCATTTCGGGGGGGGTTGCCCTTCTTTATGGAGCACCGAGATATGGGCTGCTTGCCAGGAGACTAGGACAGCTCCTCCCTCCATGACCTCATGAAATACGGGCAGCAGCAAAAGAATAAGGGGAGTCACTAAATGTCTTAAAAAAATTCAGGGGAGAACCCGTCCACGCCTAGGGACTTGCAATTTTTTAAGAGGGCTAGTTGGGTTTTTACCTCGAGTTGTGAGATGGGCTTGTCTAGTTGTTTGGCCTCCCAATTGTGTTAAGCTGCTAAGGGTAAGGGTATTGAGATAAGCAGCGAGTTTGGTTTCTATTTCAGGAGTTGGATCTTGGGTGTATAGGGTCTGGTAGTATTGGGAAAATAACACAGTAATTTCCCTGGGGTGAGACACACCTGTTCCTCCTTTGCTTTGATCTTCAAGCTGAAGAACCATCCTACTCTTTAGTTGCTGTCGCAAATTAGCTGCTAACAGCTTACTAGCCCTGTTTCCGTTCTCATAGTAAATTTGCTTAATTCTCCTATGTGAGGCCTCAAGTTGAGCTGTGAGCAGAGATTCTAATGCCCTTTGCCTATCTGCTAAGTCCCTCTTAATTTGGGAATCAAGAGAAATTTTATGTTGGAATTCTAAGTCTGAGATTCCAATTGCTATATCTTTTGACTTTTGTTCCCTGTGAGGCATATTTAATTATGACTGCTCTGAGTACCCCCTTTAAAGCACCCCATCTGACTGCATGGGAAGTAGTGCCTTCTGGATTGTCTTGGACATACAGTCTGATAGTTTCCTGAACCAGGTCTTTAAACTGCTGATTGTTCATGAGGCCTATATTAAGTCTCCAATGAGAGTTACGATGTGGGGGCGGGTGAGAATGACAGGACCAGTCTGACCGGTGCGTGGTCTGAGATTGTACAGGGTAGGATTTGACAACTTTTGACTGTATAGCTGCTCTTCGGAAAGATAAAAGAAGTCAATTCTAGAAAAACAAAGTTGCCAGTCAGAGAAATGTGAATAGTCCCTGTGTTGGCCATGTACCGCTCTCCAAACTTCAGCTAGACCCTGCACACTGCTTAGATGAAGTAGTGTTTTACTAGCCATGCTCCACCTTGTGGTCCGGGAGCCCCCTTTCTGTCTAAGGTAGGAGACAGAACAGTATTAAAGTCTCCGCCAACAATACAGAAATGGCCTGTCATATTGAGAATTTCTATAAAAAATGTTTTAAAAAATAGGGAGGCTGCTCTGTCCTCATTTGGGGTGTCTACACTGGCTACTATACAAGCTGTGTCCAGGTATGTTGCATACAGCAGGACATAGTGTCCCTCGGGGTCATAATGTGCAGAGGTGACCTGCAAAGGGCACGATTTATGTATTAGAATTGCTGTTCCCCCACGGTGTGGGTGAGCCTGGGAGGAGGAGGAGTATGTTTCCCCTACCCATCTGTGACATAGTTTTTTACTTTAATTTTCATCCAGGTGGGTCTCCTGTAGTAGGACAACACTGACCCCCATTCGTTCTAATTCTAGACGGAGATTCATCCTTTTGACAGGGCTATTTATGCCCCTTACATTCTAGGAAATAATGTTTAGGTCCCTTTTGGTCATATGGCAAACCATTTTGCAAGAAGTCTTGATATAGGCCTGGGGGGAGTCTAACCCATCCCACCTGTGACATATATATCCACCATTGAAGGGAGGGGTGCAGCTCTGAGAGAGTACAATGCAGGTAGGGAGTGCCATGTTTAAGAGAGAAATGTAGCTTATTATATACTAAGAATAAAAAACAATAGTAAACTTCAATATTAACCAAAAGGAACTGTTGTAACTGTGCAGTTAGCCTATACCCAACTGGGGAAACTGTCTCTGCAACCTTTTGTGAGAACTTGTGCTCTCAAGGTGCCACAGAGATCCCACCACTGTATTTTCTCCAAGTAGTGGCGGGCTGTGTTGAGATTAACCCAGCACTCAGCTGTGGTATCCCTGTCAGTTCAGGGTTTAGCAACCACTGTGGAATCCACCAATGCAAAATAGACAATCCTCCTTTTCCCCACCAAACCCCTCCAACCAATCTGTAAAATAGGGTTCCTTGAGGAGAAAATTCCCCCACCAATGTAGTGGTTTCCTTCCCCCATCATTCTTTTCATAAGACACTCCCAAGGGTCAGCTCCTTGCGTGTACATGCTGTTTACTGTATCGTTTCTACAGATCTAGCACACCCTTTGTTTTAAAATATCACTTTAAAACCTCTCTAAAATGGCTTCCCATTTAAATAAAATTATCATTCTGTCATCGCAGAGGACCCCCCTTTCTCCCCCGATACATTCCAGAGCCTGCTGAAAAATCAATACAATTTAGATACCCAGGTGTAATATATCTAATGGTGTTTACAGTCCAACTCTGAGAGTCATTTCAGGAGGATTTAAAATACCCTCCGAGCAAGTGTGGTTATGTAATAAAATAGATGTGTCACCAGTGTTCAAGGGCATGATTCCTGCAATCTCGCTGCTCCTCCCTCAGGCCTCTGCTGTATCTTCATTCGTTCTCTCAGCCTACTCCAGTTACTAGGACTGTCCTGTCCTGTGGTGAGGTTTGATCGGGAGCCTTTTCCCACTCGAGTGCCTGGGGTAATCCACTGCCTCCTCTCACTCTCTTTCATGGCCCCCAAGTCCATTAAATCTTCGGTCAGGATATCCAGAGAGGTCAAAAACTTCTTAGCATCTGCCATAGAGTCAAACATTTTGACACCAGCATCCGAGGTAACACGCAGTCGAGCAGGGAAGTCCACTTTCACTTTAAGGCCTCTGTTGCGCAGAACTTTTACAGTCAGGAACCAGAGCTTTCATCTCGCCATGTTGGTGGGCGTGTAATCCGGTTCAAAAAATAATTTGACGTCCCCAAACACAATTTCTTTCTTCTCCCATGCCTTCCTCAGAACCATTTCTCTGTTTCTAAAATCTAGAAACGTCATGATGAGGGAGTGAGGTCTGGCTCTGGGGTCCTTCGGGAGGGCCGAGAGTGCCCTATGGGCGTGAATTATGTTTAATGGTGTCTCTTTGTCTATGCCCAATAGTTCTTTGATAAGACCTTCCACAACTTCAGAAATAGTGGTTGATTCTGTGTGTTCTGGAAGACCATGTATGTGGAGATTGACTCTAAGTGACCTGTTTTCAAGATCTTCTATACGGCTCAGGACAGACTGTGACCTGTCATGGAGCTGCAGGATTACACCATTGTGCAGGTCTGTGGTGCTAGAGTAGTTAGTTAAGTGCTCTTCCATCTGCCTGATCTGGGTACTGTGGTGGGCAATGCTTGATTTATTCTCCTTAATATCAGCTTTGATGGTATCAAGAGTGTTGTTGAGGCGCTGGAGCTTACGACATAGCTGGTGGGAGGTGATGGTAAAATCCTCCCCTTCCTCCTCAGACTTGCTCTCCCATCCTGGATCTACTGTGTCTGCTGGTCTGGAGGCTCCATATTCACTGCTGCAGGCTTCGGAGGCAAGTTCAATTTTTGTTGCTTTAGGGCCCCCGCCGGAGCATTTCGAGGTTTATTTTTGGTCGCCATTCGGTTTAGGGTACGCGACACTTGATTTTTAGCAAAGATCCTTCTCAGGAGTGCAGTTTAGTTGATTTTGGTCAGAGGCTTCAATAGAATATGCGATTTGGAGTCTACATTGATCGGTAACGTCACCGGAAGCCCCCAGTGTCGCACATCTTCATATGAAAAATACCTTATTTGTATTTCAAATAAATACAGGTACAGTATTATAATGAAAATGTGTTCAACATTTCTGAACCTGTTAGGATCCTTTTGGGGAAGGGGTAGATTTCACCAGAAAACACCTATATATGATTCAAATGTATGTTCTTTTATGAACTTCAGGAATGTAGGTTCCAGGGATTATAGGGAACATGGGCAGCCTGGATGGACCACTGGTCTTTTTCTGTCATCATGGTCTATGTTTCTATGTTTCTCATGTATTCAGGCAGTTTGGGTCTGCCTCTGCCTGAGTAATTGTTTTTCCATCTTTACCCTCTTTATTTATATAGTATTGTTGCCTCCTTTCTTCAGCCTGTTTCTGTTTTCTCTGTCCCCATATTCAACATATGGAATGTGAGTTCATTCATTCATTCATTCGGAAAGTACCTTTGCACACAAGTGCTCTTTTTCAGAGGTTCCCTGTCTGAGATAAGAAGTGTGGATACACATAGCAGTAAACAATACAAAATAACAACAAAAAAACCCTCGAACAGCCCCTCCAGAGGAGCATAGCCAGTGGCAAAGTATAGGATGCATTCAATCAATCAATCAATCTTTATTTCACCAGGCGAAACATTGTTGAGCATGTTCATTTACAAGATGGACCTGGTCAGTTACATATGGTCAGTACAGTAGTAAAAAATGGTATAAAATAATGATAGCATATCACCAGTAGGGTGGGGAACAGTAAACTAGACACCATTTAATACAGAATATACAATATAAACAGCATAGTAATTATCTCAAAAATAAATAGGTTGTAGATACATAGAAAAGTATGGAGAGAGCCAAAGGAGGAAGGGGATAGGAAGCACACAGAGGATGAGGTGAAGACAGTGGACCAGAAGGGGTATATACAGGGAAGAGTATGGGGAAAGGAAGGGGATGGTAGCACACAAAGGAGGCAGTGATGATGGTGAGCCAGGGGAAGCGGGTAAGAAGCAGAGAACAAGTACAACATCAGGTAATGCAATTACAAGCCTCACTGAAGGATCTAGCATATAAGGTTTTGAATGGGGTAAGTTTAATTGGGGTAGCCAGTTTTAAGGATTTTTGAAGCTTGATCCAGTGTTGGGGAAGTGCAAAGCTGATGGAGGCTCTACCAAAGTGCGTTTTGACCTTGGGAATAGTGAAATGTAGGAATAGCTCCTCAATGCATAACTACCTATGGAACAGAACGGCAAGCAATTGGTGATATATTGTGGGAACTTCTTAATGATTACTATGTAGGTCCAAAGAGGTGCATTTCTTTCCCTTCTAAACTTAAGGGAAGACCATCCTACCAGGGAGTAGAGTGAACAATGGTGCGTGGAATATGCTGCTCCTGATATAAATTGTAGTGCTGTATGATGGAGGATGGTGAGCTTAGCAAGCACAGAAGTTAGGCCATGACCATAGAGGAAGTCAGCATAGTCCAACAGGGCTAGGAAGGTAGTTTGGACCAACCTCTTTCTGGAATCCTGAGGAAGTAGATGCTTGATCCTAATAAATAGGCATAGTCTCAGTTTAAGCTTTCTTGAGAGCTTATCGATATGGTCAGAGAAAGTAAGTTTATTCTCAGTCCATATCCCGAAGTATTTAAATTTAGCCATATAGTCCAAGGTTTCCCCGAGTAGTGTGGTGATTAATGGCAATGTGCCTAGTGTGCCTAGTGTGCAGGGATTAGGTGCATTGACACACGGTGAGAGAAGCATAGTCTTAGTTTTTTTTGTGTTTAGAAGTAGCTTTAAATTTAACAGGTTTAGTTGTAGGTTGTTAAAGTCTGATTGAAGGTCCGCACAGGCTCCCTCTGGGGTGGGCCTGTCGACGTACAGGACCGTGTCATCTGCAAAGAGATGGATGTTGGATGCTGTGATTCCAGAGTCGATGTTGTTAATATACTGTGCAAATGGCAGAGGCCCCAAAATGGAGCCCTGTGGTACACCTCTAAGTAATGATTTCAAGGGTGAAAAGTCTCCTTCTGCTTTCACCTGTTGGACTCGGCTGGTCAGGTAACTGGAAAACCATTTCAATGATGAGGAGTCCAGGCCAGTGTTCCTTAGGATGACTAGAAGGCAGGTCATGGTCTATGGTGTTGAAGGCCTTACTTAAATCAAGAAAGGCAGCACACACGTAGTTCTTTGCATCTAAGGCTCTCTGCCAATCATTTGTTACCTTAGCTAATGCAGAGAGTGTACTATGTTGGGGTCTGAAACCTGATTGAGCAGGATTAAGCAGATTTGAGGAGTCCAGATGGTTCCTAAGTTGTGTGTTCACTACTTTCTGTAATAATTTAGAGAGGATTGGAATTGGCATTCGGTACAGGAATAGACCATTTGCTATTACAGCAGCAATAAAGGAGTTGCAGTGCATGCTAGGTGTATGGATTAACTGAAGTAGGAACATTTGGAACTCAAAGTGAGTTCTTTTCTCAGAGCGTTCTTGAAGTGAACAATTTTAGGGAGACTTAGCAGAGTTTCTGGTAATTCATTCAGCCACAATGGTGCCCTTACAGCGAAGGAACGTTTACCCAAGTTCGTTCTCTGGAATGGTATTTCAAGGGCATTCCTAGTCATACTCCTGGTGTTGTATTGATTCTTAATGGGGCCAAAGCTGTTTTGAATAGCTAGTGGGGTAAGGCCCATTAGCACCATTTTTATAAGCAGACAGGTTTGGTACCTTAATCTGCCTTGGAGGGGAAGCCAGTTGTTGAGGGTATATAGGGAGCAGCTATGGGCAAGCATGTCATCCCCTAATACAAAGTAACAAGCTTTGTTATACACCATCCTGACTCTGTTTAGCACAGAGTCACTTGCTGCTGCATAAACTGGGAGGCCATAGTCAAGGAGTGACAGGACCATGCTCGACACAACAATACACCTAGCTTCCATGGTGATGTACAGGCTATTCTTATACAGTGCGTCTAACCTTCTGTTGGTCATGCTAACGGTATTACACATGTGAAGGGAGAATTATAGGGTATTGTCCAGAGTAACATCCAGAGTATGCAGAGTGATCAGGTAGGAGGGGGCATAGGTAGGGGGTTTCTGGAGGAGGGTGCGATCAACCCCCACCTCAGGTAAATGGCAGAGGGCAAACAGTGAAGGGGGAGAGCAGTGGAAATAGGGGGCTAGGGGTGATTCAAATCAAGAGGGAGAAGAGGGGAATAGCAGGCCATCAAGCAGAGGGGGTGGCAGGTATCTGGTCAAAAAGGGAGGGGGGAGAGAAACAGGAATGGTGGAGGACAGTGTCCCATAATGCTAGAAGCCTTGGGAACAAAATGGATGACTAAGCCATGTTGATGGAGGGAGATCTGGACCTGGTGGAGGTCACTGAGACCTGGGCTACCCTAAGTCATGACTGGGATCTCTCCATTCCTGGGAATGCTCTCTATAGAAGGGACAGGGAGAAAGAAAAGCGGGGCTGTATGCTTCAGGGAGGGCATTACTGCCACTAGAGAGGAACTGGGGAAGGGAAAATAGAGACACTGTGGATACAAATCAAAATGACAGCTGGAAGGAATTTAAGGCTGGGTGTAGTTTTATAGGCCACCTAATCAGTATGAGGAAAGGGAGAAGGAGTTGGGTACTATGATCAGGATGGCAGCTGAAAGAGGCAAAGTGGTGGTGAGGGGAGACTTCTGTTTGCCTAAGGTGGATTGGAGTGTCTCATACACCACCTGTGCCAGGAGCCAGCTGTTAATGGACACAGTCCAGGACAGGTTCCTGGTTTAGGGGGAACCAAACTGGCATATGAGGAAGTCTTTCTGGAACCTTAATACTTACAAACAGGGATCACATCAGGGAAATCACGGTGGAGGAGCCCTTGGGGAATAGGGACTACTGGATGGTTTCGTGTCCTTCCAAGTCGACATGGGAAATGAAACAGCTAGATTTCATGAAGGCAAACTATGGCAGGATGGGAGAGATTTTGAAGTGACACCTAGCTAGCCTTGAGGAAGATATGAATGTAGAACAAAGTGATCAGGGAAGAGATTACTGTAGCCACTCATGCATGCCTAAAACAGAAGAGAACAAATTCCAAGGCCAGGAAACCTAGTTGGTTCTGTAGGGAGGTGAGTCAAGCAGCTGGGGATAAGAAAGCTGCATCTAGGAAGTACTTGAAGTCTTAGAAGGATGAAGATAAGGGGTTCTACTTGGAGAAAGCTAAGAAGGCTGGTAGGATAGGCAGGCAGGCAGGCCAAGGAGGAGGAGGAGTGGGTGGAGGGTATTGTGGAAAAGGCAGAAGTACTCAATAGGTACTTCTGTTCAGTCTTCAGGAAAAAAAGGACAACCCAGTCCCCCATGGGAGGGAGAGGTAACGGGGGGGAGGGGCTGTAGGTAGGGAGATCGACATTGATATGGCGAGGAATGGTTTAAAGGCCCTGAAGGTGGATATGTCCCTGGGACTGGATGGCATACACCTGAGGGTTCTGAGGGAATTGGCAGATGTGCTGGTAGGCCCTCAGGCAGACCTGTTTAACACCTCTCTAGAAACAGGAGTGGTACCCTGGGACTAGAGAACCACACATGTAGTGCTGCTACATAAGAGTGGGCCCAGGGAATGGCCCTGGTAATTATCATCCGGTTAGTCTGACCTTGATAGTGGGGAAGCTCATGGAAACCATTCTGAAGGAAAGGCTGGTAAACTTTCCAGATGAAAATGGACTCTGTATTATGGTTTAGATGAGTCATCTATATTTATTTAGTTTTTGTTTACCGGGTAAGGTGTCGTAGCCACAAAATATGAAAATTTTCAGACACGACCCGGGACGTTACAATACAAAATTGGCAGACAAAACAAATAACAGGTATAGTTCAGAAGTAATCAACCATACAAGGAAAAATCTACACAATGTTCTGTGACGTAAACAGTATTGCTAATATGACAGAAACAATGGCAGATACAATCATAGTGCAGTAGAGTTTTAACACATAATTCATGGTAAGTGCTACATATAACAGTAACAAGGGGTTCGAGCAAAATTTAAACATTTTGAGAGCTGAGGAAGGGGATGTCAAGCACCCTATGGGGGTTTAAAACGGGAACATAGGGCATGTTTGACAAGGAGAGTGCGATGCATCTTTTTAAAAGCAATATGACTAGGTGCAGAGCGAACATCAAGAGGTAGGGAATTCCAATATTTTGGGGCCAGGCAGGAGAAAGCTGAAGTTCCTTTTAGGGTTCTGCACCTAGGTGTGTGTAGTAGAGAGAGTCCAGTAGAGAGGAGGCCATAGGTGGGGGACAGGACAGAGGCATCAGCATGCCTGCAAGAGAGGTAGGTAGATTAGTTCTAATGATGTTGTCTAGCAGAGTACCAAGGGTAAGGAGTAAATTGGCAGATGGAGAGGGCCAACTAAGGTCTGCATATAGCAAGCAATGGTGCTTGAAATGTGGGGAAGCCGAGGCATAACGACAGATACTATTGTACGTTGTATCCCACTTACTTAGGGTTGTTTTCAAAGCATTTATATAGGTGACAGTGCCATATGCAAGGGATGGAAGTAGGATACCCTTAGAAATAGCCAGTCTAGCTGAGGGGGTAAGCATCCAACTAGTCCTGTAAGTTATTCCGAGTTTGGAGTTTACTGACTTGCAGGTGCCGATGATGTGTTGCTCAAAGTTGAGAGTTTCATCAAGCAGGACACCTAAATACTTGAATGAGGTTACTTTCGTAAGGGGGGAGCCATTTGCACAGGAGACATTGAAAAGGTTGCGGCGTGTTCTAAGTTTGGTTGCAGATACGAAGAGCATGCCCTGAGTTTTACTTATGTTTAGGATGAGCCTTTTGTTGTGGCTCCATTCTTGCATTATAAGAAATGCAGATGTTAGTCGACTATTTATTTCTTCTGTGTTTGCATAGGAGGTGTAGAGCACCAGATCATCTGCATACAAGATTGTTGAGCACCAAGGGGTGTTAGAAGATATGTCATTTGTAAAAATGGAGACGCGAAGAGGCCCCAAGATGGAGCATTGAGGAACACCAACATTGATAGGCGAAGAGTCTGACACCGTAGAGTTAAATTTTACTTGTTGTCTTCTATTGCTTAAGTAGCTCTGGAACCATTATGACTAAACGTAATGACTTCATCCCATGAACTGTTGTCCAATACTTTTACCGACTAAGCGGCTAACTTTTTTACAATATTGTACCTCAGTGCTCCATTACTTGATTGTATTTGCTATGTCCTTGCATCATAATGTTATGTCTGTGTGCATAAAGCTAATAAAAATATATTTTTAAAGAAAATGGACTCCATGACAATAAGCAGAATGGGTTTGTGTCATAGCGCTCCTGCCAGATCAGCCTAATTGATTTCTTTAATTGGGTAACAAGGACACTGGACAAAAGCCAAGCTGTGGACATACTGTATCTAAATTTCTGCAAAGTCTTTGACTCTGTTCCCCACAGGAGATTGATTAGGAATCTGGAGGACTTGGGGGGGGGGGGGTACGGCCGAAACTGGTTAGGTGGGTAAAACACTGGCTGTAAGATAGAAACCAGAAGGTGGCAGCATGGTTTCACAGAGGGAAGGTCATGCCAAACAAATTTGATAGACTTCTTTGACTGGGTGAAGAACAAGCTAGATCAGAGAGAGGACATGGCTTACCTGAATTTCAGAAAGGCTTTCAACACTATTCCAAACAGGAATCTAGTAAGCAAGTTGGGTAACTTTGGAGTAGATAAGGTGGTAACCTGAATACGAAACTGGTTAGCAGAAAGGGCACACAGGGTAGTGGTGAATGGAGTGTGCTCCAAAGAAGGGAGGGTGACTGGTGGTGTACCTCGGGGATCAGTGTTGGGACTGGTTCTATTCAATATCTTTATAAGCAACATAGCAGAGGAACTAGAAAGGAAAATCTGCCTCTTTGCAGATGACGCCAGTATCTAAGAGTGGACTTACCTGGGGGGGGGAGATAAAATGTGCAGGGATCTAAAGAGACTGGAAGAGTGGTCAAGGGTATGACCACTGGGTTTAAATGCAAAAAAAAGTGCAGAATAATGCATCTAGGGCCTAGATTCTAGGCCATAGAACCCAGGAGCAGAATACAAGATGGTCAGAGTAATACTGACAAAGACCAAACAGGAAAGTGACCTAGGGTAATCGTACTGGATGATCTGAAGGTGGCCAGGCAGTCAGAAAAGCCAGTCAGATGCCATTCTGATGCTGTGGTGCATACACCGGGGTATCTCTAGATGGAACAGAGAGGTGGTTTCCCCCCTATACAAATCTCTGGCAAGACCCCACTTTGAGTGCTGTGTACATGTTTGAATACCACATCTTAGAAAGGACATAGACAGAGTGGAGGCAGTCCAGAGGCAGGCTACCAAAATGGTGCAGGATCTGCAACAAAAGCCTTACAATGAAAGGCTAAAGGAGCTAAATGTGTACACCCTGGAAGAGAGGAGGGGAGAAGGGGGATATGATAAAAACAACTTCTGTAACCCCCCTGTTATCTGGGGTTACTAGAATCCCAGTAAGACCTAGTGGTAGGCAGGGAAGGCAGCTTGTGAAACTCCAGTTAAATGGATTTCACACTGTCTCACTCTGTTCTCAGTCTCAGCTGAGACTGAGGGATGACATCATAATAGAACTTTCGCAACTGCATAAGCCACACTGGAATGTTGCAGTTGGAGGTTAGAGTAGAACGTTGGGGAATTTGAAGCAAGAGTCTGTGTGCAGTCTTGGAGAGAGAGTCTATAGTGCAGCAGAGTGTGTGCAGGCTCTCAGAGCTTTAAGCTGTGTTTTAGAGCTACTTTTTGGAAGGTGTGTGTTTCTGCCTGAAGAGGAACACAGGAACTGGTAATTGAAGTGGTGGAGACCGCTTTCAATGGTTCAGTAGCCCCATCCCTGAGGGGATGGGGGGAAGGTGTTTGCCTGTTTTCCAGGGGCAACGCCCCTGGGTCCGGCTAAGGAAAAGAAGCTGCCTGTTCAAGTTGTGCTGAGGCACCAGAAGCTCTGAGAGGAAGATTCCTTGTGGAGGAAACGCCCGTGGGGCACCTGCAACCAAAGGGCGCGTTTGCTCTGAAAAAGGGCCAAATGTTTTCACCTGAACAGAAGGAAACTAAAGGGACTGTTACTGTGGGGTCAAGAAAAGACAACCACGTACAGTTGGAAAGTGGGGATTGGACTGCTTAATCTGTGGGAGGTCTAGAGTAATGGACAATGCCACTTAATTGAAGTATGTTCAAGTCCAGCACAAAGAGTGAACGAAATTGGGTATTGGACTGCTTAACTCAGTAGGGGGTCTAGAGTAATGGACAATGCCACTTAAAAGTATGTTCAAGTTCAACATAAATGAGAAGCAAGACAAGCAGATGGAATGTGAAATATATTTAGCAAGAATCTACATTGCAGAGCTTTACAGGATGAGGTGTTTACTGTCCAGAGAAATGGCCGGGTATGAATTGTGGGAGCAAGAGGTGGGAGACCCCCTATCAGTAGTAACCAAATTCACCTCTACGGATTTGCTCTGAGACACTTTTGCTTTCTCAGGCATTTGGCCAGTGCCTGAGGAAAGCACCCGACGTGGATTGCGAGAAGATTCCCTGATGGAGTCGAGGTGCTTTTCGGTGGTTTAGGGAGCCACCAGAAAATGTTTCCATGAAGTATGGAAGGTGTTCAAGTAGCTGGCAAGGGAGCCGAGCCAGAGAAAACCCAGAACTGTGTACAAGTTCGGGCTATGTAACCCAAAGCAGCGTGCAAGTCCGGGCTGTGTGCCCAGTGGGTTCAGAGCCTGGGGGCTAAAGTGTTGAGGAAGTGTTCTGGTCTCTTTTAATCTGCATTACCAGGAGTGTAGCCCCGTGGGGGTCCATCTATACTTTGTTTATTCTGTTTTGGATGTGAATAAAAGCCACACTTTAGAATCCCACTTCTGGTATTGGACATTACAGTTATTGCTTCCTGTGTTTGGAGTTACTTGGGTGCCCCGTGCAGAGTAGCCAAACCTAGCCTTTGTGCCGAGTGACCTATTCCTCCCCGAACCCAGCCCACCTGGTAGAGCTGTCGGATACAAACGGCATACCGGCTTGGGGTTACATGTCTAAATATCTTATGGGGTTTAATAAGGTACAGGAGAAGTGTGTCTTTCAGAGAAAAAAGGTGTTCTATAACAAGGGGGCATGATATGACACTGGAGGGAGGTAAATTCAGGAGGGATGTCAGGAAGTACTTTTTCACAGAAAGGGTGGTGGATACATGGAACAGCCTTCCAGAGGAAGTAGTGTGGGTGAAAACAGTAATGCCTGGGATAAGCATAAGGGAATCACGAGGTGGGATAGAGAAGAGCAGAAATTGCAACGTGGATTAAGCAGGGTCTGAGAAATAAATTAAAAAAAAAATGGGAAGACTGGGTAGGCCCAGAGGCCCTTATCTGCCATCACATTCTATGTATCTGTGTGGTAGTCAGAAGGAGAAATTATTGGATGCTATGCCAGTCACTGGTGGGATCCCACAGGGCTCAGTGCTCAGTCCAGTATTATTCAATATTTTTATCAGTGATATTGTGGATGGGGTAAATGGCAAAATATGCTTCTTTGTGGATGATACAAAGCTGTGTGGGAGAGTGGACACAAAAGAAGAGAGACAGGTACATTATTGAGGGCCTGGCTAAACTAGAGAGATGGAGAGGTATTTGGCAGCTTGGATTAAATGTCAAAAAGTGTAAAGTAATGCAGGGTTAAGAACCCAGAGACCGCACACTGGCTGGGAGGTGTACAGGTCACCAGGTCAGTAGAGAAGAAAGACTTGGATGTGATCATCCGAGTGATGTGAAGCACTCAGCACTCTACAAGAGAGCAATGGTCAAAGCAAATTGGATGCTAGAATGTATAGCCAGGGGTATAACCAGCAGGAAGGTGGAGCTCATCCTGCCACTGTACAGGTCATTGGTTGGGCCACATCTGGAGTACAGTGTGCAGTATTGGAGCTCTTACTTAAAGAAAGACATCAACTTACTAGAGACAGTGCAGAGAAGAGTGTCCAAAATGATCCAGGGACAACAAGGCAGGCCTTACAAGGAGAGACTCGGAGATCTAAGCATGTGCTCCCTGGAGGATAGAAGGGAGAGGGGTGGCATGATCAAAACCTTTTTAATACATTAGTGGTTTCAAAAAAGTGAACTCTGATGGTCTATTCAACCTTTGTGGAAACAGGACCACAAGGAGCACTGCCTCAAACTAATAGGAGGCACTTCAAGAGGGAAATGAGGAGGCACATCTTCACTGAAAGGGTGGTAGCAAAGTGAAATGAGTTGCTGAAGGAAGTTGCCTCCCTGAAGATAGTGGACAGCTTCAAGAGGGGATGGAACAAGGTAAAAGGGAAAATTGTATAGAATGGGGGGATGGGGACATCTAAGGGGAGAGAGAAGTGGATAGAGGGAAGGGGGATCACTCAGTAGATACTGGGGGGTCTGCAGACTCGAGCAGACTGGATAGACTGTAAGGCCTTTTCTGCTGGCTAGTTCAGTATGCTTGTAAGACTAGGAAGGAGCTGCAAACTGCAGAAGAGATTAAGGAAAGGGAGAAAGCCTTCTTTAGGTATAGCAGTGAGAAGAGAGACAGAAAGGCATATGTATAGTTAAGCTAGAAAAGGAGGTGGGTGGGTGGAAGGCAGTAAAGAGAAAGCAGTGGTGTTGAATAAATACTTCTGCTGTCTTTACTAAAGAAAATGATGGACCAGTGTGTGAGGGAGGATGGTGGGGGGGGGGGACCATGGTTGAGAAGAGGATGATGGAGGACAGGGTTAAAAAATGGCTCATATCCATAAAGGTAAACAAGTCCCCTGGCCTGGAAGGCATACATTCAGAGGTGTTGAGGGAACTGGGAGCGAAGCTGGCAGGTCTGCTGGCAGACAGGATTGGTACCACAGGTATGGAGAATTGTGAAAGAGGTATAACTTCACAAGTGTGGGACCAGGGATAACTTGGGGAACTACAGGCTGGTCAGTTTGACCTCCATTGTGTGTAAGCTCATGGAGACCATTCTGAAGGAAAATATAGAGGTGTTCCTTGAAACCAGTGGGCTACAAGATGAGAAACAGCATGAGTTCATGTCAGGGAGGTCCTATCACAGTGACCTGATTAACTTTTTTGACTGGGTAATGTGAGAAGTAGACAAGGGTCAGGTGGTTGACATGCTGTAGTTGGATTTTAGCAAAGGCTTCGACTCAGTGACACACAAGTGGCTGATGTGGAAGTTGGAGGACTTGGGGGGCAGGGAGCAAATTAACCAGGTGATGGCAAATTGGCTTAGCAGTAGGACCCAGAGATTAGTGGTGGTGGGGAGTCTTGAGTACAAGGGAGGTTACAAGTGTTGTCCTGCAGGGGTCAATGCTTGACCCAATATTGTTTAATGCGTGCATAAAAAATACTGGAGATGGAGTTAAAGGTAAGATCTACCTCTTTGCAGACAACGCCAAACTCCATGGCAGGGTGGACTCAAAGAGGTGCAGGACCTAAAGGAAGACCTGGCTAAGCTCGAAAGGTGGTCAGGCATCTGGCAGTTTGAATTCAGTACAAAGAAATGCAAGGTCATGCACATAGGAAGGAAGATTCTGAGGGCAGAGTACAGTCTTGGGGGGGTCAGGGTCACTGAAACAGAGGAGGAGGGGAAGGACTTGGGCATAGCCATCACCAGCGACCTTAAATAGTCCACTTAGTTTAGGAAGGCAGCAGTCAAGGCAAACAATGTAAGGCTGCATTACTAGAGGGCTCATAAGCAGAAGGGAGGAGGTTATAATGCTGATGTACAAATTCTTAGTGTGACTGCAGCTGGAGTACAGCATGCAATATTAGAGCCCCTGCCTGAAAAAGGATTGCAACTAGCTTGAGGCAGTTCAGAGAAGGGCAACAAAGATGATTTAGGGGAGAGCAGGGCAGAGCATATGAGGACAGGCTAAGAGAGCTGAACATAAGGAGGAAAGGCAGTAGAGAGGGAACATGACTAACACCTTCAGGTACCTGAAAAGTGTAAACAACGTGGATATTGGGGAACATTTTTGTCTTGATAACAGGGGAGCACTGTCTTAATCTAGTGGTGAGGTGGGTGATTCAAGAAGTAAGTCAGGAGACACTTCTCTACAGAGAGGGTAGTGTCAGGGTGGAATGATCTCCCGACTGAGGTCATCACTCAAAAGAGTTGGCAGTTCAAGAGAGGGTGGGATAGGGTGAAGGGGAAGGTCATGGTTGGGGGGAGGGGGGAAGAATCACTGTAATCTCTGGATCAGGGTGCAACAGTCAAGCAGACTCGATAGACCATAAGGCCTTCTTCTGCTGGCTGTTTCGTATGTTCATATTGAACCATGTACTATATGTAAGTATGCTGCATCTTCAGTGTTAGTCCTTCTAAATAGTACTGTATTAATTGATGTATTTGTACTACTATTGTGTGTGTATTTTATAGTCGATTGATACAAGCATGTGCATACACACATTGTACCTTTGTATCTAATCTGGGATGTGCTTGAAAATGGTGAGTTACTAAGAAGTGTCTTCTCAGCTAATAATTCTAAATAAAAATAAATAACATAGAAACATAGAATTTTCAGGTAGAAAAGACCACTGCTCTATCAAGTGTACCCTAGTCCCCACCAGCCTAGTACTTGAAGGGCATATTCCGTGCTCCCAACTTGTAGCTCCACTTTGTTAATCGAGTGGCCCCCACTCAGCTTTTCTCTCCCTTCATCATTTTCATCATACCAATGTTTCTATTCCACCTTCTCCTAAAACCAATAACCATCTTGACATTGAACATTGACCAACCCCCTATGTTGACGGTTCCGCCTATTCGCCACCATCTCCATGAGGAAGTATTTCCTCACATCCCTCCTTAATTCCTCCTCTTCCAGTTTATAATTATGTCCTGTTGTCACAGACCCCTCACATTGCCTGAACATTTGCTGCCAGTCCAATTTGTTTGTTCCCTTCAGATACAGTATTTAAACATTTTAATCATATCCCCTTTTCCCTTCCAGCACCCAGGTAGGGTTTTATTTGGGTCAGTCAGTCTTTCCTCATAAGTCTTCCCCTGCTGCCTATGTATGACTTTGGTTGCCCTCCTCTAGGCCAGTTCTAGAAGGCCCTTGTCCTTTTTAAGATGAGGGTTCCAGAATTGTATACAGTACTCTAGGTGAAGCCTCACAAGGACCTATAGAGGCCACAGGCAGGATCACTTCCTTCCTTCTGCGAGCAAAGGCTCTGCATATGCACTCTACATCCTGTGGGCTTTCTCCTAATGCCTTATTGCACTGGGTAGTGTTCTTGTGACTGTTGGCTATGGTAACCCCCAGGTCCTTTTCCTCTGAAGTCTGGTCTAGCCAGTACCACCCACCAATCCAGTACTGTGTTTTCAGGTTCCTTCCCCCCCCATGTGCATGACCTTACACCTTCTGGCATTATGTTTGAGATGCCATATCTTGAACCCGTTTTCCAATTTCTCTAAAATCCTCTTTCATGTCCCTAATCCCTTCCTCACTGTCCACCCTAGCACATATCTTAGTGTTGTTCACAGAGAGACACATTTTTCCCTAGACCCCTTCTCCTATGTCACACACAAATTGACTGAAGAGCACAGGACCCAGGATTGACCCTTGGAGCACCTTATTGGTCAACCTCTTAAGTTTGGACTGCCTTCCATTTAGCATTACCCTTTGAACTCTCCCTTCTAACCAGTTCCCTACCCCTCTTGTTTACATCTTCTTCACCCTAAGTCACCCTGACTTCTTTACAAGCCATCTATGGGGCACTGAGTCGAAGGCCTTGCAAAGTCTATATACAGGACTTCCACTGCCTGGCCATTGTCCACCACTTGAGACACTGTTGAAGAAGTCTATGAGATTCATTGGGAAGGACTTCCTTTTCACAAAGCAATCCTCCTCCTCAACATCAAAAGCAGGGATGAACTAATATATGTGTAAACATGTACTAATATGTTGCAATTGTTGTACATCAAATACCTGCCTTCCTATGACTGGCTGTGGTACAGTTTGAGTCATCCAACTATGGCTGGTGTTCATCGCTGGAATCTAGCAAGTGCCACCCACCCACCTGAGATTGGTCCGAGTCATCTAGTCTGGAGTGGTGGTAACATTGTGGGAGAGTGTCTGGAATAGTTTAAAAACCCATATTTTAGATGTGGTGTCAGAAAAGTAGAGCAACTCGACCAGAGTCAACCAGCATGCCAAAGCCTGAGCAAGTTATTTTGCATAAGTACTGTTCTAATTCACAGATTATTTGGACTCTACTTTTTAAGTTAAAAAGTTAATCACAGCTAATGCATATAATGTTGTGTTACAATAAGGTGAGGGAAGGGAGCTTATTTACAAGGAAAATGGGGACTAAAACTAGAGGGCATAGTCTAAGATTAGAAGGAGGAAGATTTAGAGGCATGTGAGATGGCATTACTTCATGGAGAGGGTGGTGGAGGCCTGAAATAAACTACTGGAGGAAGTGGTGGGGGCTGAACTGGTGGAGGGATTCAAGAGGGCATGGGACAGACATAAGGGGTTGGTAAGTCGGGGGGAAGGGAGGTCTCTTGACATAAGTGACGAGTGGGGGGGGGAAGGGCAGACTCGATGGGCCAGAGAGGTCATTTTCTGCTATCAGATTTCTATGATTATATGATATTTTAGTGTTTTTTTCATTTCACAAGCGTTTCCATAAACGCCAGTCTTACAAATGAGTATTCAGAATAATTTGATATTAACCAGTTCAGATAGGGAAAAACACTGAAAATTCTGCAAGCTTTTAAGAAGAGTGGTCATTAATGTTACAGTGGGTTTGGATTTTAGTTTTTAAAAATGCAATGGTGCCTGGGGGCTCACCACTGGCCTAGCATCATTGCATTGCACTGCTGTGTACGTGACCTGGGTTTGAAAGCAGACTCAGGCTTTTAGGTGGGTGGCCATGGCTGGAAGATGGTACTGCCAAATCTGCTGACAGTAGCACTTCCCAACCTGCAGAGGGCCAGGGTAACAGTCTGACATGCATCAACACCTGTTGTGGGCCAGGGAGCTTGCTTCTCCACAGAATGTTGCTGCAGCATCGGAGACCACTCAAAAGGATGCCATGCCCTCTGGTGGGTGGTGGGTGGAGGTACAGGTACATAAAAACAGAAGGAAAATTGGAGCTGAACAATGGAAGAATGAAGCCTGTCCCCCTGTAGGCTGTATATTGCCAGCCATGGCTCCCATCTGCCCAGTGTTCCAGACCCTGGAGGAGAAAGGAGGAAGACCCCTGCTGGGGGCACTGTTGATAAAGATGGGGAAAGTCCTGGAGAAGGTGAGTGATGGTGCTGGGGGGGTACATGGATCAAAGGGGGTGGCCAGCTGAGGGTATACAAATCTGTAGAAACAAAAATGCAATGGGGGCCTGACTTTGTTAGAGAGGGGATAAAGCATTTGACACTAACTACTAGGAGCTCATTTAATGTGAAATGGCTTACTAAAAGGAGAAAAAAGCTTTTATTAATAATGTTTAGGAGGTGGATTTGAATTTTGATGTATTTAATTTTGGGACAAGCGCAAGTAAATCCTGTGGTCCAATAACAACTGATATATTGGAGACCTCCCACTTAAACAGTAAGGGCCTACTAAGCGTAGTTCATGTCAACATTGGTAACTTGCTACGTAAATATGATGAGTTTTCAGTTTAAATGCAGCAGTTGCATTTTTTGTATACAAAGAAATGAAAACGATATATGTTACAACATCTGTGTTTTTAAGAGTTTTCAGATACAATAAGTATAGCACCTGAAGTGATGGTAAACATTTTGATCATGGAATAAATTAATAAATTAAATTCTACTATAGTTTATTCCTTATTTAAATGGAATATAATGGCATCCATCTTATAATTGAAATAATTAAATTACAATTAGCATAGGGCTCCAAATTAAATTGTATTTTGTTATTCTATTCATGGCTGAATAGTGCATTTTTTCCAGTTTCAAGCAATCTAGTCACAAATACTTCAATATTTCTATTACAGGAGGAACTAGGTTTTCCAAAGTCTGGCTATGAATCCCCTTATGTTTACTAGAGCAAGATGTAACAGCTTCAGTTTATTTCCTGTTGTACATTTTGTATTGAGGAGGTACCTAGAATGCATAATTATGTCTCCATGACCAGGTTGTAGTTAAGGATTGTAAGTTAATTGTGCTCAGAATTGCTTTCCAAAATGGCTATGTTAACATACCTATTTCCACATCTATTACAGAAGGGTAAGAGTAATATAGTTTAAGTAAGTGAGGGGTGTAGTAAACTCTGTAAAGTACATACAATTGTATTTGATTTAATCTGTTCCTTATTAAGACTTCTATTGAACTACAGAGTCTTTGCCATTTTTCTTCAGTCAAATATACATTTAGCTCATTCTGTTGGCTATATTTAAGATCACCTGTGTCTCGGGGCAGCTACAATTAAATTAAAATATTTTGTGATCAGCTTTTGTCTCGTGTTTTGAGTTATTAGGTTTACAAGTTTGGTCTCCAGAGGTACAGTAAATGTAAAGTATTGCCTCAAATATTCTAGAATACATATTTTATGTGGAAATAAATGCTGGGATTTCTGGGTTAATTCTACTTAGTGGCTGGCAAGCTACGGGAATGAAAAAGCATATATATGTTTTGGAATCTGTTTCTTTTTTAAGCTGTGGTAAATAGGATAGGTAGCCTGAACTTGAGCTGCACCAAAAGGCACATGACACAGAGCAAAATAAAATAAGCAGAACAAAAAGATAAAAGGTGTGAAGGCCCTGTCTTAATATTGCATATTTGACAATATTAGGACTGAGATGTTAGAAGACTATGAGGAGATACAGTTTTATAATATTCTTTTATAATATCTAGGATGATGCCTGCAAGTCCTAGTAGCAATCGCTTTGTGCAGGTTTGCACAAAAGACTTGAATATTACATACTATATAAAAGTAAAATGCAATTTAATTCTTATAATTTTAGTTAGTTAACTTTATTTTTTGACAGGATAAGAACTTTAGGCCTAGAGGATCTATTTACAAAGTTGTCCTGTACAAAACATAAAAGCATACAATTTCAAATTGAATTCCATTTAAAACCTACTTACAAATATAACATTTCTGAAGAACTGCACAGCAATACATCTGTGGAGGGGTTGTGGGTTAACAGATGGACCAGACACCGAGCTTCAAGTTCAACACACAATCTTTGTGTGATGTTTATTAAAAATAGAAGAAATAACCTTCTGCAATGGCATATTTCTTCTTCGGATCAGTTTGCAGCAACAGACTATGAATGTCCTTTCTCTGCAGTTAGCCAGCACCTACTGACTTTGATCTCTGATCCAATTCATTAGTTGAGATGTAGCCACCACCTCTACGCAAGCCCCATTTGCCTGGGTAGTGGGGGCCCAAAAAGGAAAAAAACAAAACAAGCTATAGACAAAGACTCTCAATGCAGAATCACTGAAAGAAGGTTTACTCCAAAGGGCATTGGCAACAAATCAAATTTCAAAGAAATACAACTTCATACGTACTTCCATAATGCAATGCATCATGGGATATATGCAAATCATCATGACATTTCTTACTTAAGTTTACAACAATATATATTTTAAATAACACAACTAGCTTAATTTCTATAATAGTCACCTAGTACTTTTTACCATTATCAAAACACCAAGTGCCATGATAATTTCAACATTTACAGGTTTCACAAACATAATTTATACACATTAAGGTATTTTATAACATAGTGCTATTACATACTAAATCCAACAACAATAAGCACAATCTGTTTTACGTACACTTGGAGGTCACCACAATAACCTCCCTGTATGAGGACCTAAGAGGGAAAAAGAAAATTCTTATCCCAGGAGTCCTTTAGCATCAGTAACTTTTTGCACTTAGCTGGCTAGGTGCAGTTGCCCCGGAGGTGTGCCTTTAAGAGATTTTTTTAAAGAGCGTAGGGCTAGCCAATCAAAAGACAGGAGGGGGAATGAACTGAGTGAAAGCCGTTGACTGCTTCATAATTTCTTCTCCGCTGGACTGAGCATATTGCCTCTGAGGGGTCTCCCAACTTTCCTTGTTGACAGCCTCCTAGTGCTTATCTGGGTAAAGTTTTCCTCATAAATCTTTTCCTTTAGTGTGCTGAGTGACAACTTTTGCTTTTTCATTAGTGCTTTGCAAATTTTTTATTTTTAGAGCGATGGCGCTATTTAGACTTTATTTTTAACGCGACTGTTTACTTTAAAGCCTAATTTTATCGTGGGTGTTTATTTTTGACGGTTTTCTTCATTTTTGATGAATCTCTTGTGTGAACTGTCGAATTGGGGACTGTTCCCTTGTTTTTTTTTTTACCTCAGACCTCGTAGGGTTTACAGTGAGGCACCTGCAGTAGATTTCAAATTTAAACAGTGCCTGGGGGTTTTCTTTCTAGATTGACAATTACGAGGAAACTTTCTTTGTTATATTACTGGACCTTGGTATCATCTGTGTCAGGACTGTCCGTAAGGGTCCAGCAGCCACCTGTGCGCAGTTGAGTATTACTGGTTTTCTATTAAGATTGGCACTGGCATAGATCCCAGTTTTACAACCAAAAAAAAAAGGCACTGGTAATAGACAGAGCTTATTAACTGCAGCAGGACTGGCCAGTGGCATTTTCACAGACACCTGCACTCAGTTTATAGGTCCAGAACTGGTTTGCTTTGCTTAAATTGGTGAATATAGCAGACAAACCTTTGATAATTATGGCTGAGGATAAATCAAAGGTTTCCGACGAGGGACCATTCAAAAAATACTAATACCAAAAGCAGAGGTGCTGAGGAACCCTCCAGATCCCAGTCAAAAAATAAATTTTCCAAAGATGAAGTTTCTCACAAATTAAAAAATAATAAGAGTGACAAAAAAAGGAAGCTTGATCAAGCCTCTGATGAAGTGGCTAAAATGAAACTCTGTCAAGACAGATTGCTCCCGTTGCTCCTGGGAAAGCCAATAGTGAGACAACAGGCAGCTTAAAGCATTCAGAAAAAACAAAGCACTTACAAACTGCGCAGGTTCTTCCGTCAGTGCAAGATATGGAAAAAAGCATGGCAACTGTTTCAGACCCTTCAAAAGATGGGTCCTCTATTTACTGGGGCTGGCAAGCACTCTTCCACAGTTCTCTGTTCTGTAGACTGTGAGGGTGATGCAGATGATCAATTCTATGATGCCCCTGACATGGATTTTTTGAGGGCCTTGAGCCCCAGGAGTCCCTGGTCCCTCGTCTTGGGGATCCCCCGGATGACCACGAGGATCCTTCCTCTATGTTTTTATTTATACAAAATATGCTGGATACCCTGGACCTCCCTACGCAGGAGCCCAACCAGGATGTCAATGAAGACGAAGATTATAGGGAGATGAAGGGTCTTTCCTCCTCAAATGCCCTGGTCATCCCTATCTATAATGCATTTAGAAAAAAAATACCACAAAGGTGCTTCAACACCCCACTTCAGTACTAGGGGTTGATAAGCAGCTTGAGAGAAAATATAAATTGTCTAAAAATGGTACCAAGTGCCTGTCAGCACACCCTAGCCATGAGAGTATAGTGCAGCAGGCAGCTTGTGAGAAAGCTAGTGTCTCCTTGTCGCCCTCTCCCCCTGACAAGGATTCCAAGAAAATTGACTTTATAACAAAGAAAATGTAGGCCACAGCTTCCCTGCTTCTCAGGCTTTCTTCTTACGTGGCATTCACAGCCAAATATCAGAAAGCCCTTTGGAAATCTGTCCAGGCTATCGCCCGTAGCGGATCAGATTCTATGCTACAGGAGCTGGTGGATACATCAAAAACTGCCTTGGAAGCTACTATGTACCAATTCCACATGGCCGATAACAACAATGATACAGCCTCTAGGGCGATGGCCCATGCCATATCTCTGAGACGCTTCGCCAGGTTAGAACAACCAGTCTGACCACAGACACTCAGAACAAGGCCATGGATTTTCCCCTGTGATTAAAATATGTTATTTGATTACAGAACCACTGACTACATGAAAAAGGCCAATGAGTACAAAGCCTCCTGGCAGAGCCATTCATCTAAGCCTAAACCTGCCACCCCTCAGAGATCCCGTCCCAGGGGCAGTAGGGGCAGAAATTTTTTTCCCAGGCCTTACAGTCCCTATCCCCAATCTGACTTTAGCCAGTACAGGGGGTCTTTCAGAGGCGGGGCAGAAGGGACCAAAGAAGATCCACCTCTACCCAGCCACCTGCCTCTCAGTCTAAGTCCTGATGTGAGTGTCCAGGTCGCCTCCCCCGTTTCCGGTTGGAGGCAGACTCTCTCACTGTCTTCAGCACTGGTCCCTCATCACGTCAGACAAGTGGGTGCTGAAGATAGTGGAGAAGGGTCTGTCATTACAGTTGAAGCAGTTGCCAGACCTCAGACATGCCCAGGTGTCAAGACCTTTGTTACCATCACAGATACCGCTGTTGAAAATAGAGGTACAAAACCTTCTGGCTTTACGAGCAGTGGAGAGGGTCCCCACCCACGAGAAGGGCAAGGGCCTCTACTCCAGGTATTTTCTGACACAAAAGAAAACTGGGGAGTAGCGACCTATCTTAGATCGCAGATATTTAAACAATCATCTGAAGAAACCCAAATTCAAAATGGTCACTCTGTCACTGGTCATACAGTCCTTACAGCAGGGCGACTTGCTAGCCTCCCTCGACTTAAAGGACGCCTACTTCCACATACCCATACGGAGATCTCACAGGAAGTTTCTCAGTTTCAAACTTCCTTCGGGTCACTATCAGTTCACCGCAATGCCCTTCGGCCTGTCCTCGGTCCCAACAGTCTTTACCAAGGGTCTCGCAGTGGTAGCAGCACATCTAAGGAGACTGGATGTCACTCTCTACCCCTATCTGGACGACTGGCTCATAGTAGGAAAGTCTCCTTGCCAAGCCAAGGAATCTCTTTTCCCTCACAGAACACAATCTGGAGTCTCTAGGTATCCTGGTAAATCTCAAGAAGTCTCATCCGGAACCCACCCAGCTGCTCACCTTCATAGGGGCCCAGCTGGACACTCGGAAGGGATATGCTTTCCTCCCACAGGAAAGAATTCATAGTTTCCTTTCAGTGGCAGATTCTTTTGCCCAGGGACAGCCAAGACCAGCCAGACATTTCCTCAAACTTCTGGGACATATGGCCTCTATGACTGCAGTAGTCCCAGGGGTCAGGTACAGGATGAGACTCCTACAAGCCTACCTCAGAGCTCGCTGGTCTCAGAGAAGCAACAAATTTTCAAAGTTAATACCAGTGTTGGAGCAATTCTTCCAAAATTTGCTGTGGTGGAAGGACCCTGCAAATTTGCAGTCAGTGGTTCTATTTCAAGCTCCTCTTCCCACAAAGGTGATCACCACAGATGCCTGCCTCCCTGTTGGGCTCGAGAGCTCATCTAGACTGTGCCTCAGTAAGTGGCAACTGGACTCCCGAAGAATCACAGTTGCACATAAATCTTTTAGATCTCAGAGCAGTCTTACTAGTTCTCAAAGCTTTCGCTCCCAGCATAGAAGGGCAGGAGGTTCAAATTCGAACGGACAGCACCACTGCAATGTTCTACATAAATAAGCAGGGTGGTACCAGATCAGGAATACTCTGCTTAGAAGCTCTGAAGCTCTGGTCTCTAGCATTCTTCCTGGGAGTCAGCCTCTCAGCTATTCACCTCCCAGGCAAACTCAGTACTCTGGCGGATGCTCTAAGCCGCATCAGTCAAGGTCAGAGCGAATGGACACTGAACAAGCAAGTACTAGCCACAGTGTTCAGGCAGTGGGGCACACCAGACGTGGATCTGTTTGCCTCTCCTCTTAATTTTCAGCTTCCTCAGTACTGTTGCAGGCCCCCAGTTCCGGGAACACTTCCTCTGGATGCCCTGATCCTGGACTGGTCAGGGAGGTTCCTATACGAATTTCCTCCCTTTCCCTTGATATTCAGGGTTTTGCTGAAACTCAGGCAGCAGCATGCATCCATGATCCTAGTGGATCCGGACTGGCCCAGGCAAGCCTGGTTCCCTCTCCTTCTCTCAGTGTCCTGCAGCAGGCCCATTCGCCTGCCTCCAACTCGCTCCTTGCTTACTCTTCCTCAAACAGGAGCGCAGTACCCAGACGTACACGCTCTTCACTGCAAAGCCTGGTCTTTGAGGAGTTAGAGTTTCCATCCTCACAGTACTCTTAACAGGACCTTAAGATACTGGGGATAGCTAAAAAAATGAACACTAAGAAGACTTATGCAGCCAAATGGAAAAGGTTTTCCCTGTGGTGCAGAAGCGAAAAGGTCGAACCCCTATCAGCTTCAGACCCTCAGCTGCTAGACTACCTGGTACACGTACAGGCGTCAGGCTTGAAACCATCTTCACTTAAGCTACACCTGGTGGCAATTTCAGCCTATCTTTTGGTGGGAAAGAAGAAATCATTTTTTTCCCATGACATTTTTAAACAGTTTTTCAAAGGCCTCTTGCACCTCCAGCCTCCAACCAGGGAGCCTGTTCTTCCTTGGAGCCTGAACCTTTGTATGGATGGGCTCATGAATCCACCTTTCGAGCCTATGTCCACGGCCCACATCAAGTTTGTAACTTAGAAGACCATCTTCCTGGTAGCCATTACGACTGCCAGGAGGATTTCAGAACTACAGGCCCTGTGCACTGAGCCGAATTACATCATCCCCCACAACGATAAAGTTGAGCTCAAGACTAATAGGAAATTTCTGCCAAAGGTGGTTTCAGAGTTTCATTTGAACCAATCCATTACTCTGCCTGTCTTCTTTACTGAGCCATCTACTCCTGGTGAGCAAAAGCTCCACAGCTTGGATGTCAGAAGAGCCATCTTTCACTACCTAGAGCATATTAGACAGTCCAGAGGCTCTTCCACTCAGTTGTTCCTCACCTACAGGGATGTAGGCAGAGGAAGACCAGCTACCAAGAGAACTATTTCTCATTGGTTGGTCTCTTGTATTAAATTCTGCTATGAGAAAGCTGGTCAACAACCTCCAGTGGGGCTCGGGGCCCATTCCACCACGGGCACTGCAGCCTCGCTTGCAGCAGCAAGAAACATTCCCCTACTGGATGTCTGCAAAGCAGCTACCTAGAAATCTGTGCACACCTTTGTGAAACACTACAGTTTGGATGTGCAGACCAGATCTGATGCCAAATTTGGCAGGGCAGTTCTGCAGAGCCTTTTTCCTAAGTAGGTTCTCTGCCTGACTCCCACTTCATACTGCTTGGTAGTCTGCAAAAAGTTACTGATGCTAAAGGACTCCTGGGTAAGAAGAAAAAATTACTCACCACAGTAATCTTCTTTCTTCCATTGGGTCCTTTAGCATCAGTAAGCTCCCACCCTTCCTCCCCGGTTCATCCGTCGGAGAAGGGCTCTTACGTCAACTTTCGCCAAATTTGGCGTTTGTTATTGATGAGTTTTTACCTCGTGTTGCTGTTTCTATTGCCACTTTTGGACATTTGCATGTTTTTTTGAATCCTGTTAATTCTTTTTCAGGGCATCTGCCCTAGTTTTTCCTTTAATAAAATTCTGAAGCAGTCAACAGCTTCCACTCAGTTCACTCTCCCTCCTGTCTTTTGATTGGCTAGCCCTATGCTCTTTAAAAAATCTCTTAAAGGCACACCTCCGGGGCAATTGCACCTAGCCAGCTAAGTGCAAAAAGTTACTAATGCTAAAGGACCCCACGGGAGAAAGAAGATTACTGCGGTGAGTAATTTTTTCTTAAAAAGGACACTGTAGCATAGTCAAGGGAGGGAGAAGGGGTGCCCACAGGTGGCTAACCTTATGGACTAGAAATAGTAAAAGATAGGTTAGGCTTAGAAATAGAAGAACTCTTGCAACAGATTTTAGAAAAGGTCGGTCCTCAAGAGTGGCGGGAGCTCCAGTCACATATCCCCCACCTTAAGAGGGAAGCAGTTATTGCAGACTGCTTACCACCTTCCTGTCCCAGGAAGGGATGGAGCTTCTACTCATCCATCTTTAGAAGCTACGTCTCAGGGTCCTATTAATGATTAACATTTCTTCATAAACATAGTGGACATCATCATTCTTTACCCTGAGGCATAAACACATTTCTCAACAGAGACTAACGGTACCTTCCCATCTCCTTTTAGGGAAAGTCCGTAATATTTTACTGACATCAATTCCTGCACCATATCTAGACATGAAATCAGCATTTATATGTTTCGTCCCTGCCCTGTGGGACACCACAAATCCATAAGGCTGAAGAGTCGAGCACCACCGCATTATACAGGTTTTTTTTCTCTCATTTGGTGCAACCAGCAGAGGGGGTTGTGATCAGTTACAACCTTAAATTCAGCCCTCACAAGTAATATTTCAGGGACTCAATAGCCTACTTCAGAGCTAAGCATTCTTCCTCTATGGTAGCATATCTTCTCTCCATCTCATGTAGCTTCCTACTAATATATATGATTGGATGTTCTTCCCCATCTATTTTCTGAGATAAGACTGCCCCAGTACCATTCTCTGATGCATCAGTTTGGAAACTCAAACACTTGGTTGAAGTCAGGGCTTTTCAATACAGGAGCTGTACATAGAATTGCCTTGATCTTCCTAAATGCTTAATCACAAATAGGGGTCCACTGAACCTTATTTGGGCACCTCTTTTTAGTGAGATCAATCAAAGGACTAGCAATGGCTGAGAAATTAGGAATAAATCTCTGGTAATAGCAAGCCAAGTCTAGGAAAGATCTCATGTGCTTTTTTGTGGTAGGTATTGGGCTGTTTGCTACTGCTGTAACCTTCTCTACCTCGGGCTTCACTTGTCCGTTTCCTAAAATGAACCCTAGGTATCTTGTCTCGGTCTTTGCTAGGGCACACTTAGCAGGGTTAATGGTCACTCCTGACTCCTTTATTGCTTGCAATACCTTGGACAAGTGTCTAACATGGGTTTCCCAGTCAGGACTGAATATGACCACATCGTCCAAATAAGCCGCATAGTACTCAGTGTGAGGTCTTAGAATGTGGTCCATAAAATGCTGAAAAGTGACTGGGACCCCATGTAGTCCAAATGGCATTGTGACAAACTGGTATAAACTGACTGTTAAATGCGGTTTTATCTTGCGAATCAGGTGACAAGGGGATTTGCCAATATCCCTTAGTAAGGTCCAGGGTGGAGATATACTGCGCATCGCCTAGCCTGTCAATGATGTCATCTATTCGGGGCATTGGGTAGCCATCAAATAGTGAGACATTAAGCTTTCTAAAATCTAGGCGTAGACGTGTCCCACCCTCTTTCTTGTCCACTATGACCATGGGTTAAGACCATGCACTCTTTGAGGATACAATTATACCCAACTGCTCCATTTTTTTGTCTTCCTGAATCACCTCATCCCTCACCTTCATAGGCAGTCTGTAGGGCTTTTGGTGTATGGGCTTGTCTTGCGTGGCAGTTATGGTGTACACAAGTCCTTTGGCCCACCCCAGGATGGTTGTGAATATGGGTGCAAACTCTTGTAAAACCCCCTGCAAATCTTTCTGTTGCTGAGGCTCCAATTCAGGGTTTATCTGAATCTCCTCCAATGGTTCTGACTGCTCTAGTCTTTTATAGGCAACCTCCAGCTCTGACTCCCTAACTTCAGGATGGATATAAAGGGAGGGATTAGGCTTCTCACGTCATTTTCTAAGGAGGTTCGCATGGTAAATTTTCTGGGCAGGTCTCTTTCTGGGCATGCTAAGCTCATAGTTCACTGCTCCTGTTTGCCTCAAAATGGTGAAGGGGCCCTGCCATTTCATGAGTAGTTTGTTCTCTGTGGAGGGAAGGAGTAACAACACTTGATCCCTGGGCTGAAATGTTTTAGTTGTCAAACTGTGGTCATATGTATCTTTCTGCAAGTCTTGTTTCTGTTCTAAGCTCTGGTGTGCCAAGTTAATATACCTAACCAGGCGTTTGCATAACTGAGTCATGTACTCTACGACATTAAGATGTCTCACCTCCTTCCCTTCTTCCCAGTGTTCTTTAACCACATCCAGTGGCCCCCTCGGTTTCCTCCCATACAGTAATGAAAAAGGCGAGAAACCAGTGGACGCTTGAGGGATTTCCCTGTAAGCGAAAAGTAAATAGGGGAGATACCTATCCCAATCTTTACCTTTTTCTTTCACATATTTCCTCAACATTCTCTTTAATTTCTGATTAAACCTCTCTACAAGGCTGTCTGCAGGTGGTATGGGGAAGTATGCACTGCTACCACGCCGAGCAGGCAGTACAATTCTTTGAGCAGGTATGCATTAAAATTACTCCCCTGATCAGTAAGTATTTCTTGGGGGATTCCCATGCAGCTAAATACCTTTGCTAGCTCCTCTGCTATCCTGGGGGCTGTGGTAGTTCTCATGGGGATAGCTTCTGGGTAGCAGGTAACGTAGTCACATATGACTAGTACAAATCTGTTACCCTTGGAACTCTTTTCCAGGGGGCTCACTATATCCATGGCTATCCTGTCAAAGGGGTTAGTCACAATGGGGATGGGTTGTAGCGGTACTCTATCCCTTTTTCCTGCCTGAGCTATCTTCTGACACTCAGCACATGCTTTACAATACTCAGCTATTTTCTCATGGCTAGAAGGCCAATAAAACCTGGGTAATATCCTATTCAGGGTGCTGTCTCTGCCTGCATGGCCTGCTAAAGGGATGTCATGTGCCAGATGCATGATTTGGGAGTGGAATTTTTCCGGAACCATTAGGTGGTCTATTACCTCTCCAGTTCTGGGGTTCGTGTATTCTCGATACAGTATTCCCTGTTTGACAGCAAACTGAGGGGCACCTTTTTCCACTCCCTTCCCCACCTGTGGGAAAAAAAGGTTAAGTGAAGAGTCTGCTTTTTGCTCATGCTGCATATCACATTTAAAAGTATGTCCCAAGTCTGGCTGTACACCAGCATGACTATCAATCCAGGCCTTCTTTAGCTTCCTCTTTCTCTGCCTTAGTCTTATGGTCCTTGCCAGGATCCTCAAAAACATCATCATCAAATGGGAACACAGATGGTAAATGTCCTTTCTTCATTTGAGCTCTGGTGGCTACAGCAACTACAGAAGAGTCCTGGGCAGCATGACAATGTATAAATGAAGCAAAGTCTGGGTGGTCATGCTCGATAATAACTGGCACAGGTAGGCGAGGTACCCACGTTTACTTCCTGTGTCTTTTCTTGAACAGTCATTTGTACGGTGGCTGTAGGATAGCAATGGGTATCACTGTGCACACAGATGACTGTTGTATTGTGTCCTTTATTATTCCCATTCACCAGATCTCCTCGCACAAGAGTCTGGCTGCTCCCTGAATCAATCAGTCCCATCATCTGCTGTGGTTCAATCTGTACAGTAGCCATAAAGTGACCCAAGTTTGCTAAGGCTACGTGAGCTGTCTCCCTCTTCCTATTAGGATAGTTTCTTAGATAATGGCCCTTCTTTTGGCACCCATGAAATACAATCTCAGCTACTGGAATACACCCCCTTCTCTCTGCTCTCCAGTCTTGTTAATCTGGGGCTGGATTAGACAGTTTATAAGTAAAAGGGTTCCTTACCGGATTGCTGGTGGTCGCAGCTGCTGAGGTCTCTTGGAACCCTCTAAATCTGGATGGTCGGGCGGGCTGCCAGTATGTCTTCTGCCATTGTGATGGTTTTATCAGCAGAATTTGGCTTATGCTCCTGAACCCAAAGTTGTACATCCTGGAGTAAAACTTTAATAAACTGTTCAATAATCACTGCCTCCAGAAGTTGGTCCTTGCTCTTGTTCTCCGGTTGTAACCATTTGTAGCAGAGCTCCTCGAGACGGGCATAAGTCTCTCGTGGGTTATCCAGTGACTGCATTTTTAGAAACCTAATCCTCTGGCAATAGATTTCAGTGTTTATATCGTAGCGCCTGAGGATCTCCTGCTTCACACGGTCATAGTCCTCAGCCTCTCTGGAGTCCATGTGGCTATAAACCAACTGGGCACTGCCTGTCAGGTGCGGTGCCAGTCGAACAACCCACTGTTCCCTTGGTCATACGCATGTTCGAGTGGTCCTCTCAAATGTTGTGAGGTAGGCCTCAATGTCATCACTGTCCAAAAGTTTAGACAGTTTAATGTCTTTTGGGCTGCTGGCTCTTTCTGTTTGCCCTGCATTGATGGCATGTAAGACCCTCATGGTATCAGCCCATTTGGCATCTTGCTTTCTTTGCTCAATGTCTCTATCTCTTCGCTCAGCATCTCTCTCTCTCTCTCTTTCCATCTGCACCTGTTTCGTGCAGAGCCATTTCAACAACTCCTCTACATCCTCAGGTGGAGCGTCTTCAAGAGGAGGCAATTCCCTCGACTCTTCCACATCCTCTTGCATCTCTTTATCGCCTTCAGGCGTGGCCTTCCTCCGAGCTCCCAGGTCCAGTTCAGGCAGCAGCTTCTCTCCCAGTCTGTTGGCTATGGTTCTGGTCAGAACTCCATGGACTTTCTTCTCTGAGTTCTCCTCTGGCAACTCCTGGTGCACCTGGGATACGTGGGCGATATCCACTAGAAAACTTCCCTCTTTGGCCAGTCCAGATGCTTCCAGCAAGTTATCCCACTTCTGACACCAAGTCTGTGGAGGAGTTGTGGGATAACAGATGGACCAGACACCGAGCTTCAAGTTCAACATACAATCTCTGTGTGATGTTTATTCAAAGTACAAGAAATAACCTTCTGCAATGGCATATTTCTTCTTCAGTACATCAGTTTGCAGCAACAGACTATGAATATCCTTTCTCTGCACTTAGCCAGCACTTACTGACACTGATCTCTGATCCAATTCATTAGTTGAGATGTAGCCACCACCCCTACGCAAGCCCCATTTGCTTGGGTAGTGGGGGCCCAAAAAGGAAAAAAACAAAACAAGCTATAGACAAAGAACCTCAATGCAGAATCACTGAAAGAAGATTTACTCCAAAGGGCATTGGCAACAAATCAGATTTCAAAGAAATACAACTTCATACGTACTTCCATAATGCAATGCATCATGGGATATATGCAAATCATCATGACATTTCTTACTTAAGTTTACAACAATATACATGCATTTTAAATAACACAACTAGCTTAATTTCTATAATAGTCACCTAGTACTTTTTACCATTATCAAAATACCAAGTGCCATGGTATTGTCAACATTTACAGGTTTCATAAGCATAAGCTATATGCATTAAGGTATTTTATAACCTAGTACTATTACATACTAAATCCAACAACAATAAACACAGTCTGTGTTATGTACACTTGGAGGTCACCACAATAACCTCCCTGTACGAGGACCTAAGAGAGAAAAGGAAAATTAAAGAGGACACTGCAGCATAGTCAAGGGAGGGAGAAGGGGGGGTGCCCACAGGTGGCCAACCTTATAGACTAGATATAGTAAAGGATAGATTAGGCTTAGAAATAGAAGAACTGTTGCAATAGATTTTAGAAAAGGTCGGTCCTCAAGAGTGGCAGGAGCTCCCGGTCACAACGTCAATAGATTACAAAATAAGGTATTCAACCAACATGAAGTCTTGCTGTATTCTGACAATTGCAGTGATTCCCAACCTTTGAACTTCCCCAGAGAACTAAGGGTTAACTTTCCATGCAGGGCATGGAGCAGCTGGCTGAGAGCTCGGTTGAGTCTCTGTCTGGAGTGTTTTGAACTCAAACCGTCAGATTCTTTACTCCACCTCACTGAGCAGTCGCTCGGAGATTTCTCCTTCAGCTCAGTTGAAGTTGGCTAAAGTTTTCAGTTTTAGTCGGTTTAAACCAAAAAAGTATCTGCATAGTCGGTTCAGTCTCTGTCTGTGGTGCCATGAGTATTAGATAGAATTGTTCTTTATTTCTGTGTGGAACTTGTAAAAGTGCGGTCGGTTTGGCTGAACTGACCATTTGATTGATTGTGATTTTGCTACATTTAGTGTCGCGATTACGGTTCTTATCGGTTCTAAAAAAGCGTGTTTTAACCGTATTTTTCCAATACCGTGACACGGTTGGAACCCGATAAGAGTCTTGCCTGCGGTTGCCGAAAAAGAGTTAAATTTGGTTAGGTTGGCCATGTGAGAAACCCAAGAAAAAATCAGGCCCACTGGTTTCAACACTGCAGTGAGTGTGGGAGGTCTTTGCCAAGGCCGACCTCACACCACCTGTGTTTGTCTGGGGTTTGACCACCCGATTCAGACTGCTAAATATATAAACATTTTCCCATATCTACCCTTGAGAAGAGATTAGGTAGACTGAGGGAAAAGGAGGCCGAGAAGTCCACTGACCCGGGTGGCCAGCCTGGTTCGGTTTCACCCGAACCAGAAGGAGTGCCCTCTGACCAGGCGATACTTCTTCGGGCAAAAGGAGAGCCAATTCTGAGGGATCGGTTCCGACAAAAAGAAAGCGCAAAGATAAATCAACCGGTTCTGATCCAGAGGTTCATGTTCCGACCGCGAAGAGATAGCCAGGGCAATTCAGACTGTGGAATCGCCCGTCCGTTCCGACCAATCAAGTCCTTCTAGCAGGGTTCAGTTCAAGTTGTTCCCCGGTTCAAGAGTATACCCTTGAAGATTTTTATGAACCGGAGTTTGAAGAGGAAGGAGAATTTGAGGATTATGATGTAAGTGAAGGTCTGGATGTACCTGTGGAACCGGACATCTCCCCAGACAGGCCATCAGGTGTTTCCCCTCCTAGGCTTTCTGAGTCCCCTTCCCAGTTTGTTTTACAGGAAAGTGGCTGAAACCCTCCAGCTTCCTATGGTGGAGGCTGTGGAAGATCAAGAAGAGCCTGATTATGTAGAGATGATGGATATCCGAGAGTCCAGGAGACTGTCTATTCCCCTCCATAAATCTTTTGGGAAACGGACACAAAAAATCTTAGTCTGCTAACACCATACCTCCTGTGGATAGAAGAATGGACAAGAGGTATACACTGTCAGGCTCAGACACAGAGTTCTTATATCAGCAATGCAGCCATGTTGGGGTAGTTCAGGCTGCTGCCTGTGACAAGGCAAATATTCCCTTGGCTTCACACACCCCTGACAAGGACTCCAGGAAGATTGATGCCATGGCAAAGAAACAGTACATGGCATTTTCTTTGGGACTCAGGCAGGCGAATTATATGGCCTATACAGCCAGGTACCAGAAGTCCAGGTGGGACACTGTACTGGCACTGGCTAAACAGGCCTCCCCCCAGCTAGCCAAGGAGCTGGAGGTGGTGGCTGCAGATGGGATTGAGGCATCTAAGGTACAATTTGATGCTGCTGTGGACTCTAATGATGTCTCATCAAGAGTCATGGCTACATCTGTGGCTCTTCGGAGGATGGCTTGGCTCAGATGCACCCAGGCTAAGGCTATGGGTTTTCCTGTAGTGGGTAATTCTCTGTTTGGGGAACAGACAGAGAATTACATGAAGAAAATGGACGAGTACAGGACCACTTATAGGAGTGCTCAGGCCAAGGAAAGGCAGGCAACTCCTCAAAGGCAGCAGTCTAGGGGCAGGGGCAGGCCTTTTCAAAGGCCTTTTTACCAAGCACAGGCCTCTTCTTCCTTTTCGCAGAGGGGGTTCTTCAGAGGGAGAGGCAGAAGGGGGATGAGCAGGCCTGCATCCACCCCTCGGCCTAAAGCCCCTGCCAAGCAGACACCCTGATGGGTCTGCCCGGGTCGACTCTCCTATTCCAGTAGGGGGCAGGCTGGCTTACTTTGTCCAAGACTGGATGTCTATTACATCAGGGACCTTCTATAAACTATTCAGGCAGCAGGAGGCTGGCCTTCTAAATAAGTGGATCCTCAGTGTAAGAGACTGGCGGAGCACTTAGATCTGGCCACCACAGATCCCTTACCCATTCCCCCTGGATGGGTCCTAATGAGGATCTGGTCACTACCATCTGGCAGCAACCGTCCTCTATCCCTGCTGTTTCCAGAAAAGCCAATTGCACCATTATCCCCGGAAGAATTTAACATCTTACTACTCATCCGAGCTGACTCAATGATCATCATGGCGCTCATGACCAGTCGGCTCAACCAAGCATTTGAGCTCTTGCCCCTGGCAAGGACTCAAAGGCAGTTGGATCAGTTTTGCAGGAAGGTTTATTCCTCTTCCTCCTCGCCATCCAATCCCTGAACTATGTATCTTACCAGTGGGAGCTCTTGCAGCAGGCTATTACAATGAGACTATTCCACAGGCACTAGGACCACGGAAAACTTCTCAGCCAGCAGTACCCAGCAGGGACCGCCCCCCCGACGTTGACTCCACCCCGACATCAGCCCGGATATAAAAGGGGGTGGATCCAGCTCCACCTCAGTTCTTTTCCCGCCGTGACCTGCGCAAGTGAAGAGTTCTTGGCTTGCCAGCTTCCAGCTAAAACTTTGGTTTTCGCCTTTTTTTCTACCGCTTTCGATGGATTTTTCTAAAGTACCGATGTATGTCGTCCCCGTCCTCGGTCTCCTCATCAGGACCCCATTGAAATAAGTGCAGTTGCGCCCGTCCGATTCCAGCCAAAGACGGCCACATGAAGTGCGTCTTCTGCCTGGGGCCTAACCACGACACCGCGTCCTGTTCCTCCTGCCAAAGCTTTACTAGTAGAACCAGGATCCGCTGCCTGAAGGCTTTGAAGGCATACCTACTAGAGAAGAAGATGGACCTCCACATCTCCAGGGGGGAGAAGGCAAAGCATAAAGATAAGTCTAAGTGGTCCCGCGACAAAGACTGTAGTCGGTCCCAGCACCGCTTCAGGTCCCGGTCTCGCTCCCGCTCGCGGCCCTCTCCAAAGAAAGCCGGCTCTTCCCCAGGCTTAGGTGAGCACTCCAAATCCAAAAAGAAGACTAAGGATGGGCCTCTGCGGGAGAAGCCAGCAAAGCCTAAGGTGACTCCGTTAAGGGTCACCACTAAGTCCTCAGAGGCACAAGCTTCGGCCCTGCCTTCCAAGGCCTTGGCGTCACCCGATAACAGCATGCCCCTGGAGTCGAAGGACACTCCAATGCCCCCCGAGGTTAAGCCATCATCGGTCCCGGTACTGACACCGGTAGAAGGGGCAACTGATCTTGATGCAGCCAGTGTAGGTGCAGCATCTCCATCCACTAAGTCCTCCTCCCTCCCGGGGCTCTCCAGGTGGCTCCCCTTCCATGCCCAATGCAGACACCCCCTTTCGGGAAAGCAGACTCGATGTTCCACGAAGGATGAGCTCCAGGATCTTTTTTCCTTTTGGTGGGGCCAGGTCGAAGCAGACCCCCAAAGCCGGCCCCATCACGGTACCCGGACCATCAGCAGGGGAACCCGCGGCAGGAGGTGCCTGTTCGCCGCAGAAGACCCCTGAGAGGCCGCCACCTCCAACACCTTCCAAGGCTCGTTCCCAATCTCTGTCTGCAGACCGACACTGACACTCACCAAGGTCTGATAGCTGATGCCGGTTCAGGTCTCACACCAGGAGCCATTCCCATTCTGCTAGGCGGGACTGCTCCGGCGTCAGGTCCTCTGACCGACGTTGGTCTCCACTCTGTCGTCTGTCCCTTGACTGATGTCGGTCTTGGACCGTCACCGGTCGGTGAGTCACAGCGTTCGCATGGGGCTAGTCACAGGGACAGGTCCAGCTACTTGACACCCAGTAGCCAGTCCACCTCTTCCTCTTCCGTCTCGGAATCGGGGTTCCCAGGAGAAGGACCAGCCCGCTCGCCTCCTGATGATCCAACTTTCATGGATGTCATGAGGCACATCTAAGCCTCAATGAATGGGATACAGAGGACCTGGATCCAAACGCGTCGACTGGCCAAGTACCTGAGGCAGAAGGAGCCCAAACCTCTTGTGGTGCCTCCTTTGGTAGACGCCTTCCAGGATCTCACCCAGATCACCTGGAAGCGTCCAGCTTTGGTCTCGGCGGTTCTGAAAAAATTGGATAGGCTGTACAGGGCCTCGAGGGATGAACCTTTTCTGGCCAAGCACCCTCAGGCGGACACCTCTGTGATTATGGCTGCTCATGATAAATCTAAGCAGCCTAAGCACCTTAACTCACAGCCTCCTGACCCTGAGTCTCGCTCTTTGGACCAGATGGCAAGAAGGTATATTTTGCCTCCACTTGTTCCATTAGGTCCCTAAATTTCCTGACTCATATGGTTCAGTACTAAAATGCACTCTGGGACTGGGGACAGGAGCTAGTGAATGCCTTGCCAGACTCCGAGAAGAAGACAGAGATTCTAGATGTCCTGAAATCAGGTTCGGACGTAGGCACATATGTGTTGCGTGCCTCATACAACACTGCAGACATGGCGGCCAGAGCGGCAGCGTCGGGTCTGTCTCCAGCACCATGCTTGGTTGAGGGTCTCTGGCTTTCACCAAGACCTGCAGTCCGGGATCCAGGACTTACCATTCCAGGGTACCGTTTTGTTTGGTCAAGAGACAGTCACTTATCTCTCATCTCCAGGAGTTAGGGAAATCCATCTGGTCTGTCCGTCAGATGTACAGAGGAGACCAAGAAAGCTGCCATTTCGTAAGCTCTCAGGTGCCCAAGCCCATGGCAACAAACAGGGCCAGAGAGGTGGCTTTCGGAGGAGAGCCGGCAACCAGCAGCCTGAAGACACTCCTCCCTGTGGCCCCAAGTCCTCCCAGGCCTCTCTGCCCACTGTCCAATGACTCCCTCCCGACCCCCTTCCTCCAGCAGAGGTTTCAGGGGAGACAGTAGGGGGTCGCTTCTCCCTTTATCTAAAGGATCACTGCGGACCAGTGGGTCCTAGATATCATAAGGAGAGGTCATACTCTAGAGTTCACGGAGATTCCTCCTGACACCCCACCAAGGTCCTCCAGATGTCCTCCTTCTCATATTCCATTCATAGAAGGAGAGATACAGGCCCTCTTGTGAAAAGGGCAATAGAAACAGTTCCCTGCAGCAACGGGGAAGGTATTACTCCCACTTCTTTCTGGTCCCAAAAAAGACTCAGGATCTTCGTCCTGTTCTGGACCTCAGCTCTTTAAACCTTTATATAGAGTACAGAAGGTTCCGGATGGTGACTCTTTCAGGACTGCTTCCTCTGCTACACCAGGGGGACTGTCTCTGTTCCCTGGACATGCAAGATGCATAGATGCACATCGGGGTTTTTTCCCCCTCACAGGAAGTACCTGAGGTTCCACTTCCAGGGGGAGCATTATCAGTTTCGGGTTCTTCCATTCAGCCTCTCCTCCGCTCCTCGAGTCTTCACAAAATGCTTGGCAGTAGTGGCTACGGCTCTAAGGTGCCAGGGACATTATGTCTTCCCTTACCTGGACGATTGGCTGCTTGTGGTCCCGTCAAGGTCGTACCTTCTTCAAGCTCTTGGAAACACCTATTCTCTGTTCTGAGACCTGGGGATCACCCTGAATCTTCCAAAGTCTCCCCAGAACCCAGCCAAGACTCATCTTCATAGGAGTGGTCCTGGATTCAGTCCAGGCATGGCCTTTCACCCCCAGAGAGGGCGATCGCTTGCAGGAGATTGCGGATCGGTCCTAGTAACCCTCAGGTCCAGTCAAGGACCTTCCTCAGACTTCTGGGCACATGACGGTGGCCATTCCAGTTGCTCCTCTGGCCCACCTCCACATGAGAATCCCACAATGGATGTTCAGGGTGCAGTGGGATCAGTGTTCAGATGACCTAGACTACATGGTCAGAGTCTCTGAGCCAGTAAAGAGGACACTTCTTTGGTGGTTGGACCCACTCAATTTGGAAAAAGGGGGTCCCTTTCCATCCAGAGTCCCCGAATCAGACTCTGACAATGGATGCCTCTGATTTGGGTTGGGAGGCACACCTGGGGCCTGCCAGATGCAAACACTTGGACCCCCACAGGCGCAAACTCACATCAATTTCCTGGAGATAAGCAGTCCTCAATGTGCTACATGCATTTCAGACTGGCAATGTTCAGACTGACAACATGGCAGGTCGTCTTCTATATCAACAAGCAAGGGGACGCTCACTCTTGCCCCCTGTGCAGGGAGGCGAAGAGAGTCTGGTACTGGGCACTGGAGCGGCACATCTCTCTGTCTGCAGTGCACATTCCAGGTGTCCTAAATGACTTGGCAGACAGCCTAAGCAGATCTCAGTCCAAGGTGCGCGAGTGGGAGCTACTGCAATCAGTAGCGGATCAGCTGTTCGACACATGGGGTTATCCAGAGCTGGACCTCTTTGCATCACCACGCAATGCCAAACTGCCAGTTTTTCTGCTCGACGAGCCCGCACCTGGTGTTTTCTGGCCAGACGCTTGTCCCTTTGTTGGGCAGGAGGTTTCTTTACGCCTTCCTCTCTGACAGAGAGTTCTTTTGAAGTTACAGGTCAAGGAGCTTGGATGATTCTAATCGCCCCACTGTGGCCTTGGCAGATTTGGTTCCCACTACAGCGGTTGTCCACAGAACCTCCAATCCCGCTGCCAATATGCTCGCAATTGCTGTCCCAGGATCAGGGCTTGCTGGTCCATCCCGATCTCCGGTCTTTGCACCTTCATGCTTGGCTCCTTTGGACGTAGCAAAGTCCAGGAATGGGGTATCCCAGAGGTGGCAGACGTACTCGTTTCAGCGAGGAAGCCCTCTATGCGCTCCACTTATGCTATGAAGTGGAAGTGGTTCTGCTTATGGGTGTCGTCTCACCGTCTGGATCCCATTACCTGTCCAGTGAACTCAGCATTGCAGTATTCCTCTCATTATACCAATAAGGCTTGAGTACTCCTCCATAAGGTGCGCATGTGGGCCATCTCTGCTTATCACACCCTTTTGGGAGATAGAACCTTAGCCCAATTGGATGTGCCCGCTTACCTTTTATGAGGGATTCTACATGAGACCTCCCATTTGGGATCCTATGCCTTCCTGGGACCTCCTATTTGTGTTGGAGAAGCTTAATCTTCACCCGTTTAAACCTGCAGCAGACTTTGAGCTGCATTATCTTTCCCTGGAAGGTTTGCTTTTAGTTGCCATTCGTCAGCTCAGAAGGTTTCGAGCTTCAGGCTCTGATGTGTAAAGAGCCATATTTAATTTTCATAGGAAAGGGTTTCAAGAACGAATCCTAAGTTTCTTCTTAAAGTGGTCTCGGAGTTGACCCTCAACCAGTCGGTTGACCTTACAGTTTATTTCTCTTCTCCCTCTAACAGAGGAGAAGCTCTCCTTCACACTTTGGACGTCCACAGGACGCTAAGGTATTACCTTACACGACTGGCTCATCACCGTAAATTGGAGCAACTGTTTGTGGCATTTGTGCCACAACACTTGGATAAACAGGTGTCCAAGCAGACCATTTCCAAATGGATTGTCCACTGCGTTACTTTCTGTTATGAGAAGCACAGTAAACCCCTTCCGGGCCCAGTTAGGGGTCACTCCACCAGAGGAGTGTCTGCTTCTTTTGCTGCTCTGCGGAATGTCTCTGTTAGGGACATATGCATAGCTGCTACCTGGAATTCAGTGCATACTTTTGTAAAGCACTATAGCTTAGACATTGCATCCAGATGCCATGCCGGCTTTGGCCTGGCAGTCCTTCAGGGACTCTTGTCTTGAATTGCTGTGTCCAGCTTCTTCTCTACCACCTCCCGGGATCGGATACCTCCTTGGCGAGGAACTGCTTGGGATTCAGTCCTTATTGTAATAGCCTACTGCAAGAGCTCCCACTCGAAGTAAGATAGTACAGTTACGTAAGAACTTACCGTAACAGTAGATCTTTGAGAGGCGCTCTTGCAGCAGGTGTTGCTTTTCCGCCCTCCATCCCCCAAATGAGGTGTGCAGATCGTCATCTTTAGGCTTCGCCTCCTTCTCTTGTCAGGGCTCGTTTACGGGTCTTGGCAGAGGAACTGAGGTGGAGCTGGGTCTGCCCCCCTTTTATACCAGGGCTGACGTCTGGGTGGAACTGACGGGGGGGGGCGGTCCCTGCTGGGTACTGCTGGCTGAGAAGTTTTCCGGTGGGTCCTAGTGCATGCAGCATAGTCCTTATTGTAATAAGCTGCTGCAAGAGCTCCTCTTGAAGATCTACTGTTACGGTAAGTTCTTACATAACTGTACTTTCACACATGGTGGCCTTTCAGAAGCTTCCCTCTCAGAGCTGGAGAGGGACCTTCAGGAGGTCCAGGACGAGACACTCAGAAACAAGCTGCTGGACAAAGTCTGCATGGGCAAGTCTTCCTGTCGTCAAGCTCTGCGGGCAACATATGATTCGATAGACTCAGTGGCTAGGGCAGCAGCCACAAGGATCTGCATCTGACACCTTTCTTGGTACCGGATTGCAGGTTTGGCACAGGACGTCCAGTCTTCCCTTCTGGACACCCCTTTTAGGGGTTCCGTCCTCTTTGGTAGTGCCGCCAAGGATATAATTACTGGGCTGTAGGAGAGTGGACTCTCCTTACGTGATGTACGCTCCAGGTACCAGACGGGGCAGAAGAAACGGCCCTTTCATCACCAAAGACGATAGAATAGAAACCAGGGAAAATGTTGGGGCAAGTGACATGCCCTTGGTTCGCGAGCCCAAACCCCCCAGGCCAAATTTCCAAAGCCGGCCTCCGGGGCTAAAGCTCCCCTCCCCATGGCATCCTGAATCCTTTCCCCTTCTCCCGCTACTTCCAGTTGACAAGGAGGAACTGGTAGGAGGGAGGTTCAGCCTCCACCTGGCGGGTGGAGGTCCATCACCTCAGGAACTATGGGTGTTACAATTCCTCAAACGAGGTCACTCTATAGAGTTTAGAGATCCCTGCCCCTCATCCTCTGGGATGGTCATTTTATCAAGGGATCAGATTCCCATAGTCTTCCAGGAGATTCAGGCCCTCCTGCAAAAGCAGCAATAGAATCAGTCCTCAAAACCAACTAGGAAGGATTTTCCCCACTTCTTCCTAGTTCCAAAGAAGATGGGAGATCTGAGACTGGTCCTGGATCTTGGCATGCTCAACCTCTTCGTCAAGTACAAGAGGTTTTGCATGCTAACCCATTCAGTGTCTTCTTCCCTGCTGCAAACAAATTCTTGGCTGTGCTCCCTGGATATGCAGGATGCCTACCTGCATATGCCTATCCTTCGACCCACCGCCGCTATCCAGTTTCTCCTTCCAGGAGAACCATTTTCAATTCCGAGCACTCCCCTTTGGCCTTTCCTCAGCCCTTTGGGTGTTAACCAAGTGCTTGGCAGTGGTTGCGACTTTGCTTAGCCACCCAGGGCATTCGTGTTCCCGTACCTGGATGACTGGCTCCTCGCAGCACCCTCTCTGAACAGCCTGAAAGAGTCTCTCTTTCCCTCTGAACTTGTTTGCTCTTCTGGGTATCACAGTCAATCTGCTCAAGTCCCAGCTAGTACCTTCCCAACACCTCCAATTCATTGGAGCAGTACTACACACAGTTCAGAGCAAAGCTTTCTGCCATTAGATCGAGCAGAGACTCTGGTGGCCCAGGCTCGATGGATCCCAGCATACGCTGTGCTCTGTGTCTTGGGACTGATGGCAGCAGCCATTTCGATGGTTCCCTAGCCAGACTACATTTGAGGGCACCCAGTGGTCTCTGAGTCAGTGGGATCAGGAGGCAGACTGACATGAACCAGTGGGTCATGATCTCCAACAACTTCAGAAATATCTTCGCTGGTGGCAGATCTTTCCACTCTATTGAGGGGAGACGCACTTTTACTCCCCAATCCCTACAGATCCTCACCATGGACACCTCTGGCTTGGGCTGGGAGCCAATCTGGGGTACACAAGACACAAGGGTCTTGGTCTGACCAGGGCTTCTTCTACATCAACGCTCTGGAGACAAGAACGTTCTGTATGCTCTCAGGCATTCCAGTCACTTCTCCACGGGATCACTTCTTATCCAGATGGACAACATATCCACAGTCTGGTACATCAACAAACAACCCAAAGGAACTTGCTCATGATCCTCTCTGCAGAAGCAAAGAGGGTATGGTGCCTGGGCGATTCAGCACAGCCTTTTCTTGACAGCAGTCACGTTCCAGGCATAAACGCGTCTGGCGGACAGTCTCAGTCGATCAGTGGCCCGGGCTCATGAGTGGGAGTTAACCAACAGCCTGCTTCCTGCAACCCCACTATTATTGCTTTGTGTCTGTCCCAAGCATGTTTGAATTCCCCCACTGTTTTAGACCCAACGACCTCCTCAGGAAGGCTGTTCCATGTATCCACAACTCTCTCCGTGAAAAAGAATTTCCTCACATTACCCCTGAGCCGTCCCCCCTCTATCTTTAAACTGTGCCCCCTTGTTCTTACACATCTCTTTTTCTGAAAGATGCTACCCTCCTGGACTTTGTTGATTCCCTTGAGGTACTTGAATGTTTCTATCATGTCCCCCTGTCCCTCCTTTCATCAAGGGTATACATATTAAGCTCTCTCAGTCTCTCTTCATATGGTTTCTGATGTAGACCCTGCACCATTTTAGTTGCCCTCCTCTGGACTGCTTCCATCCTGTCTATGTCCTTGCGTAGATGAGGTCTCCAAAACTGCACACAGTACTCCAGATGGGGTCTCACCAACTGTCTGTATAGAGGGATAATCACTTCCCTTTTTCTACTTGTGATGCCCCTTCCTATGCATCCCAGTATCCCCCTGGCTCTCCTTACTGACTTCTCACATTGCTTACCCACCTTTAGGTCATCTGATATGACTACTCCCAGGTCCCTTTCCATTTTTGTTGTTGTTAGTACCTCCCCTGCTATTGTGTACTCTTCTCCTGGGTTTTTGTTTCCCAGGTGCATTACTTTGCACTTCTTTGCATTGAATCTAAGTTGCCATATGTCTGACCATTCCTCCAACCTTGCCAAGTCCCTTCTCATCTTTTCTACCCCCTCTTGTGTATCAACTCTGTTACAGATCTTTGTGTCATCTGCAAAGAGGCATACCTTTCCCTCCAGACCCTCTGCAATGTCACTTATAAAGATGTTAAAGAGGATTGGACCCAGTACTGAGCCCTGAGGTACTCCACTAGTAACCCCCCTTTCTTCGGAATGTGTTCCATTCACTATTACCTTCTGTGTCCTGTTGTGCAGCCAGTTCACATTCCAGGCTACCATCCTGGGACCCACTCCCAGGCTGGCTAACTTGATTATTAATCTTTTGTGGGGACTGTGTCAAATGCCTTGCTAAAGTCTAGGTAGGCCATATCCACAGCCCTCCCTGGTCTATTACTTTGGTCACCCAGTCAAAGAAATCAATTAGATTAGTCTGACATGACCTTCCTGCTGTAAATCCATGTTGCTTTGGGTCCCGTGCCCTCTGGCCTCTAGGTGCTCAACAATTCTTTCTTTCAGAAGTGATTCCATCATTTTCCCTACCACTGAGGTCAAACTTACAGGTCTGTAGTTTCCTGCTTCTGCCTTGCTCCCACTTTTGTAAAGGGAATCACATCTGCCCTCTTCCAGTCCTCAGGTACCACCCCATCCCTGCCATGATTTGTTAAAAGTGTGGTCAGTGGTGTCACTAGGTCCCCTTAGTTCTTTTAGGATTCTGGGTGAATCCCGTCAGGCCCCATTGCTTTGTCCACCTTGAGTTTTAGGAGTTCTTCAGGACTCTTTCTTCTGTGAATGGACTGATATCAACCCCTACCCAGAGTGCTTCTATTGTCTGGTTTAGGTAACTGCTCCTCATCTTCTTTTGTGAATACTGAGCAAAGTATTCATTCAGTATCTCTGCCTTTTCACTGTCTCCCTCTGCCCACCTCTCCTCTCCTTTATTAATCTTCACTATCCCTCCTTAACCTTTCTATGCTCCCTAATGTACCTATAAAGGCTTTATCCCCTTTTGACCGAGTTGGCTATTTTTTCCTCGGTTTGTGCCTTGGCATTCTGACTGCCTTTCCTACTTCTTTCTGTTTTAATTGATACAGTTGCCTCGTCGCTCCCTCTGTGATTCCTTATACTTTTTGAATGCAGCCTTTTTCTCCTTAACCTTCCCTGCCACCTCTTTTGAGAACCATAGTGGTTTTTTACTCCGCTTTGTTTTCTTTATTTGTTTTACACAAAGACTTGTTGCCTCTATGATGGCAGTTTTGATTTTTCTCCATTGTTCTTGCACCCCTCCTATTTGGCCATTTGCTAGTGCATTCTTCAGGTGTTCACCCATTTTGCCAAAGTCAGCCCTTCTAAAGTCCAGTATCCTTGTTTTTGTATGGCTTATCTCCATGGTTGTGCTCATTGTGAAGCACACTGTACAGTGGTCGCTTGTTCCCAGATGTCTACTGACTTCTAAATTTGTGATCCTCTCTCAATTTGAGAGTACCAGGTCTAGTATTGTTCCCTCCCTAGTGGGTTCCAGCACTAGCTGTCTAAGGTCTGCCCCCTGCAGGGCATCGAGAATGACCCTGCTCTTGGATGTGGCTGCAGTACATGTCCTCCAGTTAACATCTGGCATATTCAGGTCCCCCATCAACAGTATCTCCCTTTTTTCAGCCATTTTGAGAATGTCCTCTATCATTTTCTTGTCCATTTCCTCCCCTTGAGACGGGGGTCTGTATACAACCCCTGTGCGGATTGTGATGCCATTCCCATCTCCAAGGTAACCCAGAGTGCCTCTTGTCCTCCCCCTTTACTTTTTAGTTCTGTAGCTTTGATCCCTTCCCTTATGTATAGAGCTACTCCACCTCCTCTTTTGCCTTCCCTGTCCCTTCTGTAGATTGTGTACCCTGGTATGTTGACATCCCATTCATGGTTCTCGTGTACCATGTTTCTGTGACTGCCACAATATCCAATTGTTCATCTTCCATCAAAGCTACTAGCTCAGAGAGCTTGTTTCCCAGACTACGGGCATTGGTAGTCATTGCCTCCATTTAATGTTGGCTTGATCCTTTTTCCCCATCCCTGCTCTTATTGCTCTTATCTATTTTACCATTTACCCCATCCTGCCCTGTGTTGAGCTCTGTACCTCTGTTTACCCTACTACCTGCCCTGTTTTGTGGGAGGCTTGACTTTCCTGCCTTTTATCAGTACCTCCCCCCTTATCTAGTGTAAAAGCTTGCCAAGGAAGCATTTAAACCTGTCACCTAGGAGCTTGGTCCCCTTTGTGGACAAATGCAGACCATCATACCAGTGTAGATCTTTATCTCTCCAGGTGGACCCCCAGTCCCCAATGAAGCCAAAGCCTTGTGCTCTGCACCAGTTTTGCAACCATTCACTAAACTGCATGGTGTGCAGTACCCTAGACTCATTCCTGCCATGGACTGGTAGCACCTCTGAGTAGGTTACTGTGCTTGCTACCCGTCTGAGGCCCCTCCCCAACTCCACAAATTCATTCTGCACTGCACTGATCCCATGCTTAGCTAGGTCATTTGTCCCAAGGTGGACAATGATATCTAGTTCTGTCTCCTGTGATGCTGCTTCTACAATTGTGAGGATTCTTCTTGTCCCTCCAAGCCATGGCACCATGCAGGCAGCTTACTCTTCTCTCCCTTCCCAGTTCTACCCCCTAACAATTGAGTCCCCTATCAGTAGCTGTTTCCTTCCCCTGTGGTGTCCCTTGCCACACTTTTGTGGGTCTCCCTTGTGGATGTCCTCAGCATTCTTCTGGGTCTCCACTGAGGGTGCCATCATAGAGGAACCTTGCTCTGCCAGAATGGCATCTGATTTGTGTAGAGGTACAACTGGGAGGCTTCACCTCTGGTCCACCACCCGCACCCTCCCAGAACCCACTGTGGTCCTACTGCTCTTCATACTCTGAAACCTCTGACTCAGTGGTTGTGGCAGTGGTGCTGTTTGGGAGGGAGGCCTCCTTAGTCCTTGCTAGTTCAGCCTGGAGGTGGGCAACCTCCTCTCTCAGAGCTGACAGTTGCCTACAAATAGGACAGCAACGCAGTTTCCAGAATGTTTCCCAGAAAACTGCTGCCCCACAGCCAGTGCATTGCACCACTCCCCACATGTCCCGCCTCCTTATTCTATACAATATGTAATTATATATGTATTATTATTTGTTTTGTGTAACTACTCTTTATGCACGTTGGGGTTATTAGGAATATGTCAGTTCTGCCCCAAGACCTATTGAGAAGTGATGTCAGAACTGTGGCTATAAAGAAATGCCACGCCTGGGGGTGGGGTGGGAAGGGTGGTGGGTAGTGCACAGCCACTGGTGACTGTTAGAAACAATCAGATACACAACTGCTCCATCACCCTGGTGAGTACTGTCCTTATAGTAATACAACTAACACCACAATTTACTAGACCACGGCTCCAACACAAACCAAACCACTCTACTGAGTCCAAGGATAAAATGAACTCACTTCTCAGCCAGCAGGACACTTAAAATGTTACAAAATATCCTTCAAAATGCTAGGTCTCAACCCCGCACTCAAGCAAATTCAGTTGTATCTCACTCTGGTTATAAAATTACTACCCTTTTAAAGGAATCCTGCACTTCTCTGCTTAATGCCAATAAGGAAAAATACAAATAAAACTTTTTGTAGAAAGTGTATCTCACTTCTTACCCAGTGCTCTGCAGTATTATGCCTTAATCAGGTTTCCAGGTCCTAAATGGAGTTGCAGTTTGTTCTTTGCAGTAAGTTTGAGCTTCCAACAGACACTTTAAAGTCCATGTGACAGTGAGAACTTTAATATTTTCACTCCAGATTTTTCCAATATTTTTTTTATTTAGTTGTTTAACCAGGAGTAGCACACTAAGTTGAAAGCTTTTTACAGGAGTGACCTGGGGAGCACAGGAAGTTAAGTGACTTGCTCAGGGTCACACAGTATACAAGTGAAGCTGTGAGATTCAAACCCAGTCTGGTCTACTGGATATCACCAGATTTGCAGCTCAGAGCCTTAAACTACTGTATACTGCCTCTATGAATATTGCCATTTCTTCACATCCTTATGAACAGTAGAGTTGTCTTTTTCAATATCCTACCCAAATGTGTTTCCGGACATCTGTACATTCTGCTACAGTTGTGTGAAATCAACATTCAGGACACATTAACAAAATCACAGTGCCACTGTTCGCGACAGAGGCCCAAATGTTCATAAGATGGGGTCACTGAAAACTCAGTGCAAATCCCTAGTAACTTCCGCAAAGGTTTAGTCTTGAATATCTCATCCTGTACAGACTGACCAGTATCAAGTGAGTGACTTTGGATTGTCGGGCTGTAGTGGTCACACCATTCCACCCCACTCCCACCCTGCAGCCAGTGACAGGCATCAAGTTGTGCTTTGGACTTTTCGGCCCCAAAGTTCACCCCATGCTCCTATACTGCACCCATCTCAATGAATTTTTTATGGAATGGGGTGAGCATAAGGCCCGATGGCCCCAAGGCACAACGTGACACTTGTCAGAGTCTACAGGGCAGGATGAGGTAAAATGGCATGAGCGTTATGGTCGATGATCCAAAGGCACATCTTAATGCCTGTCAGTCTCTGCAGGGTGGTATGGAGTTGGTGTCACTTCCATACTCCACTGCTATTCCTATTATGCATCTCTCTAGCTCCTGCACTACCAATGCCAATGCCAGCAGTACGACATTCAGCATTGACAAATACTTGTTTTCTCCTGCTTTTGCTCACTTCCTTCATGCAGATGCTGGTTGCCTTCCCTATGCTTTTACTTAGTTTTCTCCACTGTTTCTCTACCCCTCTCTGACAATCCTCCCCTGCTAGGTTGCTTCTGAAGAAGTCTCCGATTTCTTTAAAATCCAACCTACTAAAGTCCAGGACCATCGTCTTTTTGTGGCTTGCCTCAGCACCCATCATAATATTGAACCACACTGTACAGTCATCACTGGTTCCAAGTGGATAGCCCCTCATGGCATGACTTGGCACCTATCACAGCCTCCAGTAGGACAGGGATTCAGAGGAACAAAGGGAGAAAGAATGTCCCAAATAGGATAGCACCTTTACCCTATGAGTCATTTTCTAACTCTCAGCATGCTAAGTCCACAGGCAGGAAAGGTGCTAGTGGGACATTTGCCGCCCATATGGGCTAACTAACATTTCCACATAATGCCTCTGTGCATGACTGTATGGAAGAATTATACTGAGCAGTGCCAGCCCCCACCTCCTGATCGCAATTCAGATGCCCCTGATATAATAAAATGATACCTGGCATCTAGAATTTCCCCACCCTCAATCACCATTCAGATGCACCTGATTAGTATATTAAGAGGATCCCTGGCATCTAGATCACCCTGATTGCAAGTGTGTGCCCCCTCCCAATTCCACCCATTAAGGTCCTTCTACCCCTCTCCCCATGGTGGCTCCTAAATTATCCCAGCTGCCAGTCCCTCCCACTGCCACAGTGACAGGTCCAGCCCCTCTGCTCGCCACCTCAGCTGGCCACTTTCTGAGTGACATGAAGTAGCACACACCTACTATAGAATCAGATGTTTTACAGTAGGTGCGCACTCACTCCCTTTCACTCAGACAGTGGTCAGCCAAGATAATGAGCTAAGATGCTGTACTGATCACAGTCACAGGGAAGTGGCTACAACCTCGGTAAACGGGGGCCAATGGGGAAGGGGTGGAGGGACCAGGCTGGATGGCTTTAGGAGGGGGGCCGATTTGTGACTGGCAGGTGGGGCTACTAGATGTCAGGGATCATGGAAAAATAGAAAACACAGAAACATAGATGATTACAGAAAAAACAAGCATTTGTCAATATCGAACGTTGATTGCGTTGGTGTGTTGAGCTCGCTCACTGTCCCTCTGTCACTCGCTCAGTCTGTGTCTGTGTCTGCTGTTTTGTACTGGGCTCCTACCTGCATTGGCACCTTGCAGTGCTCCCATATCTACGGGGATTCCCGTATTTTGCGGGGATTTATAGCGAAAAACGGGCTACGGGGAGGAAATCTGTATTTTCCTCCATCTACGGGGTTTGTTGCCAGTGCTACGGGGGGGGGAGACAAAGGAACAAAGACACACTGAAATCGGCCATCTGAGACTCCGAGAGTCTCACAGAGAGCGAGAGTAGCCTCTGATTGGTGCCTCCCAACCTCTCACGCTGTGATCATGCGCCCCTGAGACTCCTGGGAGCTGCGTGATCATGTGCTGGGAGGCATCTCTGATACGCTGAGCCACTGCGTTCTCATGGCTCCAGGCTGGCTAATTGGACTGCCCAGTACCCTGATAGGCTAGCGACTGAGCCCCCTACTATATAACTCCACAGCCGGTGATTCGCGGGAAGTTTGAAATTCTTCGACGACGGAGTCTGAGCGGTCTGACAGCACTGCAAGTCGGGACGTGGAGAGGCGAGAGATCGATCATCCAGGCACTGCAGCGGGACCAGAACTGGTTTATTTTATTTCGTTTTACAGGAGCCGCAGGGAGAGCAGTATTTGCCAGCGAGTCAGTGGTGGACACAACGGGAGCAGTCGGAACTGTACTGAGGCAGGTAAAAGGACCACTTATTGGTTGTGCATGCATCAATTTGCAGAGAATCAGATTAAATAGAGTAGTGCAGTCAGGAATACATGTTAGGAAGAAGCTTCCCTCACTACTATACGTAGGCTGTAGTAGCAGTGACAGCACGCTATATGATACTGTGTCTCCAGTGATTCTGCTATACAGCAGGTGGATTCCTTTGCACATATAGTAGTGGTATTTGTGAATGGTGAGGGTTGTACCTAACCCCCTGCAGTTTCTTTCCTTATAAATATCCTCCTAAAAATACATCAGTCACAGCTGGATACCTTCTGTACTAGAGAAATTGTTTCCGTTTCTGAAAATTAAAGCGGCAGCATATATACTATGGCAAAAAAGTTGTACCTATACCATTCATTCCATTTTTTTAATGTCTTCTATCTTGTGATATCATCTCTCCTGGTTTTGAGTCTGCTTTAGCACTGTCATATGATCTGAAATAATTAATAGTGTGAACCCTTGAATATGGCTGCTGCAAGGTTTACATAAATTCTCAGCTGCATTTGAACTTTCTTGTGACTAAGATGAACTGGCATGTAACATAATGTACACTGCTCCAGGAGCTTACGGAACACTGAGGACATCAGGACTAACTCTCAAGCCACAAAACAAAATTCTAACATAGTGAATATACAGCAAATTGAATGTGGCACCATATCAATCAGTTTGGAAACAAAAATAAACATCAGGGATCAAAATCAGGGCAGCAAAGCAATGCAGAATGTAGTACATGTAAGCCATTCCTCATTCTGGGCCTACAAAACAGGTGGCTCCATCCTCTTATGACTGGGATGAGGATTGGGCCTCTAAACTTTAGGGAGGGGCCAGGATTCAGGTGTTCTTAGATAGTAAGCCGCAAAGATAGGAATCAGTCACTCACTGTCAGTAATCAACTAAAATTATATCCACCAAGCCTGACATTTTGACTTCCTCAGGGTTAATGTAGTCTGTCCTATCCCTGGAATGATGTTCCTCAATTTATAGTCTCTCTAGGTTTTTTTTTTTTCAGCCTTCATATAGTATTGACTCCCCCTGTCCTTACGTCTCTAAGGATTTGGAATTCTTAACAGCCACAGTCAGCCTCACAGCAGTACTGAGCTGAGCGACAGGTTTAATAAACTGGCAAGTGAGTGCCTAATTTTTATCTTCACACCTTACCTGTTTCACAAACCCGGATCTGCCCCATACCACAAACTTTGTTATCTGTCCACGACAGGGCAGGATTACCTGATACAGTGCCTCCACCCAGAGAAGGCCAAGAAGATTAAGCATTTGATCATTCTACACAGTCCCATGCCACAATGCAGTAACACAATCACCAAGCAGTAAACAACAGTATACCAACGTAAATTGTAAGAAGCAAGAAGGGTGTATTAGGGAGGGCTGGAACAAGGATCTGGAGAAGGAAAAGGTAGGGTGTTACACAACCAATAAGCAAACAATATACAATATTCAGAAGAGGGGAACCTAGACAGGGCTCCCCAGGTATGGGGTAAGGTCTCTACAAGAAGTAAACCCCTTGATCAGATTGTAAATACTTCCCTGCTACATTGTTTACTCTCCCCCCCCAACAAATACTTAAGAGTTTCATGGAAACAATCCGGGGTGCATTTTAAAATGCAGCAAATTCTCAGTCATATAATTTATTTCATGTTTGCCCCTTGTCAATGGCCAGGCCTATATCTGTATGGAGCGAAATGTAGTTAAAAAACAATACAGACGTTAAATGTACTAGTGGTACCGATGGTTTGATAAAAATATTTGAGTGTTTTGAGAGGGGTGTTGACAGTTTCTTATAATTTGGTATATTTGCTGTACTGTAAAACTCTCATTGCTTGCCCATTGTGGGCAGTTGTTAGAAAATAGTGGCATGCCTTTGTCCTTTGAGACTTTCTGTTCCTGCTACCTTTAAAAAGTAGTACTATTTTGATTCCTGCTGTTTCTTTGACCATGAAAAATACCCTTCCTGAGTGTCCTTTCAAATCACTAGGCATTTCTCTTATATGCAAGTTGTTTGTGTAGAACGTGGGTCACAATCTAATAGGGGATACACATGTTCCGAACATTGTTGCAAGCGGGGCCTTTATTTGCACAATTGAAATGCTGCCTGAGCAATATAGTGTTCTGAATGTCTGCTTCAGCGTGGAGTTTAAAGCATCTTATTTTCATGGGCAGCATTTTTTTCTTTGTGGAGTGAATGTGGGACTGAGCAGTATTTAGGGTATCATGAGGTAGACAATTGAGAGGCATAGTACCAGCGTCTCCGCAATTCTGATGTAACATCACCAGACTTGAGCTTCGTGGCAGCTGTTATAGGTAGGAAAGAGTCAGTCACCATGTTTACATGTCAAGAAGTAATCAGATAGCTGAAGAAATCAGATAACTTAAAACCTGTGAGTTTTCTGTGGTGCTGTTTACATGCAGTCTCTTTTAATAATCTGATTCAGTGCAACTGTTTACATGTCTGAGTTATCTCGTTTGATTCACATGGCTCCAGTTGACTTTTGATTTTGTCTACAGTATATTGTATACTTAGGATTCATACAAAGGTATTCTGTCCACAAAAAAAGTACTTAGTACAGTTCTTATCTTCAACCACCTCACACCCCAACCTCTGCCCCACAGGTACAGCATTCCTACTCTTGCTTCTATTCCCTGTTATGCTGTGGCTTGCTTTTGGCAGTTCTTTTAATTTGTGGAATCTGGCTGTGCAATTTGAGGTGGTCTGTGCTCATGACCAGAACGGATCTGGTTTCAGAGTGGGCTAATAGGCAGGGATGCTGGTTTACTGTGCTCAGCTGGCACTTATTTTAGCAGTTTTGCTGTCGTGTGTGAAACTCTATGATCAGCTCACTTTGGTTTTCCTCCCACTATCATACCTTCAACCTTTGTCCCCCAAATGTGGAAACATTGCATTTCAAAATGTGGAACAAATTAGCAAAATGTGGAACACTTATGCAAATCTTTACCTAGGAAGCTCAGAACAGTGTTAAAATGTTAGCATTTGTGTTCAGATAATCTGTTATTAATTGAATAATATAAGTTTTGCATCATTTACTATAGATTTTTGCTTTAAAATGTTACTACTGAATGTGGGACAAGTCCTCACAATGTGGAACACGGAGTTTTCGTGAAGTAAAATGAGGAACGCTCCTCAATGTGGTAATGGTTGAGAGCTTTGCCCACTATTGTCAAACTACATGCTTAATTACTTATCACCATGAAATAAGAAAGTAGTTTATACCTGTGTTTTATTTATGTTGGGTGATTATAATGTGACTTACCTGACCTAGGGAGCCAAAAGTAGTACTCCAAAGAGGTGGTGTACATGACCCTGTGAAAACAAAATATGGCAAAGGGGTCACAAAGTATCCTCAGTTCTTAAGCGGGATGAAAGGGATGGAAGGGACAGGAGTAAAATAAAATTATACTTATCTGATACGCTGGTGCCCTCGTCCCTGGCAGACCTGTAGGGGAAAAAGAAACTAAGTTTGTTAGAAGAAAACAATATAAGAAAGCAAAAGCAGAGTAAAGGGAGTGTGGGTTGGGGAAGGGAGACTTGCAGAACCCCATTTTCCCTGAGTCGCCAGTAAATTACTTACATGAGTGGTCGACCAACAAGCTGGGTGGACTTCGCAGCAGGGCCCTGAGGTGAATAATGAGAGACCCCCACTCTTTTGAAATCAAATTAGTATGTCGCCAATCCAGGCTGGAAAATATGTTTAACATCACAATTTACTCCTGGGGTGATGGGGGAGCAGGGTGTCCTCACTAGTCTGATTGTTTCTCTTTTATGCATGCCATACTTGTATATGAGCAAGGGTGAGCAGCTAATATTTGTGAATCAAGTATGTGTTCTCATGATTTAGCTAGCTCCCAACCAGTTACCTGCACATTGGATGGGGTACCAAACCATGAGTAAGCATATTTTGGCCTGATGCACCCTATGTAAAGGTTAGCCATTTGAGACTGATACAGTTTAGAGTAGGGACCCAGCTAATGGGCGGCCCACCTCAACGTAGTAGCTGGGTGACTTCACAGCAGGGCCCTGAGGTGAGTACCAAGAGACCTCCACTCCTTTTGAAATCAAATTGGTAGTCACCAATTCAGGATGCAAAGATCATGTTTTGATAATAGCATCACTGTGTACGTGTGTTTATACACTGCAGCATTGTATTGAGCTTGTCAATGGATGTCACTAAAAATATTGTCGTGTCTAGTCTGTCTAGTCCATCATTTCATTTTCATTCATTGTTCATTCATTTGTTCATCCTGGTTTCATCTGTTCAATTAATCCTCGTTGGATGCCATCCAGTGGCACACTATGCTGTCATCTGCTTCCTGGGGATCCAGAGTTTGATCTTTAGTCTGGTGAGCATACAATCATGCTTTACACATGCTTAAGAAAAATTCACTTTTCACTATTATGAAACACACAACAGACTTTTTATTTTATGTATTTAATAGAACCAGCAGCACGGACAGAATCCCATTGGTTGATATGTCTTCCACAAGAGTCCGATCTGATCTCCACTCACCTTCCACCCCTGCAAAGAAAAATGAGGTATCACAGAGCTACAGGAAAGACTGGGAACTTGAACCAGAATTCAAAGGATGGCTCCAGAAGAGTGACAAAGGGGAAGAACAGTATTCTATGTTGTAAGTATATATGCACAATTCTAAGATGCATTTGGGGTGCAAAATGTGTGAGGTGGTGCACAGAAGTATTGGAGAACATGCACCATTATTAAAATAGATGGGTAGTGCTTGTGGGGTGCTAACAGTGTAGTGATCAGTCAGGATTGATTTTGAGTGGGTGGAGGAGATAATGTTTGTAAATTACAAAATTAATCCTGTCTTTCTTTTTTTTTTTTTCTTCTCTCTCTCTCTCTAGTCCTTGCAACAAACACATCAAGGTTGCCACTGAGGGAAGAACGATCTTCGTGGATCATGGTCATGGAGAAAACATAAGAAGCTGCTTACATCACTCTGGCCAAATGCAACAGTCAGCAAGTTTTTGCATCGTTTCCTGGATGCTGATGTGGCATCAGCAGAATTGTTGTGGGCAAGGGCTGTGAGAGCATCACTTGCCATTTGCACTGGCAAACCACATGAGTGAGATGTTCCCAGTGATGTTCAAGGACTCAAAGATTGCAGAGAAGTTTGCCTGTAAGGAGAGCAAAACAAAATGGCTGTTGGTGAATGTAATTGAGAAGAGCTCAAGCTATCTGTTGTTGAGCAAATGAGAAAACATTTCAGTCTCCCTCATCGATGAAAGCAATGATCAGACTGTTGCAAAGCAGCTGGCTCTACTTGCTCGCATCCTTGATGCCTAGGGACGGTGAGGTCATGCTTTTACAAGCTGTTTGAAGTCCAGGGAACACCTTCTGCATCTGGAGTTACATTGATGTAGGGACCTTGTACAATGCCATCACTGAAGAACTCCGAAAGGATGAAATTCCTGGAAAACATTGTAGGGTTTGGGTCTGATGGAGCTAATGATGATAGGGTAAGAAACAGTGTTCTCTCTCCAGACTGAAAAGGAGCTGCCGTAGACATCTTCACATATTCATTGCATCTGCCATATGTTGCCCACCGGAAAGCAAATGACGCTGCAAAGTGTTCCTGACGAGGTACAGAGCCTACCTGTAGACATCTGGTACTATTTTAAGAAAAGTGCCAAGAGAATGCAGACCTTTCAAACCTTTCAGGACTTCACCAACACAAAACCACACAAACTTCTGAAACCGTGTCAGACCAGATGGCCTGAGTCTGCACCAAGTGGTTGGGAGAATTAGGAACAGTTTCAGGCTCTAAGTCTTATTTTGAAAGTTCGAGTGAAAGAAGTGCAACAGTTTTGGGAATCAGGACTGCTTTACTGCTCAAATCTAGTAAAGCTGTGCTTCATGTCTGGACTATGCATTGCCACTATTCTAGAGTTCAATCTTCTTTTTCAGCAGGAAAACCAAACATTCACATTCTTCTCCTGTGAGCTGGAGGTTATGTACAAAAACTGCTGTCAAAATTCCTAACCACTGCTACTATTCGAGAAGTTGCACAAATTCAAGACATTGATGTCCTAAACACAGACTACCACCTTCCTTTGACCAAGTCGCTTTTTGGAAAATCTGATTGTAAAGTCATTTGTACAGCAACTACAAGAGGAAGGGGAAGAAGAAACAGTTCTACAGTTTCTTTCTATTAGCAAAGGATTTTTGATTGAGGCATGCCAGCAAGTGAAAAGAAGAATGCCATTTGCAGACTATGATGGTGGTATCTATAAACATCTGGAGGCACTAAACCCAGAGAAACAACATGTCTCAAGTGCTAAATTAAAGTTTTGGCAGACTGTTTCCCAACATTATTGGAACCAATGATGAAGTCAGGGATCAACTTGATGATGAAATATTGGAATATGAAATGATGACCTTCCCAGAGGAAAGACCACCTTCCAATTGACGAGTATTGGCAGCACATTAGAAACCCAAAAAATCCCAGGAATCCAATTGTCTTGAGGTTCCCCCCTACTTGGCAGGCTTATATCTGCACTGCTAATTCTGCCCCTATGGAAATGCAGATGTGGAGCGCTTTATTTAGTGATGTCAACCGCATTCAAAACAAAGGACAGAAGCTGTATGAAAGGAAACACACTGAATGCATTGCTGCATGTTTCTTCAATAAACATGAAGAGGACTGCTTTAAATTTAAGCCAACAAAGACCATGCTGGAACACTGCAGAAGCAAGGACAACTATTAAAGGTGACTGCATATATTTGCATCGGATGGGATGCTACGTGATCTTCAAGAAATGTTGCACATCACTCCTCAGGACAGGTGCTCATGAGTAACTTTGTACAATGACTCCTGGGTGACCATTTTAAGACTTTTTATACGTGATGCACATATATATATGCCTGTGTTTATTCTCTTTATACCACTCTGTTCAGTATCGGTGCTTCCTTTGTACGCTAGTTCTTCCCCACCATTGCTTGTTTTCATGTTACCTGTAAATATCTTTTTAGCTGTCATGTAATTATGTATTGTTTTTGTCAGTTTTAATTTTAAAGTAAATAAGAACCCTTTAAAACAGACAGAATATGTGGTGTAGTGATTTTATTTACTATCCTAGTGATGCAATAGCAATGATAAATTGGTGGGGGGCATACAGGAAAACCACAGGGATTTCAATCAAGGTTTTACAGGAAAATACAGGAAAAATGAGGGTCTGCTACAGGAAAATGTCTTGGGCTGGATCTGGGAGCACTGACTCTTGTTCTGTCTATCTAAGAAATTCAAGAGTTGTCCCTGACAGAGTCTCGTGGAGGTGGCTCACCTCCTCTCTCACTCACTCACCTATTCTGGTTCTCCTGATACTGCAGGGCTGGCTCTTGTACTGGGCTCCTGCCTCTGTTGGTGGCTTTTTCTGCCCAGAAAGAAATCTGCAGCAGTCCTGATACAGGTCTGTTGGAGCTTGCTGACTCCTCTCTCATTCGGCCAGTCTGTTTCTGCCAGCGCTGCAGGCTGCCCTTTTCTATTGGGCCCTGCCTTGCTTCGTCAGCCTTCATCTGCCCACAAAGAAATTTGCAGCAGTTACAATAGAGTCCGTGAGGCTGCCTCCACTCCCTCTCTCCTACCTATTCTTGATTTTCCTGCCACTGCAGGCTTCCTTTGTACTGGGCCCCTGCATGCATTGCTGTCTTTTTTCTGCCCACAAACAATCTGCAGCAGTTCCAACAGAGTCCGTTAAGCTCTACCCACTTCCCTCCCTCCCTCACTCATTCTGTGTCTCCTGCCACTGCAGGCTGCCCTTTGTCACTGGGCTCCTGTCAATATTGGTGGTTTGGTCTGGCCAGAAAGAAATCTGAAGCAGTCCCGACACAGATCCATTGAGCTCCGCCACCCCCCTCTCTCACTCACTATCTGCTTTCTGCCGGTGCTGCAAGCTGGCTCTTTGGTACTGGGCTCCCACCTGCGCTTGCCGCATTTTCTGCCCACAAAGAAATCCGCAGCAGTCACAATACAGTTTGTTGAGCTCTGGCCACTACTGCTCTCTCACTCACTTGTTCTGTTTCTCTTGGTGCTGCAGACTACACTTGTGTAATGGGGCCTGGCATGCGTTGGCACCTTTGTCTGTCCACAAAGAAATCTGCAGCTGTCCTGAAAGAGTCGCTGAGGTCGCCAGTCTCCCTCTGTCAAACGCTTCATCTCTGTTTGTCCCATGCTGCAAGCCGCCCTTTGTACGGGCTCCTGCCTGCATTGGCACCTTTTCTGCCACAAAGAAATCCGCAGCAGTCCTGATAGAGCTCCATTGCCTTCACTCAGTCCTCCTGTCTCACTCACTCGTATTGTTTCTCCCACCACTGCAGGCTGGCCTTTTCTACTGGGCCCCTGCCTGCTTTGTCGCCTTTTTCTGCCCACAAAGAAATCCGCAGCAGTCCTGACAGCGCTCCGGTGAGTTTGCTCACTCCCCTTCCCTCACTTGCTCTCTCGTTCTGTTTCTCCCAGTGTTGCAGGCTGCTCTTTTGTACTGGGCTCTTGTGCTGAGGCCTTTTTCTGCCCATAAACAAATCCGCAGCAGTCCTGACAGAGCTCAGTTGAGCTCGGTCACTCCCCCCTCTCACTTGTTCAATCTTAATCTGCCCCAAACACTGATTTCCCACAGCGACCATGCTATTCTCCGGCAGGAGTGCAAAAACATATTTTAGCCCGGATGTGAAAAATGACAGCTGTACTGTTCATAAGGAGGTGTGAAAAAGTGCCACTGTTGAAAATGTGGTGTGAAAATATTATAAATGTGCAAAGTTACAAGGGTGCGTGGAAACAGTTCAACGCATGCTTGTAACACAGTCATGTTATGGAGTTATCACAAATTTTCAACATAGGGCTTTTAGGATCTTCTGCTCATGAATAGTGCCACTGTCATTTTCTTAATCTGTCTCGAACACTGATTTCCCACGGCGACCACGTTATTGTGTGTCACAACTGTGAAACCACATTTCAGTCAGGATATGAAAAATGACAGCTGTACTGCTCATAATGAGGTGTGAAAAAATGCCACTGTTGAAAATCTGGCATGGTAATATTACAAATCTGCAAAGCTACAAGGTTGTGTGGAAAGTGTGCAACGCACACTTGTAACACAGTCATTTGATGGGCTATCAATCAACACCAGATTTTCAACATAGGCATTTTAGGACCTCTGCTCATGAACAGTGTCACTGTCATTTTCTTAATCTGTCCAGGACAGTGATTTCCCACAGCGACAGCTCTATTTTGCACCGGAAGTGCGAAAACACATTTCGGACAGGATGGGAAAAATGACAGCTGCACTGTTCATAAGTAGGTGTGGGAAAATGGCAATGTTGAAAATCTGGAGTGAAAATATTATAAATTCGTGAAGTTACAAGCGTGCAAGCAAATTGCGCAACACACGCTCATAACACAGTCATTTTATGGAGTACCATTAGCAGATTTTCAACACAGCCATTTCAGGACCTCTACTCATGAACAGTGCCACTGTCATTTTCTTAATCTGTCCCGAACACTGATTTCTACAGCTACACGCTTATTCTGCGCTTCAGAAGTGCAATTGTTGGTAGAAAATCTGGCTCAGAAATATTGCAAATTTCGAAGGAGTGTACAGCAGCGCAACTGCACGGGTATCATTATAAATAGCTTTTTGGGATTTTTTCATCAGTTTGCAGAATATTAGGCTTTTGAGAGCTCCACCTTATGACATCGGTACTGTCAAGTCGCGACACCCGAAGCAGACCCTCGCAGTGACTGCAAAATCACCTTCGGGGCCGTTAATGCCATGACAGTTCAAGAATTCATGAGGAGGGGTCCCAAAAACCCCATGTTGAAAATTTGGTGAAAAAAGTCCCAAAAATGCCCGAGATATGTACTAAAGATGAAAAAACCCTATTTATTATGTTATACAGCTTACCGGCATTTCCTCAGTTCGCGGTCGGCTTTGAAGAGTGCAGACGTGTTCCCAGTCCACTGAAGATCATCATGCCAAGCTCTGGAGGTAAGTATGGGGTGAGGGGGGGTGGGAGGCAGCGCAGTGGGGTGGGCAGGGCTGCGGGTGGGGGCCAGTGGGACACTACGAGAGATCGCTTCTTTTTTTTGATAAAAAAAAATGAAAGACTTGTGGTACTGTTTTTCCCTTTATAGGGGCATGTGGCATGCTGGGGTGGGTCCCAGCATGCCACCAACTGCTTTTTGGGGGCAGTAGCCGATGGGAGATAGGGCACTGTCAGTACACAAGGAGGGATGATTTGCCGATAGGGATTGGGGCACTCTGTCGGGCAGGAATAAAAGTGAGGGGGTTCTTATAGAATGCCAACGGGAGTGGGCTCTCTGCCGCACTACAGAAACAATGAAGCACCGAGGCCGACGGGGTTTGGGGCCCTATCGCACATAAACATGGTGCGAGAAGACAGTTTAGAACATGAAGGCAACCCACCGCCATGTTCACAAACAATATCAGGGTTTTATGATCCCACCTTGCAATGACGGAATGCTCTCCTCATTGCAGCGGATGGCTGACACTGCAATGATGAGGCGGCCCCTGATTGCAGCGGCGAAATTGTTAGTAGTTGGTGCGAATGTTCCAAACTACTGTCACCAGCAGCCTGCAACAGCACAGGGGGAAGTGGGACAATCCTTTGCAGGTTGTGGGGGCATTGGCCACAACAGTGCCGTGGCTCCACAGCCTGCTACTGAGAAAGTTGCTCGCACATGTTATTTGCACTGTACCGCGCAAGCAATCAACATAAAATGGTACATCCTGTCTGCCCCTATTTCCCATATTAAACCTCAGAACCTACTGTCCATGCATGGTACTAGCCTTCACTATCCACTCCCTTGTTCCCCTCCCTACTACTATCAGCCTGAGTAACCATTATACCCTTCACTTTGTCACAGCCATGCTTGAAACCATTTATGGTTTTGGTGCCTGCCTTCTCAGTTGGCAGACTAGTCCACATTTCCACCACCATTTCTGGAAAATAAAACTTTCCAATATCCCTCTTGAACCTCCCTCCCATCAGTCTGTACTTGTGCCCCCATAACCTTGAACTGTTACCCATGCTAAGCAGTTCTCCATTCACCTTTGTTTATTCCTTACAGGAACTTGAAGGTCTCTATCATACCATTCCTCTCTTGTCTGGTCTCCGTGAAGACATATTCAGTGCCTTAGCAGATCTTCATATGATCTGTCCTGTCAGCTCTGAATCATCCTGATCACCCTTTGTCCTTATCTTTCCTGAGCTGAGGTCTTCAGAAGTTCAGAACTCTGAACAGTATACCAAGTGCAGCCACTCCTGCACGGAGAATAGCATAGTCGCTGTAGAAATCAGTGTTTGGGGCAGATTAAGATTGAACAAGTGAGAGGGTGACCCGAGCTCAACTGAGCTCTGTCAGGACTACTCGCAGTTGTTTATGGGCAGAAAAAGGCCTCAGCACAGACCCAGTACAAAGAGCAGTGCAACACTGGGAGAAACAGAGCGAGAGAGCAAGTGAGGAAGAGGTAGAGCAAACTCACGGGCTATCTCCAGGTTTCACTCACGGATTTCTTTGTGGGCAGAAAAAGGCGACAAAGCAGGCAGGGGCCCAGTAGAAAAGGCCAGCCTGCAGTGGTGGGAGAAACAATACGAGTGAGTGAGACAGGAGGACTGAGTGAAGGCAATGGAGCTCTATCAGGACTGCTGCGGAATTTCTTTGTGGGCAGAAAAAGGTGCCAATGCAGGCAGGAGCCCCGTACAAAAGGGCCGCTTGCAGCGCCAGGACAAACAGAATGAGCGTTTGACAGAGGGAGACTGAGCGACCTCAACGGAGCTCTTTCAGGACAGCTGCAGATTTCTTTGTGGACAGACAAAGGTGCCAACGCAGCCAGGAGCCCCGTACACAAGTGTAGTCTGCAGCACCAAGAGAAACAGAACAAGTGAGTGAGAGAGCAGTAGTGAGCGAGCTCAACAGAGCTGTATTGTGACTGCTGCGGATTTCTTTGTGGGCAGAAAATGCGGCAACGCAGGTGGGAGCCCAGTACCAAAGGCCAGCTTGCAGCACCGGCAGAAACGGAATGAGTGAGTGAGAGAGGGGGAGTGAGCGAGCTCAATGGATCTGTGTCGGGACTGCTTCAGATTTCTTTCTGGCCAGACCAAGCCACCAATATTGACAGGAGCCCAGTACAAAAGGGCAGCCTGCAGTGGCAGGAGACACAGAATGAGTGAGGGAGGGAGGAGTAGTGGAAAGCTTAACGAAGCTCTGTTGGAACTACTGCAGATTTGTTTGTGGGCAGAAAAAGGCAGCAATGCATGCAGGGCCCAGTACAAAGGAAGCCTGCAGTGTGGGAAAATCAGAATGAGTGAGTGAGAGAGGGGTGAGCGAGCTCAACGGAGCTCTATTGTAACTGCTGCAAATTTCTTTGTGGGCAGATGAAGGCGGCAATGCAGGCAGGAGCCCAATAGAAAAGGGCAGCCTGCAGCGCTGGCAGAAACAGACTGAGCGAATGAGAGAGGGGGAGTCAGCAGGCTCAACAGACCTGTGTCAGGACTGCTGCAGATTTCTTTCTGGGCAGAAAAAGCCACCAACAGAGGCAGGAGCCCAGTACAAAAGGCCAGCCTGCAGTATCAGGAGAACCAGAATGAGTGAGTGAGTGAGAGAGGGGGAGTGAGCCACCTCAACGGAGCTCTGTCGGGACAGCTGCGGATTTCTTAGTAGACAGAACAAGGTCAGTGCTCCCAGATCAGCCCAAGCATTTTCCTGTAGCAGACCCTCATTTTTCCTGTATTTTCCCTGTAAAACCTTGATGAAATCCCTGTAGGTTTTCCTGTATGCCCCCACCAATTTATCATTGCTATTGGCATCACTAGGATGGTAAATAAAATCACTACACCACATATTCTGTCTGTTTTAAGGGTTCTTATTTACTTTAAGAATTAAAACTGACCCAAAAACATTACATAATTACATGACAGCTAAAAGATATTTACAGGTAACATGAAAACAAGCAATGGTGGGGAAGAACTGACACAAGGGAAACACCGATACTGAACAGGTGGTATAAAGATAAACACAGGCATATATATATGCATACGTATAAAGTCTTAAAATGGTCACCCAGGAGTCACATTGCAAAGTTACTCATGAGCACCTGTCCTGAGGAGTGTGCAACATTTCTTGAAGTCACGTAATCCATCCACGATGCAAATATATGCAGTCACCTTTAATAGTTGTCCTTGCTTCTGCAGTGTTCCAGCATGGTCTTTGTTGGCTTAAATTTAAAGCAGTCCTCTTCTGTTTTATTGAAGAAACATGCAGCAGTGCATTCAGTGTGTTTCCTTTCATACAGCTTCTGTCCTTTGTTTAGTACGGTTGAATCACTAAATAAGCGCCCACATCTGCATTTCCATGGGGCAGAATTAGCAGTGAGATATAAGCCTGCCAAGTGAGGGGAACCTCAAGACAATTGGATTCCTAGGATTTTTCAGGTTTCTAATGTGCTGCCAATACTCGTCAATTGGCAAGGTGGTCTTTTCCTCTGGGAAGGTCATCATTTCATATTCAATATTTCATCATCAAGTTGATCCCTGACTTCATCATTGGTTCCAATAATGTTGGGGAAACGGTCTGCCAAAGCTTTTAATTTAGCACTTGAGACATGTTGTTTCTCTGGGTTTAGTGCCTCCAGATGTTTATAGATGCCACCATCATAGTCTGCAAATGGCATTCTTCTTTTCACTTGCTGGCATGCCTCAATCCAAAAATCCTTTGCTAATGAAAGAAACTGTAGAACTGTTTCTTCTTCCCCTTCCTCTTGTAGTTGCTGTACAAATGACTTGCAATCAGATTTTCCAAAAGCGACTTGGTCCAAAGGAAGGTGGTAGTCTGTGTTTAGGACATCAATGTCTTGAATTTGTGCAACTTCTCGAATAGTAGCAGTGGTTAGAATTTTGACAGCAGTTTTTGTACATAACCTCCAGCTCACGGAGAAGAATGTGAATGTTTGGTTTTCCTGCTGGAAAAGAAGATTGAACTCTAGAATGAGTGGCAATGCATAGTCCAGGAAATGAAGCACAGCTTTACTAGATTTGAGCGTAAAAGCAGTCCTGATTCCCAAAACTGTTGCACTTCTTTCACTCGAACTTTCAAAATAAGACTTCAGAGCCTGAAACTGTTCCACAATTCTCCCAGCCACTTGGTGCAGACTGAGCCATCTGGTCTGACACGGTTTCAGAAGTTTGTGTGGTTTTGTGTTGGTGAAGTCCTGAAAGGTTTGAAAGGTCTGCATTCTCTTGGCACTTTTCTTAAAATAGTACCAGATGTCTCTGAGTAGGCTCTGTACCTCGTCAGGGAACACTTTGCAAGCGTCATTTGCTACGAGGTGGGCAACATGGCAGATGCAATGAATATTGAAGATGTACGGCAGCTCCTTTTCAGTCTGGAGAGAACACTGTTTCTTACCCCTATCATCACATTCGCTCCATCAGACCCAAACCCTACAATGTTTTCCAGAGGGGGTTTCATCCTTCCGGAGTTCTTCAGTGATGGCATTGTACAAGGTCCCTCATCAAATGTAACTCCAGATGCAGAAGGTGTTCCCTGGACTTCAAACAGCTTGTAAAAGCATGACCTCACCGTCCCTGGGCATCAAGGATGCGAGCAAGTAGAGCAAGCTGCTTTGCAACAGTCTGATCATTGCTTTCATCGATGAGGAGACTGAAATGTTTTTCTCATTTGCTCAACAACAGATAGCTTGAGCTCTTCTCCAATTACATTCACCAACAGCCATTTTGTTTTGCTCTCCTTACAGGCAAACTTCTCTGCAATCTTTGAGTCCTTGAACATCACTGGGAACATCTCACTCATGTGGTTTTGCCAGTGCAAATGGCAAGTGATGCTCTGCACAGCCCTTGCCCACAACAATTCTGCTGATGCCACATCAGCATCCAGAAACGTGCAAAAACTTGCTGACTGTTGCATTTGGCCGAGAGTGATGTAAGCAGCTTCTTATGTTTTCTCCTTGACCATGATCACGAAGATCGTTCTTCCCTCAGTGGCAACCTTGATGTGTTTGTTGCAAGGACTAGAGAGAGAGAGAGAAAGAAAAAAAGAAAGAAAGAGGATTAATTTTGTAATTTACAAAACATTATCTCCTCCACCCACTCAAAATCAATCCTGACTGATCACTACACTGTTAGCACCCTGGCACACTACCCATCTATTTTAATAATGGTGCATGTTCTCCAATACTTCTGTGCCACCACACACACATTTTGCACCCCAAATGCATCTTAGAATTGTGCATATATACTTACACAGCAGAATGCATGTTCTTCCCCTTTGTCCTCTTCTGGAGCCATCCTTTGAATTCTGGTTCAAGTTCCCAGTCTTTCCTGTAGCTCTGTGATACCTCATTTTCTTTGCAGGGTGGAAGGTGATGGAGATCAGATCGGACTCTTGTGGAAGACATATCAACCAATGGGATTCTGTCCGTGCTGCTGGTTCTGTTAAATACATAAAATAAAAAGTCTGTTGTGTGTTTCATAATCGTGAAAAGTGAATTTTTCTTAAGCATGTGTAAAGCATGATTGTATGCTCACCAGACTAAAGATCAAACTCTGGATCCCAGGAAGCAGATGACAGCATAGTGTGCCACTGGATGGCATCCAACGAGGATTAATTGAACAGATGAAACCAGGATGAACAAATGAATGAACCAATGAATGAAAATGAAATGATGGACTAGACAGACTAGACACGACAATATTTTTAGTGACATCCATTGACCGAGCTCAATACAATGCTGCAGTGCTTATTAAACACACTTACACAGTGATGCTATTATCAAAACATGATCTTTGCATCCTGAATTGGTGACTTACCAATTTGATTTCAAAAGGAGTGGAGAGTCTCTTGAAGTACTCACCTCAGGGCCCTGCTGTGAAGTCACCCAGCTACCACGTTGAGGTAGGCCGCCCATTAGCTGGGTCCCTACTCTAAACTGTATCAGTCTCAAATGGCTAACCTTTACATAGGGTGCATCAGGCCAAAATATAACTTACTCATGGTTTGGTACCCCATCCAATGTGCAGGTAACTGGTTGGGAGCTAGCTAAATCATGAGAACGCCATACTTGATTCACAAATATTAGCTGCTCACCCTTGCTCATATACAAGTATGGCATGCATAAAGAGAGAAACAATCAGACTAGTGAGACACCCTGCTCCCCCATCACCCCAGGGTAAATTGTGATGTTAAACATATTTTTCCAGCCTGAATTAGCGACATACTAATTTGATTTCAAAAGAGTGGGGGTCTCTTCGTATTCACCTCAGGGCCCTGCTGCAAGTCACCCAGCTTGTTGGTCGACCACTCATGTAAGTAATTTACTGACGACTCAGGGAAAATGGGGTTCTGCCAAGTCTCCTTCCCCAACCCACACTCCTTTACTCTGCTTTTGCTTTCTTATATTGTTTTTCTTCTAACAAACTTAGTTTCTTTTTTCCCCTACAGGTCTGCCAGGGCGAGGCTACGTACGTCAGATAAGTATAATTTTATTTTACCCTGTCCCTTCCATCCCTTTCATCCCGGCTTAAGAACTGAGGATACTTTTGTGACCCCTTTGCCATATTTTTGTTTTCACAGGGTCATGTACACCACCTCTTTGGAGTACTACTTTTGGCTCCCTAGGTCAGGTAAGTCACATTATAATCACCCAACATAAATAAAACACAGGTATAAACTACTTTCTTATTTCATGGTGATAAGTAATTAAGCATGTAGTTTGACAATAGTGGGCAAAGCTCTCAACCTTACCACATATGAGAGCGTTCCTCATTTTACTTCACGAAAACTCCGTGTTCCACATTGTGAGGACTTGTCCCACATTCAGTAAGTAACATTTTAAAGCAAAAATCTATAGTAAATGATGCAAAACTTATATTATTCAATTAATAACAGATTATCTGAACACAAATGCTAACATTTAACACTGTTCTGAGCTTCCTAAGTAGATTTGCATAAGTGTTCCACATTTTGCTAATTTGTTCCACATTTGAAATGCAATGTTCCACATTTGGGGACAAAAGGTTGAAGGTATGATAGTGGGAGAAAACCAAAGTGAGCTGATCATAGAGTTTCACACCGACAGCAAAACTGCTAAAATAAGTGCCAGCTGAGCACAGTAAACCAGCATCCCTGCCTATTAGCCACTCTGAAACCAGATCCGTTCTGGTCATGAGCACAGACCACCTCAAATTGCACAGCCAGATTCCACAAATTAAAGAAACTGCCAAAAGCAAGCCACAGCATAACAGGAATAGAAGCAAGAGTAGGAATGCTGTACCTGTGGGGCAGAGGTTGGGGTGTGAGGTGGTTGAAGATAAGAGCTATGCTCGTACTTTTTTGTGGACAGAATACCTTTGTATGAATCCTAAGTATACAATATACTGTAGACAAAATCAAAAAGTCAACTGGAGCCCATGTGAATCAAACGAGATAACTCAGACATGTAAACAGTTGCACTGAATCAGATTATTAAAAGAGACTGCATGTAAACAGCACCACAGAAAACTCACAGGTTTTAAGTTATCTGATTTCTTCAGCTATCTGATTACTTCTTGACATGTAAACATGGTGACTGACTCTTTCCTACCTATAACAGCTGCCACGAAGCTCAAGTCTGGTGATGTTACATCAGAATTGGGAGACGCTGGTACTATGCCTCTCAATTGTCTACCTCATGATACCCTAAATACTGCTCAGTCCCATTCACTCCACAAAGAAAAAATGCTGCCCATGAAAATAAGATGCTTTAAACTCCACGCTGAAGCAGACATTCAGAACACTATATTGCTCAGGCAGCATTTCAATTGTATAAATAAAGGCCCGCTTGCAACAATGTTGGAACATGTGTATCCCCTATTAGATTGTGACCACGTTCTACACAAACAACATGCATAAGAGAAATGCCTAGTGATTTGAAAGGACACTCAGGAAGGGTATTTTTCATGGTCAAAGAAACAGCAGGAATCAAAATAGTACTACTTTTTAAAAGGTAGCAGGAACAGAAAGTCTCAAAAGGACAAAGGCATGCCACTATTTTCTAACAACTGCCCACAATGGGCAAGCAATGAGAGTTTTACAGTACAGCAAATATACCAAATTATAAGAAACTGTCAACACCCCCACTCTCAAAACACTCAAATATTTTTTATCAAACCATCGGTACCACTAGTACATTTAACGTCTGTATTGTTTTTTAACTACATTTCGCTCCATACAGATATAGGCCTGGCCATTGACAAGGGCAAACATGAAATAAATTATATGACTGAGAATTTGCTGCATTTTAAATGCACCCGGATTGTTTCCATGAAACTCTTAAGTATTTGTTGGGGGAGAGTAAACAATGCAGAGGAAGTATTTACAATCTGATCAAGGGTTTACTTCTTAGAGACCTTACCCCATACCTGGGAGCCCTGTCTAGGTTCCCCTCTTCTGAATATTGTATATTGTTTGCTTATTGGTTGTGTAACACCCTACCTTTTCCTTCTCCAGATCCTTGTTCCAGCCCTCCCTAATACACCCTTCTTGCTTGCTTACAATTTACGTTGGTATACTGTTGTTTACTGCTTGGTGATTGTGTTACTGCATTGTGGCATGGGACTGTGTAGAATGATCAAATGCTTAATCTTCTTGGCCTTCTCTGGGTGGAGGCACTGTATCAGGTAATCCTGCCCTGTCGTGGACAGATAACAAAGTTTGTGGTATGGGGCAGATCCGGGTTTGTGAAACAGGTAAGGTGTGAAGATAAAAATTAGGCACTCACTTGCCAGTTTATTAAACCTAATAGCTCAGCTCAGTACTGCTGTGAGGCTGACTGTGGCTGTTAAAATTCCAAATCCTTAGAGCAGTAAGGACAGGGAGTCAATACTATATGAAGGCTGAAAAAAAAACCTAGAGAGACTATAAATTGAGAACATCATTCCAGGGATAGGACAGACTACATTAACCCTGAGGAAGTCCAAAATGTCAGGCTTGGTGGATATAATTTTAGTTGATTACTGACAGTGAGTGACTGATTCCTATCTTTGCGACTACTATCTAAGAACACCTGAATCCTGGCCCCTCCCTAAAGTTTAGAGGCCCAATCCTCATCCCAGTCATAAGAGGATGGAGCCACCTGTTTTAATGGGCCCAGAATGAGAATGGCTTACATGTACTACATTCTGCATTGCTTTGCTGCCCCTGATTTTGATCCCTGATGTTTATTTTTGTTTCCAAACTGATTGATATGGTGCCACATTCAATTTGCTGTATATTCACTATGTTAGAATTTTGTTTTGTGGCTTGGAGTTAGTCCTGATGTCCTCAGTGTTCCGTAAGCTCCTGGAGCAGTGTACATTATGTTACATGCCAGTTCATCTTAGTCACAAGAAAGTTCAAATGCAGCTGAGAATTTATGTAAACCTTGCAGCAGCCATATTCAAGGGTTCACACTATTAATTATTTCAGATCATATGACAGTGCTAAAGCAGACTCAAAACCAGGAGAGATGATATCACAAGATAGAAGACATTAAAAATGGAATGAATGGTATGGTACAACTTTTTGCCATAGTATATACTGCCGCTTTAATTTTCAGAAGCGAAACAATTTCTCTAGTACAGAAGGTATCCAGCTGTGACTGATGTATTTTTAGGAGGATATTTATAAGGAAAGAAACTGCAGGGGGTTAGGTACAACCCTCACCATTCACAAATACCACTACTATATGTGCAAAGGAATCCACCTGCTGTATAGCAGAATCACTGGAGACACAGTATCATATAGCGTGCTGTCACTGCTACTACAGCCTACGTATAGTAGTGAGGGAAGCTTCTTCCTAACATGTATTCCTGACTGCACTACTCTATTTAATCTGATTCTCTGCAAATTGATGCATGCACAACCAATAAGTGGTCCTTTTACCTGCCTCAGTACAGTTCCGACTGCTCCCGTTGTGTCCACCACTGACTCGCTGGCAAATACTGCTCTCCCTGCGGCTCCTGTAAAACGAAATAAAATAAACCAGTTCTGGTCCCGCTGCAGTGCCTGGATGATCGATCTCTCGCCTCTCCACGTCCCGACTTGCAGTGCTGTCAGACCGCTCAGACTCCCGTCGTCCGAAGAATTTCAAACTTCCCGCGATCACCGGCTGTGGAGTTATATAGTAGGGGGGCTCAGTCGCTAGCCTATCAGGGTACTGGGCAGTCCAATTAGCCAGCCTGGAGCCATGAGGGGCACGCGTGGCTCGCGTATCAAGAGATGCCTCCCAGCACATGATCACGCAGCTCCCAGGAGTCTCAGGGGCGCATGATCACAGCGTGAGAGGTTGGGAGGCACCAATCAGAGGCTACTCTCGCTCTCTGTGAGACTCTCGGAGTCTCAGATGGCCGATTTCAGTGTGTCTTTGTTCCTTTGTCTCCCCGTGCACTGGCAACAAACCCCGTAGATGGAGGAAAATACAGATTTCCTCCCGTAGCCGTTTTTAGCTATAAATCCCCCAAAATACGGGAATCCCGTAGATATAGGGAGCACTGCAAGGTGCCAATGCAGGTAGGAGCCCAGTACAAAACAGCAGACACAGACACAGACTGAGCGAGTGACAGAGGGACAGTGAGCGAGCTCAACACACCAACGCAATCAACGTTCGATATTGACAAATGCTTGTTTTTTCTGTAATCATCTATGTTTCTGTGTTTTCTATTTTTCCATGATCCCTGACATCTAGTAGCCCCACCTGCCAGTCACAAATCTGAGCCCCCTCCTAAAGCCATCCAGCCTGGTCCCTCCACCCCTTCCCCATTGGCCCCCCCGTTTACCCGAGATTGTAGCCACTTCCCTGTGACTGTGATCAGTACAGCATCTTAGCTCATTATCTTGGCTGACCACTGTCTGAGTGAAAGGGAGTGAGTGCGCACCTACTGTAAAACATCTGATTCTATAGTAGGTGTGTGCTACTTCATGTCACTCAGAAAGTGGCCAGCTGAGGTGGCGAGCAGAGGGGCTGGACCTGTCACTGTGGCAGTGGGAGGGACTGGCAGCTGGGATAATTTAGGAGCCACCATGGGGAGAGGGGTAGAAGGACCTTAATGGGTGGAATTGGGAGGGGGCACACACTGGCAATCAGGGTGATCTAGATGCCAGGGATCCTCTTAATATACTAATCAGGTGCATCTGAATGGTGATTGAGGGTGGGGAAATTCTAGATGCCAGGTATCATTTTATTATATCAGGGGCATCTGAATTGCGATCAGGAGGTGGGGGCTGGCACTGCTCAGTATAATTCTTCCATACAGTCATGCACAGAGGCATTATGTGGAAATGTTAGTTAGCCCATATGGGCCGGCAAATGTCCCACTAGCACCTTTCCTGCCCTGTGGACTTAGCATGCTGAGAGTTGAAAATGACTCATGGGGTAAAGGTGCTATCCTATTTGGGACATTCTTTCTCCCTTTGTTCCTCTGAATCCCTGTCCTACTGGAGGCTGTGATAGTGCCAAGTCATGCCATAGGGGGCTATCCACTTGGAACCAGTGATGACTGTACAGTGTGGTTCAATATTATGATGGGTGCTGAGGCAAGCCACAAAAAGACGATGGTCCTGGACTTTAGTAGGTTGGATTTTAAAGAAATCGGAGACTTCTTCAGAAGCAACCTAGCAGGGGAGGATTGTCAGAGAGGGGTAGAGAAACAGTGGAGAAAACAAGTAAAAAGCATAGGGGAAGGCAACCAGCATCTGCATGAAGGAAGTGAGCAAAAGCAGGAGAAAACAAGTATTTGTCAATGCTGAATGTCGTACTGCTGGCATTGGCATTGGTAGTGCAGAAGCTAGAGAGATGCATAATAGGAATAGCAGTGGAGTATGGAAGTGACACCAACTCCATACCACCTGCGAGACTGACAAGGCATTAAGATGTGCCTTTGGATCATCGACCATGTCGCTCATGCCATTTACCTCATCCTGCCCTGTAGACTCTGACAAGTGTCACGTTGTGCCTTGGGGCCATCGGGCCTTATGCTCACCCCATTCCATAAAAAATTCATTGAGATGGGTGCAGTATAGGAGCATGGGGTGAACTTTGGGGCCGAAAAGTCCAAAGCACAACTTGATGCCTGTCACTGGCTGCAGGGTGGGAGTGGGGTGGAATGGTGTGACCACTACAGCCGACAATCCAAAGTCACTCCCTTGATACTGGTCAGTCTGTACAGGGTGGGATATTATGGTTAGAAACCTTAATGCCCCGGGTGTTTGTTGGTATTTGCACTCCAGATTTTCAACATGGGCTTTTTGTGACCCCATCTTATGAAGGCATTTGGGACCTCTGCTCATGAACAGTAGCACTGTGATTTTGTTAATGTGTCCTGAATGTTGATTTCCCATAGCAACTGTGGCATTCTGCACCAGATGTGCGGAAACACATTTTGGGTAGGATGTGAAAAATGACAGCTCTACTGTTCATAAGGATGTGTGAAGAAATGGCAATATTCATAGAGGCAGTATAGCGCAGTAGTTTAAGGCTCTGAGCTGCAAATCTGGTGATATCCAGTAGACCAGACTGGGTTTGAATCTCACAGCTTCCACTTGTATACTGTGTGACCCTGAGCAAGTCACTTAACTTCCCTGTGCTCCCAGGTCACTCCTGTAAAAAAGCTTTCAACTTAGTGTGCTACTCCTGGTTAAACAACTAAATAAAAAAAAATATTGGAAAAATCTGGAGTGAAAATATTAAAAGTTCTCACTGTCACATGGACTTTAAAGTGTCTGTTGGAAGCTCAAACTTACTGCAAAGAACAAACTGCAACTCCATTTAGGACCTGGAAACCTGATTAAGGCATAATACTGCAGAGCACTGGGTAAGAAGTGAGATACACTTTCTACAAAAAGTTTTATTTGTATTTTTCCTTATTGGCATTAAGCAGAGAGTGCAGGATTCCTTTAAAGGGTAGTAATTTTATAACCAGAGTGAGATACAACTGAATTTGCTTGAGTGCGGGGGTTGAGACCTAGCATTTTGAAGGATATTTTTGTAACATTTTAAGTGTCCTGCTGGCTGAGAAGTGAGTTCATTTTTATCCTTGGACTCAGTAGAGTGGTTTGGTTTGTGTTGGAGCCGTGGTCTAGTAAATTGTGGTGTTAGTTGTATTACTATAAAGGACAGTACTCACCAGGGTGATGGAGCAGTTGTGTATCTGATTGTTTCTAACAGTCACCAGTGGCTGTGCACTACCCACCACCCTTCCCCACCCCACCCCCAGGCGTGGCATTTCTATAGCCACAGTTCTGACATCACTTCCTCAATAGGTCTTGGGGCAGAACTGACATATTCCTAATAACCCCAACGTGCATAAGAGTAGTTACACAAAACAAATAATAATACATATATAATTACATATTGTATAGAATAAGGAGGCGAGGACATGTGGGGGTGGTGCAATGCACTGGCTGTGGGGCAGCAGTTTTCTGGGAAACATTCTGGAAACTGCGTTGCTGTCCTAGTTTGTAGGCAACTGTCAGCTCTGAGAGAGGAGGTTGCCCACCTCCAGGCTGAACTAGCAAGGACTAAGGAGGCCTCCTCCCCAAACAGCACCACTGCCACAACCACTGAGTCAGAGGTTTCAGAGTATGAAGAGCAGTAGGACCACAGTGGGTTCTGGGAGGGTGCGGGTGGTGGACCAGAGGTGAAGCCTCCCAGTTGTACCTCTACACAAATCAGATGCCATTCTGGCAGAGCAAGGTTCCTCTATGATGGCACCCTCAGTGGAGACCCAGAAGAATGCTGAGGACATCCACAAGGGAGACCCACAAAAGTGTGGCAAGGGACACCACAGGGGAAGGAAACAGCTACTGATAGGGGACTCAATTGTTAGGGGGGTAGAACTGGGGAAGGGAGAGAAGGAAGTAAGCTGCCTGCATGGTGCCATGGCTTGGAGGGACAAGAAGCGAATCCTCACAATTGTAGAAGCAGCATCACAGGAGACAGAACTAGATATCATTGTCCACCTTGGGACAAATGACCTAGCTAAGCATGGGATCAGTGCAGTGCAGAATGAATTTGTGGAGTTGGGGAGGGGCCTCAGACGGGTAGCAAGCACAGTAACCTACTCAGAGGTGCTACCAGTCCATGGCAGGAATGAGTCTAGGGTACTGCACACCATGCAGTTTAGTGAATGGTTGCAAAACTGGTGCAGAGCACAAGGCTTTGGCTTCATTGGGGACTGGGGGTCCACCTGAGAGATAAAGATCTACACTGGTATGATGGTCTGCATTTTGTCAAAGGGACCAAGCTCCTAGGTGACAGGTTTAAATGCTTCCTTGGCAAGCTTTTACACTAGATAAGGGGAGGTACTGATAAAAGGCAGGAAAGTCAAGCCTCCCACACAAAACAGGGCAGGTAGTAGGGTAAACAGAGGTACAGAGCTCAACACAGGGCAGGATGGGGTAAATGGTAAAATAGATAAGAGCAATAAGAGCAGGGATGGGAAAAAGGATCAAGCCAACATTAAATGGAGGCAATGACCACCAATGCCGTAGTCTGGAAACAAGCTCTCTGAGCTAGTAGCTTTGATGGAAGATGAACAATTGGATATTGTGGCAGTCACAGAAACATGGTACACCGAGAACCATGAATGGGATGTCAACATACCAGGGTACACAATCTACAGAAGGGACAGGAAGGCAAAGATGAGGTGGAGTAGCTCTATACATAAGGGAAGGGATCAAAGCTACAGAACTAAAAAGTAAAGGGGAGGACAAGAGGCACTCTGGGTTACCTTGGAGATGGGGAATGGCATCGTAATCCGCTGAAGGGTTGTATACAGACCCCGTCTCAAGGAGGAAATGGACAAGAAAATGATAGAGGACATTCTCAAAATGGCTAAAAAGGGAGATACTGTTGATGGGGGACCTGAATATGCCAGATGTTAACTGGAGGACATGTACTGCAGCCACATCCAAGAGCAGGGTCATTCTCGATGCCTGCAGAGGCAGACCTTAGACAGCTAGTGCTGGAACCCACTGGGAGGGAACAATACTAGACCTGGTACTCTCAAATTGAGAGAGGATCACAAATTTAGAAGTCAGTAGACATCTGGGAACAAGCGACCACTGTACAGTGTGCTTCACAATGAGCACAACCATGGAGATAAGCCATACAAAAACAAGGATACTGGACTTTAGAAGGGCTGACTTTGGCAAAATGGGTGAACACCTGAAGAATGCACTAGCAAATGGCCAAATAGGAGGGGTGCAAGAACAATGGAGAAAAATCAAAACTGCCATCATAGAGGCAACAAGTCTTTGTGTAAAACAAATAAAGAAAACAAAGCGGAGTAAAAAACCACTATGGTTCTCAAAAGAGGTGGCAGGGAAGGTTAAGGAGAAAAAGGCTGCATTCAAAAGTATAAGGAATCACAGAGGAGCGACGAAGGCAACTGTATCAATTAAAACAGAAAGAAGTAGGAAAGGCAGTCAGAATGGCAAGGCACAAACCGAGAAAAAATAATAACTCGGTCAAAAGGGATAAAGCCTTTTATAGGTACATTAGGGAGCATAGAAAGGTTAAGGAGGGATAGTGAAGATTAATAAAGGAGAGGAGAGGTGGGCAGAGGAGACAGTGAAAAGGCAGAGATACTGAATGAATACTTTTGCTCAGTATTCACAAAAGAAGATGAGGAGCAGTTACCTAAACCAGACAATAGAAGCACTCTGGGTAGGGGGTTGATATCAGTCCATTCACAGAAGAAAGAGTCCTGAAAGAACTCCTAAAACTCAAGGTGGACAAAGCAATGGGGCCTGACGGGATTAACCCCAGAATCCTAAAAGAACTAAGGGGGGACCTAGTGACACCACTGACCACACTTTTTAACAAATCATGGCAGGGTGGGGTGGTACCTGAGGACTGGAAGAGGGCAGATGTGATTCCCCTTTACAAAAGTGGGAGCAAGGCAGAAGCAGGAAACTACAGACCTGTAAGTTTGACCTCAGTGGTAGGGAAAATGATGGAATCACTTCTGAAAGAAAGAATTGTTGAGCACCTAGAGGCCAGCGGGCACAGGACCCAAAGCAACATGGATTTACAGCAGGAAGGTCATGTCAGACTAATCTAATTGATTTCTTTGACTGGGTGACCAAAGTAATAGACCAGGGAGGGGCTGTGGATATGGCCTACCTAGACTTTAGCAAGGCATTTGACACAGTCCCACAAAAGATTAATAATCAAGTTAGCCAGCCTGGAGTGGGTCCCAGGATGGTAGCCTGGGTAGCGAACTGGCTGCACAACAGGACACAGAAGGTAATAGTGAATGGAACACATTCCGAAGAAAGGGGGGTTACTAGTGGAGTACCTCAGGGCTCAGTACTGGGTCCAATCCTCTTTAACATCTTTATAAGTGACATTGCAGAGGGTCTGGAGGGAAAGGTATGCCTCTTTGCAGATGACACAAAGATCTGTAACAGAGTTGATACACAAGAGGGGGGTAGAAAAGATGAGAAGGGACTTGGCAAGGTTGGAGGAATGGTCAGACATATGGCAACTTAGATTCAATGCAAAGAAGTGCAAAGTAATGCACCTGAAACAAAACCAGAAGAAAGTACACAATAGCAGGGGAGGTCTAATAACAACAAAAATGGAAGGGACCTGGGAGTAGTCATATCAGATGACCTAAAGGTGGGTAAGCAATGTGAGAAGTCAGTAAGGAGAGCCAGGGGATACTGGGATGCATAGGAAGGGCATCACAAGTAGAAAAAGGAAGTGATTATCCTCTATACAGACAGTTGGTGAGACCCCATCTGGAGTACTGTGTGCAGTTTTGGAGACCTCATCTACGCAAGGACATAGACAGGATGGAAGCAGTCCAGAGGAGGGCAACTAAAATGGTGCAGGGTTTACATCAGAAACCATATGAAGAGAGACTGAGAGAGCTTAATATGTATACCCTTGATGAAAGGAGGGACAGGGGGACATGATAGAAACATTCAAGTACCTCAAGGAAATTAACAAAGTCCAGGAGGGTAGCATCTTTCAGAAAAAGAGATGTGTAAGAACAAGGGGGCACAGTTTAAAGATAGAGGGGGGACGGCTCAGGGGTAATGTGAGGAAATTCTTTTTCACGGAGAGAGTTGTGGATACATGGAACAGCCTTCCTGAGGTGGTCGTTGGGTCTAAAACAGTGGGGGGAATTCAAACATGCTTGGGACAGACACAAAGCAATTATAGTGCGGGGTTGCAGGAAGCAGGCTGTTGGTTAACTAGAATCTGCAGCTTATCCAGTAGGTAGGGAAATGGGCAGACTGGGTGGGCCAAGTGGTCCTTTTCTGCCATCAAAGTCTATGTTTCTATGTTTCTCAAAGTTACGAGTGTGCATGGAAACTGCACAATGCATCCTTGTAACACAGTCATTTTGTGGAATTTGTTCTCCAAATTTTCAACATAGGCATTTGGGGAACCCATCTTATTAACAGTGATACTGCCATTTCATTAATCGGTCCTAAAAGGTGATTCTGCACAGTGACCGTGAAATCACTTTTTGGCATCGAATAATGAAATGACAGTGACTGAGTTCATGAGCTGGGTCCCAAAAAACCCCATGTTGAAAATTTGGAGCCAAAAGTCACAAGAATGGGTGAGATATCCACCTAAGTTGACCCCCCCCCACCATTGATGCCATTATACAGCTTATCAGCATTTCTTCAGTTTGTGGTCAGCTTTGAAGATTGCAGACATGTTCCCGCTCCACTGAAGATCACAGCGCTGGACTCTGGAGGTAAGTATGGGGTGGGGGTGGGAGGTGGGGTGTGCAGAAGGTGGGTGCAGGTTGGGGGAGGGGACCTGATGGCAAAGGACCGTTTTCTTTGTTTCAGGTTATAATAAAAACAAAAGGAAGAACACCGAGGACCATTTTCTTTTTTTTTTTACAAGTGTAAGGAAAATGTTGGGCAACTGGGGTGGGTTCCAAGTGTGTCCCATGGGTGTGTGTGTGGTGTGATGTTAGCCACACTGCAGTAGGCAGGGGCAGGAAAATGTTGACACAATAAGCTTTTGAACATGGAGGCACACTGGGGTGGGCTTCCAGTGTGCCACACAATCTTGGGGGGCTAACTATGCCAAAAGGAGGATTGGGCACCCCCAAAGTCAGCTTGCTGGGGATTATGAGAGGTGGATGGCAATGGCCGCAACCATGTTTATTGAAATGTTACACCAGGCAAGGCATGCCTGGCAATGATGAGGAGCACCCTCATTGCAGCGGCGAAATTGTTTTAAGTTGGTGGCATGCCTCTGCAGTGCTGTCATAGACAGCATGCTGTTTCATTTGTGCCACAGAGCCCAGCCTGAAAAAGCAGTGGTGCCATTGGCCACAACACAACCGCACCTCCAAAACCTGCAACCACTATACAGTATCTGCGCTGTGTGCACAAGACAACATAAAAGGACCATTATGGTACTGTAGGGAAGTTGCCATGAAGGTGTCTGGTTAAGCAATTCCTACACTGTTTTAAAGGAGTGGGATAGCCCCACAATGGCACCCACAGCTGAGACCAAGGTGGAGGGGCAGATCCTCAGGAATGCAGCACCAGGAAAGGGGGAAAGAAAACCCCAGAGGAGGAGGAGAAAGCTTCTCTTGGTGGGGGACTCAGTTGCCCAAGGAGTGAAGTTAAGGGAACCCAGCAGGAAGGACAGGGAGGTAAAATGCATTTCAGAAGGCACTGCATGGTGGGATGAAAAGTGGATCAATAGGATGACAAGGGTAATGGCAAGGAGGGAGGAACTGGCTGTTATCATCCATCTGGGGATGAATGACTTGGCAGGAGACAAAGTGGAAGTAGCTAGAATCCAAAAGCATTTCAGGAAGTTGGGGGGAGTCTGAAGCAAGTAGAACACTTCAAGGAGGCAGTGTAGTGCAGTGCAGTGGTTTAAGGCTCTGAGCTGCAAACCTGGAGACCTGGGTTTGAATCCCATAGCCCACACTTATATACTGTGTGACCCTGAGCAAGTTACTTAACTTCCTTGTGCTCCCAGGTCGCACCTGGAAACAAGCTTTAGCTTAGTGTGTCTCTCCTGGTAAAAAAAAAACACTCTATCTCCTTCTTGGAGGTGCCACCTGTTTATGGCAGGGGAAAGACTAGGGCATTCCACATCCAGTAATTCAACTCCTGGTTGAAGGAATGGCATGGAAGGAAGGGTTATGGCTTCATGAGGGACTGGGGCACCACCTGTATGAATGCAAACCTGTATAAAGATAATGCACTGCATCCATCAGCGAAGGTGACCCGAGTAAGAAGTGTGAATGCTTCAGTGACAAGCATTTAAAATGGCTGGGAGGGGGGTCAGGAAGGTCATGCAACTTAGTATCACCCCCCCGGGGCACATGCAGGAAAATCAGTTGAAGTCTGGGACACTGAGAGCAGAAGGAGGTGGGAAGCAGTGAATTCTAGGCCACACAGAAAGACAACTGGGGAGGGGATGAAGCAGAGATGGGGAGGGAAGGAAGCAGAAGATGGAGGGGATAGGATACAAAACATGGAAGGCATGGTAACAAATGCCTGCAGCCTGGGAAATAAAATCCCAGACCTGTAGGCATTGATAGTAAAGGCAGACCTGGACATAGTAGCAATATCTGAGACATGGTACACTGTTAATCATGGGATGTTGATGTACCAGGTCATGCTCTGTTCAGAAGGGATGGAGAGTAAAAAAGGAGGGAGCATGGCCCTGTACTTCAGATAGGCTATAAAGGTGACAGAGGTACAGGGTAGACTGGGGGAGGCTGAGGCACTGTGGGTCATCCTTGAATCTGGCAAAGGCTCAGCAATATGTACAGGGCTGATCTTCAGGCCTTCAGCACAGAGGGAAGAAGTGGACTGGGAGTTTGCAGATGGAATACACAATATGGCAACAAAAGGTGAAGTCCTGCTGCTGGGGGATTTCATTATGCCAGACGTGGATTGGTCCACCCAGGCAGCGGCTTCAGCCAGAAGCAGAAGCATCCTGGATTCCCTACAGGGGGCAGTCTAAGGCAGCTTGTGCTTGATCCAGATAAAAGGCAATTTTTGACCTGATACTGACCAATGGGGACAAAACACAGATATCTGTGTGGAGGGGCAACTGGGGTCCGACAACCACCACATAGTGTAGTTTAGCATGGAACCCGGGACCCAGTCCAGTCACACGAGGGCAAATGTTTTGGATTTCAGGAAGGCAGACTTCACTGACGTGGGGAGATACATCTGAATAGCCTTCTTTAGAAGCTTGTAAAAGGGTGGCATTCAGAAGGTATGAAGAAACAGAGAAGAATGAGGATAGAGAAGTGTATCAGATAAAACAGAGGGAAGCAGGTAAAGTAATGAAGGGATCAACGGCTCAGACAGAAGAAAGCATAGCCAAAGGGTATCAAAAGAAGACCAGACTTTCTTCAGGTACATAAGCAAGGAGAAGGCGGCAAGGGGAGGGGTTCTGAGGATAAGGAGGATGACAAAGAGAGACTGCACAGAGGGGATTAGAAAAAAGTACACATCCTGAACAGGTACTTCTACTGTTTTCACAGTGGAGAGAGACAGGAACAGTTCACCAAGCAGCAGCATGAACACTGTAGGGGGAAGTGGACACAAGCCAATTTTCAAAGGAAACAGTATTACTGAAGGGACTTCAAATTTTAGGGTGGACAAGGCCATAGGACTGGATGGATACACCCAAGGGTATTAAGGGAATTAGGCGGGGAGGTGATTGCTGTACTACTCATGGTCTTGTTCAGCAACTCACTGGAAACAGGAGTGGTTCAGGGACTAGAGGAGAGCAGACATAGTTCCATTTTGTAAGGGCATCAGCAGGGACAGGCTAGGAAATATAGCCTGGTCTGTCTTACCTGAGTCATGGGGAAATTAATGGAACCCATACTAAAGGGAGACTGTTAGAGTATCTTGAATCCAGTGGGCTGCAGACCACAGGCAACCTGAATTCACAGGGGAAAGGTCATGCCAAATGAATCTGGTAGATTTGTTTGACCGGATGACCAGGGAAATAGATAAGGGGAGAGCAGTGGACATGATTGATCTGGAGTTTAGCTAGGCCTTCATCACCGTGCCACACAGGGGGCTGATAAAGAAACTGAATGGCCTAGGGGTGGGATCCAAAATGGTTAATTGGGTTCAGTGTGCCTGTGTAACTGGTTTTGTGCTTGTGTAACATAAATGATCTGTGGCTGTTTGCCTCTCTATCCATGGGATATACCACACTGTATGGGTATGAAAGGAAGGAACAATAGAGGAGGGTTTCACCCCTTGAGGTGCCACAGGAGTGATTCCCTTGGCTAATGGTACCTTAGGAAGAAGCCCATGGGAAGGAAAGGCACACTGCTGGAGAAGGAGGGGTGGATAGAGGGGCAAGGAAAAAATACTTGTGTGTGGAGTGAGGCGAGCAGCCCTTAAATAGGCTGAATGGGAATGTGTCCTGTTGCACCGCCCTCTTGAACTACAGACTGTAGCCTTCCAGTTAGTACAGTAGCTAGTTAATGGATAAAAAACAGAAGGTGATGGTTAACAGCACTCACGCTAATATTGGGAGAGTGATCAGTGGGGTACCACAGGGCTCAGTACTGGGACCAATCCATTTGAACGTAGAGGACACTGCAGAAAAACTGAAGGGAAGGTATGCCTTTTTGCAGATGACATCAACATTTGCAATGGGGGTGGACACCCAGGAGTGGTGAAGAGAATGATCAGGGATCTTGTGAATTTTGAGGAGTGGTAAAAAGCATAGCAGTTGGATTCAATGCCAAAAAGTGCAAAATTATGCACCTAGGGCATAGGAACCCAAGAGCTGAGTATAGGATGGGATGGTGGTGGTTATTGACAGTCAATAAATAGGAAAGGGATCTTGGGGTTTTTATGTTTGAGGACATCAAGGTGGCACTGTTGCAAAGCAGTGAGTGGGGCTAGTGGGATGCTGGGGTGTGCAGGAAGGGTATCTCCATCAGGAAGATGGAGGTGGTGTTGCCAGACCTCACCTGGAGTGCGATGTAATTTTGGAGAACAAACCTCAGAAAGAACATAGACAGTGTGGAGGAAGTCCACAGGAGGGCAACTAAAATGGTGCAGGGTTTACATGAGAAGTCCTAAGAGGAGAGACAGAGGGATCTCAGCATGTACACCCTAGAAGGAGGAAATGAAAAAGTAACATGTAACAGGCCTACAAGTATCTTACAGGAGCGAACAGGGTCCGGGGAGTCAATTTCAAATGTGAAAGAGCACCAGGACCAGGGGGAATGCAATGAAGCTGGGTGGGGGGGGGTCAAAAGAGAGATGTGAGAAAATATTGGTAGATGCCTGGAACAGGTTACCAGCTGAAGTGGTGGAGGGTAAAACAGTAGGGGACTTCAAGCATGTGTGGCGTAGACATAGTGGTATATTAGAGAAGAGGTGGGAGGGTCAATGGAGATCAGACAGCATGTGAGAAGGAAAATGAGGCAGGAAATATCTAGGCAGACTAGGTAGGCCAAGTGGTCCTTTTCTGAAGACAAATTCAGTGCTTCTGTTTATGATCACACACCTACTATAGAAACAGCTTTTACTACAGTAGGCATCTGATTGCGAACTGTCATTAAGTTGGTGGCTGCTATGGATGTGAGTGGAGGGCCTGTGCTGGTCACTATACACCATAGGTTAGGGGCAAGTGGGGGCAGTTGTAGTGGTACTGGGTGGGTTGGTCTGGGGGGTAGATATTATACTTATGGGGCAGGGGAATTACTCAACAACAAGGATCTGGTATGGAAGAATTACAGCTCTTACCAGGCTACTAATTGGGACACGTGGGGAACCCTGGTCTGGATATCAGGCAAATGGTACAGAGGAATTACTGATCTTATCAAGTGTCTGATTGGGGCCCAGTTGATCAGTGGTGGGGGTCTGCTGTCTGTTGGGCACATGGGACAGATGTTTTATTACACAGGCATGCAATTTGGGGGGGCACCGGACACCAGGACAGTTATGCCACGTACCAGTGGAGGGACCAGGGCTAGTGGTAGCCTGACATGGCCAGGTGTTAGGAGTGTAGGAATGCACAGTCCATAACACCTGGTTTAGGGAACCAGTAACTAGTGTTGCACTAATGGATAGCTACACCTTTCCAACCTTCCCAGCATGCCGATGTCCCTATGTGCAAGATGCTGTCAGCTGATTTCCATGGGTGCACAAGGATGGATTTGGGCCATTTACAAATGGGATAGTGACTTGGTAACCAAGCAATCATATGACCCTGTGCAGTACTATCCTGCTTTAGAGCTGCAAATTGGGATTAGTAAGTTGATAACCTGTCTAACATTCACAAAAAAGCTTGAATATTCTGCCTTAGGGCTTTTTAAAACCATTGTAACTCTGTTAAATGAACAAGGAAACACCCCAGAGTTGTGGTTGGTGACGGTGCACCTTGGCCTCATGCCCACTGCGCCCCACCCTCCTGGGTCCCCAGTCTCTGCGTGCCTCCTCTGCCTGGATGATACTGGATGTCTTGGGTGCCAGAAGGAATGGCAGCCCGCCCTATGGATAAGCCAGGGAGGTCTCTCGCCAGGCGGAAGTAGGCATCAGCGAACCCTCGGGAGGGGACCCAGGGTGTGGCAGTGGGGGCAGGTTGGGTGGGAGAGAACTGGGAATGATGCCTGAGAGAGGACACATCTCCGGTGATCAGAGGAAAAAGAGTTGGTAAAAAAGGAAAAAACATTTCCCAAACAGCATCCCCCCTTCTGATTTGAACCCAAATCACCTTTTGATAATGCAGCCACCAAACTACCTGACTATCTAACTGCTGCAGGTATTACCAAACCCAGACCCACTGGCATCAGTTCAAAGAAGACAACCTGAATTTTGTCCCCGAATACCTAAATGCCAAGTGGCAGGCCTGGGGTGCAGCTGGTTGGCTGGTGCTGGCACACCCACCTGAACCAAACAACCCCCCAACATGTTTCCCTTGATGTCTTTAAATCTTGAACTGGCTTTCAGCGTCAGTGAACTTGAACACAGATAACTATATAGATACATGTATATATATATATATATATATATATATATGTAGATAGATAGAGATAGATATATAATATTCCCCAGGTGCAGGGCAATTCCTGCCCTCACTCACAGCTCTGCTGTATTAGTCCTAGGATGGCACACATGACTGAAGTCCTGGGGAGGATGGATCAGTAGACGCAGAATCAAGCCTGATGCTTAACACTTAAAGGTGTGGAAGCTGCAGCTTGGATCTTCAGTGTGACCCAAGGTCTTACAGCCCTGTCCCCCCCGGCCCACAGAGGCCCACTGCAGGGCATCACACAAGACCCACCGGCCACAAGGGACCCAGACATGGGAGAGTGCCCACGGTCTGGCTCCCCCACAAGTCAGAGCACCCCAGCACCAAGGCACAAACCCACAATCCCTTGCCACCAGCAGCCCCACTTGATAGGGGTCAGTGAGCTCCCCACCTGGCACGTTTAGGATTGATTCTTCAGATCATTTCCATTCTTTCCTCAGTTATCTGCTACTCTGTGTAGTCAAGCAGTCTCAGCTACTTTCTCAAATATCAGGCTCTGGGGGCACTGTGTAGAGTCTGAAATTCCAGGGATTTAACACAACAGTCTCCCATCTTGCTGCATCTCAGGAGCAAACAGCAGGCACCCACCCAGACAGCACCCGCTCATCCCCCTGCCCCCACAGTCTTTCAACTCCAACACAGTGGTCATTCTTGTGCTCTGGCTCACACAGAAGTTCAGCAACTGTTTTTCAGAAATACATCAAGAAAGTCCCATTTCTCACCATGTAGGTGCTAGATAACTCCAGACAGAAGAGGCTGTCTTATCAGCTTCTTAAAACCTGGGTTCAAATCCAGTTTTCATGTCCATTTTCTACAGTCCATTTTTTTCTGCCAAAAAACAGTCCTTTAACCTTGTCTCTCCTTTTTCCTGTTGACGTCTTGTTATTGCCAGGGTCAGACAGAACCTTTTACACTTTTTCTTACTTCTCTTATTAAAAATCTTTGATCATCTGTGTCTCACCGATGTGGCACAGATAAAACTGAAGAGGTTTTCTCCCCATCCTCTTGACACAAATCCATTTTCTTAATCCTTTTTCTCAATCCATTTAACCTGTACTCTGAACAATTTCATCACTGTGGTGCAATTTCTCTAGCAGCAACAAAATGCTGCAGATCTCCCTCTGCCAGAGCTACCTAAAAAATCTCTTTTTTTCTAGATGGGAAAAGCAGCAACCAGCTCTGGGGGACAGATGGCTGGCAGCCCCCCTCACAGCCCCTCAACCCCACCTTCTCCCTTAGGGCTGGAGATCCCCGCCCTGTGGAGGGGCTCCCACCAAACTGAACTTTGAAACCAAAGTTCTTCCCCCTTGGGAGCTTTCTGGCAGCTCCCCATTGACAGGAGCAACTGTCAACCAAAGTTAACAGGTAAGAAGTTCCCGTGACACCTCACTGGTTGCTGAAAAAGGTGCACAGACTGTCCCCAGTATTTTCCCTCAAGAGTCTTCACTAAAGTTCTACTCTTTAGCAGCCTCTTCCCTCTGATGGCCCAACAAAAAATGTAGCATTTTTAGTTATTTTCCAGCCAGTCGCTAAAGCTGAGACTTGTTTTCCCCAGCACCAGACACGCTGGGAAATATGTGTAATATAACAGCAGCAGGAATGAGGAATAAATGTTCTAACTCCCTGGATTAGGTGAGTGTGGGAACACCAGACTACCAAAGAATTATTATATTGATTGCGCACATGCGCAAGAAACATATTGTGGCAGCTTTCTCCAGAAGCAGGTTGTGGAGGCATGGCACTGTTGTGGCCAATGCCCCACAGCCTTTAAAGGCTTGGTCCATTTCCCCCAATGCCATGGCATGCTGCTGCTGACACTAGTTCTTGCAGCGTGCCACCAACTTGTAAAAAATTAGCCACTGCAATCAGAGGCTGCCTTGTCATTGCAGCATCCACCATTTGCTGCAATGAGGGAGCGACCCATCATTGCAGGGCGGAACTTCCAAACACTGATATTGTTTGTGAACATGGCAGTGGCTTGCCACCGTGTTCACAAACAATATTAATCCCCCCACCAGCCGAGGGGGTGCCCAATCCCCCTCGGCAGCATGTGCTCCCCCCACAGTGTTTGTTTGCTGACGGGGGCCCCAATCTCCGTCAGCTTCAGTGCCATAAGTTAACTACCCCGCTTATGGTGTCTGCTGACGGGTGCCCAGTCCCCATCTGCATAATGTCACCCCTTTTATTGTGTGTAGCGGAGATGCCCATTCCCCATCTGCATAAATATAACTTCCGTTTTCTTGTGTGTGCTAATGGGGTGTCCAATTCCGTTGGCTACAGCTTCCCCGACAGAAGACACCGTTGGCACACTGAGAGCCCACCCCAGCATGCCACATGCCCCTGTAAAATTAAACAATGGTCCCGCGATGTCATTTTTTTTTTTAACCTGTAAAGATGGAAACAGTCCCACGGCAGTCTCCCTGCCCCCCTCCTGCAACCCGTGCCCACCCACTGTGCACCCTGCCTCCCCACACACCCCCACCCCATACTTACCTCTGGAGTCCGGCGCGACGATCTTTGGTGGACTGGGAACACGTCTGCACTCTTCAAAGCTGTCCGCGAACTGAGGAAATGCCGGTATGCTGTATAAAGGAATAAATAGGGTTTTTTCAACTTTGATGCATATCTTGGGCATTTTTTGGAATTTTGGCACCAAATTTTCAACATGGGGTTTTTGGGACCCCTCCTCATCAATTCTATCACTGTCATGGCGTTAATCGGCCTCGAAAGGTGATTTTGCAGTCACTGCGCGGAATCACCTTTTGGGACTGATTAATGAAACGACAGTGCCAGTGTTCATGAGGTGGGCTCTCAAAAACCTATGTGCAAATTTGATGGACAAGCTCAAAAACTGTTTTCTAAGTGTCGCGTTGCGCGAATTGCTATGCACGCTCATAACCGCCAAATTTGCAATATTTCACCGCAGATTTTCAACACTGAAATTTTTTCACACTTCTTTGTGAACGGTACAGCTGTCATTTTTCACACCCTGGCTGAAATGTGTTTTCGCACTTCCGGTGCAGAATAGCATGGTTGCTGTGGAAAATCAGGATTTGGGACAGATTATGAAAATGACAGTGATGCAGTTCATGAGCAGAGGTCCTAAAATGCCTATGTTGAAAATTTGGTGATGAAAGTCCATAAAATTAGTGTGCTACGAGCGTGTGGTGCGCAGTTTCCATACGCTCATACCTTCAAAAACTTTGCAATATTTTGACTCCAGATTTTCAACATTGCCCTTCCCCACCTCCTTATGAACAGTGCAGCTGTCATTTTTCACATCCTGGCCAAAATGTGTTTTTGCTCTTCCAGTGCACAATAGTGTGGTTGCTGTGGGAAATCAGTGTTTGAGACACATTAAGAAATTCACACTGACACTGTTCATGAGCAGAGGTCCTAAAATGCCTATGTTGAAAATTTTGTGATGAAAGTCCATAAAATGAATGTGTTACAAGCGTGCATTGTGCAGTTTCCAAGCACCCTTGTAACTGTACAAATTAGTAATATTTTCACGTCGCATTTTCAACACTGGCATTTTTTCACACCTCCTTATGAACAGTACAGCTGTCATTTTTCAGTACTGGCTGAAATGTGTTTTCACACTTCCGGCACATAATACCGCAGTCGCTGTCGGAAATCAGTGTTTGGGACAGATTAGGATGAAGCGAGTGGAGGGGGAGTGACCAAGCTCTGCTCTGTCGGGACTGCTGCGGATTTCATTGTGGGCAGGAAAAGGCACCAATGCAGGCAGAAGCTCAGTACAAAAGGGCAGCCTGCAGTGCTGATAGACACAGAACAAGCGAGTGAGTGAGTGAGGGAGGGGGAGTGAGTGAGCTCAACGGAGCTCTGTTGGGACTGCTGCGGATTTCTTTGTGGGCAGAAAAAGGCAGCAATGCATGTAGGGGCCCAGTACAAAAGGGCAGCCTGCAGCGGTGGAAGAAACAGAACGAGAGATGGAGAGAGGAGGAGTGAGCGAGCTCAATGGAGCTCTATCGTGACTGCTGCATATTTCTTTGTGGACAGAAAAGGGCGGCAACGCATGCAGGAGCCCCGTACAAAAGGGCAGCCTGCAGCGCTGGCAGAAATGGAATGAGCGAGTGAGAGAGGGGGAGTGAGTGAGGTCAATGGAGCTCTGTTGGGACTACAGCAGATTTCTTTGTGGGCAGAAAAAGGTGCCAACAGAGGCAGGAGCCCAGTACAAAAAGGCAGCCTGCAGCGCCAGGAGAAACAGAATGAGCACGTAAGACAGGTGGAGTGAGCGACCTCATCGGAGCTCTGCCAGGACAGCTGCTGATTTCTTTGTGGGTAGAAAAAGGTGCCAATGCAGGCAGGAGCCTGTGACGTAGACAGCCAGCTCTGAGTGCTGTATTAAATTTTTTTTTTTTTTTACATATAAAGTATGTGATGGGAAGGTCAGTTTGAGGAAACACAGTCTTGCTGAACTGATGCATCAAAACCCCACAGGGATAAGTTCAAAGGACAGGAGGTATTTTAAACTGCAGATATCTGAGGTGCAATTACCTTGTCAATTTGCTTTCATCCCAGGAAATAAGATTAGCCATTCATGATTCCCTCAGGAAAATCTTTGACTTGCAATAGTTGTCAGGAAGAACTTGAGAGGGAGGGTGTCAGAGAAAGCCAGAATGGACATTGAAGAGAGGCTGATGTCTGGGCCAGGAGGACCCAGACAAATTTGGAAAGCCAATATACATTCCTAGGGAACCCTTAAATTACATCAGAGAGACCTTTGAGGTGTAGATTCCAAGGTCCAGACAGGATTAAAGAGGCAAATACACTTTTGCTTTGAATACAGTGACTTAGATCAAAGAAACTTTTGAGATGTATGTGTAGCAGAGCACAAACTGGTTTTGTCTGGTTAACCTGTGGAGAGGAAAGTCAGTGAGGTCAACTATTATGTTCTCTTAAATATTTTATTTGGACATCCTGTATTGTAACATACATATTTTGATACACCAAGGTGGAGTTAGTGACCTCATGAGAAGGCCGGCTCAGAACTGTGTTTTAATTACTGAGAGAACCTGACAGACACACACAAGACAATATTATCTGACTGAGGAAGAATCATCACAGCACTGAAAGAGAGTAAGATTAGACCAGTCTGAATGTATGTATAGTAGGAACTGCACTTTTTCCTGTTTGTTTTAAGGCTGTATGTGATGGGATATATATTTGTTCTGTATTTATTGTTCTGTTTTGATATTTTAAAGTAAAGAGATTTTACAATGGAAACTGTCTGGAGTGCCTTGACATTTCTTTTTATTTTACATAGAGCTTTTAAAGGTTACAAGTAACACTGTGTATGAGCTTATTGTATACCAAACTGGGAAATGGATAGAGTTCTCTAAAGTCTTGCACAGAGTTCTAAGGGTTCATTTGAAAGACCTGGTTGGGTGCCCATAGGCAAAGATATATGCCCCCCCAAAGACAGAATTATCTGAGACTGATAATTGGGTACACTAACAAGAGGTTATCAGTTTGAATCCCTCCAGAGCTTGAGACTAAGGTGACTTGAACCCACAAAACAGACAAGAGGGTTACCTTGTTCTGTTCACTGTCCTCAAATCATACTCTCAGAGGTTGACACTTTGGGAGTAGAGGGCTGACCGGCTGAGTGAGTTTGTGACAGATTGGTTGCTTAGTAATTAGCATAAAAAGTTTGGTGGTATAAACTGATGTTAAGTGTGTTAGCTTGAAATCGTTCAGCTCACTTGGAAAAAGAAAGGCACTTTTTATTTCAAAAGAAACAGAACTATATCCTTACTTACAGTTAAATTCCCCCCATTTTATTTTTTTTCTGAAGTGCCAGTCAGAATAGTATTAGTAGTGAGGAAGAAGAAAAATGGCTTCCAACTACAGCAGACACTGTAGATTTCTTAAAGCAGTTGTGCGAGGGACAGGGGAGTCCCGTTTGGGGTGAAAGCCAGTAAGCAGAACCTCATAGAGGCCCTGACGGTAGCAGATACCCAGAGCAGGGAGTCACAGACCGTGACTGAAAGGGACAAGATCTTGAGGGCGGCAGAACTAGTGGCCAGTGAGGGGTCCTGAGCTGATGAGGCAGACAGCAGGACCACTGTCAGTGAAGAGCCACAGCAGCAGGGGAAGGTCACCAGTATCCTGAATCCAGAGGTACTCAAGCTGAAAATTGAGTTGCAGAGGATAGAACTGGAGGCAGAGCAACAAAGGAGGGAGGTGGACCATGAGGCAGAGCGACAACAGAGAGAGGCGGACCGTGAGTCAAAGCGCAACAGAGGGAGGTGGACCGTGAGGCAGAGCGACAACAGAAGGAGGCAGACGATGAGGAACGTGAGCACCAGCAAGAGGCAGAGGGGAAGAGAGAGTGAGAACGCAGAGCTGTAGAGGACAGGAGAGAGGAGCACCAGTGGCAACATGAACTGGAGAAAGTACAACTCCAACCAGCAACACCAGGGCAGGTAAGTGGCTTGGGTTTAACTGGGACTGCAGGACTGGGTTACAAATTGAACTCCAAATTAATACCTGAGTTTAAGGAAGGGGAATATATGGATGCTTTTTTAAATTCTTTTGAAATAGTTTGTATTCAGGCTAAAATTCCTAGAGAGTCCTGGAGCTTCCAGCTATCCCCGCTACTTACCGGAAAAGCTCGGGATGCATTGGGTCAAATGGACAATGAAGACAGCAATGACTACAGAAAGCTAAAAGTTGCACTGTTAAAAAAGTTTGAATTAACCACTGAAACATACAGAGCTAAATTCCATAAGCTCAGGAGAGGCCCTGATATGAGCTATGAGGAGCTAGACACGAAACAACATCAGTTTTTAAAATGTTGGTGGGAAGGAATTGAGGCAAACACTGCTGATAAAATTGAAAATGTGATTTTATTAGAATAGTTTTATTGGGCATGCCCAGCAGAGTTAAAAACCTGGCTAGAGGACCGAGATCCAAAAACAGTGCAAGAGGCTGCTGAGCTCTTGGACCCCTATGCCAAGAGCAGACCTGCTCTGAGAGTGAATGAGGCAAGTGTGGCAGTGCAGAGAGGGAAAAGTGTGCCTTCAGGGCAGCTGAAACCCTCACTGCCTCCACCAAAACCAGTTAGCCCCAGGTTTCAAGGAAAAGATTTCTCTGAAGTAAGAAATGTTTGTTGGTTATGTAAAGAAACTGGGCACATTGCCAGACAGTGTCCAAGAAGGGCAAGCAATAATCACAAATAGTACAGAAAGGAAGTGGTTGTTTGTGTGTCCTCGGAAGCATGCCAGTGAACATGAGGAACACATGCACCCAGTCATAGTAAATGGCATACAGGCATGAGGGGTTAAGGGACACAGGGCATCCCTGACATTGGTAAAAGGGGATCTGGTACAGCCTGGTCAGCTTATACCCAATAAATACGTGACTGTACAGGACTTTGTGGGTGAAGAGAAAACATTGCCACTGGCCAGTGTTCTCCTGGACTGGGGTAAAACAGGAAGAACTGTGCAACAGGTGGCTGTAGCTAACACATTAGCAGTGGATGTGATCCTGGGTAACAATCTCCAGCAGGGGGTGGTATGTGCAGTTACCTGTAGCCAAGCGACCAGGGAAAATTGTAGTTCCCTGAGCCCCCCAGAAGCCATTGGGGAAGATACTGAGAGGCTGGTTCCCCAGCCTGTGTCTCCAGAGGGGGAGACTGATAAAAAGAGGGTAGAAATTTCCCCAGTAGCAAGCAACCACATAGCTACAGAGGGTTACTCCGAAGAGGGAGAGGTGACCTCTTGTAACAGGGTTGGAATTGACAGTGATCCTGAGGGCCCTGATGCTAGTGCTAGGGATCCTAGTTTAGTGACTGACGGGGACCTGTCCCATGCCTTGGGAAGGTGTGAGGGGTTTGCAGCTGCTCAGAGAAGTGACCCTAGTTTAGAGAAGCTGAGGACTTGGTCAGACTTGGATGGCGCACAGGGAGGTGATGGCCGACAAAAGGTTTATTGGGAAAATGGACTTATATATACACAGGCAGTACAGACAGAGGGAGGGATGCTAGGCAGGCAGCTTGTCATTCTCCAGGGATATCGTGAGCAGTTGCTCAAGGTTGCCCATGATATTCCCTTATCTGGTCATCAGGGAATCGTGTGCGCAATGCAGCAGTTGGCCCAGAATTTCTACTGGCCTAACTTCACTCAGCAGGTGAAGGAGTATTGCAGGTCTTGTTACCGGTGCCAACAAATAGGGCAGGCGGGCAAGAAAATCCAAGCCGCCCTGATCCTCTTGTCCATAGTGGAGGAGCCATTCCAGAGGGTGGGAATGGATATTGTGGGGCCTTTAAATACCCCCATTTCCTCAGGGAAAAGGTTCATCCTGACTGTGGTGGATTATGCCACCCAGTACCCAGAGGCAGTTGCCCTTTCCTCACTGAGGACAGGCAAAGTGGCAGATGCCTTGCTTGGGATTTTCTCTCGTGTTGGGTTTCCACAGGAGGTAATCACCGATCGAGGGGGTTCCTTCATGTCGGACCTAATGAAATGTCTATGGAAGAAGTGTGGGGTGGTGCAGAGATGCACAGCACCGTATCAACCACAAGCCAATGGGCTTGTGGAACGCTTCAATGGTACCCTAAAGTCAATGCTCTGGGTGTTTGCTGAACAACATGGGAGGGACTGGGAGAAATACCTTCCCCACCTGTTGTTCACATACAGGGAGGTGCCCCAAGAGTCAACAGGATTTTCCCTTTTCAAACTCTTGTATGGATGCAAGGTACGTGGGCCCCTAGACTTGATCCAGGAGGACTGAGAAGGCAAGCACGCCACCCAGGGAACTCCCGTTGTGGATTACATCCTACGGTTTAGGGAAAGGCTGAAGGAGCTTATGGGGACAGCCCAGAGCAACCTGGCAGCTGCACAACAGAAACAAAAGGTATGGTACGACCGCAGAGCCAGAGCTCGCTCATACATGGTGGTTCAGGAAGTCATGGTCCTTATTCCAGTCTGGAAAGACAAGCTGCAAGCTGAGTGGGCAGGACCGTACAAAGTGGTTAGGAAGGTAAATGACGTAAACTACACTGTGGAGTTACCTGACCATAGACAGACAGCAAGGATGTACCATGTCAACATGATGAAGCCATATGCAAATAGGGCTGACATGGTGTTCGCAGTGTGTAGTCATGGGGAGGGGACGGATGAAGGAGACCCCCTTCTGGACTTGCTGGAAGAAAGTAAGAGGGAGTCCTCTGTGGAGGCAGTAAAATTATCTCCCCAGCTAACCCGGGACCAGATCCAGAAAGTGAGGGAGGTTTTAGCAGACTTTTCTCCCTTGTTTAGCACCAAGCCTGGACTAACCCCCTTAGCAACACACAATGTGGAGACAGGGACACAGACGCCCATACGGTGGACAGCATATCAGGTGTCAGAGGCTGTCCAAAAGGACATTAGGAGGGAAGTGGAGGAGATGCTGGATTTAGGGGTAATCCAGAGATCCCACAGTCCCTGGGCCTCACCTGTAGTCCTTGTACCCAAGCCAGATGGCTCAACTCATGTCTGTGTAGACTATCATGGACTGAATGCAGTCACAAAGTCAGACACCCACCCGATACCCTGGACGGATGAACTCCTGGACAAGTTGGGGGGTGACCTACCTTACGACCATTGACCTGACAAAGGGGTATTGGCAGGTAGAGCTGACGGACAGAGCTAGGGAGAGGTCAGCCTTCATCACTCCGATAGGCTTATTAGAGTTCAAAGTAATGCCTTTTGGAATGGCATGCCCGACCACTTTCCAAAGGTTGGTGAACCAGGTGTTAAATGGTGCTGAGAAGTACGCCATGGCATACCTGGATGACATTGTCATCTTCAAGTACCAGCTGGGAGAACACCTGTCACACCTTAGGGAAGTGCTGGGCAGCAGAATACAGGGCGGGCTCACTGTCAAGCCGAGAGTGCCAGGTGGTCATAGAGATGGCATACCTCAGGCATGTGGTGACCAAGGACAGTTCCATCCTAGCCAAATAAAGATAGAGGTGATCCAGGCGTGGCCCAGACCAGAAACCCAGAAGCAGGTCAGGAGCTTTCTAGGGACAGCAGGGTGCTACAGAAAGTTTGTACCTAATTACAGTGTCCTGGCTGCTCCCCTATCTGAACTGACAAAGAAAAAGATTCCTAGGAAAATCACCTGGGGCCCAGCCTGTGAGTAAGCCTTTACCAAACTAAAGAAGGCACTGTGCAGTGCTCCTGTTTTGACAAGTCCGGACTATAGCAAAACTTTTATAGTTCAGATGAATGCCTCAGATGTGGGTATTGGGGCAGTACTAAGCCAGACATCCAGCGAAGGGAAGGACCTCTCCATAGCCTACCTGAGCCAAAAGCTGCTCCCCAGGGAACAAGCATGCTCCACGGTGGAAAAGGAGTGTCTTGCCCTAGTGTGGGCCCTAAAGAAATTGGAGCCATACTTGTATGGGCAGCCTTTTGTGGTGCAGACGGCCACAACCCCTGGTTTGGTTGGCACGCAGATGGGGAAAAACAATGGCAGACTGCTCAGATGGAGTCTTGCTTTATAAGGTATGATTTGAAAATCGTACATAGGGCGAGCCAAGAATCAGAACTCAGATGGACTGTCTAGGGTCTATGAGGAGTGAACTGATTTGGGAAGCTCATCCCATGTAGGGGATAGATCCCCCAAATTCAGTCTAGGTGGGGAGGAGTGTGACATAGACAGCCAGCTCTGAGTGCTCTGAGTGCTGTATTAATTTTTTTTTTACATATAAAATATGTGATGGGAAGGTCAGTTTGAGGAAACACAGTCTTGCTGGACTGACACATCAAAACCCCCCAGGGATAAGTTCAAAGGACAGGAGGTATTTTAAACTGCAGATATCTGGGGTGCAATTACCTTGTCAATTTGCTTTCATCCCAGAAAATAAGATTAGCCATTCATGATTCCCTCAGGGAAAATCCTTTGACTTGCAATAGTTGTCAGGAAGAACTTGAGAGGGAGGGGTGTCAGAGAGAAGCCAGAATGGACATTAAAGAGAGGCTGATGTCTGGGCCAGGGAGGACCCAGACAAATTTGGAAGGCCCAATATACATTCCCGGGGAACCCTTGAATTACATCAGAGAGATCTTTGAGGTGTAGATTCCACAGTCCAGACAGGATTAAAGAGGCAACTACACTGTTGCTTTGAATACAGTGATTCAGATCAAATAAACTTTTGAGATGTATGTGTAGCAGAGCGCAAACCGGTTTTATCTGGTTAACCTGTGGAGAGAAAAGTCAGTGAGGTCACCTATTATGTTTTTTTTAAGATTTTATTTGGACATCCTGTATTGTAACATACAGATTTTGATACACCAAGGCGGAGTTAGTGATCTCATGAGAAGGCCGGCTCAGAACTGTGTTTTAATTGCTGAGAGAACCTGACAGACACACACACAAGACAATATTATCTGACTGAGGAGGAATCATCACAGCACTGAAAGAGAGTAAGATTAGACCAGTCTGAATGTATGTATAGTAGGAACTGCACTTTTTCCTGTTTGTTTTAAGGCTGTATGTGTTGGGATATATATTTGTTCTGTATTTATTGTTCTGTTTTGATATTTTAAAGTAAAGAGATTTTACAATGGAAACTGTCTGGAGTGCCTTGACATTTCTTTTTATTTTACATGGAGCTTTTAAAGGTTACAAGTAACACTGTGTATGAGCTTATTGTATACCAAACTGGGAAATGGATAGAGTTCTCTAAAGTCTTGCACAGAGTTCTAAGGGTTCATTTGAAAGATCTGGTTGGGTGCCCATAGGCAAAAATATCTGGCCCCCCCAAAGAAGACAGAATTATCTGAGCCTGATAATTGGAGTGCAGCTAACAGAAGGTTATCAGTTTGAATCCCTCCAGAGCTTGAGACTAAGGTGACTTGAACCCACAAAACAGACAAGAGGGTTACCCTGTTCTGTTCACTGTCCACAAATCATACGCTCAGAGGTTGGCACTTTGGGAGTAGAGGGCTGACTGGCTGAGCGAGTCTGTGACAGAGCCCAGTACAAAAGGGGAACCTGCAAGGCCAGGAGAAACACAATGAGCCAGTGAGAGAGGGGGAGTGCGCGAGCTCAACAGAGCTCTATCGTGACTGCTGCAGATATGTTTGTGGGCAAGAAAAGCCGGCAACACAGGCAGGAGCCCAGTACAAAAGGGCAGCCTGCAGCGCTGGCAGAAACGGAATGAGTGAGTGAGATAAGGGGAGTGAGCAAGCTGAAAGGAGCAGTGTTGGGACTGCTGCAGATTTCTTTGTGGGCAGAAAAAGGCAGCAATGCATGCAGAGGCCGAATACAAAAGGGCAGCCTGCAGCAGTGGGAGAAACAGAACGAGCGAGTGAGAGAGGGGGAGTGAGCAAGCTCAATGGAGCTCTATCGTGACTGCTGCACATTTCTTTGTGGGCAGAAGAAGGTGGCAATGCAGGCAGGAGCCCAGTACAAAAGGGCAGCCTGGAGGCGGCAGAAGCGGGATAGGCGGTGAGAGCAGGAATGGCGAGCTCAACTGCAGCTCTGTCGGGACTACTGCAATTTCTTTTGTGCGCAGAAAAAGGCACCAACAGACGAGGGCCCAGTATAAAGGGCAGCCTGCAGCACCAGGAGAAACAGAATGATGAATGAAATAGGGGAGTGAGGCGACCTCATAGGAGCTCTATCGTGACTGCTGCAGATTTGTTTGTGGGCAGGAAAAGGCGGCAATGCAGGCAGGAGCCCAGTACAAAAGGCCAGCCTGCAGCGCTGGTAGAAACAGAATGAGTGAGTGAGTGGGGGGGGGAGTGAGCGAGCTCAAAGGAGCTCTGCCGGGACTGCTGTGGATTCCTTTGTGGTCAGAAAAAGGCGGCAACGCAGGTAGGAGCCCAATACAAGAGGCCAGCCTGCAGCGCCGGCAGACACGGAACGAGTGAGTGACAGAAGGGGAGTGAGCAACCTCAATGGACCTGTGTTGGCACTACTGCAGATTTCTTTGTTGGCAGAAAAAGTCACCAACAGAGGCAGGAGCCCAGTACAAAAGGCCAGCCTGCAGCACGAGGAGAAACAGAATGAGGGAGTTAGAGAGGGGGAGTGACCCACCTCAACGGAGCTCTGTCGGGCCACCTGCAGATTTCTTTGTTGACAGAAAAGGATGCCAATGCAGGAAGGAGCTCAGTACAAAACAGCAGCCTGCAGCACCGGGAGAAACAGAACGAGTGAGTGAAGAGGGCCAGTGAGCGAGCTCAACGGACCAACGCAATCAACATTCAGCATTGACAAATGCTTGTTTTTTTATTGTGTCCAGAACTCACAGTGTGTGCATGTGTGTGGGGGGTTGCTGGCAGGCTGAGTGTGTGCAGTTAAAACACGATTCCCAGAATCATTAACTAGCACTAACCACGCAGTGTGTTAGCACTTCAAGAAAGCATTTAATATACTGTACCTGTACACCTCGTATGCATTAGAGTAACCCTCAGTTGTATGAGCACCTGGTTGTAATTAGTAATCCTGTGCAAAAAAAAAAATAGTGCCACATTAACAGGTTAGCACTGCACAGAAGAATGCTTTTTAAAATAGTACCAGCCATGCTTATCACAATGCAGTGCTAGTCCTGTTACAGTGGTATGTGGGCCCCCATTTTCAGATTAGTGTTGTGCACTCCTAAGTGCTGCACCTGAGATAGCGCACAGCCACAGAAGGTGGTGGTAAATGGCACTCCCTCCAGTGAGGAGAGAGTGACCAGTAGGGTGCCGGAAGGCTCAGTAATGGAACACATCCTCTTCAGTGTCTTTATAAGTGGCATAACAGAAGATCTGGAAGGGGAGATATGCCTTTTTGCTGATGACACCACAATCTGTAATAGTGTTGATAGGTGCAGATGGAGAGAATGAGTGGGGACCTTAGAAAACTTAGGGAGTGGTACGGAACATGGCAGTTCCGGTTCAAAGCCAAAAAGTGCAAAATCAAGCATCTAGGGACTAGAAGCCTAGAGGCTGAGTATAAAATGTAGAGGGAAGTTCTTATGGTCACTAAGGAAACCTTTTATACAGCACTGTGCTCTGTATGCAGGAGAGGATTACTCATTTACATGGCCGTAGTAGTATATATGCACATACACATGATCAGGGTAGCATCAGGTGATGCTGAATACGACACCGATCCAACCATGCTGTTCCCACAGTGTAATGTTTAGCTTTGCATGCTAACCTTCTGAAAATGGGGCCCTAACTGACTGAAAATCCTGGCCGATGCCTCTTAAGATGCAGAAGGTAAACATAAAAGGTTATCTTATCTATCTCTTTATGTATTGTTTTATCATATTTTGCTTGCAAAACCTTTATCCGATTTCAAAACATTGTGATGTGACTTAAAATGTTTATAACAGACTAGTTAAAATACAGTTTTGTTTTCTTCTTTTACCTATATGCTGTGTTTATTTACTTATAAAAATACAGTCTGGTGGGCTGGCCTAGCAGCTTGGTGGTGATTGCACTGCCTCCCATGCCAGTGGCCCACTTTTGGGGATGGACCTGGGTTGCACAGGGGTTAGCTGGGGGGAGATATGATTGAGCATCTCAGGGAATGCTCTCCTCTCAGTGAGGGGAAGTCTGACCACCCCGCTCTTCAACATCCACCTAGCTGAGGAGGGCTGGCAGGGCAGTGGGGTTGCATAAGTGGGAGGGCTCAGGCGCAGGCATAAAGCAAGCATGTGTCTTTATATGCAGTTGCATGCTTGGCTGCCCAGGGGATGAAACCAAAGGTAGAAACCCCCCAGTGGCAGAATGATCCAACAACTAAATGCAGATTCTGCACTGCTAACCAGGTTCTGCTCCTGTCTGAATATGTGTCTCCTTGTCAGTGGCCCTGGCCGTCCCCCTCCTGGCCCCAACACAGGGGACGTGTGTGTGTGGGAGGGGGGATCTCAGAGCAAGTATGTCCTGTGGATGGTAAGTGATTGGGCTGGAGATGTTAGTGGGCAAAGGGGTAGCAGGGTGACTAAGGAGATAAAAATCTCTATGGAAAAAAAAAAAGAAATAAAACACAGTTTGAGAAGCTCAAACCCCAAAACAGACTGTGCATGCCTCCAGTGAAGATTCACAGTAAAGTTATTTAGTAAAACAATGCAAATGATATGCATATGCCAGCTAAACTGATGAGAACTGAATACTGAGGGATTGCAGCAAAAATATATATTTTTGTTTCTTAACCAAGAAACGTTTATCAAACAAAACATTAAAATAAAAACTTAATCAAAGCATAGTTCATAGAGTACAAACTAGCAACGATTTTGGCTTAAACTTCCACAGCTCTTGAAGTGCTTCCCGAGCATTCAGCTCAGATAAGTTGCTGGACTTACGCAGTAATTAATTACACATAAAACCAATCAACAATTTAACTTGGAAAAATGCATGCAGCCCCTATGTATACAGGTATATTAGGAACATCCTGTATTAGCTTCCTATACAAATGTGTTGTCTGACAGTAAATGAAGGCAGCACTTATTTAAAAGAATAAACTACAGCATTTAAATTAATTGTAAAAGTTTCTTGTCACATCACAATGGCCTGAAATTTGACTAAAGGTGTGCAAGCAAAACAAAAGGAAAAACCCCATAAAGGAGTAGAATAAGAGATATCCCTGTTTTGTTTACCTCATGCTCTGCAGTTTTAGATGTCCTTTCATCAAGCTAGCAGCTAACTGAATGTAACAGGCAAGGAGTTCAGCTGCAGGCCATTCATGGGGGAGGGGCAGGGGGGATGGGTAGTTTCAGAACATAGTCCATTTCAGTATATAGTTTATTTGTTTCAGTATACAGTGTATGTGAATTTTCCAGTCTACAGTGTATGTGTTTCAATACATAGTGTATGTGTTTCACCATGTAGCGTATTTGTTTCAGTATACAGTGTACGCAGATTTTTCAGTGCATAGTGTATTTATTTCAATAGATAGTGTATGTATTTCAATATAAAGTGTAGATGTTTCAATATACAGTGTATTTGTTTCAGTATATAGTGTATGTATTTCAATAGATAGTGTATGTATTTCAATATATAGTGTATTTGTTTCAGTATATAGTGTATGCCGTTTTTTCTCAATATATAATACATGTGTTACAATCTATAGAGTATTTGTTTCAGTAGCTAGTTTACGTGGATGTTTCAGTCTGTAGTGTATGTATTTCAATAGGCAGTGTATATGTTTCAGCACATAGTACATTTGTTTCAGTATATAGTGTATGTGGATTTTCAGTACTCAGTATGTGGATTTCAGTAGATAGTGTATGTATTTCACTACACAATGTAAGCTTTTCACTATATAGCATATGTGTTTCACTATATATGTATTTCAGTATATAGTATATGTATTTCACTATCCGATGTATATATTTCAGTAGATACTGTATGTGGTTCACTACACTGTGTATGTATTTCACTATATAATGTATATATTTCACTGTATGATGTATGTATTTCACCATATAGTGTATGTGTTTTACTATACAGCCAGAGATTATGAATTATGTCCCTAACAGCTTGCCATATTCCCTTCCCTCGGGTACACTTATGCAGATTGCTCACTTCTAGCTCCATTCCCTCAGGTACACTTATACATAGTGCTCCCTGCGAGTTCCCTTCTCTTATGTACACTTTCACAGTCTGCTCCCTGCTAGTTTCCTTCCCTCAGGTACACTTATACAGACTGCTCTCTGCTAGTTCCCTTATTCCAGGTACACTTATACAGACTGCTCACTTCTAGCTCTCTTCTTTCAGGTACACTTATAGAGGCCACTCCCTGCTGGTTCTCCTACATCAGGTACACTTACACAGACTGCTCACTTCTACCTCCATTCACTCAAGTACACTTAAATGGGCTGCTCCCTGCTAGTTTCCTTCCCTCATGTACACTTATACAGGCTGCTCCCTGCTAGTTCCCTTCCCTCAGGTACACTTATACAGGCTGCTCCGTGTTAGATCCCTTATCTCAAGTACACTTATACAGACTGCTCACTTCTAGCCCCCCTCTTTCAGGTACACTTATACAGGCTGCTGTCTGGTAGTTCCCTTCCCTCAGATAGAATTATACAGGCTGCTATTGCCGGCTCCCTTCCCTTAGGTGCACTTATACAAGCTGCTCTCTGGTAGTTCCCTTCCCTCAGATACACTTATAAAGGCTGCTCCTCCTAGTTCGCTTCCCTCTGGTACACTTTTACAGACTGCTTCCTTCTAGCTCCCTTCTTTCAGGTACACTGATACAAGCTGCTCCCTGCTAGTTCCCTTCCCTCAGGTACAGTTATACAGGTTGCTCTCTGGTAGCTCCTGTCCCTGAGGTGCACTTATATAGGCTACTGCCTGCCAGCTACCTTCACTCATGTACACTTATACAGGTTGCTCCCTGCTAGTACCTTCCCTCAGGCACACTTGTACAGGCTGCTCTCTGCTAATTCCTTTCCCTCAGGTACACTTATACAGGCTGCTCATTCCTAGTTCCCTTACCTCAGGTGCTGTTATATAGATTGCTCACTTTTAGCTCCCTTCACTTATGTACACTTATACAGGCTGCTCCCTGCTAGTTCTCTTCCCTCACATACACTAATATAGGCTGCTCCCTGTTAGGTCCCTTTTCTCAAGTACACATATACAGACTGCTCACTTCAAGCTCCCTTCTTTCAGGTACACTTACAAGCTGCCTCTCTAGTAGTTCCCTTCCCTCAGGTACACTTATACAGGCTGCTGCCTGCCAGCTCCCTTCCCTCAGAGACACTCATACATGCTGCTCCCTGCTAGTTCCTTCCCTCAGGCACACTTATACAGGCTGCACCCTGCTAGCTCCCTTTCCTCAGGTACATTTATACAGGCTGCTCTCTGCTAGTTCCTTTCCCTCAGTTACACTTACACAGTCTTCTCCCTGCTAGTTCTCTTCTCTCATGCACACTTATACAGGCTGCTCCCTGCTAGTTCCCTTCCCTGATGTACACTTATACAGACTGCTGACTTCTAGCTCCCTTCTTTCAGGTGCACTTATACAGGCAGCTCCCTGCTAGTTCCCTTACCTCACGTACACTTATATAGGCTGCTCCACGCCAGTTCCCTTCTCTCATATACACGTATACAGTCTTCTCCCTGCTGGTTCCCTTCTCCCCGGTACACTTATACAGGCTGCTCCCTGCTAGTTCCCTTCCCTCAGGGACAAAAATAGAGGCTGCTCCTTGTTAGGTTCCTTATGTCAAGTACAGTTATACAGACTGCTCACGTCTAGCTCCCGCCTTTCAGGTACACTTATACAGGCAGCTCTCTGCCAGCTTCCTTCCTTTAGGTACACTTATACAAGCTCCTCCCTGCTAGTTCCCTTCTCTCAGGTACACTTATACAGGCTGCTCCATGCCAGTTGCCTTCCCTCAGGTACACTTATACAGACTGCTCACTTCTAGCTCCCTTCGGTCAGGTACACTTATACAGGCTGCTCCCTGTTAGTTCACTTCTCTCAGGTACACCTACACAGGCTGCTACCTGCTAGTGCCCTTCCCTCATGTACACTTATACAGGCTGCTCCCTGCTAGTTCCTTCTCTCAGGTACACATGTACAGGCTGCTCCCTGCTAGTTCCCTTCCCTCAGGTACACTTATACAGGCTGCTCCCTGCTAGTTCCCTTCCCTGATGTACACTTATACAGACTGCTGACTTCTAGCTCCCTTCTTTCAGGTGCACTTATACAGGCAGCTCCCTGCTAGTTCCCTTACCTCATGTACACTTATATAGGCTGCTCCATGCCAGTTCCCTTCTCTCATATACAGTCTTCTCCCTGCTGGTTCCCTTCTCCCCGGTACACTTATACAGGCTGCTCCCTGCTAGTTCCCTTCCCTCAGGGACAAGAATAGAGGCTGCTCCTTGTTAGGTTCCTTATGTCAAGTACAGTTAAACAGACTGCTCACTTCTAGCTCCCGTCTTTCAGGTACACTTATACAGGCAGCTCTCTGCCAGCTTCCTTCCTTTAGGTACACTTATACAAGCTCCTCCCTGCTAGTTCCCTTCTCTCAGGTACACTTATACAGGCTGCTCCATGCTACTTCCCTTCGGTCAGGTACACTTATACAGGCTGCTCCCTGTTAGTTCACTTCTCTCAGGTACACCTACACAGGCTGCTACCTGCTAGTGCCCTTCCCTCATGTACACTTATACAGGCTGCTCCCTGCTAGTTCCTTCTCTCAGGTACACTTATACATGCTGCTCCCTGCTAGTTCCCTTCCCTCAGGTACACTTATACAGGCTGCTCCCTGCTAGTCCCCTCCTCTCAGGTACACTTATACAGGCTGCTCCCTGCTAGTCCTCTTCTCTCAGGTACACTTATACAGGCTGCTCCCTGCTAGTCCTCTTCTCTCAGGTACACTTATACAGGCTGCTCCCTGCTAGTCCTCTTCTCTCAGGTACACTTATACAGGCTGCTCCCTGCTAGTTCCCTTCTCTCAGGTACACTTATACAGGCTGCTCCCTGCTAGTCCTCTTCTCTCAGGTACACTTATACAGGCTGCTCCCTGCTAGTTCCCTTCCCTCAGGTACACTTATACAGGCTGCTCCCTACTAGCTGCCTTCCCTCCTGTACACTTATAAAAGTTGCTCCCTGCTAGTTCCCTTCCCTCAGGTACGCTTATGCAGACTACTCACTTCTAGCCCCATTCCCTCAGGTACACTAATACAGGCTGCTCCCTGCCAGTTCCTTTCTCTTATGCACACTTACACAGTCTGCTCTCTGATAGTTCCCTTCTCTCAGGTACACTTATACCGGCTGCTCCCTGCTAGCTCCCTTCTTTATAGGAGACATTGTGGAGAGGCTGGAAGGAAACATATGGCTCTTTGCAGATGACACAAAGAGGGTTGATACACAAGGGGGAGTGGAAAGAATGAGAAGGGACTTGGCAAGGGTGGAGGAATGGTCAAAAGTATGGCAGGTTAGATTTAATGCAAAAAAGTACAAAGTAATGCACCTGGGAATCAAAAACCCAGGTGAAGAGTACACAATGGAGGGGAGGTACTAACAACAACAAAAATGGAAAGGGACCTGGGGGTAGTCATATGAGACAACCTTAAGGTAGGCAAGCAATGTGAGAAGGCAGTGAAGAAGAACAGGAGAGGGGGGATGGCTCATTGCAACGTGAGGAAATATCTTTTCACGGACAGAGTGGTGGACGCATGGAACCACCTTCCTGAGGAGATTGTGGGGTCAAAAACAGTGGGAGAATTCAAGAATGCATGGGACAGACATAAGGCAATTATAGTGGAGGGTAGGAGGAAGTAGGCCGTTGGTTAACTAGAATCTGCAGCTTATCCAATAGGTAGGGAAATGGGCAGACTGGGTGGGCCAAGTGGTCCTTATCTGCCATAAAAGTCCATGTTTCTATGTTTCAGGTACACTTATACAGGCTGCTCTCTTGTATTTCCCTTCCCTCGGGTACACTTATACAGGCTGCTCCCTACTAGTTCCCTTCTCTCAGGTACACTTATAGAGGCCACAGGCTGCTTCCTGCCAGTTCTCTTCTCTCATGTACACTCATACAGTCTTCTCCCTGTTAGTTCCCTTCCCTGAGGTACACTAATAGAGGCTGCTCCCTTCTAGTTCCCTTACCTCAGGTACACCTATACAGACTGCTTACTTCTAGCTCCCTTCTTTTAGGTACACTTATACAGACTAGGGTTGTCAGAACAGGTTCGGCAAAGATTCGAACCCTCCTCGAACCCTGGTGTTCGAGTTCTAACTTAGAACTCGAACACTAAACGGTTCGCAAAAGGGTTCGAATCACCCGCGAGCGAGCGAGGCACGTGGGGTCGAGTAAGCAAGCGAGCAGCGGGATCTGTGGGGTATTTAAAGAGATGCGCCACGAGGAGGAGCGCCATTTGACTGAGGATCATCGCAGACAGAGGCAGCAGCAGCAGGCAGCACCAGCAAACTGTAGCAAAGCGTTTAGCGCGTCCGCTACTCTTGTCCAGTCATGGCCACTTCTTCTCCTGTGAGACCGAGAACAAGAAAAAAGCTAAAAATCGGGAGACTGGGAGTGGGACTAGGGCCAGTTCAGGACAGAAGGAGGAATCGGGAGGATTAATCAAGATTGGGGAAGGGACTGGGAATAGGGAGGATTGATGAGACCAATATCAGGAGGACTGGAGGAGGACTGGGAGAGACTAAAAAAATAAAGAAGACTGAAGATTATAAGAACCTTTGTGAATGTGAAATGTGATTATTTGAAACTGCAGCACTGCACCTCAGCAGCTGCCAGCAACAAGCATACAAGGGGCGCAAAAAAAGGCAAATAAATCTTTCTGAACCCTAGTGTGTGTGTCACAGAGAGAAACCCAGTGTGTGCCCCTTGACTGCACTGTACTGTACCCTACCCAGTGTGTGTTACAGAGAGAAGCCCAGTGGCCAGTTGTGTGGTGGCATTAACCTTACATGACAGAAACGTAGGGGGGCAAAAAAAGGCAAATAAATCTTTCTGAAGTAACCCTAGTGTGTGTGTCACAGAGAGAAGCCCAGTGTGTGCCCCTTGACTGCACTGTACTGTACCCTACCCAGTGTGTGTTACAGAGAGAAGCCCAGTGGCCAGTTGTGTGGTGGCATTAACCTTACATGACAGAAACGTAGGGGGCCAAAAAAAGGCAAATAAATCTTTCTGAAGTAACCCTAGTGTGTGTGTCACAGAGAGAAGCCCAGTGTGTGCCCCTTGACTGCACTGTACTGTACCCTACCCAGTGTGTGTTACAGAGAGAAGCCCAGTGGCCAGTTGTGTGGTGGCATTAACCTTACATGACAGAAATGTAGAAATATAATTCTCATTCCCTGGTTTGCGTATGTGACTCCGTCTCCTGTGGTCAGCCCATCACCCTGCTGCTGTGTGCCCTTTGATTGCTATGTGTATGCCTATGCCCAGCAGCCCAATCATTCTGTAAGCCTTGAACCTGGGATCCTTTAGTTGCAAACTGTCATATTCTTCAATTACTTTCAGTCCACGTATCACAGTGTCACACAACCAAAATAAAATTTTGGAGTTGTAGCATAGCGATTACAGATCACATTGCTTTGTTACACAGGAATTGTTTGGGTGTTGGTGTGTTCACTGCAGTATACTGGACTGGTAGTACTAGTTTACTGTCTGTTATGGCTGACACCAACATAGATGAAGCATTTAGTGCTGGTGTTGGAGCAGGTGTTGGTGGTAGTGGTAATCCTGGTGCTAACAGAAATAACCAAAATGTTTCACGTGATAAAAATTCAACAAACAGCAAAAGAGCAACAGTGAAGTGTGGTAAAGGGGGACCTTTTAAGAAAACCTGTACAGCTGCTGGGGTCACAGGAGAGGCACCATAAGGTATGCCATTCATGCCGTTAAGATCCCTGTGACTAGCAGCAATAATGCAAGTGACAGTGAGTCCTCTCTGACTCAGACAGTAGCTCTTTGTCTCAGTCCACACTGTTGTGTCTCGTGACAAATCATTACTTCCTCAACAAAGTGAAATGAGCAAGTCTGCTGACAATGAATCAGGTAGTGCACTTGCAAATACATCCAGCACTGTTGGCAATGAAAAGGACATATCCATTGAATCCACCACTTCTGTGTTGGCCAGCAATGAAAATCCATCAGAGTCTTCTGTCCACTCTTCTAACACCAAGGAGCATGTCCCAGGTTCTGTTAGGACAGGTGAAAGACACAAACAGTCTTTAGCTATCTTCCTAGCACTCGAACAAAATCTGTCACATCTGAGGTGTGGAATTATTTCTCAGTCAGTAAAACTGATCCATGCAGAAGCAATTTGTTCCTATGTAAACAGAGTGTAAGCGTGGTAAAGTTGTGTCATGCCTTGGCACTACAGCTCTTAAACGCCATCTGAAAAAGCATTCGGTTTTGCTTGATCATCCAAAACCAAAACCCATGTCCTCCATCTTCCAGACCGCACGTGAGAAGGGTCAGGATCAGGAATCTGAAATGGATACTGAATTGTCTGAACTTGATGCGGGCAGAACCACTGCCAGCCCTAGGAACACTGTTACCACCAATGCCAGCACCATTAGTACTAGTTGCACATCCAGTGATGGCACTGAATGTATAAGTCCTAGTCCACCATCTCTGCGTCCATCTGCCCATCGAAACACGGTGTATAATAAACCAGCAGGGACATGTTGCAAACAGCTAACACTGTCTCAGGCATTTGAAAGGAAGAATACCTTTACTAGAAATCATCCAAAGACCCTTCATCTTAATCACCGAATTGGTGAACTGTTAGCCGGAGCCTTTCTCCCATACTCTTTGGTAGATCATGAGGATTTTAGGGAGCTCATGACATTAGCAGAGCCTTGTTACAATGTTCCTCATCAAGGTACTTTTCCTATGTTGAAATACCAAACATTTATCAGGCTTTAAAAGCGACAGTGATGCTTGCACTTAAACTGCAGAGGGTGGGGTTATTCATGTCACAACAGATATGTGGACCAGCACTCAAAACATAGATTACATGTCCCTTACCGCTCATTGGGTCACGTTTTCTTGTGCTTCTTCAAAACAAAGACACCCCAAAGATGGCGCTGCTGCATATAAAGAAGTTTGGGCAAAGTCATACTGCTGCAAACATCTTGCAGGAACTAAATGACCTCCTTGACGAATGGGTTTATTCTCACGGTCTAAAATGTGGCTTCATAGTAAGTGACAATGGAGCCAACATCTTAAAAAGCAATACAGGATGGAGGATTTCTGCATGCTTCTTGCTTTGCACATTGCTTACACTTAATTGTCACGGGATTTCTCAACAACGAAACACAAGTGGATGGTATGATTGCTGTTTGCAAAAAAATTGTGACTCACTTTTCACATTCAACCAAGGCTATACGGACATTGTCCGAACTGCAAAAAAAACACAAGCTGCCCCAGCAAAAGCTGATTCAAAATGTTTCCACTCATTGGAACTCAACGCTTTATATGCTGCAGCGCCTCTTGGAGCAAAAGCAAGCTGTACATGAGTACTGCTCCAGTTACATTATTGGAGATGGCATTATGCTGTCTGTGCTGCAGTGAAAATTAATGGAGACAGTGTGCTGTATCCTAGCTCCTTTTGAGACAGCTACAAGGGACATGTCTTCTGAAGGTGCATCTGTGAGTCAGGTTATCCCACTCATAATGCTCATTTCACATCATCTTAGTGTTCTGAATCTACAAATAGAAAAAGACAGATCTGAAGAGCAGACAACGTGTCGCCTATATCATGGGGATCTCGTAAAGAGAATGCGCGAGCGCTTCAAAACCAATGACAAATTAGTTGCAATGACGAAATCAAGACACTACATCCTTGCAACTCTCTTAGATCCCAGGTTCAAGGCTATACATCTTCCAAAAACAGATGATATAGAGCAGTACAAATGTATGTTGCTAGATGAGCTGCAGCACTCACAGGAGTCAAACACAGACACGCACAGTACCATCAGGTTGTCATCACCACAACATGCAGGTTCATCTTCACAAAGGGATACAGAACTGGAAAAGTCACCAAACATTAACAGTAGTTGTTCCACAACTGCCACTTCTTCAGCCCTTATTGAAAGCTAAATCTGTGGCAAAACCTTTCCCAAATTGCTGCCATACCAGCTGCTTCTGCCGATTCCTCTTCTGAGCGGTCTCTGTCCAACATGGTAGACAGTTACCTGTAAGAACTGCCTATTCCTATTGATGCATGCCCTTTTGAATACTGGAGATCAAAAAGTCAATTTGGACAGAGCTGTATGATGAAGCCTGTAAATATCTTGGATGTCCTGCAACAAGTGTCTCTTCAGAGCATGTTTAGTACAGCTGGAAATATTGTGACAGACACCAGAAATAGGTTGCTGCCAGAAAATGTACACGTTAACTTTTATTAAAGTTAATAAGTCAAGATTTTCATATCCTACAAGAGTATACAAACTGATCCTGAAGTGATTGATGTTGTGGATGTTGATGGTGATGATGACAACTCAGATGGTGGTGGCTGGTAAAAACTACTGTGTGGGACGAGTCTCTCTGCACAAAAAGGAAACTTTTACAGACTGTGATGACTTTGGTTGTCGTCTCTCTCCTTTCTCGATCTACTACCTTGGACTATATACCCCCAAAACTTTCACCATTTCATGGCAAACTGCTTTGTAGCTAGGGTCTAAACTAAAGTCAACAAGTTTTATATACAGAGGCAATTTAACATCAGTGGAACAGGCCCAAATTTGGCATAAAAGGGATACTGTCACGTCAATCCTTTCTGTATCATATTATTTATAGTTAAAGTGCAAACATATATTTTTGGATTTACCTTCTGTGACTTTGTGGTGCATCAGCATGGGCTGGGACAGAGGCAGGTCTATTTTTCAATTTTAAAGAGGACAAAACAATGAGTTCTAATTGGTAGCTGTTTATTATTTTTCAATTACAGAAATGTTAGCCATAAATGAAAAATGGATGCTAGTACATGGGTGAGGGTTGTGGGTTGGTTTTAACATGGGTGTAAGGGTGGCATGGTGCTACTGCACAGATGAGGTGGTGGAAGAAAAGTGGAATGGGTGATGGGGTGAAAGGTGGGTGTTGTTTTAGTTCTTTCATTTACAGATTACGTGATCAGCTGGGGATGGTGAGGAAAAAATGATGACAGACTGAACCTACTGTACACATAATATATATTCTTATTAAATACATTGCAAACTGCTGTCACCTAGCACAATTGTCCTGTCCCCTTTAAAAAAAGAATAAAGGAATCAGAAATAAAAGAAAATCTGCATCAGCAGTTTTCACAGAATGTGACGTATCATAGTGTTTTTGCTTTATAAGTAGTGATAATTTGATACATAATGGGGTTGACAGGCGCTGTCCCTTAAACATCACATGCCAACTGCTGCAGCTACATAAATGTTCCTTTAGTATGTGGTGAGGAAACCACTGTTTTATTTATGTGACTGAAATACAGATTTTATTGAAGTATCAGCTGCAAAAATGCATCATCTTAAATTTTTGTATGTATTACTTCAATTTGCCAACAAAATGTTGGTATATGTATACATTACCTTAGAAAATTGCATGCATTTTGCCAGCAACAATGACTGGCATATTTTTTTTATTAAGAACAAAAGACACAGCAAACACTTCCAAAATATACTGTATTGTGCGTTTTAACTGATAGCATCACAGTACAGACAGCATGCAGACAAAACAGTTTAAACAGACAAAAGGACCTTTTGTCTGTTTAACTATTTTATCTCATAGCATTCTACTATATCGTTAAAACAACTTAATGTTGATAATGTGATAATCTCAACTTTCTCACAGGCACAACTTAGGATTGGAGCAGCCTTCTTGTGGTTTCTGCAAATATTTTTTATTCCAATGTCTTGACTGAATATGTTATGACATAATATGTTTTGTAACAGTTCCACATGTTGCTGCTGTAGTACTTGGCTTGACTTTGTTATAAAAGCTTTCTTTAAACATAGCAACTTTTGATTCACTCATTTAAAACAGAAAGCAACAAATAGCTGAAATTAGGTAATATCAGTTATTTTTCTCCTAATTCATGATGATGAGTATATATAGCTGAGTACATAAATGGCTAATGTGCCTCTTTCTTTCACTAAGGAACTATGATGCAGCTGCAGCAGGAAAACTTTTAACATATGGGTGGGTGGGTGGGCCTGTTACGTATTAAGTTGCTGACTTTAGCAAACAGAAGAAACTATAGATAAACCTAGTTGTATTCTATCAATGTCACACAAGATAATTTCTCTCCCCTTATTTTGAACAGTTTTTCCTTTACATGTATTTTATTACTATCTTCGTTACTGGCAGCACAATAAAAAAATAGGGTTCGAGTTCTAAAAAGTTCTAAAAAAGATTAGAACACTAGAACTTTTTCAAAAGTTCTGGACTAGAACTAGAACCCAGAACTTCAGAGGGTTCTGACAACCCTAATACAGACTGCTCTCTGGTAGTTGCCTTCCCTCAGGTACACTTATACAGGCTGCTGTCTGCCAGCTCCCTTCCTTCAGGTATACTTATAGAGGCTGCTCCTTGCTAGTTCCCTTTCATTGGGTACACTTATACAGACTGCTCACTTCTAGTTCCCTTCTTTATAGGGGATATTGCAGAGAGGCTGGAAGGAAAAGTATGGCTCTTTGCAGGTGACACAAAGATCCACAACAGGGTTGATACACAAAGGGGGTGGAAAAGATGAGAAGGGACTTGGCAAGGGTGGAGGAGCAATCAAAAGTATGGCAGCTTAGATTCAATGCAAAGAAGTGCAAAGTAATGCACCTGGGAAACAAAAACACAGGTGAAGAGTACACAATGGAGGGAAGGTACTAACAACAACAAAAATAGAAAGGGACCTTGGGGTAGTCATATCAGACAACCTTAAGGTAGGCAAGCAATGTAAGAAGGCAGTGAGGAGGACTGGAAGGGGGGGATTCTGGGATGCATACAGAGATGCATCACCAGTAGAAAACAGGAAGTTGTTATCCCTCTGCACAGACAGTTGGTGAGACCCCATCTGGCATACTGCGTGCAGTTCTGGAGACCCCATCTCTGCAAAGACACAGACAGGATGGAGGCGGTCCAGAGGAAGGCAACTAAAATGGTGGACGGTCTGCAACAGAAGCCGTACGAAGATGTACTAAAAGAGGTAAATATGTATACCCTTGAGGAAAGGAGGGAGAGGGGGGACATGATAGAAACTTTAAAGTACCTCAAGGGAATCAACAAAGTCCAAGAGGGGAGCATCTTTCAGAAAAAGAAATGTGCAGGAACAGGGGGTCACAATTTGAAGACAGAGGGGGGAAGGCTCTTTGGCAACGTAAGGAAATATTTTTTCATGGAGAGAGTGGTGGACACATGGAACCACCTTCCTGAGGAGGTCGTGGGGTCCAAAACAGTGGGGGAATTCAAGAATACATGGGACAGACATAAGGCAATTATAGTGGGGTGTAGGAGTAAGTAGGCAGTTGGTTAACTAGAATCTGCAGCTTATCCAATAGGTAGGGAAATCGGCAGACTGGGTGGGCCAAGCAGTCTTTATCTGCCGTAAAAGTCCATGTTTCTATGTGCCAGGTACACTTATACAGATTGCTCCCTGCTAGTTCCCTTCCCTCAGGTACACTTATACAGACTGCTCCCTGTTATGTCCCTTATCTCAAGCACACTGATACAGACTGCTCACTTCAAGCTCCCTTTCCTTAGGTGCACTTATACAGGCTGCTCCCTGCTAGTTCCCTTCCCTCAGGTACACTTATACAGGCTGCTCCCTGTTATGTCCCTTATCTCAAGCACACTGATACAGACTGCTCACTTCAAGCTCCCTTTCCTTAGGTGCACTTATACAGGCTGCTCCCTGCTAGTTCCCTTCCCTCAGGTACACTTATACAGGCTGCTCCCTGTTATGTCCCTTATCTCAAGCACACTGATACAGACTGCTCACTTCAAGCTCCCTTTCCTTAGGTGCACTTATACAGGCTGCTCCCTGCTAGTTCCCTTCCCTCAGGTACACTTATACAGGCTGCTCCCTGTTATGTCCCTTATCTCAAGCACACTGATACAGACTGCTCACTTCAAGCTCCCTTTCCTTAGGTGCACTTATACAGGCTGCTCCCTGCTAGTTCCCTTCCCTCAGGTACACTTATACAGGCTGCTGCCTGGTAGCTTAATTCCCTCAAGTACACTTATACAGGCTGACCCCTGCTAGTTCCCATCCCTCAGGTACACTTATATGGACTGCTCACTTCTTGCTTCCTTCCTTCAGGTACACTTGTAATGGCTGCTCCCTGCTAGTTCCCTTCCCTCAAGTACTCTTATACAGACTGCTCACTTCTAGCTCCATTCTTTCAGGTACACTTATACAGGCTGCTCCCTGCTAGTTCCCTTCCCTCAGGTACACTTATACAGACTGCTCACTTCTAGCTCCATTCTTTCAGATACACTTATACAGACTGCTCCCTGCCAGTTCCCTTCTCTGATGTACACTTATACAGTTTGCTCCCTGATAATTCCCTTCCCACAGGTACACTTCTGAAGGAAAGAATTGTCGAGTATCTAGAGGCCAGAGGGGCTCAGGACCCAAGGCAGCATGGATTCACAGCGGGAAGGTCATGCCAGACAAATCTGATAGATTTCTTTGACTGGGTGACCAAAGTAGTAGATCAGGAAGGGGCTGTGGACATGGCCTACCTAGACTTTAGCAAGGCATTTGACACAGTCCACACAAAAGATTAATATACAAGTTAGCCAGCCTGGGAGTGGGTCCCACGATGACAGCCCAGGTAAAGAATTGGCTGGAGAATAGGACACAGAGAGTAATAGTAAATGGAGTCCACTCTGAAGAAAGGGGTTACTAGTGGGTACACGTAGGGTTCAGTAATAGGACGGTCCTCTTCAATGTCTTTATAAGCTACATTGCAGAGGGACTGGAAGGAAAAGTATGTCTCTTTGCAGATGACACAAAGATCTGCAACAGAGTTGATGCACAAGGTGGGGTGAAAAGGATGAGAAGGGACTTGGCAAGGTTAGAGGAATGGTCAAATGTATGACAGCTTAGATTCAATGCTAAGAAGTGCAAGGTAATGCACCTGGGAAACAAAAACCCAGGGGAAGAGTACACAATGGGGGGTGAGATACTAACAACAACAAAAATGGAAAGGGACCTGGGAGTAGTCATATCAGATGACCTAAAGGTGGGCAAGCAATGTGAGAGGGCTGCAAGGAGGGCTGGGGGGATACTGGGATGCATAGGGAGAGGCATCACCAGTAGAAAACAGGAAGTTATTATCCCTCTGTACAGACAGTTGGTGAGACCCCATCTGAGATACTGCATGCAGTTCTGAGACCCAATCTCCGCAAAGACATAGAGCAGGATGGAGGCTGTCCAGAGGAGGGCACTAAAATGGTGCAGGGTCTGCACCGGAAGACATATGAAGAGAGACTTAAGGAGCTGAATATGTATAGCCTCGAGGAAAGGAGGAGAGGAGGGACATGATAGAAACTTTCAAGTACCTCAAGGAATCAACAAAGTCCAAGAGGGTAGCATCTTTTAAAAAAAGAGGTGTGCAAGAACAAGGGGGCACAATCTGAAGATAGAAGGGGGACGGCTCAGAGGTAATTTAAGGAAGTATTTTTTCACATAGAGGGTTGTGGATGCATGGAACGGCCTTCCGGAGGAGGTTGTGAAGTCAAAAACAGTGGTGGAATTCAAGCATGCATGGGACAGTCATAAGGCAATTCTAGGCGGTGGGGGTAGGAAGAAGTAGGCTACTGGTTAATTAGGATCAGCAGCTTATCCATTAGGTAGGGAAATGGGCAGACTGGGTGTGCCAAGCGGTCCTTATCTGCCGTCAAAATCTATGTATCTATGTATACTGATTCAGGCTGCTCCCTGCTAGTTGCCTTCCCTCAGGTACACTTATTTATAAAGAGGGGAGAGAAAATACCACTCTCTGATTGATTTTTACCTGTGCATCAGATCCATTTGATACACAGGTAAAAACAAGTTCTGGAAACAACAACCGCCACAGGTAACCACAAAATCAATGTGTCATTAGAATTTTTAAGTTTTAAAAGCTGCCATTGTTTTCTTTTATCATTAGTGAGCATAACACTAAGTAATAGTGTCAGCTGAAAAGGTCTGGTGCTACTCGCTGTGTCATAAACATTAGCCCGGCACATAAAAATGTTAAGCTAAAAAAAAGAATTACTGACAGATCACAATCGCAGCACCGCTGCTCAGCATGCCTTGTCCCGCTGTTGCCTCTGCCAATTCAGCTCCCGACCTGCTATATTTCCTAACGAAAAAATCATCTTTCACTATTTTTTTCACTTTTCCTTGTTTTTCCCAACAGGCTCACATTTTTTTCCCTTAGATATAAACTAACATTACAGAACTCCATTCCCCTAGTAGACTGTGGGGGATGGAATTCAGGAACCGATCATTAAGCTCCATCACCTTTCTACACTATGGGGGGGGGGTCAACTGCACACTCAGTAAAGGAAACATTCACTTCCTTCATGGCCAGTTTTGCATGCCAGCTTGACCCCCAGTGGGACCCAGTGAATCACTTCAGGTACCTAAGACTACAATTACAGTCGAAGATAACTTTAAGGGCACACCTTGATTCCTTGACTAAGCTGCTGAATCAATCAAAATCAGCTCTTTGTACAAAGCAAAAGACTTCTGAAGTGAGGAAGGATTATGGTTCTGTTATCTACAGTGTGATCAATGTACTGTAACTGAACACAATAGAACTTATGTCCTTTTCTGCAGAATTGCCAGATTTGCTCCCTTCACCCCATGGAAAACACGCCACTGCACCATCTACAGTAAACTTAATTGGCTTTCCCTGAGCTTTAAAGTAAATTTATGATCTTAAACATGGTTCAGAGCAGCGACCTAGCCTGCCTCGCTAGCATGCTTTTACTGTATCAAAGCAATTGCAACTCTCGCTGTTTGCACATCATGCATGCTTGTCGCATGTTGCTTCGGTGCTAGTGCATGATCAGTGTGGGATATCTGGGAAGGAAGCTGATACTATTTAGCTGCCAGTTGCCTCTCTCAATTTAACGTTGAACGAATTGGGAAAGCTTTTGTGTGGGGCAACTATTTCTCAGTTTTTCGACAAGCAATTGTAACTCCCAATGATGTGTCTGAGGATTGCAATCCAGAAATAGCAAGCTATAGTATATGCACTGTTTTCACATCATGCATGCTTGTCACATGCTGCTTAGGTGCTAGTGCATGGTCAGTGTGGGATGTCTGGGAAGGAAGCTGATACTATTTAGTTGCCAGTTGCCTCTTGTGATTTAACGTTGAATGAATTGGGAAAGCTTTTTTGTGGGGCAACTATTTGTCCGATTTTCAACAATTTCAATTCGCCCTTTGTTGGTCACGGCCGCATTAATTATCGGCAAATTGTCAGGCGCCATTAAGTCCTTGTGACAAATAGTCCACTACATATTGTCTGCAACGATTTGTCCGGCGGCAATACATCCACTCATGGTTTTAGCATAGCTAAAATCCACAGTACAGCTCCCCCCGCATCGTGCTGCTGATCCCGTACCATGTCTCCTCCCATTGTGTGTCTAGTATCAAATGCACACCAGTTTCTTAATACATTTTCAGAAATAAAAGACATTAATCTTTTTCTTTTAAACTTCTCAAACCCAGTTCGCAGGCTCTCAGAGACAGAGTGTCAATAGTACATATTCTCCACAATTACTGGCAGGGCTACTCACTCTGGGTTTTATATGATATGGGCGCATCCACAATCGCGCAGCCCAGAACAGTGAGGGAGACAGAGCGAATGCCACAAAGGTGACCGCACAATAGCGCCAACTGCCCGAAAGGGTGACAGCAGCAAAGGGCAGCTAGAAGGGTGCTGAGCACATGGCACGCCCTGCAAGGCAGTGGGAACAAAGCACTCTGTGGCATGGCTGGGTCTGGAAGGCGGCCCCATGGTGAGGGAGAGTCCGGGAGCATGAGTGGCCAGGGATGGCCAGGTTGGGCACAACCACAAAGGAGGCATGGCGGTGGCAGCGAGCCATCACCCAGGGACAGGGCAGCCCAGCATACGGGCATGCACAGTGGGAAAGGGGGATGGCCAGAACACCAGGGGGTGCAGTCGAGGGGTAGTACAGAGGCCCAACATGCAGATGCTGGCCACCCCCAGTATGTGGTATGTGGCAGATGAGTAAGGGCCCTGGCATGCACGAGGGTTCAAAAGGGTGACTACGGGGGGGAGCGGTGGATGCGAGGGCAGCCATGGAAGGGCATACCCATGCAGGATGGTGTTGTAGGGCACACACTGTGCACCGTGCGGTGCTGCACAGGGCAACACTGACCAGTGCTGGACAGCGGCAGTAGGGGCTGGTGCATGCAAGGGGTGGCCATGCGGCAGGTTAGACGTGGAAGACAAAGTTATGCACCAGCCCATGCAGGTGAACGTAGTGGCTTCTGGTGGCATAGTTGTCCATGATGGCGTGGATCCTGGCATCAAGGTCCTGATACCGTCTCCGTGGTTGTGGTGCCTCTGCCCCAGACAACAGCATCTCGGACCGCACAGCAGTAATACTCTCCTCCTCCTCTCTCAGGCACTTGGGGTGCCAGGCACTAACCCGGGTGTTAAAGGCCCTGTGCCACCCTTCCACTGCATTGCTAGATCTCACCAGGCCCTGGAGGGTGGAGTCATAGTAGTTCCACTGCTTGATTGGGAATGGGGCACGCCGGCGACCTGACCGCCCGGTGGACAGGCCAACCCACGTGTCCCTCACATAGTCCAGCAGGGGCTGGAGGATGTCCTCATTGTTGATGATGTACTCCCATTCCCTGAGCTCCTCGAGGACCACTGGCACATCAGCGGGTGGCAGGAATGCCAACGCCAGCAGCATCCGAACATGCAGCGCAAAGTCAGGCTCATTGGTATATCGTGCCAGTACATCTGGCAGCTGCTGTACCTTGTGCTGCAGGGCCTGGGTGAAGTGGGAAGAAGCACCCCCTGACCCGTGCCTCAGGGAATACGGTGGTGACCCCACACCAGCTGACACGCTCGAAGTCCATCAGGACCATGGTGGGTTATGTAGCTTTAGCTGGCCTAGCAGTCTGATGTACATCTGTGCCCGCCTGGTGCATGTCAGGGAGTAGACGGTGGGGTAGGACTGTGCCCTACTGGATTGCATGTATGGTGCAGAGCAGATCAAATAGGGCAGGGCATACCCTAAATGTGCCATCCATGAACCAGTCTGTGCTGCCGGCCAGCTGCTGCATGCCACGGTCCGTGGCATAGGTGATGATGCGGTCCCACTCCCCCACTGTTGTACAGGAGGAAGCGCATGCCATCCGCCGCAAGGGTGTACTCCTCTGGGATGATTAGGCTCTCGACGGACTGTGGGGTGGTTGGCCAGCTACGGGCCACGTGTCGCACACGCTGTACTGTCAGGCACACCAGATGCACTCCTGGTAGGTGACCGGCCACGGCCCTAGGGATGCCCAATGTGCTTGCCACAACCACCTGCGAAGTGGTATCCATGGTACGCTGTGCCCTGTCCCGCAGCATTCCCATCATTCACCGTATGCCCACATCCACAGCATCAGGGGTGTGAAACATAGAAACATAGAGGCTGACGACAGATAAGGACCGCAAGGCCCATCCAGTCTGCCCCTTTCTTTTTCTACCTTATAAATGTGCCATCGCCCTTTGCTCTGTCAGTGGCCTATCTATTCATACTCATCAGTATTGCTCCCTTATGTCTATCCCATACCTGTTTGAAGCCCTGCACTGTATTCATAGCCACCACTTCCTGAGGTAGGCCGTTCCATGCATCCACCACTCTTTCTGTGAAAAAGAATTTCCTCACATTCCCCCTTAATTGGCCTCCATCTAATCTCATGTTGTGTCCTCTTGTCCTGCTATTTTTCTTATTTTTAAACATGTTAGACTTTCATCTTGTTAATGCCCTTAAGGTGTTTGAATATTTCGATCATATCACCTCTCTCCCTCCTTTGCTCAAGGGTATACATATTGAGCTCTGTTAATCTGTCCTCATATGTCTTCTGATGCAGTCCCTGCACCATTTTGGTTACCCTTCTCTGGACTGCCTCAATTTGGTTAATATCCTTGTGAAGGTGTGTCCTCGGTACTGCCGCAGTACTCCAGATGGGGCTAACCAGTGTCTTGTAAAGAGGGATTATTACCTCCCTCTTACGACTTGTGATACCCCTACTAATACACCCTAACATCCCCCTTACCTTACCTACTGCTTTAGAGGTCTGCTTGGATGATTTCAGGTCATCGGTGATGATGATGCCCAAGTCTCTTTCTTCGCTTGTGACTGCCAGCAACTCCCCTCCCAGCCTATAGGTGGCTTCAGGGTTTCTCTTCCCTATGTGCATGATCTTGCACTTCTTTGCATTAAATCCCAGTTGCCACTCTTCTGACCATTTTGCTAGTTTATCCAGATCTCTTCTCATTCTGCCCACCCCATCTGGATCATCTACTCTGTTGCAGATCTTGGTGTCATCTGCAAACAGACAAGCCTTACCCTCTAGTCCATCTGCAATGTCACTAATGAAGATATTGAAGATGACTGGCCCCAGGACTGATCCCTGAGGTACCCCACTTGTGACTTGCATCTCTTCTGACTGTATATCATTTACCATCACTCTCTGTTTTCTGCCCGTCAACCAGTTTGCCACCCAGTTGACCAACGTCTGACCCAGCCCGAGCCTGCCCAGCTTATTTATCAATCTTCTATGTGGAACAGTGTCGAAAGCTTTGCTGAAGTCAAGGTAGGCAACATCAACTGCTCCCCCTTGGTCCACCACTCTGGTTACCCAGTCAAAGAAATCTATGAGATTAGTTTGACAGGACCTTCCTTTTGTAAACCCATGCTGTCTTGGATCCTGTGCCCCTATGGATTCCAGGTGTTGCACTATCCTTTCCTTAAGGAGTACCTCCATAATGTTGCCCACTACTAAGGTAAGACTGACTGGTCTGTAGTTCCCTGCCTCCTCCCTGCTACCACTCTCGTGGAGCGGGACCACATGAGCCCTTCTCCAGTCTTCTGGGACCTCTCTTGTGCTCAGAGACTCACTAAACAGTTCTGCTAATGGATCTGCTAGTTCCACCCTTAGCTCCTTAAGTACCCTGGGATGTATGCCATCAGGTCCCATTGCTTTGTCCACCCTGAGCTTAGCGAGCTCTTGTAGGACCCTTTCTTTTGTGAAGGGAGCAGTGCTCACCTCCCCCCCCCCGTGTCCATGGTGCTGAGCTGTGGGCCCTGCCCTACCTTCTCTTCAGTAAATACTGAGCAAAAGTATCTATTTAGGATAGATGCTTTTACAGGGTCCTCCTCCTCCTCACATGCCAATTTTTCTCCTTTGAGTTTAGCAATACCCCCTCTGGACTTTCTCCTTTCACTAATGTATCTATAGAAAGTCTTGTCACCTTCTTTTACTGTTCGTGCTAGTGTTTCCTCAATTTGTGACTTTGCCTGCCTCACTGTCTTCTCTGCTTCCCTTAGGGCAGTTTGGCATGCCTCCCTATCTTCATCCCGCTGTGTTTCCTTACATTTCCTGAAGGCCAGCCTTTTGGCTGTGACCTTTTCTGCTGCTGTATTTGAGAAACAAAGTGGTTTCCTTCTTCTTTTCCACTTCCTTTTCTAACACAATGGGATGTTGCTTCAAGTATTGCATCCTTAATGCTTGCCCACTTTGCCTGTACCTCCTCACCTGTGTTTTTTTTTGCCAGGGCTAGCTTAACTCTGCTAGTCATCTTATCAAAGTCAGCTCCTCTGAAGTCCCATAGTTTTGCCTTGGAATAGGATGATTTAGATGTAGTGGCCAAATTGAACCATACCATGTGATGGTCACTGGCCCCCAGGTGACCTACCTGGAGATCTGTGCTCCCTGATCGTGGCTACCACCATGTCCTCAGCCGTGTGCAGGCATGCCATGCAATGGTACCTCCTTGCCTCAGCACACCTCCAATATATTTTCTCAGGTCCCTCCTTATCTCTGTGATACACAAAGCCGTTGTGGACAGCCATGGGCTTGCCCTTCTGGCTCTGCATGTAACGCACCTCCATGGTGTAAATGTTGTCACATCTGCCGGGTGTGCTGTGGCTGTCATTGATATGGGTGCTGGGTGCCCCTGCCCAGTTTCCACCTGGACACACCCCATTCCTGTCTGTGCTGCTTATCTGGTGGTGTTGTTTCGTGCCCCTGTCCCCATAGCCACCACGTCCGTGGGCCCCGTGTACCATGGACTGCCACCCTCAGGTGTGTTGCCCCTGTGCCTGTGCGGTGCTGTGAGCTCCGTCCCTCCCCAAGCTGACCGGTGCGGAAGGTGTCTGTGTCTACTGTGGTGTTAATGGGGTTGGGGATGTTGTCCTGCATCCTGTCCATGTGTGTGGCCCTGGAACAGCCAGGTGGTACTGGCTTGTATGTCTTCCCCTTTGCACTGTGCGCCGCCAGTGGCGCCTTTCAGTGTGTGCCACTGCAGTGGTGCTGTCCCCTGTGTGGCCTACCCGTCGCTCGCCCATTACCTCCTGTTGCCACCGCTGGCCATGGCCTGCTGTGCATGCCATCCTGTGCTCGCCGTTTGGATGTGTCTCCCTGCCAGAGGTACCTCTCCTGCCTGACAGCCTGCTGGTGCTCGCGATGCTGCTGTTTGCTGTATGTTGGGGTGCAGTTACCGGGCTGCAGAGCTTTTCGCTTTTGTGCTGTCGGTCTACCTTTCTATGCGGTCGCCCTTCATCTGGTAGCACTTCTTGCCTCACCCCCGATACCGCACCATTCATTTGGCACTCTTCTTGGCTGTTACCCTCATTCTGTTATTCAGAAACTGTTGTTGCCTTTCTCTCTCTCTGTCTCTCTCTCTCTCTCTCTCCTCATATATTTAACCTCGCTCTGTCTAATCCCAAATCCCATACATGTTAAACTAATAGAAAAGTGGTCACATGGACAAAGGAAAAAAAGTTGTGTGTGTGTGTATATGTTTGTGTGTGTGTGTGTCAGGGAGTGGGGCACGGTGCTCCTTCATGTCATCCATAAATTAATTAAATTATAGATTTTTTTACATGGATAAATATATTTATCTAATTGCAAAAATGTTTTAAAAAAAATGAAATCCATTTTACAAGCACAATAAGACACTGTGCACTGAACATATATTACTGCACTTCCAGGGGCTGAAGGCACTTGGCCTTTGGCCGTGTGCCTTATTACGCTCTTGGATGTGCGGTAATATCTGTTCAGTGCATACCCCATCATGTCTTACTGCTTACAATGACTGCTCACTGGTAGTTCTCTTCCCTTAGGTACAGTTATACAGGCTGCTCCCTGGTAACTCCCTTCTTTCAGGTACACTTATACAGGGTGCTCTCTGGTAGTTCCCTTCCCTCAGGTACAGTTATACAGGTTGTTCTCTGATAGTTCCCTTCCATCAGGTACACTTATACATGTTGCTCTCTGGTATTTCCATTTTTCCAGGTACACTTAACCAGGCTGCTCCCTGCTAGTTCCCTTCCCCCATGTACACTTATACAGGCTGCTCCCTGCTAGCTCTCTTCCCTCAGGTACACTTCTACAGGCTGCTCTCTGGTAGCTCCCTTCTTTCAGGTACTCTTATACAGGCTGCTTCTGGTACTTTCCTTCCCCATGTACACTTAGACAGGCTTCTCCCTGCTAATTCCCTTCTCCCAGGTACACATATACGGGCCACTCCCTGCTAGTTTCCTTTCCTTCAAGTACACTTATACAGGCTGATCTCTGGTAGCTCCCTCCTTTCAGGTACACTTATACAGGCTGCTCCCTGCTAGTTCCCTTCCCTCATGTACACTTATACGGGCTGCTCCCTGATAGTTCCCTTCCCCCATGTACACTTATACAAGCTTCTCCCTGCTAGTTCCCTTCTCCCATGTATACGTTTACAGGCTACTCCCTGCTAGTTTCCTTTTTTTCAAGTACACTTATACAGGCTGCTCTCTGGTAGCTCCCTTCTTTCAGGTACACTTTTGCAGAATGCTCCCTGCTAGTTCCCTTCCCTCATGTACACTTATACAGGCTGATCTCTGGTAGTTCCCCTCCCTCAAACACGCTAATTCAGGCTACTCCCTGCTAGTTCCCTTCCCTCACGTACACTAATACAGTCTGCTCCCTGTTAGGACCCTTATCTCAGGTACACTTATACAGGCTGCTCCAATGTAGTTCCTTTCTGTTAGGTACACTTATACAGGCTACTCTCTGCTAGCTTCCTTCCCTCAGGTACACTTATATAGGCTGCTCCCTGCTAGCTCCCTTCTTTAAGGTACACTTACAGGCTAGGGCAGTGCCGGGGCCAAACAGTATTTCCCAAATACCACAAATAGTAGGGCTCCGGAATAGTCAGGATCCCTTCTCGAATAAGAAACTAGTCATATTTGGGAAAGAGTATTTGGCCATGTGCAAAACAAAACAAAACAAAAAAATGAAAAAAGTATGAGCTCTTCCGCCTATCTGCTCCAGCCTTATAAAAACAAATAAAATGTAAATATCATCCCCCTCCTTCCATCAACAGCCCAACTGCACCATTCTCCACTCCCAACACTTACTGTCTGTTGTTATATTTATTAAAATAGTAATTAAATCCCTTATGGGTGACCAGCTCAACTCAGCCTACCTCCACAACTGGCCACTGTCTTTAATATAAAGCATTAATTTGCTCTTAAGAAATATAACCGGCCCCGAGATATATTATGTAAAACTGACACTCGGGCCCGATGCTCAGGATACCGAGTTTACAGTCCCGAAATTTAGAGCCCCAAACTGATCAGATGCCCAACAGTACAATGTCAGGCATCACAAAAGGAAAACAGACAACAATGTGGGGGTTTCACCCACGAAGCCCACACACCCCCCGTAACTAAAATATCTAACTCCGAGGGGGAACAGACCCCCAGAGAAAAAATTATATTAGTTACGGCGGGTGACATCTGCAAAAGGATGCAAACTGGACAAGAACCTGGGTCCCACAAAGCACAGTAGCCGAGCTACCAGTGATTCAGATCAGCCAGCAGTCCCATACAGCTGTCCTTTCACCTACAGCAGAAGGGGTAAGGTAGCATTCCATCACATCCGCTACCTTACCCCGTCGAGAGGAATACCGTCAGGTTAATTACTGTCAGGATTCCTCATCTATTGGGCAGTGCCTGCCGGGGAACTGGATGTTGGGATATTGAGCTTCAGGATACCAGAATTATACCCCCCACAGTACCCTACTACCTCCCACCCAGCAGCATCCAATTCTTAATATGAGCTGGAGAAGGTGACCAGCTAAACCCACCCTCCCCCATGGCCGTCCACCTTCTCATGAATGAAAGTGCTCACACGATTGCTATAGTAAAACCAGCTGGTCATGTGATCAGCTGGTTTTACTATAGCAAGCCTGCGAGTGCTTTCATTCATGAGAAGTTGACTGGCCACAAAAGAGGGTGGGTTTAGCTGGTCACCTTCTCCAGCTCATATTAAGAATTGGGTACTGTTGGGTGGCAGGGAGGAGGGTGCTGTATGGTGGGGGCATAAATTGTATTTCTTAGAGAGCAAACTAGCGCTTTAGAGGGGGTTGGGTAAGCTGGTCATCAATCAGAGGATTTAATTACTGTTTTAATAAATATTATAACAAAATGTGGGTGTTGGAGGGGACGAGGGTGTGACTGAGCTATTGATAGTGGATGTAGGTGGGGTTTACATTTCACCTGGTTTGGGGCTGGGGGCTATTTCTTTTTACTTTTCTTTTTTTTTGGTTTGTTTGTGGCCGAATACCTTTTCCCAAATACCTGAACATTTAGTAAGTAAGTAAGCTTTATTTATAAAGTGTCCATTCCCTGGGATTCAGGCCACTGTACAGAGTTCAGGACAGTTCATATCAACAAATAGTTCAAAATAGAATAAAACTCACAATAAATATAGACCCAACTAAAATACAAACTGGCATAAATACCAGTCAAAGTAAGCAATAATACTCAACAGGGTGGGTGGTGTTGTGCTATACCAGCCCGCCCAGGTGTGTAATGAAGCTGAACGCCGCAGGCGGAGGGCCTTATAGCTCCTGGAAGTTCCGGTATAGCACAATCCTGCCCACCCTGGAGGGTATTATTACTTTTAGAAAATTGGTTATAGGTTACATTTTTAATAAAATAAAACAACGATTAAAAAGAAAACAAATAAATGTTAAAAAAAGAAAAAAATACAGTTTGATGTAGAGTAGTCCCTCTGCACTCCCTACTCACTTGTTTGTACTGTCTGCACCCCTACACACACACTCTTCTAGATGATGTTATTAGTGGTCAAGACAGGAAACTTGTTAAAACTGAGTAGTGAGGTCAGATTTTATTTTCTTGTTCCCCACAGTCCCCAACCCTACCCCAGAGTAGTTGTCCTTTTTTTTTGTTAACAGAGAGAGAGAGAGGAAGAGTGATAGCAGAGAGCTGCATCAGCGCTGAAGAGGAGAGAGCTATTGAATGTAGAGTGCGAGAGCTACTGGGGACGAGGACAGTAGAAGACTCAGTAGTAGGTTTTTTGTTTTGTTTTTTTGTTATTTAAATAGTGAGCGTGATCACGTCCGAGAAACTCTCTCTCTCTCTCTCTCTGACTGGGGTAGAAACAGAACATACAGCAGTGAAGCTCAGATGAGAGGAATGACAGTGGTTGAGGGTTCGAGTACTGTGAATGTGTGTTCTGCACTATTGGCAAGCTCTTTCTCTATGCAGCATCTGTGGATAGTGAAAGCATGGTCTGAGCTGGGGTTTTCTCTAGTGACAGACACTGTGGCGATGAATAAGAGCAGTTTCTGATTTTGAAAGAGGAGTTTAAGTTTAAAACTGAGTGTTCGGTTGGACATAAGTGCGGTTCCCATGCCAGTTGTATGCAGAGTCGATTGAGACTCAGGAGGGAAATCTGAGGGGTTAAAGAGAGGTCGGGAAAGCAGATGGGAGTGGGAGGCACAAAATAAGAAAAAACTACACAAACAAAGGAGACAGGTAGCGCTCATTCACTTGCTCGTTAAGCGAGTTCAGGAACATGCCAGTCAGGAGCTATTGGTTTGGGAAATGGTAGTCAGCGGGGGTGGCTGCAGTAGGGAGCTGTTTAGCAAGAATGTATTGGTAGCTGACAATGATGGAAGGTGGAGTGAGCTGGCACCCAAAAAGAAAACCAACTGTACAAACACAGGTACAGTTATGTATTGCTAAGTGGTTCTGAGGTGCACGTTTGAACAGGCGTAGTCAGCAGGGCTAAAGTTTTAACTCTGAGGTGATCAGGAGAATCGGGCTGAGGAGCAGTGGCAGACTTTCTTAACTATGACTTCCCAGATGTGGACACACGTTGCCAGCTTGCTCTACTTACTGCATTGGCCAGCTTTTGGGTGAGCAGGAGCCACGACTTGGTCTGTCACATTTTTTCAGTTTGTTGAGGCTGAGAATCTGTGTTTGTTTTTTATGCGACATTCTGTTTTTTGTTTCTTATGCTGGATAGAAAAATGCAGGTCCCAAGAGTATTACTGGGTAAGTGACTAGAAATGATCAGGCTATAAGGGAGGTAAGTAGCAGTGGAAAATCCAAAAAGAGCGATACACCCGAACCAGAGTAGGCCCAAAAAGGGTTAATGTATAGGGAGAAATTTAAAAGGAACTAAACATCCCAACCGGGGTAGGCCAGAAAGGGGGAAGGAACAGGGGAAGACTCAAAAAGGTCTATACGCCCTAACTGGGTATGGCAAAAAACTAGGGACAGGTAGAGGGAGTAAATCCAAAAACGTCTATGTACCCTAAATTAGGTAGGGCAAAAAAGGGAAAAGGCATGGGGTAAATCCAAAAAAGGCAATACACCTTTACAGGGGTAGCACAAAAAAGGTAAATGAGAAATGGGGAAAATCCTAAAGGGCGACACCCTAACTGGTGTAGGCCACAAATGTGAAAGATATAGCAGTAAATATAAAAAGGGCTATCCACCCTAACTGGGGCAGGCCTACCAAGGTGGAGTGGGCTGGGAGGAAGCCAACAGGGCACCTGAGCCTAGTAGGGAAGGCTAAGTGTGGTGGGTTTGAAGCATGACATGGAACAGGTAGAGAAGCAGAGGCATAGGGAAGAGATGCAGAGATGTGGTAATGAGAGAGAGCCAATCAGCTACACAGGTCATGGGGTCACAGTCTGGAGGGACTCATTTTGGAGGTGGAAGGCTGCTCAGTGTGTCAAACGGTAGGACACTGCAGGTTGAACTATGAGCAGCCTGGGCCTTGATAAGGCAGCTGTACTGTAGGCTGAACTGGGGATGGGGGGAACCCATACCATTTCCCCTACCTAAGTGATCATGGAGATATGGGTCAAGGGGGTGGAAGATGGTGGATAAAGGAGGGGCCTAGGAATGGTTTGCTCAACAGGGGATGGTAGCATCAGTATAGTTTTATGCAATCATTTCTCCCCACTGGGACTTGATGGGACTTTATTCGAGGACACATCCTCCTTCAGGTATTGAGGTGTCTGGCTGGACCAACACCTGAACTTTTCTGGTCATATCGACGCCATTCAGAAAAAATTGCGTCCCAAGCTCTGCGCCTTATTCAGGAACCGTGCTTGCATCCCACCCATGGCTAGACGTGAGATTGTCCAGAAGATTATCCTACCTATCTTCAACTACTATGACGTAGTCTATGGTGTTGCCCCTAAGTCCTCCCCTGGCCAGACTAGATATCCTCTTCAACTCCTTTTGTCATTTTGCCATTGACACCTTCCTCCACACTCATCATTGTGATCTCTACCATGCCCTATCCTTCCCTTCCCTTACAAACCGACATCTCTCTCACTGCGCAAAATTCACCTCCAAGCATTGGCTGGGTGAACTTCCCTCCTATCTCTCCCCTGCCTTTACAACTGCCTCCCCCCCTCACTTCCACTTCTAAGATCTACCGACTCATGAACCTGGTGGTCCCATAGCTCCACCCTTACTATTGACCGGGTTATTCTTATCACCTCCCAAAAATCTGAATTCACTTCCCCTCAAATTCGCCACTCATCCTCTTGCTACTCCATCAACTCTGCCCTCAAGAACTTCCTTGTCCCTTCCTGTGCCTGCCATGACCTTCCCTAATCCCCCTGCCATCTCCCCTAAGCCCATATTACCATATGCCTACTCCCCACCACTCCTACTTCCCTCTGATCGTACTACTCCTAGTCCCCTACTCTCCCTCCTCCTAAAGTGTTCCTCCCCCTTCTTTCACTACCCTTGATCTATCTTCCTCCTGTGAGCTCGATCACTGCCTTGTGCAGGCAGGATCCATAGTGCATGGCGGGCAACAACTTTACCCCCTTTCCCCTATTCCTCCTTTTACTGTATCCCCTCAGTCACTGCTAGATTCCTGCCTTGTGCAGGAAGGGTCACCCATCACACTGGTGGGATACTACCTCCCACTACAGTTGACCTCTGCTACCCCCTTCCACAACATCCTTCCCCCAACACCCCCGTCTCTCGCATCACTATATATAAATAACTCTCATCGCCTCTAACCTGTGTCCTACCAGTAGTGCTGTCCACCGCCCTGCCTAGATAGGGATAACAGGACACTGTTAAATTTGAACTACCTCCCTTGGATACTCCCACCTAAAATACCTCTTTGTCATCACCATGCCACACTCTACCTCTCCTCTCCTCTCCTCTCCTCTTACCCCCCTTCTGGTTAACATAGCCTAACACTGGCCTACCCCTATCCTCAATTAAGCACTTATAATCTACCCCCATACCCCTCTGATATGCACTTTAGTCCACCCTGTCATCTCTGTTTGCCTCAAAAATTATGTTCTGCCTGCGTCTCTCCATAAATTTCCTTTCCCTTCTTTCATTCTGCCCTCCGCAATTTTTCATTCCCTTCTTCCATTCTTCCATTCTTTACTCCAATCACTGTAAATCTTGAATATCTATGTTACACTAATGGCTACCAATTACTATTGTGTCACCTTACCATCTAGTGCTATATACTGTTGCCAAGTTATTATATGTGTTCTAGTGTTACCAACTGTCACCAAATTGCTATGTGTCTTCATATCTACTATAGTTAACTGTTGCATTGTTAGCTAATGTGATCCACCTATAATCCCTCCTGCTGTCATTGTATGCAAGTAAGCAAACTGTATTCCAACATTGTAACAGTTCTCTGTATTCTATCCCATTGTTCCTTAACCCCCAAGTCACACAGGGAGACGAGCAACTTGTTGCTCAGCGTGCCTTCCTGGTGAAACATTTCAATAAATAAAAAAAACAGAGATACTTTCCCTCGGGGGGGGGGGTGTCACATCTGCACTACAAGAGCACCAGTAGCAGAGGTGAAACAAAAGAAGGAGGGAGGGAGACAAAAGAAGGTATTAGGGATGGAAGACATCTAGGGGAAGGACCAGAGAGAAAGAAGGAGTGATAGAAGGATACGTATGAGCAAGGGGGGGGGGATAAAGCAAAAAGAGTTGTTGGGAGGGTGGGAGAATAAGCAGGGGATGGGTGTGGGAGGAACAGAAGGGAAGGAGGATAGGGAAGGGATGGGGAGGGCAAATTAGCAAGAATGAGAGGAGGGTACTTATGAGGAACTCTATTGTAAGAGTGACAGAACTCAGTCTCTGAGCAGGACTATAAGGGGAGGATGGTCAACCTGTCTCTCAGGGGCAACAACTGAAAGGGAGTAGAATAGAATCCAATTATTAGTCCTTGATGTACATGGCCTGCCACACATTATAATTCACATCAGGGTGAATTACCTAGCTGGTAATACTTTGGGGGAGATAAAGCATAGCCTGAAGGACCTTGGCAATAAACTCAGGATCTTGGGGAGGTCAGTGACCTTTTTGTAAGTTCTCACAATGCATGGTGGGAAGGGAGCTCAAAATCACCACCTTTGTTGAGTGGTTAAAGGGATGGTGCACAGAAGAGGGATTTTACTACTGTGGGGGATTTCTGGGAGAACAGGAGGATATTTAAGATGGATGGTTTACACCCCAGTAGAGACACGGCAAGGGCATTGGTCAAACATTTAATGCGTGCAGGAAATGCCATTTTAACTGGTTAATAAAAATGGCATTTGATGTATTTAGTTGTTTAACGTACTGTGTATTTTCTAATATCCTTCTTACTCTGTAAATCTGAATTGAAAGTTTGGTTATTTTTATATTTTTCTTTTAGCTCCCAGGGAGATAGTTAATTTTTGTATATAGTTGTTAAACTGTTGCTATAATGGGGGCTATGCATTAATGGGCATAAAGTATGCACCACAGGCGTGTACCCCACCCACGTAGCTCTGCACCAGTGAACAGATGTGCACAGATCAGTATTCACAAATGGACACCAGCTGTCCACGGCTCTGCCCCCCCTCCCGGTGCACAGGACTCCACAGGCCACCTGGGCGGGATAATGGACCCAGGCGAGCATCCAATCGGATGCCCATCCTGGGTCTCTGAGTGGATCACTTACACCTTATGGCATGGATCCGGTTGCATGAGTAGTCCCTGCAGGCACTCAGATCCACGCAGCAATGCCCCTGTGGCCAACAGCACCGGCCCGGCTCACAGATGTCCCCTTGCCCCAAGCCCAAATGTCCCTCCTCCGCACACATCCACACCATCCCTGTGTGGCCAAACAAACCCCAAAACACAGTGTTGCCCCTTCCCTGCAATGCTGAATCTGTCCCCCCAAACACAGGTTGGCCCGGTTCCTGTATGTCAGTACACACACCCGGCCCCACCACATGGCTGCCTGGCATGACTACACATACCATACCCCCCTGACATCTGGCAGTTCTGTCCCCTCATTTACAGAATACAGACCCCCACCTCCTGACAAAGGTATGCCCATACTTCGTCAGTACCAATTATACTCCCCACCACCAATAAGTGGCAGCCCATTCCCATGTAGAGCATGCCAACCCCCCCCAGAACACTCTGAGGTGCTCCAGTCCCGGTGTAGTATACAACCTCCCCCTCAGCACACACATGTGCCCTGGTCCACAACATCCCGAGTCCTGACCCCAGTAACCCACCCCCACATTGGTGATCAGTGGTCCCCTCACCCCCCCATGGCACCAACAACACTACCCCCAGCCCCTGTGCCAGCATGTTGGTGCTGCGGCTCAGGAAGACCAGCGGCACAACCCTCCTCACACTACCTCAGCTGCTGGCCATCCAACTGATGCTGGGTGCGCACTGCATAGGCAGTGTGCTGTCAGCATCAGTTGGATGGCCGGCGGCCATGGGGGTTGGAGGAAGGCTGCGCCACCAGTTGTCCTGAGCATCGGCACCAACATGCAGGTACAGGGGCTGGGGTAGTGGTGTTGTCAGTGCCACGGGGGGTGGGGGACCACTGATCACCAATATGGGGGGCAGGGGTACCAGGATCAGGACTCGGGATGTTGTGGGACTGGGGCACATGTGTGCAGGGGGTCGATACTACACTGGGGACTGGGGCACCTTAAGTGTGTTCTGGGGGGTGGTGGCTGGCATGGTCTATATGGGAATGGGCTGCCACTTGGTGGGGTGGTGGGTATGATTGGTATTGATGGGTATGAGCATACCTTTGTTGGGGTGGAGGTCTGCATTCTTCACATGGGGGGACTAATCTGCCACATGTCGGGGGAGTATGGTATGTGCAGTTGTGTTGGGCAGACGTGTGGTGGGGCGGAGTGTGTATACCACCATACGGTGATGGGGCTGTCATGCATTGGGGGGGTTGCGTACCGCACACTGGGGATGGGGTAGCTGTGTGCTGGGGGGACTGTCATCCTTCTTGGGCAAGGGGCTGGTTGTGCCAGTGGAGTACGTACCTCCTGCTGGGGCCAGTGCGGGTTTCTGCTGTGTGTGGGGGCTGCCATACAGCCGCTGGGGCTGTGTGGGGATCCTGTATGCATGGGGCTTGGTGCATAGGGTGGTTATGGCAGGGTCCCCCTGGTATAACTGGCATCCTCCTATGCCTCTCAGTGCACGGCACTACATGCCTTAGTGAATGGCGCATTGTGCCAGCACACCCTCAGCATGCCCCACCCGTCCCCGATGCATAGCTGTCCACACAGCTGGGGGATCGGGTGTGTACGGGATGCGTGTCCCTTTCATGCATCCTGCGGAGGGGGTGCAATGGGTGTAGGGTGGCTACATGCCATGGATACATGGTGCATAGGCACACCATACATTCATGCATTGGGCCCATTGTTTCTATAATGTAGTGTGAAGTATGTTTATTTTTGTAAAGGCCTTTTGGTTGAACAAATACAATATCTGACTGACTGACTGGTACTTGAGGAGGCTTGTGGCAAAGATAACCTAGGGGCTGGTTTGGAAATATGTGATCTGGCAACTTCTCCCCAGGGGAGGAGGGAAGGGAGTACAGAGAGATTGGAAATTACTTGTACGTGGCACTGAACAAGGGGATAAGGAACCTGGAAGAGCAGTCGTGGGCTTAAGGGGCCTCACAGTGGGACCAGATATAGCACGAGAAGAGGAGAATGGCATCTTGGAAGGTAGTAAGCCTGAATGCAAGAAATTTTGGAAACAATATGTTAGCTGCATCCCTGAGATCCTGCTTTGGCTTGATAGACCAAAGGGCCTTATTCTGCTGGCAGCTTCATATGTTCATGTTATTTATTTCTTGTATTAAGTGTTTGTGTGTATCATAGTTCTCATAATCTCGGGTAGCATTTTAGTTACCAGTGGAGTGCCATAGGGCTCTGTCTTGGGTTCTACCTTTTTTGGTATATTCATTGGGGACTTACATTTGGGTGTTTCAAGTCAGACAAGTAAATTTGCAGATGACACTAAAATTTTGGCAGAAGTAGATACAGAATTAAAAATAAATATATTAAAAAAAGATCTTTTGATTATTGAAAAATGGGCAAAAGAAAATAACATGTTCTTTAATACAGAAAAATGTTCGATCATGCTTTTGGGGAAAAGAAATCCCAACACTGATTATATCTTGTGTGGAAATGATATTAAGAAAGGGTGCTATGAACAAGATCTAGGAGTCATGGTAAATAACAAATTTAGTTGGAGTAATCAATGTAATAAAGTAATTCAAACAGGTAATCATATTATTACTGCCATTAGAAAATCGTTCATAACACGGAATAAAGAATGCATTACAAAATTATATAAGTCATATATTAGACCTTATACTGATTATGCAGTTTCCTTCTGGGCACCATATTTGGAAAAAGATAAAAAAATGGTGGAGAGCTTACGAAGAAGAATGACAAAATTAATACCAGAAATAAGACATCTTACGTATTAAGAAAGGGTAAAATCATTAGGACTATATAATTTACAGATGAGGCGGGATAAAGGTGACTTACTGTTGTTATTTAATATTTTAAATGATGAAAACCTTATGAACACATGTGGTTTCAAATATCTGGACAAAATGTATGGTCTGAGACGTAATAACAGGCAAATTCAAATACCAAGGGCATTTACTAATAAACGAAAATGTTATTTTATTTTAAGAGCTGTGGGGCTTTGGAATTCTTTACCACAATATATAGTGGATCAGACATCAAGTAGACAGCTTAAAATTGAGTTAGATTATTGTTGGGAAGTTATACCTAGATACCCCCAATTTTTGTGTGGGGAAAGTGGTCTTGATGGGCTTAGGGCCTACTCCCCTTTTATTAACCGAGAGTAATACCGAGAGTAATCTGCTGGGCAGGTAGTTATTTCAGCTCTAATGACTGGAAGTGCAACATGGCTGCAGGCATCACAGTTTGGTCATCTTTCTATGTTTGGTGAATTGTTTCATTCTCACTTTGAAATACTTTTTTTTTGTTTGGTGTTGTTTAAAGACGAATGCATGGTAGTTCTGCTGAGTTAGAAAATGTGTATGATTGGGGTCTTAGGCATCAGCAGGCATCCTCAGGAGGAAGCATGGAAGTGGAGGACTCGGCTAGTTGACTAAGGTAAGGAACCTGTTCACTGCAGTTGTTGCACTCATTGCTTTCAAGGGAGGAAGGTGAAAGGTAGGCCTAAACTGGGAATAGGAGCAACACCCTATCTAGGGTAACAGTATAAGGGGAATTATACCAGGTACAAAGGGACAAGTAGCAATGCACAGAAAAAAAGGAAAAGCTGGGAAGAGTGGAAGGTAAAAGTTACACCTAAAACTGGGAATAGGAACAATGCCCTATCTAGGGTAACAGTATGAGGGAGTTTACAGCAGGTACGAGGGAACAGAAGTAGAAACAAACAAAACAAATTCTGGTCAGAGCCAATATAGCTGTGGAAAGCTTTTAGGAGTGGCAAGAGTGGTGAGAAGAATATGCTGTGCTCCCACTGCACAGGAGTCAGCTGTAATACTGCAGCGATTACAGTACTGCGGAAGCGTGATACTCACACATGTGCAGTTTGCCCCGGAGTTAGCTTTGCGCAAGATGGCAGTGCTGACATAATTACGTGTAACAACTCAGTCCCCTTGGGTTACTAGAATCCCATTAGTACTAGTCTTAGGCATGTAGGAAACAGCAGCTGGTGGGGAGCTCATTAACAGCTTTCTACATAATGACATCATTATTTACTCAGCTAGCCTGAGAGAAGAATGATTATGTCATTTAGAACTCTCGCAGCAGCATAACCATTTTAAAGTCAGCTGCTCCTGGGGAGCTTAGAATGTTCATCAGTAAGTTCAAACGTGGCAGTCAGAGTGGCAGGAGGTCTGCCATTGGGGCTCTGTCAAAGGGAGCCTTGTTATTTCTCACCCTAATTTGGTAAAATCTTCAGTTTGCCTGCAGGATTCTTTAGTTTCACTCCAGAGGGCATGAGAGGGAATGCAGTTCTTCTGGATGCAAGGGGAAATCTCCTGAAGTTCCTGAAGTTCACAGCTGCCTTAAGGAAAAACAATGAGTAGACTCTGACAGCTACCAGAGAAAGAAAGGTGCCTTTTGTTCTTTCCATGACTGGAAGGAAGGAACAACTAATCTGTGAGTACAGAATTTGATACTGTTCTCTGAGGGAGTTGTCTGAGGTGTGTGTGCCCTAGATGAGGCTAGGTCACACCAGTCAGGACCCCTTTCACCACAACTGTGCTGAATTTAAAGTTAAAGTTGGGAGTCTTTAGCAATTAATTGGGACTGGAGACTCATTTGGTATAACTCTGAAGGAAGGCAGAGGCTGTTTGGGGCAAAGGATGGGAGGAATGCCAGCTGGAGTTTCAGGCAGGGCTAAGTGGTTCATGGATGGGTACCAGTGTTCCCTGGGCAAAGACCATGCACCAGGAGGATTTTAAAGTGTGTGGCACATCCCACAGATATACATTTTTGGAAATGGAAATGTGTGGAAAATGTTTAAAGTGTGTGGCACATCCCATAGATATACACTTTGGAAGAGAGACTGAGATGTTTTTGAGGAAAACAGTACTTACTCCCTACTTCAAATCATAATGCTCTGTTGTGACATCACAAGATGTTGCCATGAGAGTAACTGTGTTGTCCCAAGCAGTGCATTATTTATTTATTTATTTAGTTTTTTGTTGACCGGGTAAGTGCACTAGACAAATCCTGCCTATTTTCAGGCACAACCCGGGGGAGGGGGATACAGATGAATGCTAACTGACCTTGAACCAGATTAAGCTGTTGGTGGTATTTTTAGTGAATGAGTGAAATTTGGCCAGGACACCAGGGAAATTCCCCTACTCTTTTCGATAAGTGCCATGGGATCTTTAACATCCACCTGAACTACCACCAATCCAGGCAGATGACCTCAGGTAGGGAGACAGCAACAGAAATATGAACTCTTCAGGAGCGAAAATCCTGTTTTCATGCAAATGACCTCAGCAATAAATAATGGGGAGGAGGAATAAAAAACTAGTGCGATATACAAGCTGAACTTTATCTAAATATTATGTTTTTGTTAAAGTTCTCCTGAAGGTGTCAGTCAGTCTCTTTAAGCTCATTTTTCCTTGTGTTTTTAATCATTGTCATTTACTAATGCTAGCATAGACACACACAGACGGTTTTAAAATAAAGCTTCAGTTGGTTTATAGCTTTTCTCAGGAAGTGAACTTTCAAGTCAGTGAAATGTGACCTTGTGAAAGCTTTCTTTTGATGGAAATTATGTTGTCCTGTTTGGAATTTAACTTAACTGGCCTATTAATTTGCAAAGCTGAGGCTGTTGAGGAGTACAATAGGGGTTATGACAAACAAATGTAAATCTCTCTAAACGTATACAAGTTACGGATAATAAACCTATGAAAGTTGTTCAGGACAAAAATACTTTTCCAATGAGCCTAGTCATTAAGCCACACTAATTATATTTTTAAACTATGGCCATCTGATTACCTGAATGTTCATTTTTCTTCACAATTTTCACCTTTCGGATGGCTATATTTAGAAAAATCTAATGAATTCAGATTAGTGACTACCCTCATTTGAAAGGTGGTTTTGTCCTGAATAACTTTCATGTTGGTTGTATATTGGTAATTTCTACACTTTCTGAGATATTTACATTTGTTTGGCATGACTCCTACTGTATTCACTCAGAGAGGGAAAAAATGAGATTGTTTGGAAGACCATATTTTACAAAATATAAAGAATTCAGATTAGTGACTACCCTCATGTGAAAGGGATTTTTGTCCTGAACAACTTTCACGTGGGTTGTTTTTGTGCACCTTGAATAGTTTTAAAAATATTTACATTTGTTTGGAAGGTGTGCACATTTGCTCTCAGAGAAAAGCAGCTAAGAAAGAAGAGAGTATTTTTTAACTGCCATAAGGATTTGCAGTTGTGGAAGAATACACTGAAAAGTACTAAAAATGTGTTCCATGGAAAGCCCCTTTTTTCAAGTTAAAGCAGGATGACTGTAGGCTTCACACACAGCCATAAAAAGGGAAAGTTAGGAACACTGTATCAGGGATAAGGGTACATAAGTATTTCCAGACAAGACAGGGAGCAAATAAACAGGGAATGTTAGAAGTGGTGCAGTGCAGTGGCCGTGGGGTGGCAGTTTTCAGAGAGACCTTCTGGAGACTGCGCTGCTGCCCTACCTGCACACATCTATCTGGGTTGAGGGAGAAGGTTGCTAGACTCCAGGCTGAGTTGGCTAGGATCCGGGGACCTCTTCCTCCAACCAAGAGACACCACTTGTTACCCCAGAGGATGCCAGGAGAAGGGTATGGCTGGACTACAGTGGGCTCTGGAAGGGTGGGGGTGGTGGGTCAGAGCCACATTCTTCAACCAGTACCACTATGCAGTTATTATGCCACTCTTGGCAATGCAGGACTGCCAGGAGGGGGCACCCATGATAGTGGCTGAGGAGGATGTAGGGGTTCTCCAGAGTGGAGACCCCAAGGAGGGAGAAAGAGGACCCCAGAGGAGAAGGAAGCAACTTCTGGTAGGGGACTCAATTCTGAGAGGGATAGAGCTGGGAACAGGAAATGGGGGAGGAAGGATAGATGCCTATGCAGTACCATGATCCAGAGGGATAGGAAGCAGATCCAGAGGATCACTGCAGCTAGATAGGAGGCAGAGCTGGATGTCATTGTCCATCTGGGGACTAATGACCAGGCTAGGAATGGGGCTGTGATAGTGCAGGGGGAGTTTAAGGAGCTGGGGAGGGGTCTTAGACAGGGAGCACACTCAGTGGCTTTCACTGAGGTGCTGCCTGCCTACAATGGGGGGGATTTCTGCACCAAGATCTTCAACTCATGGTTGAGGAATGGTGCAGAGAGGAGGAGGAGTTAGGCTACACTGGAAAAAGTTGGCTTTTAGGAAGTACAAGGAAACACAGAAGTAGGAGGACAGGGTAGTGTATCTGGACAAGCACAGGGAGGGAAGTCAGGAGCACAAAGGGGCAAATGGAGGAAAAAATAGCCCATACAGTAAAGAAAGGTGACAAGATGTTTTATAGGTATGTTAGTGAAAGGAGGAAGACAAGGGGTGGGATTGTAAGGCTTAAGGGGGAAGATGGGGAGTGTATAGAAGGGGTCTTGGAAAAAGCATTAATCCTGAACAAATATTTCTGTTCAGTGTTCACAGAGGAGGGGGAAGATGAGGGACCACAATTAAGTGGCAGAAGCAATAAGGGCAGGGAGGTGGACACTAGTCCATTATGGAGGAGAGAGTTCTAAAGGTACTCACAAAACTGAAAGTGGACAAAGCAATGGGACCAGATGGGGATACATCCTAGAGTATTAAAGGAGCTTGAGGAGGTGCTGGCAGCACCACTGGCAGCCCTGTTCAATAAACTGCTGGAAACAGAAGTGATTCCAGAGGACTGGAGGAGAGCTGATGAGGCCCCTCTACACAAAAGTGGGAGCAGGGAGGAGGCTGGAAACTACAGACCAGTCAGCCTGACCTCAGTGATGGGGAAAATAATGGAAACACTGCTAAAAGAAAGGACTGTGGAACATCTTGAATGTAGCGGAGCACAGGATCCAAAGCAGTATGGATTCACAGTGGAAAGGTCATGTCAAACAAATCTGATAGATTTTTTTGACTGGGTGACCATGAAAGTGGATTGCGGGGAGTGGTGGATGTGTCCTACCTGGATTTCAGCAAGGCCTTCATCACTGTTCCACTTAAAAGGCTTGTAATCAAGTTAGGCAGCCTGGGAATGGGCCCCAAAGTGGTAAACTGGGTTAGAACCTGGTTGAGGGATAGAACGCAGAGGGTGGTGGTAAATGGAGCTCATTCTGAGGAAAGGAGGGTAACCAGCAGGGTGCAAAAGAGGTCAGTTCTGGGGCCAGTCCTTTTCAATGTCTTCATAAGTGACATTGCAGAGGGTCTGAAAGGAAAGGAATGCCTATCTGCAGATGATAGTTTCATAGTTAGAATACTAGTTCAGTGAGCATCAGCCCTTTAATGAACTTGCCACCAGCTCATTGGTGGAAAATATATATTTCTTATCTCCCATATACTTATCCAAGTTCTTTTTAAGATTTGTCATATTAGAACTTTCTATAATTTCTCTTGGTAACTTGTTCCACTTGGATATTACCCTCTGTGTGTAGAATTTGCTTCTTTTTACTTTGCTGTTATTCTATCCCTGCAGTTTCTGTTTATGTGATCTTGTTCCTGCAATTCCAATGTTGCACCTGAATCCCAAGGTTTCCCTCATATATGGGTCAATACTAAGATCTGCAATAGGACAGACACTGCAGGAGGGGTGGCAAAATGAGAAGGGGCCTAGGTAAACTTGAAGAATGGTCAAGAGTGTGGCAGCAAAGATTCAATGCATAAAAGTACAAAATCATGTATTTGGGGTACAGGAACCCAGGGGAGGCTTACATGATGGGGGAAGAGATACAGACAGCAACCAAACAGGGGAGGCATCTGGGGATAATCATATCAGATGATCTAAAGGTGGTATGGCAATGTGCCAAGGCTGTGGGGAAAGCCAGTGGGGTACTGGAGTGTAAAGGGAGAGGTATCACCAGCAGAAGAAAGAAGGTGGTGATGCCTCTGTATAAATCATTAGTGAGATCTCATCTGGAGTATTGTGTCCAGTTCTGGAGGCCACATTTGTGTAAAGACATAGACAGGGTGGAGTCAGTTCAGAGAAGGGCAACAAAAGTGGTGCAGGGCCAGAACCAAAAGTCATATGAGGAGAGGTTGGAGGACCTCAATTTGTACACCTTGGAGGATAGTAGAGAGAGTCAGGGGATATGACAGAGACCTTCAAATATCTCAAGGGCATAAATAAGGTACAGGAGGGTAGCATCTTTCTGAAAAAGAGGTGTTCTAGAACAAGGGATCATGACATGAGGCTGGAAGGGGGTAGACTAAGGGGTAATGTCAGGAAGCATTTCTTCACAGAAAGGGTGGTGGATACATGGAACACCCTCCCAGTGGAGGTAGTGGGGGCAAATTTGGTAAGGTAATTCAAAAATGTATGGGATTTGCATAGAGGTACTCTAGCGATAGGTAGGAGAACAAAACCAGAGATCAAGTACGGTCTTTGTTTTTTGCAGCAGGCAGGGAAAATGGGCAGACTAAGTGGGTCTGGTGGTCCTTATCTGCTGTCAAATTCTATGTATCTATGTATCTATGACTGGGGATCTACTTGGAGAGATAAGGGCCTTTACAGGAGAGATGGCCTGCATCCATCCAGGAGGGGTATTGCAGCCCTCAGTGGACAGTTTAGATGTTACATTGATGAACTAGCTGAGGGGGGTGCTGTAAAAAATCAGGGAGGCAGTAACTATCCCCCAACAGCTTGAAGTAGAAAGTAGGGAGAACCTGAGGGGGATGGAATCCCCCAGGGTGGAAATTAATAAAGGAAGCAGGGCAGTAGAAATGAAGAGGAGTGGGAACAGAAGAATTAAAAAGAGAGTGGGGAAGGGAGAGGCCAAAAAGGGAAGAAAGGTGGTACCAAACAGAGTGGCACCAAAATCTGGAAGGCCATATATTCGAATGCTAGAAGTCTAGGAATTAAGATTCCAGACCTGCAGGCTATAATGACAGAGGCTGACCTGAATAGTGTGGCCATTACTGAGTCATGGTGCACTGAAAACCATGACTGGGACATGGCCATACCAGGCTATTCTCTGTTCAGGTGGGGCAGGGTTGGAAGGAAAGGAGGGGGTATGGTGTTTTATGTGAGGGAAGGCATAAAAGATGTGAAGATACAGAAAATACAGGGGAAGCAGAGGTACTGTGGGTCACCTTAGTATTGGGGAATAGAGCCTTTAGTCACACTGGCATGATTTACAGAACTCCAGCACAAGGGGAGGTGTTAGATAAGGTCCTGGTGGAAGCCATTTGCAAGATTGTAGAAGAAATGGAGGTGCTAGTGATGGGGGACTTCAATCTGCCATATGTACTGTACATTGGAACCTCCCAGCTGTGGCTTCCCCTAGAAGCAAGGACATCCTAGAGTCCTTGTAGGGGGCATTCTTCAGGCAACTAGTCAGTGAATCCACTCATGATGGGGCAATAATGGACCTGGTACTCACTAATGGGGACAGTGTTGCAGACATCAAGGTAAGAGGCCACCTGGAGAATGATCACTATACAGTGTGGTTAAACATATTTATTTATTTAAAAGAGATTTGCCAGGAAAGACATACTGAGACGTAAAGCTCGTTTCCAGATGTGTCCTGGCGGGAGGGGAGGAGGGGATACGTACATAACAACAAGTAAAAGGCACAGAATATAATGATACATAAGGCACAACAATGTAGTTATACATAGTATCGTACAGGTATAATTAATCATTCGAGTTTAGCACATCAAGTGTGTGAGGTATGAGGCACTCTCAGACTGTACGTCAGGAAATAGGATAGGGTAGCATGTGATCATTAAATCAGGAGGGCCACAGGGAGGAGCAACAGGAATGGTACATGAGAGAGGAAAGAGAAGAGGGAGGGGAGAGAGATATGAGAGGGGGAAGGAATAAAGAGAGGAAGATAGGCGGAGGGAAGAAGAGAAGTGTGGAGATGGATTAGGTCTGGGAATAGCAAGTATAGAGTTGGGGAGGGGGAACAAAGTGATGGGAAAAGGAAAAGGAGAGGGGGAGAGTGGAGAAGGTAGGGGAGGAGGATGTAGATGAGGAAGAGTGGGAAAGGGCTGAGGTAGTAGTAGAGGGGAGTGAGGAGGGAGGAGTAGATAGGGAGGGAGAGGAGTAGGAAATAGGGCTATGGGCAGTTGCAGGAGGGAGTGGTGTGGGTTAGATTAAGAGGTAATGTAAGGAAGTTTTTCTACACAGAAAGGGTAGTTGACACATGGAATAGTCTGCCACTGGAAGTAGTGGGGACAAGCACAGTGGAGGGGTTTAAGCATGCCTGGGACAGACACAAGGGAAGCTTGAGAGGGGAGGGAGTGATGAAATGCCATTGATCACATAGGGTCAGTGGCCACATACAATGTATAGGGCTTATGGGCAGACTGGATGGGCCTAGCAGTCCTTATCTGCCTACAATTTCTATGTTTCTGTTTCTATGTTTGGAGTAATGAGGAATGAGAGCCTTTGGAGGAGGCAGAGTGAATAGTTAGGGGAAGAGAGTTTCAGGTATTAGAAAAGTGGAAAGAAAAGGCATTCTGTCCAGCAAGGGATTTATGAAAGGGTAGCAGCAGAGAGTGATAGGCTGATTTACGGAGAAAGTAAGAGAAGGGAGGCATAGGAGAGAGAAGCAAGCTGAAATAAGGGGGAAGCGAAGCCAGCCAGAATTTAGAAATGAAGGAGGTGCAGTGGGTTAGGCGGTGATCTTCTAAGGGGAAGGGGGAGAGAGCAGAGTATAGAGAACAGTGGTGAGTACAGGGAGACAGGCCAAGGCAAAATAGCAGATGTTGTGGAAGAGGGGTTCCAGTCTGGCCAAGGTGATCTTAGATGCAGCACCATAGACAGTGTCACTATAATCAGAGATGGGAAGGATCATCTTAGAGATGATATCTCAGTGAGTAGGTATAGGGATACAGCTTTTGTTCCTATAAAGGGCACCCAGCATGGGGTGGAGTTTTTTGTGAATGGTGTCTACGTGCTGAGAGAAGCCAATGTGTAGGTCAAGCCAGACACCAAGGTATTTAAATGAGAGTACATTGACAACAGTACCCCCATCAAAGGTGTGGAAAGTGGGGTGAGAAGGGAGCCTAAAAAGCCTCTGCCTAGTACAAAAGCACATGGAGACTGTTTTCTTAGCATTTAGGGATAATTGATTTGACCTGAACCATTTCTGAACAGTGTCAAAATTAAGTTGAAGCCTGGATGTTAGCTCTGATGGAGAAGACCCAGATGAAAACAGGACCGTGTCATCTGCATACATGTGGATGGAATCAGAGGAGCAGGCTTAGAGGAGGTCATTAAGGAATATGGAGAAGAGCAATGAGCCATGGACAGAGCCTTGAGGTACGCTGGTGTGGACTGGGGGGGTGTCAGGAAATCACCAGTTCTCACAGATTGAGTTCTTCCATCCAGGTAGGAGCTGAACCAGTTGGTTGCTGAGACTGTGAAGCCTGCTGACTTGAATTTGCCAAGGAGAAGAGGGTGGGAGACAGTGTCAAAAGCTTTCACTAGATCAACAAAGATGGCGGCAGTGAAGTGGCCTTGGTCTATGCCAGTAAGGATGGAGTCAGTGAGCCTGAGGAGAGAGGAAGTGGTGGAGTGGTATTTGCGAAACCCAGACTGGAAGGGGGTGAAGAAAGAGGAGGAGTCAAGGAAGGTAGAGAGCTGAGACAGAACTATATATTCTTGTAGTTTGGATAAGGTCAGAAGGAAAGATACAGGGCGGAGGTTGCCAAGAGCAGAGGAGTCACCACCTTTAGGGAGAGGGATAACTGTAGCATGCTTCCAGGAGTCCGGGACTGAGGCAAGAAAAAATGATAGATTGAGAAGGGAGGAGATGGGAATGGCAATGGCAGATGTAGAAGACTGGGGTCAAGCCCATCAGGGCTCCCACCCTTCTGTGAGTTGAGAGCCAGGAGGGCATTTAGAGAGGAGAATGGGGTAACTGGCATGAAATAGAAGGGAGTTAATGGGGGAGTCAAGGGGAATGTAGGGAGAGGGGAGATGGCGAGTAAGGCAGACAGGAGTGAGGAAGCACAGGTGGTGACGTAGGAGTTGAAAGCAGAGGCAACAGAATGGGGGTCGGAAATGGTGGAGTCATCCACCTTGAGGACTGGAGAGGGGGATTGGGTAGAGGGGGGAAAAGAGAGCATGGATGTCTTTCCAGAACTTAGAGGGGTGATTTAGATTGTTCTGGAATGAGGAGGAAAATAATTCATCCTTGGCTAGCCTGGTGGTTCTAGTACAAGTATTCCTCAAGGCACAGCACTTGTTAAGATTGGCCAGAGAGCCAGAGGACTTGTAGGACTTCCAAACTAGGTCATGTGCATGGAGGCCGGCCAGAAGTTCAGCTGAGATCCTGGGGAGGTGTGAACCTCTGACCTTGGTTTTCTGAAGGGGGACATGCTGATCCCAGATTAGTAGGAAGGCAGTGTGGAAATATTGGAGGTCTTGGTTGATATTACTGGCCATGGAGACAGGTGATCAATCAGTGGAAAGCAGATCAGCATGTAACGAGGATAGGGCAATTGACCTGAAGGACCTGATTTGGATAATTTTTGGAGGGGCTCTGGGGCGATGAAATTTACGCACATAGTAAACCATGTGGTGGTCACTGAGTGCATCAGGGAGGGTACCAGCATCTATGATGCAGTGCGGATGAGTAGTGAGTACCCAGTCCAGTAGCAAATGGTTTTGGGATCGTGAATTATGGTGAGAAAGGACAGAAATGAGTTGCGTTAGGTGCAGGGACTTGATGTTTTGACAAAGATGTGAGTGAGAATGGGAAAGCCAGTTAATGTTGAAATCTCCCAGAATGAGTAACTCGCTGGAGGCCTAAGAAGAGATAGTGATTAGTAGTTCAGTGACAGAAGCAGAAGATATCCCTGGGCAGTAGTAGACACCTGCCACAAAGACAGGAAGGGAGAAAGGGAAGGAAAGTTCAAGTATGAGAAAATTATAAGCAGCAGGGGAGGTGATTGAGAGCACTAGGGTAGATTGAAAGGAGGAGGAAAGGTAGATGGTGATACCACCACCCTTCTTAGCATGGTCTTGATGGGAAAGGGAGTAGCCAGGAATGGTGATGGCAGAGTTGGGGAGCTTAGAGGAGAGCCAAGATTCTGAGACTATTAGGAGCTCAGGAAGGAGGGAGACCATGAGTGGTTGGAACATGTTAATTTTGGGTAAGAGACTTCGAATATTAATGTGGGCCACACATAGACCTTTGGGGAGGTCAATGGGGAGGGAGTAAGGAGGACCCAGGTTGGGCTCAATGTCACCTGCTTTGAGGCGCAGTAGGAGTAGGATAAGTTTGGCGGGGACTGAAATGCGCCTGTGATGTGATGCAGAGGACATGGAAGGGGGAGTGGGAGGGCAGGAAATTCTAACAGACACCTGGTAGGGCCAGGTAGACTCAGAGGGGAGGAAGGAGGAATCAGGAAGCCAGGTGTAGTGTAGTGTAGAGGGGGAAGGATACAGGAGGAGGGGAGAGTAGAGGCAAAGGCGGGGGGCAGGGGAATAGAAGAGGGGAGAGGGGGAGTATAGCAAGGAAGAGAGAGAAGGAAAGCAGGCAGGGGGGAGAATAGAAAGGGTAGGAGAGAAAGGACGATAGGTGTCAGACCAGATGGCTGCATGACAGAAAGTTGAAAGGGGGTAGCTAAGAGGAATTGCTGACCTCACAAGTGTTGCCTCTGAATTTAACTCTTACTTCACCTCTTGTGCTTCTGCCCTCCTATCCTCCTTATCGACTACACAGCTTGGTTCCCCCCAACCCAACCTACACACACTCCCAGTCAAATTGCTTTTCATTCTTTAAAGTAACCCCTTTGGACTCCTTGGATGCATTGCTTGCCCTTAATCCATCCAAAGGTAGCTCACCTGACGGACTTGACCCCAAGCTGCTCTACCTTTCTGCCCCATTGGCTGATCTGCTCAACCTCTCATTCAAAATGGCAGCCTTCCCCTCCATCTCGAAGCATGCCATTGTCCTTCCTCTCCCTCAGGGCGGCAACCCATCCTCCCCTGGGAATTACCGCCATATATCTCTGCTTCCCACCCTTGCAAAACTGCAGGAACACCTGGTCCTTTCCCAACTCTCTTCCTTCCTCTCTAACTCCAATTTCTTCACTCCCTTCCAAGCTGGCTTTAGAAAAAAAACATTCTACTGCCACCTCCCTGATTAGGCTCACTGACTCTATCCTCTCCGGGATGGACAGTGGCAAAATCACGTCCGCTATCTTTGTTGACCTTGCCAAGGCTTTCGACACGGTCTCCCATCCACTACTTCTTCACTCTCTCTCCTCAGCAGGTCTGATGACCACTGCCACTGACTGGTTCCAGGCCTACCTAGTAGGTCGGACCCAAGTCAGTTAAAACTGCTGGCTCCATATCTTCCCCCTCCCCATCAACACTGGAGTCCTGCAGGGATCTGTGTTGGGCCTGTTACTCTTCTCCATCTTTCTCAATGACTTACCATCCATCTGCACATCCACCTCAATCCATATGTATGCAGACGACATGGTTCTCTACTCTCACGGCCACTCACCTACTGATATTGCAAATTGTCTTCAGCATGACTTCAATAACGTTTAGCGCTGGTTTTTCTCACACCAGCTTTTCCTAACTGCCTAGAAGACAGTCTCCATGGCCTTCAGCTCTAGGCAGAGACTCTCTAGGCTCCCCTCCTTTCTCACCTTCCATACCCTCGATGGGATGGTCCTTGAGGATACCTCCTCATTCAGATATCTGGAAGTATGGCTAGACCAACACCTCTCCTTCACTGGACATGTGGATGCCATCCTAAAGAAATTGCGCCACAAGCTAGGTGCATTATACAGGAACCGGAAGTGCATCCCTCTCCCGGCAAGGCATGAACTTGCCAGAATATGATCCTCCCCATCTTTGACTACTGTAACGTAGTCTACAGTGCTGCTCCAAAGACCACCCTAGCCAGACTGGATACCATCTTCAATTCCTTCTGCTGCTTCACTCTGGACGCTCCTCCTCTCACTCACCACTGTCAACTCTACCACTCCCTGGAGTTCCCCTCACTAGAAAACAGGCACCTCCTCCACTGTGCAAAATTCGTCTCCAAATTTTGGTTTGGCTTACTCCCTATCTAGCTCAGCTCTTCCCTAACAGTACCCTCTTCCTCTGCCCATTCACTTAGGTCCTATGACCCCCATACCCTGAGTGTCCCTCGCCACTTGTCTTCTGTCAGTCAGGCTGCCTTCACGCACCGTATCCCTAAACTGTGGCATTCACTTCCACCCACCAAATTTGCCACTCTTCCTCCATCTCATCCACTTCCTCGGCCCTGCATAATTTCCTCTCCGTAAACTGCAACTGTAGCTGATCTCACCTTGCTACACCTCATGTCTCTATTTGTTACCCCATCTATCGCACTTGTGGTCCTTGCCCACTGTATCTCTTGACACCAAATATTAGCATTTTTATTACTTTAAGTTCTGTTTCAGCTTGCTACTCACCTGCCATATGTATTTGCAAAATACTATGTATTATTTTGAAATGTTTCTCTTATTTGCTGTATGCCGAAATGCTTGTACTATTTGAAATGTTATCACTTGTTGCTGTAATTGCTTGTATATCTTATCCCAATTCCCCTTCCCCAAGGGGATGAGCAACTTATTGTTCAGTGTGCCCTTCCTGGCGAAACTCTTGAATAAATAAATAAATACTCCATTGGCACAGCCGCTGGCTCGACTTCCCAACACCCAGGGGATCATCGCGCCTCAGGGCGAGAAGCATCCCTCCAGCTTCAAACCGTGTTTGCAGTTTGAAAATCCACCATTGGCACAGCCTCTGGCCCAGCTTCCCGACACCCAGGTACAGATCTGTGCTGAACAAAGACACCAGTTTGAACTTGATGCCTTTTCTCTGAGTGGCGCTTGCTCCACTTCGGTTTTCAGATGGGCTGTAATTCAGTGTAATCAAGCTGCAGCCAATTTAACTCCAGGGCTAGTGCTTAGGCTGAAATTTAATTAAACCAAGCTGCAGTTAATTTAACCCCAGGGCTACTGCTTGGGCTGAAAATGAATTAAATCAAGCAGCAGTTCATTTAAATCCAGGGCTACTGTTGCTGTCTAGCTGTAGTGCACCTTCTCCACAAGAAATTTGCCCTCCCTTTATTAAATACACTACCTGACCCACCCACTCAACTTTCTTAAAGGGGCATGTACAAACCCTGTTAAAGAGGCAAGTACCACTTACTCCAACTAAATTACTGTGCTCTCTCATGTCCCTAGAACAGTCTTTTTCCTTTTTTTTTACTTTCTAGTTATACTCTTCCCTCCCACTACACTCCCCTCTCTTTGAGAGACACCTATGGCCGTTCTAATCCCCACCTCCTACCTGTATCACGTGGTGGTCTGTACTCCACATAGCCTTGACTTACCCCCCCCCCGGCGGGGACGAGGTGGGGAGGCAAGCACCCTGAATTCCTTGTCTCCTCAGGACGCCGGTCACTGGGGCAGGTAGGGATGTTGAGGATCGGGGTCTGGTGCTCCATCTACGTGGGAGTGCCATGGGGTATTTACGATGTTCCTTGGGACTGGCCTCTGCCCTGACATCCAGGCGTATCCGCCGACGTCTGCCACTTCCCAACCCCTTGTGCACTCATGTCTGCTATGCCTCTAGCTTCCGCCAGAGGCCAGTCAGGCACCGAGTGTGTGTCCCCCCTTCCTCCTGGGAGAGGAGAGCTGTCCTTGGATGCTCAATCCTCTCCCTCACCTGCCGACCCCTGATGTCCCAGGCTCGTTCCCGAACCCAGGTCGCCAGCGTGGCGTGAGGTGCAGCGTCCAGCGCCTCAACCATCAGTACCACCGGGCTGGACCTTGAACAGTCTTAACACTGCTAGGGTTCTTCTATTCTACTGGTAGTACCTCATAGAACTGCATTCACTCACCCCCACCCCCATCTAACTACACTCTATTTGTCGCCACCCCCCCACCAGCAACTATGGCAGGGGTAAAAACTCTTACTGCCCTCCCTCCTGGTATTCACCGACATTTCCTATCTTAATCCACCCTTCTGTTGGGGGAAACCGCCTGTAATCTATTAAAATCTGATGACATAACCATCCCTTACTCGACTTCCAACCCAGTACTCCCGATCGTCCCGGGGAGCACAAATTATCTTGCTCCAACGCCCCGTAGAGCCTAACTACGGATACTCAATCCCACCACCTATCCTTAACATGCTCCTTCTAATTGTCAAACCTCCTAAATGCTGCTCTTTCCATAACAATGCCTCCATCTCCTTAAAGCACCTTAGGCTACAGGCAACACATCTCATCTGGTTGCTACTACTCCTCTCAGGAAACATACACCCAAACCCTGGTCCTGTCGGTAGGGGCATTAACCACCAAGTAAAACATGGCTCCTTAACTATAGCATCCATCAACATCTGCAGCTTGCTTGATAAATTCGACCAACTGCAAGCCTGGACTGCCAAGCACAAGCCTGATATCCTATCCGTGGTTGAGATCTGGCTCTCCCCAGGACAGTTGATTCTGAAATCCAGCTCCATGGATATGCATCATTCAGGCTGGATCATACCGGAGAAGGAGGAGGGGGTTGTGTCATCTATATTAAGGACCATTTACAAGGTCATGTCCTCCCTCACATCAACTCAGGAAATAATGTACAAATCCTACCACTTAAGGTTATGCTCGGGACTCATGACAAAGGCATAACTGTCATCTCCATCTATATTCCTCCCAAGAATCAGGCTGAAGGATTCAGAATCCTCCAGGAACACTTATCAGTCACCGGCAGACAGAAATGCTAGTGCTGGACAATTTCAGTATTAACTGGGAATCTAACAGCACTGTTTCTTATAGAGACGCCATTGCAGCTATCGGCTACGAACAGCTTGTAGCCTCTTCCACACATACCAGCTACTGCACCAGAATCAGCACCTTGCTGGACTGGGTACTAATGAACTACCCAACCACATCTCCAGTACGCAAGTCCTCCCAGACGCAATAAGTGATCATTCCCCCATCCTCTGTGCTTGGTCCGGCAAGCCACCCAAACTCTCTGCGAAGACATTCACCTCACGTATTCTTAGGAGGGGCAACTGGGGCCACTGAAAGATCATCTTAGATAGCTAAATTGGTCGGCCATTTACTTGGCAGATGATGTTAATGCTACTTTGGATCTGTTTATTAAGAAGTACAACGCAGCCTGTGATATCTACGCCCCAAACACCAAAGAAAGGTCAACGGGTGACATAAATCCTGGATAACTCCATCCATCATAGCCCAGCTCCATACTCAGGATAATCTCTGGCATAAGACAAAAAGTACAGGATCCTCAAACGATACCCAAAAGTATAAAATGGCTTGAAATCAATGCACTGGGAAACACTTCAAGGCAGAGCTTGACAACTCTTGGGGCGATGGCTGCAAATTCTGGGCAAATATCAAAGCCCTCACAGGGACCCCTAATAAATCTCCACCTACTCTAATTAGCACAAATGGTGAACTATCCCAGGACCCAAAGGCTATAGCAGATAAGTTTAACAAGGCCTTCTCCGATCCTACCGGAGTCCTCCCCCCAGACTATCTTTGCCCACCCAGCCCTGATCAGCATACTTCATCAGACCGTCCTATCCCCAGCATCATCCCACCTTTCTACCTTCGTGTCATCTCGAAAGCTAAAGCAAAAAAAAAACACCTGCTAAAAGTGATTGGTAACACCAGGCACAGTGGGGATGGCCTTGACCTGAGGCTTATATCCCTCACCATAGACTAAATATTGGCCCCCCCTCACAAAAATAATTAATCTCTCCTTAATAATTGGCCAATTTCCCAAACTCTGGAAATCTGCTGTAGTCACCCCAGTCTTCAAAAATGGTGACAAGACACTCCACTCAAATTACGGTCCAATCTCCATACTTCCCCCGATCTCCAAGGCATTAGAAAGAATAGTTTATGATCAGTTAGTTGATCACCTAGATAAACATCAATTCCAATGTAGCGAGCAGCACGGTTTTAGGAAATGACATAGCACAACAACCACACTGGTGGAGTTCACGGGGTTCATCCATGACTCCCTAAATCAAGGGCACTTGGGGGGGCTACCTTCATTGACCTCACTAAGGCCTTTGATATGGTGAACCATGAACTCCTGCTAGCCCAGTTAAGCACTGTTGCCATATCCGAGACATCAATGGGTTGGTTCAGAAGCTGCCTTTTCGATCAGGTCCAACAAGTGAAAACAGGCAACTTCGTTTCCACTACACTAAATGTGACTACAGGGTTACCACAGGGTTCTGTCCTTAGCCCGCTCCTGTTCAGTTTCTTCCTAAATTGTCTCCTGCATGTCTGCCAAGACCGCATTCTCCTATATGCAGATGATGCCATAATTTTCTCCAGTCATTCAGACATTAGAGCTCTAGAACAAAGCATCCAAAATAACTTCACGCTAGCTGAGGACTGGTTCATAAGCATGCGTTTGCTGCTCAATTATAAGAAAATGAAAACTATGTTGTGCGCCTCTACACACAACAGATTCAAAGCGTCAAAACTTGTCATCCACAACAAACAAGACAATATCCTAGACATGGTTAATAACTTTAAGTACCTAGGGGTCACACTGGATGGTGCCCTTTCACACTCCCTTCACATCAACCAAGTCACTAAATCAACAAGCACAAAGTTGGGGCAACTGTACAGGCATAGGCAATGCCTCACAGAAGATGCTCTAAGACTTGCCTTAACAAGCTCAGTTTTCTCTGTGATTGACTATGGTCTTGTCATATACAGTGCAGCCTCAACTACGGTCTTAAAGAGATTGCCATTACTCTCAACAAAGCCTGTAGGCTATTCCTGGGTATTCCTCGCCTTACCCACACATGCAACCTGTACTTCCGTATGGGTTGGCTTGACTTGGATAACAGAATTAGTTACCGGCTCAGTCTCCTGGCTAAAAAGGCTACCCTCGGCTTGCCCCCCAGGTACAGAACATGATTCTGCCCCATCTCATCCGACATGAGGTACACTCACTAACAACTTCAAGGTGCCATTCTGCCGCACCTCCTTAGGCCAGAGGTCCTTTGTATACTGAGCCCCTCACCTTCTAAACTCCCTCCCAAGCAGATTAATTGCTGAATCCAGAATCGCACCATTCAAGTCGATGCTCCGCACCTGCCTTACTAGCCGCATGAGGTGCACCTGCCCTCTATAACTCCAGTTTCAAGTTTTTCATCTAGGGCCTACCCAGTCATCGCTGGTCATTTCCCTGCACTTCTTGCCTACCTATCTGCCCTAGCACTAATCTCTGTCCAGCCAGATGCCGTTACCTACCCCAGATGCCTACCAACTACTTAACCCTCCCCCCGTCTCACTTACCCGCCCTCACCTTGTCTACCATTATCCACCCTCTCCTCCTTATCAAAGTCTCCTCCAGAATCCCCTCTTCTCCTTATCCCCTCTCCTCCACACTCCTATCCCTATCTCCACTCCCTTGCTCCTGCTCCATCCCCCCACCACTCTGGTCCCACAATTTACTCTCTGCCTACTACCTCACCTTGACAATGGACCTTGGTCCTGCCTGGTCCCCACTCCCCCCCCCACTGTCTATTACCTTCCACTGGAGGTCCGTCAGCCTCCTGCGTAACAAAACAACCTTACTTGATTTTCTGTATAACCATTTACAACCTAAAGCCATGTCTGTATCTCAATATCAGGCTTGAACCAACTATATCACTTGCTTGGGTAAATATGCTGTTAACCTGTGTGTACCAAACGTTTATCTGAAAAGATACTTAATATGTAACCCTTGTATGTAACCTGTAAGTACCTATTTGTTTGCTTACTGTTTGACTTGGAAGCTTCACAAATAAGCTTCCAGCTCAAAGATGTGTAATCCGAGACTTGAAAATATAAATAAACAGAGGAAGGAATAGGGGTGGTAGTGGTTTAAGGGAAGAATTAGGAATGGTAGTGGAGATAGCAAAGTGAGGTGGGAGGGTTGCTGGATGTGGAGAGTGGGAGGCAGAGGGGGTTTAGCAGGAAATTAAGAAGAAGTAGGAGGGGAAGAGAAGGTATAGTGAGATGCAATATGACAACAGTGATGAGAAAGACTAGGGCAGTTGAGCTGGTTACCAGAGTAGCCTGAGTAGACGTATAAACATTGGCACAGGGAACTGCATTACAACCTTGGTAATAATAGCAACAGAGCAAGCCTTATGGAATACAGCTAACAGTGAGAGCTTATTGGGTTATGCTGAGAGAGTACAAGCTAAACAATGACTGCTAAAACAGTTTATACAGAGGTGTAACAGGTCAGCATGCCTACCCAAGTAGGACTGTAGACATTACAGTGAAATTAAATAAACAAATGGCAAAGGAATATGACAGCTATGAGCAGATAATTTATCAGTTAATAGAAGATAAGTCAGTAGCTGGGAGCTGTGACACATAAAGTAAATCTTGAAGGTTCCCATAGCAAATGGGAGTAGTAACCTGTAGGTGTTGTGAATCAGTCTCCTACCATTCAAACTGCCAAATAGTGCTGTTTTCCATGAAAAAAAATCATTTTATTTTGGTGCTCTGTCTCATTTGCATAACCCGCCCCTTTTGTTCTCAGTGCTGTGACATCATACCAGGGAAACAAAGTTACTGTACCCACAATGCCTCACTATGTAAATTAATATACAGGATATTATATTTCTGTGCTCACTGATGAAATGGGAGACTACATCTCTCAGTATAGAAGTCTTGTAGCTAGATATGGTATGTACAATGCATTGTTATGAAAATAAATGAACAAAAGCTTATATTGTTGACACCACCACACAAATATGGGACAGCATCTCAGAGTAAGGAAACTGTAAAACAGGTTTGTATTTTACCCACACTGCCTTGCTAAAGTTATTTATTTATTACTGCTCACCACCAGCAAAATGAAGGACTGTAAGTCTGAGTAAGGCACATTTAAGGCAACATTATAAATTACCCAGAATTCTTTGTTTATGTATGTAAAGCAATGACCACTCCTTGGTATGACATCATTTTGGGGGTGTGGCCACACACAAGAAACTGGAGGACAAAACCTTGATAAAACAGTAATAAAAATGACAACAGATTTTTTTACAAAACAAATTGCAGCTTCAACATCTGAGCATGTCTGGCAAAGGCATCCCATGTGTAACAGGTATTTGGGGAACCTTCGACATTTACTTTAAGGTAACAATTACAAGTGCAGGCAGATAGGCATTCTTGTGGGAAACAGATTCCTTAGCAGATTGTACTGCAGCTAGAATGTAAGGCACTTGTGATTAAATATCTAGTAGTTGTTCTGTATAACTAATTGAAGGGACAACAATACTACAATAGTGTTAAGAATAGCTAGTGGTTAGCAAAGTAAATTAATTGAAAGGCTAGGTGCAATATTGTAACAGTGTCAGCAAAGATTCCATACCAAACAACCACTACCTTAAGGTAAAACACCTAAGCAACTACCAAGTAAATTAACAGATAGCACAACAACTGAACGCAGATGGCATGGGGTCATTTCGCTGCACACAAAACCATGTGCCAATTAATGCTGCAAGCATAAGCGCATGCGTTACAATATCATCAGGAAAACACAAATACAGCACAGTGCACGCCCTTAAACTCTATGGGCTTCCTTGTTTTTTGTGGGGGGGCAACACCTCAACATGGGGGGCATCACCCCCACACACCCCGGAATTGAAATAACAAACTCCTGGGGGTTGCGGACTTTGAGGACAGGGAGAAACTCCGTCGGGGTGAACTTTTTTTTTTAATTATTGCAAAAAGTTGCAGCATGGGGAGACCTGGGGGGAACTAAACCATGGTCCCAGGTCTCCCATTTTGCCGTGTGCTGGTGACCTAGCCACTCCACCATGGGAGTGGCTCGACCAGTCACCCAGCACATGGCAACTTCATCAGTCCAAGCAAGAGCATACAGCAACAGAGGTAGTGGTATTTCCCTAGTGCTGTACTATCCCTGTCACTGTAAATCCATGCACTCACTAGACAGCACAGTTAATATCGCACTGTCTTTCATGCACGATATTGACCCGGTATGAACACAGATGTAACCAGGGTTCAGGGCGTTGTTGTTATTAGTTATTAGTGCCCAGTGCCTCCATTTTTGTAACCCAGTACCTGGCTAGCCTAGGTTTGGGGGAAAACATTTGCTCAGCATCAGGGCTAGGTATGCACTTCTGGTCAGGGGCACCCAAGTAATTCCAGACACAGGAAGCAATAACTGAAAATGTCCAAACCAGGAGGGGAATTCTAAAGTGGGGCTTTTATTCACTTCAACACAAGAATAAAAAGCAAGATGGACCCCATGGGGCTACACTCACTGGTTATGCAGATCTATAGTGGTCAGAACACATCTTCTTCATCACACTGCAACCCTCAGGTTCATTTTTTTTTTTGCTTTCTATTTATCCCTCCTATCTCCTCTTGGTGCCCACTCCTTCCATCCACTCATTTCCACCACTTCACCTTCTTGGGATCTGCCCCTAGAGTGCCGCCTCCTCGTACCTCCTGCACAGCGGGGTCTGTCCCTTCTCAGTGGTCTTGGATGGAACCGGAGCGGCTCTCATCTAGGGCTGCCGAGAGGTGTTTTCCATTTTTCTCCCTTTAATCCCCTACCCTCTGGATGTTCGATTGCTTGGGACGTATGTCAGAGGTGGCGATAACTGCCTACGCCTTACCTCTCATGCGCCATCCAACTTCTCACCTCCCCGACTATGCAGAATGGAGCTGCCTCCATCCCTTACTGCTGCTGGTGCTTCCACTGGCTTGAAGGGATGCAGAACGCTAGTGCGTTCTTGGTCACCCACCTGTTGGAAAGCTCGATCCCCCCCCCGCCGATCCCCAGCCACCCGAGTCCATTCCCGAACCCAGGTCACCGGCGTAGCACGAGGTGTGGCACCCAGCACCTCAACCCTCAGTGCCACTGGGCCAGCCAACCCTCAGGTTCTGAATACATTGGGCTCTCATGCCCAAACTGGTACTCTCACCCTCTTGGATTCCCTGGCATGGCACTCAGCCAGCACTAGTACACTTTTCCATATGTCATGCATTTTTGGTGGTGGCTCTCTCAACCACCCTTGAGTGCTTCTAGCTCTAAAGAGAAAAATACATCTTAATCCCATGTCTGGGTACTTTCTGAAGACACTGGCCAAGTGCCTGGGAGAAAGCTATAGGTGCCCAAAGTGAATCCGTAGAGGTAAATCTGGTTACTCCAGATGGGGGGGGTCTCCCACCTCTTGTCCCCAAATCCATACCTGGCCATTCATTTGGAGTCAACACCTTTCCTTTGAAATCTCTGTTTGTAGAATGCTATCCTGAAATGTATATCACATTTAACAGTCTACTTTCCATGTAACCAGTGTCCTGACTTGCAACGTTCTCTAAGTGGCTATGTCCGTCCCTGTAGACCCCCACTGGTTAGATGCATTTCAAGCCGTACACATAACTTCAAGCACTGTACTTGGCTGTCCTTTCCTGACCCCACAGTAGCAAACACTTAACACAACTGTCTCGGTGAAAACATGGGCTCTATGTCAGAGCAGACTCACCATGGTTCGCAGGTGCCCCAGGGCTTCTCACACAGAAATCACACATCTGGTACCTCAGTACAAATTCTCTCTTCAGGCAGCTTTCCTTCTTCCAGCAGGGTCAGAGGATTGCCCCTGGAAACTGGTCTTTCTCCCCCCATCCCTCCAGGGATGGGGCACTGGAACAAACCAGGAAACGGTCTCAACCACTTCTACAGGTTTCTTCTGTGTCCTTCTCTAGGGTGAGAACACACACCTTCTTCCTGTGGTAGCTCTATTACAGAGCTAGGCTCTGAGGGGCAGCCAACTGCAGTGCACCTCCTCCTTCTAATGAGTCTGGCTGAAGACTTCTACAGACTGACTTTGAAACCACCAACATTCTAACCTAACTCCCTGCTGCAACATTCCACTGTGGCTTATGCTGCTGCAGGAATCCTATAGTGATGTCATCCCTCCAGCTCAGCTGAGTCTGAGGACAGAGTGCGACAGTGTGAAACCCATTGAACTGGTGTCTCACAAGCTGCCTTTCCCTTCCTGCCACTAGAGCTAAGTGGGATTCTAGTAACCCCGGGTGACGGGGGGTTACACCCACCCTCAGCCAGGAAAATGACTGTCCGTAGTCATTACTTACCTGTCCCAGGCCATCCTACCCTCTGTGCTACCTACAGAGAGGGGTGATCAGGCCCTCTCCTACCATGTGCTAGGCACAGGCAGGCAACACTAAGGACCCAGAGGCCATTGGCTGACACATCAGCCTCTACTCTATGATTTTTCTATGGTTACCTAGTGACCCTGGTAGAATTGCCCAGAACATAGCCCTAATAGATCAGTACTATGGCCCCTACTGCAGGTCAGGACCATAGCCTGTCTATCCCCCCAGCCCTCTAGGGAAAACCTATCTGACCATAACCCAAATTATCCCAAAACAGGGGAACCTCCCCCCAACCCTGGACACCTGCAACCAAACACACAAGAAGCTAATACTATACTCTAGGTATTACTCCCAAACTCCCCCACAACCATACCTGTGGAAGGAAAAGTTAAACACAGTACAACAACACTGCACTTTAAACACTTCTACTTTAAAGCACATGGAGGACTCCGCTGAGTCCCTCCTCCTCTTCTTGCCTTGTCTTCTTGTCTTCTTCAGGAACACCTGCAAGAGAAAAGACAAAACAACCCTTAATCTGCAAACACAGTACTATCCAACCCCTACCATCAAAACACTGGAGAATCCCCAAAATATTTTTTTAGAAAAGTAGAAAAACAGTAGAAACAGTAGAAAAACAACGACATTATTTACAATACACATTTTTGGGGGATGGAGTGCCCTAAAAGTCCCATCTAGTGACAACAGTGCCCGAAGGCAAGTCCAAGAAAGAGGTCTCTCCTGGGCCAGAGCCCAGTGAAGCACAGTTCTGGTAGGACTGTAATCCCAAAGGGGAGAGTCTTTGAGGACAGTTCAAACAGTCTGAAGTCTGCTAGGTGTAGGGTGTGTACTGCAATGTCATTAAAATAGAAAAGTCTGAACTTATCAGCCCTTTGAAGAACAAAATCAATACGACACCTGGATTTCCAGCTGGAGACTGTCCCTGGAAGTATTCTTCTGATACAGCTGGGCGGACATCTTCCAGAAAATGACAAGATGGCACATCTGGAAACTGCTGGGTTGATGTCATCTAGGAGATGGAACCTTGAAACAGGACAGATAAACAGCTGGTCTGAAGTCATCCAAAATCCCAGGCGATGAATCAGGATACAGCTGGGCTGGTGTCCTCTCTGGATATGAAGTCATCTGGAAGGCCAGTCGATGGAATCTGGAAAGCCAGTACATTGCAAGGCTGATGAATCTGGGGCACCTGGTTCCTGGAACACCAGTCTGGTGGAACAACATAGGTACAGCAACGGCTGAATGGCAGCACTGGCTACCACTGCTCTGCTTTCCACTTGGTAGGCATGGGCACATTCACAGGAAGTTGCCTGAATTGCGGGAAGTAACACAATGGGTCAGGTGCAAGAATTATTACCCCGTCTGGGCGCTCATAATTTACATTGAAGAAGGTTTCATGTCCCCCTCCATCCACGATCTGAACAGTGTCTATAAACAGTGTTCTGCCCACTTTACATTGTCTTAATTTCTCTTGCAACACTCTGTCTCAGACATACCGACTTGCACCAGGATGCACATATCTTGTTGCCTCTTCCTTTATCCAGGATTTCCTGTTTCTTTCAATCTCCTCCCAGACTCTCTGAGGAAAGGTAAGAAAGGATATCCCATAGATCTCATTTGCCTTCCTACGAACCAGTCTTTCCTCTTTACTACACTTGGTCAACTTGAGACCTCTGGCCTGGCTTGGGGGCGGCCAGTCCTGGTTCTGCCAGCTACACATACTTAATGCAATGTAAAATGGATCTTTGACTCCTCCTTGTGGGAACAGGGCTGTGGAGTCACCAATCTCTACTTCTGTTCTCTTCTCCAAGGCAAGAGCCCAAGGCTGTGGATCCGCACCTTCTTCATAAGGCCACTGTGGCAGGGTTGTGGAGATTTTCTTTTAGGGACCCCTCTTTCTGCTCTTTAAGTCTGTTGCAACAGCACTACTATCCTCTAACTGTCTCTTTCTTTTTCTTTAGCTTGTCCTGTATATTGTTCCCCATTAGGTAGGAAGGCCACCTATCTAATGTTCTCTCTGTCCCTAAACTTTAACTTCAGGTCTCTATTGAAATTATCTCAACGCCCGTACTGTACTCCTTGATAGTACGCACACTCGCCTACACGAACATGCGCACAATTACCTGTGCGAATGTGCGAATATTCTTGATAGCGAGTCAGCGTCCGAAAATACCTGAAATCCCCATATTTTGATTAATGACTGAGAGGGGAAAGTACTAAATGAAATATGCAAGTAATGCTCAGTGTTGTTCTTGCTGTAAGCACCTCCCTAGCCGTTTCAGGGCGTATTATGCCAGCTGAAGACTGAAAACGAGAATCGGGAACTAGAGAAGGTAAAATAAAACCTTAGGTGAGCTAAATGGTCTCCTTGTTGCTTCGGAGCCAAAAAGCAAACACAGGTTGATCTGGTTCTGATTACAGCTATCACGCTGAGCTTGAACTGAGATAGGGAACAGCAAGTGAGTGTTAAAGACTCGGTATAGCTCTACAGTCCTGGGTGAATCTTGAGTTAAAAAAGAGAACATTTTATTTTTGTCTTTTAAATATGAGTAATAGTTAGGTTCTATTGAAATATGAGAGCTGTAGAAACAGTGTGTATGAACAGAGTATTTACCTTCTGTGTGTTTCTCTGAAATGTTAGCGCTTTGTCTCACGCTTACAGGACTCGACTCCCTCAAGTCATTCTCTGTTTTGCTTAAGAGCTGGCCAGCCGAAATCATACTAACTTTATACAGAGAATCTGTGGGAGGAGCCTATAGATCGTGGGGACAGCCCCCATTTACTTTAAAGATTGTTTAGAAACATAAATAAAACATTTCAAAATCTCCAGTCTTCTGGATCCACTTAATCATTATATTTGATTATGTCGGAGTGCAATAAAGCTCAACTAATAAGGATTTTTGTTTTAAATATGCAAGAAGGGGAGGGGCTTCCCTGGTCACATGTTAAGATAGCACTATAAAATAAGGTAGAGTGCTGCTCTTAGTCAGTTCCTTGCAGGGATCAGCGGGGAGCTGACCCTATCCCTAGTGTTTCCTAGTGGACGACAGTTGCTTTGTTTATCTTATGGACTTATGGATACATTGTTCAATTAATGGAAGAAGTTATCCTCTTTTATTTTCTTTGTCGTACAGTTCACTTATATTTTGTTTTTCTGGCTGAATAAAGCTGATTTATTTTGATTCATCCAAACCGGTGTCTGAGTCTGAATCCCATGACCCTACCACAGCCACATATGGTTCCCCCTCATCCTCTTCCTTGCTGAGGACCTGAGCCCAGGAGTGAGCAGTCGTCCTCACTCCTGAGACTATCCACTCCTCGCTGGGCGCGGAGATCAACACCTCCCATTCAAGGGTCTCCCTCATCTCATCTTCTCCTAAGAGACTTGGGATAGGCCCCTCTCTCCAAGGATCTGCTGATGCTCCCTCCGCACTGTCTTTCTGTGACCCAGACTCGGATACATCAGTACTTTGCTCTGCCTGTAGATCTACACCCTCTTGCTTCATGCCACACTCTGCTGAGCCTCCTCCAACAGGCTCTACCTGGTGCTGTGTGCTGCCAACTGCAGGTTCTTGAAGCACTGTCCATGTGGGAGCCAAACGAATCTTAGGTGCTTTGGTTAGACCATGTCTCTCTAGGCACCCAGAACAGTGAGGAACCATGAAAACGTCCCTTCCAGCCTTGAAGCACATTATGTACACTCTTACTGGATATCCAGGAATCACCACATGAGGAGGCAAATGTCCCCCATAGTAACATCTCTCAATATCTTTCAATCTGTTAACTTCTTCTATCATAGCCTGGACATGATCCAGGTAGCAGGGTGATCCCAAAGCCATGACCGCAGAGAAAAACAAAAGCTCACTGTTATCTCAAGTCCCACCCTATTGGAAAAACTTTACAAAATGGCTCCCCTGCTGCTGTATTTACTTTACTACCCCACCCTGTAATGGCAGCGACAACACTCCTGAGCATCAACGTTCTGTTTATGACTCAAGCCACTGCACATCCGATTTACACTCTCTACTGATAAAGTTTACTCAAACTGTTTAAACTGCACTGTCTGTTCTCTTAGCACATTTATATGTTTTTTTACTGGACTTTTTATTTTCTGTTTCTCACTGTTCTTGCTTAAAAGTCCCTAAAGCCACAGTATTTCATTGCACAGGATTGCCTGTATTTCTTGTTGCATCTTTCATACAACCCACAGTCTCTCACATGGCTTTGAAAATTATACTGTTGTTGAACCCACAATTATGACACAGTCCTTCTTTGCAAAATGATCGCACTGCTACACACAGATTCAGCTGGCTTTAGTTAAAATCACACGCAGTTTGAGCTGTTTTTTGGTTGGTATTCACTTAATCAGTAGCTGGTTATTGCGATGGAAAAATTTGGCCTACAGCCAGTCTTGGAGCCCTCTAGAATGAAGCGGACTGGCAGTCCTGCCAATTGTCCCTCCAAACACCTTGCTCTCTTCCCAGATGAATCAAAATGCGGGTTGAGCCATATTTTAAATGGAAAAGTCCAATTTTACCACTTTTATTGGGGGGAGACCTGGGAGGATAAGGAGCTGTATGCTAGAGATAGACTCCATCTCAATTTGGAGGGGAGGGGAATCCTTAAGTTGAAAATAGAGAGGTTCAATGGTGAAAAGTGGGGTTTAAACTTGTGAAGGGGGAAGGGATGGGAGAAAAGGCTGTCAAGGGGGTGCCAATAAAGGAGGGACTCTGTCTCCACCCCCCTGGGGAGCTGGAGGATAGTGGGAAAAGGCCGACTGGTAAAGTGCAGACCAGGGGAAAACAGAATCCCCATGGGCACACGAGCAGGGGAAATGGAAGTATAGGGAAAGGGTAGAAGGTAGTCCTGCTAAATGCCAGGAGCTTGGGAAATAAAATGCCTGAGCTCCAGGCGATGCTAACTGAGGAAGCAGTAGATGTGGCAGCGGTCACTGAGACCTGGGCCACTGCAGGACACGACTGGGACCTGAACCTGGAGGGTTACACTATGTTCAGGAAGGACAGGGGGGAGGAAGGGAAGGGGAGGAGGGGTAGCAATGATAGTAAAAAACTGCATTGGCATAGGGGGAGTAGAGGGAGGTGGAGGGAACCGTGGAAGCAATTTGGGTCACCTTGATAACAAGGGGGGGCAAGAGAGTAAAAATAGGAGTGGTGTATAGACCCCCTGCCCTGGCGGAGGAGCTGGAGGAGAGTCTGGTGGCAGATGTTGGGAGACACTGCAGACTGGGGAGGGGAAGGGTGGTGGTGTTGGGGGACTTAAACATGCCAAGAACAGACTGGGAGACTATGACATCCCCAGTGGCCAAGGAACAGAGGTTGTTGGATGTCTTTCAGGATGCGTTCCTAACTCAGCAGGTGGGGAACCGACCAGGGGCGCTGGTACTAGATGTGGTCCTGGCAGACAGTGACCAGATTAGGGGCCTGAGGTAAAGGACCCGTTGGGAGGTGACCATGCCATGGTCTGTTCTGCCTGGACCTAGGAGGGCTAGAAAGCTGCACAAAGACGGAGGTAACTGACTTCAGGGGAACGGATTTTAAGGAAATGGGAAGGATGCTTAAGGAGCATTTGGATGGGATTGGATCAGACATGGACACTGATAGTAGGTGGGAAATCATCAGGAGAGGGGTGCAAGATGCTACCAGCACCTGTGCAAGAGTAAGACGAAAATGCGGTAGGGCCCGAAAACCCTGCTGGTGGACCAGAGAGGTCCAGGAGGTGGTGCAGGGAAAGAAGGCAGCCTATAGGCAATTCAAGTGCTCAAGGAGTGAAAGGGATCGAGGGGAGTATGAGCTGATTGCTAGAAGGGCCACTAGGGTGGTGAGGGCGGCTAAGGCAAGGAAGGAGCAGAACCTGGCCAGGGAAATCAGGAGAGGGAACAAGGGGTTCTTTAGATACATTGGGGAAAAACGAAGGGTGAAGGGGCAGATTAGCAGGATTAAATCAGGGGAGAGATGGGCACAAGACCCGGGGGAGCAGGCTGAGGTACTAAATCAGTACTTCACCTCAGTTTTCACCAAGGAAAATGGGGGTGCTGCATCATACATGGGAGGAGACAGAGATACTGAGGAGGGGGGACCCTTACCGATCGGCGGGTCTGGGGAGAGGGGGAGGCATCACTGGCAGGAGTGGGGAGGGCTAAGCGGGAGAAGAGGTACTGGAAGTGGAAATCACAGCAGAGAGAGTGAGGGAAGCCCTCAGCTCCTTAAGATGGAGAAAGCACGGGGCTGGATAAATTACATCCCAGAGTGCTGAAGGAACTTGGGATGTCGCTGAAACCCTGGCGAGCTTTCACCATCTCTGAGGACAGGGTTGGCGCCCCAGGACTGGAAGGTGGCATATAGTGCCTATCTACAAGGGGGAATCAAGGAGGTGGAGAGAACTACAGGCCTGTCAGCCTGACATCGGTGGTGGGCAAGGTGATGGAGGCATTGTCAAGGAGAGGCTAGGGGGGACCTGGAAAAGTCAGGGTGCCTGGACGATTGACAGCATGGATCTGCCTCGGGAAATCATGTCAGACAAACCTTGTGGAGTTCTATGACTGGGGTGACGAGTGCCTGGACCTTGGTAGACAGTGGATGTCCTCTTCTAGACTTCAGCAAGGCATTTGACTCTGTTCCTCACATGGGCCTGTTGGATAAGCTGGGAGAAATGGGGGTGGGGAACCAGATGATCAGATGGATAGGCAATTGGCTCCAGGACCGGACCCAGAGGGTCGTAGTTGGTGGGATAGTCTCATCCCAAAGAGGGTCATTAGTGGGGTCCCACAGGGATCAGTCCTTGGGCCCCTCCTGTTCAACGCCTACATCTCTGACATAAGGACAGGAATCAGGAGTGAGATGAGTCTCTTTGCAGATGACTCAAAACTGGGGCGGTGGTGATGGGGAGGAGGGAGGGTGGCCTATAGGGGACCTGGAGGCTCTGGAAAGATGGTCTAGAAAGTGGATGCTGAGGTTCAATGCAGGGAAATGCAAGGTACTCTACCTAAAGCCAGAAACCCAGGCCAAGTGTACACCCTGGGGAATGCTACAAGTATAGATAGCTGAGAGGGACCTGGGGGTGGTGGTGGATGTCAAAATGAACAACTCGGAGACTTGTAGGAGGGCAGCAGCCAAGGCCAACAGGATGCTGGGATGCATCGCTAGGGGATCACCTCCAGAAGGAGGAAGTGATGCTCCCTCTGTATAACTGCTTGGTGAGGCCACACCTTGAGTACTGGTGCAGTTTTGGAGGCCACACTTAAAGAGGGACATTAAACTCCTGGAGAGGGTCCAGAGGAGGGCAACCAAATGATTTGAGGCTTGGGGGACAGGACCTACAGTATGAGGAGAGGCTCGAAGAGCTAAATATGTACACATTGGAAGAGAGAAGGGACCGGGGGGACATGATAGAGGTCTTCAAGTACATGAAGAGGGTAAATAGGGGAGGAACAGTCAGGGTGCTTCGAAGGAAGGAGGGGGGCCTCTAGAGGGCATGGGTGGAAGCTGGAGGGGGGAAGATTCAGGGGAGAAAGGAGGAGGTGCTGCTTCACTGAGAGGGTGGTGGAGCCATGGGATGCACTGCCTAGGGGGCTGGTGGAGGCAGAGACGGTGGAGGGGTTCAAGAGGGGCTGGGACAGGTACAGGGGAAGGGTTCTGGAAGCAAAATCCAATGCAGCAAGAATATCCGGAACTGGGAAGGGAGAAGCCAGAGAAGGCGAGGGGGGCAGCAAGGTCAGCACCCAGGGTGGGGGCTGACCAATCGAGCAGACTCGAAAGACCATTAGGCCTATTCTGCTGGCATTTTAGTATGTTAGTATAGCATTTTCAGTCACCGCGATGCTCATCCTGGCAAGCCTGTTCACACTCTACTCTCTCTCTCCTTCTCGAACACTGTGCAGTCACTCTAGAGCTGGCTTGGGGGTGGGACCGATTGCAGTTTCACCAATCACTCGACGCCATGCAAATGAGCCTCTTTCTTCTCGTGTGCTTCTCCTCCATGGTGATCATCGAGCAGACAAAATTTAAACTGCAACTCACACTTTTTTTTTCAACTGTAGCTCCTCGGCGGGAGTACCCTTTCGACCATTTTTCATGGCATTTCACTCAGCGACTCTCTCTGTCCATACGATAAGCACTTCCAATGTCTCGGGCACAAATCTCTGTTTGTTTCCCACAGTTTTCCACACTTTTCTTGTCACATATTACTTTAGAAAGCTGGCAAACGTTATAACTTTGATGCAGGACAAGGGGCATACACTCTCGGGCTTTACTGCTCCTCGGTAAATTGGTTGCACAATTACAGCAGCACATAAACAGCAGCAAACAGGGGGACATTTGGGTGGCAATGCTTCCACTTTTTGGGCTACCTACTGCCAGACAGCCAAAATGCTAGCCCTAATCCAAGCAAATCTTCTTGTTCTCTCCCTATATTTAAACCCAAATCCTCAGCGGTGCCTCCAATTTGTAACCAGGTGTCATAGGTGTTGTTATTTTAAGATGTTAGTGTGCAGTGCCTCCATTTTTGCAACCCACTACCTCTGGCTAGCCTAGGTTTGGGGAGAAAACATTAGTTCGGCATCAAGGCTAGGTTTGCACTTCTGGTCAGGGGCACCCAAGTAATTATGGACACAGGAAGCAATAACTGAAAATGTACAAACCAGGAGGGGGATTCTAAAGTGGGGCTTTTATTCATTTCAACACATGAATACAAAGCAAGATGGACCCCCATGGGGCTACACTCATTGGTTATGAAGATCTATAGAGGTCAGAACACATCTTCTTCATCACACTACAACCCTCAGGTTCTGAATACACTGGGCTCTCATGCCCTAACTGGTACTCTCACTCCTGGATTCCCTGGCATGGCACTCGGCCAGCACTAGTACACTTTACCATATGTCATGGATTTTTGGTGGTGGCTCCCTCAACCACCCATGAGCGCTTCTAGCTCTAAAGGGAAAAACACATCTTAATCCCACATCTGGGTACTTTCTGAAGACACTGGCCAAGTGCCTGGGAGAAAGCTATAGGTGCCCAAAGTGAATCCGTAGAGGTAAATCTGGTTACTCCAGATTGGGGGGTCTCCCACCTCTTGTCCCCAAATCCATACCCGGCCATTCATTTGGAGTCAGCACCTTTCCTTTGAACTCTCTGTTTGTAGAATGCTATCTTGAAATGTATATCACATTTAACAGTCTACTTTCCATGTAACCAGTGTCCTGACTTGCAACTGTAACCCCTAGATGGCGCTATCCCAGGGGCTACTACCCCTGCCTGATTTGCCACTAACAGGTTGAGGGGCCTGGATCCAATGGCGGGTGCCTCCACCCAGAGGTCAGGGTTTGCAATAGTTAAACTAACTTGGTCACAGCCCTCTGGGACACTGCAACCCCTTTCTTCCCACTAGTGGCCCACACAATATATCAGAATTACCTTCACAGTATACACTTACCCCAGGTCTGGTTCCGGCACTGGGACCTCCTGAAATGAGATACAGTGCAACAATCACAGTACAGTACTTTAACATAGACAAATACCTCAGGCAGTATAACTTTGCTGAAACAAGCAGCTCTGATTTATTTAGGGGATATAACAAGGACAGGGGAAATCAGGTTAATTAGCTTATCCTAATAATCTACCTATGGCTCTGTGCACAGGCCTATCCCTATCAGTTACTGTCCCTGGGTACCCAAGCCCTAGTGGCTAGTCCAAACCGTGGCAGCTGGTAGGGGCCCTTTCACACAGAGAAAAGGAGAATTAAACAGTCAGCAGTACAGTAATTCCATTTGGATTTAATGTGGCAATTCAACAGGGAGCGACCCTGAATTAGTACTCACGACCTCCAAATAAGATAGGGTCCTTCAATGTCAGCAGGGCTCACTTGAGGTACACAAACCTCTTCACACATCCATATAAAAGAAAGTACTATACCAGGCAGGCCGCATCTGTATCCCGATCGCAATTACTGCACAATACCCGGGAGAACACACAGCAGATTCAGTTCCTGACAGACCGAGTGCAATTTTCAGCAATTCTTCCAGTCTTCTACAGGGTGAGCCTGGTTTCTACTCTTCAGAGATCCTTTGATTCTTTTCACAGGACGGATTCAGTCCTAACAAGCTGTTACACAAGCTGCAGACCGGAACTCTGGGCCTTACACACGTTTTTTGACTAAAACTGCACACTGAAAAAGCACAGGGTTTCTTTCCCCTTCACTTTCAGATCTCAAACTGAAACTCCCAACAGACAAAAACCGGGCACTTCCTTTGAGTTCCTCCCAGTTCTTGACTGGATTGGCTGTCACTCACAATAGACTGCTGCTGTTGGTCCAAAAGGCACCAAGTCTAAACTACATCTCCAGAGTCACTGCCCATACAATCCTCTTGTGGCTGGCTCAGATTATGAGTCCCAAGTTCTGATTCGTCCAAGGCATCATTTTAGAGCTAGTTTACCCACACTGATTGGTCCAGTTCAGCAGTTCAAAACCAGAATGGGGAACTAGGCAGACAGTTCTGACTGCAAAGAAAGCAGGTTAGACAAACTGTAATTTTATTATTACTGTAAATGATTTCTGGCAATCAGTTACATCTTTCAGACAGGTTCCCTTTGCACTCCTAGTGACTGCAAAATGGGGTGAATTACAGCAGCTTGAGTGGTACTCAATCAAAGAAACACACAGTCCCCCATACAAACTAATTATGTCTGCAAGCAGACAGCTCTTAAAGAGACAGTACCAGAGGTTCTAAAAACACTCACTGATAAATGGCTTAAACGCCAAACACCATTCAGGCTTGGAGCATTCAAGCAAGCTCCTGGAAGTCTTTTGGGAACCCCCATTTGCAGGGGGGTTACACCCTTCCTGGCCTGGGAAAAGCTTGACGTCCGCGTCAAGCAAGTACCCCCATAAGTTTCAACTGCAACCATATACATCTGCATTAGGCTCACACATGTAATCATCAGTCAATACATCATTTTACCAAGAACCATTTCTGAAACATTGCAGTACGTCACTCTTTACACAGTATAACACACACATTGTACCATAACTCAAGTTATTACCTCTTGTACATGAAACCTGAAGAGAGGGGACCCTTCCCTATCAGTTACCTTGGGGCTGGACGGGGCAAGGGCACCATACTTAGAGGGCAACACAAGTAACTTGGAGTTAGCACTAACGCTCAGTTTGGGCAATGAGCTCGGGGACACATACACTCCTTTATGGACAACATTGAGAGGCAGGTCCACTGGCGGCCAGGGAATCATAACTGAGGTGCACCACAGGCTTTACAGCTCGACCAGTCTTTCTAGGGGAGCTGTTACAGTCTCTGCACTCTGAGCCTCATTTTCAGCATTGTTCTCACTTGTCAGGGAGTCTCCATGGGGTAGAGAGGCTAGAACTTGGGGCACTTTCAGCTCCAGGAGTTACAGTTTCTGAGTCCACAACATTTGGCTGCATGAGAGCTTTCAGACACTGGCAGTGGACTGTCAGGGCACTCAAAATACTCTTCTTGTTCGGTGTATCACCAGTCTGCCCCAATCTATCATTTTCCTCCCTGAAAGCTCAAACAGTTCAACCATGCACAATGATTCCATTTCATCTGATCTGATGCTTTGCACTTCACTTTCTGGGAGCATTGGCTCCAGGGATGAAGCTGGGGCATAGACAGTCCAGAAGGCCCAGCTTTGTCTCCAGTATTGACTAGGGATTGCCCCGAAACAATTGACTCAGTTTGAAGAAGGATAGTATTCAAAGTCACTCTCACTTTCTTCTGATATGGACTGACAGTCATGCTCAACTGGGACTTGTGAGGGGAACACTTTAACTCTGCTTCTGTAGGTGCAGACTTCTTGATCTTTCTTAGCAGCAGCTCTAGTCACTGGTCCAGAGGGGGATCTTCTGGGGCTCAGACTCAATCAGGATTTGTCCAATGGGTAGTAAATGATTTCTATGCATTGTTTTACATCTTTGAATTGTTCTCAGGCCTTACTTTGTACACTGGCAGATCATCTAGTTTGCCCACTACAATGTGAGGAGATGGTGCCATCTGTCAGCAATCTTGTGTTTGCCATGCAGTCCCAGATTTCTTAGCAATACCGATCTCCCTCCTGAGTTCCTGTGCTTTCACCTTTTATCATACCTTTCTTTGTTGGCAGATTTCTTTGGCAGCCATGGTTTGAGCCAGTTGGTACGCATGAGTTAGCTGGGCCTTTAACTTTTGCACATACTGTAAATAGTTGTCAGCTTGAACCCCATCAGGAGAGACCCCAAACACACATCTACCGGTAGTCGGCTTTCTTCCAAACATCAGGCGGTAGGGGAGAACCCAGTGGCATCACTTTTGGTGCAGTTATAAGCATGTACCAGGGTGCTAATTTGTTGGCTCCATCTAGGCTTGTCCTTTGGGTGCAGGGTGCCTAGCATATCTAGCAAAGTGCGGTTGAAACGCTCAGGCTGTGGGTCCCCTGGGGTGGTAAGGAGTGGTTCTGGACTTTCACTCCCCACAGAGAAAGCATCTCTTTGATCAGACGACTCTCAAAGTCTCTCCCTTGATCAGAATGGATTCTTTTGGAGCCCCATAGTGAACAAAAAGTTTTCTACGAGTACTTTGGCTACAGTGGATGCTTTCTGGTCTTTGGTGGGGAAAGCTTGGGCATATCTCGTGAAATGGTCAGTGACCACCAGCACATTACTGATATTTCTTTGATCTGACTCCAAACTCAGAAAATCAATACAGACCAGCTCCATGGGTGCACTGGTGGTGATGTTAACAAGGGGCAGCCTCTGGGCAAAGCTTTCTCTGTAAGCAGCGACACAAGTTCGAATGTGTTGCTCCACATCAGCCCCCATCTTAGGCCAATAGAATCTGATCTCACCAAGTCAAGTGTTCTGTCTATACCAAGGTGCCCCATGGTTGTGCAAGGACCTCAGTACTGAGTCTCAAAGGCATGGCAGCACTAGTTGTTGTTTGTCTACTTGTCCCCTCTGTCTACTGTTTCTCTGTATAACAGTTTATTGATCAGTTTCAACTTAGGACCTTCTTTGTATAACAGTGCAGTTCTCAAATCAGTGGAGCGTAATTTGGACACATCTTTTCCTGCATAGAGGGCTTCTAAAGCTGCTTTGATCATGGGATCGCGGGATTGAGCCCGCCGAATACTGTCATTGTCCAGCTGAGGCAGTGCACCAATGTCTATTGCAGAAAAGTGGCAATAAGCAGCAGGTATGCAATTCTCAGAGGGTCCCAAGCAATCCACCATGCAGTCCACTGCGTCCGTGGACATTTGTTCCTCCCTGTCAAACTTCCGCAGAGTGCCCGAATGTCAGGTTCTGCCAATCGGACCAATCATTCTGGGGAACAGGCCTCCGGAGAGAGCATCAGCATCTATGTGGTTCAGACCTGCTCGGTATTCGAGAGCATAGTCATATGTAGATAATGCAGAAAGCCACCTATGGCCAGTGGCATCCAACTTAGCTGAGGTCTGCACATAGGTCAAAGGATTATTGTCAGTTTTACTAGTATTTTAGCCCCATACAAGTACTCATGGAATTGGTCAACAATAGCCCACTTCAAAGCTAGGAACTCTAACTTATGTACAGGATAGTTCTTTTCGGATGGGGTCAGGCTTCTACTGGCAAAGGCCACTGGTCTCAGGCCATTCTCGTGCTCTTGGTACAACACAGCCCCAACCCTTGCAAGCTAGCATCAGTGTGCAGGACGAAGGTTTTCTTGGATCAGCATAGGCCAGCACTGGAGCATGGGTAAGTTGATATATGATCTCATGAAAAGCAGTCTCACAATCAGGAGTCCAGCGGGCCCCAAATACTTCACTTGGATGAAAATACACTCTTTCAGTCTTGAGGGACGCTGATCTTTGGTATTTTTGTGGGTTGGGGATACCTTTGAGTAAGGTTAAGTAAAGGCGGATCACTCTTGAATAGTCCTTGATGAAGCGCCGATAATAACCACAGAATCCCAGGAATCTTTGCAGTTCTTTTTAGATTTTGGGCTGTGGCCAGGTGGTCAAGGCCTCAACTTTACTTGGGTCGGCTCTCTATTCCTCGGTGGATACTATGTGTCCCACATACTTTACTGATGTTTGAAAGAATTGACACTTATCAATGGACAGTTTAAGGCCAAAGTCCTCCAGTCGGTCCAATACCTTAAATAATCTGCTCCTCATGTTCCTCCAGTGAGCTGCCAAACACAATAACATCATCTAGGTATACCAGGCACTCTAGTAAGTTCATGTCCCCACTGCACGCTCCATCAATCGTTGAAAAGTGGCTGGGGCACCTGAAACTCTTGAGGCATCCTCATGAATTCATAGAAGCCAAGCGGACAGATAAAGGCCGCTTTCTCTCACGGTCCTTCTGGGGCCATCGGGATCTGGTAGTACCCTATCATGGAGATCCAGCACAGAGAACCACTTGCTCTCGCTTAGGCAGTCCAAAGCATCCTGAATGCGGGCATTGTGTACTGATCAGGATAGTCCGCCGGTTTAAGGTGCGATAATCACACACATCCTTACTGTTCCATTCTTTTCCTCACTACCACAATGGGGAAGCATAAGGGCTTCTTGATTCTTGTATTACACCAGCAGCTAACATCTCTTGCAGATGCGCCTCACATCATCTATGTCAGCAGGTGCCAGGCTCGAGACCTCTCTAAATGGTCTTTCGCATGCAGCCGGATATTGTGCTCAGCTCCTTGCACGATCCTACATCCCATTCCTTTAAAGAAAACACCTGGTCTCTCTGGGCAAGCTTCTCACTGATCCTCACTTTCCATTCAGCTGGCAGCGGGAGTCACAAATCAAACAAGTCTGTATGCTACTCTGTCATTTTTCCTTGAACTCTTGCTGCTGGGTAGCACTGCAGTGTCTGCACAATGCACATTAGCCAGGATGCAACCTCTGTTTACTCGAATGTCTCTTTCAGACACATTATGAACTTGGACCATTACCCTTCTGGCATAAGCATGGACCTAGCTGGCAAAATACTAGGCTTGACCAGCAGTCCCTCTGGCAATTTTCCATCGCCTGGTGCATCCAACATTAATATTTTATTCTTAACATCCTTTCTGATACGGACCTCCCTGTAAGGTACACTGGGCATTTGGCGCCAGGATCAGAGACTCAGGATCCTTCTTCCATACAATTCCGACCGGTTCCTCTGGTTCTGTTTTTTCAGCATCTCTGTGCCTCATAGGCCTTCTTAATTAAAGCCGAACTCTTAAAGCTCTACTAGTCTTTGACCCTGTTTTTCATAACACAACTGTGCCAGCCTTCCGAACATATGAGCATTTGTTCCAATCAACAAAGGGACACCATCATACAGTCCAGTGGGGGACACACTAAGGCTAGGGTCTCTACTTGTTCGGCCACTCCAGCCACGGAGGTGGGGAAAGACAGCCAAATTCGGATATACCGAATAGGGTAGGCCTTCTCACTTAACCCCATACATGCAGTCCTTCTAATGGTTGTAAGGGTACTTGACAAATGCTTCTGATACCAATCCTGGAACATAATTGTCACTTGGGAGCCACTGTCTATACAGCTCTTGTAGACACTCCATTCACCTTTACAGTGGTCTCCATGGAGGACCCACTATTCTGGACCAGTCTGGAGAGGCGGTAGTAGGGGCCTGGGCAACTGACCTTGCCACAAAAGGACGTGAATTAGCATTTTGGTGCCCTCACTGGATCATGTCGCACCTCTTAACCACTGATTTCTTCTCCAAGCTCTCCTTGTAGCCTATATGCAACTTTGTCAGTGTCTTTTGGGACTGGCATTCCCTTCATGTGCCCATCTTTCTCCACAATTATAGCAAAACATACTTCTGGAGTTTGAGCTGGCGAGGCGCCACACTGGGAGCTAGGGCGGGGTATACTAACTGGAAACCTGGGTGCCATCTCTGTCTGCGTGATAAGCATTTGAGACATCTCGTCAGTTTCTGCACTTCCATGGTCAAGGAATTGAGTTTGGAGCTGTTATCAGCAGGAGATACATGGGTGGTACCCCACCCCTAGTAGATGCAGTCGGATATAGGTCAGGGCTCTGCATTTGCAGGCGTGGCCTTCATAAAGGGACTGTTTTTGAATTCCCGGATCTCTCTAACAGTTCGCCCATTGTGGCATATCTTTTTCCTTGTCAGAGCACTCATCGACTGTCAACCTCTGCCCCTGAACTTCACTTGATGGGTCACCCTCAGTCACTCGGGTCGTAGCCACAGCTGTTGGTGCAGGTACCTCCCGAGGTCGCCTTTTCTCAACTCCTCGAATTTCTCTCATTAACTCATCATAGGAGGTGGGGATTCCAGTCGATTGCCAGGCGTAACTGGAAGCAACACAGCAGTTCTGAGAAGGCAGACTTAAGGATTCTGTCCAGTCTGGTTCGGTCTAGTTCAATCAGCTGGCAACCACCCTTTCTGAGGCATTCTTGCAACAATTTTTCCAGCCGAGACATACACAGACAACAACTCCCTTGGTACTGTTGTGCATTTCTTACTCCACCATAGGTCCTCATCAGAATCTGGGCTCCCATACACATTCTCCAAGGCCTCAAGATAGGCCTGTGCAGTCGCTTCAGGGTTACTGGCCCGTTTAGCACGGATGGTAGCCAGGGCAGGACCTCGGAGGTCTCACTAACCCTCTTTAGCTGCCTTCCGAGCATTGCCATTCTAGCACTTGGGGGCAACATAGTCTATCCAGGTCTCCCAGTCATCCTCCCTTGGGGGTGGGAGGGTGCCAGAGAAGATCCTCAACCTTCGGTAAGAGTCGTGGACTAATGGCAGGTGCAGAAATAGGAGTCTGCATTGGTTCAGCCACCATTACGGGCACTGGAGCAGGAGAGGTGTTGGGGAGGAACACCCCAGGTGGCAAGAATAGTTTCTTCAAGTCCTCCACAGTTTTCCCTCTCCCAGCAACCATTCAGCAAATTTCTCCTCAAAAGTTTCAGATAGTGGTGGGGCTGATTCCCCTGGGTCTTTACTGTCCTTAGTTATCACTTCCAAGCAGTGAGGGCTCCTCTGGGGTAATGGTCTGTGGCACTTTGAGCTATCTATGGGATCCTTAAACTCTACTAGGGCCAGGAAAGTGTGGGTGAGCAGATTAGCATGCCGACCCACCACCACAGGGTTTTGTAAACCTTCCACCTTGGAAAGTACTCCCTGCACAGTGTCCAGTATTGATACCCAGGGGATGTCCAGGATAAGCATAGCATTTTGGGGGTCGATCTCTCCCCAGGCACACCACTCCACCAGCCGTGCACAGCCACTCTGTCGGGTACCCATTTTTTCTTAACAGTGGTTCGTAAATATGGCCACTAGAGGACACACAATCCCAGCGTGAGCCTCCAAGATGTAACCCCTAGATGGCGCTATCCCAGGGGCTACTACCCCTGCCTGATTTGCCACTAACAGGTTGAGGGGCCTGGATCCAATGGCGGGTGCCTCCACCCAGAGGTCAGGGTTTGCAATAGTTAAACTAATCTTGTCACAGCCCTCTGGGACACTGCAACCCCTTCTTCCCACTAGTGGCCCACACAATATATCAGAATTACCTCACAGTATACACTTACCCCAGGTCTGGTTCCGGCACTGGGACCTCCTGTGAAATGAGATACAGTGCAACAATCACAGTACAGTACTTTTAACATAGACAAATACCTCAGGCAGTATAACTTTGCTGAAACAAGCAGCTCTGATTTATTTAGGGGGATATAACAAGGACAGGGGAAATCAGGTTAATTAGCTTATCACTCTAATAATCTACCTATGGCTCTGTGCAGGCCTATCCCTATCAGTTACTGTCCCTGGGCACCAAGCCCCTAGTGGCTAGTCCAAACCGTGGCAGCTGGTAGGGCCCTTTCACACAGAGAAAAGGAGAATTAAACAGTCAGCAGTACAGTAATTCCATTTGATTTAATGTGGCAATTCAACAGGGAGCGACCCTGAATTAGTACTCACTGACCTCCAAATAAGATAGGGTCCTTCAATGTCAGTAGGGCTCACTTGAGGTACACAAACCTCTTCACACATCCATATAAAAGAAAGTACTATACCAGGCAGGCTGTGATCTGTATCCCGATCGCAATTACTGCACAATACCCGGAGAACACACAGCAGATTCAGTTCCTGACAGACCGAGTGCAATTTTCAGCAATTCTTCCAGTCTTCTACAGGGTGAGCCTGGTTTCTACTCTTCAGAGATCCTTTGATTCTTTCACAGGACGGATTCAGTCCTAACAAGCTGTTACACAAGCTGCAGACCGGAACTCTGGCCCTATACACGCTTTTTGACTAAAACTGCACACTGAAAAGCACAGGTTTCTTTCCTTCACTTTCAGATCTCAAACTGAAACTCCCAACAGACAAAAACCGGGCACTTCCTTTGAGTTCCTCCCAGTTCTTGACTGGATTGGCTGTCACTCACAATAGACTGCTGCTGTTGTCCAAAAGGCACTCAAGTTCAAACTACATCTCCCAGAGTCACTGCCCATACAATCCTCTGTGGCTGGCTCAGATTATGAGTCCCAAGTTCTGATTCGTCCAAGGCATCATTTTAGAGCTAGTTTACCCCACACTGATTGGTCCAGTTCAGCAGTTCAAAACCAGAATGGGGAACTAGGCAGACAGTTCTGACTGCAAAGAAAGCAGGTTAGACAAACTGTAATTTTATTATTACTGTAAATGATTTCTGGCAATCAGTTACATCTTTCAGACAGGTTCCCTTTGCACTCTAGTGACTGCAAAATGGGGTGAATTAGGCAGCAGCTTGAGTGGTACTCAATCAAAGAAACACACAGTCCCCCATACAACTAATTATGTCTGCAAGCAGACAGCTCTTAAAGAGACAGTACCAGAGGTTCTAAAACACTCACTGATAAATGGCTTAAACGCCAAACACCATTCAGGCTTGGAGCATTCAAGCAAGCTCCTGGAAGTCTTTTGGGAACCCCCATTTGCAGGGGTGTTACACAACGTTCTCTAAGTGGCTATGTCCGTCCCTGTAGACCCCCACTGGTTAGATGCATTTCAAGCCATACACATAACTTCAAGTACTGTACTTGGCTGTCCTTTCCTGACCCCACAGTAGCAAACACTTTACACAACTGTCTCGGTGAAAACATGGGCTCTGTTTCAGAGCAGACTCACCATAGTTCGCAGGTGCCCCAGGGCTTCTCACACAGAAATCACACATCTGGTACCTCAGTACAGATTCTCTCTTCAGGCAGCTTTCCTTCTTCCAGTAGGGTCATGGGATTGCACCTGGAAAGCTGGTCTCCCCCCCATTCCTCCAGGGATGGGGCACTGGAACAAACTGGGAAACGGTCTCAACCACTTCTACAGGTTTCTTCTGTGTCCTTCTCAAGGGTGAGAACACACACCCTCTTCCTGTGGTAGCTCTATTATAGAGCTAGGCTCTGAGGGGCTGCCAACTGCAGCGCACCTCCTCCTTCTACTGAGTCTGGCTGAAGACTTCTACAGACTGATTTTGAAACCACCAACATTCTAACCTAACTCCCTGCTGCAACATTCCACTGTGGCTTATGCTGCTGCAAGAATTCTATAGTGATGTTATCCCTCCAGCTCAGCTGAGATTGAGGACAGAGTGAGACAGTGTGAAACCCATTTAACTAGTGTCTCACAAGCTGCCTTTCCCTGCCTGCCTCTAGATCTAAGTGGGATTCTAGTAACCCCGGGTGACAGGGGGTTACATAGATAGCCTCACATATACAGCCAGCAATTAATGTATAGTAACACACATATTATGAGATACAGAAGATATAGAGGCCATGAGTCTTACTATAGGTTCAGTGTCTCCTGCTGACTGACACCCCACACTAGATGCCCACAGTATGATGCCCCTAAGCTGCGGCCCTTTAGCGAATGAACCTCAGCAGAGGACCACTAGGCAGCTGTTTGAAAATAGGGCACTGATATCCTGCCCCCAACGTTGATAGCACCTCTCACTGGAGGATTGGGGCACCGGGACTGAAGTCCAAACACAGGAAAAGATGCAGCCCTCAACAGCAATGGAGCCCGATTGGCTCTGTTTTGTTTAACAATCCCTTACAGCAGACCTGAAAGCTCTCAGAATGCAGCTCAGTTCAAATGCCAGTTGCAACAGTCCACTCACTGCAGGCAGGCTTCCAGTCCTGCCCCCAACTTTGAGAGCACCTCCCACTGGACTATCGAGGCACCGGGACTGAGGCACGGAGTCATATCACTGCAGACAAAAACAGCGTGGCTACAAACACCGCAAGCAACACAGTGCTGACCACAAACAGTTCCGGACAAAACACCGTCCCAAACATAAAGAGTGTGGGGGCTTTGCCCCCTGCACCCCACCCCCTGGAACTTAAATAACTAACTCCGGGGGGAAACTTCAGGGATGGGGAGAAACTCAGCAGGGGGTAAACTTTGTTTAAAAAAAACACGAGACCTGAGGGGGGAACCAAACAGTCTCAGGTCTCCAATGTCGTTGCATGCTGGAGCCTTAGCCACTCCACCACAGGAGTAGCTCAACCAGTACCCCAGCACATGGCAAATTAGCATTTCCTTACTGATGCATAGAGTGACAGGGTAGCACTAATTTCCTTCTGCTATCATACCCCTGTCGCTCTAAATACATGCATGCTCTATCATGCATGGGTATTGCCATGTGGTTCTTGTTTTGGGATATTGACCCAGTACCCGGGACTGATGTCCAAACACAGGAAAAGTTGTAGCCCTCAACAGCAAGGCAGCCCGATTGGCTCCATTTTGTTTTGGATTCAGTACTGCATAGAGGCACTGTGATGTCATCAGCACTGTGAAAGCTATTGATTCCAAGATGGCGGCAATGCTGAGCTATCTGTTAGTGAGCAGTAGTTAAGTCATTGTTGTTTTTATTCTTTGTTCTTGTTTTAAGTATACTTTAAGTTTGTTTGGCTAAGTAAGTTCGGCACATTTCGATATTTTATTATTTCTGTTGTTCCGTTTTCCGTTGCTCCATTTTTGAACTATACCATCCTGCCACTCTAGTTGAACTGAGGAGCCAGGTCACTGTTGGTTCTGTGTTGGATATTGGACTGATGGTGAGCTGTTTCAGTAGGCTTCTGCCTCATGGAGGATTTGGCCGGGAAGTTTATTGGTGCAGTTGGGATGCGCTGCACCCGGACTCTTTGGAGGATTTGAACAAAGAGAACTGTGACAACAACATTTTAACACTAGGAGTACTGCTGAGTGCAGGAGAGTCGTGCTGGGTGAGGGATTCCCTGTGCTCTCTGGGGCAGTCGCCCCTTTGCTCTATACGTGACCGGGCAGGAGTGGCTGTGTTTGGCCGCTGGGGAGCTGGTGGGTGATTGAGGCATCTCCTAAGCCACTTTCAGGGTCAGTGAGAAAGCTGACTTGACAGTGTGTCTGTAGCAGTATTTTCAGTTGTGGGGCTGGGGTGCGGCTAGCTCCAAGGAGCATAACCAGGGGGTTTCTTCTGTTTCCCTGCTATTACACTCTCCAAGCCCCTATTGTCGTTTTTTTCCCAACTGGCTGAAGTGTTGGCTTGTGGGGATAGTGCCGCCTAACATCGGTCTGTGTTGAAGGGTTTAGAGTGGAGACTGGGATTGCTGACTGTTATAACTGCTGATTTCTAAGCTGTAATCAAGGAGAAACTTCAAGGCTACAACAGAGGCTCCTAAATCCCTACTCTTCATTTTGGATTATCTGTGGACCGATCGATGGGTTGCTTGGCCTGCTAATTGCATTCCTTGGAAAGCCGACTTTGCATTTTCCTACTTATTCATACCATCTGGTTCTATGGACAGTGCGAGTGCTTAGCACATGAATTTTATTTACTTTTAATTTACTGTTGATTCCTCCACCACCATGTGAGAGGTGGTGTTGGGGCTGAATTTATTTTGGGACATTCAACCTGAGAGGTATGAGATCTCTGTTTTTTCAGAATTCAAGCCGGATTGCCTAATACTGACATACTGTGATTAGCATACTGCCTTGCACTTTTTTGAGTTATTGCTGATTCTCCCCCACTATGTAAGAGGTGGTGCTGGGGTTGAACTACTTTTGGACTATTCAATCTGAAGAGTGGAGCTTCAGAACACAACTTGTACTAGTACTCTGTGACTGGTTTACCCCCGTCCCATCTTTATTTTATGTAGTTATAGGATTTAATAATTGTGTACAGTTTTACTTGTTTTATTTGTATCATTGTGCTGAATATCGTATTTTGTTCTGCTTTATTTGTTTTATTTTAATTTTTTATTTTTTGTACACCACCCTGTGAGAGAGAGAGTGGAAGATTGTATTTTTGGGTTATTTATGTGGGGTGGAATTTGATTTATTTAAACTTTTGGGCTTTGTTTTGTTTCAGCTTTTTCCCCCACTCTGTGAGAGAGAGTGGAGGATTGTATTATTTTGGTTTTGAGAATTTGATTTATTTTACTGTTACCTGCTGCTTTTGAGATTCTGAGTGTTCTAGGTTTTTGAGTGTGTGTCGTGAGATTTTTGGTGCCTAGATGTGTCGGTGGACTGCTTTCCCGGTATTGTGCTATTCACCCTCTGAACTTCGTGACCTCCTCCTATTTACTGCCCCCCCTTACAGTTTACCAGGGTTATAGAGCATTGGGAATTGCTCAAGGGGGCCGGGGCTGGGCAGGAGGTTGCGAATGTCAAAGGGTGAGTGAGTGGGGTTCTCGTATCAGGGTAGTGAGACCCAGGAGATGCCCTGGGGTGAAATGGATTCTGGAACATGGTCCTCCATGCCAAGTCTCCATACCCAAGGGTTCCACTATTGGTGGGCAGATAGCTCAGGTGGCCCCGGAATCTCGTCCCACTCAAGTTGTGTTTTGCAATGCCAGATCTACTACATAAGAGCGACTCAATAAAATCACTTGTTGGAAGAGCTACTGGAGCAATATACCAAAGAACAGAGAAGACCGAGTGTATTCATGATCTGCACTCGCTTGATGATGATAAGAGGGGCAGTGTGGCCAACTTCCACTGACCAGGCCATTTGGTGTAGTGGTTAGAGCTACTACCTGTGAAACTGAAGGACCTGGGTTCAGATCTTGGGGCAGGATATGTTTTGTGCATTCTTCAGTTTTCTTTTTAAGCCCCGGAGTTGAGAATTTGTTGGTTGGGGAGTTCGGGGTGTAGCCCCTGCATAAAAAATGTTTCATTGTTGTTGATGGTAACTGAATGTATTGACCGTCGTTGTTTGTGGCGGTCAATCTGCTGTTTTCCTCGCTTTTGTGATTTGGGTCGGTTGTTTAGTCGCTTTTATTGGTATGCAACTTAAACAACTCGCCCTTATCACATAAAACTGGTCCTCTTTAATGTCTTTATAAGTGACTTTGTAGAGGAGCTGGAAGGGAATGTCTGCCTCTTTGTGGATGACACCAAAATCTGCAACAGGGTGAACACTGCATGTGTGTGGAAAGGATGAGCAGAGACCTTAGAAAAGTAGAGGAGTGGTCAATTATACGGCAGCTGGGTTTCAACGCAAAAAAAGTGCAAAGTAATGCACTTGGGGCACAGAAACCCAGAGGCAGAGTAGAGAATGGAAGGAGTGATTCTGACGGCCACCAAGCAGGAAAGAGACCTGGGGATAATCATATCAGATGACCCAATGGTGGCCAGGGAGCATGACAAGGCAGTTTGGAGGACTAGTGGGATACTGGGATGCATAAGGAGAGGTATCATGAGCAGAAAGAGGGAGATGGTATTGCTTCTGTATAGATCATTAGTAAGACCCCACCTAGAGTACTGTGTCCAGTTCTGGAGACCACGGGCTCAATTTTCAAAGCCCCGAGAATGCTGCAAGCCCCTGGGGTGCCGACTGTTTGGTGCACGTGGCTTGCAGCATTCTCCCGACTGGCGATTGGGATTTTCAATCCCGAATGCCAAATGCCGCAAGTTAGTAGACCAGCTTTTCCCTGGTCTAACTTGTGCCATTTGGGAGACCTTTTTTACAGGGCTTGCACCAAATCTTTGGTGCAAGCTGCCATAAACTAAGGAAACTGTTGCAACTGTACCCGATGTACTAAAATTGGGTGCAGTTGCATCATAGCAGTTTGGCACAGCTGTACCAAAAAGCATGTGATGCAGGGCTTGATGCATCACCCTCTGACAATGGAGCCCTACATCTTCAGAAGGACATAGACAAAGTAGAGGTGGTCCGGGGGAGGGGCAACAAAAATGATGCAGGGCCTGCATCATAAGCTCTATGAGGAGAGACTTAAGGACCTAAATATGAACACCCTGGAAGAGAGGAGGGAGAGGGGATATGATAGAGACTTTTTAATACCTCATGGGGGTAAATAAAGTACAGGAGGAAAGTATTTTTCAGAAAAAAGGTGCTGAAGGACAAGGGGGTATGATAAGAAGTTGGAGGGGTAGATTCAGCAGACGTGTGAGAAAGTACTTCTTCACAGAAGGAATGGTGGAATACTGGAACAGTATTCCAGCCAAGGTGGTGGGGGTGAAAACAGTGGTGCGGTTCAAGAATACATGGGATTGGCATAAGGGAATCTTAGGGAAAGAAAAGGGTCCTGGTATGGAACTAGGAACAATTGAAATGACAATTAGATGTTTCTGGTGCAGTATTAGCCACTGCTTAGCAATATTCCAGAGGCCTGGGTTCCATTCCAAGTACATCACATTATTTCTATCTCACTACAATTGGCAATTTAATTGCTAAGCAGTGGCTAATATTGCACCAAAAACATGTAATTGTCATCTTAATTGTTCCTAGTTACAGGATATGCAATACCAGAGAAAGGAAGTGTGTCCGGGAATCCCAGGTCCAACCATGTGAGCCTGTAGCTCAGTGGTTAGAGAACCAAAACGGTATTACAGAAGGCATGGTTCAGCTCCCAGTAGGTCACATTATTACTTTCTCACTGCAGTTTGTGAGCTCATATATAATAAATTATAAAATGGGCAAAAAATCCAGTGATCGGATCGGTCAGTAGCTGTCCAGAACTGTGCGATAATTGATCAATAACCACATGGGTCTGGAAAGTGCTTTGCAACTCTTGGAACCATACTGCTTCAGAATTCTCAGTAACTGATGACTGAAAAAAACAAAAAAAAGGTTCAACTAATGATTTGTCCTCTTTGATGGGGCAAACCTAGCTCTTTGGTGAGAGAACTGATTTACCAATGATGAAGATTTATTTATTTTTATTTATTTCATCTTGTTTTTTTGTTTGTTTTGGTACCATATTATAAATGCAATAACGCACTTCACAGCTTGCATTTATTGGGTAATTACCATTCCCCCCACCACGTGGTTGAAAGGTACTCATCTAATGTCTTATGCCTCCAACCCATGGGGGAAGCATGGGGTAATTACTCAATAACTGCACTCTCTGTTACGTGTTATTATTTACTTTAATCAATTATGCTGCCATCAGTCTAAAACACCATATGAATTAATCAATTATGACATCATTAATCTGTCAAAGCTGACTACCTTAACTTAGATGGTTATACCTATCACCAGTTGCATCTAATTATTGTACTTGGAAATATCTGTATTCCTCTCTCCCCTGCCCCCAGATTGCACCTGGAATTGAGCCTTGGCTCATTGTGCCTTTCCCAGTTAATAAATGTTTAAATAAATTTTAAAAAAATTAAAACCAATTACATTATTGACACAACATCTGCTTACTGAATAAGCCTTCCTTGAAAACCAAAAAGGTCCAAACCAACTTTCTTCAGTTTTCTTCCTCAGCCCCAAAACCACATCATTCATAAAAAAGGCTTTTGCATGTTGGGTTAAATCCCCCACCCCAAAGCAGTCTAAAATGAAGTAATCACATTAGAATAAAGATTTCATTTGAGCAATAACCCCTGGTAGAGTGCATAGGACTACATCATGCAATATAACCATTAACTGGGTTGTTGATTTTATACCCAACTGAAGACTGACTCTTTAATGATAGGATCTCCACTCTTGTGGACTTTGTCTTGGACTTCATGCTTTAATTCACTTTGTATAGAGAACTTCAAGCTTTATTTTGCATACTAATGACATAGTCACAGTACTATGCATTGAATTTCATTTAAATGAATAAATAAAATGTTAAAAACAAGAAACAAAGACTTTTAAAGTGAATCACATACAACTGGCATTACTATACGGTGTGGTCTAGTGGTTAGCGCATAAGCTTGGAAATTGGGAGATCACAGGTTCAAACCCTATCAGCACCAAATGCTCACTGTATGACCCTGAATAAGTCACTTACTCTCTCAGTATTCTAGTTCTCCCAGCTCTGGAAATGTGTAGAAACAAGTTCCCCACTGAGACGTTACCAATTAGCTGTACTCCCCGGGGTAAATAAGCTGTAAGATACAATGTATATATATATATACACATGCTGGCTAGCCCAGCAATTAAGTCATCCCTTTAATCTCCACATAATGTTCAGAGAAGTTACTGCCTATACTAGTGCAAATTTAAAAGAAATCATAATAAAAGTTAAAACAAAGCAGTTTTTTGACAACCCAAATGTATTATATAACACACATAAGAAAAGTGCTGTACAGTATACTTAAAACACACTTCCAACTCTGGGATCTAACGAGCTCTGGAATTATTTTGTTGTAATCAACATTTTTCTATAATTTATATTATATCTTGGCAATAAAGCTTGATTGGGTGAGTGTTCATTGGTAGATGTTGGCACGCCTAAGGTGTACCTCAGCACATACTGGAGGAGTGTATATATTTTCCAGTGAACTCTGTACCCTGACATGTGTTACTGCACTTATTAAAAAACCACTATTAAATGTTTTTGCTTGGAATATTGAGTACTGTGCATTCATGAGTACATACAGGCATAGCAAATTACTTTTTTCATCCAATCAGAGAGCAATATTCTAGTGACCATCTTGACCCATTTTATAAATATGTATTAGCACCATGGCACGTGACCAAGACTGGCCTGTGGATGGTGTTATTACCATTTAGATAAAAATACTAGCATGTTGAAGAAGCTTGCAGCAAACACTTTTCAGTCCTAAAAACTACTTTGTTTATTTACTTAGATCTTTTACAATCCAGGGAATCCACATTTCAGTACAGTGCCTTGTTTTTCAGTGGGTCCTAAGGAGACAGAGCAGCAGAGTAGTATCTAACATTGTGAGAGTAAATAAAGTAAGCAAAGTATTATAGTGGTGTGGTAGTGCCATTATGGTTTATTGATATATTTCATTTTTGTCTACCAGGTAAGTGCACTAGACAAAAACATTGCCTATTTTCATTAGGGATGAGTAGAATATTTAGTGTTAACCCCCCAATTTTGTACCTTAATAACTTTGCCCCTGTTCCAAGGAAATTGTAAGACATTTTGCAAGCACAGTCTAGGGGCAAGGTCTCTTGATTTGCTAAGTTTCATTCCAGTTGGATGTGTGGCTTCTGAGATCTGGATGGTGTGTTTTTAGGAAAAATAAGTTTTTTGGGTTTTTTTGCCATCACCTATAGCCCAGACAGTTTTGAATTTTGGTCTGAAGTTTCCAGGTAGAAAGGGCTTGCCCAAAATTGGTGCCCTTGATTGATTTGGTGAAAAAATATTAATCCATTCCCAAGTTATCAGGATTTGAAATTCCTGTTCTGAGAATGCTCACTAGGGTCTTTTGGATAGACATTTGATACTCCACTGAGCATACTCAGAACCCAAATTTGAAATCCTTATAACTTCAGAATGGATAAAAAATGTTTCACCAAACCAGTGAAAGGCACCATTCTGGGGCAAACTCTTTCCACCCTGAAAATCTCAGACCAAAATTCCTAACTGTCTGGGCTGTAGGCGATGACAAAAAAAATAAAATAAAAATAGCAAAAGAACAGTCCCCCCCAAAAAAAAAACACACTATCCAGATCTGGGAATTTGCATACTGTATTAGACTGGAACAAAACTTAGCAAATCAAGGCATCTTGCCCCCAGATTGCGCATGCAAAATGTCATGCAATTCCATTGAACGTGGGTGAAGACATTAATATACTTATACTGTATACAGTGGCCCGGATATTCAAACTGTGCCATTCAAAGGCACAAGTCCTTGCGCTGCGCAAAATAGATGCACAGGGGTGTGTCCCGTGTGATATTCAAAGGAGTTGCGCTATTGAGCAACTCCTTTGAATATCGCTCCCCAGCCATAGCCACTGTGCATGGCGCAGTGGAACTTGCGCAAGCGCAAGTTGACAGAGTGGAGCAGTCAACCTGCGGTGGCGCAAGTACCATTGCGCCATGCGCAAAATCACGATATTCAAAAGGTGACATGCAAATGGGGCCATAATACATGCAAGGCGCAGGGGGGGCCATTTGCATGTCATTATAGCCCCATTTGCATGCCATTAGCATGTAGGTGCGCCGATCCCCGAGGACTTGCGCCTGGCGCCCTGCCAGGCAGCAGCCGTCGGGGACCGATGCACCCTGCAGCCCGATCTCGGGCAGCAATGTGGCTCCCCCACCTCCTCCCGTACATCTCCCTGGAGGTCCAGTGGACCGAAATGCCCGATCGCGGGCAGAAAGTATACAGACCCCCATCCCATGTGCCCAATCGCGGGCAGAAAGTATACAGAACCCCCCACATCCCATGTGCCCGATCAAAGGGCAGAAAGAATACAGACCCTCCAGTATTATAGTGGCATGGTAGCACCACTATAATTAGGGTTGAGTAGGCTGTCTAATGTTAAATGCTGAGTTTGCACCTTAATAGCTTTATTCACGTTCAACAGAATTGCACAAAACATTGCATGCACATTCTGGGGGGAAGGGGGGCAAGGTCTCCTGATATGCCAAGTTTCGTTCCAGTCAGATGTGCAAATTCAGAGATATGGATAGTGCATTTTTAGGAGATATCAGGGCTTGTTTGCTGTTTTTATTTTGTCATCTCCTGCAGCCCAGAGGGTTTGGAATTTTGGTATCATAGGTATCATAGACATTCAGTGTCAGTGGCTCAGTAGGTAGCACACTTGCCTCTGAGGCCAGGGGATCAGAAGGCTGTGGGTTCAGTTCCCAGATCTGGCACTTGGGTTAATGTCCCAGTACTGACACTGTAGTGCAGCATGAGAGGGGTGCTGCACTTCTGAGGTGCTGTCTTTCGAATGAGACGCTAAACCGAGGTCCCATCTGCCTGGATTGGTGGTAGTTCAGGTGGATGTTAAAGATCCCATGGTACTTATCGAAAAGAATAAGGGAATTTCCTGGTGTCCTGGCCAGATTTTCCTCTTTCACTAAAAAAATACCACCAACAGCTTAATCCGGTTCAAGGTCAGTTGGCATTCATTTGTATCCCTCCTCCCCTGGGTCGTGCCTGAAAATAGGCAGGATTTGTCTAGTGCGCTTACCTGCACTTACCTGATCAACAAAAACTAACAAATTAAATAGGTAGAATCAAGCTTGTAGACTAGTGTCCATTAAAGCTTGCAATAACCCAGGTTAGAATTGGAATGTCATCTCTCCATAATGTCTGTCCAAACTGTTCTTAAAGATGTTCATATTTGAGCTTTCTGCAACTTCTATTGGAAGTTGGTTCCACGGAACTACTACCCTATGACTGTACCAAAATTTGCGCTGATTACGATTCCAGCTCTGGTGTAAAAGCTGTCTGTTGTGCCTCCTGGCACTAGTCCATCCCAATTTGTGCTGGAGACCTATCTCCACCAGAAGCTTGTTTTCTTCCATTACTCTGTAGAGTAAGCATAAATCCCCCCTATGTCTCCTATAGTGAAGAGATTATAGGTTGAAGGTCTGAAAATTAGGGTGGAAATTAGACGGTGTTTTCATTGTTTGGTGAAAATATAAACCATTCCAAATGTATAGGAATGGATTAATATTTTTTCACCAAACCAATGAAAGGCACCATTCTGGGGCAACCCCTTTCCTCACTGAAAACTTCAGATGAAAATTCAAAACCGTCACAATTTTTCCTAAAAATGCATTATCCAGATCTTGTAATCTGCACTTTCAACTGAAACAAAACTGGACAAATCAAGAGACTATGCCCTCCCAGACTGTGTAGGCAAAACTTTGTGCAATTTCATACACCCCTTACTCACACAAATCATGTCGCACACCAGTACGCATCTCAAACAGCAAGTTTCCTATATACAATTAATTATCCATTAAGGCTACCATTATTGCAGAAGACCATACAACGTGAAATGAGATTATGGCTACAAACCACCCCAATAAAAAACATGCTGCATTTTGGCATTATTCATCTGAAGTAGAACACACTTTCTGAGCTGATTATATGAATCTCAACTCCATAACCACCTGACTGTTACTAAAATCAAAAGTGATGAACCAGCATCAATAAGCTAGGAATGAAAATAGAAACATTGATTGAAATAGTATAAAATATATAATTTATATCATTTGTACAATATAGGCAGTATAGCGCAGTGGTTTAAGGCTCTGAGCTGCAAATCTGGTAACAGCCAGCAGACCAGACATGGGTTTGAATCCCCCAGCTTCCACTTACATACTGTGTAACACTGAGCAAGTCACTTAACTTCCCTGTGCTCCCAGGTCACACCTGTGAAAATGCTTTCAGCTTAGTATGCTAATCCTGGTTAAACAACAAAAAAAAAAAAATATCATTATTATGACTGATCACAATTTGGAGAAATCAGGAAAATAACTTACAGTTTAACATTTACTTTATTACATTGCTTACTGTGCTGCTCGCAACTCGGAATAAGAGGTTGTACTTGTATGACGCAGACATTCACATAAATAGAAACAAAACTGTTTCCCACTTTTGAAGATTATGAATGAGTCAGGATTAATAGCTTACTGCAGTTCTTAATTATTATATTTCACAGTGGGTCAAAATGTGTGTCATTACCTATGTAGTATGAAACTGAAATGAACATTGCCAGCCACTTTGTCTATAGTTCTAAACTCAAAATAAAGGGGATTAAAACTTGCGGTACTGTTAACAGCAGCCACAGATACACATATAAGGAGGCAGTATAGCACAGTGGTCTAAGGCTCTGAGCTGCAAATCTGGTGTCATCCCACAGCTTCTACTTGCATACTGTGTGACCCTGAGCAAGTCACTTAACTTCCTTGTGCTCCCAGGTTGCAGCTGGAAACAAGCTCTGGCTTAGTGTGCCTTTCCTGGTTAAACAATTTCCCCTTTCCCTAATCTCCTTAGTTGCAAATTCATAGGTCCCCTGAAATCAAAGTAGTTCTCCTTTAAGTGGACCGGAGTGCCCACCCCCTGTACTGCTTCTTTCTCCCCTCCAGGTCACCCACCTGGTAATTTCAGTCAATATACTATAAATGCTACATGCCATGTAGTCATAAAATGACCATCTTGAAAATTTGGGGTAAAAATTACATTAAAAAAGAGTGACAGAGTGAATGTGTAATGAATATGTAAAAAAATTAATGTGTACAGACTGAATGTGCCAGACCCCGCACTTCTGAAGATGAACAGAGTCTTCCCATGGCACAGGGGCCTGAAGGGTTCTGCACATTTGCACCTGTTCAGACCTGTGTGAATGAGGATATAATTCCACTATCTCAAAAAGATAGAAAATTCTTTTCAAAAATACTTTGTTAATGCACCAGTTAGGATAACATAATGCCACAAAAGTAGGGAAATGTAGAATTAGGGTTTCCAACCCTAACTCCCCTCCCCTTCCCTAAGCAGCAAAAGGAAGAAACATTAAGGTTTTGGGTCTACGGAGTCTTGGCGAATCGGTCTTCCTTGGGGTTGTCAATCCTAATGCTCACCCCATTCCCTTAGCAAACAATGTCTCTCATATCTCCTTTCTTAGGTCCTGCATGAAGAAACCTACAACAAATTGTGTTGGCAACATGTGGTGAGACATACTTCTCTACCATTGTAGAATGTGTCACTGTGAGTCAATGGTTTGGAGCTGTACCTTGTGCTTCAGACTGAAGGCTACAGGCTGGGGTGGTGAGCATTAGGGTTGACAACCCCAAGAAAGACTCCACAGCTTATTCATCAAGACTCCAGAGACCCAAAATCCTAATGTTTTTTCCTTTTGCTGCTTGGGGGTTGGGGAGGAGAGTTAGGGCTGGAAATCCTAATGCCACATTTCCCTACTTTTGTGGCATTCAGTTACCCTAACTGGTGCATTAACAATGTTTTTTTGCAAAGACTAAACATATATACAGTAATATACAGGTATTGTTGCTGCATTGGTATATACTTTCAATACGATAAATATAGCCAAGTCTCTAAATATGCAAGAAGGCAATGAAAGTGGGAGTTCAGAGATATGAAGGGAAGGAGATTAGAGAGGTCAATTCTCTGGACCCCTGGCTAGCATTCTTAATTTAAGTCAGAAGAAGAAGAAGAATCAGCATTTATATAGCGCTTTTGATACACAATGTATCCCAAAGCACTTTACAAGCAATGCTAGACTGGTAGTGAAGTGACTGAATATGTAGAGACAGCCATATCGCACATCAACACCCACACACAGCCTGGACATGAACCAGTTTTATGAGAAAAGGAATATTGGCCAGGACACTGTGAATGTCCCCTACTCTTTGTAAAGAATACCCTGGGTTTTTTTACTTCCACCTGAACACCCACTAGGATGGGCAGAAGGAACCTTAGTTTAACATCTCATCTGAAGGATGGCACACTCCAACAGTACAGCACCTCCCTAATACTGCACTCAGGTGCCAGTGTTTTACAGTAGGTACAAGTCCAATCCTGGTGTGGGACAAGAACTCATAACCTTCTGGTCTAGAAGCAGGTGTGCTACCAGCTGAGCCACGCTGGCACCAATACCCCACCAATACCTTGGCCCTGCTTTATAGAAGGGTAAGATGCTGATTCATTTATTAGGTCATTTGAGGAATTGTGCAAGTTACATTAACTGGAAGAGAACACCTGATCTACTCACTTTACATCATTACTAGAGGAAAGGGCACTGGAATTTTATTCTAGGACTTAAAATTATACAAACCAATTCACTGAAATGTGTAAATTGGAAAAGAGATTTGTTTGCCAGATAGATAAAAGATGGATAAAAGTTATACGTGCAAAAACATATGAACATATGAATCCCTCGAAGAAAATCCTCCCTTGGCCAAGCTAGTTTCACATACTGTTTCGCTAAGCTATGGAATGACCTGCCTCCCTCACTAAAAGCTGATTGCACTTTAAACCTGTTTAAATCCCAGCTTTTCTCCTCCCTCATTCTACCTGGATTTTGCAACTGCTGCCACTGAGTATCTTGTTTATTCACTGTGTGGTGCCCTACTTGATGCGTTACGCTATCATGACACCCATGTATTGATTTATTACTGTGGTAGCACTAATTGTACAATCTGTTTCTTGCCTGTGCCCATAAGTGTATACTGTTGCTAAACTGTAATCTTACTGTACTGTATTGTATTGTACTGAGTTGTACTCTATACATGCAGACCCCTGTACTCGTTGTCTTCTGTTGTATCTGACTCTAAACCCTTTGAAAATAGGCCTTGCCTAAAGGGTTTGATGCAAAATAAATAAATAAATAAACCTGAGGGAGGTGATTATTGGAGCGATTCTTAAAACTGTTACCAAAAATGTCAGAGTACACTCTGCATTCCCTCACAGAGGCAGCAGAACGGGATGATAGAGATATAGCTAATTCTTCAAACCCGAATAGAACATCCGGTGGAGGAAAAACTCAAAAAGTGAAAACTGAGGGGTCGAGGCACTTTTAGGTGCCCATGGCAACCATACCCATATTGGTGACAACTCAGGCTGTGCCTCAATTACAACAGATCGGTTAGTTTGCCTTTTATTGCAACCAGAAAGTGGAAGTCTACAAGAAAATACACGATGGAATGTAATCTAGAGAGTCATAAATTAATGGTGAGAAGATATTTGTATAACTGCGTGGGACCCAAGTCATAAAACAAGGCATAAAATACAAAGCAAGGAACCCTAATAAGGAGGAAGTTCCAGACAAGGAACAGTTTATGTACCGAGCTGTACTGTGGGAACAATCCCAGCCTGTTATTCACCATTTGTTCATAAAGTCAGACTGAGCAGAATAAAAGTCACTAGTTCTGCGGCATGGGATTCCCTAGTAAAAATGAGCTTGGTCCCCCAGATCAATTTCTGGTTGGATGCACAATTAGTATACACAAGGTAAATGGAGAGATCCTGACAGTGCCTATGGCTCAGGTGTTCTTAGTGTGTGAGTGGCATTGGGGGCTGACAATAACAGGGGATTTTATAAGATAACCCTTCCACTGTGTTACTGAAGAATGATCACACGTAGGGAGTAGAAATGTCATGTGTGGTCAAAGGGGCAAAGCAAAGCACATGCAGACAGATAGAGAAAAAAACAAAAAACAGAGGAAGTATACCTATGGGGGTGGGAATGACCTCATAGTCAGCTGAATCGTAAATTATAACTGACAAGTGCATCATCTGACTGCCATTTGCAACTAGTTAAATATTTATGACGTCAACTGTATAATAAAAAAATATTTTTTTTTTCATATTGAAGCCAGGAATCTGTAGCTGCTGTCAGACTAGCTAGTGCTGCTACATATGTGAATGACCAGGCAGGCTCCAGCACTGCTAACAGACTTGCATGTCATGAACATCCCCCCCCCCCAACACAAATGTATTTATTTTTATTTATTTAAAATGTGATGACCGGGAAAGGCACACTGAGCCGAGGCTCGTTTCCAGGTGCGACCCGGGTACAGTTTGTACAGAGAGCAGCAGTAGACTGAAGATACAGACAATTTGTACAACATTTTACTGACAATAAAATACACTGCCATGGATTTTCAACTCACCACCTTCCACCCTGGACACACTTTGATTTGATTTGTACAAGCCACTGTATAAAAAAGAGGCTGAGTGACTTGGAGTGGGAGGAGGAGGATGGGCCAGATGAATAAGACTTTGACTGAAGGAAAGACTCAGAGGGTGGTTGTAAACAGGGAGCCCTCTGGGATCAGAGAGGTAGCACATGGGACACCACAAGGCTTGGTCTTTAGCCTGGTACTATTTAACATTCATCTTTGACACAGATGAGGGGAATCTAGGGCAAGATCTGTCTCTTTGCAGATGGCACAATGATCTGTGGTAGAGTGGATTCTGAGGCAGGAACGAGTGACATGAAAAGGGACCTGCAGAGGTTAGAGAGTTAGTGCAGGATATGGCAACTCAAATTTAATGCTAAAAAGTGCAAAAAATGTACACACTGGCAATAAAGAGCTCAAAACAGAGTATTGAATTAGGTGGATAGATAGATAAGATAGATGGATGGATGGGCGGGTGGGTGGGCAGGCAGGCTGGCAGACAGACAGACAGATAAAAAAGGTGATAACTTTCGGACTCAAGGGGCAGGATTTTCTACCCTGCCGGGATGCCAAAGCCTTTTGGTGCATCAAACATATGGCGCATGGAGCTTGCAGCAAGCTCGGGTCGCAATCGGGATTTTCTATCCCTTGTGCCAACCGCAGGTCCTTAGACCACATATGCATGGTCTAGCCTGCGCCACTCATCGGGGCCTCCAACACGGAGCTTGTGCCAGATCTTTGGCACAAGCTGCCGAAAATCATGGAAACTGTCAGAACTACACCCAGTAATGGAAAATCTGGCATAGTTGTGGCAATGTTGTTCAGCGCACCAGCAGATCCTAAGTCCCGTGGCGCAGGGCAGGATGCAAGTCCTGCGCCATGCTTTGAAAATCCAGCCCAAGGAGACTTATTTGAAAAAGCTGCCCTGTGGAAAGTTATATATTACATTAAAAGAAAAGACATGCTGTATTTATTTAGTAAGTACCTTCATCCTTGAGATATACATAGATACATAGATACATAGACAGTGTCGGCAGATAAGGGCCTATGGCCCACCCAGTCTGCCCATTTGAGCTTGTAAGTTCAGTTTGTTTTCCTAGAAGTCTGTTGCACTTTACCCCTGACCTCCAGAATTCCTTTATGTCTATCCCATGCATTCTTAAATCCTGTGATTGTTTCAGCCCCCACCACTTCCTCTGGCAGGGTGTTCCACTTGTCCACCACCCGTTCTGTGAAGAAATTCTTTCTCATGTTTCCTCTGAATCATCCTCCCTCCAACTTCATCCCATGCCCTCTAGTCCTGGAACATCTTTTTCGCTTAAAAATAGTGTTTTCCTGCACCCTGTTCCTCCCTGTAAGATACTTGTATGTCTCTATCATATCCCCTCTCCTCCTCTCCTCCAGGGAGTACATGTTCAGTTCCTTCAACCTGTCTTCATAGGACTTATGATGCAATCCATGCACCATCTTTGTTGCCCTCCTCTGAACCCTCTCTACCCTGTCTATGTCCTTACGTAGGTATGGTCTCCAGAACTGTACACTGTACTCCAGGTGGGGCCTCACTAGTGTCTTGTAGCAGCGAATTATGACCTCCTCTTTTCCTGCTGGTAATGCACCTGCCTATACATCCCAGCATCCTATTTGCTTTACCTGCTGCCTTGTCACACTGTTTCCCTACCTTGAGGTCATCAGAGATGATAACCCCAAGATCCCTTTCCTGCTTGGTGCATGCTATATCCTCACCCCCCAACTGATATATTGTGCCAGGGTTTTTGTGCCCCATATGCATTATCTTGCACTTCTTTGCATTGAATTTCAACTGCTAAACCCCTGACCATTCTTCAAGTTTCTGCAGGTCTCTTCTCATTCTGTCTACACCCTCTGGTGTGTCTACTCTGTTACAGAGCTTTGTGTCATCAGCGAACAGTGAAATTCTGCCTTCTAGGTCCTGCGCCATGTCACCGATGAAGATGTTGAATAGGACCGGTCCCAGCACTGATCCCTGTGGTACCCCACTGGTCACTCTTCCCTCTGTGGAGTGACAACCATTTACCACCACCCTCTGTGTCCTGCCACCCAGCCAGTTACCTACCCACCACACTACTGTCCTGCCCACACCCATATTCCCCAGTTTGTGTAATAGACTTCTATGTGGCACAGTGTCAAAGGCCTTGCTGAAGTCCAGATAGGCCATGTCCACTGCCCTCCCCGATCCACCTCCCTAGTCACCCAGTCAAAAAATTCAATGAGGTTGGTCTGACATGACCTCCCCCTGGTGAAACCATGCTGCCTTGGGTCCTGTAGTCCATTGACAACCAGATGTTCCACCAATCTCTCCTTCAGTAGTGCTTCCATGATCTTCCCCACTACCGAGGTGAGGCTGACTGGTCTGTAGTTCCCTGCTTCCTCTTTGTTCCCACTTTGTATAAGGGGACTACATCTGCTGTCCTCCAGTCTTTGGGTACCTCCCCTGTTTCCAGTGATCGGCTAAACAGGATAGCCAGAGGTTCAGCCACCACCTCTCTTAGTTCTTTAAGGACCCTGGGGTGCACCCCATCTGGCCCCATTGCTTTATCAACTCTTATTACTTCCAGTTCCTTCAGGACCCTTTCTCGTGTAAAGGGACTTGTGTCCATTTCTGCACCATTCTCACCCCTTGTACTCCCTTCAGACATATGTGACATTACAATACATTATTCCAACTTAAAAAACAAAGACACTTCTAATAACACAATAGCTGAGTTTGTACAGACAAATCTTCATTAAACAGGTTACTAGAGATCTAGATTTAAATGTGGAAGGATACATGACATTACGCTGTTCTTTTACATGCCTTGACTGTGCTACTGCAAAGAGATGAAGTTTGGTTTTGGGTTTGTGTACCCAATGTGTGTTAGCCACACATACAGGTTGCCACCACTCGGTATCTAAAGCATTCATAAATGTTGTAATTTTGTTGGTTCCATGTGAATTAGGTAAGACAACTATGGCAAAATCAAAAACAGTGAATAAAAATGGGCGAGCAAATTAACGGCGTATCCCAACAATAGCACAGCTCATTACAGCTACAAATCGGCTTATACCTACAGCTGAAAACACCAATGGCTTCCCCTTCTGGCTCCTCAAAACTTCAACAGACATCCTGTCCATGCAGTGGCACCTCCTCCACACTCAGAACAGCTACCACTACTAGCACACTTGCCAGCCCCACATCCTTTTTCTGCCAGTAACTACATGCACCTGTTGCACCTAGCAACGGCAACAGGGGCAACACATCACCACGCAGTACCTCTTTATTCATGCAGGGGGCTTTGCACCCCTGCACCCCCCATTTCTAATTATCTAACACCATGCCACTCATTGACCACCACGATCGCAGAATCTGTGTGGTCGCTGTTATTCTGCAGTAGCCCTTATTGTAGTTACCCAATCTGATTCACCCAGATTGACTAGCCCTTATTACGTGATACCAATTTTTGGCTATACTTCTGGTTGTTGAAGACAGTTTATTCCGGATCTTTGTAATGTAGTAATCAGATATAAGTTTACTGTAAACGTTCTTGAGCCTGATATTCAAAACTTTGCACAGGCGCTAACAGGTGTTTGCCTGTGCAAACTGGATGGACACACTGGAAGAGGCCATAGTGATGGACATGGACTTCACAAAACTGGAATAATGGTCTAGAACTTGGCAGTTGAAGTTCAACGCCAAGAAGTGTAAGGTCGTGCACCTAGGGACAAGAATCCCAGGAAAGAATTACTATCTAAGGGCAAACAATTAGCCATCACGAATCTAGCACGGGACCTAGGGGTCATGCACACCTCAAATTGCATATTCAGGAGGAAATATATTATAAGAACCACCTGCCATTTCCCCAACATCCAACAGCAGCACCTCGACCACAGAGGGTAGTGGGTCCGGGAGGTTGGCAGGTGGTTAGGTGGGGCAAATTGGGTGCCCCATCACTCGGTGCTCTCCAACATATCGCCTCCACAAACCATGTAAAAACTATAAACAGGTATCTGCCTCTATCTCCGAAATCAAACAAAGAGGCAGAGGACACTGCAGAGCAGGACACTGTAGCACAGGAGCTAGCACAACAAAACTCACCCAAAACAGGAACCAAAACAAAAAAAGCAAAAAGGAAATCCAAAACACTTCTGATCATAGGAGACTCCATGATTCAGGGAGTTGATACCTATCTCCAGCCAGGGGTAATGATCAGATGTCTCCCAGGTACATCAGCGTGGAGAGACACTGACTGCATTGCTAAAATTGTACAAGAAGCAGGAAAAAACATCAACGTCCTGGTACACATAAGGACTAACGATCTCGCCAGCCGGTCAGTTGTGGAGACCAAAGAACACCTGACCAGGCTGGGTGACGTACTATCATCCATTTCATCCGGCATCTCCTTCTCTGGGATCCTGCCAGTCTGGGAGAGGGGCAGATGGACGGAAGGTCAGAGAAGGGGAGATAAGGGAGCTAAACATGTGGCTCAAGGGCTGGTGCCAAGAAAAAGGATACAAATTTGTAGGTAACAGGCAACAGTTTTGGGAGCGAAAGTTCTTTAAATTTGATAGACTGCATCTGACTAAGGAGGAAGTCAGTGCATTGGGGCAGAAGTTTGATGTCTTTGCAGAATATTTAAACTAGTAAATGAGGAGAGGGGTTCAGCACCTGCTACATCGAACAGGAAGAACCCCCCCCAGCTAGTGATCAAACAGGAGTTCAGCATATTTCTAGTTCATTTGCATCACCAGGTAAGGAAAAAGGTCTGGCTCCCCATATGATGCATAGGGGAAACGCCTGACCTCGCCCAACAACCAACACACCAAAATCTGGCCAGTGAAAAATCATGTACGCAAATGCTCGCAGTCTGGGAAACAAGATCCCAGACCTGCAGGCAATAATGACGGAGGCTAAACTGGACATAGTAGCCATTAGCGAGACATGGTTCACCAGTAACTGAACTTGGGAGACTTCAGTGCCTGGCTTTGTGTCCTTGTGTTTGCACTACTGCAACGCCCTATACTTTGGGCTCTCTGGGGTTGAAATCCGTTGCCTACAGCTGGCGGAGAATGCTGCAGCCTGGGTTTTGACTGGGACAAGTAGGTCCTGTCATATTAGCCCGGTGCAGCGCGAACTGCACTGGCTTCCTATATGGTGGCGGATCACCTTTAAAGTTATTCTATTGACTTTTAAAGCCCTTCACGATCAGGGTCTGGCCTATCTGAAAGAACTCCTGATGCCTTACTACCCCGGCCGATCGCTCTGCTCGGCCAACGAGGGGTTGCTAGAGATTCCAAGAGTGAGTTTAAAATCTTCTGTCAGCAGAGCATTTTCTTATACTGCACCCACTCTTTAGAATTCTCTACCACGCCGGTTACGGGAGTGCACCTCCGTGGAGATATTCAAGAATAATCTGAAAACTTATGTCTGGCAAATGGCCTTCTTGGATGGTTATTCATAGTGTAATTGTTACTGTGTTGAGATCTTACTCCATATTTTATTAACTGATTTTAATGTTTGATGTTATTATGCTATGATTTTATTTATATGTATTATTGGATTTATATTTGATGTTATTGTTTTAATGTGTTCAGCGCTTTGGTAAGCTGAAAGGCACTTTATAAATAAATTTATTATTATTATGTACTGTTCAGAAGAGACCGAGGTGCAAAAAGGGGGGTGGAGTGGCCCTTTAGGTCAATGAAAATATCAAAGCTACAGAAATTCAGAATACACATAAGGAGCCAGAAGAACTGTGGGTCACCCTGGAAATAGGAAATGGGACAGCCGTACAAACTGGGGTTGTGTACAGGCCTCCAGACCAGGGGGAGGACACAGACACATTACTGTTAGAAGATATACAAAACAATGACAGCTAAAGGGGAGGTTCTGATAATGGGAAACTTCAACATGCCAGATACAGATTGGTCAATACCAGCAGGAACATCCGCCAGAACTAGACACATAGTGGATTCCCTGTAGAGGGAAGGCCTTTTATTAACTGATTTTTAATGTCAGTGTGGCTCAGTTGGTAGCACATCTGCCTCTAGACCAAAAGGTCGTGGGTTCTCGTCCCACACCAGGATTGGACTTGCACCTAAAAATCGCTGGCATCTGAGTGCAGTATTGGCGGGTGCTGTACTGCTGGGGTGTGCCATCCTTCAGATGAGATGTTAAACTGAGGTCCCTTCTGCCCGTCCAGGTGGAAGTAAAAGAACCTGGGGCACTCTTCGCAAAGAGTAGGGAACATTCCCGGTGTCCTGGCCAACATTCTCCTTCCCATAAACCGGTTCATGCAATTATTCAGGCTGTGTGTGGGTGATGATGTGTGCTATGGCTGCCATCACACATTCAGTCACTTCACTACCAGTCTAGCATTGCTTGTAAAGTGATTTTGGATGTATGAAAAACGCTATATAAATGCTGATTCTTCTTCTTCTTCTCAAACAACTGGTACAACAACCCAAAAGAGACAGGGCTGTCCTAGATCTAGTACTCCCTAACAGGGAAAGGATCACAGATCTCCAGGTAGAAGGTCACCTGGGGACCAGTGCCCATCACATGGTATAGTTCAATTTGGCCACTAGAGCTAAATCATCCCATTCCAAAGCAAAAATATGGGACTTCAGAGGAGCTGACTTTGATAAGATGGCCAGCAGAGTTAAGCTAGCCCTGGCAAGAAGAAATACAGGTGAGAGGGTACAGGCAAATCGGGTAAGTAATAAGGATGCAATACTTGAAGCAACATCCCATTGCGTTAGAGAGAAAAGGAAGTGCAAAAGAAGAAGGAAACCACCCTGGTTCTCAAAAAACAGTAGCAGAAAAGGTCAGAGCCAAAAGACTGGCCTTCAGGAAATATAAGGGAACACAGCGGGATGAAGACAAAGAGGCATACCAAACTTCCCTAAGGGAAGCAGGGAAGGCAGTAAGGCAGGCAAAGGCCCAAACCGAGGAAACACTAGCACAAACAGTAAAGAAGGTGACAAGACTTTCTATAGATACATTAGTGAAAGGAGAAAGTCCAGAGGGGTATTGTTAAGATCAAAGGGGATAAGGGTGTGTGTGAGGAGGACCATGTAAAAGCTGCTATCCTAAATAGATACTTCTGCTCAGTATTTACTGAGGAGAAGGTAGAGCAGGGCCCACAGCTCAGCACCATGGACAAAGGGGGGGGGAGGAGGTGTGCACTAGTCCCTTCACAAAAGAAAGGGTCCTATAAGAGCTCGATAAGCTCAGGGTGGACAAGGCAATGGGAACTGATGGCATACATCCCAGGGTACTAAGGGAGCTAAGGGTGGAACTAGCAGAGCCATTATCAGAACTGTTTAGTGAGCCTCAGAGCACAGGAGAGGTCCCAGAAGACTGGAGAAGGGCTTATGTGATCACGCTCTGCAAGAGTGGTAGCAGGGAGAAGGCAGGGAACTACAGACCAGTCAGTCTTACCTCAGTAGTGGACAAGATTATGGAGGCACTCCTTAAGGAAAGGATAGTGCAACACCTGGAATCTATTGGAGCACAGGATCCAAGACAGCATGGGTTTACAACAGGAAGGTCCTGTCAAACTAATCTCATAGATTTCTTTGACTGGGTAACCAGAGTGGTGGACCAAGGGGGAGCAGTCGATGTCGCCTACCTTGACTTCAGCAAAGCTTTCGATACTGTTCCACATAGAAGATCGAGTAATAAGCTGGGTAGGCTCGGGGTGGGTCAGAAGTTGGTCCACTGGGTGGCAAACTGGTTGACGGGCAGAAAACAGAGAGTGATGGTAAACGGTATACAGTAAGAAGAGATGCAAGTCACAAGTGGGGTACCTCAGGGATCAGTCCTGGGGCCAGTCCTCTTCAATATCTTCATCAGTGACATTGCAGATGGACTGGAGGGTAAGGTTTGTCTGTTTGCAGATAACACCAAGATCTGCAACAAAGTAGATGATCCAGACGGGGTGGGCAGAATGAGAAGAGATCTGGATTAACTGGTAAAATGGTTGGAAGAGTGGCAACTGGGGTTTAACCCAAAAAAGTGCAAGATCATGCACATAGGGAAGAGAACCCCTGAAGTCACCTATAGGTTGGGAGGGGAGTTGCTGGCAGTCACAAGGGAAGAAAGAGACTTGGGCATCATCATCACAGATAACCTGAAATCATCCAAGCAGACCACTAAAGCAGTAGGCAAGGCTAGGGGGATGTTGGGGTGTATTAGTAGGGGTATCACAAGTCGTAAGCGGGAGGTAATAATCCCTCTTTACGAGACACTGGTTAGGCCCCATCTGGAGTACTGCGTGCAGTACTGGAGGCCACACCTTCACAAGGACATTAACCAAATTGAGGCAGTCCAGAGAAGGGCAACCAAAATGGTGTAGGGACTGCATCAGAAAACATATGAGGACAGATTAATGGAACTCAATATATATACCCTGGAGCAAAGGAGAGAGAGAGAGAGAGGTGATATGATTAAAACATTCAAACACTTTAAGGGCATTAACAAGGTGAAAGAGTCTAACATGTTTCAATATAAGAAATCTAGCAGGACAAGAGGACACAGCATGAGATTAGAGGGAGGCTGATTAAGGGGTAATGTGAGGAAGTTCTATTTCACAGAAAGGGTGGTGGATGCACGGAATGGCCTACCTCAGGAAGTGGTGGATATGAATACAGTGCAGGGCTTCAAACAGGCATGGGATAGGGATAAGGGAGCAATACAGATGAGTATGAATAGATAGGCCATTGACAGAGCAAATGCCGATGGCACATTCATAAGGTAGAAAAATAAATGGGCAGACTGGATGGGTCTTGCGGTCCTTATTTGCTGTCAGCTTCTATGTTTCTATGTTTCTATGGTATCCAATGACCTGAAGGTAGGGAGACAATATGAGAAGGTGGCACAGAAAACCAGTAACATCCTCGGTTGCATCAAAAGAGGGGTCACAAGCAGAAATTTCGAAGTGAGAATCCCACTTTACAGATCCTTGGTGAGGCCACACCTGGAATACTGTGTCCAGTTATGGAAACCCCACCTCAAAAAGGATATAGACTGTCTGGAAACTGTGCAAAGAAGAGCTTCACAAATGGTTCAGGACCTCCACCATGAACCCTATGAGACAAGACTTAAATAATTAAACATACTCCCTTGAACAGAGGAGAAACAGAGGAGACATGATAAAAACCTTTAAATACCTAAAGGGTATTAAGTCAATGCAGAATCAGAACCTCTTTCACGAAAATAAGATGGCATGTACTAGAGGCCACAACAGACGTCTAATGGGAGGGAGATTTCGAAGCAACATTAGGAAGTTTTTCTTCACTGAAAGGGTGGTGGAGCTATGGAACAGGCTGCTGCAGGAGGTCATGGACACCAAAACAGTTAAGGAGTTCAAAATATCTTGGAACTGACATAGCGGAATATTGAAATAAGGGGAATATACTGGGGGGGTAGGTCAAATAATGGCAAACTAGATGGATCATGTGGTCCCCTTCTGCCATCATGTTCTTATGTTTTGCTCTGGAGCCCAATATTCAAAAGGCTCTGTTGCACTGGCAAACAGGGTTAGTGCCCATACAAACCAAAATTGGGGGGGGAACAGGAATATCTGCGTAAGCCGATATTCAGCAGATTGGTGCTGTGCAAAAGGGTTTAGTGTGGTCCTTTAATGCTGTGCCAATACTGCTGAACAAAACCCCCTTTTACTCCATGCAGCCCTAGCGGCAGCTGGAGGTAATGCAGCCAACTAGCTGGTTGGCCACTGGGGGAGCACCCCCACCCCCTGTTTTCCATGGCACCCCCCCCAATCACCAGCCTGTATAAAAAAAAACTCCCTGGTGCTAGTGGTCCCCCTCCCTCTGATCACCAGCCCTTACTGGATAAAAACTCCCTGGTGCTAGTGGTTCCCCTTCCTCTGATCACCAGCCCTTACTGAATAAAAATTCCTGGTGCCAGTGCCCCCCAATCACCAGCCCTTACTGAATTAAAAACTTCCTGGTGCTAGTGGTCCCCTTCCTCTGATCACCAGCCCTTACTGAATAAAAAACTCCCTGGTGCCAGTGGTCACCCCCCCAAATCACCAGCCCTTACTGAATAAAAAACTCCCTGGTGCCAGTGGTCCCCCCTTCCAGTCATCAGCCCTTACTGAATAAAAAATTCCCTGGTGCTATTTTTCTTTCTATTACAGGCTAGCGATTGGTGGGTGGGGAACCAGTAGGCACCAGGGATATCTACAACTGTCTTCAACTGGGGACGTGGGGAGGTGGCGCTATGCTAACTTGCCTCTGCTACTCATGCAAATGGGCCCATAATCGGCATGCAAATAGCCCCTTAGTGCCTTGCATGCCCAATGGACTCATTTACATGGGTCCCTTTGAAAAATGCAGATAATGCTCCAGTGCTATCCACTGTTGAGGCCCACTTCAGAAGACATGTCTGGGCAGCGCTACTTCACCAAGCGCTGCACCGACATGGCCCTATATTCAGTTGGACAGTGCTGGTGCACTGCCTGACTGCATATAGCATCTTCAGACCCCTGTGCACTTGCAAAACGGAGCACAAACCTTTGCACTCTGCTTTGCGCTGTTCTTAATATTGGGCTCCTGTACTCTTGGTACAGGTAGAACTCTATTTGTAATGGCTCTTAAGTTGTTACTATGCTACTGTGCAATCATGATTTTACCAAGGGGGGGGGGATTCCTTTAGTTTTTAAGACTTTTGAAGGCCATCATTATGCACATTTTTTTCTTTTCATTTTTAGTGAATCTCAATTTAAACATTTGTAAATCTTGCAGTGGTGGGTGTCAAAAGATCACCCTAACACAAATCTGCCAAACTTGCTATAAGTTACATCAAGCTTTTGGAGTAGAGTAATACTGTAGTAGCAGTTTGGTATAAGACACTGCAGTGTTCCAAGACTGGCATTAGACGTTGTTGAGCTGTTGATGGTCTTGTTCACTTTGGGATGGCATAGGACTTGCGTCTTAGCACACCCAGCCTGTGTTTGCTTTATTCACTGTGGCTTTTATGTGGCTATCAAATGTTAGTAGGTTGTCTATTTTGATCCCAAGGTATTTATAAGACTCTGGGCCAGATATTCAAAACTTTGCCCCGGGGCAAAATTAGCACTGCCCAGCGGGCAAACTTAGCCCGGAGCACAGAGCACGCTATATTCAAAAGGAATAGCCCAGGGCAAACAGCTGCCGTATATGGCATGGTGATGAGGCCATGCAAACTGGGCTGGGAGTGCAGGGCAAAAATAGCCCTGGAATAAGACAGCACTGAATAAAGCAACCAGGAAGTGCAACCCACAACAACAACACAGTACACAGCAACATGAGGGCAGGTACAGACGAACTACGTGGCCAATGTGTGTGCCAGCAAATGCATGGACTCAGTACAGCTGCAGGAAGCAGCAGATGTGAAAGAACAGTGATCAAAACTGTATAATATTCCCCGTACCGTTAGCGCCGCGCTAACACATTAGCGCGGCATTAGCGCCGCAAAAAGTAAATAGCCCGAGCAAACACGCTTGCCGGGCTAAAATGTGCCATATTCAAAAGTGTTATGTAAATGAGCCTACTTACGTAGTCTCTGGGCAAACAACCGGATTAGTATCTCATTATACCCTGATTTGCATGCAGTTTGCCCAGCGTTACTGCAGAGTCCCACAGAGCCACCTGTAGGTCAGTCTGGAAGTACAGGGGCTGACCAGGTCCAACCGCAGCTCCACCTGTAGGTCAGTCTGGCAGTGCATGATGATAGCTGCAGGCTACATGTAAACAGTACAGTATAGCATAGCATATTATACCCCAGGAGACAGGACACCATAGGCACAGGTGGTGATGGTGCTGCATGCCACTGTCACATTGTAGGCATGTGCACAGCAGAAACTACAGTAGCAAGGGGCCAGTAGTGCGTGGACACAGCAATGCCTATGGTGTGTAGGGCAGTGATGATGACTGCACTATACACAGTGAGCAGCCCAACCTCATGGGATGTTTTCTGACACTGGACATTACTGTTACGCTGTTGTGTGACCCACAGATGCTGCACCTGTGGCATGGATGCTCACAGTGACATGTACATTTCTTGGCTTTGTGTGCTATGGCAGTTGTACAGCTGTGAGGTATGTGGCGGGGGCATATATTATCCGAAAGGCACACTGGTGTTGGGGTATTCCCAATACTGACCCATGTACACTGCATGATGTGTCCCAGCCTTGTGCCACACCTGATCTGTGTAGCACAGCCTCGCCACCGTATATGCTCCCCTCAACATCCTCCATGCCCACAGTGCTGCATGTGTGTGCTGGCATCTGTTGGTGTCCATGGAAGTGTGGTCCACAGGTGTGCTGTATGGCCACACTGCCGTGCTGTCCACTGGTGGCAGGGTCACCACTTACTGCCTGGCATGGCTGGGACTGGTGGCAGATGATGGCATCATTGTGATGCCATCAGTTAGCAGCATGCTTCCTCTATGTTTGGCTTTATCTATGTGTCATGTTTATTTGTTAGGGTCGTGCAAAACCCACGCTACACCCACGCAAACGCCATGCAAAGCCATAATGTCGCACAAAGCTGATTGCCCAGGATTAAGACCAGCTTTTCCTGGGCGGTAATGTGCACCGTGCTAAGTGTCACGCTAAGTCGCGCAAAACCACATAATGCGGCGCTAGTCACTGAATATAGCATTGCGCCTGTATTCATATCAGTTTGCCCCTTGCATACATTATAATTTTGCCCGGCGCTAATGCAGTTTGCCTGTGCTATTTGGCCTTTTGAATATGGCAGACCCGCGCTAATCCCGCGCTAAACCTGCGTAAATGGTTTTTGCCCAGCGCAAAGTTTTGAATATCTGGCCCTCTGTGTTTACCAGTCTATCTCCATTTAACAGCTTGATCTCCAGTTCCTTTAGCCTTTTTTGTTTTGAATTTTTATTTGTGAAAAGCATAACCTGTGCCTGTTTTGTACGTAACACCATTTACATGTCTAAGAACCATTTTTGTAAAGTGTTAAACTCAGACTGTAATTTGGTTTCTAGTTCACCTATACTATTAGCTCTACCTATGAGGACTGTGTCATCCGCGCGCATCCTGATGTCACACTTGGTGATAAATTGTGGTAATGGTTTTACATAAACTAAAAACAGAAAGGGACCCGAGATGGATCCTTAGGGTACCCCTCTGTAAAGGGAACCTGTATTGGATAAAACATTTTCAACAGAAACCTGTTGGATTCTGTCCATTAGATATGATTGGAACCAATCTACTACTTGGGTTGACATGCCAATTTATTTCAAGCTGGTAAGCAAGAACTGCTAGTCTAGCAGGTTAACGGCCTTTGAAAGATCAACATACACTACACCCATGGATTTTCTCTTTTTCAATAATTTTCCCACAATGTACGCAAAGTTCATAATGCAGAGTGTGTTGCCCTCCCAGCCCTGATGCCTGGCTGGCATGGGATGAGTAGGTTGTACTTTTCAAAATATGCATGAAGCTTGTGGTTCATTTTTCTCTGTCATATACTTTGTGTCATAACATAAACCAATAAAGATGTTGAATTTCAAAAAAAAAAATATACATGAAGCTGATTGCTTATCAATTTCTCAAATCATTTTGATACTGTGGCTAACAAAGCTATGGGTCAGTAGTTTGAACAATTATTGCTGACCCCACCTTTAAAAATAGGGACTAGTGCCAAAGAGTGAATCACGGCAATCACCTCTGTTATTAAATAAGGGAGTCCATACTACCGTAGTTTTTAAAAAAAATCCTTTGAAAAAGCCTTATTAACAAGGTGAAACATTAAGATCTGCACATCTGTTACTTGGAATAAAATGAGAGATTAGTTTCTAAAACTACAGTGGTGTTGGCTCCTCGTGACTTACTCTTTGCCTGTACTTGCATTTGTCACTTGGCACCTGGTCCACTGAATGGCTCTTTCAAATATGGACAAAAAATAAGGACTACTTAGGAGCATTTCCACCGTTCTGGAAAGTGGGAGTGCTGTAAGCTTTGGTTGAAAAGTTTTTTGAGTACAGAGGCAATTAAGTTTGCAGAGTATTTCAAAACTGTTATCTCAATGTGATCATCTCCAGTTGCCTTTTTTACATTTAGCTGATTTATTTCCTTCAGGACTTCTGCTGAATTTATGGCTCTAAAATAGAATATAGGAGTATTTTGTGGGAGGGGGGCAATTTGAAAATTCAGAGCCACATTTTTAGGATTTGGGTTTTTGTGTGCTCTGTCACAGTGTCTGTTAGACTACAAAAATACATGTTTAGCAAATCAGCAGTTTGCAAGACTGACAGCTCACTCCCTGACTCGCCCTTGAAAGTATGTTGCAGTCATCCCTACTTACCCCCTCAAGCTGTTTTGACAGGCTCCAATACATAGATGGGCTAGTAGCTTGCTTTATTTTTTTTTGCAATATACTTTTTTTTAATTTTCAATCAGACTTTTACATTTGTTTGTAAGAGTTTTAAAAGCTTCCCAATCTTCAGGCTTCAGGGGTTTTGTTAGCTTTTTTCCACAATCTGTTTTTTAGTCAGCCTGTTTTCTTGATCTGTTCCGTGGTGCATGAGAGAATGTTTGCCCTTTTTTGGTTGATTTAAATCGTACATTTTTATGACAAATGTCAAGGAATGATTTGGAGAAGTCCTCAACAGCAATGTCTAGATCTGAGACTCAATTGACTCTGCTCCAGCTTGTTTGGGTAATTTGGTTTCTGAAGCTTTGTAGATTAAAGTTCTTCAGACATTTGTGATAAGGTGGGGTCACTGAATTTGTTCTTTCAGTTATTGTTTCAGCGTTACAGGTAATACAACAATGATAGCCTAAGTTTGGAATGCCTACGTGTACATTGTTTGTTACAGTGTTTGGAGGTTTGAATATTAAGACCAATGTGCTGCCATTGCTTTGGGGGAGCCCTTCCTAGTTATTTGATTCACAGTCTGGGTTAGGCCTGGGGGGGAACAGCTTTGTGCAATACAGTATTTCCTGGCTCCTCCAGGTGGCATTGACATCCCCTGTAAGGATTGTTTCCCTTCCTGTTATAACTGGGGACAATTTTTGCACCAGAGTTTCAAAAGACATTGTCTTGATCTTTGGGGGTGAATATATTACCCATATGCACAGTTTTTAAACTGTGACAGAAACTAACACCACCTCAATACCCTCTACACTCCCTGAGAAAAGGAGTTCAGTGAGTCCAAAATAACTTTTTTAGGTATAAAATTACACCCCATCTTTTTTTGGCCTCTCATGCCTTAAGTGCCTGTAATTCTTGATGGAGATCTCAGAGTCTGGGTTCCTTTTTGAAAGTCACGATTCAGTGATCCCCACTATGTCATAATCCCCTTGTTCTAGCCAAACTTTTAACAAATCTGTTTTATTTGCTAGGCTCCTGGGGTTGCCATGTGCATTGTCAATTGTTTTGAAGTTTTGCCAGGCCCAGAATTAATGTCAATGCAACATATGGTTGCTATTTGTTTTGATAGGGAACCAGTGACATCAAAAACTCATAATACCATTGCTTTGATATCAGAAAGTCATAATACTATCATTCTGACATCAGATCAATGGTATTATGAGATGGAATGTTTGGAGTGTTCCATATATTACAAAAATAACAGGAAATCAGCAGTTTAGGTTTATAATTCCATCTCGGGATTCTGGTGACATCATAAACCACCTGAGCTTTGCTCTCATGGTTTATGATGTCACCAGAATCCCTCGTGGAATTATAACCTTGTTACTGATGATTTCCTGTCTATTATCCTATGTGTCTCCTTCAATTAAAATCAATAAAAAATAAAGGTTACATTTGTTGTAAATCTCCCTGGGTTGCTATTAAAAATATCTAAATTTCCCTTTGATTTACAAATGGACATACTTTGTCTCAGGCAATTTGAAAATCGGTTACTTTCTTCATTTGAATGTGTATGATTCAGGGAGACCACGATGGCCAATATGACCAGTAACATACTAAGTATTTTACTAAGTTTATCCATTTGAAGAATATTCTATTCCAGCATGGCTTCCTCTGAGGGAACCCACCACTGTTAGAATTAGTCTCATCAGAAGATACATATAATGCATTTTAACAATTGTGTTAAGGGAATCACTCAGTCCTGTACAGTTTTGAGCTGAGTCCCCAAGATTGATTGCTTTAGTGCTAAATTGTGTCGACCCTTGTGAGGAAGAGATTTTATCAAATTAAAACTTCCCTCACTTAAGTACAGGATTGGAGAGGAAAAGACAGATCTGACCTCTGAGGAGAGACCTCAGAACCATCAACAGTGACTGTTTTATTTCTACTGCCCAATGCAACAAAGTAAATGGAAACACTAACAAGATGCTGAAGTGGGTAGGAAGAGGGTTTTCCAGTAGAAAGATGTAGGTGATATTGTTCCTGTTCAGATCCCTGGTGTGACCACATCTGAAGTATTATGTGCAGTTCTAAAATCTGCACCTAAAATAGAACAGGGACTGTCTGAAGTCTATGTAGTAGAGGGGCACAAAAATGATCCCGAAGCAACAGGGAAAATGGTATGAAGAGAGCTGGTGAGCCTCAGTATGTACACACTGGTGGCCAGAAGGGAAAGGGAGACATTGTAGAGACTTATAGGCACTTGGAGGGAGTAAAACAGGGTGGACTGCAGTAAAATATTTATGAGAAATGAGGGCACTGTGACCAGAGCCCACGCATAGAAATGAATGGGGGAAGGATCAAGAAGGACACAAGAACTTCTTCTTTATAGAAATGGATTGTCCAATGAGGTGGTCCAGACAAAGTCCATGACTGGGTTCAACCACAGGTGGAACAGATGCAAGGGAACAGTAGGGCTTACGAGAAAATGAGACTGGGTATAGGGAAGGGAGTGTAAAAAAACCCACAAAGGCTATTGGCTAATAACTCCAGCCCGGTGTAGGTTGGGCATGGCTTCAGGTAAGCATATGGGCAGACTAGAAATACCACTGGGTCTTTTCCTGTCATCAGATTCTATGTATCTATATACAACAGAACTAACAGTTAATATAAACTGATATAAAGCATTAACTACCGAAAGTACTAAATACCACATGATTCTCATCTTTACTTGTCACTATGGCCTTTTTTGCATGCCTCTGTTCTATCTTCATATCTCTTTGGATTTTTTCTTTAATGTCTGTCTGGTGGTCACTTTCTCTTATCTGTCTTCTGGGCTCTTTTACTTGTTTTATCGCTATTCCATTCCCTTCCTCACACTGATCTTTTTTCTATCAGATTGTTGTGTTGTCTCTTTTTGTCTGTATTGTCTACTGCTTCTTTCTTTTCTCTCTCTTTCATCTTCCAGCCTGTATCATGAAGACCATCTGTCTCTTCTATGTCCCCTGCTCTTCTCTAAGACCCACTTAACTTGGTTTATTTCTCTCTCTTTCTCTCTCATTAGCTATCTCTTTTTTCAGTCATTCATTTTCTTTCATTCTGCTGTGCTGTTTCCCTATCAGTTTCTCTTCAGTTCACTTAATCTCATTTGCTTTGTTTAAATAGTCATTCTCTTTTCTTATTTTTATTCTCTTTTATTAGCTAAATTTTTAAATTATCAACATTTTTATCTAAATTACAAAAAACAATGACAATGCTCCTCACAAGCCCACAAATGAAGAAAACAGTACCCCCGCCATCCATAATGACCTGGACATATACTTAAGCTGGTATAAACCGTTAATTACCTTGGGGTGGTCTTGGATGATACCTTATAATTTGCTTCCCACATTGACCACCGTGTTTCCATGGTAAACAGAAGACTGGGAATCTTGTAAAGTAACCAGGTCAACCTCACTACTGATGCTAGATGCTTCAGAGTGGCAAGCTCAGTACTGTCACTAATTGACTATGGCCTCCCTATCTATTCAACTGGCTCTGGCTCAAGTCTCAGCAGAATAAATATAACCTGTATTATAAAATGGCAGGGTAAAATCATGTAATCTGATTGACTCTTATTTATGTGTAAAATATGGTTTACACATGGTTAAAAAAAATAAAGGACTGTTCAGCAGTGAAGAGTCTGGAACCTAGATCAATTGACATTTGGAACACAGGCATTTCAGTTAGCCCCTTATAGCCAGAACTGATCTTCCACTACAAACATGGCTACTACCTTTGCACTGTAAAAAAACTTCAACTGGGCCCCAAAAATAAAACTACCTTAAATAAAAAATAAAACTAATTAAATGTTATTTCCCTGATTATCACACTCTCCTTACATACATAAACAAATTAGAAACAATAAGTATTGTTTATAGTTTTCACTGCAACTGTTTCTTTGCTGACAGTGAAAAAATTCCCCTTCTATCATTACCTGCTCATCAGGGAATGCTCTTCTTCTTGTCCTGACAGTGAGATAATTGAGTCTCTGGCTGTAACAAAGGCCTTTGTTGTCTGTGTGTACAGTGTGCTAGGAGAGAAACATTCTGACAGTGGAACTAAGCAGAATTTTGAATCCATGTATTCCATGGTAAACATTCCATGAGAAACATTCCATATCTTGAATGGGGGAAAAACAGAGAAAAAAACAGGAAGAAGAAAGTAGGCAACAATACAATGACATCATCAATTACATCATTTGTAGTACGCAGGACTATTTTATCATCAGTTCACACAAGTAAATCTATTGTTTCTACATATAAACATGCTTCCCCAACTGGAAAAAGTTTTTTAAAAAGGAGCCCATTTTATAAACACAATAAGGCACTCCGGGATCGCGTGGAAAACATTTTACAGCATGGCCAGCAGCTAAATTCACTCAGCCTTCAGCCTTGTATCTTATTACACCCCTGGCCATGCAGTAAAATTTGTTCCACATACCCCATCATGCCTTATTGCTTACATAAGGCTTTTCTCTTTGTGCTTGGGGCTGACAAGTGCACCCATAACTGCATCCTCTACACCCAAACAAATTGGTTACCCCACCTAGCAGAATTAAGTTCCTGACATGTCTGCTAGCCAAGAAGGGACTACTGGGTCTGAGCCCCAGAGCCCTAACTCACTGCTTCAGCCTTATTGCTAGTCTCTACAACACCAAGAGCATGGTGCAGAATGCCCTTGAACTGCCATTCTGCTGTACACAGCTGGGCAAGCGTTCATTCATGGTTAGGGCCACTAGATGGTTAAAGGAGTTGCCTAATACCTTCCTCAATCTACCTAAGTTTGACCAGTTTAAGAGAGCATTACGGCCAACCTAACATTTTTATGCAACTGTAGCTGTTAATCATCCTAACTAAAGCACCTCCTGGTGTACACTTTGAACTGTGTCAGACAGTGGCTCTGAGGTCATGCACCATTATGGTGCTTTTTTTACACTGATTCAGTCTACCTGCCTTATTGTAAAATTGTATAGAGTTCATCTAGCCTATTTATTTGTACTTGTTTGACTACAGTTGTGCTTGTTTGACTTTATTCCACTGGTGTTGCCTTGTAATCTCTGTCATTGATGTGGAACCTTTGTGTAACCCCTCACCCCTGCCTTTTTGCCAAAATGACAGGTGGCATGCTGTTGAAGCTGACAGCAGTACCTAGTGGGGACTGGGTTCGGGGAGGATGAGGTTACTCGGCACAAGGGGACCTAGGTTTGGCTACTCTGGACAGGGGCACCCAAGTAAATCCGAACACAGGAAGCAATAACTGTAATGTCCAGAACCAGGAATGGGATTCTTCAGTGTGGCTTTTATTCACATACTAGCTGAACAAACAAAGCATAGACAGAGCCCCATGGGGCTACATTTCCTGGCAATGCAGATTAGAGACTACAGAACACTTTATCACCATTTCCAGCCCTCAGGCTCTGAACCCACCAGGCATACAGCCGGGACTTGCACGCAGCTTTGGGTACACAGCCTGACTTGGGTCTTCCCCACTGGCCCGGCTCCCCTGCCAGCCACTTGATCTGCGGTCCATTGGAAGAATGAACCAATTATCCCATTCACGGTCCATTGGAAGAATGAACCAATTATCCCATTCGTGGTCCATTGGAAGAATGAACCCATTATCCTGTCGTGGCTCCCCACACCACACTAGAGTCTGCGACTCCTAGAGAGAATTTTCCTTGCAATCCCACATCTGGGTACTTCCATCACTGGCCAAGTGCCTGAGGCAAAGTAGAAACCACAGAAGAAATCAGAGAGGTGGACCTGGTCACTAAAGATGGGGGCCACCCACCTCAGCTCCCACAGCCCATACCCCATTTCTCTGGAAAACTGAGCAATTCCTTTGCTAAACTTCTAAATGTAGATTAAAGGGTAGACGCCTGTCACATCTCCTCTACATATTATTTGCATCACACAAAACTCTGGGATTTGACACTACTTTTACTTGCTTGGTCCATTTCTCTAGGTTTCCCAATATGTAGTTCAATCCCTAGATTTTCACACAAGTCCCAGGGTGACGAAAACAATTTGCCCTTTTAGCCAGAGCAGACACTCACCCTTTAGTTGCAGGTGCTCCACAGGTGACTCACAAATCTTCCATCTTCCAAAATAAATCCTGGACCAAACAGGCAGCTTTTCCTCCACTTAGCAGAATTAAGGGGATTGCCCCAGGAATCTGCTGGGAATCTTTACATCCCCCCCCCCGAGGGAGGGGGCACTGAGACCCGGAAACAGCGGTCTCCACCACTTGAGTACAACTTCACTCTCTCTCAAGCCAAACTGCAGACTCTCACTTGAAATTCCCAATGTTCTATCTAACTCCTTTGCTGCAGATTCCAATGTGGCTTATGCAGCCTGAAAGTTCTATTGGTGATGTCATCCTCAGTCTTAGCTGAGACTGAGAACAGAGGAGACAGTGTGAACCCATTTAACTGAGTTTCACAAGCTGCCTTCCTGCCTACCACTAGGTCTTACTGGGATTCTAGTAACCCCGGTAATAAGGTTACATTTGTAAAAGAGCACTTGTACTCAAAGGTAGTCTCTGAAATTTTCAACACATAAATACATATATAAATAAATAAATAAATAATTTCGGACATCACAAGACACCAAGTAATTTTCCTTGGCTTTTTGCTTTTCTCTTAGTCTTAACCCCAACATCTGCTCCTCTCCTCTGGCCAAACCTGAGATCATACAGCTGAGCAGCAGCAGACAGTATCCTAGACTGACCTAGAAAGATTCAAATCTGACCTGTCCTGGTGCCAGGCATTGCCACCTGACTAATCTTCCCAACAACAATTTGGCAGCAAAGGATTCCTCAATACATCTTTTTGCAGATGCCCAGGAAGGAAGCATTGCGTGTCCATCATGTCTCCCCATCCGGCCAAAATCAGACTCACTCAAATAACAAGAATCCTGAAAGTCACTGCCTGAAGCATTGTCGGACTCTGACACTCATACACTAAAAATGACAGTACCTAAAAGTTGATGCTCAAAGCATAGTTTTTAATTACTTTCACTAATAGCAGGTCAGACTCTCTGCTGCCCTTTGTGACATCTGGGACTCTCATTGAACTGGATGGAAAGCTGCACAGACTTGCTACAGTTACACACAGAATCTCAGTGTATGAACTGAAGCTGGTATAGCTAACCTTGAAAAACATGCCACAGACACACAGTTTAGGGTGCCATTTGATACCTTTAGTAGTGATCTCCAATTTCAACAGGTGATGACAGCTCTGAGGTCTGTAGTCCTGGGCTTTGTAAAAGAGATGTACTTAGAGGAACCGAGAGTGCAAGTTCTTTGTGCAGGTATGAGAAGGGTCATAAAACAGTATGCTAGGGATTCAGACATGGGCAAACTATATCACAGTGGGCACACCTGAAAAGCTGGTGTTGGGGCCAAGCTGGAGAATGAATGGGTGGGGAAAGCCCGGGGGGGGGTGACACATTCATATCAGCAGTCCACTTGTGCACTGGCTCTGTGTTTGCATCTTATATTTACTTACAGTGATCAGAAAATGCCACTTAATAAAAAAATAGATTATACATGGAAAGATTTGTAGAGTTTTGAAGCTGGCAGGAAATCCAAATGAGGGGGCCCCACCTGGAAATTTCCAGGTATTCCAGGTGGGCCAGTCTGACACTAGATCCAAAAGTGTAACTGTTATGATAAGGTTATCCAGGGCAGGTTCTGCTATGCTGGCTACACAGCTACCAGAGACTGGCATACACATTGCTGTGGTGTATCTTGGGATTACATTGAATCATGAATTTGCAGAGTTCTTTATACATATGATCTATTTTTTCATGGGAAGGATGTGTTACATATCTAGTAAACTGTATCCCTTAGTCTACAGTACTACTCGGAGAAGTTGTTGCTAAATTATATATTTTCTGTCAGAACTACTAAAGCATTTCTTCGTTCTATACAGCACTCATGTCCTTGAACCCTTGAAACTACCTTGCCATGAACATTTCTCCTTCTCCCCTATGAGTACTAATGGGGTTCTGCCAGAGCTGCCTTGTCTCAATCCAAGCTCTCAGTGTGGTCCTGACAGCCTACAACCCATTTTTTCTTTTTAAACTTAGTGATATACAGTAGCTATTGTCAGCATCTGGCCCATGCTTGCAACTGTTCCCTCTGTTCTGGGATCACCCCCTTGGTTTGGATACATGCAGTTGTCATACTGCTCCACAAAGGAGGAGCCACAGACACACCTAGTGACTATAAGCCAGTCTCTCTCTTTGTGAGTCTCTCCAAAGTACTAGAAAGGCTGATCAATAATTAGCTGTCCAACATTTATGCTAGGGCCAACTTTTTTTTATCACATTTCAGCCTGGTTTCCATCCTTTACACTCTACTACTATCGCCTATCTTTTATGTCTAATAGGGCTGTAAGTTTGGTTCAACCTTAACCCTAAAAAGGTCAAACACCAGCTGTTCGCATGTGTGAGGATACCCACAAACTTTCTTCTGTTTTTAGTGAACTTTGTGAACTTTGGTGTCAGCTGTTCACACGTGTGAGGGCACATCACAAACTTTCTTCTGTTTTTAGCAAACTTTGTGAACTTTGGTTTGCTTAATGCAGTTAACTAAGCTAGAGCTGGTTCCAGTCCCAGTGTGATGCAAGTAGCTGCTGCTGCTTGGGACAGAAGGGTAGAGCAAAGCAGGCAGATCAGGAATCCTGAGGATCTGATTTGTGCATCGGGCTGCCCAGCTCCTATGTCTCTTTCTCCTGTATTTATTTATTTTTTTCTGGTTTCTGGCCACCAATGGTGTCTGCATGAGTGGGAGAGCCAGCATTTGCAGCCTGGTGCCAAGTGCCATTTCTAGCAGTCTGAACATGATGGTCTCCCCGTCAGTCAGTCAACAGTGTAGGGCAGGCTGTGGCTAGGATGCTCCTATGACCTTCCCTGTCCTGCAGTAGAGTGTCCAATCCTAGTCAGATCACAGAGAAGAGGGTGAGTCAAGGATCAGAACTGCAGACTCAATGAGAATGGCACTTTTGTTTGGATCATAGAAGGTCTGGGTCATCACAGAGGGGTACTGGGGGATTTAAATGAAGCAGAGGGCACTGGTGGGGGCAGGCTATCCAGGTACAATCGACCAATATAATGTATACTGCTTTTTCATGCTTACAGTTTTCTTTAATCTAGTCAGGAAAAGAAAGAGAACATAGCAGCCAAGTTTTATGGACTATTAAGTAAGTATTTTTTTTTGAGTTGTACTGCATATTGTGTGTCAGCTAGTTAGTTTTGGAAATTAATAATTCCACAGGTCTACAGTTGTTTGTGTGTGGGTGAGAGTGACTGAGTAAACCCTTCGAGGACCAGGGCTGCTGCTTTTCTTTCTTTTTTTATAGTATAGCAATAGGGAGCTAAACCATTTCTGGTTGGGTGGAGGTAGCCATGGTATTGGGGGGGTGCTGAGGCCCAGGCCAGAGGGTGATCTTAATGAAGGGCAGAGTGAACTCGCACTTACTTGATGCTGGCAGTAACTTTTTTAGTGTGATCCTTCCTGGAGCACTGCCTGATGATTCTCTTCCCACTTCCTGGAGTTACTGGACTAACAAAAAAATATGCTGGCCACAACTTCAGTGGACACTGCTGTGTGTGCCCTCATCCTTTGTTCACCCAGCCTTAACTCATACTGTCCATTCCAGGAGGTTAGCCCAATGTGTGCCACCAGGTGGTGGGGGAGAGAAGCACAGTATCCAGCGTGTGACAATGGTTTCTGTATGCCATGCTTGCTGAGTGATGACAAAGTAGTTTAAGGTGGTACTTGCAGCAGGGTGTCTTTTGCAATTGGATACAGGGTACAATGGAAATCCCATACTATAGGGGTACAATGGAAATCCCATGGTACTTGAGTAAAATAAAAATCCCATGGTACAGGGGTACTATGGAAATCCCATGGGACAGGGTACTGTGGAAATCCTATGGTACAAGGTACAGTGGAAATCCCATGGTATGGAGTACAATAAAAATCCCATGGTATTGGAGTAGCATGGAAATCCCATGGGACGGGATGCTGTGAAAATCCCATGGTATGGGGTACAATGGAAATCCCATGGTACAGGTGTATAATGGAAATCCCATGGGATAGGGTTCTATGGAAGTCCCATGGTACACTGTATTAAATTCTACCATAAAAAATCCCATGGTACTAGGGGCATGAGCTAAGAAATCCCGTGGTACTGTCCAATTTACCACAGAACAGTATCATAGGATTTTTTTTATGGTAATCCCATGGTACATTTTTTTAAGGGTGTGATCAACAGCTGTAGATCAGTTTGAATCAGGACCCCACTTAGTTTAGTAATCTCAGAACCATACCAGTTTGAATTTAAATAAACTAGAACCACAAGTTCAACTGCCTTAATATCCAGTAGGTCAGCAAATTCCTTCAAACCATTAGTGCTCACTTTAGGAGGGACATAAATACAACAAATTGACAGTTTCTTTCTAGAACCGAATATTATCTGAACAGTGAGGTGTTCACAATAAACCAGGTTGTCTAACATAATATGTTTTTCTTCCACTAACTGATAATTTTTTATGTAAAACATAACCCCCTCCCTTTAATAGGTCTCTCCTGAATATTTTATAACTCAAAATATTTGTCTCAGAGTTTAACACCTTGGGGTTCGACCATGTCTCACTTAGTGCCAAAATATCCGGACAATATGGAGCAATCCATGCTCCCACCTCCTGTAATTTTTACAATAAACTCTGAACATTAAAATGCATCATCCTAAACCCAAAGGAATTGGGTCCCCTCTCTGATGTACACAGCCACCCCTTCCCCTTTTTGCCCTCCCTGTCTCTCCTGAAGATTGTGTACCCTGGTATGGTAACATCCCAGTCATGGTTTCCTGTGTACCATGTTTCAGTGACCACGACAATGTCTAGGTCTTCCTCCCCTATCAAGGCCGCTAGGTCTGGGATCTTGTTTCCCAGGCTCTGGGCGTTTGTACACATGGCTTTCCATGTTTTGGTCCCCCCACCTGTACCAGCTCCCCATCCCAATCCCTATGTCCTCCTCCATGCCTCCCACGCTGTTACCTCCCTTTGTGTTTCCTTTTGTTGCTTCCATGACCCTGGTATCAGCCTGTTTGTCTACCTCACCCTGCGTGTGTGTGTGTTTGTGGAGGGGTGGTTTTTCCCTGCTTAATTCCACCATCCCCCTTGGCTTGTTTAAATGTTACTTTCTCATCTCTAGTATCTGTCTGGCTACTTTAATCTCTGGTGGGGGGGAGTTGGTATTTCCTTGCTTAATTCTGCTCCCCCAGTTAGTTTAAATGTTTAACAATGAAACATTTAAACCTCTCAGTAAGGATCTCAGCCCCCCCCCCAGATGGATGCAGGCCATCTCTTATGTACAAGCCCACATCTCTCCAGGTGGTCCCCCAGTCTCCAATGAAGCCAAATCCCTCAGCTCTGCACCAGCTCTTCAGCCATTCATTGAATCCCCTGATGTAGAGCACCCTGGCCTCCCCCATTCCGTAGACAGGTAGCACTTCTAAGAAAGTTACCATGCATGACACCTGTCTAAGACCCCTCCCCAACTCTGTGAACTCCCTCTGCACTGCCCTCACCTCATCCCCAGCCAGGTCATTCATCCCCAGGTAGACAACGACATCTAGCTCACCCTCACATCTTTCTACCCAGCAGCCCTTTTGATTCACTTCAGATCCCTCCAAGCCATGGAGCCTGGTAGGTACCTGACCTCCCTGTTCCAGATCCAGTTTGAAACAAATTGCTTAAATAAAGTAAGTTAATAAAAACTGTGACTGCAGGCAGCACTGCTGCTTCCAGGCAGACTGCCATCCCTGCACTCTCTCCCCACAAACACTTGGACAGTCATGGAGGAAAACAAAATCAACTTTGCTTTGCTTTTCTTCCTTGCTTTTATTGAGTGCTATTTTAGATAAATGCAGTTTAGTACTGTATTTGAAATAAATGGACTAATGTCATCTGCACTTTCCCTGTGCTCAGTGTCTCATGCTCACCACCTGTCTGCCCCCCCCCCACTTGACTCTGCTGGTCAAAACAAGAAGAAAAAAAAGTTACACACAGATTTAATTCGTTTTGATTTGCTTACCAAACCAAATCCCACAGCAGGTGTTTTGTTTCTGAGTGTCCTGTCACAGTGGTCTGAACTTTGCTATAGCATCTGATGAGAGAGCGCAAGAGTATATGTGTCTTGAAAGGCAGCTTCTCTGTTTTAATCTCTCATCTGGATATTCTCCAAACTACATCACAGCACAGTATCTCTTAACTACATCACAGTACAGTACTGTAGTTATTTATCACAAGATAGTGTTTTTATTTAATTTAATTTATTTTATCATACTAGGTTGGGAAGGAGTTAATAACAGGCAGAGTTTAAACTCAGTGGAATAGCCAAAACAATTAATGATATTCGGAGCCACAGTCAAAATTTGTTACACCCAATTTTTCACTATAGCAAGGTTCACTATAGCGAGGGAGCACTGTACAACTATAGTGCAAACTAACAGTAAGTTACAAAATTAAAAAATGCAATTTACAATGAGAGTGCAGACTAACAGTAAGGTACAAAATACAAAAATACAATTTACAATGATGGTGCAAACAGTGAGGTGCAAAACCCAAAAATAAAATTTACAATAACAGTGCAAACTAACAAGGTGATGCAACATTCAAAAATACTCCTCAGAAAGCTAGGAAGTGAAATTGGTCAAGTTGGTATGCCCTCTTGCTATTTTTCTGGTTGTCCTGCCTAGGGTGGTGTATTTTAAAACACGTGAATGCTCTTGAATGAATCTTCATTCACGTCCATTGCTGGTGTCGGCTTTTTCTGTTTTCTGAAATTTCAAAATTATAATTTATAATGATAGTGCAAACTAAGAGCGAGGTACAAAATACTACATAGAGATTTGTGCATGAGCAACCATACACAACAAGCCCATGTTTGAAGCATGATGTTACCATGGAAATCTCGAGATTCAAACAAAGGCTTGTATGAGTATAGTTGCTCATTCACAGTCTTTTATAGTGTATGGGCAACCACAGGATTGAAAGTACTTAAAAATAGTTGATCAAAACTTAAGTGTCCACACATTTAGGTTCATGTAACAAAAGAGTCGTACTTATCAGTTTGCACTCACGGCATTATAGCTGCAGTGCTGAAAAAAGCAGTGCAACTTTTAAACAGTCTAGTGCTATATTTCACAAGCCACTCTCACAGGTACTGTATTATCGGAATGGTCTTACATTGTAAAATGCAGTCCAGTTCAGTCATACAAAAAACAAGTGGGGGGTATCACTTTCCTTATGTCCGTGTCCACTGGAGCTCTGAGTCCATAGTAAACCAACTCCAGATTGAACTCTAGCACAATCCTGGTGGCAGGCGCACGCATCAGCATTCGATGTTAAGTTGCAGTAGTGAGATCGCTAGTGCAGCACAACAACATTGTGACATAGCCACTGCAGCACAAGGAAATTCCAGTAATGGATTTCCATTGACAACAGTGTTCTACTATATACTATAATATAATTATGCCAACAGTGTTGATGTTGCTAGAGCAGCACAACAACATTGTGGCATAGCCACTGCAGCACAACAAGGAAATTCCAGTAATGGATTTCCATCAAGAACAGCTTTTTGCCACGCACTATAATATAATTACACCAACAGTGCAAGCTAACAAAGGCATACAAAATACAAAAATACAATTTACAATATTGGTGCAAAATAACAGCAAGGTACAAAACACAAAAACCCAATTACACCAATGGCGAAAACTAACAGTGAGGAACAAAATTAAAAAATACAATTTGCAGTAATGGTGAAAACTAACAGTGAGGTCAAAATATGAAAATACAAATTTACAATTTGTAATAGTGCAAACTAACAGCAAGGTACAAAATACAACAAAATTATTACACAAATAGTACAAATAAACAGCAATCTACAAAATTAAAATTGGTCCAGATTCTAGAAGGCATGGCGCAAGTCTCTGACAATTGAGACTTGCACCAAATGCCGATGCACCAGGGACCTTGTGCCTGATTCCAGAACAGTCAGGGTCCCCAGTGGCTACGTCCACGACTTGTGCCAACCCAAATGTATGCCAAACAGAGGGCGTACCTGAACAGGGTGTTGCACGCCTGTGGCATGGGTCTTGGAAGGGCGCAAGTGCCTCCCCCACCCCCAATACCCCAATAAAGAGAAATGAAAGCCCTGCGGGGCTATGGGACCCCCTACCCCTGAACCACCAATAAACTATAACCAAAGCCCAGGCTATTGGACCCCATGTCGATCCCCAGTAATGCCCCACAGGCTAATCATGTCCCACCCCATGCCCAGAACATATTGCCACATAACTGCACAACCCTTACACCCTGGTAGTCTAGTAGCCCTCACCCTCATCTCGGCAGTGCCATTTCCTTTTCCCCCATTATCCCTTAGCTGATGACGACAGCCTTGAACACTCCATGGCCAGCCGCTGGTCGAGTTTCAGATGAGCATGTACTACTGTATACAGTATGCACTCAATGAATGACAGTTCATTCATTGAACATGTACTGACAGTAGCACGCTACCATATGGAACTCAGTTGGTGGCTGTCCATGGAGGTTAGAGGTGGGCTGTGCCAGTCACCAGCTGGGGACAGGTGGGGGGGAGAGGGGTGGACTGGCACTGCTGGGTGGGGGCCCCTAGACTACCAGGGTGTATGGGTTGTGCAGTTCTGCAGCAATATTACAATTGCCAGTGAGACGGTGATCAGGGTTCAGGGCATGGGTGTGGGGGCATGATTAGCCCTGCACGGCATTACTTGGGGATCAGAGCTTGAAGGTGTCAGCAGCCCATAGTGGGCATTGATGGGCCTGACACAATGGAGGATGGGTGGAGCTTCTGTGGGATCATGGGGGGGTGACTGTTGGGTGCATATGGTACAGTGGTGCACCCCCAGTGGACGCAGAGTACACCTAGACCAGCTAATAGCTGGTCTAACTGTACTTTGCCCAATGTCTGCCAGGGATTGTCTTGGAATAGCAAATGTGCTGTTCCAGCAGCCACCCTCCCAGAATAGGGCTCAACTGCTACCACAAACCCCCTTGTGCCATGTCGCAGGGGGTTTATGGTGTACATGGTGGTGTAGGGCCACTTTGGCGCAGGCAGCCTGCGACATGTCTCAGGCTGCGTTTTGCAATACTGAATGACATTATGTATGGCGCAAAGTGCTACTTGCACCATTTGTTTTGGTGCAAGTCACGTGACACCATGCGTAACCATTCTGGAATTGGGCCCATAATTTACAATAATGGCACAAACCAACAGTAAGGTACAAAAGTCAAAAATGCAATTCACAACAAAAGTGCAAACTAAGAGTAAGGTATAACATACAACAATTCAATTACAGCAACAGTGCAAACTAACTGTGAGGCATAACATACAAAAATACAATTTCCAATGATAGTACAAATGAACAGTGAAGTGCAAAACCCAAAAATAAAATTTTCAACAATAGTGTAAACCAGCAGTGTGTGCAACATACAAAAAATACAATTCAAATGATAGGGCATGCTAACAACGAGGTACAAAATACAACAATATAATTACACTAATAGTGCAAACTAACAAGGATGTACAAAATACAAATATACAATTTGCAATGATGGTGCAAATTAACAGTAAGATACCAAATACAGAAATACAATTACTACTATAGTGCAAACTAACAGTGAGGTACAAAATTCAAAAATGCAATTTATTATGACAGTGCAAATGAACAGTAAGGTACAAAAAACAAAAATACAATTACAGCAACAGTGCAAACTAACTCTGAGATTCAAAATACAAAAATACAATTTACAATGATAGTACAAATGAACAATGATGTGCAAAACCCAAAAATAAAATTTACGATAGTGCAAACTAACAGTGTGGTACAACACCCAAAAATATAATTTACAATGATAGAGCAAACTAACAGCGAGGTACAAAATACAACATAGTGGTTTGTGTATGAGCAACCATACACAACAAGCCTATGTTTGATTCAAGATGTTTCCATGGTAACAAGACACCTCGTGGGCACAGCTTAAGAGGTCTCTTGTTACCTTGGAAACCTCTAGATTCAGACAAAGGCTTGTATGTGCATAACTGCTCATACACAATTTTTCATATTGTATGGGCAACCATAGGATTGAAAGCACTTAAAAATAGTTGATCAAAAACTAAGCATCCACACATTTAACGTTGGGCAACAAAAGAGTCACACTGTTCGGTTTGCATCATAGCTGTGACACTGAAAACATAAACAGTGTGACTTTTAAATACACTGGTGCCAAATTTTGCAAGCTGCTCTCACAACTACTGTATTATCCAAAAAATCTTACTTTGTGAGATGCAGTCCAGTTCAAAAGAGAAGTGGGGCATGTATCTTTCCAAAAGTCCATGTCAGTGGGAGCTCCGAGTCCATAGAAAACTGACTCCAAACTGATCTCTAGCACAATGTTGCTGGCTGGCACCGATGTCAACATTCGATGTTGTGCTGCAGTAGTGACATTGCTAGAGAAGCACAACAACATTATGACATAGCTGCAGCAGCACAATAAGAAAATTCTAGTAATGGATTTCTTCCAACAACAGAATTCTACTATATACCATAATATAATTTACCAACAGTGCAAACTAACAAAGATGTACACAAAACAAAAATGCAATTTACAATAATGGTGTAAACTAACAGCAAGGTAGAAAATACAAAAACCCAAGTACACTAATAGTACAAACTAACAGTGAGGAGCATCATTTATAATTCAGTTTGCAACAATGCTGCAAACTAACAGTGAGGAGCAACATTTACAATACAATTTGCAACAACGCTGCAAACTAACAGTGAGGTGCAAAATATGAAAATACAAATTTACAATAGTGCAAATTAACAGCAAGGTACAAAATACAAAAACATGATGACAGCAATAGTGCAAATTAACAATGAGTTACAAAATTAAAAATATAATTTGCAATAACAGTACAAACTGACAGTGAGGCACAAAATTCAAAAATGCAATTCACAACAAGAGTGCAACCTAATAGTAAGGTACAACATACAAAAATACAATTACAGCAATAGTGCAAACTAAGTGTGAGGTACAAACTACAAAAATTCAATTTGCAATGCTAGTGCAAATTAGCAGTGAGGTGCTAAACCCAAAAATAAAAATTTACAATAACAGTACATTCTAATACTGTGGTGCAACATGCAAAAATGCAATTCACAATGATAGGGCATACTAACAGCGATGTATAAAATATAACAATATAATTACACAAATAGTGCAAACTAACAAGGATGTACAAAACACAAAAGTATAATTTACAATGATAGTGCAAACTAACAGCTAGGTACAAAAAATTAAAACACACAATTACACCAATAGTGCAAACTAACAGTAATGAACAAAATTAAAAAATACAATGGTGCAAACTAACAATGAGGTGCAAAATACAAAAATAAAAATTTGCAGTGATAGTGCAAACTAATGGTGAAAGCGTGAATTAACAGTGAAGTACACAATACAAAAGTACAATTACAATAATAGTGCAAACTAACAGTAAGGTACAAAAATAAAAGTACAATTTACAATGGTAATGCAAACTAACAGTGAGGTATAAAATGCAACATGCAGAATACTGGATGAGGAACTATGCACAACCAGTGTATTCTGAAACAGACGCATTTTGATTCCCTCTGACCTGCAGACCAAAGCTCAAGAGGTCTGTAGGAATCAGAACCCTGAGGCTATTCATGAAGGTGCACAGTGCCAGGCAAGGGAGGTGAAGAATACAGCAATGGGGACCCTGCTGTATCCTTTACACACTCCCTCAATGATACCCACCAGCTGTGGCAAGACAGGAAATCCCTCCACTATGCTGCCCCAGCCCAATGGGCTGAGAAGGAGGGCTGGGAGCAGCTATTCAGGGGGCCTCACACCATCCAGGAATCTTCTGCTCATGCAGAGCAGGAATCCATTGCAGGACTTGACATGCGTTTGCTTGGATGCCCACCTGTGTTCCTTGAACCTCCCCTGTGCAGCTGCATGCAGAGAGAGCAGAGCCATGGACAGGCACCCTGTGGGTGTGCATGGTTGTGCATACCATGCGCACTGTGCCTGTCCATGGGTACATAGCTACATGGGCCATGGTAAAATGCAAATCACACATACTAGGCTCACCTTCATGCATAGGGCCCTATAAGCATAAAGCCTCCTTCTTATTTCTTGAGTGGTTCTTCACACATCTGGGAATATTCAGAACTTGTGGTCCTTAAACATCAAGACACCATGGGCCCGATTCCACTTCGCATGGCGCAACTTGTGGGTGTACACAAGTTGCACCATACGGTGCTACACTGGGGACCCTGCACCCTATTCCAAGACAGGCAGGGTCCCCAGCACCTATGACCCGTGACTTGCATCAGTCGCAGGCTTGCGCCACAGGAATGGTGCAACGGACCTTGGTGCCACAAGTCGCAGCCCGCAGTTAACTGCCTTCCCAAGACCTCAGCTCCGTAACACCCCTGCAATCCCCCTGGGGCCATGGGGGGCTGGGCTGGTTGGGACAGACACATGGAGGGGTCATGGCATGAAATGGACCTGGCGGCTCCCCAAAAATCGGGGGGTTGGGGACATCACTGTGCTGGGGGGGTCCATGGGGCAGGGCACTATGCAATATGCGGTGCTGTGGGAGGGCATCCATGATTTTGCCAGGATGGATGCCCCTTAGATCACCTTCATTCTGGTCTAACCCACTGCATCAATGTGGGACTGGGAATTGCGTAACTGGGTTACAGCAGCTGCCCTTACAGAACAGAACGCAGGTGCTGCCATAAACCACCCTTGCACCATGCCACAGTGGGTTGCAGGCATAGTGGGTGGCATAGCCCACCTTTGGCAAAACCTGCCTGTGGCATGGCGCAAGCCACAACTTGGAAAAGCAACTTGGGTATCGCATGGCGCAAGGTGCGATTTGCACCATAGGGTTTGGCGTAAATCGCCTTGTGCCAAACATAATGCAACTTGGAATTGGGCCCCATTACTCCTAGCTACCTGAACAATCATTTCTCTAACAGTGTCAAATGTCAGTGTAAAGATAATTGTAGGACTATTTCTTGTAAGTGCACTCTGAGCAACATTAGTTGCTCCCACCTCAGTGGTTTGTAGTCTGTATGGTATTCTGAAGGCCTTCGTTACAAAGGGTAGATTGTCAAGAGAAAATTCAAAGGCCCAGATATTCAAACTGTGCCAGGCTGTGGCGCAAGCTTAGGCGCAGCACAACTTGGCTGCACAGGGGTGTGGACTGGGCGATATTCAACCGAGCTGCGCCATGGCTCAGCAGCATTGACTATCGCACCCTGGCCACCCACAGTGTGCATGGCGCAGTGGCACTGCGCCAGCGCAAGTGGCCAGAGTGGAGCATGGGGATGCGCTAGCACAAGTTCCATTGTGCCATGCACAGCAACTGCAATATTCAAAACTTGACATGCAAATGGGGCCATAATGTATGCAAGGCGCAAATGGGGCCAATTGCATGTCATTATGGCCCCATTTGCATGCAGGTGCACCAATCCCCGACGACTTGCACCTGGCGCCCTGCCAGACAGCAGCCATCTGGGACCAACGCCCCCTGCAACTGGCAATGTGCTTCACAGCCCGATCGCGGGCATCTGTATAAAAAAGTAGAATTCCGTCCAATATCCCTGGTGGTCCAGTGGACCGCTGTCTTCCCGATCGCGGGCATCTGTATGAACAAGTAGAATTCCATCCAATATTCCTGGTGGTCCAGTGGACCGCTGTCTGCCATGCTTGAGAGCAAGTGGATTTAAGTGAAATAAATCCCAACATTTATTTTCTGGGAAAGGTTATGAATACGCTTCAAAACGATTAATTGTATACTGTACTATGCAGTCAACAAATGCCAAACGTACGTAACGAATAACTGAACCTTTAACTGTTGAGGCTGATATGTATGAAAATAGTTTGCTTCCCCTATGTAGTCGAGTGCACTGAGAAGTTTATTACAATGTTTAAACTGTCTTAACACAACGCTGCCATCCTATCAATTTGACATGTCCTATACTATCTCGTGAATCGGAACATGTCACATTCTACTAAGAATTATGTTAACCAATACACAAATAAGGGTTATAGCTTTTGCGTAGATGAAGTATCCATGTAACTTTAAATGTGAAAAGGAAAGCATACTGCTAGCCACCAGTTCACTTGCCACACTGAAGAATGCTTGTAGTTTTAAAAGGATATATGCAAGTCAGTATACAGTTTGTGATCTTACCTTTGGAAGCGGCATGTCCAATTCCATTTTAAAAGGTGCAGATCCTGCTATTAACAGTATTGATAGTTACAGCACACTGATTTGATTACTGAAGTATAAAAAGCCAGAAGTCTCAGTTTTATGCAAGTAAACAGAGACACTATCTCATGTTAAAAATTACTGCAATTAACCCGGTGTTGTTACAAAATAATGGTACTGTTGTTCCATAGGGAACATACAGTAGACGTCCACTCCCCATTCTTTTACTGTAATTCGATCTCACAACCGATATTGCTTGAAAGTTTCGTAAATTCTTTTTTTGTACTATGAAACTGTTAAGATTAAACACACAAAGTCCTGTCACTTTTTCACGACTTTAGAAACGTGTACATAAATTAATTGCTACTAATCTTTGGTCATTTTGCAAATATGCTGTCTGTCGGAGCACATAGTCCGAGAAACCGAAGCTCTCTTAGATTTACAAGATATAGATACAGTTGTAAGCAACCCATACAATTGCAAGTGCTGCTAATTTTAGTATTGTTGATGTTTGTGAGATTAGAAAATTGAAAAAAGTACCTACAGTTTGGAACAACAGGTTACAATTTAAAGTGGAGTAGTTACAGAAAAAAAGCCACTGTGCAATGCATGCCATATAGTACTAAAAAGGTGGTGATGAGATGCCATTCTGATCTGATATACTGCAGCGCTGATGTTTGATTGATTATGATGTATTAAAACCAGGAGGCCTCACTGAGACTAATGTCTTAAAGGAGGCTCCTGCTCTTGTATTGTTTAGAGTCTGACTAGGGTATCTGTCAGGGTAATGTTTTATTTAGCAGTCGTTTGCATGCTTTGTTGTCATGTGTTGACATTATAGAAATGCAAGTGTTAAGGCTTCCCTTTATCTGTGCTTCGCTTTTCTTCACCATGACTATGCAGCAAAACAAACATATAGAATATTAATATTTTGGCATGCCATTCAAACAAATCATGTTTTATATTTTATTAATAGTACATATTTCAGGTAAGCCATGCCACGGGAGAAACAATGCTAATAATGCTCTGAATCATTTTGAGTAAATGGAAATCCACTGATTATTTGGCTGCTGACAGCAGTTCCTGGCACACAACAGACCCCCACAGTGTTTCTGAATGGCTCTATCCACCAGATTGTTCCCACTATCATGGAACCCAGACAGCAGTTACATTTCTTACTTGGGAGTTGCATAGACCCTGCTAATTCAGGTGTTGGCTAGTGATTTATGTATTAGGTTGTGACAAAGTGATCCTCTTGTAATCTCCTTATGGAAATAGGCCCAGTGGCAGGGGAGGTATTGCCCATGGAACATTGCTGCTTGTTGAAAAGGAATTTCTTCCAAGCTACTAATTAACAAGGCTGGGGAAGGGACCACCAGCACTGGACAACAAACCACTGCTCTTTAAAGCAGGACAAATGGATGAATAACAGTATGTTCTGCGTTCTGTGATCAGTAAACTAAAAACACAGGCTCTGACATTTGCATATAACTGTGCAAAGAAAGAGGACATACTGAAGTGCCAAATTGTTCAATTAGAGAGGTCTGTGCAGTGTAAGCTAGTTTAGCTATAAGCATGGGCTTTTGTGATCATGCCAGAAGTAAAAATCTGTTCACATATCTATCTTTTAAGAGCAACCATACATTCCATTCCAGATATGTGAATGAATTCATTCACATATCTGAATGTGTATAATCGGCATGCAGCGACGCCCATTGGCTCACGCTGTGGACCAATGGGCATACAGCCCTACTGACGGTGTCAGTCGGTGGGCGGCAGGCGGGGGGGTGCTGTCGCCCACCAGCTGACCGGGGGGGGAGCGGGGCGATGGGGCTCAGTGGGCGGTGGGGAAGGGGTACCGCTAGACCACCAGGGATATTGGAATTATTTTATTTCTTTATACATATGCCCATGATCGGGCAGACAGTGGTCCACTGGACCACCAGGGATATTGGACGGAATTCTACTTTTTTATACAGATGCCCATGATCGGGCAGACAGCGGTCCACTGGACCATCAGGGATATTGGACGAAATTCTACCTTTTTATACAGATGCCCGCAATCGGGCAGACAGCAGTCCACTGGACCACCAGGGATATTGGATGGAATTCTACTTTTTTATACAGATGCCCATGTGGGGGGGCCGCCAGCGGCAGCAGGAGCTCGGGTGGCCACCCACAGGTGGCAGCTGCCGTTGGCCCTGCAATGCGGCAGCTCACCTGTGGGTGGCCATCAGTTATTCCTTTTTGGGATCAACTTTGTGCTGGCGCAGGTAGGGGTTGCTCATGCATGGCTCTGCACATCCCGGGCTGAATATCGGGCTGTGCAGGGTATGCATGGGCACGCCCCCCTACCTGCGCCTGCGCCTGCATACTTACTGATGCGCTCCAGCGCATCGGGATTTGTGCCATGCACTTTTCCCTTTTGAATATCGCGCTGGGGCACATCAGTGGGTTGTGCATGCCCTGCACAACCCTTTGGAATATCTGGGCCCAAGACTCTAGAAATAGTGTTTTTAACATTTCTGTTAAAGATCCACAGGCTTGTTCTAAATGTATTGGTAATCCAACCAGTCAAAGATTTTTGTATTTCAGCATATTCTCCATATATTTTATTTTTTATTTTTCAAGCTGTCTGTACTGTCTCTTATGTTAACTGCAGCTACTTTATCCAATGTCAATATTTTGCTCTGTGTTTTTGAGACTTCATCATTCATCAGCTAACAGACAAAAAAGTTTCAGGCACACACTAACCTCTTAAGAGGGACGCAGTCATCACACTGGATTCAAAGACTTAAAAATCAGTTTTATTAACAGCAGACTGATTCATTCACATATTTGGGACTGTCTAGTACAGTATGCCCTGCAAGCTCATTGGTCCATACAGGGGACCAATGGGTTTACAGCCCATACTGTATCTGTCAATCGGCAGGCAGCCGAGCGGTATGCGGGCAGGATGCATCCGACCGCCCAATTCACGAGGGGTGGATGGGGTGGGCAAGGAGTCCTGTGTGGGTGGGTGGGTGGGGATGCCACTGGATCACCAGGGAATGACGTGTGCATTTGCACGTGATTGGGGACTCAGGAGGGAGGGCGGTCCACTAGACTACCAGGGAATGTAGTAATACGCATTTACTGCAATCGCAGCAATGGGCGGGGGTTACAAAGAGTAGATTGTCAAGAGAAAATTCAAAGACTCTAGAAATAGTGTTTTTAACATTTCTGTTAAAGATCCACAGGCTTGTTCTAAATGTATTAGTAATCCAACCAGTCAAAGATTTTTGTATTTCAGCATATTCTCCATATATTTTATTTTTTATTTTTCAGGCTGTCTGTACTGTCTCTTATGTTAACTGCAGCTACTTTATCCAATGTCAATATTTTGCTCTGTGTTTTTGAGACTTCATCATTCATCAGCTAACAGACAAAAAAGTTTCAGGCACACACAAACCTCTTAAGAGGGATGCAGTCATCACAATGGATTCAGAGACCTAAAAATCCATTTTATTAACAGCAGACTGATTCATTCATATATTTGGGACTGTTTAGTACATTATGCCCTGCAAGCCCATTGGTCCACACAGGGGACCAATGGGTTTACAGCCATACTGTTTCTGCCATTCGGTGGGCGGCCAGGTGGTATGCTGGTGGGATGCAGCCGACCGCTGATGATGGGTGGAGTGGGGTGGGCAAGGGGTCCTGTGTGGGTGGGTGGGGGTGCCACTGGATCACAAGGGAATGACGTGTACATTTTACCACGATCGGGGACTCGGGAGGGAGGAGGGTCCACTAGACTACCAGGGAATGTAGTAATATGCATTTACCATGATCGCAGCAACGGGCAGGGGGTAGTTCCTCTAGTCCACCAGGGACAAGCATCATTACATGTTATGGGGCATCAGGGACTCGGGTGGGAGGGGGGACCACTAGACCACCAGGGATGGTCATATGTCATATTCATCGGGGAATTGGGGACTGGGGGGGCCACTAGACTACCATGGTTTCATTTTATATGTATACCACATGATCGCAGCTACAGGGGGGCTGGGTACAGTGAGTGCTTGCAGACGGTGTTCTGGGTAGGAGGGTGGCCACCCAAGGCTGAACTGCTGTGTTGCACCCTGCAGTACTGCAGCCTGCCTTTGGGTGGCCAGGAGTTGCTCCTACTCTGCAGGGGCTCAACTTTGAGCCTCTCTATGCGGCACACTGCTGAATATCGGGATGTGCCGCATATGCATGCGCACGCCCCTGCATCTGCACTGCATACCATTACATTGCGCCCTGGTGCATCGGGAGTTGTGCTGCACCGGGCAGCCTTTTCAATATCCCACCAGGGCACAATGCAGGGTTGTGCTGGTGCAGCTCTGTTGCCCCAGGCACAACCCCTTTGAATATCTGGGCCATGAGGTATAAGGTAAAAGGAGGGGGAGGGGAAAAAGGGAGGGGAAAGAATAAATATGCAAAACACATACTAATACTCTCTATCAAATTTACACAATGCAATAATGCAGTATCTCAAAACAACTTTAAATAAGTAGAATGTACATTAATACATATACAGCTTGAATACTAGATACAACATTATCATTTTCAGAACAGCTCTAAAAACGTGATAAGGGTATTCTCAAATAAATCAACTGAATACAGATCAAAATTAATCCTCCTGTTGTTACAGTACTGCTAATGTTTTTTCTTAAGATAAGGTTGCACATCAAATTAAGAGTTAAACCTGGTGTTGTATGTGCTTCTAAACTCAAGATCCAAAAATTCTCTCTCAATAATACTAGATTTTCAAAATCCCCTCCTCTCAGGTTGTGGCACACTTTATCTATTGCTTGAAATTTAAAAACGTGTTTCTCCATCTGAAGCATTCATTATATGACAAGCAGTAGCATATGTCATGTCTTGTTTCTGAATCACCCTAACATGTCATTAGGCCATTACTGTTATATTTCCTTCTCCCCCCCCTTGTCCTCCTTCATTTGTTCTATCTCACCCCCTGCCTTTTGTAGTTTTAATATTGCAACAATATCCATTTGGGATTTATACACTATGTGAGGGTGTGCAATATGGATGGTGAATGAATAGTTGTGTTTTAATAAGGTGTTTTCACTTTAATGGCACTTCAAACATGTATTGAAAAAGGTAGCCAGTATGGTCCTGGTATCAGTCATTAGAGTATGCTGGCCATTGGTCACTAAATACCAAGTGATTTTTTGAAATGTGTTTTAAATTGGTATGGTTAGTTTATGCTTTTCAGTCTTTGAGAAAGGACATCATGTGTCTGAAACATGTCAGGCAGACAGCACGTCTGCTGTTAATAAAATGGATTTTTAAATCTTTAAATCCTGTGTGATGACTGCGTCCCTCTTAAGAGGTTTGTGTGTGCCTGAAACTTTTTTGTTTACTAATCTTGGTAAGTTTCAGGAGCACCACATCCCAGTGTACATTTCTTTGGTAAATGATCATTCATCAGCTATTGCTGCCTTTTTACAGAATTTATTTTGACCTTAATAGCTTGCAGAGCTGTTTCTTGTTTTCACATGGTCCTATCACCTCCAACTGTAAGACTAAGTAGTGGGACTCTACGGAGAAGATTGATTCTTGAAAGATACTTCATGTATTAAAAACTAATGTGTAAGGTTTACATTTTTTTGAAAATCAAGTGCCAGATACAGAAAAAAACTCAGCTGGGTCCAACTGGGGAATGGAAATCAACCTAAGCAGGTTTAGAACACCAAATTAGATATTCCCTTTTTGGAGAGCATTATGGGTAATATACAGTATATAAATCATTCAGAAGAAATTTAGCCCGGCTAGGTTTTAAGCAAGATTATAAGTTGCAAATGGCCTCACAAACAATCTGCAAAGACTGATAGCAGCAAACTACAGACAAGGGCTTCACTCTTGTTAGGACTCATCACTGTGCTACAGCTGTTACTTCAGTAAATTGCACAGAGAAGACCAGCCACATGATGACAATGGTTTCGGTTGTGGTGAGTCCAAAAGAAGAAATAAATTTAAAGGACAGGAATCTTAGTACAAAAGCCTCAAGCAATGGTTATCCTAAAAGTGCATGTATTGGGAGGCCAAGTGTTACATTCATTACATTTAGGTATGCTGGCATTCCTAGATAGCTTTTAGTTTTAAATGACACAGGTCATAATGTCGCAGAGGAAACCATGTGACTAATAATGCTGCAGACAAAACCATGCAAGCCGAAATAATGTAGGTGAAAACATCGACAATACATGGACTGCACACACCCCATTGATTACAATGGGACTTTTTCTTTTTTGCGGTGGGGCTTCCCCCAACCCCCGACGTTGGGGGCTTCACCCCCCACACACACACGGAATTAATATAACTAACTCCGAGGGCGTGTTGACCTTGGGGTTGAGGTGAAACACTGCAAGCGGAAAAATTTCTTTGAAAAAAAAAAGCTGCAACACTATGGGTCCTGGGGGGAATCGAACCACAGCCTTAGGTACCCTACACCACTGGATGCTGGTGCTTTAACCACTCCACCATGGGAGTGCCCTCAACCAGGCACTACACCAGCAGCCTTCTTGATGCTCCTCCATTTGACCATACAACAACACGGGTAGTGGCTATTCTTGATCGCTGTAAAACTAGAGATGTTACAAAATAGAATTTCACCAGTGTAATTACCACAAAATCAGCAATTTTGTCATGTGAAATATTTCGCGAAATTACGCCATTCGGATAAATATTTCACAGGGTACAAACTTGCGAAATCTAGCAGCCAAATGAGAAATGTCACCATTTTCGGGTGACATTTTGTCTTTTTTAGGAGAAATTTCACATTTTGCAATGAAATTGTACAATTTTGGGGTGAAATTTTGAAATTTTCAGGCAAACTTTCAAACCTTTTGGGCGAAATTTCACATTTCGCACCTCTGAAATATTTCGTGAAATGCACAAATTTTGCGAAATATTTAGCAGAACTACATTTCTCAATTTCACACAACACTGTGTAAAACCCCTGTCACCGTACTACCTTTAGTGCTTTCTGCAGCACGGTAATTCATGCGCTGTTTTAGCAATGCAATATTCACCCAGTACCATTTTAAATAGCAGTCTATTTTATTTTGTATTAATGTATATACAGCAGTGCCAGCCAGGATGCAATGCAGTAATGCTGCAGTATATCACAAAAGGCTGCAGTATACTGCAGGGAATAGTGTAATTCAATGGCAAACACCCTTTTGTCATGCAGTATTTTGTGACATGTAATTTACTGCAAGTTACTGCGTTGCATTATGGCTGGCTCCACTGTATGAATTTTTACAGCTGCATGGCAGAACTATGCTAACATATTGCTATTATACCAGATATCTGCACCATGTTTTTACACAGAGGAGTTGAAGCACATGCGGTCCTCTCAAATGAGTACAGTGCAGTTCCTCCCTGCTCCCACCAGGCACACTATTTTTCTGCTCCACACTCACTTCCAGTTCAGAGCAAAACAGCACTTCCACCCTGTAATGCTTACCTGGTGTCTAATGGCACCCCCGCCCTTCAGTCACCGGCCACATATTTATATAATGTTTCCCTAGTGCCTAGTGGCACCCCGCCTACTAATCACTGCCCCTGTATTGCCATAATATTTCCCTGGTGTCAAGTGGCATCCCCTGCCCTCTGTTCACCGTCCCCCTATCTATGTACTATTTCCCTGGTGTCTAGAGCACCTCCCACTCTCCAATCACAGTCTCCCTATCTATGTAATATGTCCCTGGTGTCTAGTGGCACCCCTGCCCTCTGATCATTGTCTTTGTGTTTCCCTAATGTTTCCCTGGTGTCTAGTGGCACTCCCCACCCTCTGATCACTGTCTCCATGTTTTTCTAATGTTTCCCTGGTGTCCAATGGCACTCTGTGCCCTCCAGTCACCATCCCTGTGTTTCCCTAATGTTTCCCTGGTGTCTAGTGCCACCCCCCACCCTCTGATAGCCATCCCAATGTTTTCCTAATGTTTTCTTGGTGACTAGTGGCACCCCCCACCTTCCAATCACTGTCTCCATGTTTCCCTGGTGTCTAGTGGCACCCCGGCCTCTGATTGCTGTCTCCGTGTTTCCCTAATGTTTTTCTGGTGTCTAGTGGCACCCCCCACCCTCTGATAACCATCTCAATGTTTTCCTAATGTTTTCCTGGTGACTAGTGGCACCCACCCACCTTCCAGTTGCTGTCTCCATGTTTTCCTAATGTTTCCCTGGTGTCTAGTGGCACCCCCCCACCCTCCAATCGCCAACCCCATATTAATTTCTTGAATGTGATCTGTAATAAAGAAAGCCATCCCTCAATGTTTTTTTCTTTAATCTTGTAAAAAAGGAAACAGTCCCTCAGTGATCTCACCCCTGCCACCCTGACCTCCCACTCAGCAGTCACCATCTGACATCCCCACACACCCTCACTCACCTGAACATATCTCATGACGAAGATCCACTCACCGATCAAAGACACATTGTGCTGCTAGAACCAGTGAGTGTAATATGAGAAACTAAGGTAAGTGCGGTTCAATGTATTTCAATGGGGTTTTGAACTTTGAGCATAACGTTAGCATTTTTGCATATTTTCACCCCAAATTTTCAACTTGGCCTTTTTGGGACCCTACCTCATGAATGATGGTGGTGGAATTATGCAAATGAGGCCCAAAAGGTGATTTCAAGGTCACTTGGTGAAATCAGCTTTTGTGCAGGATCTGAAAATTCTGACCACCATTGCTCATGACTCCTGAGGTGGGGTCATAAGAAGGCTATGTTGAAAATTTGGGGCCAAAATATGTAAAAAGTACACAGTTATGAGCATACATTGAAAATGTTCTATGCTCACTCATAACTTTGGTAATTTTAAATATTTTGACCCCAAATTTTCAACATAGCCATCTTTTCACACCACCTCATGAACGTGACAGCTGTCATTTTTCAGAGTCTCACTAAAATGTGATTTTGCACCTGTGGTGCGGAATGACATTTTGGTGTCACACAATCACATTTTGGGAGGAATTTGAACACTTTCACCTAAGTTGTTCATGAGGCGAGGCAATAAGAAGGCTATGCTGCAAGTGCATCATTTGCAGCCATGTATTTTATATTATTTTGATTGTACAGTGTCCTCAGCTTTTGGGAAAGAGAACAATATAAATAACGAAATACAAAATCACACATACCTCCATAATGCAAAGCATCATGGGCTGCATATGCAGATCACCACAAAATGTTATGCTAGTATAACTTTAAGCATAGATACATAGATACATAGACAGTGTCGGCAGATAAGGGCCTATGGCCCACCCAGTCTGCCCATTTAAGTTTGTAAGTTCACTTTATGTTTTCCAGGAAGTCTGTTGCCCCTTACCCCTGACCTCCAGAATTCCTTTATGTCTATCCCATGCATTCTTAAATCCCGTGATTATTTCAGCCCCCACCACTTCCTCTGGCAGGGTGTTCCACTTGTCCACCACCCGTTCTGTGAAGAAATTTTCCTCATGTTTCCTCTGAATCATCCTCCCTCCAACTTCATCCCATGCCCTCTAGTCCTGGAACATCTTTTCACTTAAAAATAGTGCATTCCTGCACCCTGTTCCTCCCTGTAAGATACTTGTATGTCTCTATCATATCCCTCTCCTCCCTCCTCCTCCAGGGAGTACATTGTTCAGTGCCTTCAACCTGTCCTCATAGGACTTGTGATGCAATCCATGCACCATCTTTGTTGCCCTCCTCTGAACCTTCTCTACCCTGTCTATGTCCTTACGTAGGTAAGGTCTCCAGAACTGCACAGTGTACTCCAGGTGCGGCCTCACCTAGTATCTTGTATAGTGGAATTATGACCTCCTTTCCTGCTGGTGATGCCCCTGCCTATGCATCCCAGCATCCCATTTGCTTTACCTGCTGCCTTGTCACACTGTTTCTGCCTTGAGGTCATCAGAGATGATAACCCCAAGATCCCTTTCCTGCTTGGTGCATGCTATATCCTCACCCCCAACTGATATATTGTGCCAGGGTTTTGTGCCCCATATGCATTATCTTGCACTTCCTTGCTTGAATTTCAACTGCCAAACCCTGACCATTCTTCAAGTTTCTGCAGGTCCTTCTCATTCTGTCTACACCCTCTGGTGTGTCTACTCTGTTACAGAGCTTTGTGTCATCAGTGAACAAGCAAGAATGCATGGTACCGAAAGGCTTCTCATGCAGTCTGCAAATGGTGCCAACAGAAGACACAGACACGTGTTTCGTCCTACCAGAACTCATCAACGTGCCTCATCTGTATGACACCCCAGCAGAATGAACTAGGTACCTTAAGTTGGTCTATTGGGTTTGGGTTGTGGTGAGTCCAATAAAAACAATAAACAACTAAAGGACAAAGAACCTTAGTGCATAAGCACTGAGGCAAGAGTTACCCCAAAGGGCACTGGTCGGGAAGTCAAGTTTCAAAAATACAAAATCACACATACCCCCATAATGAAAAGCATCATGGGCTACGTATGCAAATCATCACAAAATGTTATGCTGGTTCAACTTTAAGCAAGAATGCATGGTGCTGAAAGGTCTCTCACATAGTCTGCAAAAGGTGCCAACAGAAGACACAGACACGCGTATTGTCCTGCCTGGACTCATCAGTGTGCCTTGTCTGTATGACACCCCAGCAGAATGAACCAGGTACCCTAAGCTGATCTATCGGATCTGGGTTGTGGTGAGCCCAATAAAAACAATAAGCAAGCTAAAAGACAAAGAAGATCCAGCCCGTCGGCGCAGCGGTTGGATTTCCGCTTGCGACGCCAGCAACCCGGGTTCAGGAGTGAGCTCGGGTCGCTGGAGGACCAGCCAGGGGGAGGCAGCTTGAGCATCCCATGACTGTTCACTGTCTTCAGGGAGAGAAGGGGCTGCAACCCAGTGTTGAAGTGACCACTGGTGGAAGCCAGGGGTAGAGCAACACGTCAGGATCATTGGGGTGGTGCGTGACAGACGTCGGCTCTTGCTTTGATGTCTGGACATCACACACCTTAAGAAAGCCAGGAAAATCACTCGCTGGCCACTGGATGATGGCTCTTTGTTCCCTGAGGGCCTCCAGTGCCTTCCCAGGGCCTCCTGTTCCTCAGCAGCATCCCTGGGCCCTAAAAGTATGTGCTGGGGTCACGCCTCTCCCCCCGGTGCCTTCCCCCTTGGAAGAGGGGGACTTGCCTGGTGAAGGGATATGCCAGGATATCCCAGGGGTCAGCTGCAATATGAGGATCAGAGGAGGGCTGGGTAAGGACAGTAGGGGCTGGGGGGGAACTTGGTAAAGCCCGAAGGCGTGGTGGACCACCGAGCACGGGGGCGGAAAAATAGATCACAAAAAAAAAAAAAGAACCTCAGTGCATAAGCACTGAGGCAAGGGTTACCCTGAAGGGCATTGGCCGGAAAGCCAAGTTTCAAAGAAATACAAAATCACACATACCCCCATAATGCAAAGCATCTTGGGCTGCATATGCAAATCACCACAAAATGTTATGATGGTTCAACTTTAAGCAAGAATGCATGGTGCTGAAAGGCCTTTCACAAAGTCTGTGTGTAAATAACATTTGCCTTGGCTTGCCTTGCCTACAAACATCAAATTACACATATCCTTATATTGCAAAGCATCATGGGCAATATATGCAAATGAAAATGATATAATGTAGTGGATTTGTCCTTCCTTATTTAAAATGCAATAACTATCTTCTTTGTGTCTATTTTACTAATAAAGCTAACAGGCTGTGGTGTGGCTACCCACATTAACAGATTCAGTAGCGCACTATAATAGACAGGACCTGGCTACAGTGTTTTCAGCTCAGATACTGGAGGCTCAAACCTGGTCTCCAAAACTTCCTGAGAATTAAATGATCTGTTGTCTATGGTTTGGCCAGTTGGCAGCAAAGGAAAGGCATTAGATGACATAGCACCCCTTAAAGATACACTGCAGCATGCCAGCTAAAAGCTGTGAAAATTAACAGTGATTTGGGTGAAATTCTCTATTAAAAAGACACACCCTGTGTGTTTTGTGTTCTTCAGACAGACTGCCAGTGTTGTGCATAGACAAGACATGACTCAAATAGCACTGCAAACAAGAAATGTTATAAATGGCCCATAAAACTCTTGCTATCAATGGTAACTGCGGAGACTTATTGTAAACATTATGCTGTTTGCATTCAAATGACCGCTTATCTTTAAATGTTTGTATTCTTGCTAAGTTTTGTATTTACTGTTCTGTTTTATGTTTTAACTTCTTTGAAGTCCTAGTGCCATAGGGTCCCCCTCCAAAGTCCTTCTATTGTATGTTCAGGCAGCTGCAGCTAATACAGAAATCCTCAGAAGAGTTTGCAAAATAAAAATGGCTGTTTTTTTTTGTTTTGTTTTTTAAACATGTGCTGCCACCTAGCAGAGCAGAGTTTGTGTGCAGCCCCTAGAATGCCACACTGTGGTGAGCTGGGGACCAACTGAATCAGAAGTACAACAACCCCCTCCTGCTAGTTCAGGGCAGGGGGTTGGTTATTAGAATGCCAGGCCTGGAGCTTACCAACTGGTAGTGCCTCTGACTGGAGAGTCCAGTAAGAGGAGCTTAGAATGCCAGTGTGAGAGAAAGGTACCAATTGTGCCTTTGAGATGCCTTGCCTCTGATCACTTCTCAGACAGTCTGAGGTGACCAAGTCAAAAGCTTTTGTAAGGTCAATAAAGACAGCTCCTGTAAGCAGACCTTTATCCATGTCGGTTTTAACCTCACTTGTGAACTGCATGAAGGCTGTAGTAGTACTATGTGCAGTCCTGAAACCATGTTGAAAGCTGGGGGCTGAAGATTAAATCTGAGCAAAAAGTCAGAGACATTCTAAAGCTCTCGCTCCTGCTACCCACCCCCTTGTTTTCAAGTGCTTCTACTCCAGGGTGAAATATTTTATCTAATTTTTAACAATGACTTGTTCATCCTGCCCACTGTTAGACATTTTTCATTGTACCATACTGTACGTATTACATAGTATGTAATTATGTATACACCAAAGAAAATTTTGCAAAACTTTATGTCTGTATGTAATTTAAGTATGCAATTTCTCTGTCTATATGATGTATTATTTTGTTATATGCTATCTAAATGATGTTATTTTTTGTTATACTTGTAATTTAACCCCACATTATACCCTTTCCCTAGTTCACACCTGGAAATGAGCTTCAGCTCAGTGTGCTTTCCCAGTAACCACATTTTTAAATAAATAAAAACTGAATAGTTCTGTCTTTTTTGGAGATGCAAAAAGGCAGCAATAGACACATATTCCTCATGGTCACTGAGGAATTTCTCCCAATTTGCACATTATGACTTGTATTAGAAGATAAATAAATAAGTACTACATGCATCCTGTGTTGCCCACATCCCAATGGTTTCTATTGGTAAGACCATTCCCAACAAATGCTGTGCAAATTTATATGTAAAATGTAACAACCAAGCTCTGTAAATAATGTATAAATTATACCTTCTTGTAAAATGGGCAGGACATTTTACACATCCTGATTGGTTTGGAACCCATTGCCTTATGGACACACAACCACCAGGTTGGGAACTTTTCTATCTAGTAGGATGCAGCACGCTGGGATATCTATGTGTAACCACCCCCTGCTACTTTACTCAGTTAGCACTCCTGTTTAATCACTGGCACTCATACTGGGCACACACTTAACATTTAGAAATGGCACCACCCCTAGCTTTGAGAATGTATACCAGGCTCATTCTCTAGAGATCAAGGGGTGGGGGTGTATAAAAACAATAACCATTTGTATTAACAAACCAGGTCATGGGGGGATATTTTTTGCTAGGCATATGCTAGACCTATTTTCTGGAGGGGTACCCAGTAAATCCACACAGGAAGCAATAACATAACTGTCCAGACCATAGTTGGGGTTCTAGAGTGTGACTTTATTCCAAAGATGTTCTCTAAAGCAAGGGTGGATACCAAGGTTTACACATCATGGCACTGGGAACTTGCAGAACAACAAAAGTGAACTGTATCTGTCAGAAAACTCTTTGTATTCCCACATGTACTAGGACATAGAACAACTTGGACTTGTAGTTCCACATGTCGAAGGACATAGAACATTGCTTCCAGTAGCATATTGGCCACAACTGAAAAACACATTTGGCTAAGACTAGCACCATTCTTCCCTAACCAGAGAAGAAACTGTAACCCACTCCAGGGGGTTAAAACTCTCTTCAGACATTTGGCCATTTGTCTGAAGTAACCAGGCACCCTTACTGAACCTGTTAGTCCTGAACTGGTTACTCCAGATGGGGTTCTGTCCACCCATTGCTCCCAAATCCATACTCAGCCCATTATTTCAAAGATACACCTTAAACATTTGAAAACCTCTTGAATTGCTTTTGATTGAAACTTGGCATTCAGAATTCAAATTCTCCACCTCAGTAGTGTAAAGGAAAAAAGTCCAGAACAGTGTGATATAGGCATACTTCTGGACATCACACACCTCAGCCAACTGTACTTCAAAGACAGTCTGCTTGCATGTCTGTACTTAGAAGAAAATTTGTGTGCCTTCCCTCTAGGCATGGAGCACAACAGAACAGGTACTTGCTTTCTCTAGAAAAGGTAAGAATTCACTCACTGTCAGACATTTCAGGCAGCTTCAAAACATCCTGGATCAAACAGGAGGTTGCCCTTGGATTCATCGACTAGCAGTCCTTTTCACCCCTCTAGGGATGAAAATCAGGAAATCATGCTGTAGAAAAGGTTTCCACCACTTTACTTGGCAAGCTGGAGAATGCCAGAACTAGGGTGGGAATTCAGGGCCCTCAACTCAGAGCCCACAGGCAGAGCAGTTCCCACTCCCACACTCTCACTCTCACTCTACCAACTTCAAACTGCAACTCACTACTGACTTCCATCTCAACATTCTATCTCCCACTTCAACAGCTAGCATAAGGGTTATGCTGCTGCGAGAGTTCCAGATTAGCTCATCACTTCAGTCTCAGCTGAGGCCAAGTAAACAGAAGAGTGAGCAGGTGAAAAAACATTTACCTACTTAATCACCAGTTGCCTCTCCCTGCCTAGCACTGTTACTAAGGGGATTCTAGAAGAGGTGCCACTGATTGGCTTTCCAACAGCACTGCTCTGGAAATAAAGAGTAACTGTATCAAATGTTTGGCAGTTTTACTTTCTTGTTACCTCACCATAAGACTGATTTATACAGGAAAACTCTGGAGATGCAACATCTCATATTCAGCGATTTCTACAGGAGCATCAGAATTGGATTTCTTAAGGATCTGGTGGCACTCTGAGATGGAATCTTTTTTAAGTCTACCCTCTGAGTTTATAATCTGTCATTTGTGGTAAAATGCTCCTGCTAATGACCTTATAGTAATTGAGGAGTGGATTTTCAAAGAGATGAATGAATGGATGCACATATGCTCTAAATTCAGACAAGAACAGATGGCCTGCCTGTATCCAGATTTTGTATGCAGTCATGTCAAAAGAAAAACATAGTTGCATCAAAATATGATGGCTGTGAATTACATGTTTTTTAAATGGGCAAATATTTTGAAAATACTAGCAAGGCAGTCTGGCACAATCAGGTGGACACAGAAAGATCTACAGTGATTTTCCTTGCAGAAATGCTGTAATTGTACACCTTGCCAAGCTGGACGTTGTATATGATTATTTTGTACATTTCATACTCTCAGCCCCAATGTACTCCAACCACTGTCAACTATTTGGAACATTAGGGTGGATCCCCTTACCATGTGTAGGGAGCTCCACCTTATTCAATGCATGCCCAAAAGTATCGAGCAGAACACTCCTAACCATATAGTGGACCTCTTCCAGCTCAGATCCAGCCTTCCTAGTCTAATATCCTCTGCAGGTTTGACCTGTGAACTCCCTGCTGTTAGATGCAGAATGGGCACAAGGAGCATGGTCTCTGAAGGCCTCTGGGGCTGGAACTACCTGTCCATACCCTGGACACTCTGTACTAGTCAGCTGCCATTACTAAAATCCCTGTCTGGCAGTTTGAGAAAGAGCTATCTAAAGTAAAGAATTGTTATTAATGTTAAGGCCTTCCGCTGACTGCCAGTCAGGCATATATATAAGGAAAGGCATTAAGATGGGAAAAGACACATTAAACAACATACCCCTTTCATACTTAAATTATAGTCAAATGAAAACTTACTCAGAATCTCTAGAGCATTCCTATAATATTGCAGTCAACTTTTACCTGATGTTACAGAGTGGCCCATTCTTGCCTCTGTGGCAGCAACCGCTCCATTATAAGTGCAACAACCAGTGACATAATCAATTGCTATCAGTCAGTGGCTTCTGACACTGATACCACGGCAAGGGGTACTGTGTGGGTGGGAGGGTGGGGTGCCACTGGAACACCAGGGAAATATGTTATGGTGCTGTACCGTGTTCACCGCAATGGGTGGGGGGGTTACCACTAGACTACCAGGGACTTACATAAAGGTCTTATTCTGGTGATCGGGGACACAGGAGGGAAGGGGGGCCACTGGACTACCAGGGAAGGTCTAACATTACATTTATTGGGGACTCAGGGAATCGGGAGGGGGGCCACTAGACTACCAGGGCTTTGTTCTACTGCATTTTACCGCGATTGTGGCTATGGGGTGGGGGATGCCCCGGGACACCCACTGTGCACACATCATGCTGTGTAGGGTGCCCTGCACAAGGTATGCAAATGGGGCCATAATGACATGCAAATGGCCCCATTTGCACCTTGCATATATTATGGCCTCATTTGCATGCCCTCGGCTGAATATTGCGAGTGATGCACCTAGCTCAACTACAGTTCCGCCGGTGCATCCCCATGCTCCCTGTCCATGCCTTGCACCGGCATTGTGCCACTGTGCCATGCACAGTCTGTGCCATATTTAATGGTGTTGCGCCAAGGTGCATCACTGTTGAATATGTCCTGGTTTTGGCCCCAGTGCATCCGAGTTGCACTGCGCCCGGGCTTGCACCCCTGCCAGGTGCAGTCTGAATATCCAGGCCCATAACTGTAATGGGTGGCCTCTAGTGTTTTTGAAACCCATTTCATTAAATAGGTATGGGTCATTAATAGTGTCCCACATGAGAAGCAGGTTGCCATATAATATTCCTTTTTCTGCAGACATCAGGTTCAACCTACTGAGTCTGTCATTATAATTAAGTTCCTTTAACCCATATGTTTGTTTTGTAATTTTTCATTGAACCCTTTCTAATTAATTTATGTAATTTTTAAAGCAGCATGGGCATAGCGATGCTGTCTTATTGCTATGAAGTAGAAGAGAAGAGGGGACAGGAATGCTATCGTGTGTCTCTCCACAGTGCTACAGTCATGTTCCCAACATTGGTTTTCCACTGGCCCTCCCATCCGCAGACCTGACAACCCCCTCTTCTCCCCCTCCTGCTGGGGCACTGAAGAAATAGTTCTCTACAGTCTTTAAACACACAGGATTTGATCACCCTTTCCAAGCATATTCTGCTGTCAGTTTCTTAGCAGGCTATCACTAGGACCTTGAGGAATTTGAGTCTCACAGGGTGAAAGGCTTGCAGTTCATTGTAGTTCAGAGTCATAGAGCAGCAGACGAAGTGGAATTTAGCAGGAAGTAAACAGAACTGCAAGATTTTTAAAAACACAACTAGGTAAGCAAAGCTGCAAGTTCTTTGTGGGTGCACAGCACCTGAGAGACTATAAATGCTTCTTTTTTAAATCTCTTTCTTAAACAGCTATGACATTATACATTCCAGAAGCCTGTTTAACAAACAATGTAAGCTCAATGGCAAATGGTTTGTAGTGTTTTGCTGCACTGTGCCTTTTTCCAGTTTTGTTCCTGGTATCTAGCAGTACTGCAGCTGTTTGAGGTATTGATTTTAGTGTGAACACTTTTTTTTCTCCTTCTTGAGTTTCAGCATCTTGAAAGGTCTGTTCTGCATGCAGCGTCTTTCTAAGCTACTTGGTCAAACAATGCTGTGAGGCCTTCATATGGGTGCTAATTTGCATTATTGTCTCTATGGAGACCATTTGCCTCCCCCCCCCGGAACTCTGAGTAGCATTCCAGCAGGTTAGTTCAGTAGACAACAAAGTATGCCTGCAGCTTGTTCAGAGCTGAATAATACCGCAACTGCCATGTGTCCAGCCAAGCACACCAAAGGTTAAACAGTTTATCAGGCCCCTCATAAAATACTAGTACACTACTCACATGCAGCAGAACCCTTTTGAGCTGTTCAGCAGATAGATACAGGCTCATAGAAGAACTATTTTACAAAGTGTCCACCTCCATTAAACAGTACAAAGAGAGACATCATTGAATTCACAGTACAAATACAGACATAGTTCAATTATCAGTACATAATTGAATTCACAGAACAACATACAAACATAGTTGAATTATCAGTACATGAAGTAACAAAAGCATAGAAAACAGCTAAGAGTTTCTTATGAGTTTCATTAAAGGTTAATACTAAGTGCTGCATGGCGTATGGAAGTATATGTGTGAGAGAGAGGAAAATGTAGGCTAGGGAGAGCGGTGTGGGGATAGAGCAGCCCAATAGGGGCCGTGTCACATTGCATTACAGCTTTGGAGCTGAGGAACTTGGGATGGTGCATGTGAGATAGTGTAGTACAGTGGGAGAAAGTGGTGTGAGGGGGAGAGAGGGGAAGGAGGTAGAGACCAAGAAGTGGAAGGGTGGTATCGTGAGGTGGAGACTAATGGAGAAAATGAGGGGTGGGGATGGGGAGGAGAGAGCTGGGAGAGGCGAGGAGGGCATGAGACAAATGAGAGAGCACAACCACTAGTGGAATAAGAGCTACGGAGCTATGGAGCATGAGGTAGCATGAGGTAGCAGAGTCTGGGGAACAGGGGTAGGGGGGTTGGGAGGAGTGGACCGCATGAGTGAGACCATGAGTAATTGCTAGAAGGCAGGATTGGTGCAGGCTCTGGAGAACCGCTTTGAACAGCTGAGCACTCACAGACATTCTTTTGTAGCAGAAACTGCTTAAGTTCAGCTTTGAAGGTTCTATGGTTAGCAGCATTTAGAATGTTAGCTGGGATCTCATTAAGCCACAGTGGGGTACGGTAGGAAAAGGATCTTTGTCAAAGAGTTGTTCTTCTGAATGGGACACATAACAGGCATAGTTCTTTATTCCTGCCATTTGCCATTGATCTAGAGCTGTACTGGTACTGGAAGAGTGATCTTGTGGGGGGGGGGCTGGGATGTGGATTTTCCTAATCCTAGCAGGGTGCTCAGCTGAAGACTTCAAATTCTTACCTTTCAGCCACAGACCTGATTGACTGTAACTGCTAGTCCTCTGTGGGTACACAGCCCCAGTACTTACCTGGTAGTCCTCCCGTATGTCCGCCATACCTCTCGGGCATCCTCCCGATGAACCCCCCAGGTCACCACCTGGCCCAAGTTCTGTGTCCCCACCCCAGGTTCCCCAGGCAGCCCCCATTATTTCGTTTGAGCCCTGCTGGGCTCCTGGAATGCATACTGTGAGCAGCCAGCATTTCAGCCATGCAGCCGCTGCTCGTAGTTTTAAGAAGCACACTGTTTGTGACCGCTGGTTGCAATCAAAAGTCAAAAGGTGTTCCCGTGGATCCTAGTGCACAGTATTTAGTTAAAAAGGCACAGAAGACCTAGAGCAAGGGCAGAGAAAATGTTTTTAAATAAGTATAGGGCAAGTGTCCGAAGTGCTGCCTCCTGGGCACCAGTATTAAAGGGCAAAGTTCAGGGCAGTGAAACCCTAATGAATATTAATGAGCTGCTGCCAGTGTTAGAGGGGCACTGTATTTGCAAGGCAGTGACACAGAAACTAGGCACATATGGGAGAGACTAATAAATGTGTTTAAAAGAGAAATGCTGGGGCTACGTAACTCTGAGGAATTTATGCAAGAATAGAGTTTATTCTGGCTGCACCAGGACAGTTATGTTGGGACTGCAGTAAAATGTGTGTTTGGGACTATGCAACAGCCACCATTGTGCAGTCAAATAACCAATCTAGAGCCTGGACCTTTAACCAGAGAATTATGGGGATTAATAAAGACTTGTGTGAAAAAAGAAGGATCTTCTCTAGGCACCAAAAAAACAAGCCAATTAAGAGACTGGGACAGTTTGGGACAGTTTTGATAGCCAGTGAGATTCCTGGACCTTAGCCCCATATAAAAGGGGGTAACTTCTGAAAGAGCGGAGATTTGCCAGATCTATCTGGGAGTTCAGGGTGTGAGGCTCTGGGGGGCTGTCCAGCTCTCATAGGTTAGGCCTGGTGGGCCTAGACTTTTCTTGGCAGTTCAGTCTGCAGGGTCTAAGGTGCATCAGTTGGTACAAGCTGCAATATGCAGCATCAGAGGATCTGTGCAGCAAAAGGCAGTATTACAGATCAGCCTGCAAGCCGACTGGAAGGACCAGAGAGGAACCAGCAGCAGCCTTACATATAGATGTGTATAAGTTGCTGAAGTGTTTGCGTGGCTAGCCAGTTCGAGATGTCTGGTTCGTGGTTTTGACTCATTGAGTCCACTAAGCCATTCAGCCTTGGGCTATGCGAAATCAGTCCAAGTCGTTCACTCCTCCATCACCAGACCAGATGCTCAATGAGGACCATGAGGGAACCCTTCCCTCTGCTTCAAGAAACATCTCCACAGGTCTTATTTCATCGGCTTATCTCCAGTGTCTAGGTACAGAGAGTAGAAATCAAGGTAGCTCCCTTCAACAAGCTTTAATAATCATTGTGGTACCACCTGATCTCTGTTTCACTACTAGTTTAATAGTTCAAGAGACTGGGCCATCTGGCCACCAGATACAAATAAAACTGCATGCCAAATCAGCATGTCTTCTTCCATCATGGGCCCCAAAACCAGCTGCAACCTTGGACACCGTTTAGGCTAACCTGTTTTCCATCTGGGTACCCAGTATATTTATGGGACTGCAAAGTGGGTCTAACTGAATGCCCGTATTTTGGCTCAAACCAGTAAGGATAAAATCATTTGACCAGATGTGCCCCTTCCTTGTTATGCTCCCCCTAAATAAACCTGATTGGTGTTGCAATGTTATATTGCCTCACGCATGTTTACTGATGGTCTGTTACTGTGTTTGGAATATTCCTGCACGTGCATGCCTGATAACCATTGTTTGCAGGGGGTTCCAGGAGGTCACACTGAAGCCCAGACCTTGGTAAGTGGGAAACCTATGAGCATATCATTAATGTCTGTTGATAAATGTATCGTGAATGTTGCCAGAGATTACTGCTTGTTCCAAAGTATAGGGCCACTAGGTGGGGTAGTGGGTAGTTACAGCTTCCCAGAGGGCTATAACAAATTTAATAAATACCCACTGAAACCTTACTCTGAGTGGAGGCACCAAAAACACTGTGTTTACCATGGGTGGGCAAACCCTGGTACTGGCTAGTTACGAACCCAGGCCCCTCAAGCTGTGGATAGTAATACAGGCAGGGGTTGTAACCCTAGAAGTAGTTCCACCTAGGGGTTACATGTAAATGCTTCTTCTTTGAATTCCTTACTTAAGCAGCTGTGAAATTATACATTCCAGAAGCTTGTTTAACAAGCAATGTAAAGTTTAATATACAGAGTTGCACTGGTACTGGAAGAGTGGTCCTGTTGGGGGGGGACTGGGATGTGGGTTTTCCTACTCCTAGCAGGGTGCTCAGCTTTAGGGCTGGTCTCTGGGCAGGAATGTCTAGAGGCAAGGCAAGGCACATTTTATTTTTCAGGTGCCCAATCCTGGAGGCTCTGGGGGCTGCACAACAACAAATCTACCATAAAATGACAAAGGAACGTAACGCATTTTCCAGTCTACAAATTATCACTTTCATAAATTAAAAATCAGTAAAACCAGAAGAGGGCAAGAGGGGAGAAAGGGCCATCTTGTGGATGGTATGGCCCACTTCAGGGCTCTGAATTAAGTTTTGCAGCTACTAGCCAGCAAGTCTAGTGACTGGGAAAATTTATTAGCTCCACAGACTCTTCCACTAGCCCAGCTGAAGTGCTTTTTGTTTACATTCTACAGTACAAACATACAGACAGAACACCAGGAGGAAGGAGCTACTGGTATAACTGAAACTTCTCTACTGGGACTAAGAACTAGAAATCTTGTACTGGGACCTTCAATTTAGGGTAAAAAAAAGTTAGTGTGTTTGTCAGAGGTAGTTGAAGTAAATTGTTATCTATTATCTGTGTTATCTGTGTACTTATCTAGGTGCTTGTCACAGGTGTCAGAAGGGAATTATCTGTGAAATTAACTAAGTGTAGAAATATTTGCAAAGTAGGGGGAGTGGCTTAGCTAGAAGGAGCAAGGTTAAAACCAGATTTAAGCACTGCCCTAGATAGCTTCTGCCAGAGAACAGACAGAACACCAGGAGGAAGGAGCTACTGGTATAACTAAAACTTCTCTACTGGGACTATATTGCCTCCATCCCAAACCAGTTCTACTTTTATAGGCACAGGATTTAACTGACAACAGGAACTTCCTGTTTGGGAGCAGGAAGGAGTGATCACAGAGCCACCAAAGACTCACCATCCTAGAATGGCAAGAGTAGCTCTCCGTCCTCCCCAGCTGCTGGAGGTCTGACTCTGAGCAAGTAAGGAGATTACTGAGAAATATAGGAACTTATTGTCTTAGAACAGGAAGATCAGGGACTAAAAGGGCACAGAGACAGTAAGTAAGCAGGGGAAGAAACAAAGAAAATAAACAAACAGAGGAAAGAGTAAGTATTCCAAACAACAGTTAGGGGGCCAGAAAAAAGACATGATGGGAGTGGTGCAGTGCAGTGGCTGTGGAGCAGCAGTCTTCCGGTAGACGTTCTGGAGGATGCAGTGTTGTCCCATCTACAGGCACCTCTCTGGGCTGAGGGAAGAGGTTGCTCATCTCCAGGCTGAGTTGGCCAGGATTTGTGGGACCTCCTCTCCCACCCAGGGACCACCAGAGTCACTGCCATTGCCTCAGAGGTTGCCAAGAAAGAGGAGCAGTTGGACCACAGTGGGCTCAGGGAGGGTGAAGGTAGTGGAACAGAGGTGCATCCCTCCAGTTGTACCCCTCCACAATTTCTATGTCATTCTTGAAAAGTGTGGTTCCTCTATGGAGGCACCCACAGTGGAGACCAAGGAGGATGCTGGGAACCTCCACAAAGGAGACCCACAGGAGGGTGGCATGGGACCCCACAGGGGAAGGAAACAACTCCTGGTGCGAGACTCCATTGTTAGGAAGGTAGAACTGGGGTGGAAGGGAAGAAGGAGGTAAGGTGCCTGCCTGGCGCCATGGCTTGGAAGGACAGAGAATGAATCCTCAGGATCACAGGAGCAGCTGCACAGGGGAGGGAGCTGGATGTCATTGTCCACCTAGGGACAAAAGACCTGGCTAAGAAAGGGATCAGAGCAGTGCAAGAAGCATTTGTGGAGATGGGGAGGGGCCTTAGACAAATAGCACACACAGTAACCTTCTCAGAGGTGCTGTCTGTCTATAGCACGGATAAGGCTAGGGTGCTCCACACCATAGGATTCAATCAGTGGTTGAAAAACTAGTGCAGAGCTCAGGGATTTTGCTTCATTGGGGACTGGGGGTCCATCTGGATGGATGCAGGCCTATACTGGCATGATGGTCTGCATCTGTCCAGGAGGGGAACCAGGATCCTAGGTGATAGGTTTAAATACTTCATTGGCAAGCATTTAAACTAGCCAAGGGGGGAGGCACTGGAAAGGAGCAGGGAAATCCTAGCCCCCCCAAAAAATCAGGGTACTAAGTGAGGTAGACAGCAACATAGAGATGTCAATAGGGAGAAGCGCAGGGGTAAATGGAGAAAGTGACAAATGCAATAAGGACAGGGATGGGGTAAAAAGGGGTGAGGCCATCAAGAAATGGAGGGTAATGAGTACCAATGCCTGTAGTCTGGGCAACAAGCTCCCTGAACTGGTGGTTTTGATGGCAGAGGGATGTCTGGATATCGCAGCAGTCACAGAAACATGGTACACAGAGAACCATGACTGGGATGTTAACATACCAGGGTACACAACCTACAGGAGAGACAGGGAGGGCAGAAGGGGGGAGTAGCTCTCTATGTAAGGGAAGGGATAAAAGCAACTGAACAAAAGAGTAAACAGGGAGGAGAGGAGGCACTGTGGGTCACCTTAGAGACTGGAAATGGCACCACAATCCGCACAGGGGTTGTATACAGACCCCCATGTCAGAGGGAGGGAATGGACAAGGATATGATAGAAGGCATACTTAAGATGGCAGAGAAAAGGGAGATACTGTTGATGGGGGACCTTAATATGCCAGATGTTAACTGGAGCACCTTTGCTGCAGCCACATCCAAAAGCAGGGCTATTCTTGATGCCCTTCAGGTGGCATGCCTCAGACAGCTAGTTTTGGAACCTACTCATGAGGGAGCAAATCTTAGACCTCATACTCTCAAATGGGGACAGTGAGAGGATCTCAGATCTAGAAGTGGGTAGCCATTTGGGAACAAGTGACCATCAAACAGTGTGGTTCATGATAAACTCAGATACAGAGTCAAGCCATACAAAAGTGAGGGTTCTGGACTTCAGGAGGACTGACTTTGGCAAGATGGGAGAGTGCCTTAGAAAAGCACTTTCAAACAGGCTAGAAGGAGGTGGAGCAACAATGGGGAAATATCTAAACTGCCATCACAGAGGCAGCAAGCCTTTGTGTGAAGCAAATAAACAAATCAAAATGAAAGAAAAAGCCACTATGGTTCTCAAAAGAAGTGGCGGTGAAGGTTAGGGAGAAAAAGATAGCATTTAGGAAGTATAAGGAAACACAGAAGGAGCAGGACAGAGAACTGTACCAGTTAAGGCAGAAGGAAGCAGGGAGGGTAGTCAGAATAGCAAAGGCACAAACTGAGGAAAAGATAGCCAACTCGGTTAAGAAGGGGGATAAAACCTTTTATAGGTATATCAGGGAGCATAGAAAGACAAAGGGAGGGATAGTGAGGCTGAATAGAATGGATGGTGGTGGGCAGAGAGTGACAGTAGAAAAGCAGGGATACTGAATGAATACTTCTGTTCAGTATTCACAAAAGAGGAAGTGGGAGGTGCCTAATCCAATTAACAGAAGCACTCTGGAGAGGGGAGTCGAGCCCAGTCCTTTCACAGAAGAAAGGATTCTGAAAGAACTCCTAAAACTGAAGGTGGACAAAGCAATGGGGCCAGATGGAATGCACCCCAGAATTCTAAAAGAATTAAGCAGAGAACTAGTGACACCACTGACTACCCTTTATAACAAATCATGGGAGGATGGTGTGGTACCTGAGGACTGGAAGAAGGCTGATGTGACTCCCCTTCACAAAAGTGGGAGCAAGACAGAGGCAGGAAACTACAGACCTGTCAGTTTGACCTCTGTGGTAGGGAAAGTGATGGAATCACTTCTGAAGGAAAGAACTGTTGAGTACCTAGAGGCCAGTAGGGCACAGGACCCAAGGCAGCATGGGTTCACAGCGGGAAGGTCATGTCAGATGAATCTAATTGATTTCTTTGACTGGGTGACCAAAGTAGTAGACCAGAGAGGGGCTGTGGACATGGCCTACCTAGACTTTAGCAAGGCATTTGACACAGTCCCACACAAAAGATTAGTAGTCAAATTAACCAGCCTTGGAGTGGGTCCCAGGGTGGTAGCCTGGCTGAACAACAGGACACAGAAGATAATTGTAAATGGAGTCCACTCTGAAGAAAGAGGGGTTACTAGTGGGGTACCACAGGGTTCAGTACTGGGTCCAGTCCTTTTTAATGTCTTTATAAGTGACATTGCAGAGGGACTGGAAGGAAAAGTATGCCTCTTTGCAGATGACACAAAGATCTGCAACAGGGTTGATACACAAGGAGGCGTGGAAAGGATGAGAAGGGACTTGGCAAGGTTGGAGGAATGGTCAGAAGAATGGCAGCTTGGATTCAATGCAAAGAAGTGCAAAGTAATGCACCTGGGAAACAAAAACCCAGTGGAAGATTACACAATGGGAGGAGAGGTAGTAACAACAACAAAAATGGAAAGGGACCTGGAGGCAATCATATCAGATGACCTTAAGGTTGGCAAGCAATGTGAGAAGGCGGTAGGAAGGGTTGGGGGGCTACTGGGATGTATAGGGAGAGGCATCACCAGCAGAAAACAGGAAGTTGTTTCCCCCTGTACAGACAGTTGGTGAGACCCCATCTGGAGTACTGCATCCAGTTCTGGAGACCCCATCTCCGCAAGGACATAGACAGGATGGAGGCAGTTCAGAGGAGGGCAACTAAAATGGTGCAGGGTCTGCAAGAGAAGCCATACGAGGAGAGACTAAAGGAGCTTAATATGTATACCCTTGAGGAAAGGAGGAGAGGGGACATGATAGAAACTTTAAGTACCTCAGTGGAATCAACAAAGTCCAAGAGGGTAGCATCTTTCAGAAAAAGAGACGTGCAAGAACAAGGGGACACAATTTAAAGATAGAGGGGGCAGTTCAGGGGCAATATGAGGAAGTATTATTTCACAGAGAGGGTGGTGGACACATGGAACAGCCTTTCTGAGGAGGTTGTGGGGTCTAAAACTGTGGGAGAATTCAAGAATGCATGGGACAGACATAAGGCAATTTTTTTGTGGGGGTAGGAAGAAATAGGCTGTTGGTTAAATAGGATCTGCAGCTTATCCTCTAGGTAAGGAAATGGGCAGACTAGGTGGGCCAAGCGGTCCTTATCTGCCATCAAAGTCTATGTTTCAATGTTTCTACCGGGCTAGTTAAAGGAAAATCTTACTAGCCTAACAAAATGTACCAGAATTTGGCTAGCTCGCCTGTACCGGTTTAAACCCCTGCACTCTCTGCAATGAGTTGCCTGTACTTAAACACTGTATTTTTAAAATGTAATGACTGAGGTGTGGTCAGCTCTGGGACTGCCAGTGGCTGGTTGTCAGTGCTGTGACTGTCGGGTGCACTGCTGTAAGGGGACAGGTAAGTACTATGACTATTGAGGGAGGTTCAGAGGCATTGTTGTGTTAATGGTGGGGTTCAGTACTATGATTGTTGTGGTTGGGGGTGTCAGTGCATTAACGGTTGAGGGTAGGGAGCCAGTGCAGTTACTGTCAAGGGGTGGGTGGCCAGTGCCATGACTGCCAGGTGGGGACCAGGTCTGTAACCTTTGGGAGTGGAGGGGAAGTGTTGTGACTGTGGGGGTGGGGATTACTGCTGTGTCTTTCTGTAGAGGGTATCAGCCCTGTGACTGTCACAGATGCAGGGGAACAGTGCTTTGACAGTGGTGGTGGGTAGTGCTGTGACTGTTGGGGTTAGAGGTAAGTGCTGTCACTGTTGGGGATGAGAATCAGCACTGTGACTGTCGCTTAGGTGGCCACTGTGACTGACAGTGGAAGGTGTTAGTTCTGTGACTATTGAAGGGTGGTATAGTTCTGTGACTGTCGGGGGTGGGGTGGCAGTCCTGTGACCGTTGTGGGTGAGGAGGCAGTGCTGTGGCTGCTGTGGATGGGGGTCAGTGTGGTCACCGTTCAGAGTAGTAGGTCAGTGCTGTCATTGTCAGGGGATGGGAATTAGTGCTGTGACTGATGGTAGGGGGTGTCAGTTCTGTGACTTTTGGGGGTGAGGTGGCTGTGCTGTGACTGTTGGGGATTGATGACCAGTGCTGTGAGATGGGATGGGGTGCAGTGATGTGACTAGTGCTGTTACTATGGGGGATGGGGATCAGTGCTGTGGACTGTCAGAGGTGTATGGTCATTGCTGTGACTGCCAGGTTTGGGGGGTGGTAGGAGAGCAGTTCTGTGACTGTTGGGAATACTAAGAAAGTGTTGTGACTGTCAGGGGTGTGGATTCAGTGCTGTGACTGTCAGAGGTGGGTAGTCATTGTCAAGACTGTAGGTGGAGGGTGTCAATCCTGTGATTGTCAGTGGGGTGATAAAGTCCCCTTACTGTGGGGGAGGCGGGTACAATCCTGTGACTGTGGGAGGGGTAAAACAGTCCTGTGACTGGAGGAGACAGTCCTGTGACTGTGGGGGGGATGGTCCAATCCAATGACTGTTGGGGGGGGTCATTGCTGTAACTGATGGTTGAGGGGTGTCAGTACTGTAATAGAGTGGTGGTACAGTTCAGTGGTTGTCGGGAGGAGGGTCTGTTATGTAACTGTCAGGGATAGGGTGTCATTTATGTGACTATCAGGGTGAGAGTCATTCCTCTGACTTTGGGAGGTTGGCTTCTGTGCAGTTCTACAACTTTGAGGGACAGAAGCATTTGCAGGAAGTTGTATTTGCGGCTGGAAGGTTATATAAGGAGCCAGACTAAGTGACTGTTGGGGGTGTGTGTTGTGGTCCCGATTGTGTGCGGTGGTCATCAGTGCTGTGATGTACAGTGCTGTGACTGGTAGGGGTGGGGATTACTGCTGTGACTGTCTGTGGAAAGTGACATCCATGTGACTGCCGGGGGTATGGGTATAGTGATGTCATGGTGGTGGGGTGTAGTGCTGTGATGTACAGTGTTGTGACTGGTGGAGGGGATTACTGCTGTGACTGTCTGTGGAAAGTGTCATCCATGTGACTGCCGGGGGTATGGGTATAGTGATGTCATGGTGGTGGGGTGTAGTGCTGTGATTGTTGGGAATGGGGATGAGTTCTGTGACTGTCAGGCATGGGTGCCCAGTGCTATGACTGAGAGTAGAGGGTGTCAGTCCTGTGACTGTCAGGGGTGGGAGGGTCAGTTCTGTGATGGTCAGGGGTGGGAGGGTCAGTCCCGTGTCTGTCTGAGGGGGAATAGTCCTGCGACTGTCAGGGGTGGGAGGGTCAGTCTTGTGACTGTCTGAGGGGGAATAGTCCTGCGACTGTCAGGGGTGGGAGGGTCAGTCCTGTGATGGTCAGAGGTCAGTGCTGTTGCTGTTGTGTAAGTAGTGTAGAGTGGTTCACAAGTGAAGGAAAAGGTGCATAAGCGAAGCAGCCAGCTTGTAAAAACAAAAGAAAAGAATGCTCAGCACTCCTAGATTCAGTTTTACATGCAACGTGCAAGATTTATTTTCCAGCAAGTTGCCTGGCTTGCATCCACTTGGGCCAGCACTTCAAGCCTTCAGTGGCCCTTCCGCAGAGGGCAGGTCTGAGGAATACAAATGGTGCATCTCATTTATACAGAAATGTCAAAGTGATATACACCACACACTAAAAACAACATGCAAGTCAAGGTGAAAACACAGGAACAGCTTTTCCAATGGCAACAAACATTTCATTATCCATTTTTTTTGTGTTTTGTTTTTGACACTCACAGTAAACAGTTACTGATGTTAGCATAATACTTAAATTAAGCATGTCTCTGTATCTTTTACTTCATTTAATTGTATACCTTACCTCTACAGCTATATTTTTACCTCTTACACTGTACTGTACCCATTTCATCTATGTCCTCTCTATTGTTCCCACTACTGTATTTATTTCATATTAACCTTCCTCTCTTTGCTTTCGCAGGTCTCACAGTATGTGAACTCCTTCCCCATCAGAGAAGTATCACGATATGTCTAACCTGTCTTATCCTTCCTAGCAACTCTCTAAGAACTGAGGATCCTTCGTAATCCCTTTCCTCTATTTTATTCTACAGGTCTAAGAAATGTCATCCCTTTATGACTCCTACCTCTGGCTCCATAGCACCCTAGTATGAGACACTGTACATATTACCTATACTTGATAGGTTTACTCTAATAGTGTAGCTGCATCCATTATGGGAGGGTTGTGTATAATGCATGTGCTAAGGTCACACATACTGCAGCATTTCCCCCCCCCCCCTCCATAAAACTTTTTGCCTTGCCAATTGACTCAGGCAGGCTCTCAGCCCTATCCCTACATCCCCTGTCCATCACTCCCCTGTCCCAAACCACAGAGCTCAAAGTTCCCATTGATTACCTCTTCCCCCTCGATAGGGTGGCCAGAAAGGGGAAGAGTCATCCTTCCCCCCCACCCAGTCACTTACATCCACAACTGAACCAGTCATCCAGGTGGTCGTGTGCGACGAGGTAGCTGGGTAGGGCTTTATGGAGCCAGCGCTAGCCATTTCTGCATTTTCCCCTCTTGAGTTCCTGCCTTCACCTGGGGGAGGCCAAATGTCAAAGTCAGCATGCCTCCCCATGCAGGCACAAGACAGCTATGTGATGAACGTTTAGTCTGCTTTCTGACCCCTGGCAACCTGGCATGTTCCTGAACTTGAGTCACTGATGTGGCAGGCAATAAGGCACATAGCGCCTCATCCCTCCATGCCACCGGACCAGACAGGCCTTCTACTGCAGCAAAATAATTGTTTTTTACTACTGGGACAGGCGATCAGACAACAGTGGTGCCACTGCACTCCAGGGAATTATTTTTTTATTAATGGGCCCGGAGGTAAGAGGATGGGTTGTACCTGTGGACACCAGAGAATGTGTTAACTTTAACAGGGCCAGCAAGCACAGATGGATACTGTTATTGGCTGCCAGTTTAAAACAAAATATTGAGCTGCTTGAGGTTATATATTAATTTCCCTGTAGATCATGCCTAACCCCTGTAACATTTATTTTTTACTTGTTGAATTTTGTTGACCAGGTAGGACCACTGAAACTAGAAGTCCCTTTTTCAGGGGCGACTGGGGGTGGGTACAGATGGTAACCAACTGAAACTGAACCCAATGAAGCTGTTTGTGGTATTTTACTGAATGGGAGAAACTGGCCAGGACACCAGGGAAATGCCTCTACTCTTCCAGTAGGGGAACCCTTGACCATCACTCACAGGATGGCCACTTCGGAGGAGCAAGCAGTGAGGATGGATGTTGAGACTGCAGAGGAGAAGGCCTCCCCCCCTGCTTTGTCTACCCAAGAGGCCGTTGACGTGGAATTAGCCATTGTAAACTTTTCAGAAGAAGATTTAACTATAGATCCTGAAAGTTCTGTTGAGACTGTTGTGAGTGAAGTTAGCGGTCCTGCTGTGAATACAAGTACATCTGTAAGTACAACCTTACCACAGGCACAGCAGGATGAGAAGCTATGGAATTTGCGATTAAAAAAAAAAATGCTCGCTGAACACTGGAATTGGACAAGGAACTTGAGAAATTGACCGCGCAAGCAGCTGTCAACTGCCAAAATGCCACTGTCAGTGGGGCACTGAGTCATCCCGCTGCTACTTATTTACCTACTCTGGTTGTCACGGAGGCCCCTCTTTCCCCCACGGATGCAGCTGTTGTCTTGGAACTGGGGGATATTGTCAATGTGGCTGGCAGTGAAAATGGGTCTCGGCCTGTGTGCCATCAGCAGCTTCCCCTGGATTCCCAATCAGTTTCTTCTATCTCTGCAGATGCCGCTATGTCTGAAAAGCGGCAGCTAGATCCTGGGAAACAGGCCTGCACTCCGCAGGCGCGGCCTACTGATTCTGTTTCTGCTGAAGTAACCTATTCCTTTTCAGATAGGCAGCAGGTTCAGAACTAGGGCTCATGTGTTTTTGAAGAAGCTCCTAATCCCCCTAATGTGGCTAGCACCAGTAATTTACACACAGAGACATGGTCCCCTAAACAAGCTCTTGAAAAAGCAGGATGGACGCAGAAACCATCGGGACACTGGATTCCTGACTCTGAGGATCCCTCCTTTCATAAAATGATTTCAGATCTCCCTAGGACTGTGGCCACCAACCTAGGACAGGAAAAGAGCTCCAACACACCCTGGGGTAATGACTCTAATATTGTTATTTTTGATCCTGATGTTGTTATTTCCAGTCAGAATGTTGAAACTGTGCCTGCCAATGTTGTTCCCCTTATCCCTCTCTCTAATGTTAATTTACCAAGTGAGGGGGAACTGATGTCCTTGGGCCCAAGTGCAGAAATGCTTCAAAACTCTCAAGACAATCCATCTTTAGAACCTATGTTCAGGTTGTCAGACCTGTTTGCGAATAAGGGAGAACCCACCTCTAGACATAACGCCGTCAGACTCCTTTACAAAGGAGGGTTGGAAAAAAACCCTGATAGGCTTTTTGTGGCTAGAAACTTACTAAAAACCTCCATGAAGTTTTTCTCTTCTGAAATATTCGCCCTCATTTCTTTAGGCAACGGGAACGATGATATTAGTTTTAAAAATGTCTCTAGCCTTGATCTGTTCTGGTCACAGTATCAGACATTAAAAAACAAACCCATCTAGATTCCCTTTCATGCTGTCCCCTTGACCAAACCCCTAGTAAAATTCATTAATGTAATGTTCAAAAATGAAGGGGTTAATACAGTGGACATTTTGTTCTGGCTGCTTCAAAGATGCGAAATTTTGGGGAAACCAACACCAAATCTTGATAGTGAGCAAATATGGGATGGGAGTTGGAAAGCCAAGGTAAAACTTTTCTCCACTAATACAGGTCCAGTCCATCTCCCAAGCTCCTTTTACTTGGGGAAAGAGTGGGGATCCATTTTCTATAATGGGCAACCATTGTCCTGTTTCAAGCGTGGGTCTAGGGCACATCTTAGTTCTGCATATGATACCTCGTGCTGTAGACACTGTTTGGAATTTGGGCATACTGCTGCTTCCTGCTTAAACCTTTTTAAATGCAAGCTCTGTGAATGGATTGGGCATGCCTGTGGGCGGTGCTCCTGGGTGTCCCACAACACGGAAGGCTGTCCTTTGCATGAAGGTTTAATTATTATGGCACAACACCATCAAGCAAAGCATGTGGCTGACTTAGCCGACAGCAATGTGGAAAACCCGGATCCTTTAGTAATACCAGACCCTCCAGATCAAGAGCCCGCAGGTCATAATCCTGACTCTGCTTTAATTAGCAGAACTACTACCACCTCCTCCCAACAGGAAAGTACAGAAAGAGGTGAGCCAGAAATGCCCCCCAGAGAGAAAGAGTTGCCTTTCAAAGTTGTCATCCAAAAGAAACGAAATAGGAAAGGGAAAACTGTATCACTGGTGGTAAAACCAGTGGGGCCTACTCAGGATTTGCCTTCTGGTTCTCTGCAGATGGGCAACAAGTATGCTCCCCTAATTTCAGAGGGAACTGATGGGGATTGAGAAGGAGAAGGCACCGATTCCTCCTCTGTTGCATCTATGACTCAGAAAATTGCAGTGGGGACTCAACTGCCAAAAGAACTAGGCAGCGTAGATCTTCCAAACCCTCATGATTCTGATTTTATGGGTCCTACATTGATACCTTAGTTTGCCTCTTCACACCTCATTACACGCACCCACTAAAAATAACTACCCTAAACATTAACAGCATCAAAGGTCAGAGGAAGCAACTAGGGGCTCTATTTTCCCTATGAGAATTTCACAGTGGTATCATTTGTGTTCAGGACACCCATTTAAAAACTAACCTCGAGTTGCAGCAGGCTTCCAAAGCCTGGACATTTGGTTCAGCTTTCTGGTCCATGGGTACTGACACTTGTATGGTGTAAGTATCCTTTTGTCTAACCCTTCTATAAAAGTGTCTAGGTTAATGGATATCCACCCTGGACAGGCTTTGTTATTAGATATTTCCTTTAATTCTGAAAGATTTCGCTTAATTGCGATCTATGCCCCTCAAATGAAGGCACAGAGGGTAGCCCTATTTAAGGAAGTCCAGCCATATCTCCACTCATCTAGATTTCTTATATGGTTGGGAGATTTTAATTGTGGGTTGGATTTTTCTGATAGAGGTCTGCAGACATAGAAATATAGAAACATAGAATTTGACGGCAGATAAGGACCACTTGGCCCACCTAGTCTGCCCATTTCCCTACCTAACGGATAAGCTGCAGATCCTAGTTAACCAACAGCCTACTTCCTCCTACACCCCACTAGAATTGCCTTTTGTCTGTCCCATGCATTCTTGAATTCCCCCACGTTTTTGACTCTATGACCTCCTCAGGAAGGCTGTTCCATGTATCTACAACCCTCTCTGTGAAGAAATACTTCCTCACATTACCTCTGAGCCGTCCCTCTATCTTCAAATTGTGCCCTCTTGTTTTTGCACATCTCTTTTTCTGAAAGATGCTACCCTCTTGAACTTTGTTGATTCCCTTGAGGTATTTGAAAGTTTCTATCATATCCCCTCTCCCCTTTCCTCGAGGCTATACATCATTAGTTCCTTTAGTCTTTCTTCATATGTCTTCTGATGCAGACCCTGCATCATTTTGGTTGCCCTCCTCTGGACAGCCTCCACCCTGTCTATGTCTTTGTGGAGATGGGGTCTCCAGAACTGTACACAGTACTCCAGATGTGGTCTTACCAACTGTCTGTACAGAGGGCCAACAACTTCCTGTTTTCTACTGGTGATGCCTCTCCCTATGCATCCCAGTATCCCCCCAGCCCTCCTTACTGCCTTCTCACATTGCTGGCCCACCTTTAGGTCGTCTGATATGACTACCCCCAGGTCCCTTTCCATTTTTGTTGTTGTATCTCACCCCTTTGTGTACTATTCCCTGGGGTTTTGTTTCCAGGTGCATTACTTGCACTTTTTGCGTTGAATCTAAGCTGCCATACATTTGACCATTCCTCCAACCTTGCCAAGTCCCTTTTCATCCTTTCCACCCCACCTTGTGTATCAACCCTGTTGCAGATCTTTGTGTCATCTGCAAAGAGACATACTTTCCTTCCAGTCCCTCTGCAATGTCACTTATAAAGACATTAAAAAGGACTAGCCCCAGTACTGAACCCTGTGGTACCCCACTAGTAACCCTCCTTTCTTCACTGTGGGCTCCATTTACTATTACCCACTGTGTCCTGTTGTCCAACCAGTGTTTTACCCAGGCTACCAGCCTGGGACCCACTCCCAGGCTGGATAGTTTATTTATTAATCTTTTGTGCGGGACTGTGTCAAATACCTTGCTAAGTCTAGGTAGGCCATGTCCATAGCCCCTCCCTGGTCTACTGTTTTGGTCACCCAGTCAAAGAAATCAATTAGATTTGTCTGACATGACCTTCCCGCTGTAAATCCATGCTGCCTTGGGTCCTGTGCCCCACTGGCCTCTAGGTACTCAACAATTCTTTCCTTCAGAAGTGATTCCATCATTTTCCCTACCACTGAGGTCAAACTAACAGGTCTGTAGTTTCCTGCCTCTGTCTTGCTCCCACTTTTGTAAATGGGAAATCACATCCACCCTCATCCAGTCCTCAGGTACCACACCATCCTCCCATGATTTATTAAAAAGGGTAGTCAGCGGTGTTACTAGTTCTCCCCTTAGTTCTTTTAGAATTCTGGGGTGAATCCCATCAGGCCCCATTGCTTTATCCTCCTCTAAATTATTTTGTGATTCTGCTGCATTAAAACAAATCCTCAGCACCTCAAGTTTGGTTGATGCTTACAGGAAACATCACCCCACTGGGGGATTTATGTATGTCAGAGGGCCCCTCAAAACCCACGTAGATTACATTTTTATATCCCCAGTATTAGAGGTTGTGAACATTTCCACTCATCCAAATGAATTTTCTTATCACATGGCTATTACAGCGCAGATTTCATAGGATAATGCCCCCCCCCGTTGCAAAAGGAATAAATGGAGGTTAAACGAAGCTTTATTAGAGGACCCTAAAATGAGAAAAATGTGGTCTAAAGACTGGGTAGCTAGACTCTCAGTGGCAGAATTCTATGTCTCCATTATAGACTGGTGGGAGGACACTAAGAAGAACTGGCAGTCTCTTTTTCAGCAGAGTGCTCATTACAACTCCAATAAAGATTGCTTACAGTTAAGACACCATCTGCAACATCTCATACTACAAGCAGAAACATCCACACAAGACTGGTACCTTAGTCAGTAATACTAAGAAAAAGATGGTAGAATGTCAATATAATAGAGCTAAATCCTTCAACCAGGAGCTACAATTTGGTACACAGGTACATAAAAACTCTTTAGACCCTTACAAAGAGTGTAAAAATAGGGCGGAGAGTAGATTTATTATAGAACTTGTTTCTCCGACAGGACACTCAGTACATGCCCCTCCAGACCTTTTGAAGATTGTAGAGACTCATGTTGAAGATTTATTTGGTAGTCCCCCACAGGTAGTAGATCCTCATAAGGTGTTAGCCTCTTTAGATTTGCCCCAGGTTACAACACAGGATGCTAAGTCTCTGATGCAAGACATATCCGTGGACATAGTTAAGGCAGCTATTTCAGTTACCCTTACACTCTGCTCCTGGGTCCGATGGGTTAGGGTCAGGTTTTTACAAGGCCTTTAGTAATGACCTTGCTCCTGTTTTGGTGGTTTTGTTCAATATCTTACAATCCTCAAATTATGCTCCCTCTATGCAGGAAGCCACATTAGTCCTTCTGCGTAAAAAAGGGCCTAAAAATATTATTGGTAATTGGCGCCTGCTTAGTTTACTTAACTCTGATCTTAAAATTCAAAGTAAAATACTGTTAGCTGGGTTCTCCAGAGAAGCAGAATACCTTATCAGTCCCCCACAGACTTGTGCTATTCAGGGTAGGAGGCAGCAGGATCATTTGGTCATTTTAAGGGAACTTTTCTTTAGAGGTGAACATGGTCAGCTTCAAGGCATCGTTCTTGGCCTAGATCAAGAAAAGGCCTTCGATAGGCTTTCTCACCAGTTTCTATTTGCAGCTCTCACAGCATTTGGGGTGCCTGAGACTTTCGTAGCCTGGGTCGGGCAGATGTATAGGGGGGCCTCTATTATACCCAATGTTAACGGGTGGTTTGGCAGGAAAATTTCCAGTGCGCAGTGGGATACGGCAAGGATGCTCACTTAGTCCTCTATTATATGTTTTTGGTATTGAAATATTAATTTGAATGCTGTCATGTAACAATGACATTGAAGGTATTATTGTTTCTTCCAATACACCTCCAGTGAAAGTACTTGCTTACGCTGACGATTTAGTGTTAACTGTAGCCACTAATGTTTCTTCCATGGCTCTCACTGAAGTATTTTCCAACTATGCTGGAATTTCAGGCTCCAAGATAAATATCGATAAATGTAAGGGGGTCACCATAGGGTCTATACCCTTACCCTCTACAGGGTACATTACTGGAATACAAGTTTCTAACCTCCCTATTACAGTCCTAGGTATTGAATTTGGGCCAGGGGATATTCCTGCCCTGAACTGAGAAAAAAGGATGGTTCATGTCAGTAGACTGGTTACTAGTTGGAAGGGTCAGCAAATCTCTAAGAAAAAGAGGCTTGTTCTAATTAAAACATTACTGATCCCTGTTTTCCTTTATTTAAGTTATATTTTTCCTCCCCCACAGGATATGTTCACAAGTTTATATAGCGTATTTTTTAAGCCCTTTGGGGTCTCGTTTGAACCCAATAAAAAGAGAATTTACTTATCGCCCTGTGAGCAAAGGTGGGGTAAATATGATACATCCTGTTGTGTTTTATTATATTTTATTTTTATCTTACAACTTTGGCCCTGCTTTGAAACCAGGAAGATTGACCTGGAAAAGTTTTGTAGAGTCCTGGCTTCAGCCTTGTCTCCTCTTGTGGGAAAAAAAGAGGCCCAGACTTTTGTCTAAATTATGAGTCCCCCAATATGGACTTGACTGCATTAAATTATCTTTGAAATGGGGTCTAACCCCCACTCAACTCTTGATAATGGATAGGAAATTGCTTTATAATCACATATCACAGTAAAAGTGCCAATCAGAAGTAGAATTCCCAGGTTGTCCAGTACCTCTGATGAAGACAGTGCTGCAACAATTAGCTAACCCAAGAATTGCTCCCTTCGTGTGGGACTGCACTTGGTTGTGTACCTATGGGAGACTAAGTGTTAGAGCCAATAACAAGCATAAGCAGCTTGCAGATAGATACTGCCCCCGGGAGGGTTGAGGTTAGACACTCGAAACAAAACAACATCTGTTTATGACCTGTGGGTATATACAACCATTTTGGAGTCACCTTGCAGATATATGGCGAAAGCCCCTTTTTTTCTAACTTAGACTATCAGACTTTAATTTATGGTCCCTCAGATAGCTCTTTTTCAAAATATCATGTGGACACAATTTTCATTATCTTGATTCTTATCCGGTACAGTACTTCATGTGGCAGGCACATTGTATGTTTGTTTTACAGCAGTGACTGGTATCACATTCTGAACTTCTGTACAATATTAGAAATGCTACGAGTAGAACCATGCAGTTGGATATGACTCGCTACCCAGCTGAAAAAGCCAAGTATTTATGGATTCACTGTGACACTTGGTGTATTTAATAGCTCCTACAATGGATTTGTAATTAATGCATTTGTCTGGATATGTAATTGTTGTTTTTCTTTTTTCTTATTGCCTGAAAGATTGTTCAGTTATACTGTATTTGTCTGTAATGAACTCCAAACTTCAATAAAATTCTCCTACTCTTTTCAAGAAGTGCCATAGGATCTTTAACGTCACCTGAACAACCATCAAAACATGTAGAAGGGACCTCAGTTTAACATCTCATCTGAAAGACGGCACCTCAGGAGTGCAGCAACCCCCTTGTGCTGCACTACAGTGCCTGTATTGAGATTTAACCCAAGTGCCTGGTCTGGGGATAGAACCTATAGCCTTCGGATCTTCCAGCCTCAGAGGCAAGTGTGCAACCTGCTAAGCCACTGACACTAAAAATAGCATTATGCTGCCTTGTTGGTTCTGACCAGATTTTGTTTTTATATGGGCACCAGAACTGGGAGCAATGATCCAGATTTGGGTGAACATGTGATCTATGAAGAGGAGTCAAAACTGCCTGTGCTCTGGACTTAATGCTATTTCTAATGGACCACATGACTTTATTTGCCTTACTAATGGATTCACGTGTTTGTTTTGAATGGACTAAACCATCAGTTACATATATCCCTAGACCTTTTTCTACAGTTGTTTTCTCCAAGTGCTTTCCACATAAAACACAGTTATAGTGAGAATTATTAAAGCCAAGTGCATAACCTTACATTTTCCAGATTAAAACACATACCCATTTTATGACCCAAGCTGTCATAGTATCCAGATCAGATTGTATACCTATATAGTACTCTACCATTGTACTGATGCTTCCAATTTTGGTGTCATCTGCATATTTTACAGACCAACTAAAAGGATCCAGTACTGACCCCTGAGGGACCCTGTTAGACACTGCACCCTCAGACAAAGGAACTCCATTACCACCCTCTGAGTTCTCTCCTCCAACCAGTGTGATATCCATGTTATGATTTCATGTTTTACCCCTCTTGACATTAGTTTTTTGACAATTGCTCCATAAGAGACAAGGTCAAAGGTTTTGCTAAAATCTAAAAAGATGACATCACAAGGTGTCTTTCTAGCCAAACTACTACTGATTTTTTTTCATAGAAACCTAGAAGATTGGTGATACAGGATCATCCCATTGTGAAGTCACGCTGCTCATGATCAATGTTTTCTAGTAACGGCATCATTTTGTCTTTAATATTACTCTCTAGAAGTTTACACACAATACATGTAAGACTGATGGGCCGATAGTTCTCAAAATTCTCTCTCCTTTTTAAAAATAGGTGTTACGTTAGCCATCTTCCATTCCTAGATGGGTCTAGCAGTCCTTATTTGCCGACAATTTCTTTGTTTCTGTGTTTCCTTAGGTACCTCGCCATTGTTTAGACTCCATTCAAACAATAGCTTCAGGGGTTATAATAGGTCCTTGGATATGTGTTTAATCATAGTAAGTAAGTAAGTAAAATTTTATTTATATTAAACGCCCTTCCCAAGCTCAGGGCGCTTTTACAATAAAACAAGTGAAATCACATTTCAAACAATAAATCAAACAACCATACAATACACTTACTCATTATGTACCAACAAATGCTAAGGCAAAAAGGAAAGTTTTTAATTGTTTTTTAAAACTTTCAATAGTTAGGCATTCTCGTATCTGACGAGATAGAGAATTCCACAGGGTTGGTGCCATATAGGCAAAAGATCTACCTCAGACATCTTTAGATGTACCTGGGAATCTCTAGCAATCCCTCATCAGAGGAGCGAAGAGAGCGGGCAGGACAGTAAGGCACCAAGAGCTCTTTCAGGTAGCGGGGTCCCAAATCATGTAAGGGCCTTAAAGGTCAATAATGCGACCTTGAAGGTGATCCGCCACTGTACTGGCAGCCGGTGCAAATCACGCAGCACAGGTGTTATATGGCTAGATCGTGAACTCCATCAACAACCTGGCCATCGCGTTCTGCACGAAGCTGCAAGCGTGATATCCACCCCAGCAGCCTAGATAAAGCGCATTGCAGTAATCAAAACCGCTGGTAACAAAGGCGTGGACCAAAATGGGAAGATCTTCCCGTGGAACCAAGTGTTTCACCCGGGCAATATTCCTCAGATGAAAAAAGGCAGATTTGACTACGGCCGACACCTGCATCTTCATAGTCAGGCTTTCGTCAAAAATTACTCCCAGGTTACGTACTTGGCCAGAGGCTAGAAGCTGGGACCCCCAAGATATAAACCCGAGGGTTTCCCCGGCCAAGCCCCTGTTATCCTCCCTCCAGGGTCCACAACCAACACCTCAGTTTTCCCTGGATTCAACCTAAGCCAACCAGCACTCATCCAATCCTGAATCTCCAGGAGGCAGTTATTAAACATAGTGATGGAATCCGACTCCTGATCAGGCATAAAAGACAGGTAGAGCTGAGAATCATCAGCATAACAATGAAAACTCAGCCCATACCATCTTATAATGTCCCCCAGTGGAAGCATATACACCGCGAATAACATAGGGGACAGCACCGACCCCTGCGGTACCCCACAGGGCAGACAGTGAGGGGCCGAGGTGTTAACTCCCGATACCACTCTCTGAGATCTGCCCTCCAAAAAAGATTGAAACCAACTGTGGACTGCTCCCCTCAGACCACAGAGAAACCACAGGCGGTCGAGCAATACCCCATGATCCACGGTGTCAAATGCTGCTGAGATATCCAGGAGAACCAAGATGGAATGGGTCCTCTGATCTCTTGCCTTCAGGAGATCATTCAATACCCGAACAAGAGCCGTCTCTGTACTGTGCCTCTTCCTGAAGCCGGATTGGAGAGGGTCATAGATATTGTGGTTGGACAAATGATCCTCCAGTTGCAGGCGACCACCTTCTCAATAACCTTCCTACAAAGGGAGGTTAGAGACTGAGTCTATAATTTGCTGGGCAGTCGGGGTCAAGAGGGCTTTTCAAAGGGGTATATTACCGCCTCCTTTAAGGGATCGGAAAGATCCCTCTCTCTAATAACACACCACTATCCCAGCCAGGACTGGGCCGATAACATCTACACACCCACCACCAGGTGAGTAGGACCTGGGTCCAACTTACAATAGGTAGGTCGTAGAGTCTGGATAATCCTCACAATATCTATTACTGCTGGTAGTCTAAAGGTAGACCAGTACAACTGGGCATTAGTACCACCCGATTGATCAGTACAATGCTCAATAGAAAGACACTGGCTGATCTCATCCCTGATGGTGGATACCTCGTCAGCAAAGAATTTCGCAAACTCCTCACACTGTACCTGTGATAATGCTCTACCAGTCTGGAGACAGACTGGATTGCACAGTCTGTCCACAGTCCAGAAGAGCTGGGATGGTCTATTCCTAGCTGCAGCAATTTCCCTGGACAGGAACTCTGCCTTCTTATGGGAGATTGCTGATTGGTAGAATTTATAATGTTCTAACAATTCAAGTCTATCCACCTCCAGTTGAGTTTTCTGCCAACATCTTTCTAATCTTTGTCCCTTCCTCTTCCACTCACGGACCTCCCCGTCAAACCAGGGAGCCCCTAGGTGAAGAGTACGGGGACGAACATGAATTGGAGCTATGGCATCCAGGGCCTCAGTCACAACCCTATTATAGGCCAAGACCAGTGGCCCTGGATCCATACTATCCCTTGGAAAATCCGAGAAGTCCAGCTCCATCATTAGGCACTCTGAGGTAATCCCACTTAAAGGACGGAACTGTACTAACTCCCTGGGGGCAGGCCTATTTCGGGGGGCCGCAAATCTAAACCTCAGGGCGTGATGGTCAGACCATCCGACTGGCTCCACCTCCACATCAGATATCTCCATCCCCAGATGGAAAACCAAGTCCAATGTATGCCCCCCCTCATGGGTCGCAGAGGTAATTACTCGTGACAGGCCCAATGAATCCATTAATTGGAGGAGATTTTGACCAAATGGCAAGAGTTCATCGTCGACCCAGGCATTGAAATCCCCCAGAATTATCCATCTGGGAGATTCCAATACCATGTCGGCGATGAAGTCCGCAACCTCCTTCAGGAACTCCCTCTCATCCCCTGGTGGACGGTAGATAAGAAGGGTCCTGTAGCCTGCACCTGCACCCACTATGCATTCAAAGGAGTTGGTATCACCAACTGGCACCTCCCTGAGATCCAGATCTTGTCTAAAACAGATGGCAACCCCCCCGCCCCTCCGGTCCACTCTTGGGAGGTGAATCACCGAGAACCCAGCCGGAACCCCGGAGTCCAACACAGGACCAGCATTTCCATCTAGCCAGGTCTCGGTGATGCAAGCCAGGTCGACTGAGGAAACAAGATCCACAATCACTGCAGTCTTGTTCCTAATCGACCTGGCATTGCTTAACACCGCCTGAAAGGGACGGAAATCCAAGGGTGATCCCACTTCCTGCCTGACACACTCCAAGTCAGTGTACCAGTAATCATGTCAGGGCCTGGAGAGCAGTCTGCTTTGATGTTTCCGATTTTGTTGTTTTATATAGTGTATAGTAGAGTGTTGTCCTGTATAGAATTCCGTCTCTTTCAAAATGCTGTCCTACCACAGTTCAAAGGTCATGGAATGTGATGGCACCCCACTGTGGTACAACAGCATTCTGAAACCTCAAAGACTGCATGAGTAGGTTTCATTTTGAAAGTGACAAAACTGACACACACATTTTACACAGTACTACTATACAATATAAAAAATACAGGATGAGCAACTTTATGCACAACCAGTGTGTTCTGCCACCTTGTGGCTTTGATTCCTATGGACTTCTCAAGCTGCACTCTTGAGGTCAGAGGGAATCAGAACCCCTCTGTGGCAGAACAGTGAGAACACACTGGTTGTGCATAGTTGTCCATCCAGAATTCTCTATTTCTTCTTCAGATATTTCAATGTATTCATTAATACAGTCAGCAGGTGATATACGTACCCTATTTTTGTTTTATAAATGCCCACAGAAGTGTTTATTAAATACCTCTGCCATGTTGTGTACTGTATTAACAATGACATTTTTATATGTTAATGGTCCCACGCTACAATTTGGTTGTTTTAACAAATTTATGTAGCCATAGAATATTTCCCATTTTTTCTTTGTTGCATTTGTTGCTAGGAAATGTTTCATGCTGCTTTTAGCCTTTCTTATCTCTTGTTTACACTTTTTTTGTATATTTTTAAATTTATTCCAGTGAAAAGATGTATTAGTTTTTTTGTACTCGTTGAAAACCTTATGTTTTTTACTAATTACTTTTCTGATGTTCTTGTTTAGCCATTTTGGTCTTTTTCTGTTTTTATTACTTATTTTCTTGTATTTAGGAATACATTTATTGCTAAGTTTGAACATAACAGTTTTTATTCGATTCCACATTTCTTCAGCATTACAGTTTGCCAATAGGTGATCCCAATTTATCCCTGATATTGCTGTATTTATTTTGTTTGTATTTGCCTTCTTTTAGTCATAAAAATAAGAGCTATTTCTGTATTCGATAAAAGGAAAAAATAACATCAAAGCAATCTGAATTGTGGTCACTAATCCCTATGGGTGGACTGGTCTTACAATTTTGAATATTTAGGTTGGATGTCCCCAGGAAAACATCTAGAATGTTTGAACCTCTTGTTGGTTCCATTACATACTGACTCAATATTAGTTGCTCACATGACTATAACAATTTATGACTATGGACTGTGGTTGCAGTATAGTTTTTCCAGTCAATGTCTCCCATGTTTATGTCTCCCATAAAGAGAACCTCTCTCATTTCACAGGCAGACTCAAGTTCTGAAAAAATCTGAGAACTGACCGACGAGGATGAGTCAGGTGGACGATAACAGAGCCCTATGACAAAACAGTCTGGCGAGTTAGGAAAAATGTTTATCCATAATGTTTTGGATTTTTTTTTTACTTTCTATTTATGATTTTTCAAAATTACATACCATTCAAAACAATGTGCATGTATGATGGCCTCCAGTCCAATTCATGGAGGGACAATATTGATCTATATAAACAAAACAACAAAACACAAAATTCCTATAAGCAGCATGCACTGAATTATTGATTCAAGCCTGATATCCAATTAATTAATATTTTCCAATCACTCTCACTCTTTTCATATGTATGAGTATGTTAAGTATAAACATATAGAAAATGCCCATCTTAATAATACGTTGCTTTATTAAACAGAACTGATCAAATATAACTTACGTGAGAAACAAAAAGAATACAATTTCTAGAATTCTGTTCTGATACAGAATATTTTAAACCCTCAACCCAGTTCAGCCATCTCTTGCGCAATTGCAGAGAATTCTTTATCTGAAGGTATCATGGATTCTCCTTCCCTAGATGATTCAGTCATACTGAGCCTTAATAAATGCCACAAGCTGGTCCACCTCAAAATATATATATGTCTTGTCCTTATGTTTGATTCATACCTTGGCTGGTGCGAGCACTTGCAGGGATTTATTTAACTCCAAAAATTGATTAGCGTTTTGCTCATAAAAGTGCTAAAACATTGTGAAAATGCATAGCACTTGCTTCACTGTGTTTAACAAACATAACACTTCTAGAAAACCTATATAAATACTTTCTGTACAGTTAGCATTGTCCCAAGAAAAAAAACTGCTAATCAATTATTTAAAACCCTGACTTGGAATGTTCCATCAAGCTCCGAGACTTCTTGCCTGTAATTTAAGAACTTTCTTTGTCTGTGTTGGGTTTGATAAGAAAAATCCGGGTATATGAAAAATCTGTTCAATTTGTAAATTAGAGCCCCCTTCACTCGTGATAACTTGACCAGTCAATCTCGATCAGAATCAAAAGCAAAACTGATAAAGATAGTTGTCTTCATTTCTGATTTCCCCATTTCGGTATCAGGTAAATTCCTTTGGGTTTTATAAATTCTGTAGGCTTTTGTGATGAAAGTCAGGTTCTCTGAAGGCAGGCCAAAAACTTCTACAAAAATATCTTTAATAAGCTCTCTTAAACTCTCAAAATCAGAATCCAAATGATTTGGCAGTCCAACAATTATCAGATTCTTATATCTTATCTGATTTTCTAGTAGTTCAGCTTCCCTATGCAGGTTGTAAGATTCTTTGATTTGTACAGCGTTAGTAGCTTCCAAGGCAGTTAATCTGTTTTCTTGTTTGGTTATTTTCTCTGTATTTACTTAAGTTTTCTTAGCATTTTCAGTGACCATTTCCTTTGTGTTTTTTACCTGCGTTTGTAAGAAGTCAAGCTTTGCACTAAAAGCATCCTGCTTCCCCTCTTGATGCTCCAAGACCGCGAGGACCCTGTCAATAGATTTGCCGAGTGATTCCAGAGTGTACCTTGCCGAGGAATCTTTAGGGTGAGTGCTTTGTTGAACCACCATTAGAAATGAGATGCGAACTTCTGGCTCTGACTCCTGATCGACAACAGTCAACCCTGAATGAGTTAACGGGTACTTTTTCCACTAGTGCTTGTGAGTCTAACTGCAACAACTGTTGAGCGTGTGTTTTAAGCGAATGGCTCTCCTTTGGTTTTTCGTGAGAGGAAGTTACTGCAGAAGCAGTCCCACTAGAAAGCCCACTGCTTCTTGGATTAGTTGCTGGATGCAGAAAATGCTTCTCTAAAGGTTGCACATATGGTGAGGCAAATGCCTCGCTAGATGAAGAAGTAGTTCTATCTTACCTTTTCTCACTTATGTGTCCTGTACTGGTTATTTCCACATTTTTAGAGTAACAACAAGCAAAATTAAACTCGCAAAGTACGGAGCTCCTCACTGTACATCTGCTTAGATGGCCGCCATATTGCCCCTCCATAATGTTTCAGTATCAGCTGTCATCTTGATTATATCATTAGTAATATCTATTGCTTTAAATACCAAGTTTACATAGAGTGCAATTCCACCACCCTTTTTATTTTTTCTACTGAGATTGAAACAGTCATATCCACTTATGTTTTTAGCAGACACATCATTATCTGAGCACCATGTTTCAGTTATTGTCATTATATCTGATCTTTGTCTTGTTGCAATTGCCATGCGTTTGTCAAATTTATTATTCAAACTTCTAGCATTTGTAAGATAACACTTCATTGTATTATAATTAGTGCATTTATCAGTAGCCTTAGTCATAGCTGCTTCAGGTGATGTTGGGAGTCCTATATTTCTGTTTGTTGCCCCCTGGTAAATTAACTTAAAGACACGGGGCTTGATTCGTCAAAAGAGTTAGAATGCCACAAGCCCTGGGTATGCTGAACATACGTTGCATGGGGCTTGCAGCATTCCCTGGTCGGGAATCGGGATTCTCAATCTCATGCACAACATGCCGTGAGTTAGATCAGCTTTTGCTGGTCTAACTTTGCCTACCTTTCTATGGGATTTGTGCTACATATTTGGTGCAAGCTGCCATAAAGGGGTAAAGTGTAGCAGATGCAAGTGACCTTTTTGAATGAGGTGCATGGTGCAGCAATGTGTTTGGGCAGAACAGGGTTTTACGTAGGGCTTGAGGAAGCCCTGCGTCAACCATTGAGACTCGAGCCCATGGTATCCAGGGTGCATTCAATACTATTTCCTAAGACTTTTGCAACTTTCCTATTCAAAGGTAGCTCATCTTTGGAATAGAATGAGGTATTTGCCCAGAAAGTGTCCCAAGTGTTGATGAACAGTATGCCTTCCTTATGACACCAATTTAGTAGTCTAGCATTTATTCTGGATATTGTATGTCTTTTTCTCTTTGTACACTTGTGGAATTGGTAAGATAGTAGAAATATCAACAGTACCACCTTCTTCCTTAATTCTTTTGCCCAAAGACAAACGTTTATGACATATGTCTTTTTCATGTTTTTTCCTACATCATTTGTGCCTAAATGTAAAACCACCATAGTAAATGTAACTAGTTTGTTAATCCTGCATTGTACATCCAGTGTTTGAGCTCCTGGGAGGCATGAGGCAATGGTGTTGTACTTATGATTGTTACAAACATGTGAGTCAACAAATCATATAATGGAGTCTCCAATGACTAATTTTTCCAAAGATAAGAAATCTTTGGAAAAATTAGTCATTGGAGACTCCATTATGTGTTGTTTTTTGCATTTTCCCTATCTTCCACTCTGTATTCCTTCTCTTGGCTGCAGACTGCAGTTGTTGCTGTGCAGTCTGACTCATTTGTTAAAGAAGAATATCTATCTGAGAGAGTTAGTTCATTATGATTTATTGCCCTTCTACCTCTCTTAAAGAGATCTGCCAAGTTAGATGAAGTAGCATTTGCACTTGATATATCAGTGCCTTACCTCAGGGAAATTATGTTTATGTATGGATGCCCCAAAATATTCCAACAGTTAAAATGTAGTAGCCCTTGTAAATTTACTTTCACTGAGTCACTTGGATATCCTGATCTGAAGAACCACCCACGATCAGCCCCCATGCTCAGCCAAGTTATGATGTGATCCTAGGAAGACTGCAGGTATGCACTCCATTATAGTCTATAGAGGACAGCTTTCACATCATTTTTATGGCTGTGGGCAGAGCCTACAGCCATTTTAGGATCGATCATAGCTTACAAAAATGGCCATTTGTGGAACCTTCCATTGGACTTTTGGAAGTATCCTTCTGAGTGTCTAATGTAGCTTGAAACACTCCGCCCTGATTGACCACTAAGGAATAACAGCCTCACTATTTCAGCTGTTACTTATGCGTTCTGGGGCAAGAACTATGCATGCGTGTCTCATGCGCATGCATAGTTCTGCTAGTGCCGCCATGTTGTGAATGGCAAAATGCCATTCACCACAACTATGCATGTGCGAGTACCACGCATGCACAGTCGCATCGCTGCTGCCAGCACCGGCAGGAAGGAAAACCCTCCCACTGCTGCTGTCCTCCCTGCTCCCTCTCCCCGCACCAACATCAAAGTCCCCAATTCCTGTGTTGTTATTATGTAGCCCCCAACTCATGTGGCACACTGGGAGCCCACCCCTGTGTGCCCAAATGTATTTATTTATTTGCCCTGCACCGACATCAGGGTGCCCAATCCCCATGTCAGCATTAGTGCTCCCCTAAACCCATGTGATACACTGGGAGCCCACCCCAGTGTGCCCAAATGTTTGTTTTTTTCTTTTTCACCTCTGCTGACATCAAGGTGCCCAATCCCTGTGTCAGCATCATGTACCCACCCTCCAACTCATATGGTGCACTGGGAGCCCACCTCAGTGTGCCCAAATGTATTTATTTATTTGCCCTGCACCGACATCAGGGTGCCCAATCCCCATGTCAGCATTATGTGCCCCCAACCCATGTGACACACTGGGAGCCCACCCCAGTGTGCCCAAATGTTTGTTTTTTTCTTTTTCACCTCTGCTGACATCAAGGTGCCCAATCCCTGTGTCAGCATCATGTACCCACCCTCCAACTCATATGGTGCACTGGGAGCCCACCTCAGTGTGCCCAAATGTATTTATTTATTTGCCTCTGCACCACATCAGGGTGCCCAATCCCCATGTCAGCATTATGTGCCCCCCAACCCATGTGACACACTGGGAGCCCACCCAGTGTGCCCAAATGTTTGTTTTTTTCTTTTTCACCTCTGCTGACATCAAGGTGCCCAATCCCTGTGTCAGCATCATGTACCCACCCTCCAACTCATATGGTGCACTGGGAGCCCACCTCAGTGTGCCCAAGTGTATTTTTTTTCCTGTAAATAAAGAAAACCTTCCCGACATGTTTTTTAACCTGTAAAAAAAATGTCCCTCATCATCACCCCAGTCCCCTTTCCCATCCCCACCTCCCACTGAGCACCAACCTCCCTTACCCCTCTTTTCCCATACTTACCTCCAGAGGTCAACACTGTCATCATCTCTGTACCAGGACACGTCTGCACTCTTCAAAGCCGAACCGCAAACTGAAGAATCAAAGGTAAGTGTGCTATAATGACATTCAATGGGGTTTTTGAACTTAAGTTGATAAATCAGCCATTTTTTGGAATTTTGGCCCCAAATTTTGAACATGGGGTTCTTGGGACTCCACCTTATGAACAGTGTCACTGTCATTTTGTTACTCAGTCAAAAAAGGTGATTTTGCGGTCACTGCATGGAATCACCTTTCAGGACTGATTAACAAAATGACAGTGCCACTGTTCATGAGGTGGGATCCCAAGAAGCCCATGTTGCAAATTTGGTGAAAAAACTCCAACAAATGACTGCATTATGAGCATGCACTGCACAGTTTCTTTGCATGCTCCTAACTTTCCCTTTTTTTATATTTTCACTCCAGATTTTCAACATTGCCATTTTTGCACACCTCCCTTTTAACAGTACAGCTGTCATTTTTCACCTCCTGCCCAAAACATGTTTTCATACCTGTGGTACAAAATGGTACAGTTGCTCTGTGAAACCACCTTTTGGAGCAAGTGAACAAAATGACACTGGTACGCTTCGAGAGGAGGGGTTCCAAAAAGGCCATGTAGAAAATTTGGTGCAACACCTCCAAAAAATGGCCAAGTTACACCCGGGCATTTGATAATTCCTACACACATGTAACTTTGGTCACTTGGCAGCTTGTCACAGCCATATCGGCTCTGGCTAGAGTTTGTTAAATATTGTAATGGTAATTTGGTGATGAATCAAAGGCACCAGTCAACTAACAAGGGCCTAGTAGGGAGACCACAGGAGTTTGTAAGGAAATTTGTTTATTTAAGTGTGTTTAGTGCTAATTTTAAAGTGGAACAAGCATGATAATCAGGTTAATGGTAAAATGAAAGTAATGTTGACAGCTCTGAGAAGATTTAATAAGATTTCTGGTGGTTCTGTGTAAACACAGGTGATTAAAACAATTAATGTTAAGTTAATAAATCCAGAGCTCTATCCAACAGATGTTTGGGGTGTTACAGATCTTAATATACTAGATAGGAATTTAAACAGTGTATATCAAGCTATATTAAAATTACCATAGGGAACCTGGCTGTGCATTGGAGAAAGAGTATTGTGCACAGGGATAGCCCAGGTTCCAGTTGCCTTGGTAGCATAGCTGGTAGCGCAATCAGATAGGTATTCTGTGTGGCCTGGGTTCAAGTCCCAGCTGATGCACTTACTTCTTTCTCTCCTCTGTTTGTACTTAAATGTATTTCAGATGCCAGATTACTAAATTACTGATTAAAATTATCAAATGTGCTGGCCCACCAGTGCAGCAGAAAGATTCACCTCTGCGATGCCAGCGACCAGGGTTCGGGAATGGACTCGGACATCGCAGGGCCAGCCAGGGGGAGAAGGCTTGAGCATCCAATGACTGTTTGCCTTCTCCTGGAGGGAGGGGGTCTGTGGCCCAGCACTTGCTGACTTCTGGTGGAGGCCGGGAGAACAGCAATGCAGCAGGGCCTCGTTGCCTAGGAGCATGATGGATGTCGGTGCATGCCCTGACATCAGTGGCACATCATGTTCCCACAGGAAGAAAAGCAGGAACACTCCCTGACTGACTGGATGAAGAAAAAAGCCCTGGACAGCCAGACCACCTCAGCAGCACCCTGGGCCAATCACAGAGTGTGCTGACCACCCCCACTGGTGACTTCCCCCTCAGACAGGGGGGCCCATCTGGTGAAGGGTTACGCTGGGTTACCCAGGGTAGGCTGTGATCTGAGGTGGTGGCTGGTGGCAGGGATGAGTGCCAGCAGGGTCCATGGTGGCCCAGAGGAGAGGCCGGTTGGAGGAGGAGGGAGGAGTAAAAAAAAAAATTAGCAAATGTACCCAAAAAAACTCTATTAGCAAAAATGCTTGAAATAAAAAATACAGTTTGAAAAGATCAGAAAACAAATCCTTGAAACATATTTCCTATTTATTAGGGAAGTATGATCTAATGTGTTTATTACATCTAATGGAGATAGGAACTGCATATTCTAAGTATATAGTAAAAAAAAAGTCTATGAAACAACTAGGGAGGAGGATTTGGGTTTGATAAAAAAATCTAAAGGTATCAAACTGGTTAGTAAAAAATACCAGATTACATTCAATAAAGGCCTATCTAAATATAATGAAGAGCCCAAGGCATGGAGCCATATTGAAGAATTTTAGATTCAAGATGTTCGATAGTAATATTCTATAATTACATTATAAAAAGGATGGGAATACAATACAGAACTGTCAGTGTGGGTTGCACAGACTAGAAGATTTATTGCATGTAGTCATGCACTGTCCCTAGTATAACCATCCTACAACTTACTGGCTAGGAGAAATCCTTGCCTCAGTCTATGTATTTCAACAGTATTTGCTTGATTTATGTTGTAACTCAGAAAACCATGATAGCCTGGAACAACTTGCTAATGCCTTACTACAACAGTAAGCATAAAGAAAAGAAAAGAAAAGAAAAGAAAAGAAAAGAAAAGAAAAGAAAAGAAAAGGCCTGATTAAAGGAAATTATGGAACTATTTAGGCAATGCTATTTTGGGAAATTTTGGTACCATGTATGATAACTGATTTTTTTTGTTTCTGAATATCATAACTTTCTAAGAACATACTGTACTTTTGAAGGAAGAGGGCATAAAGTGTATTATCTTTGTTTAAGTCTAAAAGAGACTAACTTCCTCATGTGAGTTTTGGGGATTACAGACTGTATTACACTGAACTGCGGTGTAGGTACACAAACCCAACCACTCAGTTTCCTATTTATTTGAGAAAATGTACTAACAATTAGCAAAAGATAATACCCTCTATGAATTCTTATTCTAAAAAAACTGAAGCAGGTGAACTACAAATGAAAATAATGTGAATTATACAATATATACATTAGTGATAAAATCAAACACGGCATATTAGCACACTGACTATTTTTAATATATTGTTTTTATTTAAGGTGTTGTTCAATGGATTTATTTGCATGTTTATTTTGTATGTAATGACTATAAGGTTGAACAATAAATTCTGAAACTGAAAAAAAAATACTTTGACCTCTGTGGAAACAGAAAACAAAAAAGTAGTGCTGTGAGGAATATGGAATTCCACGAGTGGGATTTGTGTGGAATGGCAATCCCACTTGCATTATGCTTTCTGGAGTTTCTTTTAGAATTTTGCAGAAAGGTTGGCCCACTGGTGCAGTGGTAGATCTTCCGTCTGTGATGCCGATGCCCCATGTTCAGGAACAGATCCAAGGCATCAGACGGACAGCCGGGGGAAGGAGGATTAAGTATCTAAGGGACTGTTCTCCTTCTCTGGGGGGAAGGGGAGTTAGGCTCAGCACTTGATTGACCCTTGGCAGAGGCCAGGAGGAGCAGCAACTGATGCTGAACTGTTGGAGAGGCATGCTGGACATCAACATTTCGATGCCCTTTGTGCCATTGCATGCCATGCCTCCTGGGGACAACATGTAAAAAAGGTTGGCCCAGCCAGTAGTGCCCCACTTCCTGGTCCCACTGCACCAGCTGTGACCATCTGGATGGCAACTGAGTTCAGTCCTCCTTTGGGCACAGTCTATCCCTGCAGCCCAGCCCTGGGGGGTTAAGCCAGGAAGGAACTCCCACAGTGCTGACTTGCCAGGAACCTCGATCTCTAGTCTCCATGGATGACATTCCTGTTTGGAGGCTCTGCCAATGGGGGCAAGTCAGGGAGGATCACTGGCAAAGAGGTAAGTCTCAGGGGTGAGCGGGGACCAGAAAAGCTGGGGGCTGAGCTACTGGGGCATAAAAAAAGCATACTAAATAAAAAAATAGAATTCTGCAGAATTCTGAAAAGCATTTCAATGTAACCCATTTAATAATGTTCCGTGGATTATGTAAATCATGGATCAGTTTTCTACAGAGTGTGGAAAAACAATCTGCAATTTATGTAAAACACAGATTACAAATCCATGAAAAACATCCTGCTTTCAAAATGTTGTAATTCTGCAACTGAGAAAATTCTGCAGAATTATGTGGAATTTTCAGAAACTGGGGATAGGTAGATATCAACTGAGAATGCTTCAGTTCTTCTCATCCCTTTTAAGTGCACGCCCTGAGTGCATCGTGAAGCATAAAGCTGAAGGCACTCCTGTGGGAAAAGGAAGGTTGCTTGTGCCACTGCATTACTTTCTCCTGGTTGACCACAAGTGGCAGTTCAGTGCTTAACAAAATGGCTAGGAGGGAGGAGTTGCTCCATTTTGGCATGCAGGTGCAGCCTTGACCTTAGGAGTATACCATTATAACCTAGAGGGGAAGAAAAAAAACAGAAAGAAACCCCCCACCAGCACATTGCAGAAAGAAGCAAGGGCACTTTCTGGCACCTCATAGCCAACTACCTTCCCCACTGATGGGTATCCCAATGGGGACCCTTATCCAGTGGCCTCGCCATGGGCCAAGCTGTTGGGAAATATGCTAAGTGCAGGCAGATAAGTTAATGTCCACACTGGGATATTTATTTATTTGTCATTTTTTACTAGCAAGGTCATACTGAGCTGCAACAGCTCATAGTCAAGTGCATTTCAGAGTGGGTTGCATGGCCCTGCATTAATGGAGATTAAATATAGAATAAAGTATGGGTTGGGGTGTGTAACGAGATTTTACACACACCCGAGTTGTGGGATGCTACATAAACCCCGAGGGCGAAGCCCGAGGGGTTTGTGAAAAGCATCCCACAATGAGGGTGTGTGTAAAATCGAGTTTGACACCCCGACCCATTTTTTATTTTATATAATTGCTGGGTTTCCCTTTTTTGCCTCAGCAATTATATAAAATAAAGAGCTTGAGGTGTGTCCTCAGTTCAGTTTAGTTTTAGCAGTGCTGAGATTTGCCATATTTTAAACTCATTTTTCTTCCTTTGAGCAGGTCTTTGTATGTGTTACAGTGTATGTGGGGGGAAAAAAGAAAAGGAAAGAACTTACCGCCACGTTCTTCTGGCAGTTATGTTTGGTGCGAGATGGAAGCATTGAGTGGTCTGGACTGGTCACGCGCTGCTGCCTGAGCATGCGCACCAGCAAGGGAAGTCATGCGCGTGTTTGCCGTTATAAACACTCCTTTATAAAGGCAAATTACGCCACGGTTTCCCTATGGAAAAAAGGGAAAGCCAGTTATTATGAGGTGATTATTCACTGCCGGATTCTACTGCAAACACTGAAAGTATTGTGCCTTTGGAATGGGACTAAATATATTCTTGGAATAGTGAGAATTTGATGGTAAGAACCATTGTGCCTGTGATCGGACAAACTCGATAGGCTATGCCTCCTTCTGTCCTGTGTTGTGTTCTATGTGTGTTATGTTATGTTATGTGTTGTGTGTATTAAATAAAAGATAGAGCCTCTACAGCTTGTCCCTGGTGCAGAAATTCCATGCATGCAGAGATCAAACAGTAGATAGCAATCATCCCAAAGGAAACAAACTCTGGCCAGAGCTGATAGGGCTGCAGCTAAGGAATTTGAGGTAAAAATATTGAACATTTGCTTTCTAATATTTTGACACCAAATTTTCAACATAGCCTTGTTATGACACTGCTTCACGAAGAAGGGCAGAGAAAATGTTCAACTCCTGACCTAAAGGTGATTTTGCACAAAGACTATGAAATCAACTTTCAGGATGCAAAAACACATTTTTGGTAGGAGATGAAAAATGACAGCTGTCACATTCATGAGGTGCTGTAAAGAAATGGCTATGTTGGAAATTTAGGGTAAAAATATTGAATATTACCAAAGTTATGAGCCTGCATTTCTAAAATTCAACATAGCCTCATAACTTTGTTTTTTTTTTAATATTTTTACACCAATTTTAAAACATAACCTTCATATGACCCCAACTCATGAATAAGATCAGAAAAAAATGTTCAACTCCTGTCCAAAAGGTGATTTTGTACAGGGACTGCGAAATCACCTTTCAGGACATAAAAAAAAACAAAAAAAACATTTTGGCCAGGATCTAAAAAATGACAGCTGTCACATTCATGAGGTGCTGTAAAGATATAGCTATTTTAGCTGGCCCGATGGCACTGATGGTTGAGGCACTATATGCTACACCTGGCACCACACCAGCAACCCGAATTCCGGAATGAACTCAGGTTGCTCAGGGGTCAGCAGGGATGGGGAAGGATAGAGCATCTGCAGACAGCTCTCCTTCTGCAAGGGAGGGGGTTAGCACAGTGTACTGTTGCCTGACACCCAGCAGTGGCTGGGTGTGAGCACAGGCATGCTGTCAGACTGGGGAGGGCCCATGTTCAGGGCATAAGGCTGCCTCCATGGAGGCAGAGCCCAGCCACTCCACCCATTGCACGAGTGTGGGCCCGGGTGAAAACGTTGTAAAAACTGACCTGGCAGGCTCCATGATAACCCCGCTGCCTCCACATCAAGACCAGAGAGACAAGCCCCTCCATGGGAAGGGCTGGAGCCATCTGCCAGCTCCGCAAAAAGAAAATAATAATAAAAAAAAATGTCTATATTGTAAATTTGGGGTAAAAATATTGAAAATTACCAAAGTTATGAGCCTGCATTTGCAAAATTCAATGTAGGTTCATAACATCATTGTTTTTAATATTTATACACCGACATTTCAACATAGCCTTCTTATGACCCCATCTCATGAACAAGGGCAGAGAAAATGTTCAACACCTGCCCGAAAGGTGATTTTGCACAGGGACCTCAAAATCACCTTCCGGGACAGATTTTTCCTATGTCAGTACAATTGTTCATGAGGCAGGGTCCCAAAAAAGGTATGTTGAAAATGTGAGCCAAAAATATTCAAAAATGCCCATTGAAACACCATTGAAATATACTGAACCACATACATGTTTCTTTAGTTCACATTCCGGCTTTGAAGAGTGAAGACGTGTCTGCATTCCAGAGAGGATTATGGCATTGGACCCTTAATGGGTAAGTAAAGGCTTGAGGGGTGCGGGGTGGTAGGTGCTGAGTGGGAGGGTCAAGTGGGGGGTCAGGAACAGCCCCAAAAGACATTGATGGACGGTTTTCTTTTTACAGGTGAAAAACAAAAAAACAAGACTGAGGATTCCCAATCGCAACACTGGGGGATTGGGCACCCCCAGTGTCACTGTTATGTTTGTGTGTGTATATGTGTGTGTGGTGTGTGTGTGTGTGTGTGGGGTGGTGGGTACTGAGAGGGAGGGCCGGTGGGTGGAGAAAAAATATATATATTAACAAAAAAAGAGACCATTACTGCAGAGCACGATTGTGACACTGGGGGACTGGGCATCCCCAGTGTCATTGTTATGTTTTTGGGAGGGGTGATAGCCATAATAAAAAAAAAATGGTGTTTACAGCAAAACACGGCACACTCCGACATGTTCAAGATGGCCACCACTCTCTACTGCACATGTGCTAGTAGTCATGCATGCGCAATAAAGTTTGGTGACCATCTTGGACACGGCGGAGTGTGCCATGTTCCGCCATGACTGGCAACAGAGTTAATATAGTGCATTGTAATTGCTGATGGAGACAGCAAGTGGAGTGCTTCATGGGCATGGGGGGCAACTGTATTGCAACTCCAACATGTTGTTCAGTCAGAAGGAATGTGTCAAGTCCTTTCCTGATAGCAAGAGATCTACAGGGCTACACCCACTGCAGCCCTAAAAAAACATTAGTAATCACCAATTTGTGATGCAGATCTCTTTATTTAACAATGGTGAAAGTACAAAAAAGTAATGTATATGGGATAAAAAGCATGCTGTTGTAGCGTACAAGCAAAACCTTAGGTCATTGGGTGGGGCTCCTGGTAGCCACACTAAACAGCATGCTTTTGAACCCATTTACTTTTGTATACTTCCACCATTATTAAATAAAGAAGTCTTCAACATGTATTGGTGAGTACTAGTCTTTATTTCTTTGGGGTGACTACCTCCTGTCTGTTTTGTGTTATGTGTATTATATGTGTTATGATTATCATTTATGTCATGTGTTATGTGTGGTGCTATGTTGTGTTGTGATGTGATGTAATGTAATGCTGTGCTGTGCTACACTACACTACATTACGCTACGCTCTGCTACATTACATTATGTTACATTACATTATGTTATGTTGTGTTACTGGAGGACACATTTAGTCATCCTGGACATCCCACTACACATCTCACCCCAGACCCTTAGCTCTGGCATGAATTGGCACCCTGCTCAATTTGTCCTTGGACAAGTTTGTTTTATAATATTTACACTGGGGGCAATCTGGGATGAACTGAGTAGGGTGCCGATTCACACTGGAGTTAAGACTTCGAGGCAAGTTGTTGTTCAGCAACATGATTGGCACCAGTTGTGATGTAGCCGTGTTATTGACAGAGGAAATGTTGGTCAGGACACTGAGGAAAATCTCATATGGGACCGGGCATGGGTTAAGAAGATCACATAGGTAAGTAAGGTGCAAGGCACTGTTTTATTTTACAGCTGTAATGATAAAGTTCAGGTCTTACATCTCTAAGATGATGCTCAGGATGGATCAAGCATATGCTCTCTTTGGTTATGCTTTTTAGTCAAGCTCTTGTCAACTATCAAGCTCAGATATACTTATTCCTGATAACTCGTGAAGGAACTTTTCACTCCATTGGAAAGGAGTAAACTCAGTCTGTCCCCTTACTTCACCACTTCCCAGTGGTACCTAGGGAGTTGGTACTTTTAGCTCATAGATTCCCAATGGTAGCTATAGAGAAGCTATGTTTACCTCACAGCTTCCCCAAGGTAGCTACTGAGTTGCTAAATTTATCTCACAGCTTCCCCAAGGTAGCTAGGGAGCTGCTATGTTTACCTTACAGCTTCCCCAAGGTAGCTAGGGAGCTGCTATGTTTACCTCGCAGCTTCTCCAAGGTAGCTAGGAAGCTGCTACATTTGATCATAGATTACCAATAGTATCTAGGTGGTTACTGTATTTATAACACAGCTTCCTTGAGGTAGCTAGGGAGCTGCTACATTTACCTCATTGCTTCACAGTGGTAGCTAGGGAGCTATTATGTTTACCTCTCATCTTTCCCCAGATAGCTAGGGAGCTGCAGCTTACCTCCAGCAAGGCTGGATAACAACTGAACACTGACTGGATTCCTAGCCTTTTATGCTACTCCAGGTTCCTCCTACAAGTCAGGTGATTAAATGGGGGAAAACAACACTGAAAGAAAACACTCTAAATGCCCTCCTATTTTTCTTTTTGTCTAGTCAATATTCTAATATGTTTTTACCTTTTTTGTGTATTGATAATGTAACTTTTGTGACTGTGTAACGATCCTGAATACCTTTCTCCTCAACAGTTGCTGCTCTCTCTTTTCATCCTGCCAACCTATGACATCAGTAACACCATTCTAGGCCATTCAGATGAATATCATGGAATCGTAGAACTGGCCACGAAATATCTTAGAAATATGTAAAGAAAAGCAGTAGTTCTTGGGAAGAATGGACCTCTATGTAGACTGGAGGACACCTCAAAGCTAGGTTATTTATCTATCTATCAAAAATTGGTCAAAGCCTATCAGAAATCATAACTGGCATGGAAAGAAAAATGGGAGGATAGTTAACTATGTAAAAATCTTTTCCTATCACTTGAGGCCTTTTGACAACCAGTGAGTACATGCGCATTTGGATATAGTGACCACTTCATATAACGGGCATGATGGTTTTGCACTGATGTGCCCTTTATAAGCAGTGCTGACTGTATATTCTTTTCCTTTCCTACTTCATTTAGTAGGCATTTCATACAATCCATTCAATAACATTCACTGTTTGGTTTCATCTTTTTAGGCAAACATAGTAAGTATAAACACAACTAATGACGGAATCTATCTGTCCTTAGCTTCACTATCAGATCTGCCTCCTGTTCACTTGTGTATAAAGAGGTAATACGTAAGTAAGTAAGGCTTTATTTCTATAGTGCCCAATCCCAGATATTCTAGGCGCTGTACAATAAAATACATCAATTGATTAAAATACCAAGCTGTACAATAAAATACATTAATAAAATAACAAGCACAAAATAAGACATTGTCACAAAACAACCTCAAATAAAATACAAAAGAATAAATAGGCTAATAATGGTAGTAAGATCTGCATACAACAATTTTGTCAGTAAACAGCCAGCAAATTAAAAGTAGATTGAATGCTTCTTTGAAAAGGTGGGATTTCACATCCACCTTAAAGGCTTCCAATGAAGGGGCCTCCCTCAAGGATCTTGAAAGTGAGTTCCACAGTGATGGGCAGGCTACTTTGTAGGCCCTATTACCAGATGACTTCATACAAGCCCTGGGAACCCCTAGGAGGCCCATTTCAGAGGAGTGGAGAGGGCAGGAGTTCTGGTGAGGAGTCAAACGGTCACACGGGTAGCTAGGGCCCAGTCCATGTAGGGCCTTATAGGTCAGTAAACTGATCTTGAAGGAGATTCACCACCTGACCAGTAGCCAGTGAAGGTCATGCAGGACCAGGGTCACATGATAGGACCTATATAGCATGGCCCAATCACCCCTATGAGACTGCACTTCAGATACAGGTCAGAATTGTTTTTGTTTGTTTAAGGACCATTTGCATATAAGGGTCAAGAAATGCTAACGAGTTTTATAGTTCATAGAAATATACATTTAGACTTATCTCCATAATGCATAGTATCATGGGACGTGTATGAAAATCACCATAAAAGAATTCAGAGTAGTTCTCCTTTAAAGAAGAAGACACCTGTATAATTATGATTTGGATATGTCTGATGTATTTATTATACATTGCATCAATTACTGTACATATGTCAATAAGAGATCAGTCATTTCTTCTGTTGCAACACATATCTAGAGTCTGAGGCTCTGACACAAGTAGTAAAGTGTCAAGCAAGCCTCCATTTACATGCAAATGGATCACTTGTAATATAGCCCCTCCCACTCCCTGATGTCACTGCAGCAACAGTACAGAAGAAAACATAAGGGTATCAATGCTGTCTATCCTGATTTTAGTTTAAGTTTGCAATGGCTTAAGACAGTTCTGTCATGCAACTCACACAGGGAGTAGTACTTGTAGCCTTACTACTGTATGTGTAGAGCAAATAATATATCTAATAGTAGTTTATTCACAGGAAACATAATCTGTTTCTTTGTACTGCTCATTTCTCTCTGTGAGACAGTTGCAACATGTTGTGGAGAGTAGCAGAAAGAATCAATCAGACAATCAAGCAGTCAATCAGTCAATCTGTATTGAACCAGGTGAATACCCTTGAGAAGATTCATTTACAAGGTAGGCCTGAACAGTTTCCCAAAGGATCACACAAGACTGAATTCCTCCTTTGCACAAATGATACACCCCCCCCTTTCAGCAGCCTAAAAGTGGAGAGCTAGATCACTTACTTTGTAGAGTGTATTGTTTTACATTTCAAATGCTTCTCAAGTCTGAGTTTCTGACTGGAAATACCAAGACACAGAATGCATATGGCATGGGAGGAATGAGCTAAGCAAATACAGAGCACTACAAACACTGAGACTGATTAGTTTCTTTACCTACAACAGCTGAAGTGTGGCATCTGATTTGTGAGGGACATCCTACTTCAAATGCTGGCATTACAAAGTGGGAGGGCTTGCCATAGCTTGTCTTCAGTACCTTCAAAGTGAAGTGCTGTAGCTCTCACATTACTGCTAATAATGTATAAAGGAAATGGGGGCACTTTTAAAGTCATGGATCTGAGGGGCCATCACAGTTCCCAAGGAGGTTAGGGGAACTTGTTAAGGGTTGGAGAGTAAGGGACTTTAGTAAGATTTGAGCCAGAGTCTCCCAGTTCTTGTGCCTGTGCTTTAACCACTAGATTACCCTTCTTCATATGCTGCAGCTGATGCTGTCCTGGTAACCTATTCCTTGTTATAGCTGAGCTCTGTATTGCCTTACAGCAGCCATCCAATCACTGACTACCTAGTTACAAAGGGAAAGGGGCATATTTTCAAGATTGTTTCTCACTGCTGGTGTCAACCAAAACAGAGAATGCTAACACACACAGAACATAATACAACAGCTGTACAATACCACTTAAAACTATTGTTGTACCCAGAGTCATTTATTGGGTAAACTGTTGTTACTAACAGAAACAGTAACACAACGCATACAAGCACTTCCTTATATAAGTACTGTATATACATGTCAAATCAGTGCTGCACCACACTCATATGGTCCTAGTTTCTATTAGACCTGCACTTTAGGATGTGCACAACACTTAAGGGTTCCTCCATTACCAAAGTGGGGAACCAAACATTGTGGATTTGGTTTATTGGTGGAACTGCATTTAGGGCAGCACCATTATCTGTTGCTCTGATGACATCATCCTCCAGCAGCATTGATGGTAAAATGGAGGACAAACACATTGATAACTTCTGGGAGCTATATATTTTTATTTATAGTCTACATTTGGACAGCCGTAGGACTGCTGGCAACTGGAAGAGGCACACAACAGTTACACATAAGGAGTTGGGAAAATATTGGTGTGAAACTATGTGAAACTTCCCCTTTAAGCAAGAATGTATGTTGCCAAATAGCCTCTGAACTCCATAAAGGCCAAAAACTGAAGACACAGAAACGTGTTTTGTCTTACACCGGACTCCTCAGTGTGCCTCATCTGTTACAGTCCACAGGAAGGATGAACCAGTCATAGTTTTATCTTACTAGGTTAGGTCATGGTAGGCCCAATCTAGGAAAGTAGTCTAAAAGACAGAGAACCTCAGCACAAAACCACTGAGGCAAAGGTTACCTGGAAAGGGCACCGGCAATTAAGCCAGGTTTCAAAGAAATGTAAAAGCACACATGTCCCTATAATGCAAAGCACTGTGGGAAGTATATGCAAATCACCATGAAATCATTTAGACTACTTGTGCTTTAAGCAAGATTGTATGGTGCCAAATTGCCTCAAATTGCCTGGGGGTGTGGTTTAGACACTAGAAAAGCAGGTGAGTCAAATTACAACTTCCTGTTGCTAGCCTTGCTTGTAGAGCAGAAAGCAGCTAACTAAAAGAAGCTACATTTTCTTCTTAATTTAAAACTTATATCTCAGTAGGAGTCAGTGTCAGCTAAGATTAAGTAGACAGATAACTTTATTAGAAGTAGAAGGGGTCTTATTTAGGGTTAAAAAAGAAAAGAAAGAAAGAAAGGCAGTGTGTGTTCTGTGCAGGAAAGGTACTGTATCAGGTGACTTTGCTAAACCAGTAGGAGGAAAGAGAGCTTACCTGGGGGTGTGGTTTAAACACTAGAAAAGCAGGTGAGTCAAATTACAACTTCCTGTTGCTAGCCTTTTTCTTAGAAATTGCCCTCCATCCCACCCACCCAAAGCCAGTTCTACTTTATAGCCACTGGATTTAACTGTCAACAGGAACTTCCTGTTTGGTAGTAGGAAGGAAAGGATCATAGAGAAACATTGGTTTTGTCAACCCTGAAGTAGAAAAGTAGCTCACTCTCCCCTAGCTGCTGGTAGTGTGATACTGAGCAAGAAAGAAGGAGACTACTGAAGAAGATAGGAAGTTGCTATCCCAGAACAGAAAGGGTGAGAGTTGTAAGGAGAGGAGAGAGTAAGCATCCAGAGAAACAGTAAGGGGACACAAAATAAGACATGATAGGAGTGGTGCAGTGCAATGGCTGTGGGGCGGCAGTGTTCCGGGAGACATTCTGGAGGCTGCGATGCTGCCCTATTTGCTTGCACCTCTCTGGTCTGAGAGAGGAGGTTGCCTGTCTCCAGGCTGACCTGGCTAGGATTCGTGAAACCTCCTCCCCACCCAGGGACCACCAGGCCAATGCCACTACCTCAGAGGTTGCCAAGAAAAAGGTGGCTGGACCAGGGTGGGCTCAAGGAGGGAGGGTGGTGGAACAGAGTTGCATTCCTCCAGCTGTACTTCTTCACATTCATTCACTCTTCTGGTGGATAGTGGTTCCTCTATGGAGGCACCTGTAGTGGAGACCATGGAGGATGCTGGGACCTTCACAAAGGAGACCCAAAGGAGGGTGGCATGGGACCCCACAGGGGAAGGAAACAACTCCTGGTGGGGGACTCAATCATTAGGGGGTAGAAATGGGGGATGATGGGGAGAGGGAGGTAAGGTGCCTTCCTGGTGCCACGGCTTGGAGGGACAGGAAGCGAATCCTCAGGATCGTGGGAGAAGCTGCATGAGGGAGGAAGCTGGATGTCATTGTCCACCTGGGGACAAATGACCTGGCTAGGAATGGGATCAGAGCAGTGCAAGAGGAGTTTGTAGAGTTGGGAAGGGGCCTTAGACAAGTAGCGCATACGGTAACCTTCTCGGAGGTGCTGCCTGTCTATGGCATGGGAGATGCTAGGGCACTTCTCACCAGGGAATTCAATGAGGTTGAAAAACTGGTGTGGAGCTCAGGTTTTGGCTTCATTGGGACTGGGGAGCCACCTGGAGGAATGCAGACCTATACTGGTGCGATGGTCTGCATCTGTCCAGGGGATCCAGGATCCTAGGTGAGAGGTTTAATGCTTCATTGGCAAGCATTTAAACTTGCCAAGGGAGGCACTGAAAAGGAGCTGGGAAATCCGAGCCTCCTCCCACAAAAACATGGTGATTAGTGAAGTAAATGCCAGGGTACAGAAGTTATTAGGAGCAGAACAGATTTAAATGTAAAACAAGGCAAAGGCAGTAAGGACAGAAATGGGGCTAAAGGGGTAAGGCTATCAAAAAGTGGAGGGTGATGAGTACCAATGCCCGTAGTCTGTGTAACAAGCTCCCTGAACTAGTGGCCTTGATGGAAGAGGGTTGCCTGGATATTGTGGCAGTCACAGAAACATGGTACACAGAGAACCATGAATGGGATGTCAACATACCAGGATACGCAATCTACAGAAGGGACAGGGAGGGTAAAAGAGGAGGAGTAGCTCTCTATGTAAAGGAAGGATCAAAGCAACAGAACTAAAGAGTAAACAGGGAGCAGATGAGGCACTTTGGGTCACCCTGGAGACAGGAAATGGCACCACAATCCGCATGGGGTTGTATACAGACCCCATCTCAGGGAGGAATGGACAAGGAAATGATAGAAGGCTTCTTAGAATGGCAGAAAAAGGGAGATATTGTTGATGGGGACCTGAATATGCCAGATGTTAACTGAAGCACCTTGCTGCAGGCACATCCAAGAGCAGGGTCATTCTTGATGCCCTACAGGGGGCATGTCTCAGACAGCTCTGATTGGAACCGACTCGGGAGGAGCAATCTTAGACCTGGTACTTTCAAATGGGGATGGAGAAAGAATCTCAGATTTAGAAGTGGGTAGCCATCTGGGAACAAGTGACCACCAAACAGTGTGGTTCACTTATAAACACAGCCATACAATCAAGCCATACGAAAGCAAGAGTACTAGACTTTAGGAGGGCTGACTTTGGGAAAATGAAGAGTGCCTCAGAAAACACTAGCAAACAGGCAAGAAGGAGGGTGGAGGAACAATGGAAGTGATCAAAACAGCCATCACAGAGGCAACAAGCCTTTCGTAAAAAAATCAATAAAACACAACGAAGGAAAAACGCTATGGTTCACAAAAGAGGTGGCAGGGAAAGTTAAGGAGAAAAGGCATATTCAGGAAATATAAGGAAACACAGAAGGAGCAGGACAGAGAACTTTATCAGTTAAAGCAGAAAGAGGCTGGGAAGGTAGTCAGAATAGCAAAAGCCCAAACCGAAGAAAGGATAGCCAATTCTGTTAAGAAGGGGGATAAGACCTTTTATAGGTACATTAGGGAGCGAAGAAAGACCAAAGGAGGGATACTGAAGCTTAATAAAGGAGAGGGAATGTGGGTAGAGGGTGACAGTGAAAAAGCAGGGTTACTGAATGAATATCTCTGCTCAGTATTCACAAAGGAAGAGGAGGGGGAGTTACCTAAACCAAACAAGAGAAACACTCTGAAGACGGGGGTCGATACCAGTCCATTTACAGAAGAAAGGGTTCTGAATGAACTAATAAAATTGAAGGTGGACAAAGCAATGGGGCCTGATGGGATTCACCCAAGAATTCTAAAAGAACTAAGGGTAGAACTAGTGACATCGCTTGACTCTCTTTAACAAATCATGGGAGGATGGGGTGGTACCCAAGGACTGGAGGAGGGCAGATGTAATTCCTCTTCACAAAAGTGGGAGCAGGACAGAGGCAGGAAACTGCAGACCAGTTAGTTTGACCTTAGTGGTAGGAAAATGATGGAATCACTTCTGAAGGAAAGAATTGTTGAGTACCTGAGGCCAGTGGGCACAGGACCCTAGGCAGCATGGATTCACGATGGGAAGGTCGTGTCAGATGAATCTAATAGATTCCTTTGACTGGGTGACCAAAGTAGTAGATCAGGGAGGGGCTGTGGACATGGCCTACCTAGATTTTAGCAAGGCATTTGATACAGTCCCCACAAAAGATTAATACACAAGATAGACAGCCTTGAATGGGTCCCAAGGTGGTAGCCTGGATAAAAAATTGGCTAGACAACAGGACGCAAAGGGTAGTAGAAAATGGAGTACACAGTGAAGAAAGGAGGGTTACTAGTGGGGTACCACAGGGTTCGGTACTGGGACCAGTCCTTTTTAATGTCTTTATAAGTGACATTGCAGAGGAACTGGAAGGAAAAGTATGTCTCTTTGCAGATGACACAAAGATCTGCAACAGGGTTGATACACAGGATGGAGTGGAAAGGATGAGAAGGGACTTGGCAAGGTTGGAGGAATGGTCAAATGTATGGCAGCTCAGATTCAATGCAAAGAAGTGCAAGATAATGCACCTGGGAAACAAAAACCCAGGGGAAGCGTACACAATGGGGGGTGAGATACTGACAACAGTAAAAATGGAAAGGGACCTGGGAGTAATTATATCAGATGACCTAAAGGTGGGCAAGCAATGTGAGAAGGCAGTAAGGAAAGCTGGAGGGATACTGGGATGCATAGGAAGAGGCATCAATAGTAGAAAACAGGAAGTTGTTATCCCTCTGTACAGACAGTTGGTGAGACCCCATCTGGAGTACTCAGTGTCCAGTTCTGGAGACCCCATCTCCAAGAAAGACATAGACAGAGTGAGGCTGTCCAGAGGAGGGCAACTAAAATGGTGCAGGGTCTGCACCAGAAGACATACTAAGAAAGACTAAAGGAGCTTAATATGTATACTCTTGAGGAAAGAAGGAGAGAGGGACATGATAGAAACTTTCAAGTACCTCAAGGGAATTAACAAAGTCCAAGAGGGTAGCATCTTCCAGAAAAGAGATGTGCAAGAACAAGGGGCACAATTTGAAGATAGAGGGGACGGCTCAGGGGTAATGTGGGAAGTATTTTTCACTGAGAGGGTTGTGGATGCATGGAACAGCCTCCCTGAGGAGGTCGTGGAGTCAAGAACAGTGGTGGACTTCAAGAATGCATGGGACAGGCATAAGGCAGTCCAAGGGGCGGGTAAGAGGAAGTAAGCTGTTGGTTAACTAGGATCTGCAGCTTATCTGTTAGGTAGGAAAATGGGCAGACTAGGTGGGCCAAGCGGTCCTTATCTGCCGTCAAATTCTATGTTTCTATGTTTCTATGTTTCTCACACACTCTGCAAAGGCTGAAAACAGAAGACACAAGCACGTGTTTCATCTTACACAGGATTCATCCGTGTGCCTCTTCTGTAACAGCCCACGGGAAGTATGAATTAGTCATCATTTGGTCTAACTGATTTGGGTGATGGTGAGCCCAAAATTGGAAATTATTGTTAGATATGTTTCTCTTCCTCTCATTAACAGTTTGCATAAATATAGATAGATATTAGCAAAGCATAACTTCATGGTCTTATCTCAGTGATTGTGTTAATATATATCACTTAAAGATGCCACTTCTGTACAAAGATACATCATGCATGGTTTATATACAAAAAGAAGTGTTCCTAGTAAAACATCACAGCAAAATCCTTTGATTTGGACACTTTTAGATGTAAATGCTCAGGACTCATACCTCTCAACTGTCCCTGATTTTAGGGTGCATTCCTGATGCTGCCTCAGAAATTTCCTCAGTCCCCCCTAAATGTAACATTTCTGTCACTTGAGTGTTGAGGTTTAAAACGTAACTACTGCTAGACATTAATGTTTCATTCTAGTTCTCCTTCAGTAAATGCTTTTCACATCACACCAAACAATAGAGAAAGCTTCTTGAGCTGTTATTTCTATTCTGTAGGTTGCGCCCCTGATTTGGGTCATTTGCCCTTGATTTGTTTAGGCCCTGTCCCTGAATTGTAAAGCAGGAGGAGGAGAGGTATGGCTCAGAGTTTACTCTTAGCCACATACAATGTGGTCTGGAGAAAGGCTGAGCACCACTTCTCTTTTCCTCTTTCTCAGCTGCTGGCCATCTGGTCTAAGTACAAGAAAGGAGGGTTTTATTTAAATAAAAAAAAAAAAAACTGTTTTATTGCTTTGCTAGATTTTTCTCAGCCAGGCTCCCCTTTGGAACCTCAAACTGTGAAACCATCAGCCTCATTTCTGGCAGGCGTGGTGCCAACAGAACAGCCCCTGCAAAAGCCATGTGGCTTTCACTTTTGCAGAGGGCGTTGTTAGCTTGTCTCCTGCTTTAATGCGTCTCTCTGTTACCTCCATTGTGCTGCTATATCCCACTGCCAAACATCAGCTGCATTTGGGGGAGGGAGATCAGCACTTTTCTAACATGCAACATCAAATAAACATGGAAACATGTGGAATGATAAAAAAGAGACAGAAGACAGAAATGAATAGAATTAAAACAAGCAGAAAAAGAATACCAGAGAGATCATCTCTCTGTACAGCTTACTTTTTATTAAAAGAGTAAACAAGAAAAGAGGGAACAGATGAGAGTGACAGTGTACAAGCATGACAAGGAGGAGGAGAAAGACAAAAACTAGCTAGAGTATAGCTAAATGGCTAATTGCTTCTATATATGTGTGACAGGAACACCTAACGCTGTCACACCATACTCTAACAATAAGTGCCTTGGGTTTTGTAACTTTCACCTGGACAGCTACTAAAGATGTGCATAAGGGAACTAGGGTTAACATCTGAGCTGAAGGATGGAATCTCAAGAGTGCAGTCCCACCCCCACCAATGCTGCACTAGTCAGTAATGGACATTAGACAGTGTCAGTAATAGATATTAGTCTAAATTCCTGGAGTGGGGCTAGAACCAACAGCCTTCCAATTTTCTGACACCAGAGGTGAGCGTGCAACCTACTGAGCCACTGGACATTGCCAGGATTGTGAACTGAGCAGTGCTGGAAAACGGGGTGAGAAACAATTAAAAATAAATCCCTTCAGTTTAGCTTTCAATCAGATTTCTGTCTCTTTCTGCTTGGCACTGACTCAGCTTGCAGCAGACAATGGTAAGGCCTTCAACATAAGTCATCAGTCTGATGACATGGAAACGGAATGTTCTTAGCAAGGCTGTATTTAAGCAATAACAGTTTAGTGGTTGGGGTTTATAAGGTAATAACCACATCCTGGGGGTAATAAACACTGAGGTGGTAGGCTGAGGTGCTTATTAATCCACTGGTCCTATTATTACTGTGTAATGCCCACAAACCACTATAACTGTTATCACTATTATATTCATAAAAAGAAAAACTGAAAAAAGAAAGAAACAAAGGTTCTGAAATAGAGAACTAAAATCGCTCTATCAAGTACTACAGCACATGTGTGAGTAAACCAAAACTGTTAGATAGTTTCTCATACGCATGCTGCAGTGTTGACCTTAGCCAATCAGAACACAGAGATTAGCATACAGTCCCATTATTCAGTCTACTGTCTGGCTACCACAGAATAACAGGACAGTAGCTCTGTGCTCTGATTCAGAGAAGGATCTTTTCAGTATAGTAAGTATTCAAGAAATCCTACAACACAAGGTTTGGTCCTGTTGCCCTTGTTGTTTTCAGTGTACATGCTTCTGTTGCGGAATACAGGCAGTGCAATTTGAGGTTTCACTGCTATGAAGGTTATACCCAGCTGTATATGTCCACTGCCTCGGACAGAGCAGCATCAGTTCTGCAGTAGGAACTCTGTCACTATCCCACATAGGCAATCCCTGGAAACTCAAAACACTCCCTGCTGGATTGGTTTCTCACTTACAGGAATACTGTTTGGAGAGCACATCCCCTGAGAATTCCTCTGAGGTTGCTCCAGTTCAAGGATTTCGCCAAGCTGCAAATGCAGGACTTTTTTCTTGACCTGGTCAATGCTGACTGATCTTGCCTAAACTACCTGTGTAAATGCTGCCTTAATCATGTATTTTTTTTTATTTTAGTTTTTGTTGACCAGGTAAGTGCACTAGACAAATCCTGCCTATTTTCAGGCACGACCCGGGGGATACAGATGAATGCCAACTGACCTTGAACCAGATTAAGCTGTTGGTGGTATTTTTAGTGAATGAGGGAAATTTGGCCAGGACACCGGGGAAATTCCCCTACTCTTTTCGATAAGTGCCATGGGATCTGTAACATCCACCTGAACTACCACCAATCCAGGCAGATGGGACCTCAGTTTAACCTCTCATCTGAAAGATGGCACCTCAGAAGTGCAGCACCCCTCTCATGCTGCACTACAGTATCAGTACTGGGATATTAACCCTAGTGCCAGATGTGGAACTGAACCCACAGCCATCTGATCTCCCGGCCTCAGAGGCGAGTGTGCTACCTGCTGAGCCACTGACACTGACTAAACATTTCTGATTAAACATGACTATTCCTCAACATATTCACTGAAATTTAACAAAAAACATATCCTTTTCACCCAACATAGGCAGCAGGGCTCTGCGACTTATTGACTGACAGGTGACCTCCTTGCTCAAGGGGTAAACTCTGGGAAAAATACAAACTGTCTGGTTGGCATCTGATTGGGCTGAATACTGAAACTGGTGTAATATCTGTAAAACTGGAGTCATTCAAAAAGTGTTTGTACCGTAAAAGGAAATTTGCTACCTCTGATGGTAAACCACAAAAATTCTGAGACGGCATCAAATGCCTACTGAGTTCAAAAAATAAATGCTCTCCATCTGATATATTTACTGAGGGCATTAACTGTAATAAACCTATTACAATTGCTGATGCCTTGAATGCCAAATTTTCTTGCATCTCAGCCTCAACAACATGCACTACCAATGGCCCAGGAGCCACAGCCTTGCCCACTGCCTCACCTTCTACTACTAATCCCTGTCCCCCCCTTACAACCTCTGTGTAGTAAGGGTGTTAGAGGTCATATATCTACTTTTCATTGCCCCTTATAATAATGCTGGTTCTGATGGCTTTGAACCCAAACTGCCAATGCTAGTGGCTCCCTACACAGTGCTCCTGATGACAAGAATCCATGACCTCTCCCTCTTGTCTGGGGTTGTCCCTGAAATATGGATGGTTGCCAGGGTTGTTCCTGTTTTCAAAGCAGGTGACCCCAAAAGTTTTGACAACTATTTTCTAATAGACATCCTTTCAGTCCTTGCTAAGATCTAGAAGAAATAGATGCATCCCAATTCACTGATCACATTACATAACATAACCTCCTGACCCCTGTCTGACATGGTTTCAGTAAAGATTATAGCATCTCCACAACCTTTGCTAAACTAAAAAATGATACTAGTCTGGCACTGGATTGTGGCCTCCTAACCAGAGTAGTGTCTAGTGACCTCAGTAAAGTGTCTGACTTGGTCAGTGACTTTCTACTCTGTAACATGCTAGCCCCTTTTGCTATCTCCCCTACAGCTGTTTGCCAGTGTGCAGACTACTTAGCTGCCAGAAAGTAACAAGTCAAACTGGACAGTTATTTCTATCCTCACTGACATAACTCTTGACGTTCCTCAAGGCTCAGTTCTGGCCCCCTTCTTTTCTCAATTCTCAGTTTCTAGAAACAGTCTCCCTGATATTGCCACCCACTGTAATTCCCATTTGAATGGCTTTGTCCTGTCCAGCAGTGGAAATACTACTGTATTCCTGAAATCCATATGCCTCTCTCTCTCTCTCTCTCTCTCTCTCTCTGATGGCATCACTACTAATTGCCGAAACTCGGAATCTTGACATTCAGGATCCCGATTTTGGCTGCCCGACACACACCTGCCTGACACATGGAAGCTGGTGCCGACAAGGGTAAGGTAGTAGATGTGACGAACCGCTACCCTACCCCTAGCCATGCACCAGAAGAGAGAGGAAAATTGTGAGGTTTTCTGAGCTGCTCCCATGATGTGGAGGGCTAAGCCACTTGCAGCTCAGCCAGCTTCGCTTTCAGACCTGGGTTCTGTTCCAGGATAGCAACTTTAGTGTGGCGCTCTTTTGCCCCACGTAAATTGTTTTAACCTACTCTGAGGTCTGCTCCCTCTTGGAGGTGGTTATTTTAGTTACGGGGGGGGGGGTGCGGGTGGCTTGCCCCCCCGCATTGCACTAAGATGTTGTCAGTCTTCTGACAGTCGGTCTCCTGAACGCAGGGTTATGAAGTTCGGGAGACTGACTGTCAGGATTTCATAGTAGATCCCTCTCTGATTCCTTTATTTGCATTCAATCATGGCTATCAACCAACAAGTTAATGCTAAACTGTAAAAAGCCCAAAGCAATGCTTTCTGGCTTCAAACCAAAGTATATGTGAGTCACCTAAACTCTCCCTTTCCTGTGCTGATGGGTGCCTGCTGAAGTTGTTTCAGATACCATGGAGTTACATTTAACACCTCCCTTGATTTCTCCTTCTACATAGCCACTGTGTGCAAATCTGTGAATGGTAAACTTGGTATGGCCTTCAGGGTCAAGCACTGCTGCATGCCTGGTCATTGCTCAATGGGTGATGATGCCACATCTCACCTATGATCTACTGGCATTTCTTGGTTCCAGCAAAATATCTTCTCAAAATGGAATATGACTTATAACAATGTCTGTCAGTTTACTTTGGCCACCTTGAGACTCCCCCACCACTGCCATACTTCTACCTTCATGCTGGTCTGGGCTAGTCCTCCACAGCAGCGTAACAGTCCTTTCTTCTGGGCCACTTTGTTAAACTGCTGAGGTCTGTCTCCCTATATGCCCTGGTCACTGACCTGCAACATCCCATCTCTACCTACTACTCATCTGTTGATACTCAACCTCTCCAGAAATGCAGATGTTCTATAGGCTTAGACTGCCTAGCTTTAGATGTATATGCTCTACAGTTCTGGATGATGTTGGAAGGGGATAAAGCTTTTATTACAGCAGCCCCTGTCCTATGGAACACTGAAAACTACTTGCCATGCTTATTACACAGTTGTACAGTAAACAAAAATTACTTAGTTTGATCAAGCCTTTTCTTTTGTTTCGTTGAGTTCCGCTCATGTTAACTAATCTTGTCATGATGTATTTTAGTTTTGGGTTTTCAGGGGTGATTTGATTCTCCCATGTCTGCCCCAACTCTGCCTCTTTCTTACTAGAATTAGAATGTTTAGTATTTATACACCAGGGGCCAGATATTCAAAAGGGTTGCTCCATGCGCAATAGGGTTGCGCCTGCGCAAGTCCAAACTTGCTCCATTCTGCGATATTCAGCAGGAGACAGTTGCACCACTGAAAACAGGCTGAGCAACAGCGCAATGCAAATGAATGCATGCTGAACTGGTGGGGGAGGAACCATGCATAAACTGCACAGCCCGATATTCAGCCGGGCTGTGCAGAGTTGTGCAGGCGCAACCCCCAACCTGCGCCTGCACAACTTTGAGCCCAAAAAAAAAGGCTTAAGTTGAGGGCCACCCACAGGTGAGCTGCTGCATTGCAGGGCGCAACACAGTAGCTGCCAGCTGTGGCTGGCCCCCAACCCACTCCCTGTGCCCCCCCCATACCTCTCAACTGTCCCTAATTTTCAGGGACATCCCTGATTATGCCTCAGAATGTGTCTCTGTCCCTCATAACAATTGTATTTTTGTGACAGAACACTGGGGATTGTAAGCATAAAATAATGTTAAATATTAAGTTACAGATTCCTTCCTATTCAGAAACTGCATCTTACATAAATCCCCCCTAATTCTATCAGCTTTCTGAGTGTATACTACCAAATCTTAAGATGTGTCCCTGATATTTTAATGTCTTGTCCCTAATTTATGAGACGAGAGGTTGAGAGGTATGCCCCCCCGAAGCCCGATCACGGGCATAGTTTAACCCCCCCACCAGCCCGATCGCGGGCAGCAATGTGTCTCCCCTCCCGAACACATCCCTGGTGGTCCAGTGGACCGTAGATCCCGATCACGGGATGTAATCATTAAACTCCCCCGAACACATCCCTGGTGGTCCAGTGGACCGTAGATCCCGATCGCGGGATGTAATCATTAGCCCCTCAAACATAACCCTGGTGGTCCAGTGGACCGAAACTCCCGATCACGGGATGTAATTATTAAACACCCCCAACACATCCCTGGTGCCTAGTGTCCCCCACCCCCACCCATGAAGCCCCACCACTCCGCTCCCCGGCGGCGGCGGGCGGCAGCATCCCACCACGCCTGCTGCCCGCCGCCTGCCAACTGACTGCGGTGAGGCTGCACGCCATTGGTGCAGAGCAAGAGCCAATGAGCGTGCAGCCCATACCGTGATAAGGTACAGGGTGCCAGGCGCAGTCCTCGGGATCGGTGCACCTGATGCTATGACAGAGCAAATGGAAGCATAATCAGATGCAAATGCCCCCGTGCCTTGCATGAATTATGGCCCCATTTGCATGTCTGCTGAATATCGGGATTTGCGCATGGCGCAATGGTACTTGCGCCACCGCAAGTTGAATGCTCCACTCTGACAACTTGCGGTGGCGCAAGTTACGCTGTGCCATGCACAGTGGCTGTGGCCAGGGGGTGATATTTAAAGGAGTTGCTCAATCGCGCAACTCCTTTGAATATCGCCCGGGCCACACCCCTGCGCAACTATTTTGCGCAGTGCAAGGGCTTGTGCCTAAGAAGAGCGCAGTTTGAATATCTGGCCCCATATCTCTTGCACTTTGTTTTGTAATTAATTTTATGGAAAGTTTTGAGTAATTGGAAGTACACTATAGAAGAAATAAAACTACCACTAGGATTAACTATTGTTGTTTCTATTTGCAGTGCATTCCACCCAAGGAATGTCCTTAATTACATTTTAAATCACCAAATAGTAGATGCGTAGATCTTGACAACTCACATGCAAAAAGCACCAGAATTTCCCCAAGTACAGGGCACAACATTGTTGAATTGAGCTGTGAACCTCAAAGCCCACCGGGGCTTAGGAGCTTTCGAGACCGCCCTGGGAGTGGCGGTACCAGGACCGGCCGCCTTCACCCTTCCTTTGCCTCATTACAGCTTCCCCTTCTCGCAGGGCAGGAGCGCGATGACCGCCGGAGTCATCCCCACCACTGGAGCCACGAGCCCGGCTGCAACCTGCTGGGGCTGGAGAAAAAGCTGTAACCTAAAATCTAAGGTACATTCCTCCGTGGACTGTTGAGTTTGCTCGAAAAAAGGCGCGGCTTAGCCAATTGGCTGTTGCACTTGCTGCTGGACTGCTGATTGGTGCGCCTCCTTCATATTGCCTGCCGATTGGTGCGCCTTCAATCTCAGCTCTACTCGAAGGTCTGGAGTGCCCCTAGGTTACTTGCCGTGGTCGAGGAGCCGTAAAAGTATTCTTCTGAACTTTCTGCCTGCTAAATAGTCTCACTGAAAAAGCTGTTCTTATTTGATATCCTGGTGAGCGCTCCCCTCGGGGCCCTGACTTTTGCTAGAGCGTACAGGAGATGCCTGTGCCGGCTCCCCACCCGCCCCCCATCTCGCCCTCCTGGGTGGCACTTACTTATATAGCTCTCGGCCTGTCATATGACTAAGTCCCTAAAATCCCATTTGCTCCTTATACTGCACTACCACTAGGGGTTGTCTTAAATGGCAATTTGCAGAAAATAACTAGGCTTCCTAAAAAGCTTGCACTAGCTATAAATCCTCCGCTGGTCCCTCACTTACTAGTTTCACCGTATTTTCCTCCAAATTGTCCTTACAAAGAGGATTGCTGCTTACCTTGTGGATTATACTCCTTCTGCTCTATCAGTATCCTCTTATACTGTGATTATCAGTCATAGTCCTCTCTCAACTACTGCCTACCACAGCTTACAATGTACCCAAACTACTCCAAAATGCCACATACTATACTTGATGATAACACTGTCCCAAATCCCATAGTGTACCGTACACAAAGAAATAAGGATTTTCGCCTTCCGGGGGTCATTCTCCTTGTCATTTTTGCTCTTTTCTATATGAACATAGTGTCACTCCTATTTCTCAGTGACCATCTTGGTATAGGGTCTGATACCCGGGATTTTACCTTCTCCAACTCACTTGTAACCAAACATAGGCTGGCACCTGCTTGTCTTTTTATCCTTTACCCTAAAGGCTGTACCTATTATATGCTTCTTGGCCATCATAAGTGGTGCAGAAGGTTTGATCAGATCAAATCTTTTCCAGGAAAGGTCCTGCCTCATGGCACTGTTATTAATCCTCCTAGCAGGAGACATTGAGGTGAATCCTGGCCTCTCTCTCACCCACTGCTCATACCTCAACTGACCTTCCAGGAAAGGGCTCCTTATTGCCCACATGAACATCAGAGTCTAACATGCCATAAGGATGAACTGGAGGCATGGATAAAAGGTCACAACCCTGACATTCTCTGCCTCTGAAACATGGCTAAAACCTGGGATACCTGACACCCTATGCAAGATTGCCAACTACTCCTGATACAGTGATAGATTAAAAACTAAGCGCGGGGTGGTGTAGCCATCTACAGATCTCACCTCAACCTAAATACTGTCCTTAACCTGACCCCTGCTGAGGTATGTGAACATCTACATGTCACAGTTACATTAGGGGCAAAAAAGCTCCATGTCATATGTGCCTATAATCCTCCCTCTGGTGGCCTCACAGGATTACAAGACCTACTCGAAAAGACTTTTCCAAACATAAACCAAAATGAGGCAATAATTCTTGGTGATCTTAACCTAAACTGGCTGGGTCCTGCTCATAGTTCCCTGGTATCAGTCACCAGCACCTTTAACCTACATCAGATAATTACTGAACCAACGAGGTCCCCAAATCCTACCAAAACTGGCACCCTCATTGACTGGTTACTCACAACATGACCTGAACATTTGATCTCCACAGGGATCCTTGCTGATGCGATCACAGACCATTCCCCGATTTTCTGCATGTGGGCCTCTGGTGCCCCACCACCTCCCACACCGCGTTATGTCACCTTTTCAAACTTTGCACAGCTTGATGAAAAGGCGTTCCTCCGGGACATTTCTTGTGTAGATTGGTCTGACATCTACCGCTCAAACAGTGTTGATGAGGCCCTGCACATCTTTCTCAATAAGTTCACTGCTATCCAATCAAGGCATGTCCCCAAGATCACCAGGAGAGTTACAGGCAAACAAACCAAGTGGCTACACAAGGATCTCCTTTCTGATCTATGCCGCAGAGATAAACTATGGAAGTGCTTCAAACAAACCAGGCGTATGGATGATTTTAACTCCTATAGGGCTAGTAGAAATCTATGCAAAAAGAAAATAAGATTAGCAAAAAGTAAATACTGCCAGGACCTGCTTGTGAGCGTAGCATCTGACTCAAGGAAATTTGGGGCCCATATCAAAACCTTTCTGGGATCCCCACAGGCCCATACCCCAAAGAATATGATATTAAATGGGGTGCACTGCAATGATCCTAAGACCATTGCAGATGCTCTAAACCAGAAATTCTCAGACCTGTCTTTGTATACCTCTGCTTTCACACCGCAGACCTCTCCCCTTCGGGATAGTGAACCGCAAAGACTACCTGGCTCCTCTACTTCTCTCCAAATATCTCAGCATACACCTCCTTTTTACTTTAAAGAAATTACCACATTAGAGGTCTTTAAACTTCTCTTATCCATATCTGCAAACACCAGCATGGGGTTGGACCTCCTTGAACCACGTCTACTAAGACTTGCTGCTGCCCACATAGCCTCACCACTGGCTAAAATATTTTCACTATCCATGATCACTAGCACTGTCCCGGTCCTGTGGAAGTTTGCTCAAATAACTCCTGTATTTAAAAAAGGTGATAAAAAGGACATAAACAACTACAGACCTATTGCTATTCTCTCCGTTTTGTCAAAACTACTAGAAAAGGCGGTTGCTATCCAAACACGTGACTTTCTAAACAAGTGGGATATCCTATCTGATGCCCAACATGGTTTCCGTAAAAACCATAGTACATCCACTGCGCTATCGAAACTCACCTCTGACATAATCTCTAACATGGACGGAGGTAGACTCACAGGTGCTGTATTCATAGACCTTACAAAGGCCTTCGACCTCGTGGACCACCCCCTACTCCTATCCTGCTTGCATAGCCTAGGTTTCTCCTCTCCAGTTGTATGTTGGTTTAGAAGCAATCTACTGATAGGTCTCAAGCAGTTAAATTTAACTCAGCCATTTCTGACTCAGCCTCAGTAAATGTGGGGGTTCCTCAAGGCTCCATCCTTGGTCCTCTCCTTTTCTCACTCTTTATAAATAATGTCCCCTGTGCCCTTCAAAATTGCTCATCTCTCTTGTATGCTGATAATCTTGTCATTTATGCCAGTGATAAAAAGGTGGAGAATCTGAACTCAGCACTTCAAACTGATTTCACAAATATACAAAACTGGCTGTATGAGCACAAGCTGGTCCTAAACATAAAGAAAACCAAGGCCATGCTTTTTGGCTCTGCCCCTAAACTCCGTAGGAGCCCTGTCTCCCTTACAGTCTATGACTCAGATGATACAACACTAGAAACTGTCTCATCTTTTAACTATCTTGGTGTCATGCTTGACCAATCCCTCGATCTGAGCCTGCACATTCAATCCATCTGCAAGGCTGTAAACTGCAAACTCGGTGCTGCTTACAAATCTGGATACTTCCTTCGCCATCTGCTAAAAAGCCATTGCCAGGTGTACTCCTACCTTCCTAACCTACAGTGCCCCATCCTCTCTAGTGCTCACAAAACTACCCTCCAGAAATGGGATGTCACCTACAATAACATATGTCGATATGCATCCTCATCCTCTAGACAAAAGCACGCTGTCAGCTTTATGTTGACTTAGGATGGCTCTCCCTATGCACAAGAAAATATTATCTTGGCTCCCTTACTGACTCTGTTGTAGGCTCAAATCCCATCTCTGGCAGAACTTTTAATTCCACACTCCATCCCTCGCGGTCTGAGGTCTGCATAAAACTCTCTACTCCAAGTTCCTAGATGCTCTACCACAAAAGGTACTGGGGCTTTCAAATGTGCGGCTCCCATGTTCTGGAATACTCTTCCCTCTCAGCTCAAATCGGCTGAGACTCATCAGAAATTTAAAACAGAACTTCACTGCTATCTATTGTGCACTGGCCCCTGCACTTGCTTCGATCCTACCTGATGGCCCTGTTAAGGTGAGGTGCCCCTGATTTCTCTCTCTTTCCTTTCCTTTTCCTCTCAGTTTTAGTCTGGTGCCCCATACTTTTTCCTTAGCCCTAATGACTTGCCCTCCCTCGTTGTTTTCCAATCTCTCAACCCTCTATACCTTTTAGTTTGACCTTTTACACGAAATCTCTGCTGAACTGTAATTTTGCTTGACCTATCCTTGTTTGCCCCAACAATTGCTACTTACTTTGCCCACCGTGGCCTATGGATGTTTTGTTTATCTCCTATTTAAGCCCTGGTATCTGTTTCCTCACCATGTGTGAACCTGAAATGCTTCCTATTAACTCTGTTATGTTAAAATGTTTTTTACATTATGTACCGTTGCCTAAAACTTCTGCTTGCTTTCTCCCTATGTTAAAAATGGAAATGTTTTGTACCTGTCTTATTTTATGTTGTACTCTCCCTGGTCGTACCTGAAAATAGTCATTGTGTTGGCTAGTGTACTTACCTGGTAAACAAAAACTAAATAAAAAGTCATGCTGCTGTTCAAGTGTGTCAGTTTCCTTCTGGGTCAAGATTTGCAGTACAGGTTTATTCCTGATCTGTACGAGGAGAGGACACAACAAGGAGGAGGGGCAGAGCAGTCTGTGTCACTTGCACACTGGAGTCAGGGTTGGTCCAGTCACACCAATTTTGGTTGATTTTATGTGATCTGTGATGTACTACCTGTTTCATCAGGAACTTTGTTAGACGTTTAATTACAGCAGCAGTTTGGTGTACCACTCTGTGCTCCATTTGGGACTGTTTATACCAAGAGGGGGCATGACTTGCTAGAGCATTTATTGCTGGTTGCAACTAAGCAGTCCTCCACGCTGCAGTCCATATCACAAAGGCATCACACTGCAGCACTTCAACAAGAGGTGGCAGTCAGCAGATGTTGCACCCTTAGTGTGACACTCTGTGCTTAACAGGTGTTAATTTGCTACCAAATGAGTGTAGGTATGCAAGATACCTTGAGGTGTCTGAAATCAATTTTTCCCGCAACACAGTAATGTAAGTACCTAAGGTTGCTTTGTTTGTATTATTCATTGTAAGTAATATGTATGTAAGCCATACATTGCTTTTTGGGGTACCGTCTCTATTATAGTTAAGTGTTAGTTATGCTGGGTTTGGCGTATAGTTTTTAGTCATACTAATAGTCCTTAGTGACCTTTTTCTAAGTGTGCGGTCTCCACCTACTTTTTACTTGTCAGCCTCCTTATTTTGAGCAAGGCCCCTCTCCCACCTCCTCTTGCTGCCCATATTGAATGCCTTATATGGGGGGGGGGTTACTCCCTCTTACTCCTACTTTTTTTAACTACCTCCCCTATCTCAGTGAGGCATACACAATTTGCTTCTAAGTGACTGACCCCCTACTAGGTAATTTCCCCCTGTTTCTGTTGTTACCCATATTGAATTCCTGCTACAAGGTTGTATTCTCCCCTTGGCTCTTCTAATATTTATTGCCTCCCTATCTGGGTGAGGCCGACCACCCTTTGCTTTTATCTAATTTGACTGCCTCCTATCTGGGTGAGGACTACTCCCACTTCCTTTAACTTTACCCCCCTATTTGAATGAGGAGCATCTACAGTATCATTTTGTCTGTTTAATTCAACTGCCACTCTGTCTGATTATGTCTATGTATTAATTTTGCTATTTACTGCCTGCTGTTTCACTTTTTCTAGCTTGCCCCCATCCCCTTCTCCTTACTGGTGCTGTTTCTGCCTTCCTCATATTCTGAATGTGATCTTATCCCCCCCCCCCATTTCTCAGTGTATAACCTCTTCTGGTAATCTTTAATATTATTAGCTATCTGGTCAGCCAATTTCCTTGCTTGTTAAATATCTGGTTCTTTAATTCCTATCAGTTTTTACTAACCTCCCTTAAGTCCTCTTTTATGCTGCTCCTTACACCTTTTTTACTTCCCTCCTCTTTTCTTTCTCTTCCCTTCCTCTTTCCCTCACCCCAGTTTACCTGTCCTCTTCTCTCTCCCTCATTCTCAGTCTCCCATTCTCCTTTCCTCTTCTCATTTCTACCTTTCTCCTTTCCCCTGGCATCCTGGGTGCTACCTCCTTCTTTTTCCTAAGCTCCACCTAGAAACATAGAAACATGGAATTTGACAGCAGATAAGGACCACTTGGCCCACCTAGTCTGCCCATTTCCCTACCTAATGCATGGGCTGCAGATCCTAGTTAACCAACGGCCTACTTCCTCCTATACCCCACTAGAATTGCCTTAAGTCTGTCCCATGCATTCTTGAATTCCTCCACTGTTTTTGAGTCCACTACCTCCTCAGGAAGGCTGTTCCATGTATCCACAACCCTTTCTGTGAAAATATCCTTCCTCACATTACCTTTGAGCCTCCACCCTCTATCTTCAAATTGTGCCCCCTTGTTCTTGCACATCTCTTTTTCTGAAAGATGCTACCATCTTGGACTCTGTTGATTCCCTTGATGTACTTAAAAGTTTCTATCATGTCCCCCCCATCTCCCATCTCTCCTTGAGTGTATACATATTAAGCTTCTTTAATCTATCTTCATATGTTTTCTGGTGCAGACCCTGCACCAATTTAGTTGCCCTCCTCTGGACAGCCTCCATCCTGTCTATGTTCTTGTGGAGATGGGGTCTCCAGAACTGGATGCAGAACTCCAGATGGGGTCTCTCCAACTGTCTGTACAGAGGGATAACAATGTCCTGTTTTCTACTGGTGATGCCTCTCCCTGTGCATCCCAGTATCCCATCAGCCCTCCTTACTGCCTTTTCATATGGCTTGCCCACCTTAAGGTCATCTGATATGACTATCCCCAGGTCCCTTTCCATTTCTGTTGTTGTTATTATCTTAGCCCCCATTGTGTACTCTTCCCCTGGATTTTTGTTTCCCAGGTGCATTACTTTGCACTTCTTTGCATTGAATCTAAACTGCCATATATTTGACCATTCCCACAACCTTGCCAAGTCCCTTTGCATCCTCTCCACCCCACCTTCTGTATCAAACTTGTTGCAGATCTTTGTGTCATCTGCAAAGAGACATACTTTTTCTTCCAGTCCCTCTGCAATGTCACTTATTAAGACATTAAAGAGGACCAGTCCCAGTACTGAACCCTGTGGTACCCCACTAGTAACCCCCCTTTCTTCAGAGTAAACTCTGTTTACTATTACCCTCTGTATCCTGTTGTCCAGCCAATTTTTAACCCAGGCTACCACCTTGGGACCCACTCCAAGGCTGGCTAACTTGTATATTAATCTTTTGTGTGGGACTATGTCAAATGCCTTGTTAAAGTCTAGGTAAGCCATGTCCACTGCCCCTTCCTGGTCTACCACATTGGTCACCCAGTCAAAGAAATCTCTTAGATTCATCTGACATGACCTTCCTGCTGTGAATCCATGCTGCCTTGGGTCCTGTGCCCCACTGGCCTCTAGGAACTCAACAATTATTTCCTTTAGAAGTGATTCCATCATTTTTCCTACCACTGAGGTCAAACTAACAGGTCTATAGTTTCCTGTCTCTGTCTTGCTGCCACTTTTGTGAAGGGGAATCACGCCTGCCCTCCTCCAGTCCTCTGGTACTACACCATCCTCCCATGATTTGCTAAAAATGGTAGTCAGTGGTGTCACTAATTCTACCCTTAGTTCTTTTAGAATTCTTGGGTGAATCCCATCCGGCCCCATTGCTTTCTCCACCTTCAGTTTTAAGAGTTCTTTCAGGACTCTTTCTTCTGTGAATGAACTGGTGATGACCTCTCTATCCAGAGTGTTTCTATTGTTTGATTTAGGTACCTCCCCCTCCTGTTCTTTTGCGAATACTGAGCTGAAGCATTCATTCAGTATCCCTGCTTTTTCACTGTCATCCTCTGCCCACCCTCCCTTCCCTTTAGTAAGCCTCACTATCCCTTCCTTCATCTTTCTTCGCTCCCTAATGTACCTATAAAAGGTTGTATCCCCCTCCTTAACTGAGTTGGCTATCTTTTCCTCAGTTTGGACTTTTGCTATTCTGACTGCCTTCCCTACTTCTTTCTGCTTTAACTGGTACAGTTCTATGTCCTGCTCCTTCTGTGCTTCCTTATACTTCCTGAATGTTACCTTTTTCTCCTTAACCTTCCCTGAAAACTCTTTTGAGAACCACAGTGTTTGTTTTCCTTCGTTTTGCTTTGTTGATTTGCTTCACACAAAGGCTTGTTGCCTCTGTGATGGCTGTTTTGATTTTCCCCATTGTTCCTCCACCCCTCCTTCTTGCCAGTTTGCTAGTGCTTTTCTGAAGCACTCTCCCATTTTCCCCAAAGTCAGCCCTCCAAAAGTCCAACACTCTTGCTTTTGTATGATTTGACTCTATTGCTGTGTTTATCATGGACCCCACACTGTTTTGTGGTCACTTGTTCCCAGATGGCTACCCACTTCTAAATCTGAGATCCTTTCTCCATCCCCATTTGACAGTACCAGGTCTAAGATTGCTCCCTCCCTAGTGGGTTCCACCACTAGCTGTCTGAGGCATGCCCCTTGCACAGGCATTAAGAATAAACCTGCTTTTTGATGTGGTTGCAGCCAGGGTGCTCCAGCTAATGTCTGGCATATTCTGGTCCCTCATCAATAATATCTCCCCTTTTTCTGCCATTCTAAGAATGCCTTCTATCATTTCCTTGTCTACTGCCTCCCACGAGATGGGGGTCTGTATACCACCCCTGTGCGAATTGTGGTGCCATAACCTGTTTCCATGGTAACCCACAGTGCCTCCTCTACCCCCTGTTTATCCTTTAGTTCTATTGCTTTGATCCCTTCCCTTACATAGACAGCACCTAGAAACTCTCTGCCAATTACTCCCTTCCTTTCTTCCCACTTCCTCCTCCTCGTCCATCCAATTCTGCTACTTTCAAGTGGTTTGTATGTTTACTTTAACTACTCATCTCCTTGCTGTTTATGGTGGCAGGGGATGTTGAGCTTAATCCTGACCCTGTATCTTCCAATTATCTGCAGCTCCCTAACAGTCTATGCATGACCCACCTTAATATCTGCAGTCTCCTTCATAAGATGGATCAGCTGCAACTATATATGCTTAACCTTAAACCTGATGTCCTAGCTATCTTGAAATACTGGCTCTCTGCTAAGTTCCCTGATACCTCAGTTGCTCTCCCTGGTTTCTCAATTGTTTGCCAGGATGGAGCAAAAAAAGGTGGTGGTATTACTAGGTATTACTAGGTATGTACAGACAAAAGAAGGCCATGGCCCATCGAGATTGTCCCCCACAACAGTGGGAAATTAAACCCTTTGAAAGTTCTCAGAAAGCCATTTGTCAATCTGAGCCTTAAATGCTTCAACAGTAGCACTGTCAATTAAATTCTGAGGCAGTCTATTCCAAAGTCTTGGTGTTCTTACAGAAAAGAAATGCAACCCTTTGTTGGTTCTTGCTCTGCTGATTATTAATTGTCTGTTGTGAAGCCTAGGCACGGTTTTCTTGTGATATACTGATGCCACACTGGGCCACAAGAGAGGGTGATTTTAATATTTTATACAGAAAAAGAAGATCACCTCTACATTGCCTAAACTTAAGTGAGTGGAGACCCGTTTTCTGCAGTCTAACTGGGTAGGGTAATGATGCTAGATAAGGAACCATTTTTGTTGCCCTCCATTGGACTTGTTCAATTATGTGTATATCTTTAACCAGAAAAAGGTTCCATACGGGCAACCCATAATCGGAATAGGGTCTAATGTGAGATCTAAACAAGGGGATGATGCATTCCTCTGTTCTTGATATGAAAGTGCTTCTGATTCTACCTAGAAGTGAGTTTGCTGTTTTAGCTATGTGACTGCAGTGATTTGTGGAGGAGAGCCTGTCATTTATCCAAATCCCCAGATCTTTTTCACAGGTGGAAGGTTTTAATATTTTATTATTTAACTTATATGTTTGTTTAAGATTGTTATGACCTAAGTGGAGGACTGAACATTTATCTGTAGTACATGTCATTTTGTTTTTATGGGCCCATGATTCCAAAAATAAGAGGTAATTTGTGAGTGCAGCCCTATTTATATCAGAGCCTACCATGCCACCTAACTTGGTGTCATCTGCAAATTTAGAAAGTATATTCGCTGAGCTGATCTGCATGTCAGAAATGAAAATATTAAACAATACAGGACCCTGAACTGATCCCTGGGGAACATCACTAGTAACGTCCACTCCACTGGACAATGCTCCATTAATCCTTACTCATTGAGTCCTGCCTGTTAGCCAACAGTCAATCCATTTGACTACACCAGTGGAAAAACCGAGATGTATAAGCTTAGCTATGAGAATACAATGGGTTACCTTATCAAAAGTCTTGCTATAGTCCAGGAGGATAACATCCCAATGTGTATTGACCCTGGTTAATGATATTATGGAAAGCAATTGGGTTAGTAGTGCAAGAATGTCTATGTTTGAAGCCATGTTGGGAATAATCATTGCTGTCAAGTTTTTGCATTTCACTTTCCAGGATACCCTTAATTACTTTCTCCATTAGTTTGCATGGAATGGATATAAGGCTGATTGGACGATAGTTGTTTACTAATGTACGATTACCCTTTTTTAGTATTGGTATGACTGTTGCAGTTAACCAGTCAGTTTGAACTGATTTTTCCAGTAGGGATTTATTGAATAATATAGTAAAGGGAACAGCTATTTCATTTATTGTTTCAATCAGGGATCTAGAGTTAATAAGGTCAGGACCACTACTCCTGTAATGTTTTAAATTTTTTAATAGGTTAATAGTATCAGTAATAGTTATAATGTAGTTGTTGTTAATTCTTGATGTAGTGAAAAATGTATTTGTACTGGGATCTCCCCCTTTAGAAAATACAGATGGAAAATAGTTGTTAAAGGTCTCTGCCATCTGTTTGTCAGAGGTGATTATAGACGTACCTTCGATAACAGGACCTATCTGTCTATTGTTGCATCTTTTACTATTAAGGTAAGAAATAAGGACTTGTGATTAACCCTGGAGTGAGCTATATGAAATTCTAGGTTGCATTTTGCTTGTCTGATTGATTTTTTAAGGTTACTAACTGCAGCCTTATATTTCCCTAATATTAGTTCCTTATTGTCACCCGTACACTTTTTTAAAGAAGTAAATAATTTTGCCTAATTTCTTATCTGTTTGCAGATTATAATTTTTTACCAAGGTAGTATTTTCCCTTTATCGTTATATTTTTGCCAGATAGGGATAAAGGTTTTTTTCAAGGTCTAATATTCTGTTTTTAACAAAATTCCAAGCATCTTCAAGTGTTAAGAGGAATAATAGACAAGCCCAAGGAGTGTTTCTCAAACACCTATTAATTCCCTTGAAGTCTGCTTTTCCATAGTTCAATACTTTTAGATTATTAACAGGTTTATGAATTTCATAATCCAGATCAAGAACAACAAATCTGTGGTCACTGTTTCCCAAGGGGACAGAAATTGAGAGATTATGAATTTTATCATCAATACTTGTTATTATTAGATCCAGTATATTACACCCTCTGGTAGGGTCTCTGAAAAGTTGTTCTAATCCTGATTCATGTAATGTAGTAATAACAATTTTTCTCAGTGACAGTGGTACCAATGCCAGAAAGCCAGTTTATTGTGGGCATATTAAAATCTCCCAGTATCAAAGTACTGCCCTTTTCGGCTATATGGCAATATCCGGTAGTAATGCATTAGTATATTCAGCATCAGCAGTTGGTGGGCAATATCATGTACCAATATGGATATGTGTGTGCCCCTAAAACTGTATGGATGCTCATACACTTTCAGTGAGGGATTCGTATGAAGAAGAAGAAGAAGAAGAAGAATCAGCATTTATATAGCGCTTTTCATACATCCAAAGTGCTTTACAAGCAATGCTAGACTGGTAGTGAAGTGACTGAATGTATGGGTATTCGTGTGAATGAATAGTATCTTTAATATAGAGACAAACTCCTCCCCTTTTTTATTAACTCTGTCTTTGTGAAAATGTTTAAATCCAGGTATTTCCTTAATCCAAGTGGAGTCTGAGTCCCACCAAGTTTCTGCAACTGAAATGATATCAATATTTTGTAGGTGGATTCTGGCTTCTAGTTCTGATAGTTTAAGCAAATTAAGTTATCTTGCATTTAAGGATAGTATTCTGCAAAATTTGGAGAGGAAACCTTATTTGCTTGAGACCTGGGTTTTACCCCACACTTCCCCTTGCATGATAGTTTAAACATGCATTCACATGGGACAGGATTGTTCTGCCTAGGATGGTACTTCCTCTCCTACTAAGGTGGAGTCCATCCCAACAGAAAAGAGATTGTCTATCCACAAAATTTTCCCAATGAGTGAGACATTTAATGTCCTGAGAGAGACACCAGTTCCTCAACCAGTTATTAAATGATTAGATTTTATTAATGGTGTTGTAATCTACACTTCTATTACATTTCAATTTTAGGCAGTGCTATTAGTCTCCTTTCCCTCAGCTTATGAGCTGCTACTTTTAAAACTCTCCTTTCTTTTCTCTGTCTCAGTCATTGTTACAGGTGTTTATTGTTGTCCTGGAATAACACCTGCCGCCCTTTTTCTTTTTAATTAGTGTACTTTATTCTCCTCCTACAGCTGACCAGTCCCCATTGGTCCAACCCCTGTGCCCAGCCCTGTCATCTGCTTTCTGGGACTTACCTCTGGCTCCCTAGGCACCCTGCCTTATCCCCCAGGGAAGGGCCACCAGGAACTCCCCCTTCCCCTGGCAGAGACTCTGTTTGTATGTCAGGATCAAGTGCCACGGTCAGCGTTGTGGGGCCTGCGACACAAGGTAGATGTCCTTCTGCCATGGTTGGACATTTTCTGATTTTCTCCCCAGGACAGCATGCACATGCAGCTGGAGATTTGCTCATGCACTGGAGAATCTCCAGCATTCTCTGCCCTGATCCAGTGGTGCTGGCTGTACCACCACCCATGGTCACCCAGGTGATGGCAGTGCACTGGCAGTCGTATACTCTTCCTCCCTGAGGTGGAGAGCATCTGAGCTCATGCTCAACACAGTCTCCCCCTTTGCCAGCCCTCTGATGACACAGGCTCATTCCCAAACTCAGGTTGCCAACATAATGAGCAGTAATACTACCGCTGCACCCATCATCTGTCACCCTAACTGAGCTACTTTCCTCTATTTCTTCCCATTCATCCTCAGAAGAGTTACTCAGCACTTGGAGACCTTAACATTAACTGACTCTCTGCTACATCCCAAAATGATGTCAAAATATAAAGTCCTTGCAACTCATCCAATTGATCTCCAACTCCACCTTTTTTTTATAATATATTTTATTGGGTTATATCTTAATACACAGCTATACACTTGTTGTATTGAGTTTATCAATTCTTTAAATGTAAATCATAAAATCATCCTAATACAGCATAAATCCTAAATCAATTTTTTCAATAACATAATGTATTACAATGTGTTAATTATCCCCATTCTCCTCCCCCTACTTCTTATTTTAGACAGAGGGTATATTCTTATTACACAGAAGTAAACAATTAGTTTATATACATTTTATATTCTCATTAATGGTGGAAACAAATTCATAAAATCATTCCATGCCACCTCCATTATATCATCTGGAATTTCAATTTGATACCATAGCTTTTCAAAGATGAGAGTTTATTTAACTTTGTGCCACCACTGTTGTTTAATATATCAGGGAAGGGCCCGTTTCTTCCAATGTTCCAAAATTAATCTTTTTGTTACAATGGTTCCCAATCTGACTACTTTTTTTGCTCTTTAGTTATATTCAAAGTGTCAAAATTATTCAGAATTAATAATACCAGGGATATGGGAATCTGTATCTCTATCATTTGTTGAAGCATGTCTATTGTCTCCACCTACCAATCATATATTTCTTTGCAAAACTAAATATTGTTAGCTAAATCCGCATCCCTTCTACATCCATGCCAGCATACAATAATTAAATTAGGATTCATTTTGTTTAGTATAGCTGGTGTAATGTATGCCCTATTGATTATTTTAACTTTGTTTTGGCTGAAGCATAATTTTTATTAGCAGCTACCTGAAGTAATTGCCATTGTTGGTTTGTTAATTCCACTGTTAGTTCCTTTTGCCATTTTTTTTTATAAATTGTTTCTACATACTAAGGTTTTTTTCCATAATATATTTATAACTTTTCGATAATAATTTATTACTGAAGTTTTTAATCACACTGTTTTCAAAAATTATTCTTGCTCTAATTTGAGTAGTTGGCATTCATATCTGTGTTATTACTTTTTTATATGTATTATATAGTATGTTATAATATATGAAATTCTTAAGAAAATTGGTTTTGGTTTCTTGAATATATAGTGTGTAAATAAATCCCTGCTCATTTAACAAGTCCATCCATATATTAATATTTTCTTTCTGTAGATTATTACAGATATTTTTATAGTTGGGGTTCTTCCCCCTCTTCAAACAGTGTTAAACTGGCATGGAGCCAAGGGATGCTTTCTTTCTGCCACGTCCTTAGAGTTTGCTTCCCATATACATGACACAAAGGTTATTCATAAATGGTATCCATTTAAGTTGTTTAAAGGATTTTTGAAATATCAAAAACTTTAACTAAATCCCATATCCCGATTTGTTAAGTAACTTCATTTATAAGTAATTCCCTTATAACTCTGTCTTCCTTTGTAGAACAAAAGGCCGATTCCCATAACATTGTTATTAAATGCACCACTGCATAATTACAAGGGTCTAGACAATTAAGCCCTCCCACCAATCTATTTCCTGATAAACAGCTCCATGCAATTCTGCCCCCCGAAGGAATTTTGAGAAAATATATTTTATTGAAGGGAACAACTTGTTATCCGGGAGTCCCCATAATGACTGAAGAACAAAAATAAAATGAGGGAGGGCCATCATTTTTAAGACTTCAATTCTTCCCCATACTGAGATGAACAGATTTTGCCACAATGATAGTTCGTTTTGAATTTTTTCTTTTGCCAGTTTGTAGTTTATTTGTATATTATCCTCTAATATTTGGGTAAGTGATAGTCCCAAATATTTTATTTTATTTTTTAAACAGTTGTAAGTTTTCATATTTGGGGTCCATCCCTTTGTACAGGGCCATAATTATTGACTTAGTTGTATATAACTTGTAACCAGTGAATTTTGAAAATTGATCAAATAGGTCTATCAATGCAGTGACTGATGATGCAATATTTTTAAATAGTAATAAAATATCATCAGCATACACACTTAATTTAATATTAGCTTATTTGATTTCTACTCCTTTTATATGATTATCATTTCTTATTCTTTGTAGAAGTGGTTCCAGCAAAGTACAAAAATTGAAGGTGAGGGGGGCAACCGTGTCTTACCACATTGTTTATATAGATGACGTTTGCTATATGATTATTAACAGAAACACATTATCTGTCTCTTTCATATAGATGATTGATAACATTCAATAGTGAAATCATAAATTCAATAATTAAAGTTAATTTTCTACCTCTGATGGTGACCCACAAAAATTCTGAGATGGCATCAAAGGCCTACTGAGTTTGAAAAATAAATGCCTCCTATCTGATATATTTACTGAGGGCATTAACTGTAATAAACTTATCACAATTGTTGATGCCTTGAATGCCCAATTTTCTTACTTCTCAGCCTCCACAACATGCACCACCATTAGCCCAGGAGCCTCAGCATTGCCCACTGCCTCGCCTTCTACTACTGATCCCTGCCCCCCCTTCAACCTCTGTGTAGTAAGGGTGTTAGATGTCACAAATCTACTTTTCATTGCCAATTATAATAATGCTGGTTCTGTTGGCTTTGAACCCAAATTGCTGATGCTGGTGGCTCCCTACACAGTGCTCTGGATGACAAGAATCCATGACCTCTCCCTCTTGTCTGGGGTTGTCCCTGAAATTGGATGGTTGCCAGGGTTGTTTCTATTTTCAAAGCAGGTGACCCCAAAAGTTTTGACAACTATTTTCTAATAGATATCCTTTCAGTCCTTGCTAAGATCTGGAAGAAATAGGTGTATCCCAATTCACTGATCACATTACATAACATAACCTCCTAACCCCCATCCAGCATGGTTTCAGTAAAGATTATAGCATCTCCACAGCCATTACTAAACTAAAAAATTTTATTAGCCTGGCACTGGATTGTGGCCTCCTAACAGGAGCAGTGATTCAGTGACCTCAGTAAAGTGTCTGACATGGTCAATGACTTGCTACTCTGCAACATGCTAGCCTCTTTTACTGTATCCCCTACAGCTGTTTGCCAGTGTGCAGACTACTTAGCTGCCAGAAAGTAACAAGTCAAACTGCACTGTTATTTCTAGCCTCACTGACATAGCTCTTGGCATTCCTCAAGGCTCAGTTCTGGGTCCCCTTCTTTTCTCAATTCTCAATTTCTAGAAACAGTCTCCCTGATATTGCCACCCACTGTAATTCCCATTTGAATGGCTTTGTCCTGTGCTGCAGTGGAAGTACTAATGTATTCCTGAAATTCATCTGCCTCTCTCTTTCTGATGGCATCACTGCTAATTGCTGAAACTCAAAATCCCGACATTCAGGATCCCGAGTTCTGCTGCCTGACACACACCTGCCCGACACATGGAAGCTGATGCAGACAGGGGTACGGTAGTGGATGTGACGAATCGTTACCCTACCCCTAGCCATGCACCACAAGAGAGGGGAACATTGTGAGGTTGGCCAAGCTGCTTCCATGGCATGGAGGGCTAAGCCACTTGCAGCTCAGCCAGCATCGCTTTAAAACCCAGTTCTGTTCTGGGATAGCAACTTTTGTGTGACACTCTTTTCCCCCCATAAATTGTTTTAACCTACTCTGAGGTCTGCTTCCTTTGGAGTTGGTTATTTTAGTTACGGGAGGGGTGCTCGCAGCTTGCCCCCCACATTGCACTAAGACCTTTTTGATCTTTATACAGTCGGTCTCCTGAAATCGGAGTTATGAAGTTCAGGAGACTGACTGTCAGGATTTCATAGTAGATCCCTCTCTGATTCCTTTGCTTGCATTCAGTCATGGCTATCAACCAACAAGTTAATGCTAAACTGTAAAAAGCCCAAAGCAATGCTTTCTGGCTTCAAACCAGAGTATATGTGAGTCACCTAAACTCTTCCTTTCCTGTGCTGACAGGTGCCTGCTGAAGTCATTTCAGATACCATGGAGTTACATTTAACACCTCCCTTGATTTCTCCCTCTACATAGCCACTGTGTGTAAATCTGTGAATGCTAAACTTGGTATGGCCTTCAGGGTCAAGCATTGCTGCATGCCTGGTCATTGCTCAATGGGTGCTGATGCCACATCTCACTTATGGTCTACTGGCATTTCTTGGTTCCAGCAAAACTATCTTCTCAAAATGGAACATGACTTATAATAATGGCTGTCATTTTGCTTTGGCCACGTTGAGACTCCCCCACCACTGCCACACTTCCACCATCATGCTGGTCTTGGCTGGTCCTCCATGGCAGGGCAAAAGTCCTTCTTTCTGGGCCACTTTGTTATCAAACTACTGAGGTCTGTCTCCCTATCTGCCCTGGTCACTGACCTGCAACATCTCACCTGTTGATACTCAACCTCTCCAGGAATGCAGATCTTCTACAGGCTTAGACTGCCTAGCTTTAGATGTATACGCTCCAAAATTCTGGATGATGTTGGCAAGGGACAAAGCTTTTATTACAGCAGCCCCTGTCCTACAGAACACTGAAAACCACTTGCCATGCTTATTACACAACTGTACAGTAAACATAAAAATGATTTAGTTTAATCAAGCCTTTTCTTTTGTTTAGTTGTGTTCCGCTCATATTAACTAATCTTGTCATGATGTATTTTAGTTTTGGGTTTTCAGAGGTGATTTGATTCTCCCATGTCTGCCCCAACCCTGCCTTTTTCTTACTAGAACTAGAATGTTTATTAATTATATGCCATATCTCTTGCACTTTGTTTAGTAATTAATTTTATGAAAAGCTCTGAGTAATTGGAAGTACACTATAGAAGAAATAAAACTACCACTAGGATTAACTATTTTTGTTTCTATTTGCAGTGTATTCCACCCAAGGAATGGCCTGAATTACATTTTAAATCACCAAAGAGCAGATGGGTAGATCCTGACAACTCACATGCAAAAAGCACTAGAATTTCCCCAAATACAGGGCACAACATGGTTGAGTATGCTCAAAGTCGTGCTGCTGTTCAAGTGTGTCAGTTCCCTTCTGGGCCAAGATTTGAAGTACAGGTTTATTCCTGATCTGTAAGAAGAGAGGACACAACCAGGAGGAGGGGCAGAGCAGTCTGTGTCACTTGCACACTGGAGTCAGGGTTGGTCCAGTCACACCAATTTGGGTTGATTTTCTGTGATCTATGATATATTGCCTGTTTCATCGGGAACTTTGTTGGATGTTTAATTACAGCAGCAGTTTGGTGTACCACTCTGTGCTCCATTTGAGACTGTTTATACCAAGGGGGGCATGACTTGCTAGCGCATTTATTGCTGGTTGCAACTAAGCAGCCCTCCACGCTGCAGTCCATATCACAAAGGCATCACACTGCAACACTTCAACAAGAGGTGGCAGTCAGCAGATGTTGCACCCTTAGTGTGACACTCTGTACTTAACAGGTTGTAATTTGCTACCAAATGAGTGTAGGTATGCAAGATACCTTGAGGTGTCTGAAATCAATTTTTGCACACAACACAGTATTGTAAGTACCTAAGGTTGCTTTGTTTGTATTATTCATTGTGAGTAATATATATGTAAGCCATACATTGTTTTTTGGGGTACCTTCTCTATTATAGTTCAGTGTTAGTTATGCTGGGATTGGTGTATAGCTTTTAGTCATACTAATAGTCCTTATTGACCTTTATCTAAGTGTGCAGTCTCCACCTACTTTTTACTTGTCAGCCTCCTTATTTTGGGCAAGGCCCCTCTCCCACCTCCTCTTGCTGCCCATATGGAATGCCTTCTATTTGGGGGGTTACTCCCACTTACTCCTACTTTTTTAACTACCTCCCCTATCTGGGTGAGGCATACATCATTTGCTTCTAAGTGACTGACCCCCCACTAGGTAATTTTCCCATTTCTGTTGTTACCCATATTAACTTCCTGTTACAACATTGTATTCTCCCCTTGGCTCTTCTAATATTTATTTCCTCCCTATCTGGGTGAAGCCGACCACCCTTTGCTTTTATCTAATTTGACTGCCTCCCTATCTGGGTGAGGACTACTCCCACTTCCTTTAACTTTACTCCCCATTTGAATGAGGAGCATCTACAGTATCATTTTGTCTGTTTAATTCAGCTGCCACTCTGATTATGTCTATGTATTATTTTGCTATTTACTGCCAGCTGTTTCACTTTTTCTAGCTTGCCCCCATCCCCTTCTCCTTACTGGTGCTGTTTCTGCCTTCCTCACATTTTGAGTGTGATCTTATCCCCCCAGTTGTCAGTGTATGACCTCTTCTAGTAATCTTCATTTAGTTGTATTAGCTGTCTGGTCAGCCAATTTCCTTGCTTTTTACATATCTGGTTCTTTAATTCCCATCAGTTTATACTAACCTTTCTTAACTCCTCTTTTATGCTGCTCCTTACACCTTTTTTACTTCCCTCCTCTTTTCTTTCTCTTCCTTTCCTCTTTCCCTCACCCCAGTTTACCTGTCCTCTTCTCTCTCCCTCATTCCCAGTCTCCCAATCTCCTTTCCTCTTCTTATTTCCCCCTTTCTCCTTCCCCCTGGCATCCTGGGTGCTACCTCCTTCTTTTTCCTAAGCTCCACCTAGAAACCCTCTGCTGATTACTCCCTTCCTTTCTTCCCACTTCCGCCTCCTCCATCCTGTTCTGCTACTTCCAAGTGGTTTCTATGTTTACTTTAACTACTCATCTCCTTGCTGTTTATGGTGGCAGGGGATGTTGAGCTTAATCCTGGCCTTGTATCTACCAATTATCTGCAGCTTCCTAACAGTCTGTGCATGACCTACCTTAATATCTGCAGTCTCCTTCATAAGATGGATCAGCTGCAACTATATATGCTTAACCTTAAACCTGATGTCCTAGCTATCTTGAAAAACTGGCTGTCTGCCAAGTCCCCTGATACCTCAGTAGCTCTCCCTGGTTTCTCAGTTGTTTGCCAGGATGGAGCAAAGAAAGGCTGTGGTATTACTAGGTATGTACAGTCAAAAGAAGGCCATGGTCCATCAAGACTGTCCCCCACAACAGTGGAAAATTAAACCCTTTGAAAGTTCTCAGAAAGCCATTTGTCAATCCCAACCTTAAATGCTTCAACAGTATTGCTGTCAACTAAATCCTGAGGAAGTCTATTCCAAAGTCTTGGTGTTCTTACAGAAAAGAAATGCAACCTTTTGTTAGTTCTTGCTCTGCTGACTATTAATTGTCTGTTGCGGAGCCTAGGCACTGTTTTCTTTGTGTTATACTGATGCCACATTGGGCCACAAGAGAGGGTGATTTTAATATTTTATACAGAAAAAGAAGATCTCCTCTACATCACCTAAACTTAAGTGAGTGGAGACCTGTTTTCTGCAGTCTACCTGGGTAGGGTAAAGATGCTAGATAAGGAACCATCTTTGTTGCCCTCGGTTGGACTTGTTCAATTATGTGTATATCTTTAACCAGATAAGGGTTCCATACGGGCAACCCATAATCTGCATAGTTTCTAATGTGAGATCTAAACAGTTGGATGATGCATTCCTCTGTTCTGATATGAACGTGCGTCTGATTCTACCTAGGAGTGAGTTTGCTGTTTTAGCTATGTGACTGCAGTGATTTGTGGAGAAGAGTCTGTCGTTTATCCAAATCCCCAGATCTTTTTCACAGGTGGAAGGTTTTAATATTTTATTATTTAACTTGTATGTTTGTTTAAGATTGCTATGACCTAAGTTGGGGACTGAACACTTATCTGTATTAAATGTCATTTTGTTTGTATGGGCCCATGATTCCAATAATAAGAGGTCATTTGTGAGTGCAGACCTATTTATATCAGAGCCTACCATGTCACCTTAGTGTCGTCTGCAAATTTAGAAAGTGTATTCCCTGAGCTGATCTGCACGTCAGAAATGAAAATATGAAATAATACGGGGCCCAGAACTGATCCCTGGGGCACACCGCTAGTAACATCCACCCTGCTGGACAATACTCCATTAATCCTGACTTGTTGGGTTCTGCCTGTTGGTCAACAGTCAATCCATTTGACTATACCAGTGGAAAAAACGAGATGTATAAGCTTAGCTATGAGAATACTATGGGTTACCTTATCGAAAGCCTTGCTATAGTCCAGGAGGATAACATCCCAATGTGTATTGACCCTGGTTAATGATATTATGGAAAGCAATTGGGTTAGTAGTGCAAGAATGTCTATGTTTGAAGCCATGTTGGGAATAATCATTGCTGTCAAGTTTTTGCATTTTACTTTCCAGGATACCCTTAATTACTTTCTCCATTAGTTTGCATGGAATGGATGTAAGGCTGATTGGATGATAGTTGTTTACTAATGTACGATTACCCTTTTTTAGTATTGGTACAACTGTTGCAGTTAACCAGTCAGTTGCAACTGATTTTTCCAGTAGGGATTTATTGAATAATATAGTGAAGGGAACAGCTATTTCATTTATTGTTTCAATCAGGAATCTAGAGTTAATAAGGTCAAGACCACTATTCCTGTTCTGTTTTAAGTTTTTTAATAGATTAATAGTATCAGTAATAGTTATAATGTAGTTGTTAATTCCTGATGTAGTGGAAAATGTATTTGTACTGGGATATTCCCCTTTAGAAAATACAGATGAGAAATAGTTGTTAAAGGTATCTGCCATCTGTTTGTCAGAGGTGATTATAGAAGTACCTTCTATAAGGGGACCTATCTGTCTATTGCTGCATCTTTTACTATTAAGGGAAGAAAATAAGGACTTGTGATTATCCCTGAAGTGAGCTATATGAAATTCTAGATTGTGTTTTGCTTGTCCGATTGATTTTTTAGGTTACTAACTGCAGCCTTGTATTTCCCCAATATTAGTTCCTTATTGTCAGCTGTACACTTTTTATATCTGCAGTGGGTGGAGCCTGCAGATGTTTTGCTTTGAAAAAGGACCTACGTCTTGTTTTCCGTCCGCACAACATTATTTCTTCCACGCGGAGAGTCCAAGTACTACGCTGACTGTATAAGGCATACAGCCCTATTTTTCTTCTTGCCACTTCATGTCTCCAGAGGTGCCCTTCCTCACAGAGTATGTTTAACCTGCCCCAACTCTGCCCCACATGGAGTTTTCTATGGTTTTAAACAAACCCTCCCACAGTCTCCCACTGTGCACTGTACACCTCCACCCCCTTCCCACACCCATTGCAGGCAGTTTTCCTCACACTTTCAGATTTCAGTGATACGGTTAGTTGCTTAGCTTTCTGAGCACTTATAAAGTAGCTGCTGCTCTGTTTGTTTATATAAAAATAAATGTAGCCTTGTTAAGCCCCACTCCTGCCAGTGCCTCATGGAAACGTTATGAGGTCATTTGGGTTTGACTGAGATTTCAACGCACACCACTTGTTTCCCCCAAAGAATTCGTCGATAAACAGATGGTGCACAATTTAGAAACTGTTTCCTGAAAGTGATGCACAAAGCCCCTGCTTAATATGCTTGAGATCTAATATTGCACTTCCCCAATGAACTGAACGTACAGCTTCATGAGAGGAGAAATCCTGAAATAAACACAATCAGAAATGTTAGTTGTTTTGTTGTGAGGATGTTTTACACACGCACACACACACTTAAAGATTCATTAACAAATTGTGTAACCAAACTGAATTTTCTTAAGAAAGTTTGGTAGCACATATCAAATGTCCATCAAGATAAATCTCTTTGATCTTCTGCCGTTTTGTTACTTCTTCAGACATGCAGCCTGGCTGTGACAAAACTGGCTTCTTCGGGAGGGTGTAACAGAGTGAAGTAGATGGAATTTCCTTGAATATACTTATCTCTAGAATAGTGTTTGCAGTTCTGGCTAGATTGCATCTTATAAGTGCTGGTTGATTTACTATGGGAGAGATGCATCTAAAATGCTCTAACATTGAGGATGAATGTTTAGGTATTATTCTAAAATGTGTAATTGTTATCTCATCCATCCACTGTGCTTATGAAGAATTTTGTTTGTCATAAATGCGATGTAATATGGTTACAAATAAGTTCATTTTTTGGACTCATGTTGCAGTTATGCCTCTCAAATGTCCCACAATATGAGGAACTCATTTCATTTAAACCCTCAAAATTGGGTTGTCCCTCATACGGCTCACATGGAGAAGGTGTTGCCCACCAGAGATAGTGCTGAAGACTAACATTTTAAAGCAGAAACTCATAATATTCTAATATGCTGAACCAACATTATACTTTTTACACATAAACGCATGCATTCCCATAGTGTTCTAAGCTTTTCTCTCCATGTCTGAATATGTGTCCCTCATTACAAGAACTTGTGTCCCACATTTCAGTAACAACGGTTGAGAGTTATGGTAGCAGGGACTTGCGTTCAGTCACATCATGGATGATGATGACTTTCCGTAAATAGGCTGGAGGAAACTTTACAACTGAGGTTTGGAAAAACACTGCACACAGCATGGGATTTATGGACCGGCATTTGGAAGGATTACTTAACCAAATTATTTCCCTTTTCCACATTTTCTCTCTGATCCTCTGACTAGTTCTCTCCAATAGTCCTTGAAAAACCTCAGCTGGGCATAAGCTGCCTCCCTCTGAAACAATACCCCTCCCACTCTTAGCTCATCTTACTCCGCTTCTGTTTCACATTCTCTTATGTGAACTCACAGATCATGCCTGTACCTATAACTAACCCCACCCCTTCCATAGCCCTCCTTCACCCACTTTTACTTCTTTACACTACTGAAGTACCCCTTTCCACCTCTACCTTTATCCCATACTGTTCTGCTTCCTTAACTACACAGGCTACTTTGTTTTGCATTGTTTTTGTCTCAAGTTTTAGTGTAAACCTGCCCTGGGACAGCTATATCTACATAGATCTCCTACATCCCTGCAGTTAGTAATTTTTTGTCGAGTATTTTCAGCAAGATACAAACAACATCACAGTGCCATTTATAAGCACATAATCACAAGGCATATATTGTGAAACAACACAGTAGTGTTGAAAAGGTGACAAAGTACAGCAGTCATTGATCATTATATGTTGAATAAAAATATAGGAGAGATTGTCCGGGAATTACCGATAAAATGTTTACGTCTGCAGTGGGTGAAGCCTGCAGACGTTTTGCATCAGAAAAGGACCTATGTCATGTTTTCCATCTGCACAACATTATTTCTTCTGCATGGAGAGCCCAAGTACTACGCTGACTGTATAAGGCATACAGCCCTATTTTTCTTCTTTCCACTTCATGTCTCCAGAGGTGCCCTCCCCCACAGAGTATATTTAGCCCACCCCAACCTCATAGAGTTTATTATGGTTTTAAACAAACCCTCTGCAGTCTCCCACTGTGCGCTGTATGCCTCCACCCCCTTCCCACACCCATTGCAGGCAGGTTTAACAATCCATGAACTTTCTTTCCAGAAAAAAAAAGAAAACAAAAATCTAATGTGTCCCATAACAGTCTTTTTACACCTCTGCCAAGTACCTCTGCACTGCCACATCAGCCACCGACTCTCAATCCTGAATCATAGTTCACAGAGTGCTGGAATGGGTCACTTTTTCTAGGAGCTTTGCGAACATGGATCTGGACTCTAAAGCCGCATGATCATCTGCTGTCACTTCGGTCCCCTTGCTTGTTGCTGCAGTAGTGATAGTAGAAGAGCGGCATGGAGTTTGTTCAGCGAGTGAGGACCATGACTGAGGAGAATTGAAAACTATCGGTGGATACGGATTCCAGAACTATGGCATCCCTTTATTCTATCAGCTTTCTGATTGAATAGTTCCTGGTTTTAAGATGTGTCCCTGATTTGAGGTCTTTGTCCCCGATTTTTTTAAGTCTTGTACCTGATTCATGAGGCAAGAAGTTGAGAGGTATGATGGTATCCTGGTTTGAGGATGCTTAAACTCACAAACAGGGCTCTCCCCTCCAATAAACTAGTTAACCTAATCAAGGTTAGCTTTTGGAATTAGTCGTGGACATGCCTCTGCAGAGGAAAGAGAAATTATTGCATTTTGAGTGTCTGATTGGTAAAGCTTAAAGTGGCAGCAGAGAAGATGAAGCACTTAAAGTCTGCTTTTTAGGTGAGGAACATAGGCGGTAGTTAATCCCGACATGTGGTGAGGCAAAGGTGTGGAAATCAATCCTTAAAATGCATTATTCATGAAAAAGAGATCAAAACGCACTTATCCCACTGCAGTATACGGGACCTGCTCACAAATTACCTACAATAATATCTATCTGTGATGGCTCCAAGTTTAATTATAGGCAGCCCAAGTGTCAATTTCCTTGAGAATTAGCTGCCGATTTTAAAGGTTTCTTACTATCACAGTTAGTCATGCTTTTCTGAGATAAAAGCTAGCTGAGGCTTACTCCGAATTGTTCCACAGTTCGTCCTTGGCCAAGCTTTCTTTTGATCCCTACTGTATAATGTCTCACGCAACAATCATCTCCTAATAGTCTTAGTTTACTGCCATTTTATATTTTTTAAGCTGAAATGCTGAACTACTGTGCTGCTGCAGCTAGCAGTAATGTGGGAAATAACTGTTGTACAGTTGCATATAGGTGCATAACAAAGTTGTCTGTGGCAATCCTCTTCCCACCTCAAGCATCTCACCATGGTGGTGTTGGGTTGATTGACACCAAAAAATACAGGTATATGGAAGACAACTTTATGTGTACACATGTAGTAGGTGGCTGCCGACGTTACTTACTAAAACAGGTCCTTGTAACCGAAGGAGAAGATGTTCCTTTAAGAGTCACTAATGATGCACAAAGAGTGCAGGCTACACAGGCAGGGGGCCTGGGGATGTTATATACGGGGGTAACGATGTCTCATCAGAGGATCTAGAGGGAAGACAGCTACTAGAAATCAGATTATATGTTAAAAGGTACAACAGAAGTGCTGTAAGTAGCAATTAATGAGATCTCCCTCAGAGGCGTGCTCTGGAGGAAAAAAAAAGGGATGAGAATCTGTACTCTGCATTCATGAAGCATCACATCCACATGCAGTGCATAATACTCGGTGCAAACTGATACAAAGGGATTTCTTTCTTTTTTTGTAAAATGAAGGAAAGGTCAACTTCTAATGCAGCCCCACTTCCTGTAGACTGGAAGGGATTAAAACACAGATTTCAGGATCAGCTGTCAAGAAGGAAAAGTCATCTATGCCCCTTTTATTGGAATCAAGAGGAGAGTTGAAAGAGTCAATGGGCTGACCCAGAAAAAAAAATCACACCGTGGATTTGTTTTTTGCATAGCCAGTTCTGAAGGGACTAGGAGGTTATAAAAAGTTGGGGGTTTTCATTCAGTGGAGAAATATGATGAGACCAGCTTGGAGAGGACACTCATCAACCTCACCTTCATCTTCCTACAAAGGTTTTGCTCACTTCCTCTGAAAGAGATCTGTTGAGGAAGAGGATGGGAGCAGTTACCAAATCCTGCAGCAGAGTGTGATGAACGCTGCTAAGTTTACTTGGAACTCCAAGTAGGAGAAATGGGACTTACTGTGTCCTTCTGTCTTGCCTTCCCCTCTCCCTCTCTGCTCAGGTCGAATTAGGTAGAAAACTGTGAGACCAGCTGCTACTGAGGATGATGGTCTTGAGGGGAAAGATCGAGCCATACACTGCGAAAAGATCCCAGATGCTTTGACCTATGACATAAATTGAGTTAGCCCCTCTCAGATGCTGTTTTCCCAGAATTAAAAAAAAAACCCTCCTAGTGCCTTGTCTTTAGGTGAAAAAAAAACACATGTGTTTTGTTGTGAGTTAAGGATCCAGACCGTGTGGAAAAAAAAAAGGAAGAGAATGTGAGAAGGGAGAATAAAGAGCTTTTGGGTCCAGCAGATGGGAAAATAAGTTCATATTTTCATTCTTGCGGTCACTTTTCGTTTGTTGTAAAAAGGCTCTTCTAGCTGGCTCTTATGGGAATGAAACACTCCTCCCACTGCCTGCTCCTGAGGAGGAAAATGGTAGAGGCTGACAACGCTGAGGTATGAATGAAAAAGGGAGGGGGTGAAATATACACTAAATGCAATAAATATCAGTTACACAGATATTCACAGGTTGCAAAGAAGGTCAAACTGTGCACATAATTAGACCATTTGTCTCCATGTTGTCATTCTTTCTGCCCTCTGTGTGTGGTGTGCGTGGGGTAAAACACATGATTGGTCTCTGTAACTAGACATACCCATATAAAGCAGAGAACCTGATGTTGCCTTCCAATCAAAGTGAGGGCGGGTTGTTGATTTCGTTGCCAAATTAAGGTGATGCCAGATTTGTGATACTGTATTAAAGTACATTTGAGATGTGCATGGCCCTCTCTGCATCTGAAGGCCTCCCAAAATTGAACTTGTTTTGGTTGTTTTCAAATATATATGCATAAAGCTTAAACATGAAGGGGGTTGATTAATTTTTGTGACATCCTACTGCTGATTGAAAATGCAAGTTTGGAAGTTAAAGGGGGCACAGAGGATTAAGACTAAGGCTTTGCATATTCAAACTCCTCAAATAAAGTGAGGGAATGTAAGAGAACTCTAGAGTAAGCTGAGCCAATGGTGGAAGGTAGGCTAAACGGGTTTGGGCTATGACGCCACACCTTATTTTCACCATAGAACCGCCCATGGGACTGCTCACTATGCTTGGTCCATCCCCTTTCCCCGGTCTCGTGATGTCTCATCTGCCATACACCACATAAGCTGGTTTACTCACTGGTTGTCTGGTTGTGTTTCTGTGGAGACAGATGGAATAGGTGCAGCAGGCAGCCTGGTCCAGGCAGGCAACTTGCATGTCACTGATGGGGAATTTTCTCTCGTCAGCTGGACAAGATCTCGGTTTTGTTGCTCCGCAGGTGAGTGGAGGGGGGGTGCAATGGGAAGGTGAGGCCTGGTATTAGTTGGTACTGCTTGCTTTGCCTGCCTTGCTAACAGTGTGCCAAACAGCTTGGAGGTGCTGCTGTTTACTTTGCACCTTGACATGAATCTGACAGCACCACAGCTGCAGCCCAGAGGGTGTCACAGCCAGCAGCAGGTCTGAACACATCTAGTAGCATGGGTCATGCACACTAAATGTATTCCTTATCAGGTCAAATCCTGCAGACGTTTTGGCTCTGACCAGATCTTGTTTAAAGAAGTAAACAATTTTTCCTTATTTCTTATCTGTTTGCAGATTGTATTATTTAACCAAGGTGATATTTTTCCTTTATCATTATATTTTTGCTGGATAGGGAAAAAGGGGTTTTCAAGGTCTAATATTCTGTTTTTAACAAAATTCCAAGCATCTTCAAGTGTTAAGGGGGATAATAGACTAGCCCAAGGATTGTTTCTCAGACAGCTGTTAATTCCCTTGAAGTCTGCTTTTCCATAGTTGAATACTTTTAGATTATTAACAGGTTTATGGATTTCATAATCCAGATCAAGAACAACAGATCTGTGGTCACTGTTTCCCAAGGGGACAGAAACTGAGAGATTATGAATTTTATCATCAGTGCTGGTTATTATTAGATCCAGTATATTACACCCTCTGGTGGGGTCTCTGAGAAGTTGTTCTAATCCTCGCTGTACTGCCCGCCGATCACCAGACCAAAGCTTCACCCTTGACATGGGTGCCTCTGCTGCTGCAAGCAGCCGGGCTGGCCTCTTCTGTCTGCTAGCTGCCTTCTTTGCTGTACTGCCCACTGATCACCAGACCGAAGCTTCACCCTTGACACAGGTGCCTCTGCTGCTGCAAGCAGCTGGGCGGGCCTCTTCTGCCTGCTGGCTGCCTTCCTCTCTGTACTGCCCACCGATCACCAGACCGAAGGTATACTGCTGAAACTTGACTGGCCAGAACCATCGGCTCTGCCTGCTGACAGGCGGCTGCAGTTCTTTAATTTCTTTGCTACTCTGTCTCCTTCTGGACTTTAAGCTAATGTTACATACTGGTTCTGGTACTGGTTAAGCCTCTCCAAATTGTCCTGTGAATCCTAATTTAAACGTGAACCTAAGCCTGTTTGCAGCAATTTTGCACTCCAAGGGTAGTTTGAAGTGCAAATTCTTTTAGGCTGCAGGTTAGTAGATTTTAATGTATTATAGCTCTCTTTGTTTTAAGGTCCAGTGGTAATCTACCCTGGATCAGAAACTAAGTTTAAAGTGATACCATTTTTTCTGTTTAGACTAGATTTCATTTGGATCACCGTTGTAAGCTTTGCCCTGCAAATAATCCAATTTCTGCTTCACTTTCTCCCCTACTGTCTCCTTCCTGCTTGAATTTTTACGCCCACCCCTCCCACCTCCAGCCATTATTAAATACTCTCCCCTCTCAGCACCACCCCTAGGCAATTTTCATCAATCAATCAATCATTCTTTATTTTTAAAAAGCGCCTTTCCAAAACCAAAGTGCTTTTACAATAAATAGATCAAGTACATAAAATTAAAACAGTATAATAAAATCAATCATTAAAACATTCTTAAAAATCTGAGTAAATCAGGCTAAATAGGTAAGTTTTCAATGCTGATTTAAAACTTTGGACGGTCAGGCAATCTTGCACCCAATGAGATAGAGAATTCCACATGGTTGAGGCCATAAAACTAAATGATCTGGCCCCAGATGTCCTCAAACAGACCCTGAAAATCTCTGGCAATCCTTCATTGGTGGATCAGAGAGGGCGGAGGGACAGTAGGGATGAAGAAGATCTTTCAGGTAACTAGATCCCTGGTCATGTAGGGCCTTATAGGTCAGCAAACTGACCTTGAAGGTGATCTGCCACTGTACTGGCAGCCAGTGCAGTCAGCAGAGGACAGTCATTATATGTAAGTACCAGTCAGAAGCCTGGCCACAGCATTCTGCACTAGCCGCAAGTGGCGGATATCTACCCCCAGTAGCCCTAGGTAAAGGGCATTGCAGTAGTCCAGGCGGGAGGTAACAAAGGCATGGACCAACATTGAAAGAACATCAGCAGAAACCAGATGTTTCACCTGGGCTATATTCCTCAGATGGTAAAAGGAGGTTTTGACAACAGCCGACACCTGATGCTTAAGGGTCAGACAGTCATCAAATATAACGCCCAGGTTCCGCATCCGGTCTGAGGTAGCTAACTGGACCCCCCAAGCCAAAGACCCGAAGGTGATCCTTTCAGCAAACCTGCCTCCCGATGCCCTGGGTCCACAAGCAACACGTCAGTTTTTGCAGGGTTTAACTGCAAACAACTCACAGTCATCCAGTCCTGGATCTCGGTGAGACAGTTGTTAAAGATCGAGACAGCATTACCCTGGTCGGGCACAAAGGACATGTATAGCTGAGTATCATCTGCATAGCAGTGAAATCTCAAGCCATATTGCCTAATAATCAATTCCAATGGCAGCATATACACCGCAAACAACATGGGTGCCAAAATGGAGCACTGCGGCACCCCAGAGGATGGGGGAGTGATGGCGAGGAAAAAATCCCAGACACCACCCTTTGAGTCCTACCCTCAAGTAATGATCAAAACCAACAGAGGACCGAACCAGACAGTCCACAGATAAACCGCAGGCACTCCAACAGCACTCCATGGTCAACGGTATCAAATGCTGCAAAGAGATCAAGAAGGACCACTAATATTACAACTCCACTTAAAGATACAGAGTGTAGTTATTAGGCCTAACACGTGTCCTGTCCTCTCCTTAAAGACATCTTCCTTTTTAGGTCACCACCATACTGTAAGGGTACACAGCAGCCTATATGGCCAGGACACCCTCCTAGCTCCATCACATCTTAATCTCCTTTACTTTCCTCCCCCTCCCAAGAGACTTCTTGCTGTGCCACCACCCTTTTCCAGTCTTGAACGTGGCAACCAGACTAATGCTAATTCTTATACTCCTGCCCACTCTCTGTTTGCAGCCGTCGAATGACCCTAAATCAGCTGACCCTCTTATCACAGAGCACTACTATGGCAACATCTACAGCACTATAACGTCCATGCATAGTTGTGGCCCACGTGACAACTGCATGTATAACAACACTCCTTGGCCTACCTGGCCCAGAATGCATCCAGCTTGGCCAGGGCTTCCCTCTCCCACAATCCTGCCTAAACTGGCCATTCCCTCTGATAAGCATGCAGCTCAAATGAATCCACAAAGACAGCACAAAGCTAACCTTAAACACTTTAAAAGTTACCTGGTCAGATTGGTACTCCTGTTACTACTGCTCTCAGCAACATCCACCCTAATACTGGCCCCCTTCTATATCAGGGGTTGAGTGCACCGAAATCAGGCACCTTAATCTTTGTGTCACTAAACATCTGCAGCCTGACAGCAAAGTTTGACAACCTTCAAGCCTGGGTAGCCCTACATAATCCAGATGTACTGTCTGTGGTAGAGACATGGCTCACTCCCAAGATCCCCGATGGAGCCATCAGTCTGCTGGGCTATTCGATCTTTAGGCAAGATTGTCAATCTAAAAGAGGTGGAGGCTGTGCAATCTACCTTAAGGACAGCCTTCAGGGCATAGTCCTGAATTTACCCAGCCTAGGGTCATTCGCCCAGGCCCTTTGCCATTAAGGTTTTTCTTGGGGCCCACAACAAAACTGTCACAATTCTGTCTACATCCCCCCAAAGAACTCAGCCCAAGGTCTCCATGCCATCACAGACTGTCTTGGAAGCCTAACCCTAAGCTCTGAGGTTATACTGTTAGGTGATTTCAATATTAATTGGCTTGCCCCTGAAGCTAACCAATTCAAGGATGCAATTCAGGCTATCCACTTTACCCAGCTCATTGAAACACCCACTAGGACTAACTACAGGATGTGTACTAGTACTTTGATTGACTGGGTGCTCACCAACTGAACCTGAGCATGCCTCTAATGCCTCCATCCTCCCGCATGACATCAGTGACCACTACCTTGTCATGTTCAGTTGGGCTAATAATTTCTCCAAACCGCCTCCTAGAACAATCACCAGCAGGGTTCTCAAACCTAGTCACGCTGATCACTTCAAAATGGATCTCCTCAATGCTGACTGGTCCTCAGTTTTTGAGGCTTCTGACATTGACGATGCACTCGACCATTTCATCCTCCTCTTCAATACAATCTGTGACACCCATGCTCCCATAAAAAAGCAGAAGATCAAAGGTTACGTTAACCCCTGAATGAACCCTGATACCCTTGAACTAATGAAAAATAGAGACCACCTCTGGCATATAGCTAGGGCCACTGGCAAGCAGTCTGATATCCTGAACTACAAATGTGCAAGGAACAACTGTACCAGGACCATCTGATTAGCCAAAAACTTATACAATAAAGATGCCCTAACCAAGAACTAGCATGACAGGCACAAATTCTGGAGTAACCTAAATGAGGTCACTGGGACAGAACCCAAAACAGCCCCTACCATGCTCTACATTGATGGGTCCCCCATCCTTGACCCTAAATCTCTTGCCAACACCTTTAACAATGCCTTCACTGACTTGCAGCATGTTCTCCCCACCAACTTCTTCTCCCCCACTATCCCTGCTACACCCACGCAATACCCATCGCATACCCCCTTCCTCTTCAAGATTATTATCTTCAGAGAAACCAGGAATTATCTGCACAAAGTGCTTGGGAAGTGGAGATAACCTCAACCTCAAACTAATCTTGCTCTCACTCAAAGAAATCCTGTCTCCTCTCACCCATATCCTTAACCTCTCACTCTGTCTCACAGTATTCTCCCAAAAATGAAAAGCTGCAGCAGTCACCCCTGTGTACAAGAGTGGGGATTGTGCCCTCCCCGGGAACTATAGACCCATATCTATACTACCACCACTCTCGAAGGCCCTTGAATGAATCATTGCTGACCAATTTGTCAATTATCTGGACAAGCACATGCTCCTATGAGCACAGCAACATGGCTTTAGGGCTGGGCATAGCACCACTACAGCCCTCCTGAAATACACAGGCTTCATCCACAAATCCCTCAATCTTGGCCAGCAAGTCATGGCTATCTATATTGACCTAACAAAGGCGTTTGACATGGTCAACCATGCCCTCCTAGTTGACTAACTCACTGCCATAGGCCTTGCCTCTGAGGCGGCTGCATGGTTCGGCAGCTACCTACACTGCCATTCACAGCAAGTCGTGGTTCAAAAATCATAAACTGATAATGAACTACAAAAAAACAAAAAACATGTTGTTCACCAGCCTTAAGAATAAGCACAAAATCTACCCGCTATCAATATGTGATTGTTGTGGTGTTCCTCTTGAATGTGTTCATCACTTCAAATATCTCAGAATCATTTGACAGCTTGCTGTCCTATGCCCTCCACATAGAAATCACAGCTAAAGCAATCAACAAATGCTTAGGGCTACTTTATCACCATAGGCAGAGCCTGACCCCTGAAGCCCTCAGTATAGCGGGCCACAGTTCAGTGGGTTCTCTAGTGGACTACGGACTGCCGATATATGGTTCTGCCATAGATACAGCCCTCTGACATATAAAAACTGCTCTTAACAATGCTTGCAGGCTCACCTTAGGGGCACACCGACTAACCCACACCTGCAATCTCTATGCAAAGGCTCACTGGCTAATGCTCTTTGGTCGCTTAAAATATCAATCCTGCCTACTGGCCAAAAAGATCTGCCTTGGTCAGCTCCTGACTGGGGTCCAACAACTCCTAGTTCCCAGCACTAATCCCAGGCCCACCCGAAATTCAGAACTGCAGTCCTTTCTGACTGCAAAATGTCAGACATCTCAAGGACAAAGGTCATTTGCCTATCGGGCACCGTTGTGGTTCAGTTCCCTCCATGAGAACATTATCAGCCTGCCCACTCTGTGGACCTTCAAAAAGAACCTAAAGAACCATTTAATACAGGAATCTCAATGTGTCTGCCATCGCTAGCACCTCGCAAAGGCATCTCCTACCATCTGCCCTTCTGCCAAACAGATCTCTCTCTCTCTCTCTCTCTCTCGGACACCCTGCACTTGGGGCTCAACCCCTCACCTCATCTCTCCAGCAGTTCTAGGTGCTAACCCCCTCGTGTTGCTGACAACTAACAGGCTCCCTGTTGGGCACAGTTATTTAGCCTGTTCCTGTATGTATCTGACTGTGTTTACTTATTCCAGTTTTAGTTTTTGCTGTATTTTTTGCATTCCTTTGTTTAAAGACCAAAAGTACCTAAATGTTCTCATTCTAATTCTGTTGCCTTGTTTGTCTCAATCCTCTGTATAATCACCTACTTGTTCTAAATGTACTAACATGGAACCTATATAAAGAACTCTGAGCTCAAATGGTTAATCCAAGATCAGAAATAAAACTAGTAATTCTTTTTTTTTTTCAGTGACAGTGGTACCAATGCCAGAAAGCCAGTTTATTGTGGGCTTATTAAAATCTTCCAGTATCAAAGTACTGTCCTTTTTGGCTATATGGGCAATATCTGGTAGTAATGCATTAGTATATTCAACATCAGCAGTTGGTGGGCGATAGCATGTAACAATATGGATCTGTGGGTGCCCCTGAAACTGTATGGATGCCCATACACTTTCAGTAAGGGATTCATATGGGTATTTGTGTGAATGAATAGCATCTTTAATATAGAGACAAACTCATCCCCCTTTTTTAACTCTGTCTTTGTGAAAACGTTTAAATCCAGGTATTTTCTTAATCCAAGTGGAGTCTGAGTCCCACCAGGTTTCTGTAACTGAAATTATATCAGTATTTTGTAGGTGTATTCTGGCTTCTAGTTCTGATAGTTTTATAAAATTAAGTGACCTTGCATTTAAGGATAGTATTCTGCAAAATTTGGCAGAGGAAACCTTATTTGCTTGAGACCTGAGTTTTACCCCACTCTGCCCCTTGTATGTTAGTTTAAACATACATGCACATGGGATAGGATTTTTCTGCCTATGATGGTACTTCCTCTCCTACTAAGGTGGAGCCCATCCCAACAGAAAAGGGATGGTATGTCCACAAAATGTTCCCAATGAGTGAGACATTTAATGTCCTGAGAGAGACACCAGTTCCTCAACCAGTTATTAAATGATTAGATTTTATTAATGGTGTTGTAATCTACACTTCTATTACATTCCAATTTTAGGCAGTGCTATTAGTCTCCTTTCCCTCAGCTTATGAGCTGCTACTTTTAAAACTCTCCTTTCTTTTCTCTGTCTCAGTCATTGTTACAGGTGTTTATTGTTGCCCAAGAATAATGCCTGCCATCCTTTTTCCTTTTAATTTGTGTACTTTTTTCCCCTCCTACAGCTGACCAGTCCCCATTTGTCCAACCCGTGTCCAGCTCTGTCATCTGCTTTCTGGGACTTACCTCTGGCTCCCTAGGCACCCTGGCTTATCCCCCAAGGAAGGGCCACCAGGGACGTCCCCTTCCCCTGGCAGAGACTTAGTTGGTATGTCAGGAGCAAATGCCATGGTCAGCGGTGTGGGGCCTGTGACACACAGTAGATATCCTTCTGCCATGGTTGGACATTTTCTGATTTTCTCTCCAGGACAGCATGCACATGCAGCTGGAGATTTGCTCATGCACTGGAGAATCTCCAGCATTCTCTGCCCTGATCCAGTGGTGCTGGCTGTACCACCACCCATGGTCACCCAGGTGATGGCAGTGCACTGGCAGTCGTATACTCTTCCTCCCTGAGGTGGAGAGCATCTGAGCTCATGCTCAACACAGTCTCCCCCTCGGCCAGCCCTCTGATGACATAGGCTCATTCCCAAACTCAGGTTGCCAGTATCATGGGCAGTAACACTACCACTGCACCCATCACCTGTCACCATAACTGAGTTACTTTCCTCTATTTCTTCCCATTCATCCTCAGAAGAGTTACTCAACACTTGGAGACCTTAACATTAACTGGCTCTCTGCTACATCCAAAAATGATGCCAAAATATAAAGTTCCTGCAACTCATCCAGTTGATCTCCAACTCCACCTTTTTTTATAATATATTTTATTGGGTTATATCTTAATACACAGCTATACACTTGTTGTATTGAGTTTATCAATTCTTTAAATGTAAATCATAAAATCGTATTAATACAGCATAAATCCTCAATCAATTTTTTCATTAACATAATATATTACACTGTGTTAATTATTCCCATTCCCCTCCCTCTACTTCTTATTTTAGACAGAGGGTATATTCTTATTACACAGAAGTAAACAATTAATTTATATAAGTTTTATATTCTCATTAATGGTGGAAACAAATTCATAAATTCATTCCATGCCACCTCCATTATATCATCTGGATTTTCAATTTGATACCATAGTTTTTCAGAGATGAGAGTTTATTTAACTTTGTGCCACCACTGTTGTTTAATATATCAGGGAAGGGCCCGGTACTTCCAATGTTCCAAAATTAATCTTTTTGTTGCAATGGTTCCCAATCTGACTACTTTGTTTGCTCTTTAGTTATATTCAAAGGGCCAGATATTCAAACTGCGCTATTTTGAGGAGCAAGCCCTTGCGCTGCACAGAATAGTTGCGCAGGGGTGTGTCCAGAGCGATATTCAAAGGAGATGTGCCCTTGAGCAACTCCTTTGAATATCACCCCCCAGCCACAGCCACTGTGCATGGCGCAGTGGAACTTGCGCCACCGCAAGTTGTTAGAGTGGAGCATTCAACTTGCGGTGGTGCAAGTACCATTGTGACATGTGCAAAATCCCGATATTCAAAAGGTGACATGCAAATGGGGCCATAATTCATGCAAGGTGCAGGGTGCCATTTGCATCTGATTATGGTCCCATTTGCATGCCATTAGCATGCAGGTGCACCGATCCCCAAGGACTTGCACCTGGCGCCCTGCCAGGCAGCAGCCATCGGGGACCGATGCCCCCTGCAGCCCGATCATGGGAAAAACAGTGTAGAATCCCCCCCACCACCCCCCACTGGCCCGATCGGTGGCATAGCGTAATTCCCCACCACCACCAGCCCGATCGCGGGCAGCAATGTGTCTCTCCCCCCTGAACATATCCCTGGTGGTCCAGTGGACCAAAAATCGATCGCGGGATTGAGTATTAACCCCCCACCTCCCGATTATATCCCTGGTGGTCCAGTGGACCAAAGATCCGATCACGGGATGGAGTGCAATCTCCGCTCGTATTTGTTCTCACCCACCACCCACGAGCCCCACCACCGCCACCCCCGCAGCTGGCGGGCGGCAGCATCCCACTACCTGCCTAGCCGTTGCCGATCGATCGTTCGGTAGCCAGACGCCATTGCGCAGATAAGGCCATCGGGCGTAACATACCGCATAAGACTGTCCAGACGGAATGAACCCATTCACAAATCTGGACTGTCTTTAGGTGGTATGGGCTGCACGCCCATTGGCTCTTGCCTGCACCAATGGGTGCAGCCCTACTGGGCAGTCAGTCGGCGGGCGTGGGGCGGCAGGCAGTGGATGCTGCCACCTGCCGCTGCAGGGGAGTGGGGTGGTGGGGCTTCATGGTGGGTGGGTGGGGGGACACTAGGTCACCAGGGATGTGTTGGGGAGTTGTTTGCACATTCCATCCCGCACTGGGATCTTCGGTCCACTGACCACCAGGGATATAATCAGGTGGTGGGGGGTTAATACTCAATCCCACGATCGGGATTTTCGGTCCACTGGACCACCAGGGATATAATCAGGAGGTGGGGGGTTAATACTCAATCCCACGATCGGGATTTTCGGTCCACTGGACCACCAGGGATATAATCGGGAGGTGGGGGGTTAATATAACCGCGATCGGGATTTTCGGTCCACTGGACCACCAGGGATGTGTTGGGGTAGGGGTGTTTCTTTATACCATCCCGCGATCGGAGTTTGGTCCACTGGACCACGAGGATACTGACGGGGAGACACATTGCCCACGATCGGGCTGGTGGGGGAATTAAAGCAGTATGCCTGCGACCGGGCCAGTGGGGGTGGTGGGGGATTTTACTCTCTTTGCCCATGATCGGGCTGCAGGGAGGCACAGGGAGTGGGTTGAGGGGCCAGCCACAGGTGGCAGCTGCTGTGTTGCACCCTGCAATGCAGCAGCTCACCTGTGGGTGGCCCTCGACTTAAGCCTTTTTTTTTTGGCTCAAAGTTGTGCAGGCGCAGGTTGGGGGTTGCGCCTGCACAACTCTGCACAGCCCGTCTGAATATCGGGCTGTGCAGTTTATGCATGGTTCCTCCCCCTCCAGTTCAGCATGCATTCATTTGCATTGCACTGTTGCTCAGCCTGTTTTCAGTGGTGCAACTGCCTCCTGCCTCCTGCTGAATATCGCAGAATGGAGCAAGTTCGGACTTGCGCATGGTGCAACCCTTTTGAATATCTGGGCCAAAGTGTCAAAGTTATTGAGAATTAATATTACCAGGGATATGGGAATCTGTAGCCCTATCATTTGTTGAAGCATGTCTATTGTCTCCATCTACCAAGTATATATTTTTTTTGCAAAACCAAATATTGTGAGCTAAATCCTCATCCCTTCTACATCCATGCCAGCATAAAATATTTACATCAGGATTTATTTTGTTTAGTGTGCCCTATTGATTATTTTAACTTTGTTTTTGGCTGAAATATAATTTTTATTAGCAGCTACGTGAAGTAATTGCCATTTTTGGTTTGTTAATCCCACTGTTAGTTCCTTTTACCATTTTTTTTTTATAAATTTTGTCTATATTCTAAGATTTCTTTCCATAATATATTTATAACTGTTGGATAGTAATTTATTACTGAAGTTTTTAATCACACTCTTTTCAAAAATTATTCTAGCTCTAATTTGAGTTGTTGGCAATCATATATGTTTTATTACTTTTTTATATGTATTATATAGTATGTTATAATATATGAAATTCTTAATAAAATTGTTTTTGATTTTTTGAATATATTGTGTGTAAATAAATCCCTGCTCACTTAACAAGTCCATCCATATTACAATTTTTTTAATGTAGATTATTACATATATTTTTATAGTTGGGATTCTTCCCCTCTTCAAACAGTGTTAAACTGGCATGGAGCCATGGGATGCTTTCTTCCTGTCACATCCTTAGAGTTTGTTTCCCATATACATGACATAAAGGTTATTCATAAATGGTATCCATTTAAGTTGTTTAAAGGATTTTTGAAATATCAAAAACTTTAACCAAATCCCATATCTGAATTTGTTCAGTAACTTCAGTTATAAGTAATTCCATTATAACTCTGTCTTCCTATGTAGAACAAAAGGCACATTCCCATAATGTTGTTATTAAATGTGCCATTGCATAATTACAAGAGTCTTGACAATCAAGCCCTCCCACCAATGTATTTCCTGATAAACAGCTCCATGCAATTCTGGTCCCCCCTGAAGGAAGTTTGAGAAAATATGTTTTATTGAAGAGAACAACTTATTATCCGGGAGTCCCCATAATGATTGAAGAACAAAAATAAAATGAGGGAGGTCCATCATTTTTATGACTTCGATTCTTCCCTATATTGAGATGGACAGATTTTGCCACAATGATAGTTTGTTTTGAATTTTTTCTTTTGCCAGTTTGTAATTTATTTGTATATTATCCTCTAATATTTTGGGTAAGTGATAGTCCCAAATATTTTGTTTTTTAAACAGTTGTAAGTTTTCATGTTCGGGGTCTTTCCCTTTGTACAGGGGCATAATTATTGATTTAGTTGTATTTAACTTGTAACCAGCGAATTCTGAAAATTGATCAATTAGGTCTATCAATGCAGTGACTGATAATGCAATATTTTTAAATAGCAATAAAATATCATCAGCACACACACTTAATTTAATATTAGCTTGTTTGATTTCTACTCCTTTTATATGATTATCGTTTCTTATTCTTTGTAGAAGTGGTTCCAAGCAAAGTACAAAAGTTGAAGGTGAGAGGGGGCAACCCTGTCTTACCCCATTGTTTATATGGATGAAGTTTGTTATATGATTATTAACAGAAAAACATGATCTGTCTCTTTTATATAGTTGATTGATAACATTCAATAATCCATTGGGTATACCCCATCTCTGCAATATCTGTAGCATATAATGCCTATTCACAATATCAAAAGCCTTACTTGCATCTAAGGCTAATGTGTAATATTTGCCAGGCAGAATTTTCACCAATTCCATCAAGGCTTGTACTCATCTAGTTACCTGCATTGGTCTACGTGCAGGGACAAAACCATATTAATCCTGGTGGACAGAGTGGGGCAGCCCTGGTAACAACTTTGACACAACCATTTTAGCTATGATCTTATAATCAACATTTGATAATGCAATAGGACGATAATTTTCTATATATTCCTTTACCTTACCCTCTTTATGAATCATGATTATTTTAGCTTCATTAATTGTATATTGGAGCTGGCTAGCTCTGTCCATCAGGTCATCAATCATTAGTTTAAACCATGAGAGCAATTCAGATATAAATGCTTGGTAGAATTCTATAGTATAACCATCCATTCCAGGTGACTTATTTCTGTTTTTGTTTTTATGTATGATCTGGGTGTTAATAGAATGTGATTTTCTGAACAACTGGCATAAGCTTCCGAGGTAGGACTTGGTTGGTCCAAAAGCTTAAGCACTGTTTTCTTTTGTTACATCTATGTTGGTCCAACAAAAGGTATCAAACCATTCTTTTCTGGGTCTATTTATTTTTAGGGAGTGATTTTATAACTTCTGAAAGTTCTTTTTCCTCAAAGTTACCCTCTTGTACCCGAATCTGTGAAAACTGAACCTGATGCAGAGAATTTTCCATTATGTTTAAGTCAATTTCTTGATCTTTCTGATATATATTTTTGTAATAATTTAGTATAATTTCTTCCATGTCTTAAATCTCAGCTACTGGTATATGATTTTCATTTTTAGTACTTTTATTGTTTTCTTTCTATTCTTTTTTTAATAAGTTAGCCAATAGTTTTCCAGATCTGTCTCCTTGTAAATATCTCAACCACCTGACTCTGAGTAAGTTCTTTTCGGTTTCATTATTAATTTTTTGTTGTTTGTCTAATCTAAATTCCATCCACTCTTGGTAGTATTTCTTATTATCTTTAATAACTAACATATCTACTTCTTTTAATCTTTTATCTGCACGTTATTTTTCAATTTATTATACCATATTTGGTATGACAATATTGCCCCTCATAATACAGCCTTAAAGGGGTCCCATACATTTTATACTGTGCCCTGTCTAGAGTAGTTGAAATACCAGTACTCTGCTATAACAATTTTCATTTTGTCCATAAAATCTGGGATTTGCTTCTTGCTTTTGTTATAAAACTATTTCAATTATTGTGTGGTCTGATATAAGAATAGAGCTAATGGATGTAGTGAAATCATTTGAGTATAGTTTTTTAGATAAAAAATATAATCTATTCTTGAAAATTCTTTGGATTTATCATCAGAATGAATATATTCTTTAAGCTTTGAGTTATGTGTAGGCCAAACATAATTAACTGATGCTCTTCTAAAAACTGGTTGAGTAGTCTAGAAATTCTTTTATTTATTTGTGTACTAGGTGTAATGTTGTCCCTAACCTCATCCATCAATGCATTCATGTCCCCCATTAATATGATATTTTCTGCTTCGATTTCTATTAATCCCATTCTTATGGATGCTAGTAAAGTAGAATGATTTTCAAAAGATGCATATAAGGACCCAATTGTATATTTATTCCCCAGTATTTCTGCCTTAATAATTACAATTCATCCTTCATTATCCATCCATTTCTTGAATAATATGAATCCTAAATTCTTTCTTGTTATTAATGCTACTCCTGCTTTCTTTTCGGTACCTGCTGAGTAAAACTTTTGTTCTATCCAGTTTCTGTTTACTTTCTTAACTTCCTTTTCCTCTAAGTGTATTTCTTGCAGTGCTATGATGTCTCCTCTTATTTTATTTATGTATGTTAAAATTCTGTTTCTTCTCATTGGTTAGTAAATACCATTCACATTGAATGTGACACATTTCATTATTTTGTTGTCATACATTTCCCATCTTTTTAATAAACAGTTTACAAAAATGGCAGTTTTTTTTTTATAAAAACAATATTGTTTATGCATACTTTTTCCCCAATAACCTTAATAGCCATAAGAAATCATAAATTTTACCCTCTAGCCCACTAGTGTAGAATCTATTTCTATTCCCCATTATCCACTTTCGTACAACTGGGTACTGCACCTTCTTTGAACAAAAATATTTTTTTATTTTTAAACACTTCTATAATCGCATCCCCCAGTTCAATAGAACTGTACTCCCAATACTGTTTTCCCTAGTTGTCCCACCCCCCCTTTCAAACAAACCTTAATTCAACCAAACAAATCAGGTATGTTTTTTGCCGTGTCCAAAGCCTCCTTGGTGTTGAAAAAACAAATGCTTCATTTTGTATAAACACTCATAATTTTGCTGGGAATAACATAGAAGTTTTGTAACCTCCAGTCCATAGTTTATTTTTGATGAAGTTGTATTTTTTTCTTTCATTTAGTATTTCTGGAGGCAAACTGTGGAATATCTGTATGTTGGCACCCATCAGATTAAATCCTTTTTCTTGTAAACCTGCATCATAAGTTTCTCTTTATCTTCAGATCTCATGTATTTTGCTATGATGGCTCTTGGGGTACAGTGTCTGATGGCTTGATTCTTAAAGATCTATGGATTCAATCAAATTCAAATGTAATATCTTCTGGAGATGTGTCCATATATGCAGCTGCAATTTTTTTGAAGGATTGATGTAATGTGGCATTATTGTCTCAGTTTTCCAGTACTGCTACAATGCAGATATTTTTTTCTTCTTGTCCTGGTTTCAAAATCTGTTATTTTTTCCTGTAGTTCTTTTTGTATGTTTTCTAATGATTTTATTTGCCTCTGCATAGGTGTTTGGTGGTCTTTCAAATCAGATATTCTTTGTTGTACTATTATAATATCACTTTTATCTCGTTATTAGTTTCTAGGATCTCAGTTATGGTAGCAGATATTTTGTCCACTTTATACTCTAAAGTTTTTAGTGTTGAAAGTTTTTCGTTGATTTTTTCTGATTTAATATAGATGTTGCCAATCCTGATATTTTTTCTTCTTGCTCATCCTCTTCTGAAAAATCATCTGAAAAAGATGTTTCTTCATGAGAAGCTTGGTCTTTATCTGTTATTTCTTGTAAACAAATCCCTTTCTGGCTTGTTTCTAGGGCTTCTGTTTGTATTAGTCTCAAAAGTGGTGTTGGCATTTATTTGTGCACTATTTTGTTTTGCCCCACCATTTGGGATTTCTGTGTCCAGTTTTTGTTTTTCTTGTCTGTTCAGAACATCCATTTGTTCAATTTTCTTGTCCCATTTGACTCATCTGAATCTGGTCCTGTAATTTGTTTTCTTCATTGAGTTCCACATGCTGTATATTTTCTCTGTGATTTTTATTTAAAATGGTTCCCACTTTTTCCATCAGGATTTGGTATCTTCTGCCCTCTGCACTTTCGATTTGTTTGGGTCACTGCTTTTGTTCTGATATTCCTGTTTCCAAAATACCCAGATCTTGAGTATTCTTTTCCTCGCTGTCTCTTTTCCTCCTGTTTCTCTTTGTTTCTCTCTCAAAACTTTTATTACCCAGTGTCACAGAGTGGTTCTGTGAGATTTGAGACAAAGAAATGTACTAGCAAATGGGGCTAGATGTTTGTTGTTTTTTTTGTATTGTAGTGTTTGACTGATCTCCCTTTAAGAGAGAAAGTTAAGTTGAAATGGGAGCTGGTAATATTACTTCTTTTTATTTGTAGGATATTTTCCCTTTGTGTGATTTTTGGGGGGTGTTAGGGAAAGATTCCACGTTATCTGGACCCTGCAAGTAGCTTTTTATGTTTATTGTTGATGTTTGAATGATCGGCAAGGCAGCATGACTGTGCGATACGCACGTTCGTGCAGCTTAAAATATATTCTGGTAGTGAGGATATTCAGCCGTCAGCTTAGTATTATTCATTTAACTACAGCTGCCCTAGAATTTAATGTATAGACGTTTTTCTCTTATTTATTTATATATGGAATTTGTTTTGATTTACCGCTTATCAGAAAACCCCTCTCTATAATCCTTTTTATGGGGTTAAAAATATATTTTGGCCGTTGGATGAAAGTTGTAGCAAAATAGTTAGCTGGGTGCGTCAGTCTCCCAAGAAGAAATTGGTAGATTGAAATATATGCTGACGTGCTGAAATGTCAGCCGTCGGGAAATGGGTTGTGTTTTACAAGCTTCGTAATAGTGATGAGAACTTGCTGGTTCCCCTTCTTACCCCCTCATATTTTTTTTAGAGAGACTCTGAAAATATGAACATAATCTCCCAATCTTTTAGTTTTTTCCCATTAGACACTATTAGTAAGGGTATAGAGTAATGTGGTTGTTTTTACATAGAAACACTGTTAAAAATAGTATATAGAGTTGTTTTCAGCTTTGTAGGCTTCCCCTTTGTCAAATTCCTGCCTGCATGACTATTTGTGAGGGTTTTATAAAGTTATAGCCTCCGTTGTAATTGTAAGGCGCTGCTTAATGACGCTTAGTTTTGCCCTTTTTGTCCTTACTGTACTTTCTGGGCTTGGCTATGCCTTTTAAGTTCAGAAAGGGTATTGAGAACCTTCTGGTTCTCTTTTGTAGTCTCCGTTATGTTTTTTTCAAGAACTGTTGAAAATACAGCTTTTCCTGTAAAAATTGCTGCTGAGCTCAAACGTAACAGTGCATATACGAGCGGCTGTTCCTGCTCGTCTGTGCGCATGGTCGTGAAGGCATTTAGCCTTCTAGTACTGTCCAAGCTTAGTCATTTCTGCTGGAAAATAGTAGTGACAGCTCTACATACCCTCCGGAGTTGAATTTCACTACTTTTATACTGTTTTTGAGACTTTTACAAAACGAGAGATTCTTAGCGTTTACGGACATTGTAGAGCCCTTGAGTCCTGTCGCCTTCAGCTGCAGCTAGTTCTTAAGAGGCGGCCGGCCGTTTACTCAACCCTTTTATGCTGTTGTAAGAAGGGGTGGTGCTTTCTGGTGCCAGAGTGTATATTAAAACCTCTCAGAAAGAGTGTAATACACTTTAGTGAATGTAAACATGATGCTATATTAATTGTAAGATGTTTAGCTATGGTAAACAAAATAAATACATGGTAAATAAAGAAGTATCATTTGAAATAAAGTACAGGGGTGGGGTTATGAAGTCACATGACCCCTACATTGTATATAAGTTATCCACTTAGCTCAGGTAGAGCAGATCGACTTTTGGGTCTGGAGGTGAACTCCGGGGAATGCTGTTAAAGTGCCATTTTAAAGTGCTCAGCGGAGTAAGACTGTATCTATATCTTGTACCAAATGGAAGAATAAAGGTATTGCAGGATCACTTTCTATGAGGTAAAATGTGGATGACATTTGGAAATACCGCTCATGGATGAAGAAGCTTGAAGTAAAATGACTTTCCTCTGATTGTTTGGGGCACCAATGACGGTCACTGTAAGAATATGCATCCTGTTAATATGATGACATTTCCTGTTATATAATAAAACTTTGAAGCACATGAAGAACTACTGTGGTGTCACGTTAATTGATTGCCCACATATACCTGCGCTCTTCCACACCCAGTGATTTGTTCTGTTTATTTCTGTTCTCTTTTTATTAGATTCTAGTTCTTGTGTTTCTGGCATTTTTGGGGGGTTAATTTTATCGTTTCCATCTCTTTTTTCCAGTGTAGACACAGAACTGTCAAGCATGGCCGTGGTATACGTTTGTTCCCCCCCCCGATATTGCCATTTTTCTAGGCCTTTGATCCGTCGAGTGGGGGTTAGTAGTATTTGCTAAAGCGTGCATTTTTCTATCGAAGATGCAAGTTTTTGGTGCAAAAAGTCTCCCTGGCAAACAGATACTGTACTGTTAAATTCTCCCTTCTGACTATTGGTTTTACTAGTCATAGCATTTTCTTTTGAAAAATATTTTACGATACCTTTCATCTCTGTTGCCGTTCCTGTTGTTTCTCTTGTTTTTTTCTTAATCACAGGGGGATCTTTCTGAAGGGTTTGCAGGAAGGGGGTTTCTTTATTTGTTTCAATTTTCTTAGTCATATCAGGTACCTCTGGTGTTGTCAGAAGGTATGGGTTTGACACCGTAGGAGCATCTTGTTCTGTTGGATTATTCATTTTAATTGCTGGGACAGAATCTGTTGACTCACTCTCTGATGAAGAATCTTCTTTTGTGAGTTTCAAGGCCATCTGAGTTGTGGCCCAACTTGGAATGAAAAGATAGTTATTTTATGTTAGGGGAGGGTTCATTTACAGGAAAAGGAGAGATATCCATTGAAGGAATAGACTAATCTGGGATGCCACAGTTAACAAAAGATTTTTTGATGTGCTTCCATTTAGTTCTTAATGTAGGAGACTAGTTTAAGCCATGGGAGCCATCAGTCAATAGAAATGTGAATGGCCTTTGTGGAAGAAAAGGTCAGATTCATGGAGACAGTGGGTGATGCTTTGTTTTGCCAGATTCAGGTTGACAGTGGGAGATGGTGTTCTTCAGAATGTTTTGTGGTGACGGAAGGCAATTCAACAGGAGTTGGATGGATTAAAGCCTGGGAATTGGGACTGTTCCTATATCTTTTTTTTTCATAATTCAAATTTTATTGAGTATTCAGCAATACAATCACATAGACACATCAATCAAGGAATAACATCAAATTGAACAGCAATATATCTATAGTCATAAAGGTACATTAACCATTACTATATGCTGAAATAAAATGTTTAGTAAATGATACGGAAAGGAAAGAATAAGGAGATTATACATTACTTAAAACTGATAAAGTTCAGTTACTAATGTAAAATCTGTATAACCCAGATATTCTTATGTCTTAATTAGACTTCAAAATAATTTTGATTTAATTCCCTTCCTTGTCTGACTATTTCCAACAGTGGATGTTGATTAGGATTGATGACCTTCCTCACCTTTGTACAATATTAATATCTGTATTGGCATTGTTTGTAATTCCTGCCAGGTCAATTAATTGCTGGTCATTTGTGTATATTCTGTAAAATTTTGCCTTCTTCTGTGCCTTGTACTTTCTGTACTGTTTGTTTTGCTTTGTTTTGTTATCTGTCCAGGACCACCTTGAAAATCAGCTTGCTCAATGGTGTTTCTGCCTGGTAAAATAAAGTGAGTGATTGATTGATTGATTGAAAGGGTCCCAAATCTTATAATATGTATCTAATCTGTTCATATTGACATAAGATACTCTTTCATAGGTACCTCTGAGAGAGAGATCCTGCAATCATTCTTTCACTGAGGGGATATGTGCAGTCCTCCAATGCCTGAGTACTTTTTTTGGCAGTAATAAAAGCTGCATGGAGTCAGATTTTTTGAATCTCTGTGCATTCTGTTAATTCTGAGTGAATACCCAGAATCACAAATTGGGCTGATTGTGCAATCTGCACACTGACAACTTTCTCACAGATTGTAAAAATATCTTCCCAGAAGGAACATATAGTTGGGCAAGACCACAATATATGGGAACATGTCCCTTTTTTTGTAGAACATCTCTAGCATGTATCAGTTGCTAGGCATAGTCTAACTACCTTACAAGGAGTATGGTGCCATCTTTGGATGATTTTGTATTGGACCAGTCTACCCTTAGCCTCTCTACAAGCTTTTAAGATCAAGTCCCAAATACTACCCATTCTTCAGGAGAAATTATAATCTGGAATTCATCCTCCCATTTGGATATCAATATGCCACTGGGTTAAACTTAGATTCTAATAACATTTTGTAGATACATTTATACCCATTATTTGTTGTTCAAATTTTGTTTAGAATGTGTGTGTAGGAGGAAAGCTAACATCTTTATTAATTTTAGAGCTAAGAATGTCTCAAAACTGAAGGTATCTATGGAATTATGTTCTGGGTAGTTGATATTTCTGAGTTATTTGTGAGAAGGACATGAGTGAAGCTGATGAGGGGTCCATGATATCATCCAAGAGATGGATACCCTTGAATTTCCATAGAGGCCAATCCAGACATCTGCCATCAATTAGAATTTTTTTTCCCTATATCTGACATAGGCTTGGACCTGTATGTCTGTCAGACGAGAGGTGATTCCAAAGTGGACAAAGTGGATTCTGAAAAGAGCAATACTGTTCTTCTAAGGTATCAAAGTAGAATTTAGTCAGTGTGGTTAATGTTTTTCTAGTTGTACTTCTATTGTTAACACTTGTTTATTTTGATTGTCCTAGTATGTTAATGATCAAGTTTGCTTTATTTGTTTGACACAAGTCTTTGTAAATAAGAGACAGCATTTAAAAAGATAAATACAAAATGAAATAGCAGTGCATCCAACATAAGCTAAGAAGGAGGAAGGGCAAATGAAATTCTAGAAAATGTGGCTAATTTTCCCAAAATATAAACAGGACAGCAAGGTAATGTTGTCTGGCTGTGGCTCCACCAATGACAGCAAGCATGCCTGTAATCTCTAATCCCAGTCAAAATAAGATAGTAGTGTGCTTATATTTCCATTTGTTTGCTGTATCTCTTGTAAATTTTCTGTAAATATTAAATATTTTATATTTACTATGCATGTGTATATGTCTGTGCATGACAGTGTAGTGTTTTAGTAACTACAGGTATTCCATTTTAAAGTTTATTCCATTGATCCTACTCTGAGAGCATGCACCAACTTAAAAGTAAACCTCTACCCAATACAAAGGGTGGGACGGACTTGTACCTGGAGTGACTAAGGAAGTTCTTACTTCCAAGAAACCTTGTACTGAGTGTAGCAAGAGCTTGTGGTAGGATGAGAAGGGAGATGTCCCAAGTGAGTTATGACCAGGTAGGTGGTAGCATTGATAAAGTATGCAAGCCAGACAGTAGACCACCCGGGGGTCTTGGGTGGTTTTGTGATGACCCTATCATTTGTTGTATTTGGGAATAAATGTTTAGAGCTTGCACACCTCTGGTGATGACCCTTCTGTATGTTTTAACTACCAGCCCATCTCCTGTACCTCTTCGCTTCCCAAGCTCCAAGAGAAAGTACTGCTTTCTTAGCCCTCTCTCTTCCTTGATGCTTCCTTCTTAACTTCATCCAGACTTCAAAAAATCACACTCTACTGAGTCCTTACTCCTGAGGCTCACTGAGTATGTCCTAAAAGAGATGACTCAAGATTTACAGACCTCAGCAATCACTGATGGTCTTGCAAAGACATTCAGCATAGTTTGACATTCTCTCTTAACTGATGAGCTGGCAAGATCAGACTACCTGCCATCTCAGTCAAATGCTTCTGCCCTTTCCTAACAGATGGTATCAATCCATCCTAAGAGGCATTCCCACACCTGCAATTGAGTAAGGTGTAAATCAAGACACTTTCTTGGTTTCCACACTGTTCTCCATTTTTCTGAATGACCTGCCGATTGCCTGCTTCTCTGCATACATCCTCATGTACTGTATGTAGATCACAGAGTGCTAAGCCTCTGAGCTGGAAGTAGAACCCCAGCATGACTTCAATAGCATCCAACCTTGTTCTACCCAAACTAACTCACCGTGACTGCTAACAAAATTGCTTCCATGACTTTTTGTGGCAGACAGAGGCTGGCCAGGATTTAAATTCTGCAGTCTTCAAGACCCTAGATGGTTTCTTGTTAGAGGAAACAAAGAAAGATGGCACTCAGGTTGATAACTGATGCTCGTAGTATATCGAAAAAGTGAGTTTATTCAGATATAAAGAAGACACTGCTTCTGACCCCAGTGCTTCTACCACGTGGGTCTTTCTCAGGGTGTGTGTGTGTGTTAGAGGACCTCCTCTTTCAAATACAGTACCTTGGTACCTGGTTAGACTTGACTTCACCAGACATATAGATAGCATCCATTTGAAACACCTACCAAAACTGGGTGTGCTGTATCAGAAAAAGTCTTATATCCACCTCCCTGCTTATCGGGAGATTGCGCTTAAACTGATTCTCTGAACATTTTACTACAAGGGTGTGGTTTTTAGTGTAGCTCCTCAAGTTCACCCTTGCCCAACTGAACCTTCTCTACCATTCCTTATGCTGCTTTGCATTAAAAACATCCCACCACTGGTCTCTTTATTCTGAGTTCTGTTTCTCGCTCCACCAACGAGGGATTGCTAGAGATTCCCAGGGTTCAGTTGAAGTCATCTGGTGCTCATGCTTTTGCTTATGTAGCCCCTACCCTGTGGAAGTCTCTACCTCATCGGGTTCATGAGTGCCTGACAGTGGAGAGCTTCAAGGCCACTCTGAAAACTCACTTATTTAATCTTGTGTTTTTGTAAAGTTAAAGTGGGTTTTAGTTACTGTTATCAGAATTTTAACTATTTATGGTATTTATATTGTTTGTGATGTATTCTTTGTAAAGCACTTTGATTTTAAGAATTGCACTATATAAAAAAAGCAGATTATTATTTTATTTTTATTATTATTAAAGAGAGATGCCTTTTCTACCCTGCTTCCCTCATCTGAACTCTGGATCTCTGGCCTCCCTTGTTATCTCTCTTACCTCCTAGACCACTTAGGAATATCTATTATTATATGGGAGATTGGGGCTCAGGGGGCCACTAGACCACCACAGAACGATATCTATTATTATATGGGCAGATCAGGGCCAGGGTTCTTCTAGACCACCAGGGATGGGATGAATGTTAATAGGAAGAGGATCAGGCTTGTGGGGTCTGCTAGACCAGCAGTGATGGGATCATTTTTAACAGGAAGGGGATTGGGGCTGGAGGGTGTGCTAGACCACCTGGGATGTGATAAATTTTAATAGGATGGGGATCAAGGCTGGGGGGGGCACTAGACCACCAGGGACCTGATCAATTTTAATAAAAGGGGATTGGAGATGGGGGGACCACTGCACATGTTCCCTCCCACCCAGGGAGGGCTCCAAGAGTGGCAAAAGTGCTCTAACCCTCCCAGATGGTGAAATTCTAAGTACCCTTAGACCAGCAAGGGTTGCTCTAAGGGTGCTTAGAATTTCGCCCTCTGGGAGGGGTTCAGAGAATTCCAAATTATGGGATATGGCAGCTTGCATCTGTCACATGCCCCTAGTGCCATGCCACAGTCCATTTTGTGCTGCAAGGATGGAGCAAGCCCCCTTTGGTGCACAAAGCCTGTGGTTGACACAGTCTGCATTTGAGAATTGCTCCCATTGCATCTTTTGGTGCAAGGGGCACTTTATGCCATTCCTTGTAGTGCAAACTCCTTGTGCCATTCTGGGAGCTTTGAGAATTGGGCCCCTGGAGTCCAGTGTATGTGGGGCATGATTTACTGGTGCGCCATTCAGACACACCAGTGTCATCTCTCACTGCCACTTCCTGAAGCTGGTCTTGTCCAGTGGCATTGCCCCTGTTGGGCCTTCACTTTGGGTACTAACATCTTTTAGATTCCCTCATAGCTGGCAGGCTCACCCCAGACTGTAGAAATTATGCATGCCCTAATTATATGCCAGGAGGGTCTCTAGCTGCCTATCTCATTTTATGGCTCAGATTTAAAATACATGCACAGCCTGCATTAGCTGACACTAGTCCCTGCAGTTGTCTCAACACAACTGGCCCTCTGACTTGGCAGCAAGATGAGGGAGGGTGCAAGAATCCTACACATCCAGAAGAGAAAGCACCCATCAGGCAGACAACACACCCTGAGAAAGCTGTTAGCAACCCTGTGACAGTAAGGCTCTCACAGCCACACTAAATGGCCTCTTTGCATGAGGAGGTACTGCCCTTATGGACACACTATTCTCACACTCTCTCAAAGGACCCCCCTCCCTCAGGTGTGCTGCCCTCAGTCAGTCTGGTAGCTCTTCTTTTCTGCCAGCCTCTGTAGCCTGCCATCACCAGTGTGCCTTGGCTGGGTCTTGCCCCCCATCCTGCTGATTTTTACCTCTGCTGCCCTATGGGCCTCTGATAAACCCTGTTCACTCCCAGACTGTAAGATGCATTAGGCTATAGTTTGAATGGAAGATGCGATATAACGCCACTTCTTTCCTTACCTGGCCACTTCTGTGGAATGTCAGAGGTAAACAGTAGCTCTATAGTCAGTGGCACACATGGTGATTCTCTGTTGACATCCACAGTACTTCAAGGCAGTCATTTCTGACCAATGCTAATGAATTCATTACTGCCCGATTCTCTCTCCTACTCCTAGCAGTGTCTCATGATGCTGCCACACCAGACGCTGGATGTGGAACAGGATAACAGCCTAGTGTGGGGCTGCCTTTTATATGTGCCCCCACCTCACTATAGGTCTCTACTGGCAGAGAGACAGCCAAGCCTGCAAGAAATCCTGTGAACAGGCAGTGATGGGGGCCTTCCCTTCCTGGAACTAGGGGGTCAAAGGAGATGACCACTGGTTACATTGTGTAAACATGTGTTACTCTCACTCTACTACTTGATGTACTGGTAATGATAACACTTTGTACCTTACCTTATTATTTATTACATTTTTATAACTTATTAACTCAGGATAGTCCAGCTGAGGCGCAACATCTTGTTTCCAGTGAGGTGCTGCTTCTACTGACTTGACCAAGGTCATATAGTAAGCACTTGTCTCTGTAGCAGGGTTTGAACCCACAATCTACTTGTTGCCAAGCCAGTGCTCTAGCCACTTGACCGAACTGCCTCTCTACTGTGTACTGTACCTCTGCATGCTACTGTTTATGGCCTATAGGACTTGCTGCATTTGTATCTTGTTCTCCAAACCCAGGTCACACCTAGAAATAAGCTCCAGCACAGTATGCTTTTCCTGGGCACAAAAGTTTCTAGTAAGAGAAAGGACTGATAGAATAAGAGATCCTGGATGACTACACACATTCTATTAGCCTTGCACTAATCCCCTAGAAGCAGACATGTAGAATCTTTTTGCCCATGCAAAGACATTCTTAAAAGAAGTCACACCAGCTCAAAATTTCTGTTTGTCAACTGCTGCTGCTGTAGGTCTGCTTGCAATGAGCCACCATTATTGCTGCTTCTACATCTGGGAGGAAGCATGCATTTTTGATGTTCAGAACAAAACATGGTTACTGTGCAGACAATAACTCTTTTCAATATGGCAAATAAGATTTCAATAGGCTACATCAATTTTATGTCATGTTTCTCTTTTGTGTTAGTTTTCAGTTTACATATAACATTGTTCATATTAAACTTTGAAAAATGGATGGTGGGTGTTGGGGGCAAAGCCTTCTCATTTTGTCATACAAAAACATATTTTGTTTTTCTCTAAAACACAATCTGAAAAGGTGTATTCTGCACACATTTTTACAAAACACTAGAAAAGTAAAACAAATGTGTCTCATTGCAACTGATTTTTTCTTTACTTTTTGATATTACTGTTCAAATCTATTGTACTAATCAAACAGACATTACATTACCATATTTCCATGGTAACAATCCGCATGGCATTGAAATGGATTTCACATCAGCACAACAGGGCATAATTTATTTTTTTAAAAAGCAGTACATACTGTAGAACTATTTAATATCGCGTCGAGTTTATATCGTGGTCTGATTCTCATGTTCGGTAGTGCGTCAAATTACCATCACGCTCCACTACTGGCTGACAGCTAGCTTTCACCTGATAGGTGTCCTATACAGTACTAATATGTTGTGGTCAGCATAGCTCTGTTTCTTGCCCATTCTTTTGGATTACTGACCAGCGTATCAAACATGTCTCTCTTCAAGTGGTTACACACTCCAGATAAAAAAAATCAACAAAGCGTGACTACTCAGTATATAAAATTGTGATGAAATCAGTGCCTTACTGCTGAATAAATGAAAAAACAAAAATGCCAAGATAAAAAATTTAAACTGTTTTGTTAACATCACGCCAGTGTGTCATTACTTCAGCAATCTTCCAAAGCAATCTAGCAGGACAGCACATAAGTTTCTTAGTGTGCATCACAATATTACTGTCTAAAACTCAGAGCCTTATTGACAATTTAGAAAATTTAGAAACTAGGAGAACACGAATCAAGCCAAAACGTTCACACAATGCAGATGCTACAGTGCCTCACGTTCTCACTCCAGCGCTCTGTAAAATATTGATTCCGATGGTCTTTGGTAGAGACCAGACCTCCAGAGGGAGTATTTTAATATGAAAATAGAAACAAAGGGCTGGATTTTCAAAAGTGCAGTATTAAATCGCCACAAGCCCCAGTGCGTTGACAACATGGTGCATGGGGCTTGAGGCAATCTAAAGGGATTTTCCATCCCATGCAACAATTGCCACAAGTTAGACCAACTTTTACTGGTCTAACTTGTAGCAATCCTGGGGGCCATTATTACGGAGCTTGCACCAGATGTCTGGCACAAGCTGCCGTAATTAGTGGAAACTGTCACAACTGCACCTGAGATTGTAAAATCGGGTGCAGTTGCAGCAAAGGGTTTGGTGCACCCCAGAATCTAAGTGCCGTGGCATAGGGCTGGATGCAAGCCTTGTGCCAGGCTTTGAAATTCCTGCCCAGAATGTGTTAGAAAAAAGTGAAAAATTGAACAGAACACAGAGGTGCCATATTTTTTAATAATGATAAGGTACTCCAGAGGTTATGTTGGTGTTCAGTTAATCACCTGCTAGAGACATGTGGCACTCATTAAGAGAACATTAATATAACCTCTGGCATGCCTAATTGCTTAAATAAATACCATTACTGTTTTTTTTCTCTTTAGTAACTATTTCCCTCACGGTCCCACCTGTGTGCCTTTCGCAGACAATAAATGTTTGTAAATTAATAAAAATAAATACATTTCTGGAACAAGAGCAATTAATTAAATTGACTTGATCTCAAGACGATCTAATGACATTGATATTGATGTTCAAGATAGAATCACCATGCAAACAATTATTCAGCAACAACCAAGCAAGTGGCATTACCAGGCATTAATACCCTGCTGGGGTTTGCTCCAGTCCATAAACCACAAACCTGGTGTTAATGCACTGCAAATGCTCTCTAGGGAGGACATTATTCCAATTAAAAGTCGAACTGCATTTTTTTAAAAGATTTACTTTACACAGGTGTGAGCTGTGCTGCTTAGAGCTATAACAAGTGTTTCTAAGAGGTTATTTCCCAGTAGAGCAGTCAATCAGCCCAAGTGCTGGCCTTATGAATAGATTTATGATTAAAATAGTATGGTATCTGAGCCAGATAGCATGACAAATTGGGATAATGCACTATCTATATAAACCTAATTCATTCTAAGGAGGGCTTTCCTATGTCTTCACAACAGCTAATGTATTTTTGAATGTTCAACCATTATTTACAATATACAACAATTTAAAAAAGAGCAATACCAACATACATAAATTATGATAAGAAATATCATTCAAAAAGTGCAGTGTTATCCAGAAAGTGTTTTCAGTTCAATGATATTAGCCTTGAATTACATTCTTATAACCATATAGTCAGAGCAAATCTTATAACAAGATGGCACATGGAAATAATTTTTAGCTGAGTCTAGTAACTTTGACTAGAATTTAAACTGAATGCTGAAGGGTATGGGTCTGGCTACCTACACTCCCAAATGGCATATTGTAGCCAGTGTAATCTCAATGTCTCAAAGAGAAAGAAATCTATGAACCTTTAAAGACATGATGCCTCTTATGTAAAACAAGCTTGTACACATCCTCTTACAATATAGAATTATAAATACTTTTATGTATAATCTTATTAACTTAGAGCTTCCATCCTATACTTTTGGGACTTTCCCTAAGCAACGCTGTAAATACTATTATAGTCAGTAATTCTTATTTTAAGTTGTAAACTGTAAATTGATTGTTCAAAAATGAATGCGGCAGTGTATTATATTGTTAAAAAATGCAAGAAAAAAGATGATGCCCTTTATGTCCCCTTGATATTAATATTAAATGAGTGTACAGTTAAGTGATTTAACTAGGTGATCCCTTCTTCAAATGTCTGGATATAGTAGGTTTTCTCCACATTAACATTCTTGTCAAGCATAAATATCAAAAAGTTCTAATATTTGGCTATTTTAAAAACACATATATAAACATAAACAATACTCAATTACCAGTCACCATACAGTCAATGTGACTGTTTCTCTTAAAAGGTCTGCTCCAAACACCACCCAGTTGCTCATATCCAGCGGCCCGCCCCCTTCCCGAGTTGCATTCTCTCTGATCCCTGCACTTCTTCATGACCCCCTTCCTGCTCCCCTTCTCCCCGGTACAAGGCACCCTCCCCCTCACCATCCCACTGACAGTGGCCCCTTAACCTGCCTACTTCCTTCTCTCCCCCTCCTTCCCTATCACACGCCTAAAGACCGATTGCTTCTTAAGCGCTCTATCTCTTACTGTTACCTCAGCCAGCTGCCTACTTAAGTTGCTTGTTAGTATGCATATTACTTCTAAAGTGTGTTGTAACTGTTAAAAAAAAAAATTGTCAACCTTGATCTTTGTTATGATTGTACATTCTTTTACAACCTTTATATGTATGTAGCCCCTCATCCTCTGACGTGGAACCTTTGTAAATGAGCAGTTCCTGCTCAAAGGTATTTGTAATCTTAGAGTTTCATAAATAAAAATAAATAAATAAACAAAACCAGTCACCATACATACACCCACCTCTTCTGAATAACCTAAACGTATCAATCATTTATGATTTCTGCAGAAATTCAGTACAATAAATGTTGTAAATTCACTTTAATATATTTGTTCCTCTTTTCATTTAGTTCCATTCTTTCACACACTCATTTCAAACATTCTTATACATCACAGGTGACCTACATAGGGAGAGAGCAATCCTTTAACAGTGTAATCTGTAGCTTGGCAGAAGTTATTAACATATGGGTACAACCATTTTTCTCTTACATCTGCAAACATTGAGCAGTATAGCACTATATGCTTTAGATTTTCAGTGATTCCAGAACCTCAGTCAGAGGCAAGATCACTTACTGCATTCTCTGTAAATTTTTTAAGTATGTTGCATTTAAAATTTTATAGAGATAAATTGTGAGCCAAAATTTGGTACACATTTTCCTGTCCAGGTAGTTATAAAAACAATTAAGGCATGATTTCATCTGATGATTATGTAAGGAATAAGACATAACAAGGTGTGGTTTATGGCTTGATAAGAGCACACCCCAGGTGCATAATGAGGCATGAGCACTTGCGCCGAGTGGCTGTAACACCTGGGAAGTTGCACAATTCAAAACTGAGCTCAAATGACACCTAATAACACTCTCTAAGTGCACCTGCCCCTGAGTCCAGCCACACCTGCTCTCTCTGCCCCTCAGCAAGCACTAGGCAGGCCTCAGGTACCCCCTCCCTCTGTCCCTTCTCATGACTTGCCTCAGCAATCAGTCTGTGTCATGCTCCTTCACACCCACCAACCCACCCTCCCTCCCCAACTCACAGTCCCATGAGTTACCCTAACAGTCACTACTAATGTATGCTGCCTGACCATGCCCCCTCACACCCCACCATTTACTTTAGCATGTTTTCTCCACTCAGCCTCCCCTCATCCCACCATTTATCCTTATACCTTATTGCCCTTCTTCCCCACCCTTCATCTCCACTGCATTACATACCTCTTTCTCGTACTTCCTTTCTTCACCCCACTGCCAGCTATCCCCGTCCCTCTGAACTACTGATAAGGCACTCTGTGGTTGCTTATCCCCCCACCCTCATAAAGTGTTTTTCTTGTTATTTTAACTTGTACCTATGTTTTGAGTTATTCTGTAAGTTCTGAATCCAAGCTGTATCGTTCATTGTAATGTACCTTTGATTTCTCTTATTCTTCTTTGTTTTGCAATCTATGACATGGAACCTTTGTAAAAGAGTTTGCGCTCAAAGGTCTTTTCCGAATCACTAAATAAATATATAAATAAATGACAGTTTAATCAATGGTCTGAAGTATTTTTATCTCTGCTTGAAACAGAACAGTTAAATCACAGTTTAATCAATGGATTTAAGTGTTTTTCTTTTATCTCGGATTGATTTTTTAAACGGATGAGAACTGTATGGTTATCAAATATTTAAATACAGATTAAAAGGCTGCATCTGCTGTTGTATTAAACTGCTACCTGCAATATTTATCAAGTGCTTAGCTGTACACAGTGAAATGCTTTGTTTTTTTGAACACAAATACTTTGTTTCTATGTGCTTAAAAGCATTTGAAAAGAAATAACATTGCGGTTAACTTATTTTGAAAAGTGGATGAACGCCACTTTTTCCATATAGCAGTTCTGGATGATGAAAGGGGCAGAGGAAGTACTCTTGCTGAACTGCTGGATCTGTACTGTGGTGTTTTGTTGGGTAACATCATCACAACGTACTTCCTGGGCTGCCACAGGTTGACTTTCGGAAGCAGGTTCAATTCCAGGTGGGATTTCTTCATTTGCTGCGTTTGAGGTGGTGATTTTAGCATGGATGTACTGCAGCATGGAGGCTTTGATGCAGTTGATGTGGAAGCTGCTGATCGGTGGTTGCAGACATCGGAGCTGCAACTAGTGGAGAATGGTGGTGGTTGTAAGTAGGCTGTTCTGAGGGTTGGAGACATGCTAGAAGTACTGCTACTGGCTGGAATGGCTGTTTTCATTAAAATACTGCTCCACTTCTGGCGATCAGTTTCACTTGCTGCCCAGTAGCTTCAGAGGCTGGACTCAGAGAGATGGCCTGTCACAGACATTATTTCACAGGCACTGAGTCCAGCCTCCGAGAGTAGTTGTACAGCTGTGGCTCATGCATTATGATCAGTGTATCAGTGGCTCAACGCAGCTTCTGTGCTCAGTAGGGGCATCAGGTTGGAAAAGTAATTCACTCCAAGAGGCTCTCTAGAATACCAGAGGTCTGCCATGTCATAACTGACTGTTTTAAATCTGCGTGGATGTAAATAAAATGCTGGCAGGTCTGGTGGGAGTTTAGAAAGGTACTTTTTGAAGGAAGCAACTAGGCAAGATTTGTTGTTGGGTACTGCGTATATGTAGCCATGGTACTGCTCTCTGTTTGGCTCTATTTGTCTGTGATTTTTAGTACTCTCATTGAAAGTGAGATTTATATATTCGGCCCCTGTTTGGTCTTGCTTTATTGTGAAATTTTCGGGCTTCAATTGTCGGAGTCCTTCATTGCCCCTTCTATCCATGCAAAGTTGAACATCAAGCCACACTTTCTTAAGAAGACTGCTTGGTGTTGCTGTACATAAGATATTTCAGTTTTTCAGTTTGCTGAGGTCAGCGGCAGTAATGGCAGGGTGGTGAACTGCTGTGTCTTTATGTTCATGGCGGTACTTTTTGCTCACTGCTGTTAAGATGTTGGTAGGTATCATGTCTGGATGAGTGAAGATGTTAATACTATGGTTTATTTTAGGACAGTTCAAATGTCTATTGATTCCTGCTTTCAGTGAAAGTAGACTACAGAGGCTATATTCTTTGCCGTTCACCTGATGAACCTCTCCATAAAAACTTCTTAAAATTTGACAGCGTTCATCAGTTTCCATTTGATCATAGTTTATGTTTAATTGCCTGTCTTGTGCCCAGTTATTCAAAACATTGCTAGCCCACTGAGTCTTTTTTTGGTGTTCTCTTCATCTTTTTGTTCTTCTAGTTTTGACAGTTCTTCTGCTGACAACATTAGATGTTTACTCACATTTTTACTTTTTTTCTTTGCAGGTGTCTTGGCTGGTCCTCTCTCGTTTTCAGAATCACTCTGGAATGTATCCATTATTTGAGCTAACTCAAGCTGGAACTGTGAGGAAGGTATGTCAGTCATCGTTTACTGTTGACAGCTGTGAAATGTCAGGCTATTGAGGTATTTTTCTGTCAGGAAGCAAGATGGCTGTTATTGGCCATTGACAGGTCAGGGGGTGAGGGATATTGAGGCTGTCCTGCCTGGTCACATGGAAGTAGTGCCAGTTGTGAGTTTATGGCTGAATAAGGACACAACAAAAAACATATGTTGGCCAATCAGAAGACAGGAATATTTATACCCATTTTATAAATTTGCTTAAAGTATATTAGGACTGATCTCAAAAAGCTTAATTGTTCTAAGATCTTCTCCCAATGAGTGAAATTTAAGTCTGTCCTTTACAATAACCATATACTGTATGCAGGACTGATGCTAATCTTGTTTTGCCGCACTACACATAGATGCTCCAATGACGTTTCTTGTAAGATGTCCTGTATTCCCATGAGCCAGACAGACCATTTATCACATTTTGCCTGTCCCAATATGCTAGTCTCCTTATTTTTGGCAATAACATCTATTTTTGTTCTTCTAACTCTACCCTTGCAAATGTCACAAGAATTAATTTAGATATTTATAGAATGGCTTTATATAGTTGAGTAACAGGTTGTGGCATAGTTTCCTAAATCTCACACCTCAGACATACAGTATACAGTGCTTTGCCATTCATTTTCATTTCTGCTATTCTTAATACTGGCATTAATATTGGTAAAAAAAAAAGCACTGGTGCAGACCAAACTCTTCATTCTAAAGCTGGGTTACTGTCTGCTGACTGCTCCCATTACCCATCTCTTTAATCTGACCCTCTCCCAAGGTATCCTTCTGCAACAATGGAAGACAGCGCACATCATTCCACTGTTCAAATCTGGCGACTGATGCAATCTCAATAATAATCAGCCTATATCCCTGCTACCAATTCTATCTAACTCCTGGAAAAAAGTTGTTAATACACAGCTAAGAGAATTTGTTGAATCACACAATATCCTGAACCCACTCCAATCCGGCTTTAGGCAGAACCACAGTACAACATCCACACTGGCAAAAGCGACAAAATGATTGGCAAATCACACTGGACACCAAAAACATGTCTGTACCTTATTTCTGGATCTGGATAAGGCATTTGACATGGTAGATCATGACATACTCCTCGCCATGCTACCTAACATTGGGCTTGACGTTACAGAGGTAAAATGGTTCAACAGCTACCTTGTTGGAAGGCAACAAGTTAAATCACAAGTTGCCACTTCCCCCCCAAAAAAGTTTGCTAAGAGGTGTCCCACAATGCTCAATATTGGAGCCACTACTTTTTGCCATTTACATTAACAATATTAACTCCAGTCTCAACACAGCTAGTGTCCATCTCTTCGTGGATAACCCCATGCTCTATGTCACCAGTCATTCACTCGAACTTGTATGTAGAGACCTACAACATGATTTCAACAATCTTCAACACAACTTCTTCCACTTGAAACTGCTTCTCAACACAAAAAAAAAACCAAAGCCATGTTTCTCTCCCGACATGCCCAGACAGTGGCTATCCCCCCTGCTGCCTGCAATCTTCAGATCCAGATTCTGTTGGGGGAGTCATTTGAAATTGTGGATAAGTTTAAATATTTGGGCTTTTGGCTTGACCACAAACTTTCCTTCGCTGTCCACCTAGAAGAGCTATCCAAAAAATTAAAGCATAGGCTAGGCATCCTCTTTCACATCAAGCATCTTCTAAATCTTGATGTGAAAATAAGACTAGTGCAGTCTCCCTTCCTCCCACTGATAGACTACGCAGACTTCATATATGGCCACTGCCCAATGGCTCTCCTGGCAAAGTTGGATACCCTTTACCACAGGGTCATCTGGTGCATTACTAACTCCCCCTATAATATACACTACTGTGCTTTCTATGCCCAAATTGGGTGGCAGTCACTGAAAACAAGGAGAATAATACACGCCACACTTTGGATCTTCAGAGCTCTTACCAACAAGCTTCCCAAATATGTCATGCTTTCTTTGTCCTCGCTAAAGGTCCATATTCACTTTGAAGACACTCCTACCTCATGCTCGACACCCCTAGAGTCAGAATGTATCACGGTGAAGCCTCTATAAGATATACCCTTCCCCTTCCTCTGTAACACCTTACAAAGTTCACTAAAACTCCCTAAGCTAACAGGGCTGCCTGCCTTTAAGACACTGCTGAGCTACTCCCGTATGGAAAATTGCTCCTGCTTGTCCTAACCTGACCCCTCCTGTACCTTGTGCTGCTTATGCTTTGCAGATGCCTACATCCTCTACTGACTAGCCGCGGGCTCTTGACCCGCCACAGTAAACCCCCTCTTCTCATCCCCATCTCTCTGGCCCTTCCTTTTTACCACATACCTCTTACACTGTCCTCTCCCACCTGTCTCACCAGGTCTCCCACTCCTCTCACATCACTTGCTGTCTCCTTTGGTCAGCCCTTACCATGCCTCCTGTCCCACTCTATAAGTCTACTCATGTTGACATCCCCTGGTTGGTTAACCTACTATTACTGTGCCATATCATTGACTAGCACTTATCCACCTGATTGTTTGCTTAGTATGTGGTAGATAATTCTTAGTGTTTTTAATATTTGTATTACTATATAATTTTCTTTTGTATGTATATGATTATTTACTGTGTTCTTACTACCTGTACTACTACATACTTCCCTGCACCCCTTATATTTGTGATTAACTGTACAGTCTACCTCACCTCCCTTCATGTATTGTTGTTATCCTGTGTATCTGTGTACTTCAGGACCACCTTGTAAATAAGTCTTCTCAATGGTGTTTTTCGCCTGGTAAAATAAAGTTTGATTGATTAACTGATTAAGGTACGGCCCCCAAAATGTACATTAAATTTCCAAAGACTAGCTTTGATCTGCATTAGCTTCTGGATATTATTTGCTTGCAAAATCCATTTATTGTTGTTAGAGTAGTGCAATCCTAACTAACAATAACTTTTAACAATCTCCAGATGCTCATCTTCAAGTCTGTATATGTGTTTTGACTTACTTTGCCATAGATTAGTATTTTACTTTTGGATTTATTCATACATAATTATGTCTCAATACAGTATTTACTTAACCAACTTAATTTTCTTCTTGAACCTACAGGTGACATTGACACTAACACCAAATTATGTGCATACATAAAGCTAGGGACTTAAAATCCTTTTATTGCTGGTGAATGACCACTGATGTTATTTAAAGTGGGAGGGACATCATTTAAAAAAAGGTTGAATAGCAGGGGGACTAGAAAGCACTTTCTATTTCTCGTCTCTAAATCCACTACCTCTCCAAAATTCTCCAATGTAGAAGACTGATTATTTGGAAACTATTATGTCAAGTGAATTGGAAAATGGTCATTTGCTGCCTTTTGTATTATTTTTCATGACTCATAGTCAAACATTTGCCATTAAAAACCTCCAAATAAGTCAACTGTACTGGCTCCTCTAGCAGACAAAAACATGTATTATGCTGGAATATCATCACCTATGATGCCATTTAACAATCTAAGTCCTACAGCCAGCTGGAGGTTATTGAATTGCCTCCACTTTTCTTTATGTACTTGTCCAGATACTGTCTCTTTGGTAGTATATAATCCTAATGATCCACCACTGAACCCAAGTTATCAGAGTGGGCATTGAAATCATCCATAAGTAAAACACTGGCTCCAGAATACTTAGCAAGAGCACTTTTAGCCACTTCTTCTAACATTAAACACAACTCATTATAGCACTCAGTATTCCTAGGGGGCACATACCCATTACCTAATATTAAAAGATCTTCATATCATTCTATAAGCTAAAAATCAGATTACTAGACAATAACATTTTCTCTCTGACCCTTGCATTTTATCTACATTCATCATTGTTAATTCCCCAGAAGGTCAACCCTATAGCATCTACTGGTTTTTGCTAACTACGGGGCCTATGCTCCAAGGAGCGGAGTGCCTCCATGCTACATATGTGAGGTGCGGAGACACCTCCCCATGGCATGCACTAAATGGGGCGCACAGCCCCAATGCACACCATCTCCCACTCATATGGATCAGAACACACAGTGGGCAGGCAGGGGGCATGCCAGCACTACAAGGCATGCACAAAGCTGCATAGTGCTGCACACCAGGGCATGTAGAGGGCAGTCTGTACACCAGTGAAACCCTGCCATAAGTCCCCTACATGCCCTGCACCCCCATTCCTCAACAAGGGAACACATCACATACACAGTGATTGGCCACCCAGGGCCACACACCCTTGCACCTAGCCGTGCCCCACACCACCCCATGCATGCCCCCCATGCTCACATGGGGGCACCGGCCCCTGGACTGCAGCTCCCCCCTGCAACACAATGCCTGCCCACCACAATTCCCCTCACCCCAGTGGTGTAGTGGACGGCATGCTCCCTCTTCCTCAACCCACACCCTCATGCCATTGCCCAGGACCCCAGTTCCACCCCTTTTGGTTGGGGGCTATGCACAGCTGGTGGCACAACCCACCTCTCACCTCCACAGCCACCGGCCATGTGGACATTGTGGGGAAACACTGCCACTGCACCCCCACCATGCAAGTGATCCACTGTTGGACCCAGGATGGACATCTGATTGGATGCCCGCCCATGTCCGTGACTCCACCCCCAACCGCCTCATGGGATGCTGTGTGTCGGGGGGGCATGCCCATGGACAGGTTGCAGTCATTGGGGAATACCAGCGGTGCGCATCTGTCTGCAGATGAGGAGCTCCGCAGGCAGGATGCATGCCTTGAGTACATAAATCCTGCCCAGTGGAGCATAGGCCCTTAGTTATAACATTCATAATCTTCTATCCAGACCTCCTGTAACATAATGCTTTTTGTAATGATATTATAATGTTCTTTAATAAATTCCGTACAATCCACATCTTTTAGATTCTTTTGAAGGCCTGCAATGTTCCAAGTTAACACTTTCCCCTTGGTTACATCTGGCATTACTGTATCACCAGTGATTTTCCCACCCCCAAGTTCTTGCTACTGACTTTCTGGGGTAATTAGTCACTTGTTTCTTCCTCTCCTCAGTTCATATCTATTTTCTAGCTGTATCCCATTTATTCCCTTTGCCAACATTTGTGAGATAGAAGGCAGGCCCATAGTATTATTCTCTATGTGTCCTACATTATTGATGCTGAAAACAACTTCTTCATGTATCTTATTTGGGCTGCTTCTTAGTGTATACGTAACCACTTATTCATATAACATACCAGTAACCCTATGTAATCCAAAATATGTGCCTCAATTAAAATGTTTATTGCTAACTGGCTGTCCATATTGCTATAGTTAACAGGCCCATGCTTGAACTATTATTGTAGCCCAATGTACCCACTGAATGCCTTTCTTACCCAATCTACTATTAAGCATTTCACCAAGAAGCTAACATACAGTGCTCATTAAAGCATTTTGATCTTCATTCCTGGACTATTCCAGCCCATGTACTTCAAGCAGAACAGTCCCTTCAGCGTTTTTGTTTAATTTTTTTTATCAAGCTTGCTTCTGCAGCTCCTACTCTGGTAGGGCCATCAGTCTAGACCTCCACCCCACTGGCAACTTCCTCCCCGGGACCTACCTTGGTCCCCTGCGGATTTCCCCCCATGGCATGGCCAGGGGAGGGAGATTCGACGCACAATCCAGTTGGTGGTCCTGGTGGCAGTGTGGGTTGGATGGTGGGCCTGGCTTCATTTACTGGAGCAAGTCTTTTTCCTTTTTCAGTTCCCCTACATCTAGCAGTGTGCAATGATGCAGGTGCGCATGCATGTAAAGGCACACACGTGCCACATGCCAGACTCCTGACACCCACCTCTGAGATGCACTGACTATCCATCCACCACGTCTCCATGTGGTAGAAGTCTAGAAGTGATACATCATGTCCTTCCTCCCTGGAAGAAGACAGCAGTCCTCTAGACACTCTATCCTCTCCCACCCCAGCCAACCTCCAGCAACCTGTGCTTGCTCCCGATCTTGGGTCAGTGGCATGATGGGCGGTGAGGCACCCAGTGCCTCAGCACTGTACACCACCAGGCCAGCCATCTTCACTATTTCTTATGGTGCCTGACTGAGCCATTTACAATGTTCCCTTCTAGCTCTATAGTTGGCAACAGTTTATCCTGTCAAAATATTTTTATCTTCCTCTAGATAGGAAATCACTGAAATTGGTGGCCCACTTCTAGGTCTGACCTCTTAAACACTTCCTTCTGACTTGCCTACTGCCATAGAATTCAGTACTAAGTACTGCACATTGGAGTATCCATCCCCACATGATTTCTTGTAACAAACAGTACATTATTCCATCCATTCAGTATACCTAATTCAACCCCCAGCAGTCTTTTGACAAGATTTTTTAATGCTACTTGTGTTTCATTAAAATTACAATGTGTGCCTCTACACATTAAGAATGTTTTGTTTTCTGTAACCTAAATCTTTTTAGCCTCTAATTTATTATTCTTACTTTCAGTATTTTTTTTTTATTTCCTGTGCAATTTCTAATAGTTCTTTATCCGGAGGCAGTATAGTGCTGTGGTTTAGGGCATGGAGCTGTAAACCTGGAGACCTGTGTTTGAATCCCACAGCCCCCACTTGCATATTGTGTGACCCCGAGCAAGTCACTTAACTTCCTTGTGTGCCCAGGTTGCACCTGGAAACAAGCTTCGGTTTAGTGTGCCTTTCCTGGCTAAACTATCTCCCCCTTCCACTTTATAAGTTAACTCTATTCCACCAATCTTTTTGGCTTCAATTATCCCCTGAATATTACAATCTTGTTCTTCTTTTCAATTTTCTGTTTCTGTTACCACTGCTTGCTTCTTATCTTTCATTTTATTTTTCCTTCTCTTCTGCTAGTTTTGTGTTACTTGAAGTGGACAGGTTAAAACTGCCTTTTTATTCTTTTTCCTAGCTTTCTTAAACAGGTTTCACTTTCTATCAATTATATAGTTGAGTCTGAGCCCACTATCTTACTTTTTGAACCCCTTCATATTGGGCTCTATGCACTAATGGAAAGGTTGCCAACACGCTGCGTATTTGAGGCATGTAGGCAACCTTAAGTGTGAATGCCACGCAGTGGGGGTCCCATGAACCCCTGGTGGCATTCACTAAGGGTTCACAGGAACTTACACATGTGCCACCCTAGCCCCATGGGCGACTCTGTGCTGGGGGCATGCCTGCATGATGCAGCATTCACTATGCCACGTAGTGCCAGGCACAGGGGGGCACCGGGTATGCCATCTGGGACCAGGCATAACCCGGTATGTGCCTCCATGTTCTACAGCTCCTGGGTGTGGAAAACCTACGCTACTAACCTCCTTGCTGCCCCAGCCCACTAGGCTGCAAGGGAGGGCTGCGGCAGTGTCCTGGGCAAGTGTCTGGTGGTAGTCCATCTGTTGCTGCTTTACACGACTGGCTCCAATTCTGTGCAACTGCCACATGGGCACAAGGGATCCACCAAGGGCCCAGTACAGGCATCCGATTGGATGCCTGCCTGGGTCAGCGGCTCCACCCCAGCCACGCACATGACACCCTGCAGATGAATGTGGTCATGCATGCTGTGCACCCTGCGCCTGTCCAGGGCTGTGTAAGTATGCAGGTGGAGTACATGCCTTAGGCACATATAACCTGCCCATTACTGCATAGGACCCATCGGGCTCAACTATATCAGCAGATTTTGTAGGTTTTGTCTCAGATTCTAAGTTATGCTCATCATTCTGTTTTTTTAGAGTCCCCTTTTTATGTTTGCCCTTAAGCTTGTGCAAAGTGAACCTATTGATGTGATAGTGGATTTTGAGAGGTGTGTCACTGTCAGTCCAATGCAGCGCAGTTTGCAAGGTGCTCAACAGTGTCAGATCACTCATCAGCAAGACTGATCATGGCACTCTTCCAGTCTTGCTGGGCAGAAACATTATGTAGTACAAAGAAAGGGGCCACCCAAGTCACAGGGTGGCTCTTTCCTGTGATCTGTATTAACACTACCAGGCAAGCAGAGCTGATCAGTATCATGATCAGCTCTGCTGTTGTCCTCCCCACCAATGTAAAAACAGTCCCTCCAACCTCTTCCTTCTTAATTTTCTGACACTGGTGTCCCCAACCCCATACCTTCACCCCATCCATTTTCACTGTCTGACACCAGGGAGCCCACCCCAGTGCCCACAAACATAACACCTACACAGGGGTGCCCAATCCCCAGTGTTGGTACCTGAAATTAAAAAAATTCCTCCATTCCTTCCACCCCTTCCTTCTTAATTTTCCAACACCAGGATGCCCAATCCCTGGTGCTAGCTAGTACCTCCCATCCTGCCCATTTGCACTGTGTGACACCAGGGAGTCCACCCCGCAGTGCCGGCAAACATAACACTGACAGTGGGTGCCCAATTCCCAGTGTTGATTCCTGAAATAAAGAAAACTGTCCCTCAGTCCCTCCCATCCCTTCCTTCTTAATTTTCTGAGATGAGAGTCCTCAATCCCCAGTGCTAGCTAGTACCCCTTGCCCAGCCTGTTTTCATTGTGTGACACCAGGGAGCCTACCCCTGGTGCTGCCAAACATAACACCAACACTGGGGTGCCCAATCCTCAGTGTCGGTACCCGAAATAAGGAAAATCATCCCTCATAGTTTTTTATTTTTATACACCCTGTAAAAAAAAAAACCTGTCTATTAATGTCTGCTGTTGCTGCTGCTGCCACATTACCCTCCTAGTCAGTACACACCAACCCACTCCCCACCCCTTCCTTACATACCGGGGGTCCAAAGCCATAATCCACTCTGGACCAGAGACACATTTTCACCTTTCAGTGCTAGAATGGGACCTGAGGAAATCAGATATGCAGTTCAATGCCTTCAATGGGCTTTGAACGTGTCCTCATAACTTGGTCATTTTTTAATATTTACCCCCAAATTTTCAACATGGTCTTTTTAGGGCCCCACCTCATGAACAAGGGCGGTAAACTTATGAAAATCCACCCCAAAACATGATTTCATGGTCAGTACATGAAATCACCTTTTTGGCAGTATCTGAACATTTTCTCCACTCTTGTTCATGAGGTGGGGGTCAAAAGATGGTTATGTAAAAAATTTGGGGTAAAAATATTAAAAAAAAAAACAAAGTTATGAGTGTCCATTGACATTTCTCAATGCATGCTCTTAACTTTGATAATTTTCAATATTTTGACCCCAACGTTTCAACATAGCCATTTGTTTTCACACCTCCTCATGAATGTCACAACTGCCATTTTTTAAATATTTTCCAAAATGTGTTTTCACACTTGTGGCATGAAGTGACATCTCAGACATTGTTTTATAAATGACACCTGTCATGTTCAGAAAGAGTAGTCATAAAATGACTACGTTGAACTTTTGGGTAAAAATGTGAAAAAGCAACTAAATTAAGAATTGTTGAATTGTTTGAATGTTTACTCATAACTTTATTTTTGCAGATTTTGGCCCCTTATGTTCAACATATCCCTTGTGTTACACCACCTCCTGAACATGACATGTGTCATTTTTCAAATCCCCTCCAAAAGTTGTTTTCATAGTCAACTGCAAAATCACCTTTTGGATGGGATTTAAAAAATTCCACTTGTCTTGATCATAACATTAGGTCATAAAAAGAATTGGAAATTCATGGTCAAAATTCGGGGGACCATTGGCAATTAGATACTGCCTCTCAGCTGGCCTATCCTGGGTAAATACAATCTAAAAATATGTAAAAGCAGGACACCACTGGAAATGAGATATTGCATCTCATCTGGTCTATCCTGGGTAATAATATATATAGTAAAAATGTGAACAACCAAGGCCCGGTACAACAACAATGCAAGCAGTGAACATTCGGCATTGACAAATGCTTGTCAACTTTCTTTCCAGTCCTCTTTTTATCTACTTTCATTCTGTTTCCTTAATCATACTTCCCCAGCTTGGAACAGTGGGAGTCCTCTTATAATGAGTTTAACAATCATTCTGCCTCTTCACTTTTCTTCTGTTTTATTTAGATGGTTATGTAACATAAAGTTATAGTTAGCGCCCAGTTCAGCATTCACCAACTCTTTAATTTCTTATGAGTGCTTCATGCTGAGCTAATGTTGATTTTATCATTATCTCATAGCTTAAAATATAAAATTGTTCTAAGAACAGAACATCTGCCATATGGGGATCTTTCAGCTCTTTTAATAACTTGGGCATAAAAAGGTAGTGGGTGGTTCCTAACAAGTTCAGAGGTTCAATCTTCAACATGTTGTTGCTGTCTTTTCCCACCTTCAGCCCTTGGTGAAGCTATTTGTAGCAATGGTATATTTTCTATGGAGTTTGAGAAGCTATCTAATTTTGTTACTGATTTAGGAAAAGGCCCCCATTGGTATTCAATGGGGTATGGTAGTGGCATCTCTATTAAATTCAGATTTTCCTCCCTTAGCTTGATAGATTCCTTTTAAGATATTGAACCTTGTAGTACTGTTAATTTATTAACTATCAATGAGGTATTGATCTATTTTGGACAGGCTCATTCATATTTCTATTCTGAGTAAGGTGTAGTTACCCCACCATTTCTCCCAGCTTTACTATTTAACCCACAATTTCCTTAATTTATCATACTACACATTGGTGCTGATGTTTAAAAAAAAAAATCAAATGACCCCTCTTTATTTCTTCATATTGAATGGAACTGGAATATATTACTATTACTAAATCCTTCAATGTTCTTTCTGCTTTTAAATCACTTCCAGATTCCCTCTTTTTTTGTGCCCATTTCCTTGCTTTCTTTCCCATTTTTTTCCCTCCTTTCAGTTCACCCCCATTCAATATATCCTCTCCCTGTTCTCCTTGTGCCTGTTCTTGCTGTTTATTTCTCCTATTTATCATCGTAATATATGTACAGAAATATATCCACACAATATATCATTTAAGGACAAATTATTCTCTTTTTTAAAACTTGTATTTTATTGAATTCTCATAGTAATTATAGAAAACATGGAGGCATCACCAATAATATAGTACATTATGGCTTACATGTCTTTACATGGAGAGTGACACTACTATTACTATAGCAGTTCATTACATTCTTCACTATTATGCAATTAATAAAAGAAAAAGAAACAAAAATCAACAGGATAACACTTACGAAGCATTATTACATTGCATTCATTCTGTTGCAACTGGCATAGGACCATGAGTTAAGCAATAATGCCCAACAGGATGTGTGTCATGCTGGGATAACATCATGCCTCAGGTGATTGGGCACGAGACCACAGGCCAAGTGCGTCCAATGGCTGAGGTGTGACATTATCCCAAATGACACATACCCTGGAGGGCATTATTGCTATTATACAATGGCTCGTTGTTATACAGAAAAAAAAAATTTTAAAGATGTTTTTGTGTGCAAACATATTTTTGTTTTTTAAGAGAAGATGAAACAATTAATCAAAAGCTCCATAAAATGCTCATCTCCAGATTCACAGTAAGGCTGAGACTAGACCCATGATGTTGTACTGGGATAACATCACAGCTCCAGCCCAAGACTGACCAATCAGAGTCCAGGATTTTTTCTTGCCATTGTATAATTAAGCAATAATGCACGACAGGGTGTAGTTATCGTGAGATATCACTGACGCCCGGTGGGCACAGTCAGTGCCCAACTACCCAGGGCGTGACAATATCTCACATTTATACCACACCCTGGAGTGCATTATTGCTATTATGAACTAGGCTGTGAAGAGAAAGTGGTTAGTAAATTGAAAGAAGAGTCATTTTGTTTTTTTTAACATTTATTTCTTGTGTGAATACGTTTCTTTTAAAGAAGAGAAAAAATAGTCCCTTTTTTTGAGACAGTATAGAGGTGTATAAGGTAGGTTAAAGTAAGCAAACAGTGAAGCAGGAACATGTTTCACATACTAACAGTGGTAACAGTTTTAGTAAAGCAATAACTTATGAACAGTAGCATATATATATGTTTTTTATTTTTCATTTTCTTTGTCTTTATAGTTATAAACATTAAATTGGATATTGCCAGACATTGTCCCTACTTGTATGTAAGGGAAGAAGTGTTTGCTTGACGGCGGTATGCAGACGTCTTCAGTGAAGGTTTCCAGTTGGGTTTGTTTTGCTGCATGTATGGTCGGTGGATTGGCTGAGCTCGTTGAGGGGATATCCTGTTCTTGTTGCTGTGGGTGGAGCTGTAGGAAAGACAAGAGACGTTACTGTTATGCGTAGCTGAGTTTTTTTATGAAGAGAGGACAAGTTCAGCCTTGCTGTGGAGCATTATGGTGCGTGGCCTACCGTCGTGTGAATTTGTGCTGCTTTAGAAAGGTGAGTGGTATGTAGATTTTGGGAGCTGCATCGTCGACTGAATGTTTGTGGGCCACAAGTTCGAAACTGCTGAAGTGCAGGCTGATTTTGCTGTGTGCGAGTTTTTAGGCAGATGTACAGATTGTTTTCGACTTACCAGAGATGGTGAGTTGATGTGGGATGGAGTCATGTTTTCTTCATCTTCTGTGGCTGTTGGCATCTGTGGAGAAGAAAAAAAGGACATTAGACGTTATGTCACTGAATGGGGGGGGTTGATGTACTTACCAAGTTGTGGTGTATATTTGTATTTGGGCTTGACTGTTGGGTTGCTTTGTATTTTTTGGTAGGGACTGTTGTTTCTTCCGGTGGGATTGTGGGTGCTGATTTCTGTGTTGGTATGCTGGCTAATTTCGTAACAGATTGAAGAGATGTGTCAGGCAGTTCTGTGTTGCTATTAACTGTAGTTAGGATTTTGCTCCACTGCTGTCTGTCTGTTAAAGAGGGCTGCCAATAGCTTCGAATTGATGTTTCGGATTTGTGGCCAGTAATGGACATTATTTCTTTTATTTCTAGTCCGGCTTTAGAGAGAAGTTGCATTGCGGTGCTTCGTAGGCTGTGGTTTGTGTATATTTTCTCGAGGTTTACTTCTTTACAGATTCTGGGGAGCATAGAAGCCAGGTAATTTACACCTAAGGGTTCTTTACTGTACCATATAGGTTGCTGGTCTAGGAAGGTTTGTGGTAGTCGTTTGGGATGGCAGTATAGCGCAGGGGCATCCAGTGGCAGTTTTCTTAGGTACAGCTCGAGGCTTCTGACAGGACAGAGTGGGTCAGTGGGATTTTCAAACATGAATCCTCGTGTGCTTTCTTTATTCCTTTCCAATGGATCATTGTGATTTTTAGTGTACTCATTACACGCTAGAGATACATATCTCAAGCCTTGTTCGTTGCTGTGGATTACGAAGCTACTTGGTTTTAACTGTTGGACTCCCTCTTTCCCTCGTCTAGCGAAATTAAGCTGTAAATCTAGCCAAACCTTGCGTAGTAAACCTGGTGCTGTGTTTGGGTTAAGGGCTTGAATTTTTATTTGAAGCAGATGGTTTTCAGATAGCAGCTGGGTGGTGTTTTGTTATATCCTTTCCTTCACGCTTTATGTTTTTGATAACTCAATGAATCGTTGTTTGACGTTGTGAAGGGTCAGTCATTAAGCTGAAATTTCTGTTAAGAGGCGGTTCATTTAAAAAACGGTTCAGACCAGCTCGTATTCCTGTGTAACTAGTTATTCCATATTCTTGCCCATTTGCTGTTCTAACACTGCCATAAAATTCACGAAGCAATGTATTTAAATTTTCAGGTGTTACTGTTGCAAAGTCAATGTCTATTTCTTTTTCTGTCAGCCAATCTTTTAAAACATTCACTGCCCAATTGGTTTGACATTTTGTATTCTGCTCATTTTTATTCATTTCTATTGAGTTTAACTGCTTAGGTGTTACCTGTATATGGCGTTTTATGTTCTTTCTTACAGTTGGTTTACTCATTTTTTTTTTTCAAATTTTTTCAAGGTGTTTTCAATGCCCAAGTTGAAATTTACTTGGTGAGATGCTGCTTCTCTTTCCATTTGAGGTAAGTGTTGAGTTCTGTCAGTGGTGCAGTGATATGCTAATTAGAAGGTTTGGTCTGTTGCTGGGTCTTTTTTTTGGTGTGATGATGTAGCTAGATATCATCACACCTTTACTGAGGAACTGACCAATCAGAGTTTAGGATTTTTTTCCCTAGTTCATAATTTATGTTATACCTTGTGTAGCCTTAATAAATTGCAGGACTTAGCCATCACCTTCTTCTTGTACTAGAGGGATTGGGGCTTACATGCAGTCATGCGGGTTCATGAAATCTCTCCTCCACTATAATCTCTAAGAACAAACTATTCTAAGCACAATTTTATACTGATGTCTTTAGGGGCCCAATATTCAAAAGTTAGCCCTGGGGCAAAAGTAGCACTGCACAGCATGCTAAAATAGCCCAGAACCATTTGCACACGATATTAAAAGGAATGACCCAGGAGCTAAATCAGTCAAATATAGCATGCAAATGAAGGTGTGCAAACAGGGCTGTGAGTGCAGTACAAAAATAGCCCACCAAATAAGACAGCTCTGAATATAGCAACCAGGCAGTGCTAACTGCAACAGCATCCCAGTGCACACAGAGGTGGAGTAAGGCAGTGTTGCAGCAGGTGGCCAGTATGGGTGAGAGCACTGAAGTGGTGCACAACAACTGCAAACAGCAATGCAGGCCACACACTGCAGAACTGTGCTATGTTTATGAGAAGTCTGCCCAGGGCTAACTTGTTTACATAGAAACATAGACTTTGATGGCAGATAAGGACCGCTTGGCCCACCTAGTCTGTCCATTTCCATATCTACATGATAGGCCACAGATCCTAGTTAACCAACAGCCTATTTCTTCCTACCCCCCACAAAAATTGCCTTATGTCTGTCCCATGCATTCTTGAATTCTCCCACAGTTTTATACCCCTCAACCTCCTCAGGGAGGCTGTTCCATGCATCAACTACCCTCTCTGTGAAATAATACTTCCTCACATTGCCCCTGAACTGCCCCCCTCTATCTTTAAATTGTGTCCCCTTGTTCTTGCACGTCTCTTTTTCTGAAAGATGCTACCCTCTTGGACTTTGTTGATTCCACTGAGGTACTTAAAAGTTTCTATCATGTCCCCCCTCCCCTCTTTCCTCAAGGGTATACATATTAAGCTCCTTTAGTCTCTCCTCATATGGCTTCTCTTGCAGACCCTGCAGCATTTTAGTTGCCCTCCTCTGGACTGCCTCTATCCTGTCTATGTCCCTTGCAGAGATGGGGTCTCCAGAACTGGATGCAGTACTTCAGATGGGGTCTCACCAACTGTCTGTACAGAGGGATAACAACTTCCTGTTTTCTGCTGGTGGTGCCTCCCTATGCATCCCAGTATAATCCCAGCCCTCCCTACTGCCTTCTCACATTGCTTGCTAACCTTAAGGTCATCTGATATGATTACCCCCTAGGTCCCTTTCCTTTTTTGTTGTTGTTACTACCTCCCCCCCATTGTGTATTCTTCCCCTGGGTTCTTGTTTCCCAGGTGCATTATTTTGCACTTCTTTGCATTGAATCCTAGCTGCCATACTTCTGACCATTCCTCCAACCTTGCCAAGTCCCTTCTCATCCTTTCCACACCTCCTTGTGTATCAACCCTGTTGCAGATCTTTGTGTCATCTGCAAAGAGGCATACTTTTCCTTCCAGTCCCTCTGCAATGTCACTTATGAAGACATTAAATAGGACTGGACCCAATACTGAACCCTGCGGTACCCCACTAGTAACCCTCTTTCTAGAGTGGACTCCATTTACAATTACCTTCTGTGTCCTGTTGTCCAGCCAATATTTTACCCAGGCTACCACCCTGGGACCCACTCCCAGGCTAGTTAATTTGACTATTAATCTTTTGTGTGGGACTGTGTCAAATGCCTTGCTAAAGTCTAGGTAGGCCATGTCCACAGCCCCTCCCTGGTCTACTACTTTGGTCACCCAGTCAAAGAAATGTATTAGATTCATCTGACATGACCTTCCCGCTGTGAACCCATGCTGCCTTGGGTCCTGTGCCCCACTGGCCTCTAGGTACTCAACTATTCTTTCCTTCAGAAGTGACTCCATCACTTTCCCTACCACTGAGGTCAAACTGACAGGTCTGTAGTTTCCTGCCTCTGTCTTGGTCCCAGTTTTGTGAAAGGGAATCACATCTGCCTTCCTCCAGTCCTCGGGTACCACACCATCCTCCCATGATTTATTAAAAAGAGTAGCCAGTGGTTTCACTAGTTCCCCTTAATTTTTTAGAATTCTGGGGTGAATTCCATCAGGCACCATTGCTTTGTCCATCTTCAGTTTTAGGAGTTCTTGCAGAACCCTTTCTTCTGTGAAGGAGGCTGATCGACCCCCTATCAAGTGCGCTCTGTTAATTGGATTAGGCACTTCCCTCCTCTTTTGTGAATACTGAGCAGAAATATTCATTCAGTATCCCTTCTTTTTCACTGTCCCCCTCTGCCCACCCACCGTTCATTCTATTCAGCCTCATTATCCCTCCTTTGTCTTTCTACGTCGTTGATGTACCTATAAAAGGTTTTATCCTTCTTAACCGAGTTGGCTATCTTTTCCTCAGTTTGGGCCTTTGCTATTCTGACTTCCCACCCTGCTTCCTTCTGCCTTAACTGGTACAGCTCTCTGTCCTGCTCCTTCTGTGTTTCCTTATACTTCCAGAATGCTATCTTTTTCTTCCTGACTTTCATAGCCATCTCTTTTGAGAACCATAGTGGCTTTTTCTTTCATTTTGATTTATTTGCTTCACACAAAGGCTTGTTGTCTCTGTGATGGCAGTTTTGATGATTCCCCATTGTTGCTCCACACTTCCTTCTAGCCTGTTTGCTAGTGCTTTTCTAAGACACTCTCCCATCTTGCCAAAGTCAGCCCTCCTGAAGTCCAGTACCCTCACTTTTGTATGGCTTGACTCTGTAGCTGAGTTTAATGTGAACCACACTGTTTGGTGGTCACTTGTTCCCAGATGGCAACCCACTTCTGGATCTCAGATCCTCTCACTGCCCCCATTTGAGAGTACAAGGTCTAAGATTGCTCCCTCATGAGTGGGTTCTGAAACTAGCTGTCTGAGGCCTGCCACCTGTAGGGCATCAAGAATGGCCCTGCTCTTGGATGTGGCTGCAGCAAATGTGCTTCAGTTAACATCTGGCATATTCAGGTCTCCCATCAATAGTATCTCCCCTTTCTCTGCCATCCTAAGAATGCCTTCTATCATATCCTTGTCCTTTCCCTTCCCCTGACATGGGGGTCTGTATACAACCCTGTGTGGACTGTGGTGCCTTTCCAGTCTCCAAGGTGACCCACAGTGCCTCCTCTCCTCCCTGTTTACTCTTTTGTTCAGTTGCTTTTATCCCTTCCTTTACAGAGAGCTACTCCTCCTCTTCCACTGCCTGTCTCTCCTGTAGGTTATGTACCCTGGTATGTTAACATCCCAGTCATGGTTCTCTGTGTACCATGTTTCTGTGACTGCTATGATATCCAGGCATCCCTCTTCCATCAAGGCCACCAGCTCAGGGAGCTTGTTGCCCAGACTACGGGCATTGGTACTCATTACCCTCCATTTCCTGATGGCCTTACTCCTTTTTGCCCCATCCCTGTCCTTCTTGCCTTTGTCACTTTTTCAATTTACCCCTGCCCTCCTCCCTATCAACACCTCTATGTTGGTGTTTACCGCACTTACTACCATTATTTTTTGGGGGGTCTAGGATTTCCCTGCTCCTTCCCAGCACCTCCCCCCTTGGCTAGTTTAAATGCTTGCCAATGAAGCATTTAAACCTATCACCTAGGATCCTGGTTCCCCTCCTGGACAGATGCAGCCCATCATGCCAGTATAGGCTTGCATCACTCCAGGTGGACCCCAGTCCCCAATGAAGCCAAATCCCTGAGCTCCACACCAGTTTTTCAACCACTGATTGAATCCAATGGTGCGGAACACCCTAGCCTCTCCTACGCCATAGATGGGCAGCACCTCCGAGAAGGTTACCGTGCGTGCTACTTGTCTAAGGCCCCTCCCCAATTCCACAGACTCTTTCTGCACTTCTCTAATCCCTTTCTTAGCCAGGTCATTTGTCCCTAGGTGGACAATGACAGCCAGCTCCCTCCCCTGTGCAGCTGCTCCGGCAATCCTGAGGATTCGCTTCCTGTCCCTGCAAGCCATGGTGCCAGGCAGGCACCTTACCTCCCTCTCCCCTTCCTCCCCCAGTTCTACCTTCCTAACAATGGAGACCCCCACCAGGAGTTGTTTTCCTCCCCTGCGGGGTCCCCTGCCACCCTCCTGTGGGTCTCCTTTGTGGAGGTTCCCAGCATCCTCCTACATGGTGCTAACACATTAGCCTAGTGCAAACACATTAGACCAGGGCAAAAGTTTGCTATATTCAAAACTCCTATGCAAATGAGCCTACTCAGGCAATCCATGGGCAAACGGCCACATTAGCATCTCATTATGGCCTGCTTTGCATGCACTCCCATGCATTTTGCCTGGCACTATTGCATGCAACACACAGCTCCACCTGTAGGTCAGACTGGTACTACAGGTCAAGAACTGCAGGCTGGGAGGTGCATATAGCTCCACCTGTATGCCAGAACTGAGAACAGCTTGGTAGCTGCTGGCAATGGGTGTCGGCAGGCTTACATAGTGCATACCTCCCAACCATTCAACACTGTAATGAGGGACACAAATGCATGGACTAAGGGACACTGATCCCCATAATGAGGGACACATCCCCAAACAAGGAGACACAAATGCAGAACACCATGAGAACCATCACCTTAGTATGTACAAAGGGTGATGTGGAGTACACCTTAGGCATGAGGCTAATGATAGCTGCCACCCTTTTAAGAGCTCAGGACAATGTAGCAAAAATAGGGTCATTATAATAATTTTATATGCAAATTACTGCCTTAGCAGGGGCTAGGAAACCCCTTTAGACATACTGTCAGTCAATCTGTGTCTAAACCTCATGACGAAATGAAGAAGCCTGTGGATGTCTTTGCAGTATAAGAATAAACAGTATTTGGTCATTATTTTATGCATCCGTCTCAGTTCGTATGGTCCAGCAAGGGGTCCACTACACCAGCAAGAGATGGGCTTGGTAGGTCTGAAGAGAAGGTAAGGGTCCTTAGTGGCAGACCAACACCAAAATGCCACACATGGTGAAGAATGCAGCCCTTCTTCTGCCCAGAACCCATCTCACTTGTATGCATCACATGGTACCCCAAGACATCTCTCCCAGTATGCCTGAACTGTCTGAATATTATTTGTACCACATCCCTGGCTGCACAGGGGCAAATATGAATTGTATCCTGTTTTGTACAGCAGCCTGCAGTACACCTACTATTACAAGACAGTCATCAGTACCACTGTTCAGCACTGTCAACCAGCAGCTCAATGAAAGAACTGTTAACAATTAAAAGTGTCAACCCTGTGCTCCATGGAGCTGTAAGAATACACCGCTCCCCCCCCCCAGCATCACCTCGTGACAGGGCTCCTCTTGAGCTGTCCATTTTGCCAAGCGAGCAACCTCCACAAATTTAAACTGCAGCCACTGCCACTCTATCTCTTGCAGCAGGGATTGCAGCTACAGAAAGAAACAAAAAACAAATTTACAAATCAGCCCTCCCTGATGCTGCCTCTCAACTGCAGTCCAGCAACAAACTGCTGCTCTGTCCTCCCCACTTCAACTTCATTGCTGTCCCTCCTGCCCAACCCCATGGCGTAGAAAGCTGCTCCAGAAGGGACTGCTCCAAATCAAGAAATAAATAAAACAGCTCAGCCCTGCTGCCTGATCCCTCCTCTCATCTGTGGCTCGCCTTGCTGCTGTTACGGAGTGTTTTTCCAGAAGGGCTACACCATTCCTCCCTCCCTCTCCAGCAGCCTAACAGAGAAATTCCCTCCCAACCAGCCCTGCCTCCTGTCATTCCCCACAGGTGAAGACATGCTACAGAGCCACTCTACAAGTACCACTGCAGCAAACAGAAAGTAAAAAAAAAAACAACATAAAACAAAATATATAAAATAACAAAAAGTAACTTCTAGCTGCCCCCACAACAGCTGTACAGAGCCCCACTTCTCCCAAACAACCAGTCCTGCAACACAAAGCTTCTACTCCCCAACTTACGTTCCCTCCCACATGAACTGCAACTTGCCTGGACACTCTGCTCCATCTATTCAGCAGCCCTCCTGCATCTTTTCCAGTGGTTCCACACTTACCACCTGCCCTCTCTGAAAGCCACAACAGACTGCTGATCATCCACAGCATGGCCCAGTTATGTCCACTCTGCCTCCTCAAAACTGCGTCTTCTCTTTCTTCATTGCCACCCACCAACATAAGAGCCTTCCTCTGCTCCTGCTGGACTGCGCTCCTGTGACAACAGAGCAATCTTCACACCACTCAGCCATGCTACAAAATGTCCCTTAATAAAATAAGAGCCACAGGATACCAAGTGGAGCACAACAAATACTGGGGGCACAGTAAATAACCAGAGGCAGTAAACAGAATAAAAGCAGCAAACACAGCAGATCAGATCCATACAAGTCCAAGCAAGGCATAACAGAAAAAACAAAGCACAATCGGGGGGCATCAAATAAATACAGGGGTACAGTAATCAATAACTGGAGGCAGTACATATAAATAAACGGAAAGGCAAAGTCTGGGGGAGAACAGAAAAATAAAGTACAAGCTCAATACACTAAACAGAAGGCAATCAAATAAATACAGTAATTCCCCCCTCAATTGTCACCCACCACAAAAAAGGGAAAATCCTGCCATTTTTCTGTGTGTGTGTGGGTTGGGGAAGAAGCACATCAGCATGGCAAGCACCATTTTGGACATTGTGAAGCAGCACAACAGCCTTGTGGCAAGAAGCATCCATACTGTGTACAACAAAACAACAAGACAGCAAGTGACCCTAGGACTAGGACCTAGAAGGCAGAATTTCACTGTTCGCTGGTGACACAAAGCTCTGTAACAGAGTAGACACACCAGAGGGTGTAGACAGAATGAGAAGGGACCTGCAGAAACTTGAAGAATGGTCAGGGGTTTGGCAGTTGAAATTCAATGCAAGGAAGTGCAAGATAATGCATATGGGGCACAAAAACCCTGGCACAATATATCAGTTGGGGGTGAGGATATAGCATGCACCAAGCAGGAAAGAGATCTTGGGGTTATCATCTCTGATGACCTCAAGGTAGGGAAACAGTGTGACAAGGCAGCAGGTAAAGCAAATAGGATGCTGGGATGTATAGGTAGGGGCATCACCAGCAGGAAAAGAGAGGTCATAATTCCGCTATACAGGACACTAGTGAGGCCCCACCTGGAGTACAGTGTACAGTTCTGGAGACCACACCTACGTAAGGACATAGACAGGGTAGAGAGGGTTCAGAGGAGGGCAACAAAGATGGTGCATGGATTGCATCACAAGTCCTATGAAGACAGGTTGAAGGAACTGAACATATACTCCCTGGAGGAGAGGAGGGAGAGAGGGGATATGATAGAGACATACAAGTATCTTACAGGGAGGAACAGGGTGCAGGAATACACTATTTTTAAGTGAAAAATATGTTCCAGGACTAGAGGGCATGGGATGAAGTTGGAGGGAGGACGATTCAGAGGAAACACGAGGAAGAATTTCTTCACAGAATGGGTGGTGCACAAGTGGAACACCCTGCCAGAGGAAGTGGTGGGGGCTGAAACAATCACGGGATTTAAGAATGCATGGGATAGACATAAAGGAATTCTGGAGGTCAGGGGTAAGGGGCAACAGACTTCTAGGAAAACATAAACTGAACTTACAAGCTCAAATGGGCAGACTGGGTGGGCCATAGGCCCTTATCTGCCGACACTATCTATGTATCTATGTAATCATGTACTTAGAGTCTGGAACCTTACCACAACAAAAGCAACATCACCAGGATGTACTTTTCTTTGCCTCACAATACTTTCTCAATGATGGTGTGCTTTTCCACATTTGGACCAAGGAAGGCAATGATCATTGCATGGATAAAACTCATGTTCAGTTAGTTGTGCCAGCCTCTCTAGTCAATCAAGTTCTTCTCTCCACTCATTCCTCACCACTTTCTGGAGGTCATATGGAAATCGACAGAACTCTCAAAAAGACAAGACTTAATTTCTTCTGGCCTCACATGAACAAGGACATTGTCCAATTTGTCAAATCCTGCCAGCCCTGCTCCCAAAGAAAGCCTCCTGCCAAACCAACAAAGACGCACATCATTCCAATGCCTGTAGCCACAGAACCATTTCAAAGAGTCAGTACAGACATTCTTGGACCTTTACCCACATGCTCTGACTCTGGCAACAAATACATCCTTGTTTTTGTAGACTACCTAATAAAGTACTTCAAACTAATCCCACAAAAAGACATTAAAGCTGCCACAGTAGACTTCCGGTGACGTCACGGAGCCACTACAAGCCTAGTCCGTGAAGCTCCTCGCCTGGCAGACCCCAAAAACCCCTAAAAAACAATCACATATGCTCCAAAGATGTCAAAAGGCACAGGGGGATCACTTCAGACTACTAACAGAGGTAAAAATTGGCAAGAGCCAAAGATGAACAACAAGGATGCAGCCAGATTGAAGTCAGGCCCACCAAGTAGATCGTCCTCTCCACCAGACCTACAGACCCCCGATTATGACACAGATGGAGAAAATGAACATCTGTCATGCTCAAGATTTGAGAGGCTATTACACGAGATAACCGAATCCAGAAAAGAAAATAAACAAGAGTTCCGGGCCATGCAGACCCAATTAACTGCCTTCGAGAATCGCATAGGCCAGATAGAGGAGAGGCTGTCAGAGACGGAAGATACTACTGCGCAGATGGCAAAGATAATCCAGACCCTGGTGCAACATACAGAAGACCTGCAGTCTAAATGTCTCGATTTGGAGGGTCGCTCACGACGAGACAACCTGTGCTTATATGGCCTGCCAGAGAATATGGAAATAGCTCCCATGACAACCTTTTTGGAAAACCTGCTGAAGGATACACTCGACCTGCCACCCACCATGGCCTTCCATGTTGAACAAGTGCACAGATCACTTCAGGCAAAACCAACAGACCCAGCTGCCTGCCCACGATCCATCGTATTTAAATTAAGCTCTTATAGCGCCAAAGAGGAAATACTGAGGCATGCATGGTCGAAAAAAGAGTTAAAATACCTTTCCCACAGACTCTACTTAGATCACGATTACTCCCATGAAATACAAATGCAACGGGTCAAATACTTACCTATCTTAAGAGCGCTACGAGAAAAGTCAATCCGCTACCACACACCCTACCCTTCACGGCTGAGAGTATTTTGGGAGGAGGGGGTGAAGATCTACACCACCGCAGAGGAAGCCATGGAAGCCCTGAGGAAAAGAAACATCTCGGTCAAGGAGAGGGGGAACCAAGAATCCGGGAATCGGGGACTCCCTAGACAGCGCACAAGCAACAGGAAGACCGGGGGAGCCAGAAGTGAAGCCCACATAGAAATGATGCGCAGTATCCAAAAGATCCTCGAGAGGAAGGCATCCCAAAAAGAACCCTTAACCTGAAGACAGAAGAGAAAGGGCTTGCTAAGCAAGCTAGAGGGCGGATCTGCCGCTTACCTCGACCTGGACTTGGACGCTTCTTCTTGCGGTGCATAGCAGGATGAGTACTTTTATTTAACATAAATAACACGTGATTACACATAAGTGCTTTGAGACTTTCTTGCTCTAAGATTACTCTTCCCCATATCGCACACATGCAGGAGACTTTATACTGGGGACTTATTTCGGGGGAAGGATGGAACTGAATCGTCGTATTGATGCCAAATAGATGGCGCAATTGGGTAACGAGCAGGGCACTACAGGTTCTGAGTAATACCTTAAGTCCTGTAAGACAGTCAAGATATGAAAACCAAAGCCACTTGGGGATTTTAAAAAGAGTGACTGTAAGTGGGCTGCTCAGGGGGATTTTAATGAGGAGAGTGTAAAAGTGAAATGTTAAGCATAATTCATGTTCCCTATCTCTCCCATCCCCTTTCCCTCTTTGTTCCTCCCTTTTTCCCCTCTGTTGCCCCCCTTCCTCCCCCCCAACCCCCTCCACTTTCTCTCTCTTTCCCTAATCCTCCGGTTGTAATGGGCTGGCTCAAGATAACTTGAATAAGCAGTAGACACTCCAACCTTGCCACCTGAATCACTGCACAGAGTTGTTTGGGATATCAAACCCGGGAAAGTGACTGCCTGCTTGCTGCGATGGAGCTCGAGAGGAGGACTCCACCTAATAGTGATAGCTGAAAAGCCTCTGTAATACAGGTCAGGGGTAAAATTAACTACTGCAGGTCAGCCGGGCATGGGTCATGCTATGGCATTAGAAACCCATAGTAGGATACTTTGGATAGGAGCCCTACATTAACGAGGCTCTAGAGGGGGTTCCCCGGAAATGGAGGGTTATGAAATCCTCCTTGTTCTCCTAATCATAGGAGTACAAAGGGGCTAGTGAGGTACTTAGCCCCCAACTTTGGAAGTACAACTGTTCAAGTTACTGTTAATGATTACTCAGTTGTTTCATGTTAAGTTTGAGTGTTTTGTTAAGTATGGCATGACAAGACGATTGAGAATAGTAGGCTCTAAAGAAAACTGGGGAGAATCAAAAGGCCTAAAGAAACTGAGGTCACCACCATGGGCGAAAAGCCAAAAATCTGAGGTGAGACATAACCTAAAACTGCATAACCAGATATAAAGATGGCGCACACCTATACTATTTGCACCTATAATGTGCATAGTATTACAAATCCTGTTAAAAGAACAAAGATTCTCCAGTTAATGAGGCAACAAGGGGCAAATATCCTACTTCTACAAGAGACGCATCTCTCGCAGAACGAACATAAAAAATTTGAGAAACTGGGCTTCTCCCAGGTGGTGGCCTCATCATATAAGGGGGGTAGGCGCAGGGGTACAGCTGTATTGATAAAACAAGGCACCCCCTTTGAAATTAAAGACAAGATAATAGATAAAGAGGGAAGGTTTGCATTCCTCAAGGGCTACTTGGAAGGGTAGCAGATCACACTTGCCTCGGTATACGTTCCCCCCCCCGAGACGGATTTTTCTATATATCGAAACCTCCTTACCCGGTTTGCAGGTTGGGCGGAGGGCAGACTGATATGTGGTGGGGATTTTAACCTGGATATTACCGGGGGGGTCACCCCACCCAGGGCCGAACACATAAATTGAGCAGAAAGGTCCAGAGATTGCTGCAGGAGTTGGGCTACGAGGATGTCTGGAGGCACACATGTGGTCAGGGGAGTAGGCATACTTTTTATTCCCAGGCACACGATTCCTATTCCTGCTTGGATTTTCTGGTAATGCAGGAAGACTATTTAAGCACTATACAGCAGGCGTGGCAGGGGCACTTTACTTTCTCAGATCACGCACCCATTCTTTTGTAAAATACAGTCATAAACATCTCATAAGAAAACATTCTGGAGACTTAATTTATCACTGCTCAGAGACAAGGAGATTCAGGAAATGATCAATAATACTGTAGCCCAGGCACTGGTAGACAATGACAATCAAGACACCACTGTTGCCACACTCTGGGATACAGTCAAAGCAATAATGAGGGGGAAAATTATTGCAATTTCGTCATATAAGAAGAAACAGAGATAAGAAGAAAAAATTACTCACCTTAATAATGTTGTTTCTTCTAATGGAGTCTTGCTGGAATGTATAGGCAGGGGCATCACCAGCAGGAAAAGGGAGGTCATAATTCCGCTATACAAGACACTAGTGAGGCCCTCCTGGAGTACAGTGTACAGTTCTGGAGACCATACCTACGTAAGGACATAGACAGGGTAGAGAAGGTTCAGAGGAGGGCAACAAAGATGGTGCATGGGTTGCATCACAAGTCCTATGAAGACAGGTTGAAGGAACTGACATGTACTCCCTGGAGGAGAGGAGGAGAGAGGGGATATGATAGAGACATACAAGTATCTTACAGGGAGGAACAGGGTGCAGGAAAACACTATTTTAAGCGAAAAGATGTTTCAGGACTAGAGGGCATGGGATGAAGTTGGAGGAGGACGATTCAGAGGAAACATGAGAAAGAATTTCTTCACAGAACGGTGGTGGACAAGTGGAACACCCTGCCAGAGGAAGTGGTGGGGGCTGAAACAATCACTGGATTTAAGAATGCATGGGATAGACATAAAGGAATTCTAGAGGTCAGGGGTAAGGGGAAATAGACTTCTAGGAAAACAAACTGAACTTACAAGCTCAAATGGGCAGACTAGGTGGGCCATAGGCCCTTATCTGCCGACACTATCTATGTATCTATGCTATATTATGACATATGCAGTGAGTCCCAAACTTCAAACTGCTCCGGAGGTGAAAGAGTTAACTTTCCATGCCAGGCATGGAATGCTGAGCTCGAGCTCGGTTGAAAACTCTGTCTGTTGTTCTTCAAACTCAAACTGTCAGATCTTTACGAGCTAAACTCACTAAGGTCCTGTGTGGAAGCTGTAAACCTACACTAGCCAACTGGCTACTAAATATAAGAACACATTTTTTGGTCCCAAAACAAAGACTCAAGTCAGGAGACCCAAAAAATGAAAAACACAACACCCAGACACCCCAAACAAGGAGGGGTGAAAAACAACAAGGTGGGCACCTACTAAGTGCTAACACTGCACTACCCACCCACATCCCAAAAATAGAGGTTCTGAGAGGGGCAGGCGGGGGGGAAGTCATAATATAGCAAGACTCCATTAGAAGAAACATTACTAAGGTGAGTAATTTTTTCTTCAAACAACATGAAGTCTTGCTATATTATGACATATGCAGACTACACAGCAGTACCTCCATGGAGGAGGGACAGAACCTAATTAGGAAATAGGCTCTGAAGCACAGCTGTGCCAAACCGAGCATCACTCCTAGCCTGGATGTCCAGAGAGTAATGCTTGGTAAAAGTGTGAACTGTTTTCCAGGTAGCTGCTTGACAAATCTCTAGAATAGGGATGTCCCTGGCAGCAGCCAGGGAAGCAGCTGTACCTCTGGTAGAGTGAGCCCTCAGGCCTGAGGGAGGAACCTTACCCAGCTTTTCATAACAGAACTGGATACAAGAGACAATCCACCTGGCAATGGATCTTTTAGTGGCAGGTTTCCTTTACCAACCTCACCATAAGTGAGGAACAGTTGGAGGAGTCAAACCTGTGACCCTTGGTACGCCAAGATAGTAACTAAGGGCCTCTTCACATCTGTTGTGCAACCTCCTCTCACCAGAGGAGGAATGGTCAGTGAAGTACACTGGAAGAGAAATAGATTGATTAAGGTGGAAATCTGAAACCACCTTAGGCAAGAACTTCCTGTTAGTCCTGAGGACCACCTTATCTCTATGAAAGGAGATAAAATCAGGCTCCACTGACAAAGCCTGTAATTCACTTATGCGTCTGGCAGAAGTGATGGCTACCAGAAACACAGTCTTCCAAGTCACATACTTAAGCTCTGCTGAAGACAAGGGCTCAAAGGAAGGTTGCATAAGCTGAGCAATGCAAACATTAAGGTCCCAGGCAGGGGCAGGGTCCCTGAATGGAGGGTTGGTGTGAAGCAATCCCTTGAAAAACTTAGAAAATACAGGATGAGCTGAAAGAGAAGAGGGTTTACCTGCTGAAATAAAAGCAGACACAGCTGCCAAATGCACCTTTAGGGTAGCGGGTCTCAGCCCCAAAGTGTTTAAATGGACAATATAATCCAGGACTGTGGGTAAATCAGCAGAATCTGGGGAAATATGCTTCCCAGAGCACCATAAAGAAAACCTCTTCCATTTGGAATTGTAAGTAGCCCTGGTGGAAGGCTTCCTAGAAGCCTTCAATATATCCATTACACCTTGGGAGAGGTGTAGATCAGCAAACTCTAACTCTTCAAGAGCCAGGCCTTGAGATTGAGAGATTTGAGGTTCGGGTACCAAACCCTTCCCTGAGCACAGGTTAACAGATTGTGATTCCTGGGAAGACACAGGGGAAGATGGACTGCTAAGGACAGTAGGAGTGGATACCAGGGTTGTCTGGCCCAATCTGGAGCAATCAGAATCACTTTGCAGGATTGAGATCTGATTTTGACTAACACTTTGAACAGGAGAGGGAAGGGGAAAGCATAGAGAAACTTCCCTTCCCAATTGAGAACTAAGGCATCCAGAGGGACTGAGCCCAACACTGGGGGCCTGCAAAAAAAGGAAGTTGGTGATTGTCTGGGGCTGCAAAAAGATCTATCTGTGGGGTGCCCCATCTGGCAAATATTACCCCCAGGACCAGGGGATCTTGTGACCATTCATGATGGCCCTGGGAAATCCTGCTGAGAGCATCTGCCAGGACATTGTCCTTACCTGGGAGGTGAACTGCCATAAGGGAGGTGTTCAGGGAGTAAGCCAGAGATCACAACTTCATTGCTTTGGTGCACAAGGCCGTAGACCGAGTGCCTCCTTGCTTGTTGATGTACCACATTGTAGTGGTTTTGTCTGATCTGACCTGTACAACTTTGTTCTGAACAGATTTGGAAAAAGCTTGAAGTGCTAGAAAAATTGCTCTGAGCTTCAACAGGTTGATGTGGAGCAGAGATTCCTGAGGGGACCACAGTCCCTGGGTAGTGAGGTCACCCATGTGAGCTCCCCACCCCAAGAGGGATGCATCTGTAGTAAGGAATAAAGAGTGAGACTGAGTGACAAAGGGAACCCCTTGTCTCAGGTTTTTCTGATCCTGCCACCACTGTAGGGCTTGGATCAGGGTTCGAGTTATTGGGATCAACTTGGTTAGAGGGTCCTTTCTTTGAGACCAAAAAGCTCTCAAATGGAACTGAATGTTGCTCATCTGAAATCTGGCTCCTTGCACTACTGCTGTAGAAGCAGCCATGTGTCCCAGGAGCTGCAGAAAATGCTTTGCTGGTTGAGAGACCTGCAGGGTGAATGAGGAGGCCAGAGAGACCAGGGCCCTTGCCCTGTCCAAAGGAAGGAAGGAAGGCTCTGGCTTCCTCTGTGTTCAGTTCTGCGCCTATGAAGGTGAGAAGCTGGACAGGCTCTAGAACTGACTTTGGAAGATTCAGAAGGAAACCTAGAGATAAGCAGTTGCTGAGTTATCTGAAGATGTAACTTGACTTGGTCTGGAGACTGGCCTACTATGAGCCAGTTGTCCAGGTAAGGAAAGATGGCAATTTTTTGCCTTCTTAGGTAGGCAACTGCTACTGCCAGGCATTTTGTGAATACCCTTGGAGCAGAGGTGAGGCCAAAGGGCATTGCTCTGAACTGGTAATGGCCTGAGGGCAGCTCGAACCTGAGGTACTTTTGATGGGAGCTTCTGATGAGAATATGGAAGTAGGCATCCTTGAGGTCCAGGGATGCTAGCCAGTCCCCTGGCCTTAGAGAGGGTAAAATAATTCCCAGAGTCACCATTTTGAATTTTGGTTTTAAAAGGTGCTTGTTTAGGTATCTGAGATCCAGGATGGGCCGCCATTTTCCTGTCTTTTTTGGGGTAAGGAAGTACCTGGAGTACAATCCTTTGCCCTGGTGTAGGGGTGGAACCCTTTCCATGGGTCTGAGAGCCAGGAGGGTAGAGACTTCTGCCTCTAGGGCAAGTGCCTCTGATGGATTTGCAGGTGGAAAGGATCTGGTTCTCATCTTTGGAAATTTTTTGGAGCTGAGAACCAGTCCCTGGCCTACTACTTCCAGGACCCACTTGTCTGATGTTAGAGACTTCCAGTCCTGGACAAAGTAAGCCAGCCTGTCCTCTACAGGTAGTGGAGAATCGGCTCTGGCCACCCCATCAGGGTGCCTGCTTGGCAGGGGCTTTAGGCTGAGGGGTGGAAGCAGGTCTGCTTGTAGCCCGTCTGCCTCTCCCTCTAAAGAACCCCCTCTGGGCATAAGCTGAAGAGGAGGCCTGGGCTTGGTAAAAAGGCCTATGAAAAGGCCTGCCCCTGGAAGGCTGCCTTTGAGGAGTGGCCTGCCTTTCCTTGGCCTGTGCACTCCTATAGGTGGTCCTATACTCATCCATTTTCTTCATGTAATTCTCTGTCTGCTCCCCAAACAGAGAATTACCCACAACAGGAAAATCCATGGCCTTAGTCTGGGTATCCTGTGACAGGCTAGTACATCTGAGCCAAGCCATTCTGAGAAGTGCCACAGATGTAGCCATGAATCTTGATGACACATCATTAGAGTCCACTGCAGCATGGAATTGCACCTTAGATGCCTCAATACCATCAGCAGCCACCTGCTCCAGCTCCTTGGCAAGCTGGCCAGGACCTGTTTTGCTAGAGCCATAACAGTATCCCATCTGGATTTCTGGTATCTAGCAACATAAGCCATATAATTTGCCTGTCTGAGTCCCAAGGATGCTGCCATGTACTGTTCTTTGCCATGGCATCAATCCTCCTGGAGTCCTTGTCAGGGGTGTGAAGCCAAGGGAATATTTGCCTCTGTCGCAGGCTGCAGCCTGCACTACCCCAACATGGCTGCATCATGTGTATGAACTCCGTATCAGAGCCTGACAATGTGTACCTCTTGTCCATTCTCTTATCCACAGGAGGTATAGTGTGAGGAGTTTTTAGAATTTTACTGTCTGTTTCCCAAAAGATTTATGCAAAGGAATAGACAGTCTCCTAGACTCTGGGATATCCATCATTTCTACATAGTCAGGCTCCTCTTGATCATCCACAGCTTCCTCCATAGGGAGCTGGAGGGTTTCAGCCACTTTTTTATAAAACATAAAATGAGAAGGGGACTCAGAGAGCCTAGGAGGAGACACTCCTGAAGGTCTGTCTGGGGAGATGTCCGGTTCAATGGGCACATCTAGACTTTCAAATCCACATTCACTCTCCTCATACTCCTCTTCCCCCTCCTCCGGTTCATAAAATTCCTCTAAATCATACTCTTGAACCGGTGGAACCGACCGAACCGTACGCTTACCTGATGGTGCCGGTTGGGTCGGAACCGGGGAGAGCGACTGGACAATTTTAATCGCTTTGGCTATTTCTTCAGCGGTTGGAGAGGAAAGTTTTGGCTCCACACCAGCTGATTTTCTAGTCCTTTTTGCTGGAACCAACTCCTCCGAGTCGGCTCTCCTTTTGCCCGAGGAAGTCTTACCCTGGTCAGAGGGCACTCCCTCCGGTTCGGGTTGAAACCGAACCGGCTGGGCCATCCAGGTCAGCGGACTTTTTGGCCTCCCTTTCCCTGAGCCTACCAACTCTCTTTTCCAGGGTAGCTGCAGGAAAATTTTTGCAAATCTGGCAGTCTGCATTGAGGTGGTCAAACCCCAGACAATAAACACAGGTGGTGTGGGGGTCAGCCTTAGCAAAGGCTTCCCCACAGACACTGCAGTGTTGAAACCCAGTGGGCCCGGTTTTTCCTTTGGGTTTCTCAGACATAGTGCCAGTCCTAACCAAACTTGCCTGTTTATGGCAATCCAAGCAAGACTCTCTTATCGGTTCCCAACCGTGTCACGGGTCGTGGAAAAAAACGTAATAAAATCCATTTTTTTTTAGAACCGATAAGAACCGGTAACCACACTCTAAAGGACAGATTAATATATTTTAAACAACCTGATCGGTTCAAACCGAACCGATAAACCGTTTACAAGTTCCACACAGAAAGTAAATGTAAAACCTATCTAGTACTTACAAATACCACAGACAGATCTTGAACCGACCGGTTGCGGTTTAAATTCGGTCAAAAACCGAGAAAATAATACTTTAATCGACAAAATGAAACGAGCAGAAGAAGAAATCTCCGGAGCGACTGTTCAGTGAGGCGGAGTAAAGAATCTGACAGTTTGAGTTTGAAGAACAACAGAGTTTTCAACCGAGCTCGAGCTCAGCGTTCCATGCCTGACATGGAAAGTTAACTCTTTCACCTCCGGAGCAGTTCGAAGGTTGGGACTCACTGTATATGTCATAATATAGCAAGACTTCATGTTGTTTGAAAAGAGACTTTCTCTGGAAGCTAAAATAGGGGCTTTAGAAGAAATGCAAAAAATGAAACAATGTAAGGTTCGATCTCGAGAACTCACTTCTCTTAAGAGTCAGCTGAACGCTATCTTGGACTATGCCATGGAACAGAAGTTAATGTACCTTCCGCATAGCTATTACGATGGGGGCCCTAGGTTCAAGAGACTGATAGCAAGCCAATTGACAGCCCGAAAAGCAAAATCTACTATCATAAAAGTCAGACACCCAGCTACAAATGAATTAAAAAATAAGATACATACAATTTCGGAGGCTTTCCATTACTATTACTCTATGCCAGGGGTTCTCAAATGGTGAGGCCAGCCTCCCTGGGGAGGCCCCAACCTGTTCCGGGGAGGCTCAAGCAAGTCTGAAAAAGTACTGTATTTAAATTTTGAGTTTTACATATTTTGTGTGAAGAGATTAAGCAAACTGAAAGAGGATAATAGTAGATGAATTTCATGTTTTTATTTACTAATAGGTGACAAGGGAAGGTGAATGAGCCAAGGCTCATTTCAGGTGTACCCGGGGAAGGGTAGGAAGTGAATACATTTCAAAAGCTAACTGCAAAACAATCAAGAAATACACAGTGAACAATAATGTAAATAAATATGAACAATAAACTAATAATGAGTGGTTAATCAATTTGTAGACTGATGGCAGAACAACCCAAATACAAGGGTTGAGCATAGAAGTGCCAAGAGCAATAGCAGGAAGGAGCAAAGCAATCTGCAAGAAGTTGCTTAGGAGCAGGGATGGAGGGGGAGAGGCAAGTATGTAGGAGTGTTATTTCATATAGAGAGGAAACAGAGAAAGTAGTCTGACCCATGAAGGTACTGCAACAAGGAGTGACAATGGTTCATGAATGAAAATAGCGGAGCAAGTAGGCCGGCCTTGGAGGGGGGGGATTACAATAAACTGAATAATATTTGTTTATTTTCTTTATTTGTTATTCAGATAACACCTTTGAGCACAGGCACTCTTTTTCAAAGGTTCCACATCAGTGTAAGACAAACAACTGAATGTGAGCCAAGTACTCAAAGGGGGTTGCAATTTATTCATGGTGTACTGTGCAAAGTACAGTATGTTATTTTTCTTTGGGGAGGCCCAAGATTATTTCAGATTTTGGGGGAGGCTCAAAATCTTTTCCAGGGATTTGGGGAGGCTCACTGTGACAAAGTTTGAGAACTATTGCTCTACGCTTTACTCAGAAGAAAACAACCCCTCTGAAGAAAAGATTAGGGAATTTCTGGCACCCCTGCGGCTTCCTACCCTGTCACGGGGACAGGGGGACCAACTGATGGCCCCAATAACAAGTAAAGAGGTGGCATCTGTGATTGGGAATTTAAAAACAGGCAAGTGTCCAGGCTCCGATGGGTTGCCTGGGGAATTCTATAAAACCTTCTCTAAAGTACTAACTCCTATACTGGTAAGAGTGTTCTCCTTTGTGACCTCACCAGAGGGAGAAATTCCCCCTTCCTGGAATGAGGCAATAGTTTCAATTATACCCAAGGAGGGCAACGACCCAACATACTGCTCCTTATACCAGCCCATATCTAGTTTAAACACGGACTACAAGATATTGGCCTCTATATTAGCTAGGCGTCTGGTTCAATACGCCCTAGCCACAATAGATACGGACCAGTGTGGCTTTATCCCAGGGCGTCAAGCCCAGGATAATGTAAGGTGCACGGTGTACATTATGGAACATATTTGCACACAGAAAACCCCAGCAGCCCTCTTAGGGCTAGATGCCAAAAAAGCCTTTGATAAGGTGTCATGGAAATACCTGAGAGAGGTAATGCTAAAATTTAACTTCCGATTCAATTTATTGACACCATTTTTAAATTTTACAACAATCCCACTGGATATATACGAACAAATGGCCACATATCAGAAAAGTTTCCCCTATGCAGAGGGACTAGGCAAGGTTGTCCCCTCTCCCCACTATTATTTGCTTACTACATGGAGCCTCTGGCACAGTGCTTATGGCAGGCCCCAGATGTGGAGGGAGTGACAGTGGGGAGGATAGACTAGAAATTGGCCTTGTTTGCAGATGACATTTTACTTTACATTTCTAATCCGGAGTCGTCTCTAGAGGCACTCTTTAGAAAGATTCAACAATTCTCTAAACTATTGGGATTCACGCTTAACATGAGTAAATCTGAGATCTTAACATTTAATTATAAACCAACACCTTCATTTAAAAAACAGTACCCAGTTAAGTGGGATAACGAAAGTTTAAGGTACCTAGGAATTCAAATCCCCAAGAACTTAGACAAATTATTTACCCAAAATGATGACCCCCTTGATCATTAGTATAAAACAGGACCTGAGGAGATGGTCACTACTCCCATCATCATTTTATACCAGGAACTTATCATTAAAGATCAATGCGCTCCCAAGATTTCTCTATGTGTTCCAGTGTGTGCAGTGTGCCCTTGCCCCCAAAGAACTTTTATCCTGGCAAAAACTACTAAATGGATATCTTTGGGACCAAAAAAGACCGAGGGTTGGCTTCTTGAAACTAAGTCTCCCTAAGGAGCTGGGTGGGGTGGCCCTCCCTTCCCTCCAAAACTACTGGATTGCCACTCAGATGCGATTGGTATTACTTTGGGGTAACAAATCCTACCAGGCTAAATGGAAGCAGATGGATCTGATGAGATCTACTGCAGTTCCTCTTCCAGCCTGCCTATTCTCCCTCACATCTCAGGGAAACTGCCCAGGTAGTCCTATAGAGTCAGCAGCCATCCTTAGAGGATGGCAAATGGGAACAAAATATAAGCCAGACCAACAATATTACTGGAAATATAAGTGGTTTATCCTAAACCAGGCATTTAATAACCAGTGGTATAAAAATCGAGCAAAAAAAGGGCTAAAGGCTTCATGGCAACTTCTAAGAGGGAATGACATACTGAGTTTTGAAGAAGCCCAGAGAAAATACAGGTGGTCTGAAAAAGATAGGTTATTTTACTACCAAATAAAAGACTATATTTCCACACAGATTAGACATAACGAAAAAAACACCAGATGGGTAGAAGATAATACCCCTTTTAAACAAATATGGACCTCGCTTTATGGGGAAAGGGCGATAACAATAATATATAAATTCCTTATACAACATGTGGCCCTTGCAATGGTCCCAACCCAAACAAAGTGGGAACAAGAATTAGATCGGATAATATCCACTAAGGAATGGATCAAGATATGAAAGGGCACTTAGGCGACCACCTCCTCTCCTATTTGGAGAGAATTTATTTGGAAGGTAAGGGTGAAATTCTTCTTAGTCCCCTCTGTTATGGCTTTAAGAAACCGGGGAAGCTCATCACAGTGTTGGAGGGGATGCGGTGAACCAAGGGCCTCGCATAAACATATTTTTCTAGATTGTCCAAAGATAACAGGCTTTTGGCAACAAGTAATAGGTCATATAAAAGGGATACTAGATATACAAAGCACACTCGAGGGTGCTAAGTTGGTATTGGGAATCCCAACGGTAGAGGTTAGAGATAAAGCCAAAATATACTTATGGTCAATATTATTACGCTCCGTCTATAAGACCATAACTAAAAAATGGCTGCAAACAGTCGCCCTGCAAATTTCGGAATGGAAAGTAGCAATTTTAACTATTCAACACAATGAACAGATCTCCTCAGGACTTCAGGATCGCATGGAGACCTACACAGCAAGGTGGGAACTCTACCAAGAGCAAGTGAATTAGTACAATTGAAATAAGGAAGCAGAAAGGTGGTGGGGTTAAGATAATGGGGAATAAACTTAAGAAAAATAAATTATTGTAAAGGCCTTGATTAAATAAGGGAAAAAAGGATTGCTTATCAGAGAGCCTATGCATAAATATTTCCTCTTTACACATTAAGTGTGATGTAATTTGAAACTAACTTGTAGTAGTAAATAAGGAAATTGAATTAATGACTATAAGTAATTGTCTTGCAATAGATGCCAGAGTTATGATGTTGAAGTTAAGTTTTTTATGGAATTTGACTGATTGAAGTATGAGCATACAGTACATATGTATAAATATGTTAGCTAAAAGATGTGATGAAATAAAGGAAGTATAAAAAAAAAAAAGCTGCCACAGTAGCTAATGCCTTCCTTAACACCGTCATTTGTCGCCTTGGTACCCCCTTGTACCTGCATTCAGACAGGGACACTAACTAGCTTTCAACTATTGCTAGAGAAATGTGCAAACTTCTTGACATAAAAAAGACTCATACAACCAGTTATTATCCACAATGCATTGGACAAAGTGAAAGAAAGATATCTACCATTCTCAACACACTCCCCAAGTACCTGGATGAAACTCATGACACTTGGGATTGGTTTGTTCCCTTTGTTCAATTTGCCTACAATACCAGGCCTTGTGTCAACAGTAGAGTGCACACCATTTTTCTTAGTCTATGGACATCACCCAAGAACTCCACTGGACAGGGATCTCTCACTGCTAGAGGTTCCAAAGTTAGCTTCATCATTCATTATTTCTGTACTGGAACAACATGAACTTCCTAGACGTGTTGCAATCACCACGCTGGGCCAGAGAAAATCTGCCATGCAGAAAACGTCAGCAGCCAAGTCACATGAACCTTTATTTTCTGTTGAGGACATTATCTACTTGTACTGGCCTGTCCTAGTTCTGGGCACCACCAAGAAACTGCTTCACCCTTGGACTGCTCCCTGCTACATTGTAGAAAAGCTTCCTCCTGTCCACATGTTTGTGATGCAAGTTCGATGGAAAACTTTTACACAACAAAGTACACATCAATGGACTGAAACATGGGTACCTGAGTAACACCCTTCCAGATGATCCCATTCCACCCAGTAATGAAGCTGCACTTGAGCCTGCTATCAGGTCTGGATGTACAGCACATTCACTGTGTGTGCACCCCTGTTCCCATGAGGGACAAATGCAGGTCAGGGCTATATTGAGGGGTACAATGAGTGCTGTCCCCCATAATGAGGGACATTGTAGAGGTATGTATAATTGTGTGTGTGTGTGTGTGTGTGTATGTGTGTGTATATCTATATCTATATCTATATAAATGTATATACATAAAACCATTTACCCTGGTAGTCTAGTGGCCCCTCCCAAGCATGATCCCAATTATAACCATTTGCCCTGGTAGTTTAGTGGCCGACCCAAGCACTATCCCCAACCCAAGTAAAAACACATTATTCCTATCCCTGGTGGTCTAGTGCCCCCCCAACATGATCCCCGAACACTGACTGCAGACACAGGTTGCACCAGATACCCCACAATATACAATGTCGGTGTCTCCCACCCCAATCCCGATATCACAAACAATGTATATATCCCTGGTGGTCCAGTGCACCACAGCAGCCCCGATCCCTCATAGAGTGCAACCTCTCCACATACCTGGTGGTCTAGTGGACCCCCCCAACCACAGTGCCTACCATGCTGCTCCCTCCCCCAGCCCGGAACCAAGCCGGTGACTGGCTCAGTCCACCACTCACCTCCATGGCCAGCCGCTGACTGAGTTCTGAATGAGTGCATATATGCAGTATGCGCTCATTCCAGAACTCCGACCGCTGACGCGAATGTGACATTGGGCTGAGCCGGTCATCGGCAGCAGTTCAAGATGAAAGGTGCTGTAATGGCACTGTAAAATGAGAGGTCCACTCGACCACCAGGTATGTGGAGGGTTGCACTGCATGAGGTTTCGGGGCTTGCGGGTCACTGGACCACCAGACTATCACTATGATATCGGAGCTGGGGTGGAGATGCCATGTTGTATATTGTAGGGTATCTGGTGCAACTTATGTCGGCGATTGGTGTTCGGGGATCATGTGAGGACACTAGCCACCAGGGATAGATAATGTGTTTACTTGCATGGAGATCGCTTGAGGGGCACTAGACTACCAGGAACTGGATAGATTTATGTACACTTGTGCCGGGATCATGCTTGAGGGGCACTAGACTATTAGGGTTTGTGTTCCTTATACATGGGGCATGTGTCGGGGGTCAGGAGCTCTGCCTGTGTTTGCCCCATGTTTTCACCTGCTTTTTTATGATGGCATTGTGCACCATGCTATGGGTCATGCTAACCACTGTAGCATGGCGCTACACATTTGTATATGCCAGTGCACCAGTACTCATGTGGCCCCTTCCCTCAAACTGTCCAGTGCATTCATTCTCTTTCAGCATCGGCACTATCAAGTTGTGCCGGCGCTACATGCACTTTTTAATACTGCAGCCAGGCGCAAAAGCTGCACAAATCTGGCACATACGGTTTGTGCCCAGTGCAACCCTTTGAATATCTGGCCCTAGGTGTCCAGACCACAGTGCCCAGTTCCTAGTATTAAAGGGACACTGTCAGCTTTATCCCTCCATTTTCGTTAATCTCTGTGCAGTGTGCCTTTTGGCACACACCTAAGTAATTATCATTGCAGAATAACCCCATGGACTTAGAAATTCAGCACAAATACCTTATATATGAGCATTTAGTGAAGTTCGTCTTTCCCTCGGGTCCTCCAAAACTCCACTGACACCGGAGGCATAACCCCATTGAGGATGCGCACCAGGACCGAGCGCGGTCACGAAGTGGCATTTTATGCCAAGCCGGCTTTAAGGACATGCTGTCCATATAAGCACCTACGTCGTAAACTGCTCCTAGTAATTTAAAATTAAAACCAAGCCCTGCTTGGCTCGCAATTTACTTTTTAAAACCGATGCCAAAATCCCACGCATTCGCAAGGGCGGCACGATCTTGCACATGCGTGGGATCTCCACACATCCTTATTGCAAGCATGTGCGGGATTTCGGCATTGGTTTTAAAAATTAAATTGCGAGCCACATGGGGCTTGGTTTTAATTTTAAATTACTAGGAGTAGTTCACGAGGTAGAAGTTTATATGGGCAGCATGTTCTTAAAGCAGGCTTGGCATAAAATGCTACTTTGTGACCACGCTTGGTCCTGGTGTGTCCTCAGTGTCAGTGTCGTTATGGACAGCCAGAGGGAAGGACGAACATCGCTAAATATTTATAAATCAGGTATCTGTACTTAATTTCTACGTCCTTAGGGTTATTCTGCAGTGCTAATCATATAGGTGTGTGCCAAAAGGCACACTGTATGGAGATTAATAAAAACGGAGGGGTAAAGCTGACAGTGCACCTTTAAAAGAATCAGTTTACTTTTAAGATTTTTCACCCACTGCATTTAGAATAGTCTGTATGTTTCCTTGTTTAAGTCTCATGTCCTTCTCTCTTGCTGGATTAAAGGGAAAAAAATCTAGGCAGTAATGTTGACTCTTTCTATAACTTAGTGGTTTTCCAACTTCAGAGCACTGGTTTCTGTCTTAATAGCATATGGCGTCTTAACAAAAATCCTCAGGCAAATAGGTTGCTCTGATATATACAGGCACTCCTGATCCATGCCAGCAGTTTCCACTTACTATGGCTTCTGCTGTATACCTTTGTTAAGGAGAAGGAACAAAATAAAACATAGCAAATGGAAAGATTTTAAAACTTTTTTTTTAAACTAATAAATTCAGCAACTGTATAGCTTATGAACAAGTAACAACTAATATTAGACATACAGGTCTCACAATAATATTTTAGGAACATAATTTGTTGGCAGAAAAGTACTGCTTGGCCCACCCTGTCTGCTCAGATGTTCCTGCCAAATCTGTTTTTGCCAACTCTAACTGGTCTCTCCAGTGATCCTCCTCCTCCCTGCCTATTTTTTTAATATACCCCAATGTTTATCACACACATGCTTAAACCCCCCCTACTATTTTTGCCTCCACCACTTCCACTTGAAGTCTGTTCCAGGTGTCTAGCACCCCTTCACCGAAGAAGTATCCCTCTTAGATGTCCTCCCTCCAGCTTCATCACATGCCCCCCGGTCCTGGTGCTCTTACTTATTTGAAAAATACAACATTCCTGCAACATGTTCCCCTCTGTGAGGCACTTGTAGGTCTCTATCATGCCACCTCTTGCTCTCCTCTCTTCCAGAGTGCACATGTTAAGATCCCTCAGTCTCTCCTCATAGGGCTTTCTGTAAAACCCCTGCACCATTTTAATTGCCCTCCTCTGAACTACCTCCACCCTGTCTGTGCCCTTTCTTAGGTGCAGCCTCCAAATGTACACAGTACTCCAGGTGGGATCTCATAATAATAACAATAATAATAATAACAATTTTATTTATAGGGCGCTTTTCAAGTGTCAAGGTGCTGTACATAATAACAATTAAAACAGGCATCACAAAAAATACAGGCAAACCAAACAATTAAAATGATCAATATTCAGGGAATGCTGTTTCCCATAAAAAGGTCTTTAGACCCCTCTTAAAACCCTCCACAGAAGTGCACTCCTGCAACTGACGGGGTAGAGAGTTCCAAAGGGTGGGGGCAACATACGAGAATGCCCGAGCACCAGAAGATTTTAAATTCACCCTTGGAACCTCTAGCAACCCCTCATTGGCCGGGCGGAAAGATCAATCAGGGTGATAGGGAGCCAGAAGTTCTTTCAGATAGGCTGGGCCCAGATCATGTAGGGCTTTTAAAGTCAGCGAGCCAACTTCAATGGTGATCCGCCACTGAATTGGCAACCAGTGCAGTTCGCGCAGCACTGGGGTAATATGACAGCATCTTCTAGAACCCGTCAAAAGCCAGGCTGCAGCATTCTGCACTAGCTGCAGATGATGGATTTCAACCACAGAAAGCCCTAGATAAAGGGAGTTGCAATAATCCAGGCATGAGGGCACGAAGGCATGGACTAAAGTAGGCAGGTCAGCAGACGGAACAAGATGCCGAATCCTGGTGATATTCCTAAGATGATAAAAGGAAGTCTTGATGACTGCTGACACCTGTGAATGCAGTGTCAACCTATCAACAAGAACTACCCCCAGGTTCTGCACCCATTCAGAGGTTGGGAGAGAAACGCCACCAAGGAAAAATTCAGGAGGACGCAACAATACCCAACCCCCCTATCTGTCGGCCTGGGTCCACAACCAGTACCTCAGTCTTATCCAAGTTCAACCTCAGCCAGCTGGAATTCATCCACTCCTAGATTTCTCTTAGACAGCTATTAAAGACCAAGAGAGCTCCCTCCTGGTCAGGGGCAAAAGAAAGATAGAGCTGGGTATCATCTGCATAACAGTGAAACCTCAGCCCATACTTCCTTACAATGTCTCCGATGGGTAGCATATACACCACAATTAACATGGGTGACAATACTGAACCCTGAGGCACCCCCACACACACAACAAAGCTGTTTTAATCAGAGGAACCCCCCCTGGACACAACCCTATGTGATCTCCCAGTGAGGAATGAAGTGAACCATCTTAAGACGGTTCCAGGTGTAACCCCCCCCACAAATGGGGGTTCCCAAAAGTCTTCCAGGAGCTTGCCTGATTGCTCCAAGTCTGGGTGGTGTTCAGTGTCTGAGCTGTTTATATGTGGTTCCAAGTGAGTGCTGTTTGAGCCTCCACGTACTGTCTCTTTAAGAGCTGTCTGCTTGCAGACTTAATTAGTTTGTATAGGGGGACTGTGTATTTAATGCTCAAATCCTGCCCGAGCTGCTGTCAAATGGCTCCATTTCTGCAGTCGCTAAGAGCGCAGAGGGGGAGCCTAAATGAAAGATGTAGCTGTTTGCTTGAAACCAGTTAGTGTTAAGTAAAATGCAATTTGTCTAACCTGCCTTTCTTGCAGCTGGGACTCTGTGTGTGTTACCCCTCCATTTTGGACCTAAACTGCTGTGCTGAGCCAATTGGGTTAAGGGTTCCCTAAAATGGAGCCTGTGGATGAATCGGAACTTGGACTCTCAATTTTGAGCCGGCCACAAGGGGATTGTATGGGCAGTGACTCTGGGAAATGTAGTTTTGACCTTGGCACCTTTTTCTACCAACAGAAGGAGTCTTATTGTGAATGACAGCTGAATCAGCCAACAGAATAGTGTGGAGCTAAAGGAAATGCCTTGCTCTGTGACTGGAAAGATCAGATCAGTTGTGGCAGTGAAGAAAAAAGGAGCTGTGTGTTTCTGCGGTGTATAGTTTTGCGCAGGAAGCACGTGTGAGGCCCTGAGTTTCAGTCTGCAGCCTTTGTGAGAGCCAGTTTGGACTGAATCTGAGTTGTGAGGAGAAAGAAGCACTAGAAGTGTGGAAACCCGGCTCACCCTGTAAGAAGACTGGAGAAATTGCTGAATCGTGCTCGGTCTGTCAGGAACTGAAGCTGCTGTGTGTACTTCCGGGTATTTTGCAGTAACTGCAATCTGGATCGAGGAGCAGCCTACCTGGTATAGTACTTTCCTTTCACATATAAAGGTGTGTAGTGCTTGTAGAGAATCACTATTTCAAATCCCCTGTACAGTGAATTGTTTGCTGAAGCTGTAAGTAAACCCCCAGCTTAATTCGGACTACATCTGTTTGCTATCAACTGCAGTTGGGTTCAGTCACAAGGACCTTGTCCTCATGCCCTGCTCTTCTGGCAATCCAGAGGGACATTCTCCATCCGATCCTCAGCTTGGATGTTGTGAATACAAATCAGGGTATTCCCCTGCAGCTTGTTTTCAATCACAAGAGTGTCACCTAATTCTTGTTGTTTTACTGTTTCATGGATTGAGCCCTCCGGCTCCGGATTACAATTGGGTATTGTGCATATCTTTTCTCTACATGGCCCTATCCATCTGTACCTGCCAGCCAACCCCAGGCAACGGACCTGGCTAGCCCCCCCCAAACCTGAGTACCCAGAGTGTGACTTTTCAGACCCTGTATGTGTGCACAGTACTGTGATTTAATGCCACCAATTAACTTGATTCCCACCTCCCGTATTACTGTCCCCCTAAATAAATCAGATTTGTTGTTGTTATACAATATACTGTCTGTGGTGTTGGTGCTTATGGAAACAGTATTGTATTTCACTGTGCATGTTGTTTAACCTTATTTTACAGGGGGTCCTCAGGGACATGCTGCAGAATCCATTTCGAGGGTAAGTGGTACCTTATGAGTGAACAGTGTGTATATGTGGGGTATTGGGATTGTAACTCCTGGGTACTGTGAGAGCCACTAGAGGGAATAAAAGGGGGTCTCAGTGTCCCAGAGGGCTGTGACCAAGTTAGTCTAGCCACTACAAACCCTGACCTCTGGGTGGTGGCACCCGCCATAGAACCTAGGCCCCTCAACCTGTCAGTAGTCAATCAGGAAGGGGTAGTAGCCCTTGGGATAGCGCCACCTGGGGGTTACACAGATATTCCACAAAGCAGCCTCAGGCATTCTATCAACACCATGTGATCTACAGTGTCAAACGCTGAAGGAAGGTCAAGGAGAACCAAGAAGGAACGGTTCTTCTGATCTCTAGCCATCAAGAGATCATTAAGCACCCGAACCAGCGCTGTCTCGGTACTATGTCTTTTACGAAATCCAGACTGGAGGGGTCCATAGATATCGTGGATGGTCAAATGGTCCTCCAGTTGTGCAGCCACTACTTTCTCAATTACCTTCCCAACAAAGGGAAGGTTAGAGATAGGTCTGTAGTTTTCGAGACAGTCAGGGAATTAATTACTGAAGGGGAATTAATTACTTATTGTATTTTGTTGTATTATGTGTTTGGGTTTGGGGGTGAGAGTCCCTAAGCTCTGTGTTGCTGTGTATTTGTTTTAGTATTTGAAGTAATTAATTACTCATCAGCAAATGATGCAGTGGCAACACCCCCTCTCTCTCTTCTCCTGCTGGAAGTACCCCTTCCTATGCACCCCGGTATACCACTAGTCCTACCCTCTGCTTTATCACACTGCCCTGCCAATTTGAGATCCTCAGATAAGATAACCTGTGTCCCTTTCCTGTTTATTGTCTGTTAGTACCTCCCCCTCCCATCATACTTAGCTCCTGGGTTCCTATGCCCTCGGTGCATGATTTTGCACTTTTTATCATTGAACAACTGCCATGCTCTTAACCACTCTTCAAGGTTCCCAAAATCCATGCACATTCTTTCCACCCTCGTAGGCATCCTTCATATTGCAGATTTTGGTATCATCTGCAAAAAGGCATCCCTTCCCAGTTCCACAATGCCACTGATGAAAACATTGGAGAGGACCCAACTCAGTACTGAGCACTGTGGCAACTGGTTGGTCACTTTCCCTTCATTAGAATTAGAGCTATTAACCACCAGCCTCTGTCTGTTAATTGGATTTTCTCCCAGTTCACTACTTTGGATCATACCCCTAGGCTGCTCAGTTTCTTTATCAGTCTCCCGTATGGCACAGCGTCGAAGGCCTTACTAAAGTCCAGACAGGCCATGTCCACTGCCCTCCACTGATCTCTTTCCCTGGTCACCCAGTCAAAGAATTCTATATTAGTTTGGCATGACTCCCCTCCCTCCCTCCTGTGAATTCATGCTGCCTGTGGTCTTGCAGCCCACTGGATTCATGATACTCTTCATCTTTCTTTCAGTAGAGTTTCCATTAATTTCCTCACCACCAAAGTAAGACTGACCAGCCTATATTTGCCAACCTCCTCTCTGCTTCTGCTGTTATGTAGAGGGACCACATCAACTTTTCTCCAGTTCTCCATAACCGTGCTGTTTCCAGTGAGCTGTTGAATAAGGCTGTCAGTGGTGCAGCTAGCACTTTCCTGAGTTCTTTCAATAATCTTGGTTGTATCTGGTCCCTTAGCATTGTCTATCATCAGAGGTGCAAGTCCCTTCAGAACATTTTCCTCAGAAAATGGACTTGTGTATACCATCCTCTGTTCCTCCTACTCCTTGATGATCTGTGTCCCCCTCTCCACTGTGAAGACTGAGCAGAAACACCTGTTTAGGATGTCAGCTTTTTTTGGTCCTCTTCTGCAAAGTTTCACCCTTCTAATCCTCACAATCCCTCCCCCTTTGCTTTCCTCTTCTCAGTTATGTGTCTGAAAAAAAGACTCATCCCCTTTAGAGATAACTTTGATTATCCTTTCCTCTGCCTGCAACTTTGCTCCCCTCATCACCTTTCCTGCTTCCCTCTATTTTACAGGGTTCAAATTTAGCGGTATTCCAGTACATTTTGGGTACCATAAATGATATTGGAACACCAAAATTAGAGTCCTGGAGCTCCATATGAAATATCGCTTCAAACACCATGAAGTCTTGCTATATTATGACTAATGCAGTTAACCACTGCACTTGAACTGCCCCGGAGAGGAAAGAGTTAACTCCAGGGAGTCTGGAGTTCTACAGCGCGAGAGCGCTTATGCCAAAGCTCTATCTGGGCAGTTTCAAATGAAACTGTCAGATTCTTTACTCCGCTTCACTGAACAGTCGCTCCGAGATCAGCTCCTTCAGCTCGGTTCATTTCTCGGTTCAGCAGTATTTTCGGTTCATTTGAACCGGCAAAATATTTATTTTACGCATTTCGGTTAAAAGCTCTATCTGGTAAACCGTAAGTACAAAAATTAAAGTCTGTGTGGAAATTCAATTATCGGTTCGGTTTTGAACCCGATCGGTTTACTAAATTAACGTTTAAAGTGTTGGTTGGGCTTTTAGAGTCGGTTCCCAGTTCTTATCAGTTCTAAAAACCTTGCTTTAAAATTAGGTTTTTCAAATACCGTGACACGGTTAGGAACCGATAAAGAGGTGTCTTGCCTGGCACTGCCATCAAAAGGGCAAGTTTTTGGTTAGGCTGGCATTATGTCTGAGAAACCCAAAGAAAAACGGGTCCACTGGGTTTCAACACTGTGATGTCTATGGGGAAGCCTTTGCAAGGCTGACCCACACCTCACTGTGTTTATTGTCTGAGGGGCTGACCACCTCTGTCAGACTGCCAGGTGTATAAAATTTCCTTGCAGCCACCCTGGAAAGAGATTGGGCGGCTCAGGGCGAGAGGCCAAAAGTCCGCTGACCGGATGGCCAGCCCGGTCCAGCACCCACTGGACCAGAGGGTGCCCTCTGACCAGGCGAGACTTCCTCGGGCAAAAGGAAGGCTGGTTCAGAGGAACCAGTCCCAGTGAAAAGACAAAGAAATCAGTAGGTTTGGAGTCCAAAATTGTCTCTCCAACTGCTGCAGAAATAGCTAAAGCCATACAGATTGTCCAGTCACTGTCTCAGGGTCCTGTCGAACCACCAACAGTTGGTAAAGGGTTGGTTCATTCAGTTCAGTGGTTCAGGAGTATGATGTTGAGGAATTTTATGAACCACAGGAGGGAAGGAGGAATTTGATCAATATATATGTGGCTGGGAGGGTCTGGACATGCCCATTGAACCGGACATTTCTCCAGACAGACCTTTAGAATCTCCTCCTATTCTGTCTGAGTCCCTTCTCATTTTATGTTTTACAAAAAGGTTGCAGAAACCCTCCAGCTTCCTTTAGAGGAGGCTGTGGATGAGCAAGAGGAGCCTGATTATGTAGAAATGATGGATATACCAGAGTCTAGGAGGTTGTCTATTCCTTTGCATAAGTCATTTAGGAAGCAAACAACAAAGATTTTAAAAAATCCTCATTCTGTCCCTCCTGTAGATAAAAAAATGGACAGAAGGTATACTTTGTCAGGCTCTGATACAGACTTCCTCACTGAGTAGTGTAGTCATGTAGGTGTGGTTCAAGCTGCAGCTTGTGACAAGGCTAATATTCCCCTGGCCTCACATCCTCCTGATAAGGATTCTAGGAGGATTGATGCCATGGCGAAAAAACAGTATATGGCAGCTTCTTTGGGACTCAGGCAGGCAAATTATATGGCTTATGCAGCTAGATATCAGAAATCTAGATGGGACACAGTATTGCAGTTAGTAGCAGGCACATGGCCAGCTGGCTAGTGAGTTGGAACAGGTGGCTGCTGATGGCATTGAAGCCTCTAAAGTTCAATTTCATACTGCTGTTGATGTTAATGATGTTTCCTCTAGGGTCATGGCCACTTCTGTAGCTTTCCGTGAGGTTGGCATGGCTCAGATGCACTAATCTGTCCCAAGATACTCAGTCAAAGGCTATGGATTTTCCTGTAGTGGGTAATTCTCTGGGGAACAAACAGAAAACTATATGAAAAAGATGGATGAATACAGAACTACCTACAAAAGTGCCCAGGCTAAGGAGAGGCATGCCACTCCACAGAGGCACGCTCCCAGAGGTAGGGGAGGCCTTTCCACAGGCCTTTTACCAATCTCAGGCCTCCTCTGCGTTTGCACAGAGGGTTTCTTCAGAGGCAGAGGTAGGCGGGCACAAGTAACTGTCCCCTCCCCCTCAGCCTAAGGCTGCCAAGCAGGCACCCTGATGGGGTGCCCAGGGCGATTCTCCTGTACCAGTGGGGGGCAGGTTGGTTTATTTCAGCCAGAACTGGGTGTCCCTAACTTTGGACAGATGGGTTCTGGAGGTAATAAGCCAGGGTCTGGTTCTCAGCTTCAAACAGTTTCCAAAGATGAGAGCCAGACATTTTCCACCTGCAAATCCTACAGAAGCCCTTGCTTTGGAAGCAGCGGTTTCTTCTCTTCTGGACTGCAAAGCAGTAGAAAGGGTCCCTCCTTGCCATCAGGGCAAGGGGCTGTACTCAAGATACTTTCTTACCCCAAAAAAGACAGGAGAATGGCGGCCCATCCTAGATTTAAGGTACCTGAACAAGCATCTTTTGAAACCAAAGTTCAAAATGTTAACTGGCAATGATTTTGCCTTCCCTGAGGCCAGGGGACTGGCTGGCTTCCCTGGACCTCAAGGATGCCTATTTTCATGTTCTGATCAGGCCTTCTCACCGAAAGTACCTCAGGTTCGAACTGCCCTCAGGCCACTACCAGTTCAGGGCAAGGCCCTTGAGCCTTACCTCTCGCCAAGGGTATTCACAAAATGTCTAGCTGTGGTAGTGGCTCATTTAAGAAGGCAAGGATTGCTGTGTTCCCTACCTGGACGACTGGCTCATAGTGGGTCAGTCCCCAGATCAGGTAAAATCCCACTTGCAAGTCACCCAGCAGCTTCTCACTTCCCTGGGATTCCTGCTGAATTTACCAAAGTCAGTTCTTGAACCAGTTCAGGTACTAACTTTCACAGGTGCAGAATTGAACACAAAGTTAGCCAGGGCATTTCTTCCCTCGGAAAGGGTAGACAGGCTCATTGCCCTGGCATCCTCCTTTACCCTGCGGGTTTCTCGACCAGCAAGGCATTTTCTGCAACTCCTGGGGCACATGGCTGCTTCCACAGCGGTAGTGCAAGGAGCAAGATTCCAGATGAGGGACATTCAGTTCCATTTGAGGGCCTATTGGTCTCAAAGGAGGGACCCTCTTCCAAATTGGTTCCAGTGCCAAACTCTGATCCTGGCTCTACACTGGTGGCAGGATCAAAGCAATCTAAAACAAGGGGTTCCTTTCATTCCGTCTCCACTCCCTCACCCTCACCACGGATGCCTCCCTGTTAGGGTGGGGAGCTCACTTGGGCGACCTGTCCACTCAGGGAGTGTGGTCTCCTCAGGAATCTCTGCTCCACATCAACCTTTTGGAACTCAGAGCTGTCTTTCTAGCTCTTCAGGCATTTTCAGCTTCTGTCCAGAACAAAGTAGTTCAAGTCAGGACAGACAACACCACAACAATGTGGTACATCAACAAGCAAGGGGGCACTCGGTCATCAGCCTTGTGCACCGAAGCAATGAAGTTGTGGTCTCTGGCTTACTCCCTGATAGCAGTTCACCTTCCAGGGAAGGACAATGTCCTGGTGGATGCCCTCAGCAGGCTTTCTCAGGGCCATCACGAATGGGCTCTGAATCCTCAGGTGCTGGGGTCGGTCTTCGCCAGATGGGGCACCCCTCAGATAGATCTTTTCGCAGCCCCAGACAACCACCAACTTCCTCTGTTTTGTTGCAGGCCTCCAGTGCTGGGCTCAGTCCCCCTGGACGCCTTTCAGTTGGATTGGAAAGGGAAGTTCCTGTATGCCTTTCCCCCCTTTCCTCTTCTTTTCAGGGTACTAGTAAAAATCAGATCTCAGCCCTGCAAAGTGATTCTGATTGCCCCAGATTGGGCCAGACAGCCCTGGTACCCACTGCTTCTGTCCTTGACAGTCCACCCTGCCCTGAGCTTGCCCAGAGTCCACGACTTGCTGGCCTGTGCACAGGGGAGAGTGTGGTATCCGGACCTCAAATCCCTCCATCTCAAGGCATGGCTCTTGAGGAGTTAGAATTTGCTGACTTACACCTTTCTCAAGGTGTTCTGGATATTTTAAAGGCTTCCAAGGAAACCTTCCACTAGGCCACTTACAATTCTAAGTGGAAAAGGTTTTCCATCTGGTGCTCTGAGAAGCAGATTATCCCAGAATCTGCTGATCTGCCCATTTACTGGACTATTTGGTCCATTTAAATTCCTTAGGCCTTAGGCCAGCTACCTTAAAGGTTCATCTGGCAGCTGTCTCTGTTTTTTGTGTCAGCAGGGAAGCCTGCTTCCTTTCTTCTCACCCTGTGTTTTCCAAGTTTTTTAAGGGGTTACTTCACACTAACCCTCCTTTTCGAGAACCAGCTCCCGCCTGGGACCTGAATGTTTGCATTGCTCAGTTAATGCAACCTCCCTTTCAGCCTCTGTCCTCAGCAGAGCTCAAGTTTCTAACTTGGGAAACTGTTTTCCCTAGTGGCTATCACTTCTGCCAGATGCATAAGTGAACTACAGGCCCTGTCAGTGGAAGAAGATTTTTATCTCTTTCCACAGAGATAAGGTAGTCCTCAGGACTAACAGAAAGTTTTTGCCTACAGTGGTTTCAGATTTCCACCTGAACCAATCCATATCTCTTCCAGTATTTTTCACTGAGCATTCTTCCTCAGGTGAGAGGAGACTGCACAGCTTGGACGTCAAAAGAGCCTTAAGCTACTATTTGGAACGCACCAAGGGTCACAGGTTCGAATCCCTCCAACTCTTCCTTACCTATGGCGAGGTTGGCAAAGGGAAACCTGCCACTAAGAGGACAATTGCAAGGTGGATTGTCTCTTGTATCCAATTTTGTTATCAAAAACTAGGTAGAGAACCCCCCCTCAGGACTGAGGGCTCACTCCACCAGGGGTATAGCTGCATCTCTAGCGGCTGCTAGAGATATTCCCATTCTGGAAATCTGTCAAGCTGCTACTTGGAAAACAGTTTACACTTTTACCAAGCATTATTCCCTGGATATTCAGTCCAGGAGAGATGCTCATTTTGGCACAGCTGTGCTTCAGAGCCTATTTCCTAAGTAGGTTCTGACCCTCCTCCATAGAGTACTGCTGTGTAATCTGCATTAGTCATAATATAGCAAGACTTCATGGTGTTTGAAGAAAAATTACTCACCTTAGTAATTGCTTTTCTTCTCATGGAGTCTTATGTATCATGCCCTCCCTCCTGCCCCTCAGAACTTCTACTTGGGTAGGGGTGGCAAATTAGTGCAAGCACTGTGTCATGCCATTGTAGTTTTTTCCCTTACCTTCTTTTATTTAGGGTTAGGGAACTAGGTTATTTTATTTAGGTATATATTGGCCCCCTTCCTGGACTTGAGTCTTTGGGGGAAGGGGCGGTCCTAATGGTGCTTGTCAGGGGGGTAACTAATAATACTATTATTCATTGTTATTATTGTTATTGTTGTTTATATTGTTGTTATTTCTACTAGTAGGTAGCCATTTGGCTAGTGTAGAGCTTTCCACAGACTTGTTGCTTAGTATTAGCTTAAAAGATCTGACAGTTTCATTTGAAACTGCCCAGATAGAGCTTTGGCATAAGCGCTCTCGCGGTGTAGAACTCCAGACTCCCTGGAGTTAACTCTTTCCTCTCCGGGGCAGTTCAAGTGCAGTGGCTAACTGCATTAGTCATAATATAGCAAGACTCCATGAGAAGAAAAGCAATTACTAAGGTGAGTAATTTTTTCTTTTCTTCTGTGAGCCAGAGTGTAATACTTGCTCCCAATGGTGGCACTGTTTACAATGCCAAATTACTATTTCTTTGCATTTGTTTTGTATTTCTGGCTTTTCTGAATGTAGCTATGTGAGCTGTATTCAGTGTAACCTGTGATGGTGGAATTTTTCTGCTTCTTTTTACACTACTCGTGTTTTCATTGGTCACCTCCTCCCCCATAGCAACTTAATAGGCTGGCACGTTATTTTCGGCGGCAGTTCTTCGAGTGCTGGCTGGATAAAATCAGACAGAGGAGAAGCAGAAGATGTGGCCCCATGGAAAATGAAGAAATATTGAGTTAATTTATTTTTTCATCAGAGTTCCTTTCACATCTCATGGTGCAGCTATTTTTTTTTTTTTGAAATTTAACATCTTTATTGATTTTGTAATATAATACATCGGTAAACACAGTATATGAAACACAGTAGAAAGACTATCCAATACAAACAATGGACAATGAATAGGCCATATAGAAGGGAAAATACATAAAAGTGAAAGAATAACAAAAACAACCCTCCCCCCCACATACTGCCCCCCCATAAACCCCACGGAGAGTGCTATAAAGTATTATACAGAGTTTGTGTATATAGCTAGGAACTGAATTCGTTTATGTTGACTTTGGGGAGTCTATCAATTAACAGTTATCAATGCAGGTATAAGGCATACAATTTACCCCATTTTTTATCGAAACCTGACAGATTACTACGAGAGCCAGCAAGCAGACATTCGGTCCTAAAGTAGGCTGAGAGGTCATTCAGTATAGGTTATAGTTAGTTGGTCCAACCAGTGTTTGAGCACTAGTTTCTTGACTACCATTGAGATTAAGGCTACATGAATGGTGCAGCTATTGACATCCGTGCAGTATTCCTAACTTGCCCCCAAATGCAGCCTTAATTAAAGCAGCAATGAAGCTAGTGAAGTCTGTTACCTTAGGAGTGTAGGGACATCGAAGAGAGAGAACATTGTGGTCTCCTATTAGTGCCCTTGTGCCCAATTTATTCCTAGATGAGCCCTTGTGTGCTGCCCAGAAGAGGTCCTTAGGGTGGAGTGTTCCAGAGGTTTCTGTCAACAAGCAGCAATGTGGGTTAAGTGCTCATCGATGGCAGAGTGCACCAGAAGTTTCAGCAAGAACCTGGATTAAGTGCTTGTTGATGGCAGAGTGCCTCAGAGGTCTCCATCAATGAGCGGTGTAAATCTGAAATGCTTGTCAATGGATAAATGTCTGCAAGGTTTCCGTTGAGGTGCAGTGCTTGTCGGTGGTTCAGAGGTGGGGGGGTTCAGTGTTAGGCAGGAGTGGATTATTCTTAGATGAGTAAGTAGAAAACAGGCTCCAGCACTACTTGAGAATAGTACATGTAGACATTAGAAAATATTTTTTTTAAAAAGCAGACGTGTCTGCTTTTTAAATATTGAATAAAGTCTACACGTGAGTATTGTCGAGTATTGCTGGAGCTTGTTTTCTACTTGGATGTTTTTTTGCCTCGTGCATACTCTGGAGCGGTGGTTTGTGTCCTATAAGCCCTTGTGTGCTACCTAGAAGAGGTTCTTAGGGTGGAATGGCCCAGAGGTTTCCGTCGATGAGCAGCAGCATGGTTTAACTGCTCGTCAATGGCAGTGCTCCTCAATGGTTCACTGTATTAGGCAGGAGTGGAGAAATGACCCCAAGTCCCAGCATAGCTGCAGCTTGCAGCAAAATGTTGTAGTAGCTAAGGTAGTGTTGGTGTCCTGCTGTTACTTCAGGTCCTGCTTCTCCAACATCCTTTTGCTTCCAACTGGCAACCCTGCTGTTTTTTTGCTCTAGTCCCCACCCCCATTGTGGACAGTGTATAATAAACTTGTGCCAGTGATCCTGACATCCCTTTCCAGTGGCCCCCCAGGCTGTACTGACAGTGATAAACCTCCTGGTGCAGCATGCTTTGATGACAGGGAGGCTGATAACAGTTTGAAAAATGGTGCTGTGATATGAGTGGAAAATCTGTGAGCCCTACTTTGGTAGAAATCACCCTTGCCTTGCCTAAAAGGAATTACAAGTTTTGCTTCAAATGTAATTGGATCCAATTGGAAGCCATGAATTCATTTATAGGTAGCATGATAATTTCTACCAAACTAGCAGGCTCACATGATTTTTCCAGAGACTCTCTCAGAATCAGGGCACAACGTTTGAATGTAGCCTGTTATCAAACAGTTCTTGGCAGGTCAGGGCTTTTATGCATAACAGTGCACAAAGTGCCTGCCCTAGGCTCAATGCCCTGGAAAACCCTGCTTCAGCTGCTGCTTGCCGGCAGCTTGGCGGAGTGCTGCTGCTGCTGCTGCACTGTTTGTGTCCTGCCCTGACAAAGTCCATCACCACTGCCTTTTTCCCAATTCAGTATCATCCCAGCTAAATAAGGCAGTGGGAGGACACTTGACTCTTCTAGGTGTGTGTGTGTTGTGTTAAGCCTGGGGCCCGATATTCAAATGTGGGCAGAGGGGCAAATAGCAAAAGCTTAAAGGAGAACTACAGGGTAACTGGAAGCCCTGACTGATGCACAGATTGGGGTGTCAGTACCTCATTTCTCCTTGCTGGCACCAGATCAAATAAATTGTTTTTCTTACTCCAACAGTCCTCCGAGCTCGAGCTGGCATAATGTAAGTGGCTCGGTGCCGGCTGGGTGCCCACCCCCAAGATCTTGCTGATTGTAATGCAAGATGATGATGCATGGTTGCCTCAGCCTATGATATGCCCTATGTATGGAGCTTTAATGAACCCTGTTTCTGCTGACATGCCCGGTGTTATTTTTAAATTTGAAATGCCAAATGTATAGTACATTTGGCATATAATCAGATTAATTAAAAATAACACCAAGCACAGCAGAAATGGGAGTTTATTAAAGCTCAGTACATAGGTAGGGGAAATATCATAGGCTGAGGCAACCATGCATCATCATCTCGCGTTACAATCAACATCCCCCCACCCAAAAAAGAGACAAGACTTTTTTTTTTTTAAATCTTCATTTTACTTTACTGGCTCAGGCGGACCAGGGCATCTGTCAGAGATGCCAACTCAGCCGATTGCTCCTCTATAGTCCCCTCCTCCAAGAACTTGCTGGGTACCCCTCCCAAGGACCTCCAGCCCCTTCAGATGACCACTCCTCCTCCCTTGGGAGGGCTAGCTCCACCTAGCTGTTGGCTGAAGTTAGAGGGTCGGTCCTAGCTGGGTACTAGACTCGTGATAACCAGCAGAGGGATGGTGTGGCATTGGGGTTGTGAGCTAGACTCAAGCCCTTGCTGACTCCCTGGTCCTCCGGGGTATTTCTGTTGTAGTTGTCCCCTTGGAGCGTGGACGTGCAATGACATCTGGGAACTGTGACATGCTGATGTCCATCACTGCTCCACCCCCTAGTGACAGCACTACTTCCTTGCAAGGCCCCTGATCTCCATCAGGGGTCGCTAAGGACCATCGTAAAGTCCACCCCGTGAAGAGAGAGCAGTCCTCAGGACACTGAATCCCGCTTCCACTCCCTGCAGCTCCCCGGTGGCTCGAGTTCGTTCCCATACCCAGGTTGCTGGTGTGGTGCGAAGTGTGGCAGCCCGCACCTCAACCCTCAGACAGTGCTGCACTGGGCTGGCTGTCTAGTCCAAAAATAACCTTCTCTGTAGGTACATGGCACTGAGTCTCTGAAAGGAATGAAGGCCTGACTGCAATTAAGTTGAGTAGAGTAAGTTAGTATCTTGGTCGATGTGTAGGGTGATAGAACCAGCCCACTTGTCTGAGGTCCTATGACTGTGAAAGGCAACTCCTAGAAATTTATGCCTTTTTTATTTGTGTTTGTTGCAGCATTGCATTGTGATTAATGCTTTTTTTCTGTTTTTTTTTTGGTTTCTCAGCTGTCTTCACAATTGAACACTGAACAAGGACAAGTGAACAAGGACTCCTCACTCCAGCTTCGTTTTGTATCCTGGCCTGTCACATGTGGTGATCGGATGATGCTCCCACTGCAGCTTTGATGCATATTCAAATTTGCAGCTTTGCAATTTGAGGTTGAGGGGGGAAGTGATTAAAAAAATGTTTTAGCATGCAGCAGCTCCTCCTTCTGTTGTGAGACCAATTAGTTTAGTTAACAGTTTTTTTGTGGGGGTCCTGTACTGCAAGTGGGGGTCAAGTTTTGTAATACTGTGTCATCATAAGTGTAAAGTAAAGTGTGTCTTGTTGAGAATTTTTCAAATGAGGGGTAACAGCTGTCAATTACAAGACTCTGTGCATGCAATTAACACAAAATGGCTGTCTATCTATCCATCCACACTGGAATCTTTCAGCACCTCTCTGAAAAGGCTACTGTACAGATGGTCTCCCTGTGTCATAATTAAGACATTTAGATTTTGTCTGCAATCTGTCATTTTAATGACTCAGTGAGAACCTTTCTTTTTCCATGTTCTCCTCTGGGCACCTCCCTAACAGACCAGTCTTAACCGGAATCTTTCAGCACCTTTCCAAAGTGGGCAGAGACAGCCTCCCTGTGTTTCTGCAATTGATGTAGAGATTTTTACTGCAGTCTGCTTTTTGGTGACTCAGAAGAACCTTTTTTGAGTGTTCTCCTGTGGGCTCCCTAGCAGACCTGTCCTAAGTCTCCATCCAGACTCATAAATTACCGGCTGTAACTGACACAATTTGCTGTAGAGATTTTGACTGCAGTCTGCCATTTGGTGACTCAGAAGAACCTTTTTTTGAGTGTTCTCCTCTGGGCTCCCTAACAGACCAGTCTTAAGTCTCCATCCAGACTCATAAATCACTGGCTGTGACTGACACAATTTAATGTAGAGATTTTTACTGTAGTCTGCCATTTGGTGACCCAGAAGAACCTTTTTTTATGTGTTCTCCTCTGGGCTCCCTAACAGACCAGTCCTAAGTCTCCGTCCAGACTCATAAATTACCGGCTGTGACTGACACAATTTGACATAGAGATTATGACTGGAATCTCTGCCATTTAGTAACTCTACAGTGTGAAGAACCTTTTTCGTGTTCTCCTCTGGGCTAGCCTCCTCTAACAGACCAGCCCTAAGTTGTCCATACCAGAATCTTCCAGCACCTCTCTGAAGTGGCCACAGACAGCCTCCCTGTGTCTAGACAATTTGACATTGAGATTTTGACTGCACTCTCTGCCATTTAGTGACTCAGTGTGACAAGCTGGCCTATGGTAGATGGAGAGGCAACATGCTGGGTTTAAAGTTCACATAAGAAAATGTACTTTTATTGCTCCAAATGTAAGTTATTGCTCCAGAAAAACATAATCAGTCAGTTCAACTTCTCCAGCCTGGTCAGGTAACATAAAGGTTAACACAAAACAGTTCTTTCAGGCTGACTTGACAAAAGGAATCTTTGAACCACTTATGTGGGCCAGCAGTTTGTTCAATATACAGTCTCAAACAAAACAAATGGTTTGTGGGCCAGCAGTTTTAAATGCACAGTCTCAAATAAAACACAAACAGTTTTCCCTTTTTGCCTTATTTGTAGGCTGTTATCAGCAGTACATTTCACTCACTGTTTTTGGCCCAGCTGGATAGGCTGATCCTTTACCTCAGGACTCTCTGCTCTAGAAATGGTCTATTTCTCAGCAGCAGGTTTCAACTTCTCCCCAAAGGCTCTCTCCAACAATCAACCATTCCTCTTGGCTTTCTGCTCTGGTTCCTGCCTTACATTCCACCCAACATCTTGCAGGGTTCTCTGCCTAGGAGTCTCTCTTCCCTGCAGCAGTTTTCAGCTTCTAACGGACTCCTTGCTGGATTCTCTCTGCCTTTCAACAATCTCTTTAATCAGCAGCATCTGCGGAGGCACCCCCCCTTGTCTGTTCATGTTGCATTCCCTGCATTTCCTCATCCTCAGTCAAGGTGGTAACCTCTTGTTTCCCAGGGAAGTGTGTACACTGTCACACTCAGAGTGTGAAGAACATTTTTTTGCGTGTTCTCCTCTGGGCTCCCTAACAGATCAGTCCTAAGTCTCCTTCCAGACTACTAAATTACTGGCTCAGTGAGTGCTACAATTTGACATTAATAGTTTGACTGAGTTTACCAAGTAACTCAGAAGAACCTTTTTTGTGTGTTCTCTCTGGGTTCACCCTAAAACAGACCAGACTTAATTTAGGAACTGTACAAACCAGCGGACCTAAGAAATTTGTGACCCGGCCATTTATTTGGCTGTCAACTCAGTTGCACTGTGACTTGTTTTTTGCCAGAGTCAAACATGTGGCATTTCATAAGTGGGGTACGAGACCCTAAAGAGAAAAGGGCTGAGGAAGCAGCAGTAAAAAAGAAACACAAAGATGCAATATATGATAACACAAAAAGAACGAGATTGTTTCAAGAGAGTTGGGGTCACATCTACCCATGGGTTAAATATTGTGCAGAATCAGAATCCATGTTATGCACAGTTTGTAGGAAATACCCAGATATTGCAGATCAGTCATCTGCATATTGCAAGGATGATGGTGGCACACATTTTACAAATCACTTATTAAGAAAACATGCTACATCTAAACTTGTTCTGGCAAAAGAACGGTATAATGCAGACACAACAGAGTCACAAGCACAAAAAGCAATTGGCATGCTATGTGCAAGTGCAGCAGCACGTGTTAAAAAACTAATTAGAACTGCACATGCCTTATCAAAACATGCATGCCCTTTTACAGACTTCACATAGATATGTGATTTAGACCATTGCAAAGGCCTTGACATAGACAATACTGATCAAAGTGATAAGTCCTGTAAAATGTTCACCTCTATATGCAGAGGCCAACAGACTGCAACTTGTCGACTTTGTGAAGACAGCAAAATATATTAGCATACTAATTGATGGTGCTACTGACTCTGCAGTGAAAAACCAAGAATTTATTTATGTGAGATATTCACGTGATGGTACCAGCTATGTAAAATTTGTGTCAGTAGAAGAGGTTACTAAACCAGATGCTAATAATATAGTGACTGCTATTGATACATCAATGAAAACTCAGCTGTATTCCAATGAATGGAAGGAAAACTGGTTGGTCTCACAACAGATGGGGCAGCTGTCATCTTGGGGAGAAAAGGTGGTGTCTCCATAATATTAAAAAGAGACAGACCAGATCTGGTTGTGGTACATTGCAGTGCTCGTACATTAGAACTTGCCTTAAAAGACACCACAAGGACAACTGAGTTTCAATCAAAAATTGATAACCTTCTTCTTGGCATCTGTCTTTATTATCACTCCCCCCCCAACCGGAACAACCTGAAAGCATTCTGTGGTGCTGTCAACTTAAAATACTACATCCTGACATGTGTGGGTGGAACACAATGGGCTCAACACACATTAAAAGCCATGAACAATCTCCTCTCCATATACCCCAGCTTGGTCATGCACATGCAACACGTACAATGATTACTATTTAAAAACTAATTTGGAATCTTAAAAATTTGCAAGGACAAGTTTATTTATGTTTTTCAACTTTGTCTTTACAAATGCAACAGGAAGGGGCAGCCACAAGGGGTGATCAGGTAGTCAAAGCAAAGGTTTTTTTTGCACTTGCTGATGCAGTGGAGGACTGAAATACCTGCACCTTCTAGCTGATATCCTGGAAGAAATAACACAGCTAAGTGTGCTACTCCAGAGAAACAGTGCATCTGTGGGAGAAATCTATGAAGCATTCCAGGACCTCAGGGACTGCCTCATGAGGCTGAAAACAAGGTAAGTGTTTTAAGTAAAATGCCATGGTGTTCTCTTTAATTATTATAAAAGTGTAGTTAGCTAAAACAGAGACAATTGTTTTGCAGAACTGGGAAGCACCTTGGTAGTCTGGAAGGGAATACAGCTTTTGGTGCCATAAATCTATGGCCAGACAGTAGTGAAGCTTTTGAGAAAGACAGGCAAAGTGTCATCAACGAGTTGTTTAAGAGCTTGAAAAGGTGTTTTGAAGATCTTCAGCAGCCAGAGTCAGTGTTGCTATCTAAGAACAGTCTGTATAACATCAGGCAGTAGCCATCAGCTAGCTCAGTATTGAAAGGTAATTAACTTTGATTAGGGTCACCCGATAGGTTGCTTTTGTCGTCAAATAGTGTAACAAATGAATTCAGTGTGGAACTCCATCAAGACTGTAATAGATACAGGATCAGGGTCAGCTACTGTAGGTGTTTCAAGTTGCAGACTCAGAAACTAACGTGTAAAACCTATGACTGCTGGATTCTGGATAGGTTAGGGTCACATAAATAACTGTGTGTATTCCTAGTTCCAGAGTCTAGAAGAGAAATGACAGTATTTAGCAGGTCAAACTAATTATATTTTTTCACTTTGACAGACTACGGGGAAGACCAGCTCCAGACCATCTGTGGTCACTTCAGAGAGGTGCTGAAAGATTCTGGTGTGGATCCAGAAGTGTGTCCATTTGAGTGGGTCAAACTGAAGAACCATGTGGGAAGGAGGTAAGTGACAACTAAGGCAGTAATCTAATTAGCTAGATAGCCTCTTACTGCCTGGTTGTAATTTGTTTTTTTCTCTGGTTTTATTCATAGATACCTAGACAAAAAGGATGCCACTAGTCTATGGCCAGACATTTTTATGGCTTGCAAGGAGAAGTGTCCAAATATTCTAGGGCTGAATGAACTGATTCAAACATTGCCAGCTAGTCCCACTGGTTGTGAGAGAGGCTTTAGCCTCATGAAGAAAATTAAAACGGACTGGAGAAGCAGTCTTGGACAGCCAAGTCTTAATGACCAATTAAGTATATACTTGCACACTCCAGGTGTTAAGGAGTTTGATCCAACACCAGCAGTAGAATTATGGTTGCAAAGATCAACAAGAAAAAAAAGGCCATCTCAACAACCATACGGGCCTAGGAAAAAACTGGGAATGGGCACATCATCCAATTCTGTTGACTTGGAAACAGAGCAAACAGAGAATGATCTGTCAGATGAAGTTTTAAATGAACAATCCAGTAGTGAGGAAGATGATGATATGCCAGAGTCTCTTCACATCAGCCCTAGTGAAGATGATGTACCTAAAAATACCTTGAGTGAAATATTCCTCAGGGCAACAGACTGAAGAATTTATTGATTTTAGCAATTTGTTGAGTCTAGTTAGTAGCTGTTTGTTTTTTCTCTTGACTTCCATGCTGTCATTCAAATACGGCAGATTGGAAGTCAACAAATCAGGTAATTTAGTGTTCTGTACAAGAGGTAGTTTTAAAATCATGTGTAGTCAATGACCATCCCACAGCTCTTACTGCTCTGAGTGTGTATCAAAAAAACCACAAAGGTCTGCCTGACTTGAGCTTTATGAGATATGACAGTCAAAAATACATGTCTAATTCTCCTGTACAGTAGGTGCTAGTATCATTACAAAGAGATCTAGCCTGAGAAATGTCTGACTTTGCATCTAAACCTGAGGAAACTGGTAGTGCTTCATAGATTTCTTCCACAGACCCTGCCTGCATTCCATGGCAGGATGTTAATGCTTGTCTTTGCCGTATTGGGTTGCACTTCATGTCTGCGAACATCAGTACTCACCATTTAATATCCAGATGCATACAATATTTTGCCACAGAGAAGTTTGCCACTCAGATTTTTCCACTTCCAACACAAACACGTTGCCACAACGTCCAGTGAGTGCTATACTATGGGGCTTCCTATCTTAAGGTTATGGAGCACCCTCCTCCAAGTCTGTCACGTTGCACCTGTACTGAGTGCTGTGCTACACGGGCCTCCTGTCTTAAGCTTTATGGAGAGCACCAAGCCTGTCACCGTCTTTGCACCTACTCAGAGGGCTATGCTACAGGGCCTCTTGTCTTAAGCTTTATGGAGAGTACCAAGTCTGTCACCATCTTTGCACCTACTTAGAGGGCTGTGCTACAGGGCCTCCTGTCTTAAGCTTAATGGAGAGCCCTCCACCAAGTCAGTGCCCACCTTCAGACTGGGCCAAATAATTGTACACACAGGATTTTATTTTTTTTATCATATATTTATTTGTGCTCCTCCTTGAACAGCCCCTATCTGACTGGCTCCCCCAGTTCCGTCTCCCGGAATTACCAAGGCTTACCTTACGCCCAGTCCGGGAGCGGTGCCTGTGGAGAGTCGGTTGCCATCCTGCTGCCGGAGTGTTTTCTATCCTCCATTTTTCTCCCTGTTTTTACCTGATGGCCCCAGGAGGTCACATGCACGTGGAGGCGCGCATGCACCTTACAGCCCCGGTAATGACCCTCCTCTGCCCACCTCATTGACCTACTGCTGGCACTCTGCTTGCACAGCCTCCTGGCCTCCACCAGGGGGCAGCCTTGAGTGAGAGATGCCACTCCACCTCCCCTGGAAAGGAAAGCTGCCTGTTGGCTGCTCCATCCAGCTCCGCCCTTCCCCTGTGCTGACTTCTAATGACCCAGGCTCACTCCCGAACCCGGGTCGCTGGCGTGCCATGAGGTGAGATGTCCAGCGTCTCAGCCCTCTGCACCACTGGGCTGGCTATGTACACACAGGATTTTAGATGGTGAGGATACCTCAAAGTCTTTGCAGACATGATGGGCAGACTCAGTACTTGGCAAACATTTTGTAGCAATATAAAAAATTTTTCCAGTGCAACTTACTGCTTACAAAATAAGTATGCACCGACCATGGTGGGGTATATGGAGAGGAGATTCATTGTTAATTTTAAAGTGGACTGTTGTGCAGAATGAAGTGTCACACCATGATTCGGGTGTCCACTCAAGAACTCGGGCTGTGCGAGACGCATCACACAGTCTGTATTTTCATTAGAGCAAGAAAGCAGACAGCTTAAAAAAAGTATGTGGTGTCAAAATACTGAATTTATTTTTTGTAAAACAAGTTTTGTATCATATTTGAGGAAAATGTTTTGCTTTTCACAAAAAGTTTTGTAAATTTCTACTGGGATCACAGTCCAAATAGGTAAAGGTAACCAGTTAGTATGTAAATTTAAATGTAACATTTGATTTGACTACAGTAAAACTTCAGTGGCCAAATTAGGCCAATGTATTAGTGTACTCTGTGACACCTTGCTGCAGTTGTACTAAAGATACAATAATATAACAGGCTGCAATTTCAGGCCTTTTTTTTTTTAACAAGTTTCAGGGCTTGTGTCTGAACTACTGTTTTGCTGTATGTGGGTATTTCTGTTTCCTTGCTTACCTCATTCAAATAAAAATAGTTCAGCTTAACGCAGACTCAAACAAAAACTAGCAGAGAGAATTTTCAGTTGAAAGAGAATATTTAGTCCATGGATGCCACAAAGTCCACCCTGTGGGACTGCTGATGATCAGTCATCCAATAGGGTGGACATTGTGACATCCCTAGACATATCTGTTTTCCCTTTCAACTGAAAATTAACTGCAACAGTTCCGCATTACTGCATTGGTTGATCACTAACTGTAAATCTGGAATGAGCAGAGTGCAGAGATTACTTTTATTTTTATTCTCTAGCACCACGACTAAAGTGCTCTCAAGGCCAGGTCATGTCGCTATTGGCAACATTCCTGGAATTTTGGGCATAATTATGGAATTACATTTTTTTGTGTCAGACAGTTTTGACTTACCAAAATGTAATACGAGTCATCAAAAAAATCTGAGACGTCTTAATATGATGTAAAAGTAAGGCTAATGCTTACTTTAGAAAAAAAAGCCAGAAACAAGAAAAAAAAAAGACAGAATAATAAAAAAGACTCAGACACACAACTCTGTTGTCAAATGTGTTTATTTTGGGGGTGGGATATTCAGAAGGGTCACGCATGGCACAACACAGGTGCACCATGCGCAACCCACTGATGCGCCCTGGCGCGATATTCAAAAAGGGAAAGTGTGTGGCACAAATCCCACTGCGCCGGGGCGCATCAGTAATGTATGCAGCGCATATGGGGGGGGCGGGCCCATGCATACTCCGCACATCCCGATATTCAGCCTGGGATGTGCTGAGCAGATGTAGGCGCAACTCCTACCTGCTCTGCACACAGCTGATCCAAAAAAACACGGAGCAACAGCTGGCCACCCACAGGTGAGCTGCCTGACAGGGCGCAAATACCTACAGGTGCCAGCTGTGGGTGGTCACCAGCTCCGGCCGCACCGTCTATCTTGGTAGGGCCCCCCACCCAATCGTGGGCATATGGTTCAATGAATAACATTCTAATATCTCTGGTGGTCCAATGGACCGCATCCAGCCCGATCGCGGGTACAAGTATTGATTCAGAAATGTCCTATATCCATGGTGGTCCAGTGGACGGTTTCCAGCCCGATTGCGGGCATACGTATTAAAATAATAAAGTCCTATATCCCTGGTGGTCCAATGGACCACTCACAGTCCAATCGCAGGCAAAAGTATAAAAATAAAGTTGAAATCCCATCCCTGGTGGTCCAGTGGACTGCTCGCAGCCCGATCGCGGGCAGAAGTGTAAAAATAAAGTTGAAATCCCATCCCTGGTGGTCCAGTGGACTGCTCGCAGCCCGATCACAGGCAGAAGTATAAATATAAAGTTCAATCCATCCCTGGTGGTCCAGCTGTATCCCCCTCCCACCCTCCCACTAAGCCCCGCCACCCGCTCCCCCAGTCAGCGGTGGGCAGCAGCTCCCCACTACTTGGCTGCCCGGTGGTCACCCACCGATTGACTGCGTGCGCAATACAACTGTACGCATTGGTCCCTGGCAGAGCCAATGGGCGTGCAACCGTGCATCTACACAGATCCGGATATATGAATGGGATTCATTCACATATCTGGATCAGTGTAACAGTACAGTTCACACGCTCATTGGCTCCTTCCACACTGTGGACTAATGGGTGTACAGCTGTACTGCCAGTCAAGTCGGCAGGCAGCCTGCGGGTGGGAGCTGCCGCCACCGCTGACTGGGGAGCGGGTGGTGGGGCCCAGTGGAGGGTGGGGAGGGGGTACCGCTGGATCACCAGGGATGGGATTTCATCTTTATTATTATACTTCTGCCTGTGATCGGGCTGCAAGCGGTCCACTGGACCACCAGGGATGGGATTTCATCTTTATATTTATACTTCAGCCCGCAGTCAGGCTGTGAGTGGTCCACTGGACCACCAGGGATATAGGACTTTATCATTATAATACGTATGCCCGCAATCGGGCAGTGGGGCACTTTGCCACTTGTGCAGGGGGCGTTGGTCCCCGAAGGCTGCAGCCTGGCAGGGTGCCAGGCGCAAGGTGCCTGGGATCGGCGCACCTGCATGCATGCATGTGGGGCCATGATGACATGCAAATGGCCCCATTTGTGCCTTGCATGCATTACTGCCCCATTTGCATGTGCACTTTTGAATATCGCGGTTGCTGCGCCCAGTGCAACGGCACTTGTGCTAGCGCATCCCCCCCCCTCTGTGTTTCCTTATACCTCCTGAATGCCACCTTTTTTTTCTTCACCACCACCATGGCCACTTCCTTAGAGAACCATAACGGTGGCTTTTTCCTTCTGCTTTTACCCATTTCCTTAATGCAGAGGTTGGTTGCTGTAATTATGCCCTTCCTTATTTTTCTCCATTGTACCTCTACCCTGCCTTGACAATCCCCCCCCATAAGGCAGTTTCTGAGGCAGTCTCATGTTTCTTTAAAATCTGTTCTCCTAATGTCCGGGACCCTTGTCCTCGTGTGGTTTGCCTCTGTTCCTGTCTTATGCTAAACCATGTTCACTAGTACCCAGGAGACTGCCCACTGTGATATTTGCAAGGCAGTCCATAGAAACATATAATTTGATGGCAGATAAGGACCGCTTGGCCCACCTAGTCTGCCATCTGCCCTTTTTCCCTATCTACTGTAGCACCTCAGACCCTACGTGACCTCTGGCTTTATCCACCCTTTCCTTACCACTAAGGTTCTTTTATGCCTATCCCATGCATTCTTGAATCCTGTTACCATTTTTGCCTCAACCATCTCTGCTGGGAGGTTGTTCCAGGCATCCACCACTCTTTCTGTGAAGAAGTACTTCCTCACATCTTCCCTGAGTCTAACCCCCTCCAGCTTCATAGCATGTCCCCTTGTTCTTGAGCATCTTTTTCTGAAAAATGCTTCCCTCCTGAACCTCATTTATGCCTGTGAGGTATTTGAAAGTCTTTATCATATCCCTCCTCTCCCTCCTTTCCTCCGTGGTGTATATATTGAAGTCCTTTAGTCTCTTCTCATAGGGCTTTTGATGCAAACCCTGAACCATTTTAGTTGCCCTCCTTTGAACCACCTCCATTCTATGTCCTTCCAGAGATATGGTCTCCAGAACTGGATACAGTAATAATAATAATACTTTATTTATAATGCGCCTTTCTAAAAATCAAGGCGCCTCGACAATAAGATAAAATGAAATAAAACAGGATGCAATAAAAAAAGTTAAATACAGGGTTTGATAAAATTCAAGGTTAAGATACAGTCATACAGAGTAGGCTCGATGCCACAAATGGGTCTTTAGGGCCTCTAAGTGAAGTCTCACCAGTGCTCTATACAATGGTAACACCACCTCTCTTTCTGCTAGTAATACCCCTCCCTATGCACCCTAGCACCCCACTAGCTCTCCCCACTGTCTTGTCACACTGTCTAGCCACCTTTAGGTCAACAGATATGACTACCCCAGGTCTCTTTCCTGTTTGGTGGTTGTTAATACTACTCCCCCCATTTTGTACTCTGCCCCAGAGTTTCTGTGCACCAAGTACGTGATTTTGCACTTTTTTTGCATCGAAACTTAGTTGTCACATCCTTAACTACTCCTCTAGCTTTCTTAGATCTCTATTCATTTACTCCACCACCACCCCTGGAGTGTCTAGCCTATTGCTGATTTTAGTGTTATCTGCAAAAAGGCATACCTTCCCATCTAGCTCCTCTGCAATGTCACTAAAAACATTAAAAAGGACCAGTCCCTGTACTGATCCCTATGGCACCCCGCTGGTCACCCTTCCTTCCTCGGAGTGAACTCTGTTTACCACCACCCTCTGTCTCCCGCCCCCTAACCAATTCCCAGTGTTGGGTAAGTTACTTTTTCTTTTACTTTCTATTACTTTTGAAAACTTGTTCCAGGAAGCTCTGTGCAGTCACTAGCAAGGGTGGAGAAGTACTGGAAGATGTAATACACCTTACAGTAACATTTACTTATGTCCTTTTATACAAAAGAAATGCGTAACTGTAACCGATTACATTTATTTGAAAGTAACTAGTAACTAACCTATTACTTTCAAAAAATGTAATCTGTTATAGTTATTTATTATTTTTGTATTGTTTTTGTATTTAAAGAAATAAGTAACTATAACTGTAAGGTGTATTACTTTTTCTAGTACTTCTCCATCCTTGCTAGTGACTGCACAGAGCTTCCTGGAACAAGTTTCCAAACATAATAGAAAGTAATAGAAAAAGTAACTTACCCAACACTGCCAATTCCTTACCCAGTTTATCACCTTTGGATCCACTGCAAGGCTGCCCAGCTTGTTTACGAGTCTCCTATGTGGAATGGTGTCGAAGACCTTATTGAAATCTAGGTAGGCCACATCCACCACTCCACCCTTATCCAATTCCCTGGTCACCCACTCAAAGAAATCTATCAAATTTGTTTGACATGACCTCCCCCTGTGAATCCATGCTGCCTCGGATCTTGTAAGCTGCTGGATTCAAGATATTTCACAATCCTTGCCTTCAGTAGTGATTCCGTTAATTTCCCCACCACTGAGGTCAGGCTGACTGGCCTGTAACTGACAGACTCCTTCCTGCTACTTTTGTGAAATGGGACTACATCTGTCCTCCTCCAGTCCTCCGCTACCACTTCCGTCTTCAGTTAGTGGTTGAACAGGGCTGTCAGAAGTGCAGCCAGCACCTCTCTGAGCTCCCTCAATATCCTTGGATGCACCCCATCTGGCCCCATTGCCTTGTACACTTTCAGATTTACAAGTTCCTTCAGGACTCTCTCCTCTGTAAATGGACTAGTATCCATCACCCTTCCTTCGAAGCTCCTGGCACTTATCTGTGGTCCCTCGCTTTCCCCTTCCTCTGTGAACACTGAACAAAAGCAATTGTTCAGGAAGGCCACTTTTTCCTGGTCCCCTCTACACACTCTCCCCCTCCTCCTAAGCCTTACTATCCCTCCCATGGTCTTTCTCTTTTCACTTACATACCTGAAAAATGTACCGTCCCTTTTCTTTGCTGCCTGGGCTATTTTCTCCTCTGTGCCTTTGCATTACTAATTGCTTTTTCTGCCTGCCTCTTTCTCCTGATACACCTCCCTATACTCCTTCTCCATCTGTTCTCCTTATACCTCCTGAATATTAACTTTTTTGCCCTTACCGCTCATGAGGTTGTTTAATCTGTCACTGGACAAGGGAAGGGTTCCTGGGGATTGGAAAAGGGCTGAAGTGGTGCCGCTGCATAAGGAGGGAGGAAGGGAGGAACTGGGAAACTACCACCCAGTTAGCCTTACCTCTGTGGTAGGTAAGCTAATGGAGACCCTTATAAAGAAAAGGCTGAGTAAATATCTGAAGGCAGAAGGCCTTCTGGATGACAACCAGCATGGATTCACAGGTGGTAGGTCCTGCCAGACCAACCTGATTGAATTTATTGACAGGGTTACAGAGATATGGGACCAGGGAGGGGCGGTGGACGTGGCCTACCTGGGCTTCAGGAAGGCCTTTGACACCATCCCCCACAGGAGACTAGTAGGCAAAGTAGGTAGCTTGGGAGTGGGGAGCAAGCTCACAAATTGGGTTGAGCATTGGTTAGAGAGAAGGACGCATAGGGTTGTGGTAAATGGGGTACACTCAAAGGAGGAAAAGGTGATGAGTGGGGTTTCCACAGGGGTCAGTGATGGGACCCATACTCTTCAACATTTACACTGGGGACAGTACGGAGGGTCTGCATGGAAAGGTGAGTCTGTTTGCAGATGACATGAAAGTATGTAATAGGGTGGATACGACAGAGGGAGTGGAAAATATGAGAGAGGATCTGGCAATGTTGGAGGAGTGGTCAGAAAGATGGCAGCTGCAGTTTAATGTAAAGAAATGCAGACTGATGTATATAGGGTATAGAAACCTGAAGGCAAAGTACTAGCTTGGGGGTGGGGGAGAACTGGAGAGAAACAGAACAGGAAAGGGACCTAGGGATCACTATTTCGGACAGCCCGAAGGTTCGGAGTCAATGCAACATGGCAGCGGGGAAGGCACTCAGAATGTTGGCATGTATAGGAAGGGACTTTACAAGCAGAAGTATGGAGGTGATCATGACACTATACAAGGCCATGGTCAGTTTACACCTGGAATATGGGGTACAGTTCTGGAGGCCATACTTTCAAGGGGATAAGGACAGGCTGGAGAGGGTCCAGAAAAGGGCTACCAGAATGGTAAGCAGGCTGCAGGAGAAGACATATGAGGAGATACTGGGTGAGCTGGGCCTGTACACACTGGAGGAGAGGAGGGAGTGGGGGACATGGTAGAAATATTCAAGCACTTGAAAGGAATAAATAGGGTGAGGGTTGAAAATATCTTCAGTTTGAGTGAGAACAAATCCACTAGGGGGCATGCATTAAAACTCGAGGGCCGCAGATTTAAAGGTGACATCAGGGGAAAATTATTTACTGAGAGGGTGGTGGGGTCATGGAACAGACTGCCAAAATGGGTGGTGGGGGTTGATGCAGTGGGTGAATTTAAAAAAGCCTGGGATGCATACATGGGCCTAAACAGCAGGGGGCAATGGAGGGCAGAGGTCTTCGGGAGGGGGGACTTGGGCAGACCAGATGGACCATGGGGTCTTTTTCTGCCAACAAATTTCAGTTTCTGTGTTTACCTGCCTGCCCACCTCTTTTAAGAACCATAGCTGTCTCTTTTTTTCTCTTGCTTTTGCTTACTTGCCTGACGCAGAGATTTGTTGCCTTCACTATCCTGTCTTTTAGTTTCACCCACTGTTCCTCCACTCCACCCAAGTCCTCCCTCCCTGTCAGGACGTCCCTGAGGCATTCTACCATCTTTTTAAAATCATCTCTCCTGAAGTCCAGGACCTTCACCTTTGTGTGGTTCAATTCTGCCACAATGCTTATACTGAACCACACTGTACAGTGATCACTGGTCCCCAGGTGGCCACCCAGTGTCCCCATTGGTGAAGACAAGATCCAGTACTGCCCGCTCATGAGTGGGCTCTTTTAGTAGTTGCCTGAGGAAAGCCCCCCCCCGCAGGGAGTCCAGGATGTCCCTGCTCTTAGCGGAAGTTGCAGCTGGGATTATCCAGTCTACATCCTGCAATCTGAAGTCCCCTACCAGCAGCAGCATCCCCCCCCATTTGCCATCTTTGGGATGACTTCCACCAGAACCTTATCCACCTTCTCTCCCTGTGCTGGAGGTCTGTAGACATGACGGTGCCATGACTCAGAGGGATGGGAAGCAAATCCTGAGGCTCGCTAAGGTTGCAGGACGGTAAGGTGACCTGGATTCACAAGTCCATCTGTAGTGGTTCAGGTTGTCCAGTTTTCTATATCCTTAAATATTTGGGTCTTCCAAGAAAAGGCAATCCATAATCCAAAAAGATATAGTCAGGATGAATGCCACTCAAAACACAATTTTTTCAAGCTAAATGCTTTTTTTAATTTTCAAGTCCACACCAGGTAATCAAAGCGAGAGTTTCGTAGCTGACGCCACTTCATCAGGCCCATACAGTGTTGAATCTGTCTTTTATACATATTTAATCTGCTGTAGCTTAGTTATTTGTTGCTTCCATTCTAGTATGGCTGCATTTTTATTCTGTGCTTTCCATCCTGATGGTTATGTTCTTTTTCAGCTCCTGATCCCATGGAGACAGCTGCTTCCTGACAGGCAACAGTACACCTGATGCATTTAAAAACAAGTATTCTACCAAGACAATGGAGTGGAGAATTAAAAGAATGAAAAAGAACATAACTGTCAGGATGGAAAGCACAGAATAAAAATGCAGCCTTACTAGAATAGAAGCAACAAATAAACTACAGCAGATGAAATATGTATAACAGACAGTTTCAACACTGTATGGGCCTGATGAAGTGGCATCAGCTACAAAACTGTTGCTCTGGTTACCCGGTGTGGACTTGAAAAATAAAAAAAAGGTTTTAGCTTTAAAAAATGGTGTTTTGAGTGGCGTTCGTCCTGAATATGTTTTGGGGGATTATGGATTGCCTTTTCTTGGATGACCCAAATATTTAAGGATATAGAAAATTGGGCAACCTGAACCACTACAGATGGAACTATGAATCCAGGTCACCCTACCGTCCTGCTCCCTTAGCAATCCTCAGGATTTGCTTCCCATCCCTCTGAGCCACGGCACCAGGTATGCACCTAACCTCCCTTCTCCCCCTTCATTTCCCCAAATCTATCACCCTCACAGTGGAGTCCCCCATCCAGGAGTTGCTTCCTCCTCCTCTGGTGTCCTCTTCCCCCCCCCACCTTGGGGTCTCCACTATGGAGGATCCCCACATCCTCCTTGGTCATTACAATGGGTGCCTCCATGGGACAGTCCCTCTCTGCCAGAGCAGTGTAGCAATTATGTAGTGGAACCTCATGGGGAATGTGCCTCTGACCCATCACCCTCACTCTTCCCAAGCCTACCCTAGGCCAGCTGCTCCTCCTTCTTGGCATCCATTGAGGTAACAGTGGCTGACTTTGTTGTTCCTGGGTGGGGGGAGGAGGCCCCTGAATCCTAGCCAACTTGTCCTGGAGTCTAGCAACCTCCTCCCTCAGCCCAGAGAGGTGCATGTAGATGGGGAAGCACCAAAGTCTACAGAAGGTCTCCCTGAAAACTGCCACCCCCACAGTCACTACACTGCACTACTCCCGTTATAATTTATACTCTGTTACCCCATGAAATACTTGATCCCTTGTGTCCAGACCTGGATTGGTTTCTAGCTAGTGTCTCCCCTCACTGTTTTTTTTTTTTTTAAAACAAAACCCCTTTTGTACCCCTTCCCTAGATAGGGTGTTTTATTCCTGCTTCTAGTCCACCCCTGCCTTCCCTTGTAGCTCTCCTTCCTCCTTGGTTGCCTGCTTTACTCACTCACTGCTGTGGTGCAGAATGTTTGGTTGCTGACTGCCATGTTGGGCTGACTACCGTGGATAGACTCTGATGTCCTTTGTGTGTTGGTCCTTCGTGTGGGGGCCGCTTGATGGCCTAGTCCTTAAGAAAGCCCCTGCCCACTTCCTGGTTCCCAAGCAGTGCCCCAGATTGGCTACAGATTGAGGATAGCAAGATTGCTCTCTGGCCAAAAGAAAACTACTGAGAAGTCTAAATGTAGATGCTTGCTTCACTTCTGCCTAAGCCACACACCCCAATTTACAGCTCTCCTTCTGACCCACCTAACTGTAAAGATGATTATCAGTTACCTTCCCCAACTCAGACTAACACACTAACTCTTGTGTTTTTGTTTTTACCCTAACCGAAAGTAACAATTTACCTTGCAGATCCTACAGTTCTAATAAAGTATCTGTCTACTTACCCCCAGTCAGAAATGTTCTAGCAGAGAAGTTCTAGCTGCATTAGTCAATTGCTTCCTTGCTCTGATAGCAAGATTGCTCTCTGGCCAAAAACTAACTACAAACTGTCCCTGTTTGAAAGCACCATGTCACTGCACTGCTTCATCCATAATGGGTTCTTTAAATAGTTGCCTTTGAAAAGCCCTTGCAGGGTGTCAAAGATGGCCTACTCCTTGCTGAAGCCACTGTTGGAAGGCTCCACTCTACATTTAGCAGATTGAAGTCACCAGCTAGCAGCACCTCCCCCTTACTTGTCATTGTGATGATGTCTTCGCCCGGTGCCTTATACAACTCTTCTTCCTGTGCTGGAGGCCTGTATTCTTTCCTGGGATGGCCCCAGGGCCTGTCTCCAGCATAACCAACAGCACCTCCAGCCCTTCCCTCTCCTCCATTTGCCCCTGTATCTCTGTGGCCTTGATTCCCTCCCTCCCTCCTCACATATAATGCAACCCCTCCTCTCCTCTCCTCCTCTCCTCTCCTTCTCTCCTCCCTTTTTCTCCTGAACAGACAGTTGCCCAGTATAAACGTGTCCCAGTCATGGTGCTCAGTGCACTATGGCTCCATTATGACAACTCAGTCCAGGTCAGCCTCTGCCATGATGGCTTACAGGTCCACAGTTATGTGTCCAAGACTTTGTGCATTGGCACACAAGGCAATCCACACCTTATTTCCTCCCTGCCTGCTCCCACCTCCTGCCTGTGTTGTTCCCTGAAGTCCCCCGAATCATCTTTTTCCTTTTTACCTTCACCATTCCCTGTCTCCTTCAATCCTTTACCTTCGTTTACCTGGTTTATACTCCTCTTTTCCTCTGTCTTGTTTACATCCCTGGCTTCTTGTACCCGTCCTAGGGAGTTTACTCCCAATGAGCCCTCCCTCCTTGATGCTCCATCATCTGGGGAATAGTTTAAATGCTCATCCAAGTAGGATTTAAACCTCCCACCAAGGACTACAGTCCCCTTCCTGGAAGGATGCAGGTCATCTTCCTTATAGAGGCCATATTCTCCCAGGCTGGCCCTCAGTCACCTATATAGCTAAAGCCCTCTTCTATGCACCATGCCTTCAACCAGTTGTTAAATGCCCTGGTGTGGAGTACCCTTGCCTCTCCTTGGCAGTACACAGGTAACACCTCAGTAAAAGCCACCATGTGTGCCACCTGCTTGAGGCCCCTCCCCAGCTCCCTGAAATTGCCATGCACTATTCCTACCTTGTAATGTGACAGGCCCGGTCCTTTTGAACTCACTCTGGAGAGCCCTGAGGGAGGCCCCTCGGTGGAGGCCTTTAAGAGGGGCCTGAAAACCTACTTGTTTCCACAGGTATTTGGGGATTGATGTCCCCTTTTTGCCCTCATCCCACTCTGCTGCTATTTATTTATTCATTCATTCATGTAGGGTTTTGTGATATTTTACTGTAGGTATATATGAAGTTTTTTGTATTATTTTACTAATTTTGTTATATTGGCCCTGCTGTACTTTGTTATAATGACACCCTAATCCACTGGGGAGGGGAGCCAGTTAAAAATGAAGACAGTTGAAAAAAAAAAATAAAGACTACTACTTGTCCCTTGCTAGGTCATTTTCCCCAGGTGGAGAATGATGTCTAGCTCTGTCCCATCTCCTGCTGTACAAGCAATCCTCTGGATATACCCTCCATCCCTCCAAGTCAAAGCAGCACTCAAGCACACCACCCCCTCCCATACCTTCCTCCCACTGCTCCCAAATCTAGCCGTAACAACAGCGTCCCCCACCTGCAGCACCTTCCTCTTACTCCCTTCTTGCGGCCTCCCCTTCTGAGGAGCTCCATTTCCTCCCTATCCACTGTAACAGTGCCTCCTCTCAACTGTCCCATCCTGCCAGTATGGTGAAAGAGTTCTGCAGTGTTATAGGCTGAGGAGTGTTTACCCTTCCCACTGTTCCCCACCCTCCTGGAGTCCACCAATGTCCATCTGCTCTGCCTCTGCCTAAGCATCCTCTGGGGAACAACAGACTTGGTGACTTCTGGGTGGGGCAGAAAGTCCTCCTCCCTTGCCAGTCTGATCTGAAGTTCAGCAACCTCTACCACAACCCAGTGAGGTGAGTATATATGGGGCAGCACTTCAGTCTCCAAAAGAACGAAGGTCCCACCAAGATTTGAACTTCATTCACTGGATTCAGAGAGCAGAGTGCATTTATTACACCATAGAATAGCCTGCTTTAACCTATACAAAACACTTACTTCCATTTCTCCCCAGTAAGTAAACAGAGTGCCAACCACTTATTCTTGCCCCTTTAGTGTCTTGATTTCAGGTTGGTACTCAACTAACAAACTTTTTTGCTGAGTTTTTACAGGTAAAAAAGTGGAACAAAATGCCAGTTTGTTATTGTGCCCCACATACCCCTGCTCTTCCAACAATTAAGCAAGGGTGTGCCAAACACCACTCACACTCATCCACTGATGACCTCTGCATTAGTCACAGTGGTGCAAATTTTGAAAGCACTCTCATCCAAATCAAATTAGTAAAAACTTAAAATATAAACTATGTGGCTATATAAGTATAAAACCTTAAGTATGCCAAGCTTCCATAAATGAAAATGGAAATGGTTGTGAAATTTCTTAACACCAGTAAAAATTAGACCCTCTTCTTACTAAAATATTAAAGCACCAAAAAACAAGACATCACTCATGACTATCAAATTAAAAAAAGAGTTTGGTTCATAAAAAAGGGACATTTCTCAAAAAGTGGACCCTGGTGCATTCTAAATGCATTCAGTGTGCACCCAATTAGCAACCTCCAGTTACATGCTCCACTATAGTTTCAGATCTCGGCAATCTCAAAAATAATGCGGCAGCCATTTCCTGAGTATCTCCAACTGTCTCTGTGTAGCTCCAGAACTCAAAGGGAGCCACTGAGTCACTGGTTACCCTCTGTCGAGCTCGGTCAGTTTCCTCTGACAGCCCCCACTGGTGTCCTTCAGTCTTTTGATCCTCAGTTTGTCTGGAAGCACTACCTTTTCTTTTCACACTCCACCACACCCACTTCAGGTCAAACCAGCTAGAAAAGAAGAAAAGTCTTTAATTCATGGTACTATTTATTTCTCGAAAAGTATCCAGATTAAATGGAACTTTGGACTGCCGTACTAGAGAACAATTGCATACCTGTTTTAAATAAATATAAGCATACACCATACAGCTGTCTAGTCAGCAATGCTCCCGCAGACTCCAAATCCCAGCTATTATGTGAGCCTTGCTTTCTTGATGTACTTTACTTTTGATGTTTATAATAGCCTGTTCCATAGTTGATATAGCTTCAGTACTCATGTTTATTTTGGCATTCAGAGGTAGTGTTTTGAAACAGATTGCTGTCTAAATCAGTATTAATATTATACAAGTTACCTGCAACAAATATTTTAGACCACAGTTCCAGTCAACCATATTGTAGATAAATTGTATGAAATAAATAAAATAATCACCACTGGTGCCCGGTCCCTACTTTAACTTTAATTATTGATATCCCCTTTCAGAATGATGCTTAATCACAGCAACATGTCACTGTACAGGTTGTATAAATGGCTACTAAAATGAAATGGGCTGTTGAGTAATGTGTATTTACTACTGGAAAGTAAACAGAAAGGTTTTAGGTAATGGGTCTAACCTTGAGTTAATGGCAGTAAAGTCCAGCTACTGCATACAACATCAAAGTAATCTTTCCTGGTAAGCAATTCACCCATTTTTGAATGAAGAGTTAACACAAGAACTTGATTATGAACTGAAAAAAATAAAACTTCGAGAATTTTATGTAATTATTAAAGGCTGCATGTTCTTTTTTAATTTAAAGTTTATTCAGCCTTTAGAAGCATTACAGACTTTTAGTCATAGATCATTGTTATAGACAGTACAGTACAGCATATAATAACTAGCACATCTTCCCTTATGCAGAATACATATACTATAGGTTAACATCTGGCTTAGTGGTCTGTAATAAAAGTGTAGGTTCTTCCTCCCTACCGGTCTCCCCCTAGAGATACCCTATCTCGTGTGTTTTTTATCCCCACCATTGCCTAAGAGTTACTGCTGTTCATGGGATGATATCAGGTTTGTGGTCTGACCATAACCAACAGCAACTAGCTATTTCCGAAGTTGTTAAACTTTACCATTTTTAATCCTAGACTAGTGGTGTTCATTTTTCCATAACGTACATATCCTGTACCATATCTTCCCAGTCTTTTTTGGTAGGGTGGGTCTGGTTAAATCCATCTCCTCATTTTGGCCTTTTTTGCTGCTGTAAGCCAGAGATTAATCTGGACCTGGTGAAGCTTTGCCTTAATTTGCTCAAGAAGCAACCGGAGAAGGTCTACCTGTTATGTGAGTGGGCCTAAGCATGGTACTAATACTTGGGGAGGGGGGCCTTTTCTCTCAGCTGCCAATATGGACAGAGTATGGGACATTCCCAAAATATGTGTGTATGTGCAGCTTGCTGGTCATTACAACAACTCCAGCTGCTCATGCTCCTTTGGGTGTCAAATTTCCCAATAATGTGTGGCATATGTAAGTAACATAATGCTTTCCACCCAAATTCTCTCCAGATGTAGGAGTTTGAGATTGTTATGCTGCCCAAAACAGACTAAGTCCCAGTCTGCCTCTGAGATCTCTTAGCCCATTTCTCCCTCCTATCTTTGGCAAACTGCTCAAGGGAACTTCTGTATAGCCGTGTAAGTGATTGAAATAATATGCTCCTGTCCCTGCTCCTCCATTGCTTTAAGAATAAGGGGGCCAGATATTCAAAAATAGGCAAAGCAGAGCCCAAAGTGTTGCACTGCACTGCCATTGCCCTGGAACCTGAGGATGCTATATTCAGTTGGCTAGCACACCAGCGCTATCTGACAGAATATTAGGGGCATGTCAGTGCAGCACTAAGTAGTGCTGCACAACATGGATCTCTGCTGTTCAGGGGATAGCGCCACCAGACTCTATAGCGCTGGTAGCCCTAGGCATGATATTCAGAGGGACCCATGCAAATGAGCACATTGGGAATGCAAGGCACTAAGGGGGTCATTTGCATGTCAATTGTGGGCTCATTTGCATGGGAAACGGCACCACCCAACTCAGATTTCCCTGTCCTGTACAAGAAAGAAATGTCCCTGGAGCCTAGTGGTCCCCCCACCCTCTGATCACCATTCTGGCTATTATAAAAACATTCCCTGGTACCTATTGGTGCCCTTCACCCTCCAGTCACCATTATGACTGTTGTAAAAAAATTCCCTGGTGCCTAGTGGCCCCCCCATCCTCTGATCATGGTCCTGACTGTTTAAAAAAAATTCCCTGGTGTCCAGCAGTCCCCTTCCCTGATCGCTGGCTTGTATCACCAAAGAAAGACCTGGACATCCAGTGCCCCCCCGGTCACCGATCCTTGTATGTTCAAGGACATTCCCTGGTGTCCAGTGGTCCCTCTCACTCTCTGCTTGCTGGCCCGGTAATGAAGGAACAGTCCACTGGGGCTTAGTGTCCCCCATCTTCTGATCACTGTCCCCATATGAAATGGTCAAATCCTTGGTGGTCCATGGTCCCCCCTCCCTCATCATCCCTGTAGTCTTACCTGGAGTCCCTGGCATCCAGTGGTCCCCCTGTCTCAAGTCACTTATCTCCATTCCCCGGACCCTGAATTAATACCAGGCTCCCTGGTGGCCACTGGTCTCTGATGGTGTCTGTGCTACAAATGCAAGAGTTCAACTGGTGTAGACATTGAGTAGGCATATAAGAAAATGTGTCAGTACAACACAGAAATATTACCATATTCCCTGGTGTCATGATACCCTCTACTGTCCACTCACTGTTCCCTGTAAGGACAGTAATCCCTGGCATCTAGCGCCCCCACCCCCCACACCACGGCACTGGCCATCCACCATGTACCTGATATGCTGCTGCCATGTCCAAGATACAGCGAATGGCACAGCCCTCTGCTAACGTCCTTGGCCAGCTGCCATATAGCAAGTCAGAGAGCACGTGTTCTATATACAGTATATGGCACACATCCTCTGCACTAGTATAGAGGCCATGCATTCCCTGTATAGTACAGTGCAGTGGACGTGCCCTATACTATACATAGGATGCATGCTCTCTGACTTGTTATATGGTGGTTGGCAGAGGAGGTGAATGGAGGGCTGTGCCTGTCTCAGCCATGGCACTAGCACATCAGGTATGGGGGGTTGGCAGGGTACATGGCCAGTACCACGATGCATGGAGTGGGGTGGCTAGATGCCAGGGATTACTGTCTTTACAGGGAATAGTGAGTGGAGGGTAGGGGGTACCACTGGACAAAAGGGAATATAGTAATTTTTGTGTTCTGTACTGACACTTTTTCTTATGCGCCTACTCAGTGTCTATACCAGCTAGACTCTTGCATTTGTAGCGTGGATGGCCATCAGAGACCAGGGAGGCCACTGCCCACCAGGGAGCCTGGTTTTATTTCAGGAGCCAGGGGTCAGGGACTGGGGACCAGGGGAACCACTGGATTCCAGGGACCCCATGCAAGACTATGGGGGCAGTGATTGGTGGGAAGGGGGAACCAGGGGTGTAGCCAGGAATTTCAGATCTGCACACCAAGTGGACTCATTGCTACCCCCCCAATGTTCAGGCCAACTACCCCTTCCCCCACTATCCATGCCCTGCCCATGCCCTCTCACCCAACATAAAGAGTCATTTTCTCTGTTTTGCATACCAGCAGAGCACGCCACTAACCATACTACTGTAACCCCCCGACAAACGGGGGTTCCCAAATGTCTTCCTTGAGCTTGCCTAAATGCTCACTGTCAGGCTGATGTCCTGCGTTTTAGCAGTTTAAATGTTATTGCCAGAGAGTGCCTGTATAGCCCCTGTGTACTGTCTATTTAAGAGCTACCTAGATTGCAGTTATAATTAATCTGGGAGGGAGGCTGAGTGTTTCTATGCTCGGGTCCCACCCGGGCTGTCAGATAATCGCTCCGTTCTGCCATCGCTATTTGTGCAGAGGGAGCTCTGTTATAAGATGTACTTGTTTGCTGATCATTTATTAGAATAGTAATAATATTGCAGTTTGTCTAACCTGCCTTCTTTGCAGCATGGACATTTCTGTTTATCTCCACCAACATGGTCCGGGACTGCCAGAATGGGCCAATCAGTATCTTTGGGGACTCTAAAATGGAGCCTGTCCCCCAGGGGTTTTGTGGGAGCAAACTTCTGTAGGAATTGTAGCTTTGGGCTTTTGGCACCTAAATGAACCTGGAAGGGGAGCCCTTGTTGTGGCTGACAGAGGAATCAGCCGACTGAACCTTTTGGATCCTGGGGAAAGTCCCAGGCTGCTTGCAGCTAGCTTCAGATCTGAGTTGGGAAGTGAAGGAGTAACAGCTCAAGATAATTGAGCAACAATCCTATGTGGATTCATGCGGGACAACTGTGAAAGGGTTGCGTTTTGGCCTGCCTGTCTGCCTATTGTCCCTGACAGGGAAAATAGAGTTCATTCAGACTGAATCTGAGTTGTGAGATTGATTTAAGCCATTGGACTGTGACCAGGCTTTAACCAGAAGAAGACTGAAGATTTGCTGAATGTGATCAGCCTGTCAGGATTTCCAGCCACCTCTGAACTCCCGGTTGGTGCAGAGACTCTGTAATTGCGACCAGATAGCAATCTGCCTAGTACAGTAGAATTTCTTACATGTAAATATGCTGTGTGCTGTTAGTGGGTTGTGATTTGGTTCCCCACTGTGTGCCAAACTGTGTTCTGCTTGCTGGAGACTGCATCCAGCTCCCACGGACTAAATCTATACTCATCTCCATTTGGCCTGGGCCTTACCACACTGGCCCAGCCAGAATACCTGCTACACAGAGAAAGCCATTGACAAGAGACTTGCCTGGGGATCAGCCCCCTGCTCAATGCCTTGAACAGGAACGATGCCTCAGTGATTTGTGTGGGCCCTGATTCTCCTGGCACTCCAGCTCAACAACCTGCAGTCTCGAATAAATCAGAGCTAACTCTTTTTGCATTTAACCTGACTGTAGTTCCAGTTTGTGCCAAAAGTACTGCACTGTTGCTATTTGCTGTGCATAAACTTGTTTTACAGGGGGTTCCCAGGGTCAAGCTAGAGGAACCAGCACTGCTGGTAAGTGCAAACAGTGTGGGTAATTCTATGGTGAATAGGGGTCATTGTGAAAGAGATTACAACTCGGGTTCTCACCAGAATTACTTGATGAGTGGGACTTTACTTTTTCTAACCTAATAGCCACCAGGGACAGACAGACTCCCTGGCCCATCTGCTGCCTTGACCTGCGGTGCTTCCTGTACCCTATCAAAGTGGTCAGGCGCATCGGCTGCAGGACGTCCACTAAGACGGGCACTCCCCCTCTGAGGCATTTCCTCTGGCTTCTACTGGTGACACTCGTCCTGGCAGGGGATGTGGAGCTGAACCCAGGTCCTACATGTCAAGCCCTCTCCTCTCCTCTCCTCTCCTGTGGGCTGGCAGTCAGAGAATGGGCTGAAAATAGCTCATCTTAATGTCCATAGCCTTCTGCCCAACATGGCTTAACTCCATGCCTGGGTCTCCCACTACAAGTCTGACATCCTAGGGATAACCGAATCTTGGCTTAAACCCTCAATCCCAGACTCTGCTTGTGTGCTTCCCGGCTTTGGCTTCCTCAGGCAGGATCGTCCAGGAAAAAAGAGGGGGGGTGGTATTCTGGTTTACTACAGGAGCCACCTTAATTTGTCTGTGCTGACCTGCCCTCAGCCAGAGCAGTCTTCCTGTGAGCTGTTGCACACTGTTCTGCTACTTGGGAATGCAAAGAAACTGCACATTATATGTACCCATAATCCCCCCATGGGTGGTGTACTGGGCTTATCCTCCCTTCTTGAATCTGTTGGTTCCAGGACAGGTAATAATCCTAGGGGATCTCAACCTAAACTGGCTTGGAGGCAATGTCAAGCAGTATGAAACTCTGCTAACTGGCTTCTCAATGTCCCAACTCATTCAGGAGCCCACCAGATGGTCATCCATAGGTGGTAACAGCTATCTCCTGGACTGGGTCCTGACCAACAGGCCTGAGTGGATTAGCTCCTCAGGTACCCTCCCAGACTCCATCTCTGACCATGTCCCGGTGAACAGCATATGGAAGATCTCCACCCCCAAGATCCCTCCCCAAATCATCCAGGTCAGGGACTTCTCCAGGTTTGACCCAGGGACTTTCCAGGAGGATCTCATGTTCCTTGACTGGTCTTCAGTGATGGATGCCCAGAATGCTTTCTCAGCAGTCTGTCACTTCAATAGTATCTTCAGGATGTTACAGGATAAGCATGCCCCCCTCGTCAGGCGGAGGGTAAGGGGGGCTGTCATAAAATGGCTGCATGGGAGCCTCTTTGCTCTCATGAGGGCTACAGATAAATGTTGGACCAGTTTCAAGGTCTCAATGGACCAGACCATATTCCAGCGTTACAGGCGGCTCGGGAATGAGTGCAAAAAGGCTATCAGGGTTGCCAAAAGCGACTTCTGTAAAGCTGCCTTGCAGACCTCAGCTAAGGACCCTAGGAACTTCTGGAGAAATATTAAAAACATAGTGAGTGGCTCCTCCTCCTGTGAGGCTCCAGACATGCTCATTGATGGTGCTAGCTGTAATAATCAGCTAATCATCGCAAATGCATTCAATGCTCACTTCTCGGACCTGTCTGCGTTCACCTCACTATTCTCCTCCACTGGTCATGATAGTCCTATCCAAGTCCCTCTGTCTCAAATTGCACCTTCCCCCCATCCTCCATTCTATCTCAAGGCTGTGACAGTAAAAGAAATGCAGAGATTGCTAACTGGTCTCTCACCCTTTTCTAGTGCTGGCCTTGATGGCATGGAAACAAAGCTTCTCTGCCTTGCCGCTGCCTGCCATTGCCTCCCCTGGCCCTATCGTCAACCTATCCTTAGCCTCTGGGTTATCCCAGACCTGTGGAAGGTGGCACGGGTTGTCCCTGTACTCAAACAGGGCAACCCCAGGATCCTCTGACAACTATCGTCCGATTGCCATTCTGCCTGCCATCAGCAAGCTGCTTGAAAAGTTGTGGCGGACAACTCTTGGATTATATCCAGGCTCATGAGCTTCTGTCTCCCTCACAGCATGGCTTTCAAAAAGGGCACAGCACCACCTCTGCGCTGGTCTCTGTCACTTCTGAGATAAGGGCTGCTATGGACCAGGGCAGACTCTCTGGGGCCATCTTTATTGATCTCTCTAAAGCCTTTGACCTTGTTGACCATGCCTTGCTATGCTTTACTTCATGGAAGGCAGCAACTGACCAAATATAGTAAGGTGCTCTCGGACGCCACCCTATGTCCTCAGGGACCCCAGGGTCAGTCCTGGGCCCTGCTTTTTCCATCTTCATCAACAACCTTCCCTCCTTGGTGGCCTCCTGCAGGGCTGTCCTGTATGCTGATGACCTTGTTATCCTCACTCATTCAAAGGATATTGGGGTCATTAACCACCAACTGAGTGAGGGTTTCAGGAGTGTCCATTCCTGGATATCATCCCATAAACTGGTCCTAAATCTTAAAAAGACCCAGGCCATGCTGTTTGGTTCCCTGGCCAAGTTAAAGGCCTCCTCTGTTCCTATGTGCATCTTGGGTATTGATGGCACTCCTGTTCTCACCACCGATTCCATAATACCTTGGGGTGACATTTGACCTGCAGCTCGATCTTTGTCAGCATATCCAAAATACGCGTAGAGCTGTTAACTGGAAATTGGGTCTGGCTTATAGGGCAAAGAATAACCTTACTCTGGCTGCTCACCTAGCACTGTTTAGAGGGGTGTTTCTACCATCCCTCTGTTATGGGCTCCTTTTGTTTGCCAAGTTTGCCAATACCTCCAAGATCCACCTCTCTAGATGGACCGTTGCTTATAACAACATCTGCTGTTTTGCTCTTGGAGTCCCTCGTCTCACTCACCACTGTGATCTGTACAGTAAGCTCAACTGGCTCTCCCCACCCAATTATTTGAATTTTGTTATGGGCAGTTTCATGGGTAAGGTACTGGGTACTGGCACCCCCCCCGGACTGGCGGAGCTCCTTGTGCCAGCAGCCCCCGCTACCTACCCCCTAAGGTCACAGGGCCCTGCTATCCTTAAGGTCCCTCCTACTCGTACCAAAATGGGGGACAGGGACTTTGCGTCATGTGCCCCTAGACTGTGGAACTCCTTTCCTGTCCAGGTCCGGACCTCCCCCCAGTCAGGCCTATGCACCTCCCTGTGGAACCACTTGAAGCTCTCGTCAGTATGTGACTGTCTTAACCCTCCCTGATTAGCCTGGTCCTCTGCACAGTATACTTGAGTGTATTCATTCCATGTATCTTGCAAATGTGTACATTTTGTATATATCTGTATATATATTGTTGGTGATGTGTCAGTGATGCTGTACCTTAGCATATTGACTATAATTACTGTTGTGACCTGAGATATCTTACTATGTATGTTATGCTTCTCCTGACATCTGTGTATCTGCCCTACTTGCTTCAAATTGTACTCTGTATGTTCTTTGTTTTCCAGTACTCTCCCGGGTCGTACCTGAAAATAGGCATGTGTTTGTCTAGTGTACTTACCTGGTTAATAAAAGCTAAATAAATAAATAAATTGTTCAGGCCACTAGAAGGGAAAGAGGGGAGTTAGTGTCCCAGAGGGCTGTGCCCAGGTTAGCGTGACCACTAACAACCCTGACCTCCAGGTGGAGGCACCCGGTTCAGTACCCAGGCCCCTTAACCTGCTACTAGCCAAGCAGGCAGGGGTAGTAGCCCTTGGGATAACGCCACATAGAGCTTACATCTTTGAGGCTCACTGCTGGGATGTTGTGCTTTCTAGTGGCCAGAGGTGGGAATTACCCCAGTATGTTTAGAACTGGTGACAAAATGGAGGAGCTTGCTACGCCTAAGCTCAAGATCTCCCCCCATAAGCTGTTAGTACACCAAATGATGGGGTGGAGTGAGGCTGAGGGGGTAGACCCCTGACAGGCCCTTCTGTTAATGGATGTCCCATTAGGGATCACTAATGCTGAAATTGTAGAAGTTGTGGAACATGTTAAGTGTTTGGGGAAAGTTGAAGTGAAGGGGAGGGATTCAGACCTGTTTAACCAGACCATGGTGGTTCTACTCTCCTGCAGCTCTCCCATAGATCCAGAGAAAGTACCCCCTGTTATTCTGTCAGAAGGGGCCCAGAAGGGGTGGAGGGTCATCCATTTGCACAGTGATCCAGCTACCCCGGGAGGTCCCCCAGTATGGAGGGGTTCAAGGACAAGCTGCTTAAGTTGTTAGTTTCTGAGGGGCAGACTGCCCAAGAGTTAGTGAAGGTGCTAGACCTTGCTGAAGAACCCATGCCACTGCAGTCCCTGACAGTGTCTCCTGCCTCCCCTAGGGTCTCCCCCATGGTCACCCCCCATAGAAATTCCATCTGTGCACCTGGACTCTTACCATAGACATAGACCTTTTTTGGCCACAGCCCCAGTGCTCATGGGGAAGGATGACCTGGAAACATGGATGGACTATGCTACCCCCAGTCCAGGAGTGGCAGTGATCTGAGGGGGAGAAAATAAAAAGACTCATGGAGAGTTTGAGGGGTCCTGCACTGGAGGCCATACACTTCCTACAAGCTACTAGCCCAGAGGCTACTGCAGCTGAATACCTCTCTGCATTGGAAGGGGGTTTTGGAAGTACTGAGTCAGGGGGCGATTAACTGTGGAAATTTAAATCTGCTAAGCAGTGGAAGAATGAGAAGTTATCTATGTTTGTTACCAGAACTGAGAGGGCTCTGCAGAGGGCTCACAGAAAAGGAGTAGTGCCAGCCAATGAACTGAATCGGGTCAGATTGGACCATATTCTCAAGTCAGCCAGGTACTCTAGTGTGATGATGCTAAAACTCAAGTTGCAAGATAGGAAGGCTAACCCTTCTGAGTATTGTCACCTCACGAAAGAGATTCGTGAAGCAGAGAATGATGAAGAGGGCTGGGAGCCCTATGCTGGGGTTGCTCGTACCTGCCAAACTCCTGAGAGAAGTGATGAGACTGAGGTGCAGCAAATGAGAGAACTGATCAAAGAATTGGCAGAATTGAGAGTCAGTCAACAAGCCACTGAGGCGGCCAGAGATACTAACCTCTATCAGGCACCTAGTGAGTCAAAGGGTGAGGTCCCACCTGGTGGAGTGGTGGTGCATGTCATCTCCTCAGAAACCCGGACTGAAGGTAACCTACAGGAAGAAGTATGAGAATTGAGAGCTCTGATGGGGGACCTACTACAAGCCACACAAACCCCCAAACTTGGTGGCAGTCCAGAGGATCAAGAATGCAAGTCACAAGTCAAAGAAGGGCCACGAGGTGCCCCTGGTATACCCAAGCAGGGAGACGGCCCGCAACCACTCAGAGACTCTAGAGAACCGAATTTTTGCTACCACTGCGGGGAGGACAGGCACACCCAGTTCACCTGTCACTCACCAGAGAACTTGAGAAAGGTTACTATCAGGCTACTAGCCTGGCTGTGATGGAGCAATAACCGGCCGCAAGGTGGAGCCACTCAGAAGAACTATTCATCCAAGGCCGCTGCCAAGTCAACATCCAAGTCTACATCACCTGAGTGGTCCAAGGTGGTGAGTCCCTCAATGGAGACTACAGTGAAGGTGAATGGTGTATCCACCCGGGCCGTGCTTGACAGTGGGTCTCAAGTGACCACAGTGTTCCAAGATTGGTATCAAAAGCGTCTGCCAGATGTGCCCCTACAAGCCTTGGAAGTTTTACATGTGTGGGGGTTGAGCAAGAAGTCCGTATTCAGGATATATTCGGATCTGCCTGTCTTTCCCTTCCTCAGTGGGTGGAGTAGACGAACAAGTTGAGACACTTGCCTTAGTGTGTCCCCCTACTGGACTGCATGATGGAGTTCCTCTATTAATTGGGACACACGCCCACATGTTTGGGAGACTGGCACAACTCTGTCACGAGAAGCAAGGGCAACGGACTGGGCAGACCCTAAGAATTCCAGCTCTGTTCAAAAGGGCCTATGATTTGCAATGGAAACCCAAGGAAGTAGACCAGGATGAACCTGTGGGGACTGTGTGGAAGAAGGATCCTAAATCTCTGGTACTGGCACCCATATCCCAGTGTACCATTCATGGGGAGGTTCACCTCTGGAAAGATGTCGAGAACAAAATATTAATGTTGGATGCACCAGGCGATGGAAAGTTGCCAGAGGGATTGTTGGTCAAACCCAGCATCTTGTGTCCATTTTATTGTAATATTCAGAAAGACCTTTGAGTCAGGGACTCATTTACAAGTATCATCTTGCCTGCCTGTGCCCACACCTATGGACGGCAGGGTATTAAGTGTGGGTTGAATCATAGGACCTTGGGAATGAGCCCACTGAATACTGTCACTGTCAAGTTGAGGAAGTGCACTAATATCTATAGCAAAGAAATGGCAATAGGCAGTCGGTATGCAGGTATCAGGAGGGCCCAAGCAATCTACTAAACAGTCCACTGTGTCTAAAGACATCTGTTCATCTCCGTCAAACGTTCTGCACAATACTTGGATGTCGGGTTCAGACAGCCTGATCCAATCACTCTTGGAAGTGGGCCTTCATGACAGGGTGTCAGCATCAATATGGTTCAGTCCTGGTCTGTATTAAACAGGATAATCGTAGGATGATAAGGCAGAAAGCCACTGGTGCCCAGTGCCGTCTAACTTAGCTGAAGTCTGCACATAGGTTAATGGGTTATTGTCAGTCTTCACAAATATCTTTGTCCCATAGAGGTATTCATGAAACTGGTCAACTTGGCCCATTTCTAGACATGCTGGACACCCTCCAACCAAAAGACGAGCATAAATGGAGCCAGCAGATTAGCATTTTGGCACACACGTACAATTGCACCAAAAATGACGCTACTGGGTTCTCCCCCTACCATCTCATGTTCATCAGGGAGGCCAGACTACCAGTTGATGTCTGCTTTGGGGTCTCTCCAGACGGGGTCTGGGCCGAAAACTACCTGCAGTATGTACAGAAACTGAAAGCTCAATTGAACCATGCATATCAACTGGCCCAGACAATAGTCGCCAAGAGAAATCTCGCCATCAAAGAGAGGCACAATAAGAAAGTAAAGGCTCAAGAGCTACGGCCTGGAGACTGTGTGTTGTTACGCAATTTGGGACTACATGGCAAGCACAAAATTGCTGATAGGTGGCACCATCTTCTTCATCTAGTAGTTGGAAAGTTGGATGATCTACCAGTGTATAAGGTACGCCCAGAGAATAACTCCAATGCTGTTAAGACTATGCACCGTAACCACTTGCCGCCTATTGGCCAAGTTATTATTGAAGCTGAGCCAGCAGACATTGCCTCCCCTGGGCCGGTGACTCGTGCTGCTACAAAAAAGAGAGAGAGTCAACCTACCCCAGTGGTTACAGATTTAAGGTTTACCCCACAGCAAGCCCAGAATGATAGTGACTGTCTGTCCACCTCTGATGATAGTGAGTGTGACAATGCCTATTACCCCTCCTATGAATTGAGTCAGCTGTTTTGGGCTAACCCTATGACTAATTGTGGGGATGAAGCTGGGCCTTCTGGACTGCCTAACCCCCCAGCTTCATCCTTGGAGCCAAAGCTCCCTGAAAATGAAGTGCAAAATATTACGTCTGAGGCTGCGGACTCCCTGTGTTTTGTGGAACTGTTTGAATTGCCCGAAGGGGCTGATCATCTGAGTCTCTCTGGTGACATACCAGAACTTGAAGAACAGTATGAGAGTGCTGACAGCCCACCTGTCAGTGCCACAAAGCCTAATTGTGCCAGAACCTTCTCAAAATGAGCCAAGTGTTGTGGAACCAGAGCCTACAGAACAAGGAGCTGACAGTGCCCCAAGTCTGGACATTCCCATCCATGCAAAGGCACCCTTCACAAGTGATGAAAGCTCCAAGACTAGTGCTGAAAGTACAGAGACTGTGGTTGTTTCCCCCCAGAAAGACTGGCCGGGCTGTCAAGCCAGTATTGTGCTTCAGTTATGATTCTCCTGGGAGGCCAGTGGATTTGCCTCTCAATGTGATTCACAAAGGTGTTTATGTTTCTCAGAGCTCACTACCCAAACTGAGCTTAAGAGCCAATTCCAGGTTGATTGTTGTTCCTTCTCAATATGATGCCCATGCCCCATCCAGCCCCAAGTTAGCTGATAGGGAAGGGCCCCCTCTTACACTGTTTAATGTACAAGAAGTTACATAGATACATACATAGATACATAGACAGTGTCAGCAGATAAGGGCCTATGGCCCACCCAGTCTGCCCATTTGAGCTTGTAAGTTCAGTTTGTTTTCCTAGAAGTCTGTTGTACCTACCCTGACCTCCAGAATTCCTTTATGTCTATCCCATGCATTCTTAAATCCGTGATTGTTTCAGCCCCCACCACTTCCTCTGGCAGGGTGTTCCACTTGTCCACCACCCGTTCTGTGAAGAAATTCTTTCTCATGTTTCCTCTGAATCGCCCTCCCTCCAACTTCATCCCATGCCTCTAGTCCTGGAACATCTTTTTCGCTTAAAATAGTGTTTTCCTGCACCCTGTTCCTCCCTGTAAGATACTTGTATGTCTCTATCATATCCTCTCTCTCCCTCCTCTCCTCCAGGGAGTACATGTTCAGTTCCTTCAACCTGTCTTCATAGAGCTTGTGATGCAATCCATGCACCAACTTTGTTGCCCTCCTCTGAACCTTCTCTACCCTGTCTATGTCCTTATGTAGGTATGGTCTCAGAACTGTACACTGTACTCAGGTGGGGCCTCACTAGTGTCTTGTATAAGCGGAATTATGACCTCCTTTTCCTGCTGGTAATGCCCTGCCTATACATCCCAGCATCCTATTTGCTTTACCTGCTGCCTTGTCACACTGTTTCCTACCTTGAGGTCATCAGAGATGATAACCCCAAGATCCCTTTCCTGCTTGGTGCATGCTATATCCTCACCCCCAACTGATATATTGTGCCAGGGTTATTGTGCCTCATATGCATTATCTTGCACTTCTTTGCATTGAATTTCAGCTGCCAAACCCTGACCATTCTTCAAGTTTCTGCAGGTCGCTTCTCATTCTGTCTACACCCTCTGGTGTGTCTACTCTGTTACAGAGCTTTGTGTCATCAGCGAACAGTGAAATTCTGCCTTCTAGGTCCTGCGCCATGTCACTGATGAAGATGTTGAATAGGACCGGTCCCAGCACTGATCCTGTGGTACCCCACTGGTCACTCTTCCCCTGTGGAGTGACAGCCATTTACCACCACCCTCTGTGTCCTGCCACCCAGCCAGTTACCTACCCACCACACTACTGTCCTGCCCACACCCATATTCCCCAGTTTGTGTAATAGTCTTCTATGTGGCACAGTGTCAAAGGCCTTGCTGAAGTCCAGATAGGCCATGTCCACTGCCCTCCCCTGATCCACCTCCCTAGTCACCCAGTCAAAAAATTCAATGAGGTTGGTCTGACATGACCTCCCCCTGGTGAAACCATGCTGCCTTGGGTCCTGTAGTCCATTGACAACCAGATGTTCCACCAATCTCTCCTTCAGTAGTGCTTCCATGATCTTCCCCACTACTGAGGTGAGGCTGACTGGTCTGTAGTTCCCGCTTCCTCTTTGTTTCCACTTTTGTATAAGGGGACTACATCTGCTGTCCTCCAGTCTTTGGGTACCTCCCCTGTTTCCAGTGATCGGCTAAACAGGATAGCCAGAGGTTCAGCCACCACCTCTCTTAGTTCTTTAAGGACCCTGGGGTGCACCCCATCTGGCCCTATTGCTTTATCAACTCTTATTACTTCCAGTTCCTTCAGGACCCTTTCTCGTGTAAAGGGACTTGTGTCCATTTTATTACATGAATCAATTACATCCAAGTTATTACATGAATCAGTATAGTGATGTTCAAAGTATGTTAATCATAGTGAAATCAGTATTACCTGTATGAAACATGCATAAGTATTGTCATTATGGATATAGTATTGTGAAGTGTAGTGAATATGTACAGTAAAGTAATAAGTTTACGTTAACTGATGCTTCAGATGATATTTGCATAGCATGCTAATGTTATACCTATCATTTATATTGTATATTCAATAGTGTGATGCTACAGACTTGACGCGAATGCCAAGTTTTCTCCAGGCAGGGAAGGGTGTAAGTCCCCTACAAATGGGGGTTCCCGAAAAGTCTTCCTTGAGCTTGCCTAAATGCTCACTGCCAAGCAGGTGTCCTGCATTTTAACTGTTTAAACGTTATTGCCAGAGAGTGCCTGTATAGCCCCTGTGCACTGTCTCTTCAAGAGCTGCCTAGATTGCAGTTATAATTAATCTGGGAGGGGGACTGAGTGTTTCTATGCTTGAGTCCCACCCGGATTGTCAGATAATTGCTCCACTCTGCCACAGCTATTTGCACAGAGGGAGCTCTGGTAAAAGATGTACTTGTTTGCTGATCATTTATTAGAATAGTAATAATATTGCAGTTTGTCTAACCTGCCTTCTTTGCAGCATGGACATTTCTGTTTATCTCCACCATCATGGTCCGGGACTGCCAGAATGGGCCAATCAGTACCTTTGGGGACTCTAAATGGAGCCTGTCCCCAGGGGTTTTGTGGGAGCAAATTTCTGTAGGAATTGTAGTTTTGGGCTTTTGGCACCTAAATGAACCTGGAGGGGGAGCCCTTGTTGTGACTTACAGAGGAATCAGCCAACCAAACCTTTTGGATCCTGGGAAAGTCTCAGGCTGCTTGCAGCTAGCTTCAGATCTGAGTTGGGAAGTAAAGGAGTAACAGCTCGAGATAATCGAGCAGCAATCCTGTGTGGATTCGCATGGGAGAACTGTGAAAGGGCTGAGTTTTGGCCTGTCTGTCTGCTTGCTGTCCCTGAGAGGGAAAATAGAGTTGATTCAGACCGAATCCAAGTTGTGAGAATGATTTAAGCAACTGTACTGTGACCAGGCTTTAACCTGAAGAAGACCGAAGATTTGCTGAATGCGATCAGCCTGTCAGGATTTCCAGCCACCTCTGAACTCCCAGTTGGTACAGAGACTCTGTAATTGCGACCGGACAGCAATCTGCCTGGTACAGTAGAATTTCTTGCATGTAAATGTGCTGTAAGTGGGTCATGATTTGGTTCTCCACTGTGTGCAGAACTGTGTTCTGCTTGCTGGAGGCTGCATCCAGCTCCCACAGACTGAACCCGTACTCATCTCCATTTGGCCTGGGCCTTACCACACTGGCCCAGCCAGAATACCCGCTATACAGAGAAAGTCATTGATGACAGACCTGTCTGGGGAGCAGCCCCCTTCTCAACGCCTTGAACAGGAATGATGCCTCAGTTATTCGTGTGGGTCCTGCTTTTCCTGGCACTCCAGCTCAACAACCTGCAGTCTTGATTTCATCCTGCCTGTCTCCTGTATTGGGTATCCTGAGTACATATCAGGGTAGCTCCCTGCAACAACAGCTAAATCTAAAGTGTTGTCATCTGATTGTCTTGTTGCATTTTCTTTCAAGAACTGAGCCCGCCAAATTACAAATAGTGTATGTTGTGCATGTTGCTTTCTTCCATTACAGGGCCCCAACCAGCTGCAATGCTGGCCTACCCCGGGCAACGTTCCTGGCTAGCTCAACGTCTACCTACCTGGGTACCCAGAGTGTGTGACTCTGTAGGGACTCTGAAGTGCATGCATAACTGTCTGATTGATATAGCCTTTAAGCAAACCAACCTGATTACGCCCCTTCCTTGTTCAAGTCCCCTAAATAAATCAGACCTTACTCTTTTTGCATTTAACCTGACTGTGGTTCTAGTTTGTGCCAAAAGTACTGTACTGTTGCTATTTGCTGTGCATAACCTTGTTTTACAGGGGGTCCCCAGGGTCAAGCTAGAGGAATCAGCCCTGCTGGTAAGTGCAAACAGTGTGGGTAATTGTATTGTGACTAGAGGTCACTGTGAAAGTGATTATTGTGTATTGTTCAGGCCACTAGAAGGGAAAGAGGCTGGGTTACAGTGTCCCGGAGGGTTGTGCCCAGGTTAGTGTGACCACTAACAACCCTGACCTCTGGGTGGAGGCACCCGTTTCAATACCCAGGCCCCTTAACCTGCCATTAGCCAAGCAGGCAGGGGTAGTAGCCCTTGGGATAGCACCACCTAGGGGTTACACTACCAACAGTTGTCAGACTAACAGACTGGCTTTTTGTTACAATATTGTATTGTGACAAGCTTCTGTACCACATTAAGGTAGCCAGTCCCACAGAGGTCCATTCACACACCACTAACCATGCCACCACACACTAGCCACACTGTAACAAGCAACTTGAAGCCGACCCACTGCACTGTACTGCATGCCAGCAATGTTTTAATGAGCCAACTGAGACCTTTCAAAACTCCCACCATGCATTGTGGGTGACATTTTTGGCTTTAAAGAACAGGTCCTGGGTAGCTGCCTGCCTCAGACTGCCCAACAACTTACCCCCTCAGTAGTGTTCTCACCAAGTGTGGCATAAAATCTTTGTATTTTAAAATCTACAGCTCTTGTAAAAATTGAATCCAGCACCCAGGGCTAAAAATGCTGACTTTCTTATTAGTCAATTGATTTAATTGAATAAAATCCTGACAAAGGGTATAAACTATTAGAAAATACCAGCCCCACACAAGTAAATCGAGCATGCTCACGCAGCCTTTGTTTTGTGACATCACAAAACAGGGCTGCATGGGCCAAAGTGGGGGTGTGTTTTCAAGACCAGAAAGTTGGTGTGTTTTTGGCCCTGGGTGCAAATTCAATTTTTACAAGGGATGTAGCTTTTAAAATACAACGTTTTCATGCCATGCTTGGTGACACTACTCAGGGGGCACGTCGTCAAGCAGACTGGGGGACAGCAGCACCATGCAGGGTAGGAGCCTGCTCTTTAATGTAAGCCTTACTAAAGGTATGTAGTATGTACTGTGATTTGACTACAAGGACATGTTCATTGCAGAACCAAAAAACCTTTCCTTGATGCAGTATTTGGTTTGTGGTTAGTCAGTATGTATTGAAGCAGTCAGAGAATTCACAGCTGAAATTTACTAAACATGTCTTGACAGGTAGTGGTTTTAACTAGGCACCCAGAACAGAATACAACTCAGTGAAATGCCTGCAATTAATTTGTGTGGCCTTCCACATGTGCGGATATTTAACTGCAGTAGTGGCCTTCTAATTGAGTTGTATTCTATACTAGGTGCCTGGTTCAAAATAATCCATTGAGTGTTTTTCGGCCTGTCAAGACAGGTTTTGTGGAGCTCAGCTTTCAATTCATTGACTTCCATCTGCAGTACACACTAACACTAACTTACAGGAGACAAAACACTGCATCAAGGAAGGCAAGTGCTCCCATTCCAGGCAGGTAACATTAACACTTATGCTCATTGATCCAGTAGCGCTGGCACCTCCTGTGAAAACTGCCCACAAGTGAGAGTACCCCCCAAGGGGGTGAACATTACAGAGCAGATGCCCACTGTTAGGTTATGGTACCTAGCCCCCATTAAACATGTACAGTAGCTGACCTGGCTCCAGTGTTATGGGGCATTAGAAATTCCATATGCTTCCCTCTAGTAAAAAAGTTATAGAACCCCTAGTGCGTGCCCACAGAAAACAACATGTCTGACATGCCACCAGGCAGGCACCCCCCATGTTCATTCTGTGACATCAGCAAATGACTGCTGTGTGTGCACTCACTTGACCTGTATGGGCTCAATTGTTCTTTAGCTGTTAATGCCAATTATGGCTGCAATTTGGAAAGTTCAAAGCAGCAGTTGGAACAGTTACTGGAGCGGTCGGTTTGATTTTTCTACATTGCAGCAGTAAATAGTACTGAATGCTATAAAACATTGCACTTATACAGGTCAACTGAGTGCACACTCACCATTCATTGGCAGAAGTCACAAAAGGACGTTATGGGGTGTACGCATGTCAGCAGGTTTAGGCAGTCTGTTCTTCTAGGAGTACACATTCGGTGTGCTATAACTTTTTCTGGACGAAAGCGCACGCAATTTCTAATACCCCTCAATACTGGAACAGGTCAGCTACTATACATGTTTGAAGGTAACACATGACCCTTGGGTTACAAACAATGCCCAGAGTCTAGAGCATAGTTGATAAAAGATAAATAGAACAGCAGGGGTCAAAATTATGTTTTAGGGCCAGTGACAGCCCAGACATTTCCACTGGCCCAGTTGCTTTACGTATTGAAATGTTGCTTTCTCCAGTACAAACCCACAGGGCTAGTTAGAATAAATTCTTACTAGCCAGATACAAAATCTACTAGTATTTGCCTGGTGGGCCACAGAGCCATGCCAATCAAACCCTGGGGCAGGGTTAACTCAATACTTATTTGAAAGATAGGTTCTTTATTAAGAATTTCAGTCAGCACAGCAAGTAATACCAATGTATAGGCACCTTTCCCATTAGTCAATAAATTCTCTGTGGCACAAGGAGGTACCTTGCTATTTGTCGTAACATATCCACTGAACACCTAACAAGTTGTGACAACCATACAGTACATTAGCAAGTAGACCAGGCAAAGCAAAGTACTTTGTTATACCTTACAGAACTTATTTGCTGATGAATATAGGTGCCGATACACTGGTATTACTCACTGTGCTGCCTGCCTGCCCTGAACCTGTTAAACAACCTCAATTCTTGTGCATAAATATGGGGTTATCCATGTCTTGTCTTCAACCAACTCCCTCCCAGTTGGACAACGTACATTTTCTTACAGCCTGCACATTCTTCAACAGCTGTACACAGTTGCAAACTTGCATTCCGATCTCCACAACAGCAAAAAAGGTAAGATGCACCAAGTTGCATTAAAATTGTGTTGCTTGCCTTAAATAGTAAACATGATAAAAGAACAGATCCAGCACCCAGCAAGCTAGCTAGCTGTTGCTAAAATAGTAAGAGTGCATACATCTCATCTCATGGCTAAGGTGATGATATATGCACTTAGTATTTTTGCTTAAATAAAATGTGATTTCCCCCCATTAAAGCATTTTGTGACAAACAGTGGGTGCTTGATTTGTTCTTTTTTTTTCTACAGGATAAAGGATATCTACAGAAAAGGACACAGGCATACTCTGCACACCTCTTCCAGAACTCTGCTTAATAGTCTCCAATTTGTTGTGAAAATGGAGCAGCATCATGTGAACAAGATTTTTTTTACACTTCAAATGCATGCACAGATTGATAATCAGAGCAGGTCCCCAGCAGCCCAGTCTCCACAACCCCTGATAAGGCATACTAAATATAGAAGGAATGCTGTTATACTTATTTAACGCTCTTAATTTTAGGAAGTGTGGGCAAAATGGCAACTCACAAATGTTCGCATACAGTAAAGCTCAAATGCGAATGATGGTCCAGCAGAGTAACCTTGTTTGCCTAGTGCAACCCATACACCACACCACATAACACATAAGCAAGCACACGAATTAACTTGGCTCCACATGACACTTTTTTAATACAGACCGACCCATTTTACTGAACCTAAACCATGCACTCATCCGGTGCCTGGAGTAGTCACTTGGAAGCCTGAAACTCTGGGTAAAATCTTATTTTATCACATGGTTTTGTCAACCAGTAGCAGTAGACCCCTCACCTCTAAGATGGCATGCTTCCACAAGTGTATAAACCCATCTGCAGAATGAGGCAGTGGCCAGAGGGTGAAACTAAGGTCAAAATCCTTACATTTACGAAATATGACCACTCTCAAGAAATTACAACTTATTAGTTTGTCAGTTTCATGAAACTTTTATGGTGTGGCTCAACACAGGGAATCTCTCATTAAACTGAAGGGAGCCTGAGGCAGAGAATTTGATCCCTGATCCCCTTCTCGCTCCAGTTCTGTTGGCCATATGACCCAAACATACCAAACTCCGGAAGAATGGTGTTTCAGAGCAAAAAACAGCATAAAGTAATTTCTCACCTCCATACTTTCTTTCTGCAATCTCCTATCTCTATATAGGCAACACTTACCTTTATCAGCACTGGATCATATTGGCAGGCTTCTATTCTTCACCAATATGGGCTTCAAATCACAGGTTCTTAAATCACATTTAAGTTAACTACTAAATACATTAATAGTGGAGTGCAGAACAAACCTTCCTTTTGACTGAGTTCTAGTTTTTCTTTGTCTTGAAAATGCAAAATTATACCTACTTTGTACTCCATTATGTTGAGGCATATGTCCCATATACCAGTAGCTAGTAGCAGAGCATATACAGTAGGTATAATTGTACATTTTCAGAAAGAAAGTGACATGAGCAGAAACCTGCCGGCATGGGTCAGTGTCTTGAAGACAAATGTGAAGTGGTGCCTTCAGTTTATAGACATGGAAGATTTTGATGCAAGACATAAGGTACAGAGGTAAAAAGATTCTACTCAATTCAGTTTTCTGCTATAAAACACCATTCTTCCATACGTTAATAGACAACATAATGCACTGCAGGATACTTAAACACTCTGCTGCAGCTGTATAAAAACTTTAGCTATTCCTTCCTGATCTATTATCTGCCACCTCCACTTCTTAATAGTTATTTCTAAAAACCAAACAAGTTGCATCACATCTGACAATCTCATATACACCCCCCCCCATTATTCCACATGATTTAACCTAGAAAGAAAACTACAGCAGCAACAGGGTGGGAAGAAAGAAAAAAAAAAACAGGAATGGATTATTCATTTACATACCCCAGGCTCAGCTCCTCAGTTGTCTGTCTTCAGTCTGCACACACAGTCTTGGTCCTTGACCAGTGGCTCAGTGGCTGCCTGGGCTGATAGACTGAAAGTTAAACTTGGGGGAGTGCTGTGTAAGGTGCTAACCTGGCTGGTTCCTCAGGGGACTGGCAGGCGGCATGAAGATGGCGAGAGAAAGAGAATGATCAACAGTCAAGAAGAAGAGAGGACCTGGCTGGGCAGGCATGGCGCAGGCAAGACAACAAGACAGTAAGTGACAGTGCTGGCAGAAACAAGCAATCAAGGCAGCAGGCAGTGATATGGATAAAAAAAGATGAAATAGTGAATTACAGCTCTTTTTAGACACTGCCCCTGCCTATAAGCTTGTTTTTAATCAGACTACTCCGTTCCTGCCACTGCACTGTGACCACTGTAGTGCTGCTTTTTTTTCCTTCCAACCGAGCCGAGCTCCCTCCGGCTGCCAACTAGTTGATCAATCATCTGTGTCTGTCTGCCCAACTCTGCCACGGGTACAGAAACTGTCCAGTCTAGTCTGTCTCTTGCGACTGATAAGTAGAGTCAAGATACGGCACAGCCACACTGTTTTCTGCCTGCTTGCTTGCTTCTTAGACTGTAGCCGGACCTGCGCTCTCTAGTCTCCCTCGGTGCTAGTCTCTGTCTCGATCTCTCCCTCCCTCCGCCAGTCCACCTCCACCACCAACTCTCCAGTCCAAGACTCTAGGGATGGATCCCAGTTCAGTCCTGGACGGGGTGACTCGTCTTCTTATTCAGCTCCAGGCTGCTTAACTTTTTGGCGTCTTCCACTCCACTCCACTGTACGGGGCATTTAAACATGGTGCCTCAACGTAGCCACACCTCCTACTACTGCATCAGTCCAATTACCAAAGTGCAGCACCACCATGGACCTGAGTGAGAACCCCCCATATGTGAGTGAACCACGGGAGGAGACTAGAGCCGGCGGAGAAAAAATAAAAACATAACACAGGAGACATGGAGTGAACTCGGTTGGCTGCCACCCCATTATTTTTTTGGGTAGCATCGCTTATAACGGCATATCAGTAGCTGTGCCCTTGGGTGGGAACCACAGACCACCAAGAATTTGACTGTTTCATACAAGGATGGCAATCAGAGGATGGGGAGACTCCAAGTACCAGTGGACTGTTCTTTCATTATTGGGCTGGTGATAGGAGGGTGGGAGGGACCACTGGACACCAGGGAATGTCCTCAAACATACGGCAATGGGGATTGGTGACTGGGACAGCATTGGATGCCAGGGATAGATGAGTTTTCAAGTGGGCTGGCGAATGGAGGGTGGTGGGGCCACTAGGCACCAGCAACTTTTCTAAATATATATGGGACACCGAGCAGGGAATGGAGAGGATCACTAGGCAAAATGGAATATTTTTACAACTGTTGGGTCAGCGATCGGAGGGAGGGGGACTGCTAGGCACGAGTGATTTTTATAAGTATATGGGATGCTGATAGGGGAAAGAAGGGTCCATTAGGCACCAAGGAATTTTATTTATGTTAACAGGGCAGTCGTTTGTAGAACAGGGGACCACGGACTACATGGGGCAGATGTGCTCTGCCTTCAGCCAACTTGGTTGTTGGCTGTGGTAACTCTGGTGTCACTAGGGTTGCTCGGAGTAAGACAGGATTTTGTTCAGTGGCATTTGCGCTGCACAAAGTGACCATGTTAACTCCTTACGTGCAGTGAAAATGCTCTAAATATAGGATTGCATGGGTATTCTAGTCCCCACCCCCTCCCTTTTCCCACCCACATACATTTTTTTTGTGTGTGTGTGTGCTAACCCTGTTAGTGTGTGCAACTGTTCCCTTTGAATATTGCGCTCCAGTGCAAAACCCGGTTTGCGGGGACAAAAAAACATTTGCGGCCACACAACCTTTTGAATACTGGGTCCAAGGTCTATTATGGGATGTAGTGCCTCAGGGTCCCAGGTCAATCCCAGGCAGGCACCCAAGTAATGTTTTACCTGGAGATATCTGAAATTATCAGTGTTTCTAAGTAGGAACTGTTGCTACAGCTGGGGAAAGGTTTTGAAAATCTCTGTCTCAAAGAATTGAAAATTGTGATGTAGCCCTCGCCTTTTCCATTGTAAAAAGGTATGATCTATGTCTGATGGCCTAAACTGTGGATTGTGTACTATCATCTCCAGATATCAGCGTCTTTCTTTATCGGTGTATCATGCATAAGACCCTTCCAATCATCAACTATAGTGTGCATGAGGTTAGATATCTGAACCCTGCTCCTTCTGTCAAAAGCAATGTGAACAGCATGATCTGAACCTGCTGGAGGGCTCTCTGTAGTTCTATGTCCTTCCAATGTAGGAGAGATCCACCATCTAGCCCGCACAATGCAGGTACAAACTGCATCGCCTGGCATTATTGTTTAAAGTTGGGGAGTGCCAGTCCCCCTTGATTCTTATGTAGCGGTACTTTGCTATAAGCCAGCTGAGGTCTTTTTTCAGACCACAAAAAGCAAGAAATCTACTTATCCCATTTATTGAAGTCTTCTTTGTGTGGGAGAATGAAGAGGGTTTAAAAGAGGTACGAAAGTCATGGCAGGAGGTTCATCCTAACTGCCTCTACACTATATATTAAAGGTATGAGAGAGGTGACCATTGTTGAAGGTTTCTTGTATATTTTGTTTAAGGGGATTATAATTAAGCTTGTATAACTGTGTTAAATCTTATGGGATTAATATCTCCAGGAATTTGATGGCTGGTCTATTTCATTTAAAGAGGAAACAGGCACAGAGAGGTGATGGTCGGTCATAGCGTACTTGTAAAATTTCCATTTTACCCATATTTAATTTATAACCCACTAAGATCTCCATTTCTTGAAGGTCCAAAGAGAAGGCTGGGAGAGAAGCTTATGGAGCTCTCAGGTATATCAATAAATCAGCTGCGTAAAATGTTACTTTGTGCTCTACCTCTGCTATTTATAGTCCCTGAATAGAATTATTCTCTCAGACAGTTTGGGATAACAGTTCTGAATATAGGGCAAACAGTAATGGGGATAGAGAGCATCCCATTCCCTATTGGGTGTCTCTAATCAGGGGAAATCTTTCCAAGTAGACGCCATTAATTTTCACTACTGCTTGGGGGTCTGAATACATGGTCTGGATCTTGTCCGAAAGGGGTCTAGAAAATTAAAGCTCTATAGAGTATGGTGCAAAAACTTTTGTGACACCCTGTTAAATGCTTTTTGGGTGTCCATACTAAGAATTAACATAGGAGTATTTGAACAGGTTGCCACATCCAGCATGAAAAGGGTTCTCTTGATGTTAGATGTGGTTTGTCTCTTGGAGACAAACCAAACTTGGTTTTTATGTATTAAAGTTGGTAGTAATTTCTCTAACCTTCCTACCTTTAGTCCTGCAAATAAGTTGTAGTCCTGGTTAAGGACAGAGATGGGCCTGTAAGACTAACAATACAGGGGATCTTTACAGGGTTTTTAGATGGCTGATATATATTTCCAGCTAGGGAAGGGGGGGGGAGGAGAGTCCCCTGACATGATTTCTTGAAATACTGATTTTAAGGTGGGAAGGAGCATGGATTTAAAAGCTTTATAAAATTCTGATGGACACCCACCAGAGCCTGGGCTTTTATTCATTTTTGTGTTGGTACTTGCTAAATATATTTGTGGTGCTGTTATGGGATGGGCCAACTCCCCCTGTTGGTCTGGGTAAATTTAAATGTGCAAAAAAATCTCTGATAACTATCGAATTCCAGTTTCTTTTCCTGTATGTATAATGATGAGTAGAATGTCCAAAATCTCTCTACTATCTCAGCGGTATGATAATGGTGATGCCCTGTTAAGGGATGTTTGACCTTTGTAACTGTGGAGAGTCTGCTGCTGTCTGAGTCTGTATGCTAGAATTATAGATGCATTTGCCCCACCATAATATCTTTGCTTAATATACAGCAGGGTTCGCTCCATTTCACATTATAGTAGCTCCTGTAGCTGTGTTTTAATCTTCTGAATTTGTGGGAGCACAGACAGACCCCCCTTCATATGGGCGGACTGCAGAAAAGCTAGGGTCTCTTGAAGCTGGTCTTGCTGTTCTCCCCTGTTTGTTTCATTGCATTGCATAGCTAAGTATCTCTCCACATAGGACAATTTTTTAATGTGTACCATATGATCATCTGGAGTGTGTCTGGTGTTGTATTCTCTCTTAATATTTGGAGAATCTGTGTGACAATTATCTGAATTTTTGATCCCTTAATAGGGTAATGTTGAATCTCCATTGTCTGCTAGTCCTGTCAGGCATCAGGCTTAATTCTACCATGACTGGAGCATGCCCTGACAATAATGTGGGGGCTATGACCATTTGTTTCAATGATCCTACAGGTTCTGAACTTGTGGGTAATTAGTGTATGCGGGGATAGTGAGAATGTGCTCCAGAGTAGAAAGTGCAAGTCCATGATTTTGGGTTGAGATGATGACAAACATCTGTCAGTTCCAAGTCTTTAATAAGTCTAAACCCATGTTTTCGGCCTGTGGGTGACCTGGGGGAATGTGGGTGTAATTTCCTGGGTCTAGGAGTAGATTAAAATCCCCCACCCCGACAAGAGAGGCCCCTGTCTAAATTCCTCTGTCTTGTTAAATAGATGCTGGTGTGTGGAGGCATCTGACCCTGGAGGGATTATACACTTCCCACCTTGCACACCTGCCCTTGTATTGTGCCAGTAGCCAAGGCCAATCTTCCCTCTTTAACCACATATGAGATGTCTAATCTAAACATGGATGGTCTGCGTATTAAAACAGCTGAACCTCTTATATGCACCTGCTGGTAGTCTGAAATGATTACCTTTTCCATCCCATATTTGCCAGCTTTGAATGTTCAGCTGATAACAAGTATGTCTCCTGGAGGAGAATAAGTTGGGGTTTGTGTTTCTTTTAACTTGTTGTCACTTTACGTCTTATTGGGTTGTTTAACCCATTGACATTTTGCAAGACCACTCTGAATGTCTTTAGGAAAGACGTGACACCCCTATTATGTAAAGGTGGCTCCTGTGAGATCCTGTCGCAGCAATGTGGAGACCCCACCTGCGGGCACCTTCTGATAGTTTACATACATTGTACAGTTCTGCAACTATTATACATTGACACAACATGAAAAGTGATGAGAGTGTGGGAATGGTGCTTGCAGCACAAGTCTCTAATGCAAACGAACTGGCAGATCGCCTTAGCAGAACAGAGACAGATCCTCACGAATGGTCTCTCGACTCAGCCGTAGTTCAGTCAATATTCGCAGAGTGGGGAACTCCAGACCTGGACCTTTTTGCATCCCCATTCAACACAAAACTGCTTCTCTTCTGCTCCAGAAATCCAGGGCTTGGCATTTTCTGTCAGGATGTGTTCAGGCTGCAGTGAACAAAACGCTTTCTATATGCCTTTCTGCCATATCCTCTAATTCAGAGGGTACTTCTCAAGTTCGAATTCCGGGGGGACAAAATGATCCTCGTTGCTCCCTTCTGGCCTCGACAGATGTGATTTCCACTACTCAACAGTATATCGGCAGCTCCGCCAAAACCACTCCCACTTCAGATGAACCTCTAGACTCAAGGGCCTGTTGTTCATCCCAACCTGAGGTCGCTTCACCTTCATGCTTGGCTTCTGAAGAGATAGAAGTGAACAGGTTCAATGTCTCTCGCAGGGTTTCAGATATTCTTCTGGCTGCATGGAAGCCAGCCACTAGAAAAACTTACACAGCCAAATGGAAGCATTTTTCGCTCTGGTGTGCAAAATCCTCTTTAAATCCCTTTTCCTGCCCACCAGATAAAATTTTGGAGTACCTCTTAGATCTCTCATATTCAGGTCTGCAGTACTCTACAGTCAAAGTTCACCTTTGTGCCATTTCAGCTTATCATGAGCCAATACTTTCCTTGTCACTAGCTCAGTTACCTGTGGTTAAGAGGTTTCTTAAGGGAATTTTGCATACCAGACCTCCTATAAGATGTCCAGTCGCAGCCTGGGACATTAATCTTGTGCTAGACACGCTCACTTGGAAACCTTTCAAACTCCTGGCTACCTATGAGCTAAAATTTCTCACCTGGAAAATGACCCTCCTGGTGGCCATTACCTCAGCCCGCAGGGTTTCTGAGATACATGCCTTGGTCACAGACTCTCCGTATACTGTGTTCCATAAAGACAAAGTAGTCCTTCGAGCCCATCCTAAATTTCTTCCTAAGGTTGTTTCGGAATTCCATCTAAACCAACCTTTGGTCCTTCCCTCTTACTTTGCAGACTTCCAAAATGAAGGAGAACATTCTCTTCATTCCTTGGATATCAAGAGAGCTTTGCATTTCTATCTAGATAGAACAAAAGACTTTCGTAAAGCTCAACTGTTTGTTTCCTTCAGCAAGACCCGGCTGGCTCAACCTGTCGCTATCAGAGGTATCTCAGCATGGCTAGTGGCATGCCTTCGCCACTGTTATTCCATGGCACAGGTTAAGCTGGAGGGCAGAGTGTACGCTCACTCTACTAGGGCAGTCACGGCATCTCTGGCAGAAATCTGCAACGTTCCCATTGCAGATATTTGTAATGCGGCTACCTGGAGCTCAGTGCGTACTTTCGCTAAACACTATGCCCTGGATGTCCATGCCAGACGACATCTTTCCTTTGGCAGAACCATCTTTCATGGACTTCTGTCCTAAAACTGTGAGCTCTTGGTCTCTCCTGCCACCCTCTCGGGGGATTATTAGCTCGGTACTCTCCCATTAGTGTGAATGAGTGGTGGAGACTTATGTCCAGGAAGATATGGAAATTACGTACCGACCATAATTCTTGATCTTCTTGGATGAGTCTCCACCACTCATTCACATGCCCACCCTCCATCCCCCGAGCTCACCTCTATTGTTGGTCTTCACTCCCTCAATCTTTAGGCTGTGAAGACTTTGTTGACCCTTCTTATACGGGTCTTCCGGACTATCTTATGTCTGGTTTTTGGTTAGGCTATCCTTCTAGGTTAGGTAGGCTGCACCTCCTCGGAAAAAAAGGTACTGAGGTGGTTGGAAGGTCGACGCAGAGATATTCATTACCACTCTTCGCTGCTCCGTCTCAGGTGCCGACCTTCTAACAAAAAGTTTGCTCCCGATGGGTCCTAGTGCCTCCATGGAATTAGGGGTAGAAAGAATCTAACGTGAGGATATGTGACTTCTAAGGAAGGAGTGTGCCCTGTCACCACCCTATTTGTCTGAGGTGGCTTCCTAGTATCCGCAATGCCACCTTGAACCCAGAGTATTTTCCAAATCACAGCTGGCTTGGGCTTCCATAGGAAGCAAGTGCCATAACATGGGGAAAGAGGCGTATGTTGAGGGTGGCAGTATCCTCCCCTTCCTCTAATATAAGAAAACCATTCGGGGGGTCTGACTACAGGCTATATTTCTGTAGTCTTGATGGACCATCTAAATCATCTGCTATCCCCTCAAACCTAACTGTGGACTCTCTAATAGTTTTCGCTCCTTCATGTGGGGCACATCACTCATCTGAGCAACCAGTTTTACAGGCAGATATATGTGGCTTGGTATATGAAAGCTAGCACTCCTAAGTGCCCTCTCTCCATTGCAAACTACTTCCCTTGGTAGGCAGCCTTCTTAGATATTACATTAAAAAGGCTGCATGTTCTCAATCGGTGAACAGCAGCAACATTGTCTGTGAAAACTACTAAGTAAGGCCACAACAAACAAAAAAAAGTTGATCATCGTGATTCCCCTCTTCTTATTGAATTGTTTTTACTTTGTTTTTGTTTTGTTGCATGAATATTTACCAGAATATCATGTCAAGGTAGGTCAGCATGGAATTTTGTTCTCAATATTTCCCCTAAATAAAATATTTAACTAGCGTTTTGTTACTATAACTAACAAATTTAAGCCTTGGGAGGACAAAAAAGAAAAACAATTTTATTCACCATGCAAGAAGAATGCCCAGTAATATCCAAGGATCAAGATATTACCGTTTTCTCACCAAAGTGCCAAAGACTTGACAAGTCTAAAACCTAAAAAAGTTATTATGAACTGCACTAAAGCCTTGATGGGGGATTCTATCCACTGGGAAAAAATGAAATTGCAGTTGCCATTAGGAATAATGCCCTAATTGTATATGGTTCCGGGCTTGGCTTGATTACCTGATAAAATACAGTATATTTTAAATAAAATAATAAATCATGGCTTGGCTAACAACTATTGTCTTCTACATAGAGTTTGGTAAGTCATACAAACTCACTTCATGGTGACGAGAGACACTGAGGTCTACATGCACTATAAAAGTGTATTGTATTAATTTACGACACTTATTGACCTTTTATGACTTAAAGATATAATAATCCATTCCAAGTGTGCATCAGTCCTGCAATAACCTAACTTCCTGGGTGGGTGAAGGTCCTCAAATGCTTCATTGCCTCACATTCTACCCAGGAAGTTTGATTATCGCCAATATATCGCACACTGGGTGTGGATTATTCCTCATAACTGGTAACCCCCTGTATTAACCTGATTATCAGAGCATTCAAATGTAATAACTGAGTATGATATCATCCAGTTATTACGGCATTTTGAGAGCAGGCACATCATGGTTTTATTTTCCAAATGCAGTTTATAGCACAGAAGTACATTCACATGATTCCCAATTGCAACAGTATATTTATCCCACTAACCTGCTTTAGTTAGTGGCAGTTTGTTTCTCCAATCCAGAGTCAGGTAAATCCTGTGGAAGTCACTCTGTATCACCAAGGAGCTTCCCCCGATCCCTCTCGTTTCTGCTCCTCGCCCTATTGACATAGTAACCACTGTTCACAGGACAACTGAAGTGGCCTCTGAAGAACTCGTCACAGCAAACACTTATTAAACTTGCTAACGTTTAAATAGTGTTACTGTTATAAGTTTAAAAAATTAAATCTTAATTGCTTGACCTTATTTCTTCCATTGAGTAGTCACTGATCCACAGCACAAAAAAGTCAATCTGCAATTAAAAGAGTTGTAAACCTCTCAACATTTTTCTCTTTTAAAACATAAAAAACAAGTTATAATCAATTAAAAATATGTATGCATTTCTTAGATAGACTTTTATCTGATGTAGTATTTCTAAAGCTATTTATTTAAAAAAAGTTGACTGTTTTTTTCTGAATTTTTATGTATTACTATATTACCACCTTGCACCAGTCATTATAAAAAAAGAAAACATTTTTTTGGCTTCTCAGAAGGAACTAGAAGTGGGACAGGATTAGATCTGTACAGTACAGTAGCTTCTTCTTGTTTTTACATTGTTTCTTGTGGATTCTACTTGGTAGAAGGTTATTTCTTTTCTTTCTTACTACTTCTAAGAAGCTAGCAGGGTATTGTTTGGGGCTGTTGGAATTTTGAAATCTGTTTTGGTAGCTATAAGTGGGCTCATTTGTTTGATGTTTCACTGTGTGGCAGATTGCATTTGTAGAGGCCTATTTCTTCTGATTTAAAAACATAAGTGGTGTGATTTAACTGGGTCTGTTTCTTTGAATTGGAGACCTATATCTTCTAATTTCAAGCCTATTTTGATGAGTTGTTGGTGAAGCTGTTTGGAGTCCCGTTTCTTTGGGTAGCAAACCTATTTTGGGGGCTTTGAGTGGAATTGTGATTCACTGTTGCTGGCTTCACTAGCTGCAAAGCTTAGTGCAGAGTTGGGGAAGGGTGCTAATGGTCTGACCAGGGGCCTCAGCTACCTGATTGTTTCTGGAAGACTTGGGCTGGTCCCACCTCCAAGCCCCTCACCCCACCCACCCTGGTCCATTATTTCTTTTATACCAGGGTTCTGACTTCAATTCCTCAAATGGGCAAAGGATATGCACCTGTCATAGCAGAAGCAGACATCCAGGAAAGGAAAAGCAGCAAGTGAAGAGGTGACTGATATCTCAGTGGAAGGGAAGTAACTGCAAATCTAGGAGCTTTCATTGTTACTTCTTCACATTGCTGTTGCATTGGGGAAAGGAGGAGTAGGAGTTTGAAGAAGGTTGTGCAATAGCTACTAAAAGTCTTTGAGTGTGGATAGGAAGGATAGGAATATAAAAAGCAGTTGCTCAATCTATCTAAACGTGTACAACAAAGGGGGTAAGGGAAATAAAGAAAAGAATGTTTTGCACTGATGGGGGGAGAGGGGAGACTTGGGGGAGTGTTCAGTATCCTGCATCTGGAAGGGTGGGGGGTCACTGGTGGGCAACGACAGCAATGGGTAGGATGGTAGGTTGCAACAACTGTGGTGCACCAATCTTTCTAAAAACTGCCTGGAATGTGGGAGGATGTTTAGTGTGCAACCACACAGAGAAACTTATAAAGGAGATTGAGGGCTGCAGGAGGAACTATGACATGCAAGGCAGATTGGGGGTGGGTTTAGCCCAATACTGGAGGGAGGAAGAAGGGGAGATGAGGGAGGGTGATTTAAGCCAACAGTGGTGAGGAGAGGGTCAGAAAAAGGGAAGCAGAGACAAACGGACCCAGGCCAGAAAGAACGATTGGCAGGGAAACCAGGTCAGGAGACAAAAGACAAATGGAAGGAGGAGATAGGGACTTGTGAGGGGAAGCGAAGAAGTGGCAAAAGTCATGGAGTGGAAAGGAGAGAACAAGTTACTATGCAGAGAGAGGGAACGGGCACTTGTGAAGGGTCTTCAGAAACTAGTTTTGCACTGCTAGAGAGGAAGAAGGTGGAGGAGGGAAATGATGAAATTAAAGGAGTAATTGATAAACGCCTGGACCAAACTGGAGCGGGGGGAAGTTCTGCTGGGAGAATTGCAACAGGGGAAAAAGGGGGAAATAATGTGCAGGAGGAAGAGGAGGAGCTGGAAATGAGAGAGGGAGATGAATGGAAGCAAGCAGGGAGTAAGAGTGGTGGAATCTTAATGCTGGGGGACTCAATAAGAGGAGTCAGGTCGGGTAGCAAGGGGGAGAGGCATAGTCGCATCTGGGTGGAGGCCATGCCAGAAATGACAATGGAAAGGGTGGGACAATCTGTTCTGAAATATGCTAGAAGGGGTAGGGACAAGCCTCATTTAATTATACATCTTGAGACAAACGACCTGGCTGACAAGGCAGTAGATATAGTCCAGAGGAGGTTTGAGGAACTAGCACGTTTATGTGAGAGGGCAGGAAGATCAGTAACTTTTTCAGAGATACTTCCAGTGCCCAAGGCAAGCACAACAGGAAAGCTGAGAATAGAGGAATTTAACAGACGGCTAAGAACCTGGTGTTGTGCTAAAGGGTATGGGCTGTTGGGGGGGTGGAGAGGGACCTGGGAGGACAGTAGTCTCTATGCCAAGGACAGACTACACTTGAGTGAGGAGGGAAAGAAAGTGTTGAAACAGAGGATGGAGGAGTACATAGAGGAAATTGGGAATTTCAACTAGGAATGGGGGGTGGCAATTGGGCAAGAGATATGCAGAGACCACAGGTTGGGAAACCATATGAGCTTACCCCCCCACAACAGTGACAAAGGACAAATGGCAAGTACCATTGGTGATTCTAGGAAATGAGGGCAGGATGGGAAGGGGAAGGGTGGAAGGAGGTTACCCTTAATGCAAGGAGCCTTGGTAGGAAAACTGCAGAGTTACAGGTGCTCATGGCAGAGGGAGAGGTGGACATTGCAGCCATCACAGAAACATGGGCCACCCAATACTATGACTGGGACCTGTCTGTACCAGGGTACAGGTTATTTCGTAGGGACAGGGTGATTGGGAAAGAAGGGGGTGTGGCACTATATGTGAAGGAAGGACTGAAGTGTGTAAGGGAAGAAGGGGAGGAGGGTAGTACAAAGTCACTTTGGATGTACATCCAGGACTCCAAGAATAGGATTCTTAGAATGGGAGTGGTGTACAGGCCACCATCTCAGATGGAGGAGTTAGACAAGGAACTAGCAGAACAGAACAGGAGGACCTGCGAGAAGGGTAGTGTGGTGATTGTGGGGGACTTCAACATGCCAGAAGTGGACTGGAGTACCCCAACAACCAGGAACAGAAGGGAGCAGGTACTGCTGGATGCCTTCCAGGACAGCTTCCTGCTGAAAATGGTCAGTGAACCAACCAGGTTAGGAAATACCCTTGACCTTGTGCTGGCAAATGGGGACTTTGTGAGAGAACATACAATGGAGGAACCACTGTCAGGGAGTGACCACCACTCAGTATGGCTCACATTGGATATGGGCAAGGAAGGAGTGGAATCGGGCACAAGAGTGCTGGACTTCAGGAGGGCCGACTTTGGGAGGATGGGGAAGTGGTAAAAGTGTACCTGGCCAGAATTCAATCTAGTATGAACACTAACCAGAGGTGGGAGCTCATAAAGCTGGGGATAGTGGTGGCAACCAAACCTGCTGCAAGGCCCAGAACAAGAAGGCTAGGGCTAAGAAACCAGGCTGGTTGAGCAAGGAGGTCATGGAAAAGGTAAGGAGAAAAAGAGCTGCCTTTAGGAAGTACAAGAAAACAGGGAGGGGGGAGGACAGAGAGGAGTACTTGACAGAATCAAAGGAGGTGACAAGGGCAGTAAGGGGAGCCAAAGCATCTATGGAACTTAGGCTGGTACAAGGCATTAAAAAGGGGGAGAAGAACTTCTTTAGGTACATCAGGGAGAAAAGGAGCTGTAAGGACCACATAGTAAGGATTAGGAAGGAGAGGGGTTGGGTAGAAGCAGGGTGCGATAAGGCAGAAGCACTAAATGAGTACTTCTGCTCAGTATTTACTAAAGAGAAGAGGGGAGTGACACCCAAGGGGGAGAAATGGCAGAAACAGGGGGGGAAGGGGTGACAGATGGGGAAATCATGGAGGGCAGAGTTCGGGAGGGTTTGAAGGCACTGAGGGTGGACAAGATGCCAAGCCCAGCTGGCATCCACCCCAGGGTACTGAAGGAACTGGCAGAGGTCCTTGCAGGACCTTTGCAATATCTATTTAATGCCTCACTACATTCGGGGTGTGTACCTCAGGACTGGAGGATGGCTCATGTGGTGCCCCTCCACAAGAGTGACCCCAAGGATGAACTGGGAAACTACAGACCAGTGAGCCTCACATCCATTGTGGGTAAGCTAATGGAGACTATCCTGAAGGGAGAGGCTGGTGGCCCTCCTGGAGGCCAAAGGACTACAGGACAGCAGACAGCATGGCTTCATACGGGCAGATCCTGCCAAACCAACCTGGTGAAGTTCTATGACTGGGTAACTAGGCAACTGGACCAGGGCCATGCAGTGGATGTCCTGTATCTGGACTTCAGTGGGCATTCGACTTGGTGCCCCATGGAGGCTGGGAAGTAAGTTAGTAGGCACAGGGGCGGGTGCAAAGCTGGTGAGATGGGTAGGAAACTGGCTTCAGGGAAGGCAACAGAGGGTGGTGGTGGGTGGGAAGCTCTCACACCCAAGGGTAGTGATGAGCGGTGTTCCACAGGGCTCGGTGTTGGGACCAGTGTTTGGGATATTCATTGCAGACATATCATGGGACATCAAGAGCAAGATCAGTCTGTTTGCTGAGAATACCAAGGTAGTAGCGGTGGTGGATGACCTAGGGGGATGGCAGGGGTTGCAGGATGATCTGGCAAAGCTTGAAACCTGGTCAGACACCTGGCAACTGGGGTTTAATGCCAAAAAGTGCAAGGTGCTGCATTTTGGGATTAAGAACCCAAGGAGGAGTTACCAGCTGGGGGGAGTGCAGCTAGCCCAGACAGAGAAGGAGAAGGATCTAGGAGTGCTCATTACAGGGTCAATGAACAACTCGGCACAATGTAGGAAAGCAGCTGCAAGGGTCAACAAAATGCTGGGTTGTATTGCAAGGGGTATATCCTCGAGGAGGGAGGAGGTTATTCTGACACTGTATAGGTCATTAGTTAGACAGCACCTGGAGTACTGCGTGCAGTACTGGCACCCGTATCTGAAGAGGGACATTAGGTTACTGGAGGGGGGTGCAGTGCAGGGCGACAAAGATGATCAAGGGTCTGGGGGACATCATATGAGAGGAGGTTGAGGGAGTTGAACATGTACTCACTGGAGGACAAAAGGGACAGGGGACATGACTGAAACCTTTAAATACATGAAAGGAATAAACAAGACAGGTACAGAGGGGCTGTTCAAAGTAAGGGAGAGGAGGGACACCAGGGGCCATGATATGAGATTGGAGGGAGGAAGGGTCAGGAGGGAGATGAGGAGACACTTTATTACAGAGAGGATGGTGGCTGGGTGGAATGCGTTACCTGCAGAAGTGGTATCCAGTAGAACAGTGGACTGCTTCAAAAGGGGATGGGACAGGACAAGGGGGAGGGTTAATGAAGGGGAAGGGTGGAAGGGAAGGGCAGCTACAGAATAAGGGGTGCTAGCTGCACATTCGAGCAGACTTGATAGACCTCTAGGCCTTTATCTGCTGGCAAATTTCGTATGTTCGTATAGGAAATTGCATGCATATAAGATTTTTTTTTTTAACACACACTCTGTGTCTGATCAGATCATGACATAAACCTCTTGAGCTTCTCTGTTGAGGTTTAAGGGCCATCACACACCTCAGGTGTGTAAAAAATTCATAACACATAGCCACCTATGCAATATTTTCTATGTAGTATTACAGTCGTGTATAGTATTTCATAACTGTACCTGTTCACTAAGTATTAATTTGGGCTATGCTATTCTCATGTTATTTCTACTCTGGCTAAGGTTGCCTAGGTAGGGTTGCACTGTTGTCACAGAAGTCATGGAATTCCCCAGAGGAGGAGGAAGTGAATCCTGGTGGGGGACTCAGTCATGATGGGGATTCAGCTGGGGACAGTGAGGGAGGAGGAGAGAGTGGCAAGGTGCAGAGCTAATATCAAACTGAAGTAGAATACTGATATGATGATGATGTCACCCTGGGCCCTCCCTTTCTGATTTTCCAGGTGGGCCTCCTGAACCCCGGACCAACCCTGTACCAGGGAGGTCGATGTGGCCTACCTGGATTTAAGTAAGGCCTTCAACATTGTTACACACAGAAAACTAGTAATCAAGCTGGGCAGCCTAGGGGTGGGACCAAAGACAGTAACATAGGTATGAAGTTGGCTGAGTAACAGAACTCACAGGGTGGTGGTGAATGGAGTTCATTAGGAAGAAGGTAAGGTAACCAGCAGGGTGCCACAAGGGTCAGTACTGGAACCAGTCCTCTTCAATGTCTTTATTAGCGACATCACAGAGGGGCTGGAGGGAAAGGTATACCTGTTTGCAGATGACACAAAAATCTGTAACAGACTGGACACATTGGGGGGAAGGCAAAAATGAGGGGAGATCTGAAAAAGCTACAAGGCTGGTCAAGGGTCTGGCAACTGAGCTTCAATGCCAAAAAGTGCAAAGTTATGCACATAGGACACAGAAACCCAAGGGCAAAGCATCAGTTTGGGGGGAGAAGTGTTATCTACCACAAAACAGGAACGCAATCTGGGGTCATCATCTCTGATGACCTGAAGGTAGCAAAGCAGTGTGATAAGGCAGTGGGAAGGGTATATAGAATGCCGGGGTGCATAAGGAGGGGTATCACCAGCAGAAAGAGGGAGGTAGTGTTACCCCTGTACAGGTCAATGATGAGACCCCACCTGGAGTACTGTGTCAGTTCTGGATGCCCCATCTCAGAAAAGACAACATACTGTAGATCGGGTGGAGGCAGTATAGAGAAGGGCAACCAAAATGGTGGATGGCCTGCATCAGAAGCCCTATGAGGAAAGGCTCAGGGACTTAAACATGTATTTTGTAGAGAAAAGGAGAGAAAGGGGAGACATGATAGAAACATTCAAATACCTCAAGGGTATCAATAAGGTACAGTAGGGTAGCATATTGCACAGAAAAAGATGTTCAAGGACAAGGAGGCATGATATGAAGCTGGAAGGGGGGAGAATCAGAGGAGATGTGAGCAAACACTTCTTCACGGAGAGGGTGGTGGATGGCTGGAACAGACTCCCAACAGAGGTGGTAGGTACAGAAACGGTAATAGGTTTCAAACATGCATTGGATAGGCACAAGGGGACCTTAGTAACAGGGTGGGCATATGCCGGCGAAACAAAAACATTTGGACAACAAAGACCATTACAGTGACAACTTTGAATAATTTTGATGTTGTCACTTTAATGGTCCCCATTCCTTAATTTTGCCCCCATTTTGAACACACCCCGACTTGGGAGTTTCTTATCTAGAAATGGGGTGGGTGACAAAGCCCCCCAAAAAACAAAAACACTGAATGTCTGACAGGCAAAATTTTACCTGTCAACATTGTGGATTTCGCCAAGCCGCATCGACAACGAAGGGTGGGAGGGGGGTAAGGCCGGATATCAACTAGGGTCTGCGGTAGCTCAACAGGCAGGGACTTAGGGCAGACTAGGTGGGTCACAAGGTAATTTTTTGCCAACAACTTCTATGTGTTCCATGATTTTTCCTACTTTATGAAAACCCCATGAGTTTGGGTATTTTCCATGACAACCCCATGGTTTTTTGCCATTTTCCATGACAACCCCATAGTTTTTGGTGACTGCAAATGAAAGACCCATCATAGGTTTGTGCCACACCACCACAATACATTTTGTCCCCAGTTGGCCCAGTGTAGGATTCTGGTGCTTGTGTGTGAGCCCCAGTCTCACAGGTAGCAGAATAATGTGCTGCTCCCTTCCACTGAGCCAACCTAAAATGTAATTTTTAAAACATCCGGGGCCAGATTCACAAAAAAATTGCAAAGTGCAATGCAAATGTTTGCATGTGATATTCACAGTCTGATAGCACACCGCGCTATCCAACTGTGAATAGGGCCAGGATGGTGCAGCGCTAACCCTGTAAATCCACCGCCAACTCCACTAGCACTGCCCCAGCATCCAGCCAGTAGAATGGCCATGCAATGAATGACTGGATGATCTTTAGGAAAGCCAGGAATAGATGCACCAAGAAAGTTAGGGATGCAAAGGCTGCCTTCTACTTGGCCGAGCTCGACTCCTCCTATCATAATCCTGCTAGGTTTTGGGGTACCATCAAGGGTATGGTGGGGCAGGATGCTAACACCTCCCTTCCAACTCAATTACACAACAGTTATGGCCCTATCACTGGCAAAATGGAAATTCTGGACGCCTTCAATAACCACTTCACAACGGCTGGCATTGCCTTTGACACCTCTCCAGCTAACCTGCTGAGGGAACAATTAAGCTCCCATTACACTGGTGTTCAGAGAGCTGACTCTTCCTTCAGCTTCAAATCTATACTGTTGAAGCAAGTAGAGGACCTACTATGGCAGCTGGATACCAAAAAAAGCGCAGGGGAAGACTCTCTGGAACCCTACTTTCTAAAGATTGCGTCCCATGTACTTGCAGTCCCCCTAACACATCTCTTTAACCTATCTCTAAACTCTGGTTCTATTCCCACACTGTGGAAGACAGCTCAAGTGGTTCCCTTCTAAAATCAGGGACCCTATGGAACTTAATAATTACAGGCCCATTTCCATTCTACCAGTGCTATCCAAGATGCTGGAGAAATTAGTGAGTAACCAGTTAAGGGAGTATCTTGACAATGCTAACCTCTTAAATCCAGCTCAATCTGGATTCAGGGCCAAGCATAGCACTATCACTGCACTAGCCAAGGTCACAAATGACTGGCAAACCGAATTAGATAAAAGAATAATGTCTGTGTAGTATTTCTGGACCTGAGCAAAGCATTCGATACTGTGGACCACAAGCTTCTACTATCATCCCTGCACTCCTTGGCCTAGATCCACCCTCCCTTAAGTGGTTCAGATGTTATCTCACTGGTAGGTCACAGCAGGTAAAAGCTGAAGGTGACCTTTCCCCATTAAAACCACTGTTAAGAGGAGTCCCCCAAGGTTCTATCCTGGGTCCTATCCTTTTTGCCACTTATATAAATAATATTGATTCAACCCTCACCAATTCCTCTGTACACCTCTTTGCTGATGACACTGTTTTGTATGTCAGCAACCCTTCGCCTGCAGCTGCTTGTGAAGTCCTACAAAGAGAATTCTCCTTGTTACAATATCAGCTACTTGAGAAAAAGCTTCTGTTAAATGCAAAGAAAACTAAAGCAATGATGTTCACAAATCAAAGCTCCACCAGCACCTCCTCTTCAATCATTCTCCCCCAGTTATGCACTATACTTGGAGAAAATCTGGAGTATGTAGAAAACTTCAAATACCTACGTGTGTGGATTGACAACAGACTCGATTTCACTCATCATTTAGAGGAACTGCTAAAAAAGCTTCGCCAAAGGCTTGGCTTTCTCTATAGATTAAAACCCTTCCTAAACAGAGATTCAAAGATGAGGTTAGTCCAGGCCATTTTTCTATCAGTTGTTGACTATGCAGACTTCCTTTATAGTCACTGCCCCATCTCCTACCTACACAAGTTGGATACCTTATATCATAGAGTAATAAGATTCATTACAGATCTGCCATCTAATACCCATCATTGCTCTCTTTATGCTGCAGTTGGATGGGTTTCCCTTCACCTCAGACGGAACAGAAATGTAGCCCTATGGATTTACAAAGCGTTATCAAAAAAACTTCCAAACTATATTCTGGACTGCTTCACCCAGACCATTCCTAGCTCCTATGCCCTAAGAAGCAACAACATCATCCTGCTCAAATTGCCCAAATTAACACCAGGCTAGGGAGGCAGCAATCAGCTATTCTCTAGCTATAGCATGGAACACCCTACAAAATCCTTAAAACTGTCCAATATTATTCCATTTGCATCCTTTAAACAGCATTGTACAGTCTTCTTCACAGAGAAATGCAGTTACTACCGCTAGAGCTAGCTTTGTCATCTCACAATCTCCCTCCCAAAAATTAACCATATATGGCATAATCCTTCCAGGCAGACACCCCATCTTATGGCACCCAGTAATACCTTCACCATCCTAGTATTACATTATGCTGTGTGTTTGCCATGCTCCCCCACTGGGATATGTATATACTGTATGCACTGTAAATATTAGCTTAACTTTCCTGTAACCGATTTTATCATGTGAATTTACTGTACATCACTGTGTTTATAAACGTTTTTTCCCCTGTATGTATAACTGTTTTATATAATTGTATGATGTATCTGTTGTGTATCAACTGTTGAACCTTGACCGTATCAGGTCCATCTTATAAATGAGCCTTGCTCAATGATGTTCGCCTGAATAAAGATTTGATGATGATGATGATGATGAATAGTGCAGGGACACTATGTCTTATTCACTAAAGCAGCCATATAAATGAGCCCATTGGGCATACAAGGCACTATGTGGCCATTTGCATGCCCATTATGGGCCTATTTACATAAGCTGTGGCAGGAGTTTAGGGGCCCCCCATCGCCAATTGCCATCTGGTGTACAATAAAAAATATCTCCATGGTAGTCTAGTGGTCCCTCCCCAATCTCCGATCGCCATTCTGTAGTGAAAATAAAGTGTCCCTGGCAGTCTAGTGGTCCCTTCCCCCACCTCGATTGCCATCCCATCATGTACAAAAAAGATCCCCCTGGCAGTCTAGTGGTCCCAGCCAATTGCCACTACAATATGTACAAAGCTATCTCCCTGGTGGTCTAGTGGTCCCTCTCCCCACCCAATCCCTCCCCCATATCCAGAACAATGTTCCCTGGTGTTCAGAGCCCCTCCCTCACTGATTGGCAACCACTTCAAATACATATAATTCCTGGCAGTCTAGTGGCCCCAGTGCATAATCACTGACCCCCCTCTAGATAAATATATATCCTGGTGGTCTAGTGGCCCCCCTCATCAATTGCCGGCCCAATATCACAACTAAATGATGTCCCTGGTGTCCAGTGGTTCCCCCACCTGACGCTGTGACCCAAAATAGACATGTAAGTCCCTGGTGGCTAGCGATCCCTCCCTCTATCCTGATCCCCCTTATGGTCCATAGAAAACATTCCCTAGTGGTCTAGTGACTCCCCACCTCCACCATGGCAGGTAGTGAGAGGAGGGCTGAGCTGGTTACTAGCTGGAGGTCAGGTTGGAGGTGAAACGGGGTGGTGGGTCATTACCTGTGAGGATGAGGGGGGTATGGGGTGCACTAGATCACCAGGAACTTTACTATGGACCATATGGGAGATCCAGGATGGGGAGGAGTCTTAGCCACCAGGGACTTGTATGTCTATTTTGGGGCAGAGCGTCGAGTGTGGGGGCCACTGGACACCAGGGACATCATTTAGTAGTGATATTGGGCCGGCGATTGGTAATCGGGGGCCACTAGACCACTAGGATATATATTTAGTTAGAAGGGCCTGGTGATTGGCAACCAGGGGGAGGGACCACTAGGAATTATATGTATTTAAAGCAGGCTGGTGTTCAGCAAAGGGGGGGACCCCTTTACACCAGGGAACATTGTTCTAGATGTGGGGAGCGGGAGCAGGTTGGGGGAAGGACCACTAGACCAGCAGGGAGATATTTTTGTACATGACGGGACGGTAATCAGGGAGGGCCCACTAGACTACCAGGGACACTTTATTTTTACTATGGGATGACAATCAGAGATCGGGGGAGGGGGAGGGACCAATGGACTACTATGAAAATGTTTTGTAATATTACAGGATGGCAATCAGAGATCGGGGGGGAGGGGTCACCAGACTATCAGGACATAATTTATGCAGGGACAGTGATCAGAGAACAGGATGGGGGAAGGACCACTAGACCGCCAGGGAGCTGTTTGTTTTGTACCGGTGGTGGGGGGAGGCACATTACCTCTGCCAACCACTAGGGTTGCACAAAGTTAATAGGAGGTTTTCCTTGGTAGTATTTTCTCAATGCAAGGGAACTCCTCAAATGACCCTTGTGAGGAAAGAACGGTTTGTGGATGGGACTGCGCAAATAAGCAGGTCCCCTCACCCTAATTTGCATTGCGGCCCCCTCCAAACTTTGCCCCAGCACAAATCCGGTGTGAGTGTGCAAACTGGGCTTTTATGAACAACAACTTGCTGCAAAACCCAGTCTGTGCCATGCAAACTGGGTTTGCACCGGGGCAACGTTTTGTGAATCTGGCCCCAGAATCTTTGCTGATGTACTTTTATTAAAAAAGTCATAATAGAGGTAATTTGCTTAGCACACTATGGATTCATGACATTTACTAGAATTTCCAAAATTTCTGCCATTTTGATCATGACGCTACTATGATTTCCTCTCAAACATTCCATAACAAAAGTATAGCCCTACTCCTACGTATTATGAAAAATGTCTGTTTTGGGCCTCCATGACTGTGTGTGCTACTGGCCCTGAACTATCAACTAACTGTGGGTGACCCATGGCTGCAAACTGATAAAGGGACTGTGCAAAATGTTATCAGCTGGAGTGGTGGCAGACATGGCAGGAACTCTTGTGCTGGAAGCTTAGAGTGGGTGACTTTTTCTTTGAATTGTTTCAGTTTTTTTTATTTCTTTTTCTGTCTGCTTCTTATCCTTTGTTGTTTTGGTAACTTCCTTTTGATCATGGAGAATTTCATCAGGGTTAGCTGTATGGGGGTTTGCCTAGTAATTTTAAAATGCATGTTTGACTGCTCCAATGTTTTGACCAGGAATGATTAGCTGTTTAATCATTATATTAACAATAGTAGTCCTGCACTAAAGAACATGGCATCCTGAGCTGTAATGTTTTCAGCATGACTCTGTGATAAAAAGGGAGCCACTTCTTAAAATTCATGTAACCAGTTTCATTTACATATACTGTACAGTATTTTCTTTACATTCCTTCATGGCTAACAAAATCTCTTTCTTTTATTAAAATTGGTTCAGAATTTACCTTTTTACAATGATTTTGAAAATCTGCCTTGTCAGTCTTGATGGTATTGGGAAACAAGTTATGCAAGCGGTTGTTCAATTGGCGGAGGCCCTGCAATGGACAAATCTTCAAACGGAACAGGATTGTCAGGTAAACTAGAACAGGCTACCATCAAAAATCTGTTATTTCAAATAAAAAAAATGAGTGATCTGAAATAAAAATCAGCATGTCATCCTTTCAATCCAATATGGCTGAAATCAAGAAGAGGATGGACACGCTGAGAAAAGGATTGTTCTAGTTGAGGATTCCTTAAAGCTTGAAAACATTTCAAAATTACATTCAAGAAAAATGAACTCCCTTTTAACTAAAAAGGATGATTTAGAAAAAAGTTGTAGACACAATAATCTTAAGATTGTGGGGGTACCTGAAGGGGCAGAGGGGGACAATACGCAAGTTTTTCTTCAAAACTTCTTGCTCTCTATTTTAAACTACCAGTGGCCATGGTCACTGGAAATCTAGTGAGCCCACCAGTCACTGCCAGCAAAACCAAAGCAGGATCAGAGTCCCTGACCGATCATCATCAGCTTCCATAGATTCTCCATAGAAGAGAACTTCAAAATTGCCAGGGACAGAAAAAATCTTTACTGAGGAAATGACAGGATTTTTATTTTCCACGATTACTCTTTTTAACTAGTTGGAAAAAGGAAAGCCTTTACTGATGTCAGGACAGAACTGCAAAAACTCCTGGTACAATACTATATAAAATACCCTGCCTCCCTACTCATCAAAAGAGGGGGTGCTTCTCCCACTTGCAACTCCCCAGATGAAGCCTGGAATTTAATTAATAAATTCTGGCTATCAGCAAACTCCAGAGACATTAACGGTCAGTCAAATGGGGGGACAGTACTTCAAACAACTCCTCGTCTCTTGCCCAAGAGAAATCCTCTGTACCACTGCCTTCTCAAACTGTTGCTCTCAAACAGTCACAAACAGCAGCTGCATTTTCACAACCCTCTGATTCACATGCTGAGAAAGCTTCCATAGAAAGACTGGTCTGAATTACATCTATAAATATCCAAAACCCATTGTAATAAAAAAGTATTAAACAGTTCAAATACAGAGGCAGACCTAAAAAAATGGCAGTGTTGCTCCTGTATGGAAACAAAGTCGCAGTAAAGACAGTCAGGCAACCCCTCCAGCAACATTACCCCCCTCAGAATGTGAAGGGTCTTTGAATGAGGCTAACAACTAACAACTGCAATTTGCATTTTCATTCTGAAAATGCTGACCAGATAGTTGCCACCTGAATTTAAAACTATTCATATTACTTAAAAATTATATGTTCATACTTTGCTGAATAAGAAGCAACACATGCTGAATTTAAGGACAGCTGCAAATAGAGATTTGCATCTTCATTTAAAGTACTGCAATTTGGGCATCACTTCAAACTCACATAGATACATATAAATAGATACATAGATGTCAGCAGATAAGGGCCTTGTGGCCCCTCCAGTCTGTCCTATCCCTATTTCTAATGCTTAAGGTACCCTAGATGCTACAAGCACCCCCCTTCACCCTAGCTTGATAATTCCCATGTGGCAAGAGGGAATTAAGATTCCTTGCAGGTGAATAATAATAGACTGAAAGAGTGTGAGTGAATGTGTCTGTGAATGGTCAAATTGTGTCACTGTTGTGATAGTTTGTCCCAGCTATAAATGTACTATGTTTGTCCCATAACACAGCACCCCAATAAGTATCTGTCTTCCTTTTAGGAAGCAATGCATATAGAAAATATTGCTATACAGAAAAAAATTGCTGTAATTACAGCTGCTGCAGTGCATGACTGTGCAGTCTAAGTGCACAGCACATTGCACTATCTGTGCTAATCTGCTTGATTGTGGCCCTCCTCCGCTCACAGACATGCAACCTGTTACAAAATCAGATGTACGCATGCTTAATGTGCCTGTTGCTGATCGAAGTAGCTTGCAAACTTTCACTGTTAACATCTGTCACTGTCACTTCACCATCATAAGTTAAAATATGGCAATTTTTAGTTTATTTCCAACTTATGTTTGTGATGAATGGGTAGTACATTAAGTTGCTTCATGGTGAGCAGCGCTAATTATCAGATGTGTAGCACCTACTACCCCCTCCTTCTAGGCTGAAGTGCAGTTATGTTGTTCAGAATTACAAATTTGGCTACTTTCTTTTATTTTATACCATTATACAACTGGGAATGCAAGAGAGATGTTAAAGGTGACTGCAAACTAATCGTAGCAGCCCGCTCCCATCCCACATACCTTTCTACAGTGCTGTGGGAATCTGGGGCTGCTACGATGATTCTCTTTCATAGAAAATTAATATTTAAAAAAAGCACTGAAACTTTTCAGCGAACGCAGAAGTGCCTTAGGGATCTCTCGGTAGCTAGAATTAATATGGGTATTCATCAGTTTGTGATGTGGCGAACACCACTGCTATGAATGAACAGCAGTGGCTGCAGTTTAATATTATTTATTTTATTGCTTCTAGGTGGGTCTTGATGCCTGAAATCATATGTACAGCAAGGGCGGTGTTGCTTCAGGTATAATTTTAGGCATCAAGACCACTTACAAGCAATAAAAGTAAATAATGAAGTGCAGCCACTGCTAATTCATAGCAGTGATGATACTACATCTGGCTAGTGAAGGCTCTACAATATTAATGCTTCGCTCCAATCGGGATCTGAGGCACTCGGCAGGTCGGCTGAAAAGACTGAAGCTCTTTACAAATGATTCTATGAAGATAATCATCGTAGCAGCCCGGACTCCCGCAGCGCCATAGAAAGGTATGTGGGATGGGAGTGAGCTGCTATAATTAGTTTGCAGGTCACCTTTAAGTAAATGGCTTTCATTTTACAGTGGTAGATGTTTCAGCTGTGTGTAAGAACCGTTTTGTAATAGCTCACTTAGCAAGGCATAAGAGCAGATCTTCAAGGGGATCTTACTCCTCATCGGGTACAACGTGGGAACTTTATTGTCAGAATGGTAATCCACATAGAAGATCTCCAGCAGTACATCTGTGGTGGGCTGGCACACACTGCCAATGCCACCAGACATCAGCAACCCCGGGCTGCCTCGCTCCCCCATTTATTTTATGTGCCTCAGGAGATAAACGGAGCAAGGCTTACACCCCAGAGATATGAGGAGAGACAGAGGGATAAACTAAATAAAAAAATAAAATGATGAGCCAAATCATGAATGGACCCCCCAAGAAAAGGAACGGTTGTAGGGAAAGTGAAAGCATACCTAATGCCTGAGATTCCCTCAAAGATCTACTATAAACAGTCACTTTGAATTCTTAGGTAGTTGTTCTGCCTTGTTCTGTGGTATCTCAGTCATCAGACAGCACCACATGAATGAGTAATAAGCAGTGACAGGGCTGGAATCATGTTTATCTGACTGTGAGGCTGGCCCTACTGTAACTTAACACAAGAGCCTGACTTGTAAACACCTGCTCAGTCAAGGTTCTTCTTAGACATGAGACACAAGACCTTGTAAACTGATCCTGTCAAAGCCAAGGATTCCAGAAGCTTAAGACAGGAGTCCCTGCAGCAGAGCTATGCCAAAAATCAGGAGGAGTAACTGTTGCCCATTCAAGCATTTTCTTAAACTTAAGACAGAAGACCTTGTAAACTGATACTGTCAAAGCCAAGGACTCCATAAGCTTAAGACAGGAGTCCCTGCAGAAGGGCCATGTCATAAATAGGAGTAACTGTTGCCCAGTCAAGCAGCTTCTTAAACTTAAGACAGAAGAACTTGTAAAATTAACGTGTGAAAGCCAAGGACTCCATAAGCTTAAGATAGGAGTCCTTGCAGCACAGCCATACCAAAACAAGGAGTGGTTGCTGATGCATCATTAAGACTGGAATGTGTGGTAAAAGTGTTGTGTGTTAAATGATGGTGTTGGCTCTGCTGCCATAGGCGGTGTGACTTGCCAGTTGCCACAGCTGTGATGCTAAAGATGTTGTTTTGATTATCATGCACAGACATTAAAGTTCCTACTGTAGTACCCGATGACTGAAATAGCCGTGAAAAAAATAAGTTAAGACAGGAGAACTGTAACCACATGCCATGATAAAGATCTTCTTAGACTTAAAGACAAGACCTTGTAAACTGGCTTGCACCTGTCAAACAAAGGACTCATTAAGTTTAAGACAGGAGTCCTTGCAAGCAAGTCATGACATTAGAATTTATCTCTATCTAAACCACCATGAAGAAAATACAACTGCTTTTACTGTCATACCTGTCTACTGAACACCTTCAGCTGCTCTCTGTTAACTGTGCTACCAGTTTTCAGTCTGTATCTGGTCATCAGTAACTCTCTGACTGACTCTTTGTGGACTGTGGCTTGCTCGTGATTGATAAAGCTTTGGCTGCTTTTTTCCAGTTTGAAAAGCCATAATTTGGATCAGCAAAAGCTGGCTCAACCTCTTTCCGAGAATGTTTTGCAAATAACCAACAGGGGTAGCAGAATGCACATCATTTCCTAGGAGAAAATATTAACCACTCTCTGTAGTGTTTCATTCCGTCTTTTAAAGTGTTGTAAAACCATTCACACCGAAACATTTGTTTGCCATTTTTTTCTTTCTCAAAATGGTAACTGTCATGCAAACCTGGCTGGCACAATCCCTTCTCTAATATATCTCTAATGACATCAGTACTCATGTGACGATTGATACACACAGCAGGATCTGTTGAATATTTGCCTAGCTGATCTATTGAAATGTCACCACCATCAAGTGCTTGGTAAGTGGAAGTAGGCTGTGTAGCCTGTGTTTCATCATGGTTGTTACCACAGTCTTCACATTCAATATCAGAATGTGACATAACTTCACAAGAACTTTGTATATCAACATTTGAACAATCGACATGATCAGATATGCCATGGACCAAGGTTTCTGATGTAGATTTCGAGATGACATCATGCATCTCAAAGGTTGCTACCTCAGAAGACAAATAACCATTATCGATAGATTAATTCACTATATCATGTACCATATCACCAGATAGACAACTTATTTTTGGTTGTGGTTCCCTGATATCTTCCACATCACAACTTCCCTGCAAAGAGGTGGATTTGTTTGACTGCAACAACATAGATATAACCTGCCAGCCCTTTTCATTTACTGCCTTTCTTGAATGCTTACTGCTAGCATGTGCTCCTAACCTATCTCTTCTGATTGTTATATTACAATATGAGCAAACTGTTTTTTCTTTAGGCCATGGAGTTCTTTTCGACATCTGGGCCTTGTTTCTAAGTATGATTTTAGTCACAGTTGCATACAATGTGCAACTGTAGGAGGCAGTATGGTGCAGTCGTTTAAGGCTCTGAGCTGCAAATCTGGCGACCTGGATTTGAATCCCACAGCCCCCCTTGCATACTGTGTGACCCTGAGCAAGTGACTTAACTTCCCTGTGCTCCCAGGTTGCACCTGTAAACATGCTTTCAGATTAGTATGTCTCACCTGGTTAAACAATTGGAAAAAAAAAACTTGATGCAGTGTGATTACTGTACCAAGTGGCTGGCAATGAATCTGTCAATGAAAATAAAAATATTCAGCTGAACACCAACACTAGAAACAGAAGTATCACTCGAAAAACATTTTGAAATGTTATACAGAATATGTAGTAGTGGTCAGCAGGATGCAAACTACAGTCATAACCGATTAACACTGGTCAGTATACAAATATTGTGCTAACCGACAGCGGTCATCATATAAGTCACAAACCAGCAGGAGACAATTAGGAAGCATCCAGACTGGAGACTAATGCTTGGGATGCTGGACCTTCATAAACTTAAACAGGAGACTTGTAGTGATGGGATGGCCAGTCAAGGACCTTCTTAAATTTAAGACAGAAGGCCTTGTAAAATGAACCTAAGGACTCCTTAAGCTTGAGACAGGAGTCCTAGTACGGAATACTTGTACGAAGTCTTGCTCACTCACTGAATATAATTAGTTAACAGTGGTGGTCAGTGTACAAACTGCCAAGCCAGCATGAGATGTTTAGGAAATGTCAAGACTGGAGATTAATGCTTGGGATGCTGGACCTCCATAAACTTAAACAGGAGACTTGTTGTGATGGGATGGCCAGCCAAGGACCTTCTTAAATTTAAGACAGAAGGCCTTGTAAAATGTACCTGTCAAAGGACTCTTTAAGCTTAAGACAAGAGGTCTATAGGAATAACTAGTAACACTGGTCGGCAATGCATACATACTTTTGAACAATTGCACAAAACAAATTAAAATTTTACTTTGGTTGCATCTTATTAGCAGAAATAACATTGGCTAGTTAAGCAGGTGACCAACCATGTTATATACTGAAAGTCTTATATTTGTTGGGCACTGGCCTACTTCAAATTATGATTGACTGTTCTTGTTATTGACCACAGTGCATTCTTCTACAATATATTTTTTGTTCATTGACAGGAAATTCGAAATCATGTAAAGTTCAACTTGCGTGAGCCAATCAGATTAAGATGGTTTCAGAAAATTCAAGTAGGGCTGGAAAAGCCTCTTCCGTCTTCATAAGTTGATTGTTGAGGTGTTGGTTACGCAGAATCATCTAGATGACAACGACATCTCCCATGTCAGTCCTTCTCCCGGACCTTCAGGTGGACATCTGTGGAGGGAAAAAACATAGATCAGCATTACATGATACTTATCTCACTTAGTGTACTATTTCTTCATTCATTTTTGTATGATTGTCAAATATACAATACATTAAAAAGTCCATTATCTTGCACATGCATATTCCTGTGTATTTCATGAGTATCGTTGTGATTGTGGTGGTGGGGGGACTTTCATCTTAATGGCATGTTTCATTTTCTGGCATATATAACAGTGGCACAGGTAACAACATATAGGATTAATAAGCTGTTGTGAAAATTATTTGTGACAGGCAAGTGTGTCACTAAAAACACTGGGCAGGATTCACAAAAGGGATGTCCCATAAAGTCCTGTAATGTACCCTGGTAGTATAGTGATGCCTCCCCATCCCAGCCTGAACAGCAGATACCCCACCATCCATGCTCCCTGGTGGAATGCTCTACCAGAAAGGGTGGTATCATATAAATATGTCTTTTGTCAATAGCTTTAAAAGGGCATGGGACAAGTGAGAGTGACAGTGGAGAAGCACATCATTGGGACACTGTCACCCCCACCCATAACCAGGCAGAGCGCACAGAGAGGAGCAGAAACCGGGGGCTCAGTGCTCACTGTCGCTGTCTCTCTTTCATGTCCTTATCAGCAGGGCCAGTCTTAGCTAGGTGCAAACTGTGCCCCTGCACCTTGGGGGCCCATAATTTTACCTTGAGGAAGCAAAAATAATGTAACACATTTAAAAACGCCTAAATTTTGTTATAAATGAAAATGTTTACCAGCAAATCAAAGTGGAAGATAACACTGCTACTACTACAAAAGGTGGGATCAGGCTCAGTTTTGCTGCAGTGGAAAAGATTAGGTTAAGAAAGTGCTAATGGTGTTAATGGTCATACGTTACACCTCCCAGGCTGACTGCTTTCACAAAGGGCTATATTGACAAGAGAACTTGTTTGTAACCTGGACATGCATCTGAAACAATGAAAGATATGACAAAATCCATTTCAAAAGTATGTGAGCATTCACAATCGGGGATCTATCTTAACATTGTTCGGCTGCTCAGCATCGACACTGAACTGCAGATAAAAACATTTATGACTGAAAAGAGAAAGAAAAAAAATGAGGAAACATCCCAGAAGTCAGCTTCGATTTAGACTTAATAGAAACGCTAAGTAATTTTGCCATTCTACTTGACACTGAGCCTCTCATTACACCTGTTACATCTCCACAACAGAGATCAGCAGCACAAATACAGTAACAAACAACCTTACAATAGGCATACCTAACAGTCCTGGCACCAACCTTGCAAGTTCCTCTCATGAAGAGCCCCCGTGTTATGGACACAACTTCAATGCAAACATCAGGTCTGTTATCGCACCCAACCTCATCTTCTGTGGAAACGGTCACCATCTCATCCAACACCGAATTGGCAGGAACCTCCACTTCAGTACTTGAACCACAAAAAAGAAAAGAAAAATGAAACAGCTAGATTAGGATACATTTCTGTTTATTTACTATAATTTAAAAATGTATTAACCTAAACCAAAACATCATTCATTTCAGTTTTACTGTTAATGTTCATTCATTACAGTTTTAATGTTACTATTACTGTTGCAAGGGACTATTTTATGTCCCACATAACAAAAAAAGTTACTTTAATAAACTTGTTCAACATACAATAAAAAAAACATTAACCAAAACTTGCTCTCTGTGCATCTGTTATTTATACCCATTTCATAAGGGTAATATCACACTCCGAGGAGTGGGTTACATGCTGATAAGAGCACGCCCAGGGGCATAAGGCACTCGGCTCAAGTACCTTGTGCCTTAGTACACCCCTGAGTGTGCTCTTAGTACATAACCAAAACCTCATTATGTGTTGTTGCTTGCTTATTTAGTGCTCAGCATAATATTCAAAAGTCTTAAATCTGGGAACAATGTAGGAAGGAAGCTCAATGCGAGCCTGTTCCCCTATGGTGAATATTTTCTTGTGATCAATCCCCAGTGATTTGTAATCAGACAGTGGTAACACCCCTCCCTCTGATCTCAGCCCCTGCTTACACAGGTCGGCCCTGGTACTAGTGGTAACCCCCCCTCCCAGTCCTTCTGATCCCAGCCCCTGCTTACATACAATCATCCCTGGTGCTAATGGTGTCCTCCCCCATCCCAGCCCTGACATACACACACCCCCTCCCTGGCATCCAGTGGTCCCCCCCGTGGCACTGGGCACCCCGACCGACTCTTCTATCCACAGCAGTGGTGACACGGGTGCATACAGCGATGGGCACAGCCCACCTCACACCTCCAAGGCCAGCCACCATATGTACAGTAAGGAAGCATGCCTGTTATTTACAGGACAGAGTCACCCTCCAGGGCTGGAAAATCAAGGAGTCCCAGGTCCCCCCCTTTACCAGAGCTGGAAATGTGATGTGTCCCACACACACCCCTCCCCAGACCTGGAAATGTGAGGACTCCCAGGCAGCCCCTCTCCAGAGCTGTAAATACAAGGAGTCCCAGTTCCCCCTTCCTGGACCTGGAAATGTGAAGTGTCCCAGGACCCCTCCCCAGAGCTGGGACTGTGAGGGGTGACCGGGGTCCCAGGTCACTCACCCCAGAATTTGGGTCAGGACTGCAAGAGTTCCCAGGCCACCCCAGCAGAGAGATTAAACCAGCTGTCCCTGGGGAAAACTGGGTGTCTGGGACGGGCAGACAGGTGATTATTTCAACCCCTACTGTCCTACCTAGGGAGTAAGCCAAGGCTTTCTGGAGGACAAAGTCACCAGCTGCCAAGGTGTGCTGGGTTTTCTTGGAAATGTGCCTTGGGAGCTCCTGAGGGATCAATTGTGCTAGATTCAATAATGACCGGGGTACAATCAGTACAATTATCACCTAGGCAACTGTGAGAAAACAGGTGTTCAGCACTGCAGCTTCTACAAACCAAAAGAGGCAGGCATAAGTTATGTGAAATTAAAAAAAAGAATCAAAATAAACATCAAGCAAATTAGCAAACTCCAAGTGAAGGAGCAAGCTAACATGATCAAGGTCATATAATGAACCAAAACCACATTTACACAACTGCGAATTCTAAAGCCAAATTAGTAAAAGTATAACTTATCTTTTAAATGGAAGTGCTTTCTGAAACCATAACTGATGTAGGGATGGTTTATCACTTGTGATTAAAAAAAAATGGAATTAGCTAGAAGATGGTGTTCTGCTGCAAGAACTGGGACAGAGCTAATCAGTTTGTAATACCCAGGGAGGGAGGGAGGAAGAGAAGGCTGCCAGCCAGCACCACCCGGCCCTGGCATTACTGCATTGCACCCCCTCCCAACTCCTTCAAACACCATGAAGTCTTGCTATATTATAACAATAGCAGTCAGCCACTGCAGCTGAACTGCCCCGGAGAGGAAGGAGTTAACTCCAGAAGATCTGGAGTTCTACAGCGCGAGGGCGCTGTGCCCAAAGTTTCATCTGGCAGTTTCAAATGAAACTGTCAGATTCTTTACTCCGCTTCACTGAACAGTCGCCCGGAGATCAGCTCCTTCAGCTCGGTTCATTCTCGGTTTAAAAGGGTAGTTTTCGGTTCATTTGAACCGGCAAAAGTCATTATTTTTACCGCATTTCGGTTCTAAAGCTCTATCTGGTAACCGTAAGTACAAAAAATTCAAGTCTGTGTGGAGAATTAATTATCGGTTCGGTTTTGAACCGATCGCTTGGTTTTTTCTGTCTTTTAAAACTGTACTGTGGGTTTTAGAGTGCGGTTCCCGGTTCTTATCGGTTCTAAAAAAACCGAAATTTTTACGGTTTTTTCAAATACCCGTGACACGGTTAGGAACCGATAAGGGTGTCTTGCCTGGCACTGCCATCAAAAGGGCAAGTTTTTGGTTAGGCTGGCATTATGTCTGAGAAACCCAAAAGAAAAACCGGGCCCACTGGGTTTCAACACTGTGATGTCTGTGGGGCGCCTTTGCCAAGGCTGGCCACACACCACTGTGTTTATTGTCTGGGGCTGACCACCTCCTGTCAGACTGCCAGGTGTGTAAAATTTCCTGCAGCCACCCTGGAGAAGAGATTGGGCCGGCTCAGGGGCGAGGCCAAGAGTCCGCTGACCGGATGGCCAGCCGGTTCAGTACCCACTGGACCAGAGGGTGCCCTCTGACCAGGGCGAGACTTCCTCGGGCAAAGGAAGACTGGTTCAGAGGAACCAGTCCCAAGTAAAAGACAAAGAAATCAGGAGGTTTGGAGTCAGAATTGTGTCTCCACTGCTGCAGAGATAGCTAAAGCCATTCAGATTGTCCAGTCACTGTCTCAGGGATTTGTAGAACCACCAACAGTTGGTAAAGGTTGGTTCGTTCAGTCCCAGTGGTTCAGGATTTTGAAGTTGAGGATTTTATGAACCACAGGAGGGAGGAGGAATTTGATCAATATATGTGTGGCTGGGAGGGTCTGGAGTGCCCATCGAACGGGCATTTCTCCAGACAGACCTTTAGAATCTCCCTATTCTGTCTGAGTCCTTCTTCTTTATTTTTTACAAAAGGTTGCAGAACCCTCCAGCTTCCTTTAGAGGAGGTTGTGGATGAGCAAGAGGAGCCTGATTATGTGAAATGATGGATATTCCAGAGTCTAGGAGGTTGTCTATTCCTTTGCATAAGTCATTTAGGAAGCAAACAACAAAGATTTTAAAATCCTCATTCTGTCCCTCCTGTAGATAAAAAATGGACAGAAGGTATACTTTGTCAGGCTCGGATACAGACTTCCTTATTGAGCAGTGTAGTCATGTAGGTGTGGTACAAGCTGCAGCCTGTGACAAGGCTAATATTCCTCTGGCCTCACATCCTCCTGATAAGGATTCTAGGAAGACTGATGCCATGGCGAAGAAACAGTATATGGCAGCTTCTTTGGGACTCAGGCAGGCAAATTATAGAAACATGTGGCTGAGATATCAGAAATCTAGGTGGGACACAGTATTGCAGTTAGCCAAGCAGGCCCATGGCCAGCTGGCTAGTGAGTTGGAACAGGTGGCTGCTGATGGCATTGAAGCCTCTAAAGTTCAATTTCATACTGCTGTTGATGTTAATGATGTTTCCTCTAGGGTCATGGCCACTTCTGTAGCTTCCGTAGGTTGGCATGGCTCAGATGCACTAATCTGTCCCAAGATACTCAGTCAAAGGCTATGGATTTTCCTGTAGTGGGAAATTCTCTGTTTGGGAGCAAACAGAAAATTATATGAAAAAGATGGATGAATACAGAACTACCTACAAAAGTGCCCAGGCTAAGGAGAAGCATGCCATGCACAAAGGCATGCTCCCAGAGGTGAGGGCAGACCCTTTTCAGGCCTTTTACCAATTTCAAGCCTCCTCTGCTGTCTGCAGAGGTTTCTTCAGAGGCAGGGGGTAGCGTGGCTAGTAGACCGTCTCCTCCCCTCAGCCTAAGGCTGCTGCTAAGCAGAGCACCCTGATGGGGTGCCAGGGCCGAGTCTCCTGTACCAGTGGGGGCAGGTTGGCCTATTTCAGCCAGAGCTGGCTGTCCCTAACTCGGACAGATGGGTTCTGGAGGTAATAGGCCAGGGTCTCAGTTCTCAGCTCAAATATTTTCCAAAGATGAGAGCCAGGCATTTCCACCTGCAAGTCCTTCAGAAGCCCTTGCTTTGGAAGCAGAGTTTCTTCTCTTCTGGTCTGCAAAGCAGTGGAAAGGGTTCCTCCTTGCCATCAGGGCAAGGGGCTTTATTCAAGATACTTTCTTACCCCAAAAAAGACAGGAGAATGGCGGCCCATTCTGGATTTAAGATACTTGAACAAGCATCTGTTGAAACCAAAGTTCAAAATGTTAACCCTGGCAATGATATTGCCTTCCCTAAGACCAGGGACTGGCTAGCTTCCCTGGACCTCAAGGATGCCTATTTTCATGTTCTGATCAGGCCTTCCCACGAAAGTACCTCAGGTTGAACTGCCCTCAGGCCACTACCAGTTCAAGGCAATGCCCTTGACCTTACCTCTGCGCCAAAGGGTATTCACAAAATGTCTCGCTGTAGTAGTGGCTCATTTAAGAGACAAGGGGTTGCTGTGTTTCCCTACCTGGACGACTGGCTCATTGTGGGTCAGTCTCCAGGTCAGGTAATCCCACTTACAAGTCACCCAGCAGCTTCTCACTTCTCTGGGATTTCTGCTAAACTTACCAAAGTCAGTTCTGGAACCAGTTCAGGTCCTAACTTTCATAGGCGCAGAATTGAACACAAGGTTGGCCAGGGCCTTTCTTCCCTCGGAAAGGTGGACAGACTCATCGCCCTGGCATCCTCCTTTACCCTCGGTCTCTCGACCAACAAGGCATTTCCTGCAACTCCTCGGACACATGGCTGCTTCCACAGCTGTTGTGCAGGGAGCAAGATTCAGATGAGGGACATTCAGTTCCATTTGAGGGCCTATTGGTCTCAGAGGAAGGACCCCTTACCAAATTGGTCCCAGTTACTCAATCCCTGATCCTGCCCTACACTGGTGGCAGGATCAAAGCAATCTGAAACAAGGGGTTCCCTTCATTCCCATTTCTCCTCCTCCCTCACCCTCACCACGGATGCCTCACTGTTGGGTGGGGGCTCACCTAGGCGACCTTACCACTCAGGGAGTGTGGTCTCCTCAGGAATCTCTGCTCCATATCAATCTTCTGGAACTCAGAGCTGTCTTTTAGCTCTTGGATCTTTTCAGATTCTGTCCAGAACAAAGTGGTTCAAGTCAGGACAGACAATACCACCACAATGTGGTACATCAACAAGCAAGGGGCACTCAGTCTTCAGCCTTGTGCCGAAGCAATGAAGTTGTGGTCTCTGGCTTATTCCTGAACACCTCCTGATAGGTTCATCTCCAGGAAGGACAATGTGCTGGTGGACGCCCTCAGCAGAATTTCTCAGGGCCATCATGAATGGGCTCTGAATCCACAAGTACTGGGGTCCGTCTTTGCCAGTTGGGGCACTCCTCAGATAGATCTTTTCGCGGCCCCAGACAACCACCAACTTCCTCTTTTTTGCTGCAGGCCTCCAGTACTGGGCTCAGTCCCTCTGGATGCCTTTCTGTTGGATTGGAAAGGGAAGTTCCTGTATGCTTCCCCTTTCCTCTCCTTTTCAGGGTACTAGTGAAAATCAGATCTCAACCTTGCAGAGTGATTCTGATTGCCCCAGATTGAGCCAGACAGCCCTGGTACCCTCTGCTCCTGTCCTGGCAGTCCACCCTGCCCTGAGCCTGCCCAGAGTTCACGACTTACTGGCCTGTGCACAGGGGAGAGTGTGGTATCCGGACCTCAAGTCCCTCCACCTCAAGGCTTGGCTCTTGAGGAGCTAGAATTGCTGATTTACACCTTTCTCAAGGTGTTATGGATATTTTAAAGGCTTCAAGGAAGCCTTCCACTAGAACCACTTATAATTCTAAGTGGAAGGAGTTTTCCATCTGGTGCTCTGGAGGCAGATTACCCCAGAATCTGCTGATCTTCCCATTCTTTGGACTATTTGGTCCATCTGAATTCCTTAGGCCTTAGACCAGCTACCCTGAAGGTTCATCTGGCAGCTGTCTCTGCTTTTGTGTCAGCAGGAAGCCTGCCTCCCTTTCTTCTCACCCTGTGTTCTCCAAGTTTTTAAGGGTTACTTCACTAACCCTCCCTTTAGGAACCAGCTCCCGCCTGGGACCTGAATATTTGCATTGCTCAGTTAATGCAACCTCCTTTTGAGCCTCTGTCTTCAGCAGAACTCAAGTATTTAACTTGGAAAACCGTTTTTCTAGTAGCTATCACCTCTGCCAGGCATAAGTGAGTTACAGGCCCTGTCAGTGGAAGAAGATTTTATCTCTTTCCACAGAGATAAGGTAGTCCTTAGGACTAATAGAAAGTTTTTGCCTAAGGTGGTTTCTGATTTCCACCTGAATCAATCTATCTCCTCCCAGTATTTTTCACTGAGCATTCTTCCTCAGGTGAGAGGAGACTGCACAGCTTGGATGTCAAAGGGCATTAAGTTACTATCTAGAGCGCACCAGAGGTCATAGGTTGAATCCCTCCAACTGTTTCTTACCTATGGCGAGGTTGGCAAAGGAAACCTGCCACTAAGAGAACAATTGCAAGGTGGATTGTCTCTTGTATCCAATTTTGTTATCAGAAACTGGGTGAAAGTACCCCCTCAGGTTGAGGCCCCACTCCACGGGGGTACAGCTGCGTCTCTGGCTGCTAGAGACATTCTATTCTGGAGATTTGTCAAGCTGCTACCTGGAAGACAGTTCACACCTTTGCCAAGCATTATTCCTTGGATATCAGTCCAGGAGAGATGCTCGGTTTGGCACAGCTGTGCTTCAGAGCCTATTTCCTAAGTAGGTTCTGACCCTCCTCCATGGAGGTACTGCTGTGTAATCTGCTATTGTTATAATATAGCAAGACTTCATGGTGTTTGAAGAAAAAATTACTCACCTTAGTAATTGCTTTTCTTCTCATGGAGTCTTGCTATATTATAACCACCCTCCCTCCTGCCCCTCTCAGAACTCCTACTTGGGTAGAGGTGGCAAATTGGTGCAAGCACTGTGTCATGCCATTTTAGTTTTCCCTAACCCTGTTTCCTTTGGGTTGGGATCTGGAGTGTTCTTTTGGGTTGTTTTATTGCCCCTTCTTGGACTTGAGTCTTGGGGAAGGGGTTCATATGTGCTTGTCAAGGGTGGTGAAACGAACCATAATACCATCAATCTTTGTTATTATGGTTCTGGGTGTTTCTTTGTTGTTTATATTGTTGTTATTACTACTAGTAGGTAGCCATAGGCTAGTGTAGTTTTCCACACAGACTTTTTCCGTCCTTTGATGTTGGCCTTCGTAAGAATCTGACAGTTTCATTTGAAACTGCCAGATGAAACTTTGGGCACAAGCGCCCCCGCTGTAGAACTCCAGATCTTCTGGAGTTAACTCCTTCCTCTCCGGGGCAGTTCAGCTGCAGTGGCTGACTGCTATTGTTATAATATAGCAAGACTCCATGAGAAGAAAAGCAATTACTAAGGTGAGTAATTTTTTCTTCTGTCACTTGCAGTTTGCTATTCACATGTCCATGACTTCTTTATATGAGCTATCACCAGGTCAAATCAAATGGCTGGGTTTTCAATGAGTTTCATTACATGTTCTCACATGTCAGCATGAGCTAAGCAGAACAGAAACAAGCTTTATTTATTTATTTATTGATGGTCTAGGAATTATTACTCTGAGTCAGAGACTAATTTGCAAAGGCTCCACGTCTTGCATGAATACAGATTGGTACACAGTTTAACACAGATACAATAGTATAACATAGATACATAATATAGACTACTGTTCTAGTACAGAGTATGACGCTAACAATAGAGGTGAGAAAAGTAAATAATACACAGAAGTTGGAACATCAGTGATAGTGAATTAATGATGCACATACAGGGGCAATACTGCAGTGAAATTGTTTAGGGGTTTATTATTTATTATTTTTACTTATTTAATTTTTGCGAAGTTTCATCTGCAGTCGCAGTGGGAACTGGACATAATGTGGCTCTGTAACTCAGGTTTAAAAGGTCCTAGCCTGGGGATAGATAAGATAGAGACAAGGATTGAGTTCATCCAGAGTGGGGCCCTGTAGCAGAAGGACTTTTGGCCAACAGTGGTCTTCACAAAGGGGACATGGAATGCTGCAGTGTCAGAGCGTCTAGTTGAGCGAGCCGGCAGGCTATTTTGGAGGAGCTGGAGACAGCTAAGGGGGGGCTAGGCCCAACTGGATTTTTTTGGCAAGTAAGCAGGTCTGATAAAAAAAGTCGCCCCTGGAAGTTTAGCCATGATGACTGTAGGTAGAGGTCACAGGTATGCGTGAGCCGATCTCAGCCTGTGGCCAATCTGCAGGCTTTGTTTAGGGTGTGTTTAATGCTGGTCAGTGCTGTGTCAGAGGTGGCGCCATAGACGATTATGCCGTAGTCTACCAGGGAAAGGATGGAGCTAGAGATTTCTAATCACAGAGCCTCAGGAGGGAGACATGGTCTGAGTCTATATAAGAGACCGATTCTCCTATTTATTTCAGTGCAAGTCGACACAATATGCTCACAATAAGTAAGGGCGGAGTCGAGGGTAACCCCTAGATATTTAAAATTGGAAACAGGTTCCAGCATGGTGCCCAATGCATTATGTATAGATAATTTGGTCGTGCTGTGTTTATGTTGTGGGTGGGCGAAGTGCATGACTTTCATCTTTTTTGTGTTGAGTACAAGCTTGTGCAAGAAAAACCAGGCTTCAATTTGTGTGAAGGAGCTCTACAAGGATTTTTGGAGCTGTGTAGGGTCAGGGTGCCGACTGAAAATCACAGCATCATCTGCATAAAGGAGGATGCGCCCAGAGGAGGTCAGAGGTATGGAGTTCAGGTATAGTGAAAAAAGGAGCGGACCAAGGATGGACACTTGGGGGACACCCGACCAAATGGGAAGGTTAGTGGAGAGGGTGTTTTTTTATCTTTACTTGTTGAGTGCAGCCACGTAGATAGTTGGTGAACCAGCCAGCAGCTTCTTTGGATACGCCAACAGAGAGGAGGGAGTTTATGAGCATATTGTGATAGACAGTATCAAATGCCTTGGAGAGATCAATATAAACTGATCCAGCCAGTTCTCCATGGTCAAGGGTGTCATGAATAATGGAGGTGAATTCAAGTAGGGCAGTGGTGGTGCTGTGACCTTTCCTGAAACCATGTTGGTGCTGGCATAGTAGGTGGTGCGAGACCAGATAGTAAGTTGATCGGCCACTATTTTCTCCAGAGCTTTTGAGAGGGGAGGGAGTATGGAAATGGGCCTATAGTTACTACTTGATGTATGGGCGCCATTTTTGTGAACTGGTGCAATCACTGCCTTTTTCCACAAAGATAGGAACTGCCCTAGGCACATGGACATATTGAGTATTTTAGTGAGGGGTGTTAGGACAGCATCAAGGGTTAAGGATAGCAGTTTTGCGTCTAGTGAGTCCCCACTATGCCTAGTCTTTCCTAGAAACATGGCAATATATGAGCGGGCATCACTAGTGGAGATAGTTTTGAAGTGAAAGGGTGGAGCACTTGGAGTGGCAGGAATTGACCAGCATCTGTAGTGAAGAAATTAGGAGGGAGAATAGTACTTAGGTCAGAGAAAGATATATTGAAACCATCTGCTATTTTGCACGTGTCTTGGGTGGGGACACCATCAATGATAAGCATGGTTGGGGGAGGTGAGGGAGACTTGCCACTAAGTTCCTTTATATTTTCCCAGAACCTCTTTCCATTTCCCCAAGTGGCAGAAAGTTTTTACTGATAGTAAGCAGCCTTTACCTGCCATATAGCCCAGGTGCATGTGTTTCGGGCTGCACGGTACAGTTGTCGGTCAGCGGGGTGACCTAACTGAAGGGCTGATTATTTATTTACTTCTCACAGCAAGACCCTCACTCTGGCAAGTGTGCAACTGAATGTGCTCCTGTACTGGGTTATTTTCTTGAAGCTCGTATTAGAGTTATAAAACTTCTGCTTATTCTAAAAGTTGAAACCCTGTTTTACAATTATCTGTATGGATTTCCCCTGGACCTCCTGTTTATCAGATTTAACTGATGGAATCTGTAATCCTTAATTCCAAGATACTCGATTGTTAAGTTCAAACAACATGAAGTCTTCCTGTATTCTGACAGTAGCAGTGAGTCCCAACCTTCAAACTGCCCCGGAGATGAAAGAGTTAACTTTCCATGTCAGGCATGGAATGCTGAGCTCAAGCTCCGTTGAGACTCTGTCTGTTGCTGTTTAAACTCAAACCGTCAGATTCTTTACTCCGCCTCACTGAACAGTCGCTCCGGAGATTTCTCCTTCTGCTCGGTTCAATTTGTCAGTTAAAGTACCGTTTTTCTTGGTTTTCGACCAAATTTAAACCGTAACCTGTCGGTTCAGTCTCTGTCTGTGGTATTTGTGAGTACTAGATAGGTTATATATTAATTCTATTCTGTGTGGAACTTGTAAACGGTTTATCGGTTCGGTTTGAACCGATCAAGTTGTTAGAAAATCTTAAATTGTACTTTTAGAGTGTGGTTACTGGTTCTTATCGGTTCTAAAAAAAACAGATTTTATTACATTTTTTTCCACGACCCGTGACACGGTCAGGAACCGATAAGAGGGTCTTGCCTGGCGGATTGCCATTAAAAGGGTAAGTTTGGTTAGGACTGGCACAATGTCTGAGAAACTCAAAAGAAAACGGGCCCACTGGGTTTCAACACTTAGTGTGTGGGGAAGTCTTTTGCTAAGGCTTACCCCACACCACCTGTGTTTATTGTCTGGGGTTTGACCACCTCAATGCAGACTGCCAGATTTGTAAAAATTTTCCTGCAGCTACCCTAGAAAAGAGAGTTGGTAGGCTCAGGGAAAGGGAGGCCAAAAAGTCTGCTGAACCGGATGGCGAGCCCGGTTCAGTTCAAACTGAACCAGAAGGAGTGCCCTCTGACCAGGGCGAGACTTCTTTGGGCAAAAGGAGATCCAATTCTGAGGAGTCGGTTTCAGCAAAGAGAACTAGAAAGGAAAAATCAGCTGGTGTGGAGCCAAAACTTTCCTCTCCAACTGCTGAAGAAATAGCCAAAGCGATCAAAACTGTCCAGTCGCTTTCCCCGGTTCCGACAGAACCGGCACCATCAGGGAGGCGCTCAGTTCGGTCGGTTCCACCGGTTCAAGATTATGATTTAGAGGAGTATTATGAACCGGAGGAGGAGGAAGAGGAGTATGAGGAAAGTGAATGTGGATTTGAAAGTCTGAATGTGCCCATTGACCCGGACATCTCCCCAGACAGACCTTCAGGAGTGTCTCCTCCTAGGCTTTCTGAGTCCCCCTCTTATTTCATGTTTTATAAAAAAGTGGCTGAAACCCTCCAGCTTCCTATGGAAGAAGCTGTGGATGACCAAGAGGAGCCTGACTTTGTGGAAATGATGGATATCCCAGTGTAACAAGGGATAAAGAAATTTGTCCCAATATTTCAGGCTAACCTCATTTTGGTCTAAACCATAATGTGTTTGTGTAACAAATAATGGCCTATATAATTAAATCATATTAAAACTTGTAAAGCTACAAGTTTAACTGAGCCACAAGTTGCAATATTAAAGTGCCTTTTAATATTTGTATTGACCATGTGAGTAATAGAAAACAGGTGTCTTAAGTGTCTGCACAAATAGAAATACAGGGATAGAGTTCAAGTTACCCTTTTGACTATTATTATTAGGACGGGCCAGAATGCCTGTGTGCACATTCCTAAGTGCAGACCTATTTCTTCCTCCTAGACCTTGTTAACTGGTAATGACAACTATTACTAGCCTTATATAGTATTATAATTTACACTATCAATACATTTGTGCTGACCAGAGATTAGCTCATACATATACTAAAAGGAGAATTGCCTTTTAAGTTGATGTTTGTACTTGTCTTGGACCAATCATAGACAACCATAGGAAATTATAATACTGTCTTCCACTATATAAGCAAGCCAGAATACACTGTTAGTTTGAAGAATGAAGGATGTACCACTTGTAATCTCTCGCTGTGATTATTGTTATAATCATTAAATTCTTCCCGCCATCAGCCTCATCTCCGTTCGTCTCTTTTCTAAGTATTTGTAATAGATAATTTACTAATGGTAATTTTTTTCCAACGCTACAATTGGTGCCTTAAAGACTCGGATCGCTGGTGCTGCATGTGAGGAGGCAGCCTAACTGCTGGTTGGTTAGTCTGCAAGCCCTAATAAGAAGGTGACGACGCCCAGAGACGTGGTGCTGCTGGCTTTACGTGAGAGAAGAAAGTACACATAGACAGTCACAGCCACTTGACAATCAGGTGATGTATGCTTTGTATGCTTCTCAAATTGTTTTAAATATAAAGTAATGCTTAACTCTGTAGGAACTCTAGGGGCAGAGTAGGTAAGTGAAGGTGCTGGGACTTGCAAGCCAGACCTCACAAGAGAGCCATAAGACATAGCTAGACAGACCAGGGCACCAGTGCACGGGTGCACCCGGCTGTAAAGGCTAGGCAGGCAAGAAAAAGATAAGAAAAATGAGTATGGAAACAATAATAGGTTGTTTTCTAGGAAAACACCTAAAGGGGGAAGCATATGAACCAGTGCCTGATGATCAACAGGCACAATTGTATTTTACTCAGCAAGTGTCCCTTCGTAATGAGGGAGTAAAAAATGAAAAGGAAATCTTTGCAAATGCATTGCAAGGGCTGTGGCAGTATAATTAGACTATTTTGTGTCGCCAGAATAAACAAGTAGCTCAGATGAGGGATGAAAGGGATCAAAATGCTAAACAACTAGAAGAATTAACATTGATATATAAAGATAGCATCCCAATAGAACAACACCAAGAGTTACAGCAGCAGTGTATTAATTTTAGGACACAGCTAATAAAAGCGCAAAGGGATTTGTGTCTGTTAAATAGGGATCATGCCCTTTTACAGATTAAGCTAGACCAACAGTCACAAGAGCAGGCTAGTGAAACCAGGCAACTGTATACAGAACTACAGGGTGCAATGGAGAAGATTCAAGAGTTAAATAATATAGAAGAAGGTGTGGTAAAGGTTAAGTGGCACCCGTGCAAACACGGGAATGACGTAGCAGCGGACCCATGTCTGCTGCCACAGGTATCAGCAAGAACAATATGCTTTACAGCTGCAAAACAAGTGTGCTAAACATGGATTAAAAAGGGAATACGCTGAAAAAATGGGAAACAAGGCAGAGGCAGAAAGACATAAAAAGCAAGAAGATAGCTATGATAAAAAGTATGCAAAAGTAAGAGATACTTTGAGAGAGGATGATGAGGCACGTCAGGTTATGAGCAGAGAAAGTGATGAAGAAGGGCCCACTACCCCCCCACCAGGTGCTAAAAAAGAGGAATGGGTAGAAAGGGAGGAAACACAGGAAATAGAGAAGGATGGAGAAGAGTGGAAGGCAGTGGGAGGTAAAGTGGTAAAGACAAGAAAGGTGGTACAAGAGCCCCCGCAATCACCAATAACCATTAAAAAGGAAGATAAAAGCCCTATAGTCAAGGATCTGACTATAGAGGAAAATGACCAATTTGGGCCAAATGCTGGGTCAATTGATCACAAAACCAACCTACCTGAATTACGGCAGAAATTAAAGCAGTTAACAACCACCTCCGCTTAACCAACCAAGATGTATGTAGGTTGGTTATGTTTAAGTGTCCCTGCCTTAGCAGAAGCTATGCCCGAGGAGGTCCAGGGGACACACAAAGGGGCCATGCGAAACATAAATTCATGGGCAGACTATAATGAAGTAGTTGAGGCTATCAGAAAAGCAAGAGGAGAATCTGCAAAGCAAGAAGTTGACTGGGACAGAATACTGCAAATAAAGCCACAGTCGGGAGAGGGACCACGGGTCTTTATCCCTCGGCTTTTTGAGGTCTATCAGAGTGCAGGAGGCAGGATTGCCCCTCGGAAGATGATACTACCTTCCGAGACTTATGGATTAGGGCCTATGATTTAGACCCCACCCTACGGACAGTTGTAAAACTGGCTCCAACTCAGGAGGAGCGAATCACCCTCCTAGAGACTTATCTTAATGAAAAACAGTGAAAGGCGGAAGTTGCCGCCGTGACATGGACAAATGAATGACCACAAAAAGAAACTAGAATGTGCTTTAATTGTAAAAAGCCTGGGCATATAATAAGTGATTGCTGGGCAAAGGGGGGAGGTAAGGAAGGACAAGGACCTCGGCAAATGGGAAGGGCCGGGGCAAAAACAGATACAAGAGATAAACCAGGACGAGGGGTGATAGTGCCAGGATTTATTGGATGGGTTAAAAACAATATTAAATGCAGTGGAGCGGAAGAAAAAAACAACAGCGCCTCAAGAATTTGATGATGAAGACATCATCAAAGCGGCTGCAGCGATCAAACAGTTGGCTGAAAAATAGGATCGAGGCCCCAGGGCCCCTGACTCAAGATGGGTATGTGCGCTAACATTTGATAACCAGGGCGACCAACCGTGCCACTTAAAATGGGAAAAAAGGGGTGATGGCTTTAGTTGATACCGGGGCAGCCGTCTCTCACTACTATGCATACCACTGGATCCAGAAAACCTCCCTTACAAATAGAGGGCTGCACAGGACACACAGCACAAAGTGCGTGACTTACCCCAAATAGTTGCTTTAGGAACCAAGGTAGTTGGGGAGGGAAGATTCATAGTAATGGAGGGAAGCCTCACAAAGCAAAATATAATAGTGACTTTTTAAAGAAACACCGCCTAATTATTGATTTAGTCAACAAGTGCTTGTGGCAAGTAACAGTTAAAGGGTATAGTATTACAACAGTACCTGAGAGTTATATTTGGGCTTCAGTTAAATCCAATAAAGCATATAGCCGGCCCGAGGTAAGCCAAACAGAGTTACAACAAATAACAGACAAATACTCCAGTGTCTGGGCAGTGTCTGGCACTGATTGTGGGACAGTCAGTGACACAGAAATAGCAGTGGAAGGCCCCAACCCTGGACATACTAAACAGTACCCCATCCCACAGGAGGCAGTAACAGGAATAGAGCCAGTAATTAATGATTTATTGTCCCAAGGGTATTGCCCATTGCTCAACAGCAAATAGCCCTATATGGCCCGTTAAAAAACCCAATGGAAAGTATCGTCTAACTATAGATTACAGGAAATTAAATAAAGTAACTCTACAAGTTAGCCCCATTATAAGTACGGCAATTGAAATGTTTAACAAACTTAAACCCACAAGTAAAGTTTTTTCGGTCCTCGACCTGGCAAGCGGATTTTGGTCCCTACCCCTCAGACGACAAGATCAGTATAAGTTTGCTTTTACTTTTAAAAATCAACAATACACCTTTACTCGTTTGCCCCAGGGGTTCCACTCCTCCCCAATGTTATTTCATCGCTATGTGCAACAAGTACTCCAAGAGGAGGGGTTGGAACATGAGGTAATTCAATACGTGGATGATTTGTTGTTGCAAAGCAAAAATATGGCAGACATGCCCAATTATTGGGAGTGCTAAAGCCCTAGCTAAAAGAGGTCTTAAAATTAATCCAGAGAAGGTACAAATTGCTAGGCCAGAGTGACATTTTAGGAACCATAGTGTCAGAGAAGGGTAGGCTTGCTGACCTCTGCCAGGCTACCCTTATACAAAAGTTACCTTACCAACAACTGTAACAGGCTTAGGAAACTGTTAGGAATGACCAATTTTTAGAGTTATATTGAAGGGTATTCTGAGATCACTAAGCGTTGTATGCGTTTTGAGACAACCCACAAAAGAGGACAAGCTAATATGGGAAGGGGAAGAGTTGCAGTGTTTTAAGAAATTAAAGCAAGCGTTAATGCAAGCTCCAGCTTTAGCCATCCCAGATCATGCAAAGCCATTTATTATACAAGCTGTAGCAACAGATGACACCATAATAGCAATGCTATTACAAAATCGTTGGGATAATTTGGTCCCAATAACATACTTAAATCGACAGTTGTCTAAAGTGGAACAAGGTTTTAGCCAGTGTGAAAAAACATTATTGGCCATAGCGTGGGCAGTACAAGCCTGTGAAGAAATAGTTGGATTTAGCCCTATAATTATCCAAACAACTCACACACCCATTAAATTGTTAGTGGAAGGAAAGGCAAAGGGAGTCAGCCATAGCAGGCAGGCTAAGTGGCTGCTAGCACTACAGGATAAACAAGTTACAGTACAAAACCTCAATAAGCCCCACATGATGCAGTACTTGGACTACCAAGGAGAACCCCATGATTGTGGGGAACTCATGCAACAGGAGACATATTTGTCCCCCTTTGTAGAGAAACATGGAGACGACAAAGGTCATACAATGTTGTGTGTTGATGGATCGCGATACTGGGAAAAAGGAAATGCCTATACTGGGGCGGCAGTGTATTTTAATACTGGGGATGATGATGAAATGAGGCCCCTAAATCAGCAGCGTTGCTCATTAAATTATTACCAGGAGATTTGTCTCGATGCACTGGAATTGGTAGTCATATGTAGGGCAATAAAGGCAGTCCATCTGGGCGCATCATAATTTATGTGACTCACAGTTTGCTATAGGCTCGTTAACCACATGGTTGCCCATATGGGCTAGAAAGGATATGAAGCTACAGGGGAGCATGTGCGACATAGACAGCTTTTAGAAGCAATTTTAAAGGAAGGAAAGCTCCCAGGAGAGATAGCTTTAGTTAAAGTAAAAGCTCACACTACCAGTAAGTACGGAACCTTCAGAATGAGGAAATGAGAAAGCAGATAAATGAGGCTAAAATCGCATGCCAAGAGGGGACCCTGGAAGGCATCAGACCACAGGATGACCAAGGCTCAAGTAGTGTTAGTGAGGTTAAAAGGTGGATACTCCACCTAACACAGGAGCTCCAAAAACAGGACCAGTGGATACAAGAAAATAAAACAAGTACAAATGGATCCGAAGGTCCATGGGGCCTTCACAATAATAGATAATGTTTTATATCAAAGGGAAGACAAAATCCCAAAGTGGGTAGTGCCCGACTCTTTACAAAGGACATTGTATTAGAAAACCATCGGTGGGCGGGACACCCAGGACATGATAAAACCTGCCAAATTATCAAAGGTAAATATTACTGGCCCAACATATCTAAAACTGTCCAATCTGCACTACAGACATGCTTAATATGCCTCAGCAGGACCAAGCGAGAAAAATACCCCCTACAGCGATTACCTTTAGCTAGAAGGACCATGGGATGCATTACAAATTGATTACGTTGGGCGTTGCCCACATAAGGAGGGATATAAGTATATGCTGGTAGTGATAGATATGTTCTCAAAATGGGTAGAAGCATTTCCAGTTAAGAGTGCCAATGCTATAACAACAGCTCGAATTTATATACATAAGTTTGTGCTAGGTGGGATTTCCTAATATCATAGAATCTGATAGAGGAACTCATTTTGTAAATCAAGTGATGCAGAAATGTGTAAGATAATGGGAGTTCAACGACTACATTTGCCATATAGGCCTCAGGCCTCAGGGATAGTGGAAAGATTAAATCGGACCTTGAAAATGCCCTTAAAAGGCAGTGTTGGATGAAGGAAAGGACTGGGTTACACACCTCCGGGATTTTGATGGCCATTAGAGGGACAGTCCGCTAGTACAGGATTAACCTCTTATGAATTGATGACAGGAAGAAAATGAGGTTGGTTCACCCACAGGATGTGTCCCCACCAGGCTCAGCTACCCAAGATAAGGTTAAACATGAGCAGTTTTAAAGGCAATACAGTATCAACTAGACAAATATTTAACCTTAGCAGCCAGGAACATGGCTGTGGCACATGAGCAAAATAAGCTAAGGTAGACAGCGGTAGCAGGATGGGGCTACCTATTAGAGGAGGAGATGTAGTGATGGTGCGAAGTGGGAACAGAAAATCCTTGGAATGATGCTAATTGGTTAGGACCGTACCAAGTGTGCAAATGGTTAGGTGAAATACGGTATATGTGGTTAAAGTAAGTGGCAAGAAAGAGGGCTGGAGGAAGGAAACAAAAATTCTAGGTACATGTTGATCCAGTGTAAAAAGTGTCAAACAAAGCTGGTTGAAAATTAAAATACTACACTTGATGTTTATAGCCATGAAGACACAAAACATCATTATCATCGACTGGTGACAGCCATAAGATTTTCTATAATCCCCAGCCTAAACATTAATGTGGAACAGACTAATGTCACGTGTAGTATGAACAGTCCATTCACTGTTAATCAGTTGGAACTGGGACCCTGTTGATACAAACACCTACACGACACGAGCATGGAAAGCCACCTGGACTAAAAACAACCGTACTTCATATCTACAAACTGGTGTGTGGACATTTTTAACAGCTGGTCAGCTGTGCATCAAACTCAAGACTGGATCACCACAAAGCTACATGGACTGGGAACAAAAAATGGGTCTCTTGTCATAAACAGAGCCACACCAAGGACAATGGTGTTTATGTGTTAACTCTGTCCTATTGTCTTTGGGGTGATAATAGTGTTTGTAACTATGCTGGTGTAAACAACTCATTACGCTTTTGTAGTCTCAGATGCCTATATACTTAACTGTAACACCAACCGAATGCCCAAATGTGACAAAAGGGCCAGAAATGGACACATCAACACCTATTGATCAAATGCTTGTAAATAATGTAAAGTACAGTAGAGTGCATATAAACTTAGATTTTTCTGCTTGGAATATAAATGTTAACAGTAGTTGTGCATACACTGGTGTGTCAAGTTTTATCCACAATGTTAATTGACATGATAAGTGCCTTCCATGCCAAAACAGGCCCTCTTATTAGTAAAGAAAGGGTTAGTAATACTGAAAGAAACGAGATATGTGGGAGACCTGGCTGGACTTTTTGGATCAGGAATGAGTATAGGAATAGGGCAGACCTTGAGGCCATTAAGGGTACCAAGACCAGTTTAATACTAACACTGGAGAAAGGGTCTTGCTACCACTTACATTAGGCCAGCAAGGTTTAGCAATGGAAGAGCGTTTATCTGTGTACAATATACATGAGGTAGGCCATTTGTTTAAAGAGGTAGAACACAAAATTAATGAAGCTGTGGTTGAACATAATGAAGAAGTTTTTAATAATAGCATAAATACAGCTATAGTGTGTAGTGCTTATGGATCTTATGTTTTAACTCAAGTTAGTCAATTGTTACAGGAGATTAATCATAATCAATTGCCTAATCAAATTTCTGACCCTGTTAAAATTGTGGTATTGTCCAGATTGCGTTAATGTTAATGATAGTAAGTGTATAACTTTTGTATTAAAGCTCGAGCCCCACCTATGTGGTGGATTAGTAAGGTAACCAAAGTATATGTTAAACCACAAGTGTTTAGACCTAACAATGCAGCTTAGTAGCACCATGAGGTGTCCCTAGGTGGTAAGACTACCTCAAGTTGAGTAATAACAAGGAGGTGTACTCCCAAATAGTAAAAGTACACTCTGTAGGGTATTTCTGAGGGCCAGTATTATGCATATCAATTTCGCCCCCAGAGATCTAGTACGCAGTAATGATGGGTCCTGGGTAGTGCCAAACTTACATTGCTGTGAAGAAATAAATAGTCAATGGATATGCCAGTGTGACGTCATGTCACAAACGCAACCCATCTGTGGGGAAATTCCCATGGGTCAAGCTGAAAATAATACTGCCTGGTGCCCTATCCAGTTAAAACGATGGTATACCCCACAAGTAGTTGTAACCTATAATAGTACTAACCAATACTGTGTTGTTACAAATACACCCATCTTATTTTATGAAGGACAAATGTGTACTATTCACAACCCAAACTTTTGTATTATTCCCAAACATAATGTATATATTGGTGACAAGGTGTTGCACCCTATTACCAACCTGGAGGATGAGAGTTATAATGTAACATTTGATACCCCACGCCAAGCATATGATATTAACAAATATGTGCCATCATTTGGAGCTGTGATACCTCTCCTGTCTCTTAACGTGCAGTCACTTTTAAATCGGAAAGATACTCATTTGATACAAATCCAAAATACTGCTCATAAGGCACAAGTAGTTGTAAATGAATTGCTCAGTGAAAGTGATAATGAGCACTTGATTTATAGCTATGCAGGGGGACCCTTAGGAGTCCTGTCTTTTAAAGTTTTACTTGTGTTGCAAGTGGTCTTAGTGTTCTTGGTAATTATAGGCCTGTGTCACTTAAGACTTATTATTCGTAAAGTACGTAATGAGATGTACATGCTCCGAGGAGCTGCATTGTTGCACAAATAATAATTAAAAAATATTGGGCCAAGGGGGGCTTGTAACAAGGGATAAAGAAATCTGTCCCAATATTTCAGGCTAACCTCATTTTGGTCTAAACCATAATGTGTTTGTGTAACAAATAATGGCCTATATAATTAAATCATATTAAAACTTGTAAAGCTACAAGTTTAACTGAGCCACAAGTTGCAATATTAAAGTTCCTTTTAATATTTGTATTGACCATGTGAGTAATAGAAAACAGGTGTCTTAAGTGTCTGCACAAATAGAAATACAGGGATAGAGTTCAAGTTACCCTTTTGACTATTATTATTAGGATGGGCCAGAATGCCTGTGTGCACATTCCTAAGTGCAAACCTATTTCTTCCTCCTAGACCTTGGTAACTGGTAATGACAACTATTACTAGCCTTATATAGTAATATAATTTACACTATCAATACATTTGTGCTGACCAGAGATTAGCTCATACATATACTAAAAGGAGAATTGCCTTTTAAGTTGATGTTTGTACTTGTCTTGGACCAATCATAGACAACCATAGGAAATTATAATACTGTCTTCCACTATATAAGCAAGCCAGAATACACTGTTAGTTTGAAGAATGAAGAATGTACCACTTGTAATCTCTCGCTGTGATTATTGTTATAATCATTAAATTCTTCCGCCATCAGCCTCATCTCCGTTCGTCTCCTTTCTAAGTATTTGTAATAGATAATTTACTAATGGTAATTTTTTTGCCCAACGTTACATTTGGTGCCGTGACTCGGATCACTGGTGCTGCATGCTGAGGAGGCTGCCTAACTACTGGTTGGTTAGTCTGCGGGCCCCAATAAGAAGGTGACAACGCTCGGAGAAGGTGCTGATGGCTTAAAGTGAAAGAAAATGGTGCACACAGACAGTTTAGCCACTTGCTAATCAGGTGATGTATGCTTTGTATGCTTCTCAAATTTTTTAAATATAAAAGTAATGCTTAACTCTGTAGGAACTCATGGGGCAGAGTAGGTAAGTGAAGGTGCTGGGACTTGCAAGCCGGACCCAACAGAGGAGCTGTAAGACATAGCCAGACGGACTGGGGCACCAGTGCACAGGTGGACCCGGCAGTAAAGGCTAAGCAGGCAAGAAAAAGATATGAAAAATGAGTATGGAAACAATAATAGGTTGTTTTCTAGGAAAACACCTAAAGGGGAAAGCATATAAACCAGTGCCTGATGATCAACAGGCACAATTGTATTTTATGAGTATGGAAACATTAATAGGTTGTTTCTAGGGGAAACACCTAAAGGGGGGAGCATACAAACCATGATCAACAGGCACACAGCAGTATTTTAATAAAAAAATAAAAAAAAGAGAAACAAGCAAATACTGTACAAAGTCTGTGATAATACAGCCAGGTGGTAATTCATTAACACATGAGACTTTAAAAAAATAAAAGCTGCATGAACAGTAAGATGTAATAATCCAGCTACAGTCAAAAATAGATAGTTTAGAAATGCAAATGAGTCAAGAGCCAAAATCTCTGCAAGAGAAAAACTAATAACTAAAGTTATAGTTTGTAAAGGTACAGGGATACCTTTGTTTTTTAGATAGGGATAATTCTCTTTTATTAATTGCAATATAAACTATAACACAGCTTCTGTAGCACGTTTGTAAGACGTAAATGTCTTAAAATCTAAAAACAGGCACTTTACAGTGTGCTAACTCCTGTATAGGAGCAGTTAAAATGTAGGAGTAAAAAGTCAGGTATTGGCAAGTCATATTAACTTAATGCCCAAAGACCTTGCCTCTTCTAATGTTAAAGAGTTTGATTCTAAATATTCTCAGTATGCTGTGGGGTGGACTAGAGCAAAGACTAGCCACTTGTTCTTCTGTGATTGCTACCATAACCAAACAAACCACCCGGAGTTGTTTGGCATGATTAATAATGTTATCAGTAACACTAAGCGTTTCTGAAGGACAAAAGATTCTCATTAAAAATGATGTTGGCATACTTTTAAATATGGTATTCAAGTGTCCTTGGATAAAAAAAGTTTAAGTTAATTACATGAAAAGTTGTTTTCATTTCCTGTGCAATGTAACATTAAGATATTTTTAATATCAGTAGTGTTCAAGGCCACTACAAAAATAACTGGGTTTGAGTGACCCTTGCATGCACACTATGTGACCTTTTGCATTTTATTTGACCTTCTTGTGTTGCAGCCAACACAGTCAATCAACATTTAACTGTAAGCAAAACTTCTTTTATAAATTCAGCTGACATTTTGTCATGCTTAGGATAAGAAAACCTAGGGACGCTTGGCTTCTTTTATCCTATGGAAATAATCTTGTATTACAGTAGTTGAGCTGTATCTTCTGCCAGTAGAAGCTCGGGGGGAAGGGGTAAGCTACCCTTCCTTCCTTCCAGTGTAATGTCCACAAAGGTTGCAAGGTACATTGCTATCTCCACATAGGGGTAAATACCAAAAAAAAAAAATGTGTATTTGATTCTTCTTCAAAAACATATGCTTCAAGAATCAGTTAAGCTAGAGTGGGAGTTGTGTATGTACTTCCACATAAGGACTATTGCATAAATCAAGTCATTATTATCTCTGCAAGTGTAATGTTTTTAGCAAAATTACATCTATTTGTACAACTTTAAATCAACTGAAAAGGTCTAGTCAGTGTAAACTCTACTATCAAGCTTATTGTTTCTACTTACTATAAAGTTAAGTCTGGGGTAGGGACAATCCCCTAACTTCAGCAAGAAGATTCTTCTTCAATTGATCTTCAAGTAAGACATCCATCTTCTTCACTGCTGTTTATTCCAAACATGGCTGATACTTTATGCAGAACTATTGCTTTTTTATGGACTGTTCATCCGTGTGCCAGGGTGTAATCAACTACCACAACACAAATGCCATGCCAGTGTGTGTGGTTGCTCCATTAAAAGGACTCAATGCACAATCTAATGCACCCCTGACCAGTGCAGTGTGTCTGCTAATCAGCCATCCAGCAGCCAGCAATATGAACACTGACTTTTCTAAATTGGTGTGTGGACATACTTAGCAGCTGGTCTAGCAGCTGTGCCTCAAAGCTCAAGACTAGATCACAGCAAAGCTACATGGACTAAAAATAGAAAATGTGTCTCTTGTTATAAACAGAGCCACACCAAAGGACAATGGTGTTTATGTGTTAACTCTGTCCTACTGTTTTTGGGGTAATAATAGTGTTTGTAACTATGCTAGTGTAAGCAACTCATTATGTTTTGTAGTCTCAAATGCCATATACTTAACTGTAACACCAACTGAATGTCCAAATGTGACAAAAGGGCCAGAGAGTGGATTTAATCAACACTTATTGATCAAATGCTTGTGAATAATGTACAGTCATTTTTAAATCAAAAAGATACTCATTTGATACAAATTCATAAGGCACAAGTAGTTGTAAATGAATTGCTCAGTGAGAGTGATAATGAGCACTTAATTTATAGCTATGCAGGGGGGACCCTTAGGAGTCCTGTCTTTTAAAGTTTTACTTGTGTTGCAAAGTGATCTTAGTGTTCTTGGTAATTATAGGCCTGTGCTTAAGACTTACTATTCGTGAAGTACATAGTGAGATGTACATGCTCCGAGGAGCTGCACTGTTGCACATATAATAATTAGGCAATATTGGGCCAAGGGGGGCTTGTAACAAGGGATAAAGAAGTGTGTCCCAATATTTCAGACTAACTTCATTTTGGTCTAAAACATAATGTGTTTGTGTAACAAATGATGGCCTATATAATTAAATCATATCAAAACTTGTAAAGCTACAAGTTTAACTGAGCCACAAGCTGCAATATTAAAGTGCCTTTTAATATTTGTATTGACCATGTGAGTAATAGAAAACAGGTGTCTGCACAAATAGAAACACAGGGATAGAGTTCAAGTTACCCTTTTGACTATTATAATTAGGACGGGCCAGAGTGCCTGTGTGCACATTCCTAAGTGCAAACCTATTTCTTCCTCCTAAGACCTTGGTAACTGGTAATGACAATTATTACTAGCCTTATATAGTAATATAATTTACACTATCAATACATTTGTGCTGACCAAAAGATTAGCTCATACATATACTAAAAGGAGAATTGCCTTTTAAGTTGATGTTTATACTTGTCTTGGACCAATCATAGACAACCATATAAACTAATAATACTGTCTTCCACTATATAAGCAAGCCAGAATACACTGTTAGTTTGAAGAATGAAGAATGAAGGATGTACCACTTGTAATCTCTCACTGTGATTATTGTTATAATCATTAAATTCTTCCGCCATCAGCCTCATCTCCAGTCATCTCCTTTCTAAGTATTTGTAATAGATAATCTACTAACTGTAATTTTTTCCAACGCTACACTCCCATCAAAAGTACCTCAGGTTCGAGCTGCCCTCAGGCCATTACCAGTTCAGAGCAATGCCCTTTGGCCTCACCTCTGCTCCAAGGGTATTCACAAAATGCCTGGCAGTAGTAGTTGCTTCTCTAAGAAGGCAAAGGATTGCCATCTTCCCTTACCTGGACGATTGGCTCACAGTAGGCCAGTCCCCAGACCAAGTCAAGTTACACTTACAGATAACTCAGCAACTGCTCACCTCTTTGGGTTTCCTTCTGAATCTTTCAAAGTCAGTTCTAGAGCTTGTCCAGCTCCTCACCTTCATAGAAGCAGAGCTAGACACAGAAAAGACCAGAGCTTTCCTTCCCCTGGACAGGGCAAGGACCCTTATCTCTCTGGCCTCCTCATTCACCCTGCAGGTGTCTCGACCAGCAAGGCATTTTCTACAGCTCCTGGGGCACATGGCTGCTTCCACAGCAGTGGTGCAGGGAGCAAGATTTCAGATGAGGGACATTCAGTTCCATTTGAGAGCCTTTTGGTCTCAAAGGAAGGACCCTCTGACCAAATTGATCCCAGTGACTCGAACCCTGATCCAGGCCCTACAGTGGTGGCAGGATCATAACAATCTGAGACAAGGAGTCCCCTTTGTCACTCAGTCTCACTCTTTAATCCTTACTACAGATGCCTCCCTCTTGGGGTGGGAGGCTCACTTGGGCGACCTGACCACCAGGGGGTTGTGGTCCCCTCAGGAATCTCTGCTTCACATCAATCTGTTGGAACTCAGAGCAGTGTTTCTAGCACTTCAAGCCTTTTCCAAATCTGTTCAGAACAAAGTTATCCAGGTCAGAACAGACAATACCACCACAATGTGGTACATCAACAAGCAAGGAGGCACTCGGTCTACGGCCTTGTGCACAGAAGCAATGAAGTTGTGGTCTCTGGCTTATTCCCCGAACACCTCCCTCACAGCAGTTCACCTACCAGGCAAGGATAATGTCCTGGCAGATGCTCTCAGCAGGATATCCCAGGGTCATCACGAGTGGTCACTGGATCCCCGGGTCTTGGAGGTGATATTTTCCAGATGGGGCACCCCACAGATAGATCTTTTTGCAGTCCCAGACAATCACCAACTTCCCCTTTTTTGCTGCAGGCCCCCAGTGTTGGGCTCAGTCCCCCTGGATGCCTTAGTTCTCAGTTGGGAAGGGAAGTTCCTGTATGCTTCCCCTCCTGTTCAAAGTGCTAGTCAAAATCAGATCTCAACCCTGCAAGATGATCCTGATTGCTCCAGACTGGGCCAGACAGCCTTGGTATCCACTCCTACTGTCCTTAGCAGTCCATCTTCCCCTGTGTCTTTCCAGGAATCACAACCTGTTAACCTGTGCTCAGGGGAGGGTTTGGTACTCGAATCTCAAATCTCTCAATCTCAAGGCCTGGCTCTTGAAGAGTTAGAGTTTGCTGATTTACACCTCTCCCAAGGCGTAATGGACATTCTGAAGGCTTCTAGGAAACCTTCCACCAGGGCTACTTATAATTCCAAGTGGAAAAGATTTTCCACATGGTGCTCTGGAAAGCATACTTCCCCAGAGTCTGCTGATCTGCCCACAGTCCTTGATTATATGGTCCATTTAAATAGCTTGGGGCTTAGACCAGCTACACTGAAGGTGCATCTGGCAGCTGTTTCTGCTTTTATCTCAGCAGGTAAGCCTTCTTCTCTTTCAGCTCACCCTGTATTCTCCAAGTTTTTCAAGGGATTGCTTCACATCAACCCTCCTTTCAGGGACCCTGCCCCTGCTTGGGACCTTAATGTTTGCATTGCTCAGCTTATGCAACCCCCTTTTGAGCCTTTGTCTTCAGCAGAGCTTAAGTACTTGACTTGGAAAACTGTGTTTCTGGTAGCCATCACCTCTGCCAGATGCATAAGTGAGTTACAAGCTTTGTCAGTGGAGCCTGCTTTTATCTCCTTTCATAGAGATAAGGTGGTCCTCAGGACTAACAGGAAGTTTTTGCCTAAGGTGGTTTCAGATTTCCACCTTAATCAATCTATGTCTCTTCCTGTGTACTTCACTGACCATTCCTCCTCTGGTGAGAGGAGGCTCCACAGTTTAGATGTGAAAAGAGCCCTTAGCTACTACATAGAACGTACCAAGGGTCACAGGTTTGACTCCCTCCAACTGTTCCTCACTTATGGTGAGGTTGGTAAAGGAAACTGCCACTAAAAGATCCATTGCCAGGTGGATTGTCTCTTGTATCCAATTTTGTTATGAAAAAATGGGTAAGGTTCCACCCTCAGGCCTGAGGGCTCACTCTACCAGAGGTACAGCTGCTTCCCTGGCTGCTGCCAGGGATATCCCTATTCTAGAGATCTGTCAAGCAGCTACCTGGAAAACAGTTCACACTTTTACCAAGCATTACTCCCTGGATATCCAGACTAGGAGTGATGCTTGGTTTGGCACAACTAGTGCTTCACAGCCTATTTCCTAAGTAGGTTCTGTCCCTCCTCCATGGAGGTACTGCTTATTGAGTCTGCTACTGTCAGAATACAGCAAGACTTCATGTTGTTTGAAAAAAATTACTCACCTTAGTAATGTTGTTTCTTCTAATGGAGTCTTGCTGTATTCTGACTCTCTGCCTGCCCCTCTCAGAACCTCTGTTTTGGGATGTGGGTGGGCAGTGGCAGTGTTGGCACTCAGTAGATGCCCACCTTGTTGTTTTCACCCCCTTTCTTGGGTGAATTGGTGTTGTGTTTTTCATTTTTTGGGTCTCCTGACTTGAGTCTTTGTTTTGGGACCAAAAAATGTGTTTTTATGTTTAGTAGCCAGTTGGCTAGTGTAGGTTTACAGCTTCCACACAGGACCCTAGTGAGTTTGCTGGTAAAGATCTGACGGTTTGAGTTTAAACAGCAACAGACAGAGTCTCAACCGAGCTCGAGCTCAGCGTTCCATGCCTGGCATGGAAAGTTAACTCTTTCATCTCTGGGGCAGTTCGAAGGTTGGGACTCACTGCTACTGTCAGAATACAGCAAGACTCCATTAGAAGAAACAACATTACTAAGGTGAGTAATTTTTTCTTCTTGTACATGTGCTCCTGAGACAGTACACCGATCTGAACTTCCTTGTTTTCCTGTCACACTGAAACCACATCAAATGTAAAAGGTTCCTAATTGAAACTTGTCTTCAAGAGACAGTGTAGCATTTACCAAATATGGTCTGCATATGATTTAATGTCATACTTGTGTCCAGCTTAGGTTAATTTATACATTTTCAGACAGTTCTTTAACTTGATGAACTACTTCCCCCTGTGAATGCTTACAGATTTTAGACCTATATTTAGGTATCTCATATTCCCAAACTTAACTTACCTCACATGGCTAAATACACTTGAGTTCCCAATCACATTCCCAACATCATTCCCCCTCTGATCCTTATTCCCCACCTTCTCTCATCCCTCTCTAATCATCCCCTTCTATACCTTCCCCATCCATGGTAGGTACAATTAAGCTCCTGACATGGCCCAATAAGTTTCAGTGCTCTTAGAGGTGCTTTGAGATCATCATCGTTTCACATTCGATATCTCTAAGATATTTCCAGTGAATAAACAACTAATAAACATCTGATATCTTTATGAAGATGCACAGTGAAGTCTTTGGTCATTATTATGCCCAAGTTAGGAGTCCCAATACCTTGGTGAACCTCCTTGGCTACCAGCACTCATGCATGAGATGTGACCAAGTTATTCACAAATTATACAAACCATGGAATATACTCATCTTGCTGCGAACAACCTTTTAGAGAGATCTCAGAAATTAATCAGTAGTCCTAATTATGGTCACTATTTTCATGATACTATCCATGGCAAAGTATCTACCTCTCCTTCCTACTCCCCTCCCTCCACCCCATACTTCCCTTCCCTCTCCTAGCCACCTCGTCCTTTACATCCATCTTACCCCCTTCCTGTACCCACTGGATATAGATGGCAGAAATGAAGCTGGTAAGCTGGGAAAATTTTTCTATAATATAATAAAATGCATTAGTTTAATGCTACTGTTTGAAATATTCTGACTAAAGACAAAAAAATAAATTTTGATGCTAATATTTGTAATGTTTTGAATAGATCTCATAGGAAATGGCAAAATAATTTGACAGTTCAGTTTCATTAACTTTGTTTGGAGACATGAACAATGCACTAGGCTAACATGCATTGGTTAACTATACATGATTTGAACAATGAATGATGTGTGTGTTAAGAGCTAAGAACAATAGTTAAAACTTTGGTTAGTAACCTTTGCACTGTTAAAACCTTGGGAATCTACTTCCTGGTTTTAAGTCCTGACATGTCAGGAATGATTCATAGAGTATATTCTTGATCTTTATTTATAACTGTATTTTTAGAATTTACTTATTTTCCACTCCCCCTCCCTTCAATTTAATCTACAAGGTTAAGAAAGAAATCTTAATCTTAGTGTACTGTTGTTCCTTACCCTTGGTCTACGTCAACTTGTGCCTGACAATTCACTCCGCGGCAACTCACTCCCAACGATCAGCTCTCTGGGCAATTCACTCCTGCCATTCCCATTCTTTGGCAACTCACTCCCATTCCTCCGAAACTCGCTCCCGGTCCCGCATACATTACATTACTAGAGTGTTTTGGAGCCACTTCACATACAATGCCAATCAGTGCCAATCACTAATCTCCTGTCAGCACTGCTGCTGCCACTTTACCAATCATCCTAATACAACTAGTATATTTTACTGCTTGATTTTCCCAAGGCACAGTCAATAATCAGAACCACTACACACATACAGTAGTGCCAATCACTACTCGGCAATCAGCACTGTTGCTGTCACTTTACCAATCAGCATAATAAAAGCAGTATAAAATGCATACACGAGTTAGCACTGTAACTTCAAACATGGCTGGAAGGTTCATTCTGTCTGAGCGCAACAGTAAGAAGCTAGTCAATGACAGCAACTACATTTATACACACCACAAGTGTGGATACAATGACAAAGCTATTTGGCAATGCAAGCTCGCAATAAAAAAAGACAAGAGCTGTAATACGAGGGTGCATACTCAAAGTTAAAAAGTGCCTGTCGTTATAGCAACATTCAGTCAGCACTCCCATGCTCCTGACCCCACAGAAATGGAGAGGGTGGAGGCCTTGAACTGTGCCAGGGAACGAGCAGCAAGCACCCAAGACACAACGGCCCAGGTGCTGCTACATTCCAAGGAACAGGTTTTTTTGACAGTCCAGGGAACAATGATGGTCAAAAATATAAAGCTCACAATCCAGCATATGCGTGTGCATGGTGCCCATCCAAATCCCAGGGCTTTAATAGATCTTGTGATACCTGAGAATTACCACTCATTCAAAAGCAGTCAAGGCAATGAAGTGAATTTCCTTCTATGTGATAGTGGTCCTGGCTCACATCAGATCCTTATGTTTGGCACAGAATCAAACTTAAATTATTTACAGCAGTGTAAGCAGTGGTTTGCTGATGGCACTTTTAGCGTTGCCTCACCATTATTTCATTAGATGTACGTAACTACATGGGGAACGCTTTGGGAGTTTGCAGCCTTTCATCTATGCCCTTTTACCTGGGAAAAGAAGGAAGACATATGAAAGGCTTCTGCTTGCTCTAAAACAAATAAACCCCAGGCTAGACCCAGCTGTCATTACGACAGATTTTGAAAATACTACTATTCAAGCATTCAATACTGTTTTTCCTAATGCAAAACAAGTGAGGTGCTTTTTTAATTTTGTGCAGTGTATTTATTGAAGAATACAAGCAGAGTGACTAGGACAAAGGGTACACGTAGGACAGCGAATTCAGTGTGAAGTGTCACTATTTGCCAGCCCTAGCATTCTAGCCACCCGACCAGGTTGTGTCACGTTTCAAGGAAATTACTGACGAATCCTTGAACGTTTTTCCCCAGGAACTGGAGCTGATCATAGACTATTTTGAAGACACCTGGGTCAAATGGAGGAATAGATGGGGCACTGGGCACAGGCAGCCTCAATATGCAATTCATCAGTGGAATCACAGTGATACTGTGAAGAAGAAGAGGGCAAAAACTAATAACGCAGTGGAGTCATTCCACAGAGGAATGCAGTCCATCTTTTACATGACCCATCCAACCATATGGAAATTCACTGAGGCAATAAAGGGGATCCAAAGGAAAAGGGATGCAGAAAATGAACAGATAATTGCAGGTAATGCCCCCACTGCCTCCAAGAGAGTGTAAAAGGACAATGCAGCATGGCTGGAGTTAATCCTTGAAAAGTGTGCTGAACGCTCAGAGAAATTCTTCTGGAGGGTTGCTCACTGCTTCGAATATTAAAATCTTAGGACTTATGATTTTAACTTTTTACCTGAAATAAAGCTGTGTTTTTAATGAATTACAAGTTGCTCGTTGCTGCATCAAAACATTGACTGGACTGACTGGTTACCATGGATGACCCATTACATGTTTCTGTGAAGGCACGTCAGGTTATGTTGATCTGGAGACATGCCATGACCCCGCAGGAAGTATACAGTGAATCCCAAGGAACAGGTAAATGCTGCTTAAATTCTGTGAATATTATAGCAATGACATTTTACAAAAGGCAAAATTAGATTAGTAAATTCTGGTACGGGCTCAGTGACATGCTGCTTAAATTCTGGTATGGGCTCAGTGAAATACTGCTTAAATTCTGGTAAGGGCTCAGTGCAAACCTGCTTAAATTCTGCAACTGGCACAATGAGCTTTATTTGTGATTTCAGCAGGAGCTGGAGTGAAATGACATGGAGCAGGTGGTGGGAGGAGCTAATTTAACTGGAACGAACGGTCGGGAGTGGACTGTCTGGTAATGAATTGATGGGATCGAATTGACGTGCTCCACCTTACCCCCCCATCCCTGGGTCGCTCTAGATACTAATTTCCATTGTTATGAAATTATTAAAGTTTATTAATATACATATCAATTGTAAGCGTAGTCTTAAACTATTGAATAACTGGTTGCTACCTATACAGAATTTTTAGTTCTTAAGACATAGTGCCAAGATTCTTACCTTCCTCCTAACATGAGAGAATTAGTCTATTTATATTCATGAACTATCTGGGTTTTTTTTTATATTGAATACAAAGTGTGATTTATTTCATTCCATTTTAACCTAGGTTTACTAGGAACTTTGTCTCCTGGAATATAAATGGTTTAGGATCTCATATTAAAGAAAAAAGATCCTGAACTGCTTAAAAACAAAACAGACAGACATTGCTGTACGACAAGAAACTCATCTAGTCTAAGAGGAGGCTGAAAAATGGAAAAGAGAATGGTTGAAAGAGCCCATTAAAGAACGCTGATCAGATTAAGATACAAATAAATCAAAATAAGTGTTTAGAATTAGTAAATAACTATTGTTATTTGGGGGTCATTTTTGACACACGTGACTTTTGAAAACCATATAAAGTCAGCAATTGGTAAAGTGAATAAAAAGCTTGGCGCTTTACGTCGTACAACTTTTTTTAAACAGGCATGACTGGAAAAAATTGGCTGAGCAATTATTTCAACTTTGACATACGGTGAATTGGGATATCGGACAGCACACAAAAAATTGTTGGACAGATTAGATAGAACCCAATATAGAATAGCTAGGTATGTTCTAAAATGTAAAATGAATACACACCATCGTATAATGTTGACTGCACTAAATTAGCAGACTTTGCACACAAACTACATAAAAATGTGGTCAAAAATAATATATAAATACCAGAACGTTTACCCCGAACATTATATTACTAAAGCAATATTCGATAGGGATAGAAACTTCTTCCAAGATTCAAAGAGATTGGTTCATGTAAATAATAACATTGCTTAAGATTAAAAATAAATATGGTATAAAAACTTTGCGATCACAGGCAGCAAAAGCCTGGAATGTATTACCTTACACAGCTTCTTATGAGATGTTTACCCAAGGGATAAATGGGTTATACAAGTTCCAGTGTTCTTGTAGATGGTAATAAATTAGTGAATTTAGTACATAACACTTTATATTTAACGTCTTGAGTAAAAATGTGATTGTATGTTTCCCTTCCCTTTTATATTCCAACTGTTATTGTGTGTAGTTTTGTAATTATTAGTATATGTAACTAAATGTAATTAGATGTTGTAAGTATAATCGTGATTGTATCATGTAAAATTTGTTTAGTCTCATGTAACCCCCTTGTTACCCGGGATTACTAGAATCCAAGTAAGACCTAGTGGTAGGCAGGGAATGAGACTGAGGGATGACATCACCAATAGAACTATCGCAGCTGCATGAGCCACAATGGAATCTGCAGCAAGGGAGTTGGAATAGAATGTTGGGAGGTTTGAACAGTAGTCTGTGGTCAGTTGGTGTTGGGAGCTTGCTGTGAAAGCAGCACAGCAGCTCAGTATAGGCTCTTGGAGCCTCAGCCCTGACAGAGGGCTACTTTTAGGTAAAAAGGATGTGTGTCTCCACCAAAAGAGAGACACAGGAAGATAACTGAAGTGGTGGAGTCGCTGTTTCTGGTCTCAGTGCCCCCTTCCTCCGGGGATGGGGGCAGGAAAGGGTTTCCTGCATATTCCTGGGGCAACCCCCTGGTTCTGCTACTAATGGAGAAGCTGCCTATTTGTTCCAGAGTTTTTTGGGAGAACAAGAATATTTGTGAATCGCCTGTGGGGCACCTGCAACCGGAGGGTGAGTGTCTGCTCTTCCTGAAAGGGCCTATGTTTTTCACCCTGGGACTTGTGTGACATGTGGGGATTGGACTACTGAAATAGTGGAAGGCCTAGAGTAATAGGCTTAGCCAAAAAGTAAAAGTAGGTTCAAGTCCAGTGCTTATTGGGAAATCAAAATGATATGTAGAAGAGATGTGACATACGTCTACCCAGGAATCTACATTGCCAAGCTTTCAGTAAAGGAATTGTTTAGTTTCCAGAGAAATGGCCGGGTATGGACTGTGGGAGCTGGAGGTGGGAGACCCCCCATCTTTAGTGACCAGGTCCACCTCTATCGATTTGCTCTGTGGATTTCTACTTTGCCTCAGGCACTTGGCCAGTGATGAGGGAAGTACCCAGATGTGGGATTGGAAGGAAAATTCCCTCTGGAGTTGAAGGCTCTAAGGTGGTTTGGGGAGCCACAACAGGAAAACTGGTTCATTTCCCAAAATGGACCATGGATCAAGTGGCCGGCGGGGGAGCCGGACCAGTGGGGAAAACCCAAGTAGTGTACAAGTCGGGCTGTGTACCCAAAGCTGCGTGCAAGTCCGGGCTGTGTGCCTGGTAGGTTCAGAGCCTGAGGGCTGGAAATAGTGACAAAGTGTTCTGTTGTCTCTAATCTGCATTACCAGGAATGTAGCCCCATGGAGGTCCGTCTGTGCTTTGTTTGTTCAGCTTGGATGTGAATAAAAGCCACACTGTAGAATCCCATTCCTGGTTCTGGACATTACAGTTATTGCTTCCTGTGTTCAGATTTACTTGGGTGCCCCTTTGCAGAGTAGCCAAACCTAGGGCCCCTGTGCCGAGTAACCTCATCCTCCCCAAACCCAGTCCCCACCAGGTACTGCTGTCAGCTTCAACAGCATGCCACCTGTCATTTTACTAAAAAGGCAGGGGTGAGGGGTTACACTCAGAAACATAAGCACTGATAGGATGCCTTGAAAACAAGATTGTATAACCTTAATGACATGATTTATGCCTGTATAAAAATAAAGATGTTATCTAGCTGTCCATCTATTCCTCTATCCATCTATCTTGTTTTGATTCAAAGAAAATGGGAGTCATGACTCTTATTGAGAAAGGCATTAACTTTATTCACTCTCATTCTTCTGATCTACAAGGCAGATGACAAATTTTATTTGCGACTCTTAATGAGGAAAAAAGTAGCCTTTTGCAATGATTACATGCTTGGTATCGATCAACCTGAATTTCTTACTAATTTAGTGTCTGAGCCAGCCACGATCAAGGATTATGAACTAATTCTGGGGGGTGATTTTAATATGGTTGCTGACCCCTTGTTAGATAGATGTAATGAGGCCATATGCAAGCCAACTCTTCACAATTCTGAATCTCTTAAAGATGCTATAAAATATCTGGATTTAGAAGATTTTGGGCATTTTCCACACCCTAGTGGTAAAAATAGATTGTAAAGAAATCAAAGAAGTGAAACTAGGTAAGGCAAATAAAATATTTGCGTATGCTATTTACTTTTTACTGTGGAAAACCCAATACCATCTTTTAATGCACTTTAAACTATCTTAGTTGAATTTGGTAAACACACCTTGAATTTTTTTTTATTATTCAATTTTATTGAAACATTTCAGTACAAAGACTATACTCATCTCTTATTATACAGTTCATATGGGCATTTCAATCTGTTACAGATTCAGGACAGGTTATTTAGTTGCATTATGCATTCTTTCTTTATGTACTATCTTAGTTCAACCCCATTTCCCCAGAGAAAGTCTGAACATTTAATCAAATACATACTCTATTTTCTCATTTCAAAAGTTAAAGATTTTCTCTTTGGTGACAGGGATCTGTTGGGCATGCTTTATGGCCTGTCGAGAACAGGTGTATCAGGAGGGTCACTCATTGTTTCTGGCCTCAGGAGCCATCTCGTCCATCTACGGGTGTAGATATGTATTTTTAAATTAATTTTATATGTTAGTTCCTCCATCTCTTCAATTTCTTGAACAACAGATAACCACTGTTGATAAGTTGGGGAATCCCTGGCAGGCCACTTGCGTGTAATGGCCTTGTGGGCTGCAGTTATTAAGATGTTCCAAAGCTAGAGGGCATCCACGCCCTTGACCTCAGGTGGGGGCAGACCTAGAATAGTATTGGAAAGAGTTAGGTTTGGCAAACAGGAAAACAGGCCAGATAGTGTCTGAGACACCTGACTCCAGAAGTTAAGCAGGACTGGGCACTGTCAGAATATATGGGAGTGATGGGCTAGTGGTGCTCCACACCCTCTCCAGCAGGCCGAAGTGGCCCCTCTTTTCCACTTATGTTGCGTGGCTGGGGTAAGGAAAAAATCTAATCCTCACTTTCCATTCAAACTCCTGCCAAGCAGGAGAATAGGTGGTTTTGCTGGCCAATCTAAATATCTTATCCCACTCTGTTTCCTCCATAGGTTGGTTAATTTCCCCTTCCTATCTTCTTTTTATCTGTTGTGTGGTATCATCGTATAAATATCTGATGGCCTTATACAAGGCTGAGAGGAGGCAGGCCCCTATCTAATTCTTGTCGCATGATTGCCTGTAGTACTTGGACCACCTTGGGGGGGTGTCTCAGTTCTTTTTGTTCTTTTAATATCAACTATGTGTGAGCGCAGTTGCAAGAAATGAAAGAAACCTTGAAGTTCTTAAATTGCATGTGTCTGTAATCTTCTGGAAATCCTGTACATTCTCTCCCTCCAACGCATGATTATATCTGAAGAGACCTAGTCTGGACCATTGCCTAAAAGTGTGGTTCAAATGGGCTAGTAAAAAGGTTTGGTCCCAGGCAAACCATTGCAGGGGCCAGATAGCCTCCTTTAGTTTATATTTGAACCATAACCTATGTACTGCCCACAGGGTATTATGTGTGTTATGGAGTGGTGTTTCTTGTTTGTTTTATTGTAGGGAGGGGTCTACAGTTCTGGCACTTAGTGGTGCACCGTCCATCATAATCAGTTCTATAGACTTCCAGTGTGTTTTATACCCCCCCTGTGTTCCACAGAAGTGCTAAACATAACTGCACTGCTAGATAATAATCTTCGAAGTTAGGAAGTGTTCTCCCTCCTTTGTGCTTATTAGCTTGCATGGAGAGGGTTTTAATTCCCAGTCTACCTGGGGACCAAATGTATTTATTTATCATTCCCTGCCATATTTGGAATTTCTTCTTTGGTATTTTAAGGGATAGGCACTGGAAGATATACAAGAATCTAGGTAAAATATTCACACAGATTTTATTTTAAAATAAAGAGGTAGATTTAACATGAATGACTGGGAGAAGACTTGGCGGATCTTTAGGGAGAGTGGCTCTAAATTTATGGAGAAAAGCTTCCAAGACTTTTGTGTATTTGTACTCCTAAATAGGTTATTTTAGTTCTGTTCCAATTGCGAGGGCACAAGCCAGTAATTTCAGGTGAGGGACTATAATAAAATTTTAGGACCTCTGTTTTACTTTTAAGTGTGTATCCTGCGTGTATACCAAATGTCTCCAGCAGGGACCAAACTTGGGGTATTGACTTCTCCGGGTCGGTGAGCTATAATAAAACATCATCCGCGTAAAGTGAAATCTTATATTCTATGTCCCCCGTTCTAATCCCCCTGATATTAGGGTGATCCATAACTGCCTTAGCCAGAGGCTCGATGTAAAGGGCAAAAAGAATGGGTGACAGGGGGCAACCCTGTCGGATACCCCTACCCAATGGAAATCTTTCTGAGATACCCCTGTTGACCCTAACGTAGGCCTGATGGGTCCCATAGAGGGCCCTGAGACCATCTACAAAGATTTGTGGAAAGCCGAACCGCTCCAGTACCATGAATAAAAAGGGTCATGATACTTTGTCGAATGCTTTTTCAGCGTTGAGACTCATCACACATGTTGGTGTACATTTCTGGTTGACAGTCTATGAGATTAATGGTTCTTCTAACACTGTCAGAGGCCTGTCGGTTCACCACAAACCCTGTTTGATCCAGGTGTACCAATGGAGGGATTTTATTCAAATGGGAGGCTATTAATGAAGTATAGAGTCTGCAGCCTGTATTTAGTAATGAACTGGGTCAGTACAACCCACTTTCCATTGAGTCTTTACCTGCTTTGTGTATGACCATGATGGTGGCATAGTTCCAAGAGGGAGGGTCTGGCTCCACACTCACCCAGATTGCATTATATCTGGAGAGGAGAAGTGGGAGAACATCTTTAGTTACAATTTTGTATATTTCCCCCCAAACCCATCTGGTCCAGGACATTTCCCTGATTTCACTTTTTGTATAGCTGAAGTTACTTTCAGCTGTGTAATAGGGGTTGATAGTTCCAATTTTTGTTGAGGTGTCAAGGAGGGGAGACCCAGTTACCTAAGGAATTTTTGTTTTTCCTCAGGTGCAGACTCTCTCTGCACCTGATAAAGGAATCTATAACACTATACAAAGGCATTCGCTATTTGTTCCCCTTTATATGTTATCTGGTTGGTCTTAGGGTGTTTAATCTTAGGGATAATAGCCTTAGCCACTCTCTGTCTGAGTCGATAGGCCAGGAATTTTGTGGCCTTCTGTCCTCCTTCAAAATAGGTTTGTTTTAAGTAGGTCAGTGCTCTCTCTGTCTCATTTTTCTGGATCTTTTGTATTTTAGTTCAAAATTCTATTTCTAGTTCGGCCTGCCTCATTCATCCAACCTTCAGTTGGATCTCAAGTTCTCTTGAACGAGTCAAAAGCTGATCTAAAAGCTTCCTTCTCTCCCTTTGTTTATGTGATGCAATGGATATGAGCTTCCCTCTTAGCATCGTCTTTGCTGTGTCCCATAAAATTTGCGGAGAAACCCCCAGGCCAGAATTGTGCTCCACTGTATTTAAGATCACCATTTTGAGTATCTTTATAATTTCTTTCTCTCTCAAGAGGGAGGTATTAAGCCTCCAGAACATTTTCTTTTTAGGTAGTGCTAATTCTAGTTCTAGAAAAATGGGTTGATGATCTGAGTGGGTAGCTATACCCACCCACATGTGTTTAAAGGAAGCCAGATCTTTACTATACGTCAAAAACATATTTAATCTTGAGAACGTTTTAAATCAGGGTGAGTAGCAGGTATAATCTCTGGCCTGTGGGTATCTCTCTCACCATGCATCTATTAGTCCTACATCCTTCAGTAGCTTATTGAACAGGCTTGCTGTTCGGTTTTTCAGAGTGGGGATCTGAGTGGTTGTGTCCAATTTTCTATTTAAAATAATGTTCTAGTCTAATCCCATAATTAATAAACCCCTAGCTTTTTCTGTTATCAATTTAAACAGGTCAGAGTAGAAGGTGATGTGCGACCCCGGAGATGCATATACATTTAACAAAGTCACTGGGGTCTCCTGGATCCTTCCGGCCACCATTATGTATCTGGCCCCTGGGTCTGAGACCACCTCATCCTCCTCAAAGGGCAGTGTGGCAGAGAACAGGATGGCCACCCCTCTTCTCTTCCCCTTCTCCAGAGAGGCCTGATACACAGATGGGTATGCTTTGGTCCCTAATTTCCCAGCTTCCTTGGGGGTGAGATGGGTTTCTTGCAAGAAATGTATATCACATTTCTGATCTTTAATGAATTTTAATATTTTCTTTCTCTTAATTGGGTTATTAACCCCATTCAAATTGTAAGTTAAGATTTTTGTGTTAGTACTAAGCACATTTATGATCGTGGGGGATGTGCCACTGCTCCCAGTCCCAACCTACGCCATTTTCCATGTCCCATACAAGTGAATTCCATAGTAACACTTTCCATAGTATATAAAGTCATATAATATAAAAATATAAAGTCAGAGTACCCACATGAAACTTTGAGCAATTCAGATAGAACAGTGAACAAAACTGGAGCATTTCAAGGCTTCTTAGAGCGCACTTATAGAATGTGTGAATAAGAGAACCCCTCCTTTAGGGAGGGTTAAATTTGTGGTTAAGTATTCATGCTTCCCAGTAAAACAGCTTGGGTGGCACTCTTAAACTAAGGTTTGAGGCTAAATAGACAAGACTAACCCTTCTTATTCTTTACCTCCAAGGTCAGACAGTTGCTGTTAGCTGTCTGGGTTATGTCACAGCTGTGACACCTTGTTCACACTTGTAGTGTGAGAAAAGCTGTCTTAGGCCCAGGGCCAAGATGTTTGGCTCTGGCACCGCAGCTTAACCAGCGAGGGGAGCTGGGTCAGAAAAGAAATATATCTGCCCTGTTCTAATGGTGGATCTCCTATTACCCGCCCAGCCTTTGTGTTAAGTAAGAGTTTTTCTACCCTGATTGAGCAAGTTCTTATTAGCTGCAAATAATTTTATTATTACAAAAGAGCTTCAAAACCCCCATCCTGCCCAGGCAGCCTGTATGGTACGGCTGATGTGACTAATTTTGCAGTGCTCAGGTAAAGATGGGAGTGGAGGAGGGTAGTGAGGTGGCCGACCCACTCTCCTGACCTCTTAAATGGATTGATTTATTTTATTTTCTCCACCTTGGTGCAGAGGGTACTACCCACTCCTTCAGCCCACAGTTGCTACTACCACCCCTTCACATAAACAAATGTTTAACTTTTTTATTTTGAACTATAGAGTTTATTATGCCATAGCACATTCAATGCAGGTACACATATCAGGACATTGGTTTCTCAAATCCATCCAGGTAAATATGACATGTTAAAAAAAAAAAAAAAAAGATATTTTATACATAAAAGAAAAAATGGTTTACTACTTGTCATGTCATATTCATTTTCTTTTCTTTTTGTTATAGGTTGAGCTGTCTCAGTCCATCTGGTCCTAAGTTCACCTGTTAACCTGAGTGTACCTCAGGTAGTCATTCCAACTGATCAAGTGCCTTTCAATTATTTCTGTAACTTCATCTCAACCATTGCTTAAACACAGCAATAAGATAACTTATATCTTAAATAAAGATTTAAAAAAAATTATAAAACCAGTTCTCAATTTGGATTGTTTGACTGGCATGGCATTTCATTCAGTCTGCAATTTCTCTGTCTACTTCTAGATACAGAACAACAGTCTCCAGTTCTACCATCTATCTCCACAATAATAGTGGTCCCCACCTTACATATTCAGCGGGAGGCCTGCTGGGATAAAACTGTGATGCCCTCTCTTTCCTCTTTGAGGTTCATGAATGGGAGCCATTTTCCACTAAATTTGTCTGTCTGGAGCTGAAGCCTTGCTGTGAGCTTTTCTTCTGTTTGTATATTTTTAATAATGTCTAGCCATTCCTGAACAGTCGATGGTTCTGGAGATCACCATTTCCTAGTGAGTGCCTTGCCAGCCGTGGCCAGCAGGATACCCTGAAATGATTTTTGACTATTAGTACTTTTCTTCTTAGGCGGGATCCCCAGTATCAGGTGGTCAAAAGAGGGTGCAATATCCATTCCCATTAACCCCCCATATAACTTTTTTACTTCTTCCCAATAGGGCCTGATTATTGGGCAGTCCCAAAATATGTGATAGTGTGAGCCAGTTAGTCCGCACCCTCTCTAGCAAAGCTCCGACCCCATAGGTTTAAAATGTTTGGTTCTCGAGGGAGTATTAAAGAATCTGCTTATGATTTTCCATCGAAACTCCTTCCAGTTTTGGGATGCTGAGGTGCGAAATATACCCTCCCATATCTTTTCCCATTGTTGGCCTCCCAGTTCCCGACCTGTCTCTCTCTCCCAGCCACCTTGACACTTCAGGGATTCCTCTTTCTTGCTGCTCACATATACATTTACTAGATTAGAAACCAGATGTCCCTCCTCTGGGTTGGTTACAGCTCTGTTAATTAACAGTTCTATAGGGTGCGGGTCTTGTTGCACTTTTTGTTTATTATCCAGGTATAAAAAGGACGCCACCTGGAGATATCTGAAAAAGTGAGTTTTAGGTGTCCCTAATTCTCCCTGAACTTGGGCGAACATCTTAACCTGACCCTGATTCAGAAATTGGGAAAAAAGGAGCAGCCCATATCTACACCAGGTGTGAAATGTATGGTCCTGTCTGGGAGGCTCAAAACCATGGTATTCAGAGATTTTTGTTTGGTTTGAGAGGGACTGTTGTAGGTTAAGATCTTTTTTAACTTTTCCCCAAATCCTGTATGAGTGTTCCTGCCATGGGTTTAACAATTTCGTCTTCAGCAAGGTATTTGGCGGGGCAGTGAAATCCACTCAGGACCCTCCCACTGTGATAGTGCTATCCTCCATGTGTACCCAAACATTACCCGGCTCCTTTAGGAGGTATGCCACCCATGATGTGATCTGTGCCATCTCATAGTACAATTTTAAATTCGGTAGCCCCAAACCCCCTTGCAACTTTGGTCTCTGGAGAACTTTCCAAGCTACCCTGGGTTTCCCCTGGTTCCAAACAAACCCCCTCAGAGCTTTATCCAGTTTTATCCAGTCCGTCTTGGGTATACATAGGGGCAGAGAGCTGAATAAAAACAAAAACCTTGGCAGGATAGTCATCCTAATGGACTCCATTCTCCCCATCAGGGACAATGGCAGAAGGTTTCATCTATGTAGGTCTTCACAGACCTCTCTGATCAATTTGTCATAGTTAACCTGATATAACTTTGTCAGATTCAGTGGGACCTGAATACCCAGATACCTCGCCTTGATTGTTACCCACCTGAAGGGAAGTCCTTGTGTCAATTCCTGCATATGGGGTCCGCTAACTAGTATTACTTCAGTCTTGTCCAAATTGATTTTAAAGCCTGAGATCTCACTGAACCTGTCCAGAATAGTGGCTAATTTAGGGTAGGTTTTTACCAGGTCCTTTAAATATAACATTGTATCATCAGCATATAGCGAGACACAATGTTCCTCTACAGCTATTTTTATTCCTTCTACCCCCTGGTCTCTCCTAATGTGTGCTGCCAAAGGTTCCATACTTAATGCGAACAGCAAGGGAGATAGGGGACATCCCTGTCTTGTACCCCTCTGTATACTCAGTACTTCTGAAATGGTTCAGTTTGCCTTGACCTGTGCTGTTGGTGTTCTATATACAGCAGCTACCCAAGTTAAGAACTTCTCCCCAAATCCAAACCTGAGCAGCGTCTCTTTAAGGTTACCCCACCTCAGACAGTCAAACGCCTTTTTGGCATCTATCATTATTGCAACTTTTTGGACCTTTGCTTGTTTCCCTAAGTACACTATGTTGAGGCATCTTCTGATACTATCTTGAAGGTGTCTTTGGGGGATGAAGCCTGCTTGGTCTGGATGGACCAAAGCTGGTAATATTTTGTTTAATCTAATGGCCAAAACCTTTGTAAAAATCTTTGAATCTATGTTTAATAATGATATCAGCCTACAGGAGGTGCTAAATGAAAAAATTACTCGCCATAGTAATGTTGTTTCTTCTAATGGAGTCTTGCTGTATTCGGACATAATGCTGTTAGCCCCAGCACTTGAACTGCCCTGGAGAGGAAAGAGTTAACTCTATGCCGAAGCATAGAATGTTGAGCTCGAGCTCGGGTTTCAGACCTCTGTCTGTGGTACTTCCCAGTGTAACCGTAAGATTCTTATGAGCAAACTAAGTACTATACTATGGAAATTGTTCAAACATGTAGCCAAAGGGCAAAAAATTTGGGTCCAGAAAGACTCAAGTCGAGAACCCAAGAAGGAAAGGTAGTGACAACATTTAACTATAAAAACACAAGAAAAATAATAATAACAGCTACCCCACCCTTAAGAGGGAGGGTACAAGGTACACCCCTGAGGTGCAACACTGTACCTGCTAGCCCACTTCCCAAAAAACAGGTTCTGAGAGGGGAGGCAGGGGGGAGGTCAAAATACAGCAAGACTCCATTAGAAGAAACAACATTACTATGGTGAGTAATTTTTTCTTCAAATAACATGAAGTCTTGCTGTATTCTGACATAATGCAGACTACCAAGCAGTTCCCTATGGAGGAGGGAATGCAGAACCTACTTTGGGAACAGGCTCTGCAGTATTGCTGTGCCAAACCTAGCATCACTCCTAGCCTGGATGTCCAGGGAGTAATGCTTGGTGAATGTATGTACTGTTTTCCAGGTGGCTGCTTTACAGATCTCTAACAAGGGTATATCTCTGGCCACAGCTAGAGTAGCAGCTGTACCCCAGTCGAGTGAGCCCTCATGTCTGAAGGGGGTGTTCTACTCAATTTGTCATAGCAGAATTGTATACAAGAAACAATCCACCCAACAATAGTTCTTTTAGTGGCAGGCTTACCTTTCCCCACTTCACCATATGTGAGAAACAATTGAAGACAGTAATTTCTGTGTACCTTAGTATGCACTATGTAGTAGCTAAGAGCCCTTTTAACATCCAAACTATGTAATCTTCTTTCCCCTGAAGAAGAATGGTTGGTGAAAAACACAGGGAGAGATATAGATTGGTTCAGATGAAAATCCGATATCACTTTGGGCAACAGCCTCCTATTAGTTCTTAGGACCACTTTATCCCTATGGAAGGATATGAAGTCAGGTTCAACTGACAGGGCCTGTAATTCACTAATCTGCCTGGCAGAAGTAATAGCTACCAGGAACACAGTTTTCCAGGTCAAGTACTTCAACTCGGCCGAAGTCAGAGGTTCAAAGGGTGGCTGCATAAGATGAGCAATGCAGACATTAAGATCCCAAGATGGAGTAGACTCTCTAAAGGGAAGGTTAATGTGAACCAGACCTTTGAAAAATTTCCTGAAAACAGGATGAGATGCCAGGGAACAGCCCTTCCCTGCTGAAAGGAATGCAGAGACAGCTGCTAGATGAACCTTCAGAGTGGAAGGCCTAAGGCCTAGACCATTCAGATGAACTAGATAATCTAAGGTTGTGGAGATGTCTGCAGAATCAGGCACAATGCCTTTCTGAGGCCACCAAATACTGAACCTCTTCCATTTGGAATTGTAAGTTTTTCTAGTGGATGGTTTCCTGGAGACCTTCAGAATATCCAGAACTCCCTGAGAGAGATATAGTGCTGCATATTCTAACTTTTCAAGACCCAGGCCTTGAGGTTGAGAGACTGGAGATTGGGGTACCAGATCTGCCCTGGGAGGAGGACAGGAGATTGTATTTCCTGGGAAGAGACAGGAGACGTGACAGTGACAAGGACAGCAGTAGAGGATACAAAGACTGTCTGGCCCAATCTGGAGCCACTAGAGTCACTGTGCAGGGTTGAGTTCTGATCTTGATCAGAACTCTGAACAGCAGAGGGAAGGGAAGGAAGGCATAGAGAAACCTGCCCTTTCAGTCCAAAATGAGATCATCCAGGGGGTACCGTTGTCAGGATTGGAGGTCTGCAACAAAACAGAGGAAGTTGATGATTGTCCAGTGCTGCAAAGAGATCTATCTCTGGAGTGCCCCACCTAGAGAAGATGACCTTCAGGATGTGAGGATCCAGGGACCATTCGTGATGTCTCTATGAAATTCTGCTCAGGGCATTTGCTAGTACATTGTCCTTTCCTGGAAGGTGAACTGCTACCAGGGAAGTCTGAAGAGAATAGGCCAGAGACCACAGTTTCATGGCTGCTGTGCATAAGGCCATGGACTGAGTGCCTCCTTGCTTGTTGATGTACCACATTGTGGCGATGTCTGTTCTGACTTGGACCACCTTGCCCTTGACTGAATCTAAGAAGCTCTGAAGGGCTAGGAAAACTGATCTGAGTTCCAGAAGATTGATATGAAGGAGAGATTCCTGTGGAGACCAGACTCCTTGAGCCGTCAGGGCTCCCAGGTGGGCTCCCCAACCTAGGAGAGAAGCATCCGTAGTTAGAACTATTGATGGGACTTGAGGGGGAAATGGAACTCCTTGTCTGAGGTTGTCCTGATCCAGCCACCACTGGAGAGCTTGGACCAGAGTCTGAGTCACTAGAATCAGTTTGGTGAGAGAGTCCTTTCTCTGTGACCAAAAGGACCTTAGGTGGAACTGAATGTCCCTCATCTGAAATCTGGCTCCCTGTACCACTGCAGTGGAGGCTGCCATGTGGCCCAGGAGTTGGAGGAACTGTCTCGCTGGACGAGAAACCTGAGGTCAAAAAAAGGAAGCAAGATCTACTAGGGCCTTCATCCTTGCCAGGGGAAGAAAAGCTTTTGCTTGGATAGTATCCAATTCTATCCCTATGAAAGTGAGAAGTTGTACTGGTTTGAGGACAGATTTTGGAAGACTGAGAAGAAATCCCAGAGAACTGAGCAAGTCCTGGGTGGTTTGCAGAGCTGACCTGACCTGGTCTGATGACTGACCTATGATTAGCTAGTCGTCCAGATATGGAAAAATGGTGATACCCTGTCTTCTGAGGTAAGCCAGCACTACTGCAAGGCACTTTGTGAACACCCTTGGAGCTGTTAGGCCGAATGGCGTGGCCCTGAACTGATAATGGCCTGAAGGCAACTCAAACCTGAGGTATTTTCTGTGGGAGCATCTGATAGGGATATGGAAGTAGGCATCCTTGAGGTCCAGGGATGCTAGCCAATCCTCTGGCCTTAAAGAGGGAAGGATTATTTCTAGAGTTACCACTTTGACTTTGGGTTTTGAAATGTGTTTGTTCAAATACCTTAGGTCCAGGATGGGATGCTCCCCTGCATTCTTTGGGGTAAGGAAGTACCTGGAGTACAGGCCTTTCCCCTGTGTTGAATAGGAACCTTCTCTATGGCTCTGAGAGCCAAGAGAGAGGAAACCTCTGCCTCTAGGGCAAGGGTTTCTGAGATTGATGAAGGTGGAAAAGACCTGGCCCTCCTTTTTGGGAGCCTTTTGAAACTGAGGGCCAGTCCCTGGCTTACTGCTTCTGGGACCCACTTGTCTGAGGTCACAGACTTCCAGGCCTGAAAGTAATAAGCCAGCCTACCTCCTACTGGGATTGGGGAGTTGACGTGGGCTGACACCTCAGGGTGTCTGCTTGGCAGGAGCCTTAGACTGAGAGGAGAAAGCAACCCTGCTCATCCCCCTCCTGCCCCTCCCTCAAAAAAAACCTCTGTGGGAAAGGAGAGGAGGACTGGGCTTGGTAAAAAGTCCTGCCCCTGCCCCTGGAATGCTGCTTTTGTGGAGTGGCTTGCCTTTCCTTGGCCTGTGCACTCCTGGAAGTGGTTCTGTATTCATCCATTTTCTTCATGTAAGCCTCTGTCTGCTCCCCAAACAGAAAGTTACCAACTACAGGAAAATCCATAGCCTTAGTCTGGATATCCTGGGATAAGCTAGTACATCCGAGTCAAGCATGTCTTCTGAGAGACACAGATGTAGCCATGACTCTTGATGCCACATAATTGGAGTCCATAGCAGCATGAAATTGTACTTTAGATGCCTCAATTCCATCTGCAGCTACCTCCTCCTGCTCCTTGGCTAGCTGGGGAGGGCCTGTTTAGCCAGTTCCAGAACAGTATCCCACCTGGACTTCTGATACCTGGCTGTGTAGGCCATATAATTTGCCTGCCTGAGTCCCAAACAGGATGCCAAATATTGTTTTTTGGCCATGGCATCAACTTTCCTGGAGTCCTTGTCCGGGGAGTGTGAAGCCAAAGGAATGTTAGCCCTGTCACAGGCTGCAGCCTGCACTACCCCAACATGGCTGCTATGAGTATAAAGGAACTCCGTACTTGAGCCTGATAACATATACCTCCTGTCCATTCTTTTTTACACAGGAGGTAATGAGATAGGAGTTTGTAAAATCTTTTGTGTCTGTTTCCCCAAGGACTTATGAAGAGGGATAGGCAATCTTTTGGACTCTGGGATGTCTATAATTTCCAGAAAATCAGCAGCTTCAACTATAGGGAGCTGGAGGGTTTGGCCATCTTCTTGTAGAACAAGAAGTGTGAAGGGGACTCAGAAAGCCTGGGAGAGGAGACATTAGATGGCCTGTCTGGGGAGATGTCTGGTTCAATGGGCACATCCAGACCCCTCAGGTCGTCATCTTCATCATCGGGATAGTCTTTGTCTCCTTCCCACTCCGCATAAAAAGCATCTGGATCGTAATCCGAAGGAGACAGATCCAACCAAACCAACCGCCTAACCGGTGGTACCGGTTCAGATGGAACCGGGCGAAGCAATTGAACAATGCTAATCGCTTTGACTATCTCATCCGCAGTTGGAGTATGCGGTACTGGATCCAAACTGGCAGACTTTTGTTTCCTTTTTGAGAGAACCGGACCCTCATAGTCGGCTCTCCTTTTGCCCGAGGAGGTATCACCTAGGTCAGTAGGCACCTCCTCAGGTTCGGCCGCAACTGAACCGGGCTGGCCATCCAGATCTATGGACTTCTCGGCCTCCCTTTCCTTCAGCCTACTCAATCTTTTTTCTAGAGTGGCCTTGGGAAAGTTTTTGCAAATTTGGCAGTCTGACTTGAGGTGGTCAAACCCCAGACAATAAACACAGATGAGGTGGGGGTCGGCCTTAGCAAAGGCCTCCCCACACTCAGTACAGTGTTGAAACCCAGTGGGACCGGTTTTCTTCTTGGGTTTCTCAGACATGGCCAACCTACTAAATTACCCTATAGCAGCTTTCAAGCCAGGTAATAAATAACCGATTGGTTACAAACAGTGTCATGGGTTTTGAAAAAGAACCAGAAAAGGCCTGGTTCTTTTGAAACTGATCGGTACCAGAACACCACTCTAATCCCAGAAAAATTAAATTTTTAAACAGTAGAAATAAGGTCGGTTCCTAACTGGACCGACCGATAAGAAACCAAAGAGAAGAACAATTTCCACACTTTTACCAAAATAAAACACAGTCACTACCTATCTACTACACTACCTGTACCATAGACAGAAGCTGGAAATCCGAAAAAATAACAAATAGAACAGTTTAAACCTAACACTTTTTAAACTTTACCGAACCGAGCAGAGGAATCTCCGGAGCGACTTCACTGTTAGGCGGAGTAAAGAGTCTGACAGTTACACTGGGAAGTACCACAGACAGAAGTTTGAAAACAGAGCTCGAGCTCAATGTTCTATGCTTCTGCATAGAGTTAACACTTTCCTCTCTGGGGCAGTTCAAGTGCTGAGGCTAGCTGCATTATGTCAGAATTACAGCAACACTTCATGTTGTTTGAATCTGGAGGTTTTCCCCTCTTTTGGGATTACAGCGATCAGGGCTTGTTTCCAAGTATTTTGGAGGTCATCTGAGTTTTCACAGGAGTTAAACATTTTATTTATTTATTTATTTGAATTTTGTTGACCGGGGTAAGACCAGTGAGACAATTACAGTGCCTTTTTCAGGGTTGACCCAGGGTCACATATTACATAGCAGTACAACAAGTATCACAGAGTGGCACAGTGTACAGATAGGTAAATGCAAGACATCAGTGAAGCATCATCAGTTCCATGTACAATTGGTATATAGCCATATCGAGCTTTACCCAGACATAGATGCTACATAGACTGGGTGCTATAACAAGTGGATATGAGCATAGTGCTATAAATGTATAAAGGGAGAGAGTTAGAGGGAAGGGAAGAGGAGTAGCATAGAGTGGCAGGGACTGGAGAGGTAGAGATGCATCAGCGAAAACAGGAGCAGGAGATGGGGAGACAAGGGAGGCATATAGGCTGGACTTAAATAGAGGAAGAGAGGTACTGTTCAGGACATGTGGGGGAAGAGAGTCCCAGCTAGAGACTGCAGCAAATGAGAAGCACCTCCTAGTGTAGGTTAGGCACAGTTTGGGTATATCCAGGAGGGGTAGGGATGCTGATCGGAGGGTGCGGGGAGTTTATTTTAGGCTTATTACATCCCTTAGGCATGGGGATGTGAAGTACTGGACAAATTTATAAATAAGGCACATGGAGAAGTACTTCAAATTAGATTCGTAGGTTAACCAGCCCAGAGAGGAGAGGACTTCGTAGTGGTGTAAATGGGAGTTGGCTCCCAGCACGAACCTCCCAATGCTATGGTAGGCCTGGGAAAGGAGAGAGAGAGAGAGAGAGAGAGAGAGGAGGAGGAATTAGTAGTAAGCAGTAGAGAGGCTCCACTGGTCAGGAGGGGAGTGAGCAATGTGGAAGCAATTCTTAGGCTGGAGGCAGGGGTGAGAAACGGTCAGATTCGATAGAGCAACCCAAGCTTCTGGTTCACAGATCTGATAATGTTAGAGACATGAAGACTGAAAGACAGCGCAGTGTCCAGGGTGAAGCCCAGATATTTGAAGGACATGACTGTCTCCAGAGTGTCACCCTTGTTTGATATGATATTAAGGGGGGGTGAAGGGTCTTTTGTAGAAGGGTGTCGTGAGAACAGCATGCATTTAGTTTTCTTAGTGTTGAGGACCAGCTGATGACAACTGAACCAGTCCTCAAGGGAAGCAAAGTCATTGGCAAGATCCCTATTAATTTTGTCAGAATTTGATGAGAAACGATAGATAATGGCATCATCCGCATAAAGGTGCACTGAGGCACCACCACAAGAGTGGGGGAGGTCATTAATGAAAATGGAAATTAGAAGTGGGCCTAAGATGGATCCCTGCAGTACTCCATGTGTTATATGCCTGGGTTCAGAGACAGAGCCATTCCATTTGACTCTCTGAGAGTGGCAGGATAGGTAGCTTTTTACCCAGTTCCAGGCATTGTTACCCAGACCTAGAGTATGCAGCTGGTGGAGCAGAAGATCATGGTTTACCAGATCAAATGCTTTAGTAAGATCAACAAAAATGCCACCTGTAACAAGGCCCTCATCCATGGCATGGTATATGTTTGTTGTTACTTTTTATCAGGGCTGTTTGGGTGCTGTGATTCCATCCAAGTCCGTGTTGATAGGGGGATAGAAGGTTGTGTGATTCAAGGTAGTCTTGGAGGTGGTTGTAGACTATGCGTTCCTGTATCTTTGCCAGGTGGCAGAGGAGGGATATGGGTCTATAGTTGTCGACAACAGTATTGGATCCCCCTTATGTATAGGTACTACCACTGCAATCTTCCACTTGTCAGGTGCTATGTTGGACAAGAAGGACCGGCTGAAGAGATCTCGGACCGGGCGAGCAAGTGCTGTTGCTCCCAACTTGAGAAATTTTGCTTCTAGAGAGTCATGTCCAGCTGAACTGACAAGATTAGGGTTTAGGAGTAGCTTCTGGACTTCTTTGAGCGTGGCAAGTTTCAGGTGGAACTCCAGATGCCCATCAAGGGCCACTTTATAAGGTTTATAAACATTGCCGACAATAAGGGGACCAACTGGTTTGCAAACTTTTGGTAGAATTCAGTCATATAGCCATCTGGCCCACAAGATTTGCCTTTTTTCATTTCTTTTATTACTACTGCTACTTCTGCTATTGTGAATGGGGCATCTATTTTATTTTATTTAGCTTTTGTTGACTGGGTAAGTGCACTAGACAAATCCTGCCTACTTTCAGGCACGACCCGGGGGAAGGGGATACAGATGAATGACAACTGACCTTGAACCAGATTAAGCTGTTGGTGGTATTTTTAGTGAATGAGGGAAATCTGGCCAGGACACTGGGGAAATTCCCCTACTCTTTTTCGAGAAGTGCCATGGGATCTTTAACATCCACCTGAACTACCACCAATCCAGGCAGATGGGACCTCGGTTTGATGTCTCATCTGAAAGACGGCACCTCAGAAGTGCAGCACCCCTCTCATGCTGCACTACAGTGTCAGTACCGGGATATTAACCCAAGTGCCAGATGTGGGAACTGAACCCACAGCCCTTTGATCTCCTGGCCTCAGAAGCAAGTGTGCCACCTGAGCCACTGACACTGTCACTATTGCCGCCCTGTCCTCGTTCAAAATGTGGGCAAGGTTATTTCTTTTAAGAATTGGTCTATAGTTTCATTCATTTTGCTGTATAAATCTCATCAGAGTACAGAGCAGCACAGTACCCCCGAAAACCTTCTGCTATTTATTTTGGGGTATAAACCTCCAATTGTTTGGTACTATCTAGTATTTTAAGTTTCTTAATGTATTTCTTGGCTTGCAACTGTGCAAGCGGAAGGCCAACAACCGTCCCGCTTTATTCCCCTGTTCATAATATTTTTGACTTGCAAAACATAATTTCCCTTTTATTTGTCTATCCAATATTTCCCGTAAGTGTTTTTAACTTGTTGCAGCTCCTTGTTTTCCTTTCCTTTACCCTTATGTTCTTGTTCTAACTGAGTCAGACATTTTTCTAAGGTGCTCTGTTTCTCTAAAATGTGCCTCTTCAGGCGAGATGAGTAAGCTATTATCTCCCCTCTTAATGTAGCTTTCAGGCCACCCCAAAACCACTTCCACCTTGACTCTTCTGGTTTATTATGATGTTTATAATCCTCTACAATTGAGTCAATTTTGTCCCTGAAATCTTTCCTTTCCAACAAGGAGGCATTAAGTCGTCACGTAGTGACCCTTTCCCAGTCCCCTAACTGAAGCCGCAAGAAGACCGCTGCATGGTCTGATACCCACCTCGGCTGTATAGTACAATCTTTTATCTTATGTCTGTCCACTTGGCTACAGAGAAATAAATATATTCTGGAGTACGTCTGGTTTGGGTTTCAATAGAAGATAAAGTCCCTGGTGTGGGGGTTCAAGTCCTGCCAGACATCCGCCAGTGCTTACTCTTGGATTCCTTCTTTAATTATTCTTCTCATGTTCTTATTAGTGGCCATATTCTGAGAAGAATGGTCTAAAACTGGATTGAGAACACAGTTGAAGTCCCCTCCTATCAAGATCATACCCTCCCCTAACTCTGCCACCTTTCCAAAGAGATGTTTATAAAATGAAGGATCGTCCTTATTGGGTGTATACAGGTTTATAAGATGTATTTTCTAGGAAAACAACTTCCCTGACACAATTACCCCTCTACCTTCACCCCATGATACTTCTGAGTGATCTTCAAGGGAAGGCCCCTCTTAATAAGAATTTCTGTTCCTGCCCGTTTCCATTAAGGATGCGAGGAGCTCACCACATGTCCCACCCATGATCTTCTAAGTTTCTCACATTCAGGGGAATAGGCCTCATTTCTTGTATAAAGCCAATATCAATATGCAATTTTTGCAGGTAATGCAGGATCTTTGTCCTTTTTACTGGAGAGTTTAGGCCCTGAACATTCAGAGATGCAACCTTAAGGGAATCCATTTATACTAGACCTTGAACCTGTCTCTCAACCCTGCCCTTCATATCATTCATATAATACCCTCTATTATCTGGAGTCTCCCTTGTCTGGGTACTGTTCGATTGTGGTCTGTGTTAAAATCAATAATAATTCTATCGATGCTAGCCAAATTCCTCTTAATTTTTGCACAACAGGCGCAAGATAAAACCATTGTGCCCTGTGCCTTTAACTGAGCAGGCACCGGGTAAATCATTTGTAACTGCAAATAAACCATCAACAATTAACTGTTTAACATTAAACTGCTTCCAAGGTTTAACTTACGAGTGCAGTGAAAGCTACTGTAGCTTGTTCAGTTACAAGCTGTTCCCATTACCTCTGCGTGCGTGCGTGGGCAATATAGGAAAAAAAGTAGTAAAATAAAACAGCCTCCAGGGGCCACCACCCCTCTTATCTGTTAAATTTGCTGGAGGGGAAGAAAAGAAAAATAACCCCCTCCTCCCTTCCCTCCCGCCAGCTTTCCAAGTGTTTATGCAATTATAATGTCACTGTCTCTGTAACTCCCAATATATGAAAAAGTCTCCACCGATTTACATTTCAACTGAAGCCGGAATGTCCCAGTTCACCACCATCCAGTGCTGTAAAAAAAGGGATTTTGCCGACGAGTCTCCTCAAACCTCAGCGAAATTCTGAAATCTGTAATGTTCGTGACCCACATCTGGTCTAGTTTCTCAGGTCTAGGGATTTGCTGAAGAGGCCTGGGAAGCGTGGTCTGTTTCCATTCCCGATTTACTCTCTCTGGCTAGCAGGTCCTGTATGTCTGCGCTGAGATGCAAGGTCCAGGCCACCAAAGTCGGCTGTCCTTTGAGGGGCCTACCAACTCATGTCTTGGCATCAGGAAGGATTCCCGGTGGCTGCAGTCAGCAGTGGGCCAGGGTTGGAGGAGCTTCGAGAGGAGGGCATCAGGGAGGATTCCCGGCGGCTGCAGTTGGCAGTGGGCCAGGGTTCAAGGGAGCTTCTGAGCTGGTGGACCAATTGGGAGAGAGAGGGTGCCAAATTTAAACTGTGCCTGGAATGTAGAAGTCTGACCCAGTCACCTCACTCAGAAAAGAGCTATAATTTTGCGCCACATCACCCACCTGGCCCCGACCTCTATTAAATGGTCTGTAAGGGCGGATCCTTGGGGGAGAGTATGGTGTGATTGACTGGGACTGAGCAATAAGTAGCGTGGATTGGTTGCAGGATTGGGGGGTAGGGCATTTGATTAACAAATCGTGTTGCTTGGTACTTGTTACTTGTTGCAGGATAGAGGGGGACGGGCACTGGTTTAACATATTTTGTGGCTGGGTATTGTTTGTGGGGTTCATATTGTTTGCACCCAAAATAGGGGGGGAATTTTTGGAAGGGTGATTGGGTGTACGGGATGTGGGGCAGCCACAATATTGAACTGGGCATGGTGGTTCGGTGGGTGCCCAGTATGTTTTAAACTGGAGGGTTTTAGGGAAAAGATCAGAGGGATCAGAAGGCAACTGGAAGGAGGGAGGGGTGAGGGAGGGGGAGATGAGGTGGAGTATGGATCAAGTGTGAGTAGATGTGGTCAACGTCTGATTGGCATATATCAGGGGGCTAGTGGACAAGGCAGAATTAATTTATCTCAGAGGTTGGGAGGATCAAATGGCTTCTCTGGAGGAGTGGGGGGACGTCAATTTGGCAGACCTAGGGTGACTAGTGGACATGGAAAAAAGGATTTATATCACAGGTTGGGTGGATCATATGGCTACTCTGGGGGGGTAGGGGCAGAGTAACCAACATACAGGAAGCATGCTGTAGGGAGGGGACTGCTCAGTGGGAAAGGATGAGGGAGGGTGAGTTAGGAGTGAGCAAAATGGGGTACAGCATCAAGCTTACAAACCATTTCACCATACTATACCCAGGTGATGAAGTAGAAGAGATGGTGGGAGGGGGGGAGCAAGTGGATAGGGAGAGTTTGGTCAGCAGGCAGAGGGGGGAGGGTGACAGAGGAGGGAGCTTGAACCAAAGGAAAGGACAGAGGAGGGAGGGGCATGAGCTTGTGTTGGAGGGTAATGTGATAGATGGGGGGCACTGAGAGAGGATAGGATGGAAGGAGGTAAGATTGGAGATAGGCCGGTGACCAGGTTGGGGAATTTAATCAATGAGGAGGGGGCCGTAGGGAGTTCCCTAGTTAGGTCAGATTCCAGACATGTATCACCAGGTGAGGTGGAGATTAGGGTAGGGAGGAATATAGCAGATGGGGTGGGAAGTGCAGGTGCAAAGGAGGAAGGGGAAGCAGTGGGAGGTTATTCGGGTGGGGGATTGATGTTTTATAGATCAAAAGGGAGACGGGGATGGATCTGGGGGAAAACTCTGGACACCCAGGAGATTGGGGGGACGAGAGCAAACTGGCAGTTGCAGGTAAACGGTGATGGTAGGGCCCGCAAATAAGGGTGGCCCCCCGGATGATGGGGAGGGGAGGAACAAGCAGGGGGTTGTTGACAGAAGGAGGAGCCTGGATAGTATTAAATGGGCTAATGAAGACCCTCAGGTTGATGGAAGAGGTAGGAGCAAGCAAGGGTTTGATGTTAGAAGGAGGAGTCTGGAAGGACTAAAGAGGGCTAATAAAGTGGGGGGTGAAGTGAAAGTGATATTGCTGGGGAATTCCATGATCAGGGTATTCAATGGGAGGTGGAGGAGGAGGGGGAGAATAATAGCAAACCTGACAAGGCTAAATGTATGCCAGGTCTATCCGTACACAAGGCCAAATTCCACCTATACTCATTGGCATTGGATTGTGAGGGATCCCCAGACTTCCTAGTACATTTGGGGACAAATGATTTGGAAGGGAATAGTGAGCTAGAAATACAGGCTAGATTCAGGGAGCTGGCAAGGGTTTGTCACTCTATAGGAAGTAAAATGTCTTTCTCCGAGATTCTACCAGTACCTAGGGCATCTGCTGAGACTAAGCTAAAACTCAGAGAGGTAAATAAGTGGCTCAGGGGCTGGTGCAGGGCAGAGGGGTATGGGTTGATAGGGGACGGGGGGGATACTTGGGAGGATAAGGAGCTATATGCCAGGGATAGGTTACACCTCAATATGGAGGGGAGAGAAATCTTGAAATTAAAACTTGCTGGTTTTATAGCCGAGAGAGGGAGGTTTAAACTTGTAAAGGGGATAATATTAATAAAAAGACCCCAGGGGGCTGTTTGAGGGTCCAGGTCTAGGGAACATGAGGGTGGGAGAGACTATGTTAAGAATTCTAGGAAAACTGGGGCAGAAAAGGGATTATAGGGTTGAGGGGACTGGAGAGAGGGGAGAAGTTGGGGTGGAGGACAGTCCTGATCAACGCCAGGAGTATAAGCAATAAAATGCCTGAACTCCAAGCTATGTTGGCTGAGGGAACAGTGGATGTGGTAGCAATTACAGAGACATGGGCCACTCAGAGAAATGAGTGGGACCTAAACTTAGAGGGCTACAAGATATTCAGGAAAGATAGGGGAGTGGGAAGAGGGGGAAGGGTTGCGCTGATAGTCAGAAATGATATAATGGTTAGTGGAGTGGAGGAGGCTGGAGGGGGTGTGGAGGCAATTTGGGTAATGCTGCAAATGAGGGGAGGGAAGAAATTGAAGATAGGGGTGGTATACAGGCCTCCTGCAATAGAGGAGGCTCTGGAGGATAAGTTGGTGGAGAACATCAAGGCTCAGTGTGACCTTGGAAAGGGAAGGCTGATTGTCCTGGGTAATCTTAATATGCTGGGAGCGGACTGAGACACCATGACATCCTCTGTAGCCAGGGAACAGAAACTGATGGATGTCTTTCAGGATGCTTTCCTGGTCCAGCAGGTGGGGGAACCTACTAGAGAGGGGCAGATATTGGACGTTGTGCTAGCGGACAGTGAACAAATTAGGGGACTGGAGGTGTGCAGTCCACTGGCGGGTGGAGACCATGCCACAGTTTGGTTCCTGCTGTACTTGGGGGGGAAGAAAACCGCACTCATACAGTAGTGGTTGATTTCAGGGGAGCAGACTTTGTGGGCATGGGTAGGATTCTAAGGGAGAGGTTGGACATGGTTGGACCGGATATGGATGCTGGAAGATTGTGGAAGACCATTAAAGAAGGGGTACAGGAGGCTATTAGGTTCTGTACTAAAATAAGGCGTAAGCATGGTAGAACCAGCAAGCCATGTTGGTGGACCGGGGAGGTGCAGGAGGCGGTGAGGGATAAAAAGGCTGCCTACATACATTTCAAACATTCTAGAGGGGATAAGGAATGAGGGGAGTATGAACTATTGGCCAGGAAGGTCGCCAGAGTGGTGAAGGGCGCTAAGGCAGGGATGGAAAAAAACCTAGCTAGGGATATCCGGAGGGGGTAAGGGATTCTATAGATACATAAGAGAGAAGAGAGAAGAGAAAAGAGAGGACACAGATCAACAGGATTAAGATTGTGGGGGGATGGGCTCAGGAAGCAGGGGAACAGGCAGAGGTGCTAAACGAGTACTTTGCCTCAATATTTGCAGTGAGTGACAAGGGAGCCCTACAGCCTGATGGGAGAGATGAGGAGTCAGCAAAACTGAGAGGTCAGTCTCAGTCTGAGACCATAGGATGGCATGAGACTAGGGCACAGGCTAGACCAGACCAAGAAGGTGTAGGAAGGTTGCATGAGGGAGAGGATTGGGGGGGGGAGAAATCACAGTGGATAGGGTGAGGGAGGCCCTTCGGAATCTGAAAACTGATAAGGCACCGGGGCAGGATAGAATACATCCGAGGGTTATGAAGGAATTGGCGGATGTGCTGGCAGTCCCACTGGCGGCACTCTTTAACATCTCTCTGCAGACGGGATGGGTGCCACAGGACTGGAGGGTGGCTTATGTAGTGCCTATACATAAGGGGGGCTCTAGGGAGGAAATAGGGAACTATAGGCCGGTCAGTCTAACATCTGTAGTGGGCAAAGTAATGGAGGGCTTTATCAAGGAGAGGCTTGGGAGGCAGTTGGAAAGGTTAGGGCACCAGGATGATAATCAGTATGGCTTTGTCTCGGGGAGATCATGTCAGACCAACCTTGTAGAGTTTTATGATTGGGTGACGGGGGCCTTGGATAGACATAGGCCGGTGGATGTCCTATACCTAGATTTCAGCAAGGCATTTGATTCAGTACCTCATAATGGACTGATAGCAAAAATGGGGGAGATGGGGTGGGTGGACAGGAGCTAAACTGGGTTGAAAATTGGCTTTCGGGGCGTTTACAGAGGGTAATGGTGGGTGGGATAATATCCTCCCCCAGGAAGGTAACCAGTGGAGTCCCTCAAGGTTCAGTATTGGGGCCACTTTTGTTCAATGTCTACGTCTCAGATATAGGGAGGAGGATTAGGAATAGGTTGAGTCTCTTTGTGGATGATTCAAAATTGGGAGCACTGGTGGATAGTGAGGAAGCGAGGGAGACAGTCCAGGGGGATCTGGATACCCTGGAGGGGTGGTCAAGGAGGTGGGGACTGAAATGTAATGCCGGGAAATGTAAGGTACTTCATTTGGGGGTCAATAACCCAGGCCATGTATACACCCTTTGGGGGGGTCACACTGCAAGCAACATTGGGAGAAAGGGATTTAGGGGTGGCGGTAGACGTTAAAATGAACAGTTCTGAAAATTGTAGAAAAATTGCAGCCAAGGCAAACAGGATATTGGGTTGCATAGCCAGGGGAATTACACCCAGAAGCAGGGAAGTGATCCTCCCTCTATATAATGCCTTGGTCAGGCCGCAGCCTGAGTATTGTGTACAGTTCTGGAGACCTCATCTGAAGAAGGACATAGTGCTGCTGGAGAAGGTCCAGAGGAGAGCGACCAGGATGATTCGGAGCATGGAGGGGAGGCCTTATGAGGAGAGACTGGAAGAGCTTGGGCTTTACTCACTGGAGGAGAGGAGGGATTCACTGGAGGAGAGGAGGGATAGGGGAGACATGATAGAGGTTTTCAAGTATGCAAAAGGAATAATTAGGAGTGGAACCAGAGAGTTGTTCAGGCTGAAGAAGGGGGGAGTGACCAGGGGCCATGGTTGGAAGTTGGAGGGGAAAAATTACAGTGGGGAACGTAGGAGGAATTTTTTCACTGAGAGGGTGGTGGAGCCATGGAATGCACTTCCTGGGAGGCTGGTGGAGGAGGGCACAGTGGAGGGCTTCAAGAAAGGGTGGGATAGGTTCAAGGGGAAACTGAATCTAGAGAAGACACTCTTGGGGGCTGGGGGGGTGGTGAGGCGGGCAGCCATTAGGTTGCTGGCTTTTGAGCAGACAAGACAGACCATTTGGCCTATTCTGCTGGCTTTTTAGTATGTTAGTATGTAACCTTCACTATGTTATGCTCGAGTGTTACTGCTGAGAAATTTGGGACTCTGTGGCCTTTCTTGCGTAGGGTGGGTGCCACATCGTAAAGAGCATCAAAGATTACTGGGCCCCTCTCTGTTTGAATTTTAAGGTATGCTGGATAAAATCATTTGCACCTTTAAGTTTTTTTTCCCTTGCTTGCTTAAAAATGTCTCTGACTTGTTTTCTCTGGGTAGTTAGATAATCAGAAAAATCTTGGTCAAAGGAAAGTCTCTGTCCATCGAGCCTAACCTCCCTCTGTTGCCACGCTGCTTTCAAAATGAGCTGCCTGTCATTATAATTCAACATTTTTACAATGATGGAGCGTGGACTAGCATTCTGTTCTTTTGGGTGGGGTATAAAGGAACGGTGGGCCCTCTCGACCGTCATATTGTGCTCTTCTGGTATTATAAGCACTGACCTGATAACTTGAAGTATGAAATCTTCCACTGATGAATGAGATTCTTCCATGCCCTCCGGAACTCTGTATATTTGGAAATTGTTCCTGCGTGAACAGTTCTCTAGGCCATTAATCATGAGCTGCAATTCCTTTTCTCTGGTAAGTAAATATAATATGGTCCGATCATGTTGGCTTGATGAATCAGAGAGGTCCGCCACCGCCCGTTCCACCGCTGAGGTTCGCTGGTCTATTTGTTTTATAACGGCTCTGACATCTGCCACAGAGGATTCCACATGGTGCAAAGTTTTTATAATGCCATCTAATTTCACCATTACAGCACTGGGATCGAGGGGCTCAATATCATCTTCTGAGTCCGTGAGTATTGAGTTCAAGGCCCCAAGGAGGCAAGAGCTCAGCAACTGGAAACCAGGCCGCAATCCACATGAGGGAGTTCGGGTGGTGACTTGAAGTGTGAGCTTACTGGTGGAATGGGCTCACACAGCAAGTTCCTACATCCATCTCAGAGCAAAGTAGATGAGGCGCTATTCTTTTCATCCGAAGCCTCTCATTGGGAAAACCGGGGGGTTGGGGGTGGAACCCACGCAAACACGACAATCTTGTCAGAAAATAAAGAGGAGTGCAGTCGGGATTTGGTCAGTCTGTTCAGGTGAATGAGTCTTCCTCCTGTTGTTCCTGGAGATTCCGGTCACTTTCTGGATGACCTTGTGTTTCTTTTGAGATGCCCTCTAGTAGGATCGAAGATGTAAAGGGTTTTAGTTTGGATGTAATGTCTGCACAAAGGCTGGTTCTTTGATTTCCTTAGTTGGGCCCTGCTTTCAAGCTATGCCCCTGGGCTACCGACCAAGCTGAGCGTAGTAGCTCTCTCTCTCTCTCTCTCTCTCTCTCACTCTCTCTTTCGAGATGCTCTTTCTGCAATGGGGGAACACCTATACTGAGGTCTTCTAGGTAAGATGATGCAGCAAGTATGTCTTGGAAGATACGAGTTCCTTTGTCTGTTTCTATTCAGAGCTGGGCTGGGTATAAGGTCTGCGCTTTAATATTTTTAGCCCGGAGTTGCTTAAGGATGAGCCAGAGTGTTTTTCAGTTCTCTTGAACTAGTGTGGTGTAGTCGTTATCAAGAGTAATGTGGTTTTGCTTATATTCAGTATCCCTTTGCCTCCAGACCCTAGTCAACAGTTCTTCCTTGGTGGCATATGTTGTCATTTTGAGAACAAAACATCTCAGCCATGCTCCTGCGTTAGGCCATGGGGCTGGGGATCAGTGTGCTCATTCCATGCCGAGATCAAAGTCATCAGGCAGTTGCAATGCTTCTCTGAATACTGTTTGCAGAAATGTAATTACGTTGGGTGCTTTCATCCCTGCTTCTTCAGGAATGCCATAAATCCTGAGGTTTTGTCTCCTGCTTAGGTCCTCCAGGTCATCTAGTTTGCTCATGAGTTCCCTTTCTTGGGCCAATAAACAAAGCAAGAGTTGGTCATGGTGATCTGATTGTTTGGAGGCTGCTGTGAGTCCCAGTTCTAGTTGGTCAGTTTGATGCTCAATTTTACTTATATCGGAATGTAGTTCTGTGATTGACTGATCAATTTTATTAACAGTCTTTGTAGTTTGGAGGATGGTGGTGATTAGATCTGTCTCATCACTGTCGACGGGCCTAGTGGTCACCATGTTTTCAGAAGATTCAGCAGTTGAGGTGAGCGCCTTTAGTTTTGAGACTGGTGTAGTCTGAGACATTAGGTTGTTGGCTTTAGATTGAGTGCCTTTAGCTGGTGAAATCATCACTGACATAGGCAGATGTGACCAGATTTAGTCGGGCGGGTAATGGAGCTAACGAGTTAAGCTGCCATTATTTCTCCAGGACTACCAGAAGTCACACCTTGAATTCTAAGTCAAATATATATTTGACTCTTACAAAATACATTCTGGTATCATGGCCAAAACAAACTATTAAATAGTTGGGCCTTAAAATATGTGTGAATCTGTCTAAACTAGTTTCTAATAATCTGAGCCTACTCTTGAAAGAAATTAACAACGGCCATATAAAATGGGAAAAATTATGCAGTAAGGTAAAATCAATCACACTAATTATAGCACCAAAAATGTTGTACTTACTTATTAACCTACCGATACTGTGTGCATCTCTTTATCCTGGTTTAAAAAAAATAGAGACTATTCCTGAATTATTTATAGAATAATAAACCTCCAAGAATCAGTCTGGCTAAACTTAGAAAACCTTGGAAGGAAGCAGGAATGTGAAGGCCATGGTGGCAGAGGTATCACATCTCATTTTTACTGAAACAGGCTTGTTTCTGGCTTCAACCAAACTTTAATCCTCAAGCCCCCCTTATGGGCTCATAGAGAACATCAATTCTCAAACTCACATAAAGTATTCCCTATTTATTGAGACTCCCATGAAATGGAGATCTCACCCATGTCTCAAAAACATAGTCTGGGCGTTCAAAAAACGAAACGAAATTTTGAAATAGGATACATTCCCCATCGATCTAATGCCAGTTTGGGAATAAACTAAAAACAGACAACAGTGCCATCAACAGCACAACCTGACAAAAAACATGCATATTTACAATAGGTGTTATCCTTGATGTTAATACACACATACTTTGTTCCTTTGAACAAATTAAACAAAGATTTGGATTAGTTAGATTGGAGTTCTGTAATTACCTACAAATTTGAGAAAGTATAGAAAACAAGTTAATATCTTCAGGGTATTAGTTTCTATCTAACCCAGAATGGGATTTCTTTTGTAAAATAATTACAGTAAAAACTATGAAGGATTGGGCATTAGATATAAATACCTAACAAATGTAGACAAACCAGTACTATATGACTACAAAGCAAAATGGGAAGAAGATCTAAATATTAATTTATCAGATCATGACTGGCATCAATTTTGGGCCATAGCATAGAAATCATGTACAGAAAGGCAGGACATGGTCACCCAGTTTAAGATATTATACTACTACTTTAGTCCAGCAAAATGTGAGTCTATGGCCCTCCTACCTGATGAATTATGCTGGAGATGTAACTTTAGACATGCTTCCTTAGGTTATATGTTTTAGAATTGCCCATAGATATAAAAGGTGTGGCGAGAGATATGTTCTATCTGTTTGGATATTGTCAAGTCAAATGTACCCTTTAATCCAAACTTATGGAGCTTAGGTAACACTAAAATAATGTGCCTGACCAGAGTTTTCCCTGGGTCCACTACTTTTACATCGATTACTAGTTTGGGGACTGACATTGGCTGAAGTATGTACCACCTCATCAAAGAAAAAAAGTCATCCAAACTCCAAAAATTATTTCTCCAAATCTGCATCAACTTTGATTTTAAATAACTTACCATGCTCATGTAAAACTCAACGTTTACCCTGTATATAGGGTTTCCTCAAAGAGAACATGGTCCACCTGTTTTATCAAAAAATGCATACAACAAATTCAGTATATATGTATTTCATCATAACTCACTGAATTACAGTGTGTTAAAATAATTCTACTACCCATTATGTTATAAATCAGCTGTTAACCAGTTCCCCACATTGTGGACAGAAAATTGATGCTTACTTTTACACGTTCTAATTCCTGAAAAAATAACTTATTTTTCCTTTTCCTTCACTTAAGAAAACAGTTACTCACAATACCTTAGGGATATATATATTGAGAATTATTTAAGGTAATATTAACTAACAGCATTTGAATCATTTCACAATCTCAGTCAACAGCAGACAGCATTCAATGTTTATGTCTGCCAAATATTAGTGAAATCACATATATCCCTTAAGAAACACAACCTCATAAAAACTGCTTTCCTTCTTAGTACAAAAACAAAACCAGTTTGAAGTTCTTTAAAATAAAAGTTGATGAAGATTTGGAGAAATAATTTTTGGAGTTTGGCTGATTTTTTTTCTTTGATGAGGTGGAACACAACTCAGATGGGTGGAACCAAGATGGCACAGAGAGGCTAGGCTGCAACACAGAGCTCCACAACCTAGCTGAAACCTGACCATAAAGGCGGCTAACCAAGAGGAAAAAAAGAAAAAAAGGGAAGTACCTTAAAAATGCATATCTTTTGACTATTGCCTTGTCAAAACCCTGTTCTTACATATAGCAGCATGGTATCTCTTATGGTTATTCTGTAAAACAATTTGATATAGTTCAGACAGTATTTACTGGGTGACTTCTTTAAAGTTGTATCATTTTCTGCATGGGGCCTCTCATGTAAAACTTCTAACTAAATTCAGAAAATGACGAAAAATATTGTTATACTTGTATTCTTCCTGTCTTCTGTCTTGTCACAAGTAGTGATGGCAAATAGATCAAAACACTTAAAAGAGGTTGGCCAGTGGTGTGGAGGGCTGAGGCAGTGATGCCCTACCTCCTGCCATGCCGGTGACCCGTGTTTGCAGTGCGTGTGGATCACCGGGGGCTGACCAGGATGGGAGAGGATTGAGCATCCGGAGGATAGCTCTCCTCTCCCAGGGAGGGTGGGGAACAGAGACTGGCATTTGTCTGACATCTAGCAGAGGCTAGGTGTTGGCACACCAGATCCTGCACAGTGGGGCATGGAGGCGGAGCAGCTGATGGGTGTGCTGTGTGCAGACACACGTGCAGCATAGCCACTGTCTGCACTGCACACTCCTCTCTGTAGGAAAAAGTGGAAAATTGCGGTCTGTTTGAGCGGCATGATGGCTGTCCGTCACAGGCACCATCCCTGTGAGGGCACCACCTGAAACTGGATCCGGTCCTGGTGGGTGGAGTTGGGGGCTCCCATCACCCTGCCACAGAGGGTAAACCATGGGAGTAAGAAGGTGAGTGTCCAAAGGTCAGGGGACAGGGCTGGTGAACAGTTGAAGGAAGGGTCCGACCAGGGCCAGGGGAGGAGAAACGTAGGAGCAAAAAAAAAAAAAATTAAAAAAGATCCATTTTTATTTTACAGAGTTGGAACAGAGAAAACAAAAGCTGACTATGGAAAAACTAGCCCCCAGTACATTAACACAGAAAACTGGAAGCACACGAGCTAACCTGACAGAGCAACAGGTTTGAGGAACCCCCAAAGTTTAAACAGTAGATATCAGAGTCCAAATCAGCTGGGCAAAGGAAAAAGTGCTGCCAAAAATGTTGAGAAAAAACAGGAGGCACAGCTGAGAAGCTGGGAGCTAAACAACATGGAGACAGCTAATACAGCTGACATGAGCATGGTTCTTTTGGATCCAGATGCGGGAGTATCAATGAGCACAGGCAGCATATTGACTTCTTGAGAGAGAGAGAGAGAAAATCAGATTCTGAACCCCAGGCTCAGGGGATAACGTTTGGCTCAAACAGCCCAGGACATGCAGAGGGAGAGAGGCGAGACCAGGAAACAGGCACAGAACACCAAATTGAAGATTACAGAAATCCATAATCTCATGCAACACAGTGGCAACAGAAAATGGAGACACTGTGTCAGCAGGCTTTCCCAGGTAGTGACAGTCACCAGGTGGGTACAGCTGGATGTCTGGAAGCAGATGAAGAAGACAGCAAAGGTAGTGGGAAGCCTGATGAATGCCACGATCAAGCAGGATTTGACAGGGAAAATTTGGAAAGAAACTGGGGGGGACAGAGAGTTGGTTCTAATCAAGGCATAAGAGAAAAAAGGTAGGAGAGCCTAAGGACAAAAGAAAAAGGGGCTAAACTAGAGCCGAGTCTGAGCACCAGTAAAGACACCAGTAAAACCTGGCAGATAGAAAACCCACTGTCCCTAAAAAGGTCTAATGAACTCATTGCAGCTAAATATGTTGGAAACAGAGGTGGAAGAGCAATTATGCGAATCAGAATGACATGGAGCAGATTGATGTAACTAGGGGGTGTGCTGGCAGTACACACTCTGGACTGTTAAGAGGCGAATGGTTTACTGGATGAAAGTAATTAACCTGATACAGAGGTTGGCCTGCCAGTGGAGCAGTAGAGTTGCTGCTCGCAACACTGATGTTCTGGGTTCGGGAAGAAGCCCAAGTATCAGAGGGCTGGATAAGCATCCCAGGGACAGCTTTCCACCTCCAATGGTGCCCAGAATTCAGGTTATGCTCAGTGGTGGCTGGATGTACATGCAGCCAGTAATCACATAACATAGGAGAAGGAAGTGGTGAACATCTGCACGCACATCCATGCCTTATGGGGAAACTGACAAAAAGGAAAACCCTGTACAGCAGCAGTGTGATGGCCTCTACTCCTTTGTCAAATGACACCACAGTCTAATTCCCGGAGTGATCGATGGTGGATATCAGTCTCTCCTTTGGGAACCCCACCGTAGGGGGTAAGCTACAGGGCCTCCATCCTGGGCAACTGCCGAGGGACACTGGATGGGGGGTATGGGGGCCCGAGATGGGTTAAATCCCCACCTGCAGCATGGTGCTAAAAAACAGAGTTAAAAAAAAATAAGCCTGATACAGTATCGATAAACTACAAGATGGGAGCAAGACCAAAACACAAGACCACAGAAAAGGAAACTCATAAGGATGACAATCCAAATTTCTGTGGAAATTAAATAAAGGAAGTAAGGAGTAGATTTATGAGACTGGAATCAAAAATAGAAGGTGTACATTAAGAAGTCAGAGGAATCAAGGGTGAAATAAAGGAGTTGAACAACAAAATGTCAGAGCTAGAAGAATTACTATCTAATGTATAGGACATGGGCTTAGACATGAAAAAGGAAACAAGTAATCAAAAGAGAGAATTACAGGAGATGAAAGAAAAGCTGATTATCTCTTCTTGACCACCATTCGACAGCAATCTAAAAATACTTGGAAAACCAGAAGGTACTAAAAAAATGACATGCTAGCCTTTTGTGAGAGGTGGCTAACAGGGTTAACTGGGAAGAAATAACCTAGAAGAGAAGATTTATTTATTCATTTCAGTTTGGGATCAATACCTTTGAGTCAAGGACTAATTTTCAAAGGTTCCATGTCAGTGTTGAACAAACATTACAAAAATACAAGGTTTACAGAGAAAAAAAAAAGAAAAACATTGAAGCAAATACACAGACAGTAATAGTAAAATCTGAACTTATACACATCAAATTAGTACATATTACCAGATAGAATGATTAGATAAGAGGGGGTTGGGGGAGTCAGCCGGAGGTGACATCGTCTGAGGTGGGAGAGAGGTGGCGCTTTCAACCAAGTGAGGCTATCGTTAGGTAATTGGGGTAGGGGAGCAGGTTAAGAAAAAAGTGGTATATAGCAGAAAGATGTAGAAAGATGTAGAGGGGGTAGTAAATGGAAAACTGGGAGCGAGGTACTATCGCATTAGCGCAGGCAGATACAATTCATTTTAGAGACAAGGAGAGATTTGAGCCCAGCTTTGAAGGTACTAATCTTGGTAGTATCAGTGAGGTCAGCAGGTAGTTCATTGTACCATTTCAGTCCTTAATACAGGATGGAGTTCTGGGCAAGTTTCATCCTTTTGAAGGGAATCACCATCTTGTCAGCGACCGCACTACAGCTAGATTTCATTGGGATGGCCAGCTTAAAGTATCCGTCCAGTGTGGGGGATGTCAGTCCAAGTAGTACTTTTTTTTAGCAGGAGGCAGGTTTGGTATTGCCTTCTAAGATGGAGTGGGAGCCACCCAGATTCAGTGTATAGCGAGCAGGTGTGGGTGTCGAGAGTAGCCCCCCAAAGTAAGACGACAGGCCTTATTGAGGAGTGTGTTGATCTTGTTAAGAGCAGTTTCTGTGCCTGCCCCATATATAGGCAACCCATAGTCAATGGTAGACAGTACTTAGCTACTGGTGGCTAGTTTGAGTGCATCCAGTATCACTGAATGTCTGTGATGATAAAGTACACAAAGTTTTATATTTTCAGTCTTGATAACAGAGTCAATGTGGTTTGAGAAGGTCAGCATGTCATCAAAGGTAATGGCAAGATATTTGAGGTTAGATACTTGGTCTAGGATCTCACCCTTTTGGTTATGAATACGCAGGGACAGGTATTTCTTTTTGCTTTGGGAGGTGGTAAAGAGCATGCTCTGTTTTTCTGATGTTTAATAGTAGCTTGTTTTCCATAAACCAAGATTCAAGTTTATGGAAGCTGCTTTGGAGTTCAGTTGTGATGGATTGTTGGTCTTTGCCAGCGACTGAAATCACTGCATCATCAGCATAGAGAACTGTGCTTGCTGAGCAAGCCATTGGGGCGGAATTGATGAAAAGGCTAAAGAATGGAGGACCGAGGATTGACCCCTGTGGAACCCCGAGGTGCACCTCCTTAGCTGCAGATAGGGTATCACCAATTTTGGCTTGTTGTGATCTGTTAGAGAGGTAGCTACCAAACCATAGTACCGTATAGATAGAATTACACAGAATGCATTGTACACCAGCCAGACCCAACCCTACTTTTAACCACCTGAGGGTGATATATGTAAAAGTTCTGAAGTATCAGGACCAGAAATTAGTTTTACAATGTTCCAAAAAGAATAAAAACAAAGCTTAGTTTGGAGAACAGAGAAATTCTTATCTTCCCAGATTTAGGACCGGAAAAGCAAAAAAAGAAGAAATGTTTATAAGGACATAAAGAAATGCTTACAGGAAAAACAGATTCTTTTCTCTCACCCTAGCTCAACAACACTAAAAATCATATTCATGGGCAAAGTAAAGATGGTAGAATCACCATGGAAGGCAGAAGATTATGTGCACCAGAAACTGAAACTTAACACCAACCTTGGATCACATAAAGAACAGGAGAATGAAAGGCAATAAACTGGCAGTGCAGTGCTCGAGGCAAAAATGTTGATGATGAAAGAAAATAATAAATGAAGATGGATGGTGATAATGGATGATCCAGAAGATCTGTAGTACTAGAAAGAAAGAATATCCTTAACCATAGGCATTACTAGTATTTTTATTAAAACGAGAAAATTAAAAAAGGGGTTAACAAGGAAACAATTATATATCTCTTTTCTCTCATTATAGCTGGGGGAGCTCTTAGCAGCCAGAGTAGTGGCGCCATTTTGTGTAGTATAGTGGGACATAGGGCCTATGGGGGAAGAGACTCAGTGAAGGAGAGGGAGAGAGGGAGGAAAATGGTAGGGGTTATGTACTATATTTCCCCTATAGTATGACAATTATTTTGCTCCTTATGACAAAACAAATACATACCAAACAAAACAAATACAAGAAAACAGGTAGCCCCTGGAAGGGGAAAGGTTTTAAAGGATACTTTAAACACAATACAAAAGGTAAGTATAGAAGTGATATGGATACAAATATTATGTGCTGGAATCTCAATGATATTAACGGGTTAATTAAAAGGAAAAAAATGATAACTTATGCAAAAAAATATAAAAAAAAGACTGCTTTTGTCTTCAATAGACGTATCTCACAGAATCCCAGTTCACAAAATTCTGTTAATATGGGGGGATGGAGGCATACAAACTGCTACAAAATGGCAAAACAAAGGGCATGGCTATAATCTTCAAAAAGAATAAACTCATTTATGTGGAAAATTCCATGGTGGACATGCAGGAAAGGTTTGCTATATGTAGTATAAAAATTAATGAAAGCAACTTTGAATTGGCAAGTGTGTATGGGCCTAATGAGGACGATCCACTTTTTATTTTTATTTTACGTAGCTGTTTGGTCCCCATCGCCTCCTCCCGCCAATTGGCGATGGGGACACATAGGTATTTTTTACAGGTTTTCTCCCGATTCCCCCTGAGGCCCCAGCACATGGCTGTGCGAGCATGTGGAGGCATGCTACGCACCCCGTGGCACCAGCTCAGCCCCTTCCATCTCCCATAACTGTTTTGCCACTCCGTCTGCCTACACTACCCACCGGACCTCCACCCGGTGGGAGCGGAACTACGGGGGGCACCAACCCACCCTCACCACCCTCGGGAGAGGAGAGCTGTCCATCAGCATGCTCGATCCTGCTCCGCCCTTCCCCCCATGCCGGCACCCCGATGACCTGAGGTCATTCCCGAACATGGGTCACCAGCGTAGCGCGAGGCTTGGTGTCGAGCACCTCAACCCTCAGCACCACTGGGCCAGCAACAATCCACTTTTTTTGGTAATTTTTTTGTATAGTTAAATTCTTGGCACCATATATAATTTGAGGTGGCAATAATACATTATTATACCTTATGATGAACAGAACGGGAGCAAACTCAACCCTGTCAAAATCCACCAAAATTATATTGACAAATATGGAGAATCTAGGATTATTAGATTTCTGGAGGTATAAAAATGAGAATTTGCATTAGTACTCTTTTTACTCTAATAGACACTGAACGTACTCCAGAACAGACTGGATAATGGGAACATTCAGATTAATTAATGACAAAGAACAAATCTCATATGAAGGGATAAATCTGACAGACCACTCCCCAATAAAGCTTGCAATAAGAATAAAGAAAATGACAAGATCAACACATTGGAAAATGGATCGATTGAGCATTCATTACCCTAAGTTCAAACAATTCATAAAAAAAACAAAATAAAAGTATTTGAACAATTTAATAAATAGATACATAATTAGATAACTTGCAGGATACCTGAAAAGCAGGAGTAAGAGGAAGCATAATTAAATTCTCAAGTAGAAAACTGAAGGAAAGAAAGGAAAAAATTGAGAAACTGGAAAAAGAAATAAAGAAAACAGAGCAAAAACACATACAGTATGCACCAGACTGGAAGAGGATAGGCAACTATTAACATATTTTAAAAACCCAGCATAATATAATATTAAATGGAAAAATGGAGAAGTTAGTTTTAAAAAGAAAATCTAAATATTATGCCCAAGCAGATAAATTGGGTTGCATACCAGCTCCAAAAAGAAGGAGCTGAGAGGATGATAAAGGAAATGTACACAGAAGAACGAATAACCATGTTATGCTCAGACAGGCCCTTCAATGTCTCAGACCAGACCAGGGACCAACCTTAACTTTTTTTGCACTAGCCAGCAGGCTAGTGAACCAGAGATTGCACTAGCCTGCAGACGTTTTCAGTAGCACACAGTCAGTATGGTTAACAGTGATTTGTTAAACGAATGGCAAATAAAATTGCATTTGCCCTGCCAACAGTCTGGACACCTACCAACTGATTTTGCACTGTGCCTTTAACTGCAAACCGCACATAAACTATCTCAGCTTCTGTGACTGAAGAGCCAGTCTGTCACTGATGACTGAAATGAACTTTGTTCCCATAATTTTTTCTCTTAGCACCATGTGTTCAACCTCGGCTACATAGTGGATAATGTTGCAGGCATATTTGTCCTTCTGATATGCTGAACTGATATCTAGCCCTTTCATATCATCAAGGCTGCACATCCACACAAAGTCTGTGAAAGGATGTCCTTTCTTAGCAATTGCATGGCATGTGCAAAACAGTTTATCCAGAGGGTTAAGCGTTGGTTCATTCATGTTCTTCAGCATTCCCTCCACATTACTTGTCCCTGGAGTAGCAGTGCTGGCATCCTCCTGTTCCTTTGCCCTAGCATAAGCTTCACTGATATTATGGGATGAGACAGAGTCAAGACAGAAGTTATCTGTACTGAAATGAAAATTATTGTTATTGCTCGCCTTACCCAACTGTATTTCATGTTTGATACACAAATGGCAGAACATCAGATCTTTTGCAACATCATACCCCAACCAGTCATAGTTTTCATTTGGCCTATTCTGCTGGCTTTTAGTATGTTAGTATGTTAACATTGCTGGAACCGACGGCTTCGCTCTGTCTTTTCGTACTCGTGATATTTTATTTGTTTGTCTTCATCAGCATGCTTTGTATTAACGTCAGCTGGGTTACTGACTTCTTTCATATATTTCCACATTTTCAGATTTGTAGTTAATAAAGTTGTGTCGTGAAAAGTGTGTGCATCTTTTTCTTCCCTTTTCCCACCCTGGCCACAGATCCCACAAATGCTTGATCGTCCCAGCTCTATTAAAAAATGGTCACCCCCGAAAAGAAAGGTAAGGATAAATTCAACAGCATCAACCCATATTGTAATTTATTTATTTTTATTCTTTGGCAACAAAGTAACTCCCCTGTGGCACAAGACCCATGGGGGGGGCAGGAACACCGGAAGGTTGACTTGATTAGGGTCTTACAGTATGCAAGTGGAGGCTGTGGGAATTTAAACCCAGATCTGCTGTATGTACAAAGCCCATTTACAACATGTTGCTCTCTGTTAAACACTCTCTAGTTTTCCTTTCCATGACAGCCATGTATTCTGATATGCTTTGACCACCTTTTTGATAACTGAACTATCAGCACTTGTGGCATCCTCAGTACTACATTGTGTTCCCTGTACCTCATCAGCTACTGTTCTTTTCAAATGTCTAAGACAGGAGTCCTCACACTTTGTCATAGTGAGCCTCCCCAAGCCTTGGAAAAGATCCTGAGCCTCCCCAATATAGAAATAATTTTGGGCCTCCCCATAGTTAGAACAACTATCATACTTTGCACATTACAGGAAGAATCCAATGAAGTGCATGTGAGTAGTTGAGTTTATTCTCATTTTATTGAACTTCTTATTCTCCCTCTCTATAACCCCCCTCCCCAGTTCAGCCTACTCACTTCACACTTCTGACTTTTGGACTCTGTTTACCCCTCATTGCAATACCTCTATGAGTCAGGTTGTTTTATTTGTCAGTTTTACCCTGCTCTCACTTTCTCAGGGACCATTTTTCTCCCTCCTGATCCTGCTCCTAGTATCTCTTTGTTTAGCCTTTGTATTTGTGTTTTTCTGTAGCCAGTATAATGGGTCAGTTGTTACCTTGTTCCTATTCATTTGCATTGTTTTGAATTTTGTTTTGCACAGTTTCCAAGAATTGTATTTCCCCCATGTCATACCAGGAAACAAGTGTTGAGCGTGTCTTTCCTGGTAACCATTTTGTACATAAATTTGCATGCCATTATTCGATTTCACTTTGCTGCATCCTTCACACGAAGCATCCAAAATTTGACATTTAAATATAGTACATTTTAAGGCTTGCTTGAGCCTCCCCTGGAACAAGTACGGGCCTCCCCTGGGAGGCTGGCCTCACCATTTGAGAAACCCTGGTCTAAGACATCATATTGCACAATTTCAGATACACCATTCCATGCTATTTATTCCAATGGCATGTAAAGGTGTAGCTAATACCACGGAATGTTCAGGTTGGTAGTAAAAAAAATAAGAGCAGCAGCTGCTGAGGACTTAGGAGGGAAATAATCAGCACAGTGACAAAGGCAATAAAAATGTGAAGACTAATTTGAAAAAAGTGGGTCTAAAACATGAGAATATAGGAAAAACAAAAAGGAACCCATTACAGTATATAAATTTATACAAATTGTTTCCTATCATGGCAGTAAATGACCATACTTAAAATTCAGAGTTGAAAAGATTAGGTTGATTTACTGCTAATGGTTTTAATGGCCATACTTTACACCTGCTAGACAGACTGGTTTTATAAACAAAGGCCTGTGACTAGTGATATCAGAACTTTTTTTGTAACCTGAACATGCATGCAACAGTAAATGATTTGATACAATCAGTTTTAATACTATCTGAGCACTCAACATGGCCCAAAAACTGGACTACCCTAAATGAAAACCTGATGACCAGATAAGGACCCTGAAAACCAGATTATCCAGTCTACAACTGGACAGGTAGCAATCCTAGAACTGTGCTGCTCCTGGACACAGTCACAAATCTGCCTGCCATGAGTACTGAGCTAAACAAGGAAAGGCAAGGAAAGGAAAGGAAAGGAAAGAATCTTTACCAGCAAAAAATAAAAGCAGTAGTTAGTATAAAATGAAACAGTTTGTGAATGAACTACACACAGACATCTACTGTATTTTTTTCATTTCACTAATGCTAAGGCAGCACAGTTAAACCTCCATGAAAAGGACCTGGCTTTAAAGCAAATACGTTATATTTATGTATTTATTTGTTTGTTTATTTGATACCCGGGTTGAGAATGGGACTGCAGCTTTCCACAGGAGGAATTGCACTAGCCCAGCTGGGCAAGTAACAGAGATTCTGCATTAGTCCGCAGCAATCTGCACTAGTACCCGGGCTAGTAAATGAATGACCCCTGAACTAGACCTGTCTTCACACCCACCTTGGTGACTTTCTCTTGAACTAGCACAAGGACGGTCTCTCCCCCTCCCCCCATCAGCTCTTCTGTTCCCAGACTAGGGAGCCAAGCATCATCTTTTGTCTCAATGTGCTAGACACACAAAAAAAGGCTGGAAAAAAAGCATGTCACCACTTTGGGCTGGCAACTTCACTCTTCCAGATTTCAGCACATATGGGACAATCCTATAGGCCTGTCAGCCATACGTCTGTGATAGGCAAAGTAATGGAGGGCTTTAGCAAGGAGAGGCTTGGGAGGCAGCTGGAAAGGTTAAGGCACCGGGATGATAAACAGTATGGCTTCATTCCAGAGAGAGCGTGTCGGTCCAACCTCGTAGAGTTTTATGATTGGGTGACGGGGGCCTTGGACAGACATAGGCTGATGGACGTCCTATACTTGGATTTTAGCAAAGCATTTGACTCAGTACCCCATAACGGGCTGATAGCAAAGCTGGGGGAGATGGGGGTGGGAGGACAGGAGCTCAAGTGGGTTGAAAATTGGCTTTCAGGGTGAATACAGAGGGTAATGGCCGGTGGGATAGTCTCCTCCCCAGGAAGGTAATCAGTGGGGTCCCCCACAGTTCAGTATTGGGGGCACTTCTGTTCAATGCCTATGTCTCTGATATAGGGAGGGGAGTTAGGAGTAGGCTAAGTCTCTTTGCAGACAATTCCAAACTGGAAGCACTGGTGGACTGGGAAGAAGCGAGAGAGACAGTCCAGGGGGATCTGGATACCCTGGAGGGGTGGTCAAGGAGGTGGGGATTGAAATTTAATGCCGGGAAATGTAAGATACTTCATTTGGGGGTCAGAAATCCGGGCCATCTTTACCCCCGTGGGGTCACGCTCCAAGCCACATTGGGTGAGCAGGATTTAGGGGTGGTGGTAGACATCAAAATGAATAACTCTGAAAACTGTAGAAGAACCGTAGCCAAAGCAAACAGGGTACTGGGCTGCATAGCCAGAGGAATTATGTTCATGAGGAGGGAGGTGATCCTCCTTCTATATAATGCCTTGGTCAAGCTGCAACTCTAGTACTGTGTACAGTTCTGGAGATCTCATCTGAATAAAGGACATAGCGCTGCTGGAGAGAGTCCAGAGGAGAACGACCAGGATGATTCAGGGAATGGAGGGGAGGCCCTATGAAGAGAAACTGGAAGAGCTTGGGATGTACACACTGGAGGAGAGGAGGGACAGGGGAGACATGATAGGAGTCTTCAAGTATGTAAAAGGAATAACTGAGAGCAGAACCAAGGAGCTGTTTAGGCTAAAGAAGGGGGGGGGACAACTAGGGCACATGAGTGGAAGCTGGAGGGGGGAAATTATAGGGGGGAACGCAGAAGGCATTGTTTCACTGAGAGGGTGGTGGAGCCGTGGAATGCGCTGCCCGGGAGGCTGGTGGAGGAGGGCACAGTGGAGGACTTCAAGAAGGGGTGGGACAGGTACAAAGGGAAACCAAAGCCAGAGGACCCTCTCGGGGGCTGGGGGGCAGAAATGTGAGCACCCACTAGGTGGCTGGCTACCAAGCAGACACGACAGACCATTAGGCCTATTCTGCTGGATTTTTAGTATGTTAGTATGTTAATACTGGCTTTCAAATAGATAACAGCCTGATCTCCTGGGATATATAGAAGGCAGTGCGTATCCTATCACTAGGAGATCTCTACCACTCCCAAATGGGGTCCTGTACTCATTCACAGAGCTCTCTACCTGGTACAACATACCTACAATCCATCTCTAGAGGTATTTACAGCTTCAAGACCTATGTGTAAACATCTCGCAAACTCACACAATACCACCTCCTGCACCTCTAGAAAAGTTGGCTGATGCATTGCACTCCCTAAAATGGATGAGTTCCAGTATTACGAACTTATATTCCACCATACAAGGCTCTGTCCTCTCAACTAGACCTAGAGAGACCTGGGAACTAGGACTTGATCCATTCCCCAGGAAGAGTGGGATGCCCCTTGGACACTGACCTATAAATCCTCCAGAGAAGACCAGGCTAAGACTCTTCAATACAAGATTCTTCATAGAGTCTCTTGTACCCCACTGTGGTTGTACACAGCAGCTGGCCTTATGAATAAGAGTGACTGTTGGATATGTTCCCTCCCACAGGCATCATTCTCCCACATTCTGTGGTACTGCCTAGCACTGGAAGTATATTGGAATAGAGCCTGGATCACATGTGGAGACATTGTTCCTTTACTTAGAATCAGAGAGCCCCGTTTGGTCCTCCTGAGTCTTATCCCACCTGAGGCATCCCTTCCCCCCCACACAAACTCTTTGGGTGGAGGAAGCACTGGCAGTAGATATGGAGATAATCTTGTGCCACTAGAGGGACCTGACCCCCACACACACTGTAACAGAATGGGAAAACCTCCTCTACCTTAACATCAAGGTACGAGCAAGTAGTGCACCTAGAAGTGGGTAAATTACCTGTTTATGAGAAAATCTAGGGGCCCTACATCTTGGAGAAGAGAACCAAGTCTTACCCCCTCATGGGTGACTGACTGGTTGTATTCTACCTTCCAAATTAACCTATTTCTGAATACATAGACATTAATCTATTATAGAAGAAATTTCACTGCCTGTTGACAGCTGAAAGCATGTGAGACCACTTAGCGTGGCTCCCCCACTGATTTTTCTTCCCCTTTTCTCCCTCATCTCTCTCCCCCTTTCATTCTCCCTCCCCTTTACCTCCATTCCCGTCCCTTGTCTCTTTTCTTTGCAGCCTCCTCCACTACTGATCTCAGAGATTGTTTTTATCTCTTCATTACTTTAAATACTGAAATGTTTGTAAAGAGACTATATACTTAATATATCAACATATTAGTTAAATGTTTGAAGCATAGCTATAACTATTATGTTCCACCATGACCAAACTGGGTGGGAAGTACACTTGTCCAGCCTTCCTTGGACATGACTAAGTCTTAAACTAGCTTTTAACTGATTATGTTCAGCTGCACAAATTATAATACAGCTATCACTTACCCTACAGTTATGGTTCTAATGGTCCACTCTGTTACCCTAACATGTGATTGCATATTTGTCTAGCTTTGCACAGAGGTATTGTATAGTTCCTGTTGTAGAGAAATGTTGTATGTATTCTATCTCAAATATGTATGGGATATGCACCTAAACTCGTATGTACTTATGCTGTGTTCATTTATTCACTGGTTACAAAAGTTAAAATCAAACAAAAACTTTTATAGAAAAAAAATGAGCTGTACAGGCCTGGAACTAGCGTAGAGTGGATCTCCAGCTCTGTGTGTGTAGGAGATTGTGGGCCATATCCCCTTTTTTAAAAATTTTAATTTTTATAAGAAAATTTGCACTGACTCCATGCATCCTAGATCCCCATACTAGTTTGGAGGACTTAGGACAGTATGTTGGGACCATTTGGGGGCTGGAACAGTCTGGAGTGGCCAGCCATGAGATGGACTGGTTTTAAAACTTAATCATGCTTCAAGCAAATACACTTGTGGTGCCTTCTAACCCTACCAACTGCCCCTCCCCTCCCTTCCACCCAATCCCACACCCAAAATTTGTAAACATACTCTGAACACAAGGGGCAGTACAACAACAATTGCACAGGTTTTTATATTGTGTTTGTTTTTTTTATAAAGGATTCACTTTTATATTGATATTTTATAGCTTTACATTTTCTATATTAAAATGTGTTATGCCATTTAAGCCGAGTTCTGCTTCGTCTTTCTATTTTAAATCTCCCCTTCTGTGCTGGCACCCCAAGCAGTTGCTTGCTTTGCTTGTGTCTAACACCGCCTCTGGAGGTGGACATACATCCAGGGCCTCCCTAGACTAGTCTCTGTGTTCTCATTCAGGAATCTGTGGCATGCACCTCAGTGTGTCATCTTGTAGTACAGCACCTCCTTCCTGATTCTTGACTCAACTGTCCATGTATCTCTGTGGGGGGGTGGGATTGGATCATGTGGTGCTTTCATACAAATGTGAGGTGTTTCTGCATGTGCAGAGGGGGCACTCAGTGACCATGGTTAGCCCTCTGCATATTGGGGACTATGCACAAAAATTACAATTGCCAAAATGCCAGGAATCGGTGGTGCGCAGGCCACCCTAAGTTGGAATGCCACACACTGAGGGTCCCATGACACACCCATTCTACACTAAATCCCCCAGCCACTCGTGCAGCTACGCATGCAGTCTAGGGAAGTGTTGAGGGTGTGCATGCACTCTGTACCATTCACAAAGTCACAGAGTGCCCGGCAAGGGGGCGCAAGATGTGGCAGCAGGGACCCCGCCATATCTGTTGCGTGCCCCCTTAGAGTACCCCCGCTGGCCGTGGGAAAATTGGGACCCCCTACCATGCTGCCCCAGCTTTCTGATCGGGCAGGGATGGCTGAGTATGCAAGTGTAATGTCTATAATAAGTGTATGTTAACAGAATTTAGGAAATGGGCTGGGAGAATCCTATTTCCTGATTAGCCAATAGCAGTCTAATGCCATATGTGTATGTGCCAATACTGACCTCCTAAAAAACAGACCATGTGCCACCCAGCGCCATTACCACTTATATCAATGTGCAGCTTTGAGGATGTTCATTTTTTCTAACTATCCTCTATTTTCCCCCCTGCTTCAAATGAACACAGCTCAACTTGCACTCCAATCCTGCTAACCCATATGCTCACAACCACTGTTACTTGGATTATACCACTGAATGAACAGTTTATTAAAAAAAGCAAGACTTTTCTCGATCCATTAAACAAAATCACCGTCTTTTAAAAGGGCGTCCACCACTCGCAATTACCTAGTTTTTAGGCCCAGTACCAAATGTTTATTCCCCCCTTCTTCCCTATTCTCCCCCCCTTTCTTTCTCCTACCCTTTCCGATACTCTACCTTGACAGGGCCCCCTGGGGCAGCTATGCTGTATGTTGCTAATTGGGAATCTCCTCCTGCTATTTAATTTCAGTTGTCTAAGTTACTCAAGTGTATTATTTATCTATTCTCTGTATTACATAGCAATCTTATTGTTTGTGTTAACTGTCAAGTTTTTGTTATGTCTCTGCTGTTTTACATCCTGACATGGAACCTTTGCAAAAGAGTGTATACTCAAAGGTTGTATCCGAATTACCAAATAAATAAATAAATAAAATAAACACTGAGCATTGCGTGCGCGCACACACACACACACACACACAGCCTGTGACTGAGCTGCAGTGTGCAGGATGCACACCATCAGCAGCACTCCACAATATTCACAAAGGGGGTTGCACATCCTCTCCACACCCAATCCTGCCCCCCATTCCTTGCTATGCGGGTAGGACTCCTATGGACCAGGGTGCGGGGGCTGGGCTTTGCCCAATTCTTGAAACAAATTCTGCATTGCTGGGGATGGATGGAAGGGACAGCAGCAGCTGCTACATGATCTTCTCTGCCCAGCGACACTACCTATCAACGAGCCCGATCAGCTATCCCACCTCCAGCCCCCAGCCCTAAGAGCTTCCACAGCAGGCTGGGGGCATCACTGGCACTGATCGATGTTGTCTCAAACATGTTATATTTCCCATCTGGATACGGCAGCCCAGGAGGATTGCATGTCCCAACATGCCCCGCACCTGCTGCACAGGCAGGGATCCAGTCCCAGACTGGTGCAGGTTTTCAATTGGATGCCCATAGTATGGACCTGCTCCACCCACTGCCCCTGCCACTGTCACAATGCACAACTCTACATTGGTGGACTAAAGGTGGCAGGGGCTGTGGATGCTGGCAGGCACACTGGCACCTGCAGCCACAGGGCAGCACACCCCAGATACAATCAAGTCATGCGGATCCTGGGTGCCTTTGAGTATTGGGCCCCTTAGAACTCATAACACATACAGAGTTTGGAAACAAGCTAGGAGGGGAACCCCCAACCTGGACTGAGAAACAAAAGCTTAAACAAGTAAGGATATAGCTAATATAAGCCATCTTTCATTTTCTTCAAAAATATTTTTTTTAAACTTTTCATTAGTTTAAAATGTTCTATAGTCTAAAAATGCAAACATAGTAGGAATTATGACCCAAAGTTAAAATTAGTCACAAAGGATGGTACAGAATTAACACAAGTATCTGAATATAAGTACTTAGGCATCTGGGTAGATAAAAACAAATTTTGAGCAACATATCAATACTGTAATAAAAAAGGTTAACTGTAAACTTGGAGCATGTAGACACACAGCATTCTGTAGTAACAAAAATTTGAGGCATACAATTGCAATGTAACTCTTACTCCCAATTTTTATGTTTGCTTGCGCACATGCGCAAGAAACATGTGGCAGCTTAGAAGAGAAGCGGGTTCTGTAGGCACGGCACTGTGGCAGCCAATGGAGAGCATTGCATTTGGGGGCTTAACGCAGTGGACCAATGGAGAGCACAATTATTACTTACAGTGACACTAGCTTCCAAAAGTGCCACCAAGTTGTAACGTTTTCGCCACAGCAATCAGAGGCCACTTCATCACTGCAGCGTCAGCCATTCTGCTGCAATGAGGGAGCGACTCGTCATTGCAGGGCGGAACGTTGCCTAGAGTAATACTGTTTGTGAACGTGGAGGCAAGCTGCTGCCATGTTCACAAACAATATTAGAAAGCCCCCAGTGCCGAGGGGGTGCCCAATCCCCCTCGGCATCATGTGCCCCCCCCAAAACAGTTTTTGTTTGCCAACGGGGGACCCAATCCCCATCTGCTTCATTCCTCCCTTCCCAGTGTAATTTGCCGATGGGAGAGCCCACTCCCCATCGGCATAATGTCCCCCCAAAACACTGGTTTTGTGCCGGCGGTGCCCAATCCCCTTGTCTCTTGCCCCCATATGTGCCAACAGGGGTTGCCAATCCCCATCGGCTACAACTCCCCCCAAAAAACACTCGGGTGGCAAACTGGGAGCCCACCCCAGCGTAGTTAAATGTCCTGGTAAAAAAAAAGTCCCGCAATTTTTTTCCCCTGTAAATCAGAAAATGGTCGCTCGCTGAGTCCGGTGGACCCCCAACCCACACCCACCTCTGCACACCCTGCCTCCCCACACCCCTTCACCCCATACTTACTTCCGGAGCCCAGCACGATGATCTTCGGTGGACCGGGAACACGTCTGCACTCTTCAAAGCCAACCGAGAACTGAGGAAATGCCGGTAAGCTGTATAATGGCATAAATAGGGTTTTTTAAACTTTGGTGCATATCTCAGGCATTTTAGGGAATTTTGGCACCAAATTTTCAACATGGTATTATTGGGACCCCTCCTCATGAATTCAGCCACTGTCATGGCATTATTCTGTCCCAAAAGGTGATTTTGCGGTCACTGTACGGAATCACCTTTTGGGACCGATACTGAAACAGTGCCAGTGTTCATGAGATGGGCTCTCAAAAGTCTATGTTGCAAATTTGGTGAAAAAATCAAGAAATTACTGTTTTATGGCGTGTGTTGCATGGTTGCTACGCACGCTCGTAACTTCGCGAATTTGCAATATTTTCACTCCAGATTTTCAACATTGCCATTTTTCTGTACCTCCTTATGAACAGTATAGCTGTGATTTTTCACATCCCGGCCAAAATGTGTTTTCGCACTTACAGTGCAGAATAGCGCAGTCACTTTAGGAAATCAGTGTTTGGGACACATTAAGACAATCACAGTGACACGGTTCATGAGCAGAGGTCCTAGAATGCATTTGTTGAAAATTTGTTGACAAAAGTCCTCAACATGATTGTGTCAGCGCATGCGTTGCGGAGTTTCCACGTATGCTTGGAAGGGCGAGCATTTTTAATATTCCCACTACAGATTTTCAACATTGCCATCTCGTCACACTTCCCTATGGACGGTACAGCTGTCATTTTTCACATCCTGCCTGATCTGTGTTTTCATACATGTGGCGCAGAATGGCACGGTTGCTGCTGGAACTCAATCACGCTGCCACTCTTCATGAGAAGAGGTCCCAAATGCTTTCATGAGGTGGGGTCACAAAAAGGCCATGTTGAAAATTTGTAGTGCAAATACCAACAAGTGCCCAGGGCGTTAGGGTTTCTAACCATAATGTCCCACCCTGTACAGACTGACAGGCATTAGGGTGTGCCTTTGGATTGCCGACTGTACTGCTCATGCCATCCCAACCCCAGCCACTGACAGGCACTGAGGTGTACCTTGGACTCTTTGGCCCCAGATTTCACCCCATTGTCCTATGCTGCACCCATTTCAGCGTATGTCCTTATGGAATGGGGTGACTGTAAAGTCAAGCACACCTCAACACATGTCGGTGTCTGCAGAATAGGGTGAGGTGACATGGCATGACCATCATGAGCGATGACCCAAACACTTACCCCAATGCCTGTCCATCTCTACAGGATGGAGGTGCGGTTGGCGTGAAGTTCAATACTTCACTGCCATTCCTATTCTGCATCTGTCTTAACTCCTGCATTTCCAATGCTAATACCAGCAAGCAAACATTCGGCATTGACAAATGCTTGTTGATTATGGGTACCATATTCATGGTTCTGCAAATGTGACAAGTTTGAAAAAAGTAGAAGTCACTTGCAATAACTTAGCCAGATTTGTATTCCATTGCGACTATAAGACTTATCATTGTGCAATGTATGAAGAGCTGGGTTGGTTTACAATATAAAATAAGAGAAAATTGATTTGGGCAGGTTTAGTTAATATATTAAAATCAAAATAAACCAGCACATCTAATAGATTGGAAAAATGTGAACATAAATATAATCTAAGATTTAACAAATATAGATAATATGCTAAATCAATCCCCCCAAAAAACAGATACAGGGATATGGTATTCTCACAAGCAGTTACAAAGCTTTGGAATGCTGTTGATGCAAATACCAAATAACTGGCACCCAAACCAAAGGCATTCAATACAGCTATGAAATAGGAATCGAGTACACGCTGCACTTGTATAAAATGAGACATCTAAAAATCAGGGCTTGCATTAGCACTAGTAAAGTGGGGGTCAGGTTGACCCTCTGCTTCAAATGTTGGGGGTCAGACCAGAGAATCCTGGGGTCAGAAATGTGTTGCAGTGGCTCTGTAAAACATTACCAGATACTTTTTCTGCTAACACAATCCATGAAAACCTTTCCATATACAGGGTCAATGCTGAAGCAATGCTTTCATTTTTGTGTTTCAAAATCCTCAAAATTCCCATTTGGGGACTTCAGTAGGGGGTTAACGCAAGCCCTGTAAAAGTTGTTACATGCACATTTTTTATAGTACCTGTATTTGTCGAATATGTTGTATGTACCATATGTAACTACATATTAACATCTTGTATAACTGAAAATGTATGCTCAAACAGAACCACCTTGCAAATAAGAGCTTTTCAGCTCTAATGGTGTTATTTGTCCCAACATTGTACCGGTATGAAATTCAAATTTTCTACTACTACTACTAGTACTTGGACAAGTGGATGTACTTAAGACAAATTCTACAGGTTTTCAGTAGTTTAAAAACATTTATGTCATTCATTCACTGATCGGCACATCAAACATAAGAGGACTGACGATCTAATCTGGGAATGTACAGCTTAGAAAGACAACCCACTACAGGTAACTACTGTTTATGAATAGACTGATAAATGATAAAGAACTCTTTAGGGATCTGTATCTTAATTTCAAAAGTAGCCCACATAACACTAGGGGAACATCAGTACCAGCTGCAATCAATACCATGCAGAAGAATAAAAAGAATGTTCTTTTACACACAATAGGAGATCAGGTCATGGAATGAGCTGTCTAGTGATATTGTTGAAGCTGAATCTCCTACATTGCTTAAAACAATCTGGACACATATATGGGGATGGACAATTAAAGGAGTACTACCACTGTTAAGAATCCACCAGGGAGAAGTTTATACTTGACCTTGTTCTGACTAATGGTGCGAATGACCAGGAGGTGAGAGTTGAAGCACCACTGACAGAAAGCAACCACTGCACTGTTTGGTTTCACCTGGATATGGGCAAGAAGGACTGGTAGTAAGACAAAATTGTTGCACTTCAGGAGGGAAGACTATGGAAAGATGGGGGAATTCTGGAGGGGCACCTCGCTGGGATTAGGAAAGAAATGGGGGTGAACCAGAAATGAGTCTTCATTGAGCAAGGGCTGTTGGCAGCCACAAATGAATGTGCCAAAATGAAGAGCAAAAAATCCAGAGCAAGAAGCCCAGCTGGTTTGACAGGAAAATAGGCCAGGTGGTAAACAGCAAAATGGCAGCCTTCAAAAAGTATAAAAGAACCTGGATGGATGAGGGCCAAAGAGAGTACAGCAATAAAGCAAGGGAAGTGAGTAAGGCATTACAAGGGGCCAAGGTAAAGAAGGAACTGCAGGTGACAAAGAGGGTGAAAATGTGGGAGAAGGCCTTCTTCAAGTACATCAAGGAGGGCTCCACCAAGCTACATTGACAACAAAGTTGTAATAATGCAGCTCGGTGATGGAAACAACATTGACAGGCAAAATTTCGCCTGCCAACAAAGAGTATTATTTAATGCAGGGGGCTTCTCCCCCACACCCCCCCTTCTTAAAGACAGACTCCAGGTTGGAGTTTATTCGGGGGGGGGGCACTCGAAATCAGTGAAATTTCACCATCAGGTCCAGTACAACGATAACCTCGAGTTTGTCGCTATACTGGATTTCGATGGCGAAATTTAAACATCATAACGTGATGCTCATCAGGGAGAATAGTGATATCAAGGACGGGATAGTCAGGATGAAAAACGAGGGGTTGGTGGAGGGTAGTGTGGAAAAGGCAGAGGTACTTAACAAGTACTTCTTTTCAGTCTTCATTAAAGAGCTGCTGACACCTCAAAGAAAACTTTGAAATACATATTTAAGTACAATTCAGCTTGCTTTCCATATATATTCTATAGATTTCTCCTCCACATTACTTATTACTGAGGCAATGTGAATGAATACATGATCTTTATACCTCAGAGTTCATCTGCCTCTATAACTTACTTCCTACTTCAAGCCATAATCCTCTGTTGTGACATCAGTCTGTTGCCATGGGAGAAACTGTGATGTCACAGGCAGTGCTTTATGACTTCAGGTAGGAAGAAAGCAACAGGAATAAATGAACTCGTCAGGAGCAAAGTTCCTGTTTTCTTACAAATGAGCTCAGTAATCAATAATGGGGAGGAGGAATACAGCACTAATGTGAAATACAAGCCGAACTGTGTCTAAATATTATGTTTTGTTAAAGCTCTCTTAAAGGCGTCAGCTGCTCTTGAAGGAGAAGGATGGCCCAGTACCACAGGGGAAGAAGGGGCAGTAACAGGGGGAGGAATCACAGATGGTCAGATCAGATTTGATAAGGTGAGGAAAGTGGATAAGTCCCCAGGACCAGATGACATACATCCGAGGGTTCTGAGGGAGTTAGGGGGTGTGCTGGCGGGGCTTTCTGGCGGACCTGTTTAACACCTCTCCAGAAACTAGAGTGGTACTCCTGGAATGGAGAACAGCACGTCACTACACAAGAGTAGGCTAAAGGACAACCCTGGTAATTATCAGCTAGTAAGTCTGACCTTGATGATGGGGAAGCTCATGGACACAATTTTGAAGGAAAGATTGGTAAACTTTCTGGGTGAAAATAGACTCCATGATGATAGGCAGCATGGGTTCATGTCGGGGCAGTCCTGCCAGACCAACCTAACTGATTTCTTCGATTGGGTAACAAGGACAGTGGACAAAGGCCATGCACTGGACATACAGGGCTGGATTTTCAAAGCCCCCGGGAATGCAGCAAGTCCCTGATACACCGACCATACAGTACATGGAGCTTGTGGCATTCCCCTGGCCGGCCATCAGGATTTTCATTCCTGTGCACCAAATGCCGCAAGTTAGGCCTGCTCCCCTGGTCCATCGTGGCATTCAGGGGACCATTTTTATGGGGCTTGTGCCAAATATTTGGTACAAGCTGTCAAAGTGAGGAAATCGTTGCAACTGTGCCCGAGCATAGAAAATCAGGTGCCATTGCGGCAAAGGTGTTTGGTGCAGCTGCACCAAAAAATGGATTCAACACAGGGTTTGATGCAAGCCATGCATCACCTTTTGAAAATCCATCCCACTGTATACAGATTTCAGCAAGGCCTTTGACACTGTTCCCTACAGGAAATTGATTAGTGAGCTAGAGGACTTGGGGGTAGAGGCAAAACGGGCTAGGTAGATAAAACAATGGCTACAAGATAGAAACCAGAGGGTGGTGGTTGGGGGAGAGTTTTTGGATGCTAGATCAGTCACTAATGGGGACCCACAGGGCTTGGTGCTCAGCCTGGTATTATTCAGTCTCTTCATCAGTGACACTGCAAATGGGTAAAAGGCAAACTATGCCTCTTTGCGGATGACTCAAAGCTCTGTGGGAGAGTGGACACAAGACAAAGGAGACAGGACATTAGGGAGGACCTGGCTCAACTGGAGAGATGGTCAGGTATTTGGCAGCTGGGAGTCAACCCAAAAAGTGAAAAGTAATGCATTTGGGGGTGCATACTGGCTGGGAGGTGTGGAGGTCACCAAGTCAGAGGAGGAGGACAAAGACTTGGGTGTGATCATTACAACTGACCTGAAGCACTCTGCACACTGCAAGAGAGCAGCAGCCACAGGAAATTTGATGCTGGGATGTATAGCCAGCAGTATAACCAGTATGAAGGCAGAGGTCAACCTGCCACTGTACAAGTCACTGGTTAGGCAACATCTGTAGTACAGTGTGCAGTACTGGAGCCCTTAAGAAGGGAGCACCTTCCCAAGTAAGAGATGCACCAAGATAAGGGGGCACAGAATGAAGCTGGAGGGGGAACAGCTCAGGGGTAACATGAGAAAATATTTTTTCACACAGACAGTGGTGGATGCTTGGAATAGCCCCCAAGAGGAGGTGGTAGGGGCTAAAATGGTCACAGGATTTAAGAAGAAGTGGGACAGATGTAAGGGTATCCTGGAAACAAGGGGGGGGTGCTCCAGAGTTCAGTTTGGACATCAGGCCTCACACTAGATAGGGATAAATAGGGCAGACTGGGTGGGCCAAGTGGTCCTTATCTGCTGTTAATGTCTATGTATCTATGTAACTTGCTGGAGACCCGACAGAGAAGGGTGACAAAGATGTTCCAGTGACAATAAGGCAGGCCTTATGAGAAGAGACTCATAAATTTAAACATGTATTCCCTGGAGGATAGACGGGAGAGGGGTGACATGATTAGAATCTTTAAATACTTTAGGGGTTTCAACATAGTGGACTCTGAAGGTATCCTCAACCTTAGTGGGAACAGGACCACAGGGGGCACTGCCTTAAACTGGTAGGGGGATGTTTCCAGAGGGAAATGAGGGAACACTATTTCACTGAGAGGGTGGTGGCAAAGTGGACTGAATTTCCAGTGGAAATTGTCTCCCTGAAGACTGTAGACAGCTTCAAGAGAGACTGGGACAGGATAAAGGGGGAAATTGCATAGAGGGGTGGGAAAGTGGGAGGAGCAGGGACGTCAACGGGGAAGGAGAAGTGCATAGTGGGGAAGGGGTATATCCCTCAGTAGATACTAGGGGGTCTGCAAGCTCGAGCAGCCTATATAGACCACAAGGCCTGTGGTTGGCACACCTTCTTCCACTCCTCAAACTGTAGAATAGAATGCAGTATGAACAATGGCATGTTGTAGTTCATTAATTTATCAACAGCATATTTCCCCATTTTGTTAGCGCAGTATGCTACTCCAGAGTATAGGTATATGCTGAACTAATGTGCAATAGGCTGTGTAAGGCACTTGGCTTTGGTTCCATGCCTTTCTATGCAGCTGGGCATGCATTAATTCAGCATACTCCCATGACTTGACCTATGCCCTGTCATGGCTCATTACCAACATATATTTTGTGTATAGATTACACTGGTGCGATAGCGCCATTATAGAGTTAGAGTTTAGTAGGGCATGTAATGTTAAACCCCTAACTTTGCACCTTAATAGTTTCACTCATGTTCAATGGAATTGCACTAATTTTTGCATGTGCAGTCTGGGGACAAGGTCTCTTGATTTGGCAGGTTTTGTTCTGGTCAGATGTGTGGATTCTGAGATCTGGATAGTGCCAATTTATGGGGAAAATATATATATTTTTTTTTTGGTCACCTACAGCCCAGATGGTTTGAAACTTCATTCTGAAATTTTCAGGGTAGAAAGGGTTTGCTTTAGAATGGCGCCCTTCATTGGTGTGGTGACAAAATATAAAGCCATTCCTAAATTAAAATGATTCAAAATCTCTGTTCTAAGCATGCTCAGTAGGGTCGTTTGGATAGATGTTGGATACAAAAGAATAAGGCCATATGAAAGAGGATTTTTCTTTAGTGTGATCATATTCCTCTTTCGTGAGAAAAAAATCTTCTTTTGTATGGTGGCCTTTTTGTTTCAGTTCTTTTCAAAAAACAATTTTTTCAAAACCCATAAAAATGATGCCATCCACATACACAAACACATGAATGTAGGTAAATGGGACCTGTTTTGGTCCATTCTGGAGCTAGTGTTTTGAAAAATAACCCCGAAATGTGTTTTGGGACATCAAAAAAAATCCTTACCGAGTCTTCTTTCTTGAGACAATTTTCTTCTTTTGTGAGGCTCATGAAAGGGAAAAAGGGAAATATAAAAGAAGAATTCAGACTCATGAAAGAGGATTTTTGACTTAGTTTTTTTTTGATATTCCTCTTTTGTGAGTTCACAAAAATCTCACGAAAGAAGATACCTTCTCACAAAAGAAGATTTTGAACTTAGTTTTTTTTTTTTATTCTTCTTTCATGAGAAGGCATCTTCTTTCATGAGCTTATAAAAATCTCATGAAACAGGATCCCTTCTCATGAAAAAAAGATTTTGGACTTAGTTTTTTTCCACATTCTTCTTTTGTAAGAAAGCATCCTGTTTCATGTGGTTATGAAAAATCTCACGAAACAAAAAGGTGGGCTCACAAAACAAGATTATGCAATTACTTGTTTGTACCTAGACTGACTCCTGTGCATCTACATCTGTATGACCACATCTGCAAGGCTTGCAAGACCTTGTGCTTTCATGTCCAGATGGACTCAGTTGCAGCATGGCCCAGGGGCCCTGCATGTCTGCATCTGTATCCACACAGACTTACAGGGCCTAGAGGGTCCTGTGCTGCTGCAGCCTCAAGGACTCCACATTTGCTGCAGGGCCCAAAAGGTCTTGTGCATCTGCCTCTATACACACACAGCAGCATGGGGCCCACACCTTGACGGAGCTCTTCATTGCAAAAAACTGCATTAATGCACCAGTTACGGTTCAGCTTAATGCAACAAAAGTAGAGAAATGTGGTGCTAAGGTTTCTAACCCTAACCCCAACCCCCTCAGTAGCAAAAAAAAAAATAGGGTTTTGGCCCTCCTGACTCTTTCCAAATCAGTGCTGGGCTCTTCCTTGGGTTTCTCAACCATAATGCTCACCCCTCCCCATAGCCTGTAGCCTCCTATCTGATGCACAAGGTACAGCTCTAAGCCACTGCCTCAAACTGATACACTCTTCAAAGGTACAGAAGTATGCTTTGATAAATGTTGCCAACAACCTGTGGGCCCTGCCTCAACAAAACACATCACATGTGACGTTCCTTGCTCAGGGAAGGGGGGAGCATTAGAGTTGAGAACCACATGAAAAGAGCCTAGCACTGATCTGGCAAGGGTCAGGAGAGACAAAACCTTAAAGTTTTTTTCCTTTTACTGTTTTGGGGGGTGTGGAGTTAACCTTAACGCCATATTTTCTTACTTTTGTTGCTTTAAGTTGACTCCTAACTGGTGCATTGATGTAGTTTTTTTTTTTTACAATGAATATATGTATTGTACGTACAGTGCAGCTCACTTATAGTGGACACACTTACGACGGACAGTAAGAGTTTGCCAAAAGCCACTACCTATGCTGTGCCCTTTAGTATTGCTGGTTACACTGGACCTCAGAGACCGCCAATTGTGGACAGTTAACTGCCTTGGTGCTGTTAGTACAGTACCGTTGGCGCCTCATTAGCATTTAATCATAGCTGATCCCCCCTGTTCTCACACCACTGCTATGCCTGCAATTAGCCTGCAGTTAGCGCCCATTCATAACTTGTGGTCCATTCACAGCTCGTGGTCTTCAGCAGTACATACTGTACTTGATCCCCAAAGTGTTTCCTCTCTCTCCCCCTTCTGACTGGCTGAGGATCAACTCTATGCTGTACTTTACCTGACTCAGTCCCTTCTTCGGTGAGTCCCCAATCAGCCATCAGTACTTGAGCATGCTTCCTGCTTAGGAATTCAGCCAAACACAAGTTGCAGTATGTTACCTGTTCCTGGGTGTGAGAGAACTTGGAAGTACCACCTCTCCCCTACTATGACCTGTGATGTTCTTTACACATGTCTCTTCATTTTTTCAATCAGTGTACTTTTTATTAGCTGTAGGGATCTTTTAGTGTGATTAGTGCATTTATGATACAGTATGGTACTTTGTAAAATTGTGTGCCTGGCCGTTCATAAGTTACTAATATATTAACAAGGGGTGTATTGGCAGTATTGAGTAGCTAGTACAACTGGAACTGCATTTCAGCTCTACATCTCACTATTTTATATTGAGAAAAGATACAACAGACACCTGTTATAAGAGACACAAACAGGCTGCACCAAGGTGTATATATATATATATTACATACATATGCATATATATTTATCCAAAACTTGTGAGGATTTTTTTAAACTTGTAAAGTTTATTGAGAGCAAAAGGATCATATAGTACTATAGTCATCATCAGTGACAGACATTTATTTATTGAATTTTGATGACCGGGTAGGCCCACTGAGCCCCGCAGGTCCCTTTTTCAGGGGAGACCCGGGAGACAGAAACAGTACAATACAGTCAGGTAATACAGGGTGCAAAGAAAGTAGACGTGAAATTCAAGGTTACAATAAAGGCAATATTTCAATATATTGAACATAAGTGCAACAATTGAGGGAGTTGAGGCATGCTTTTGGAGTCATTTTGGGTGAAAAAAGGAGAGGGATTGGTGTAGGATGTGGGACCGGGGGTGACTATCCAATACCCTGACAATGGCATGAGCTTGCCCCAAGCAGGTGGGACTTGAGCCTTGTGTGAAAGTTTAACAGCGATGGGGCTTCCTGTACTAAAGGAGGGAAAGGGGAAATTGTTTAACCAAGAAAGGCACACTAAGCTGAAGCTTGTTTCCAGGTGCGACCTGGAGCACAAGGAAGTTAAGCGACTTGCTCAGGGTCACATAGTATGCAAGTGGGGGCTGTGGGATTCAAACCCAGGTCTCCAGGTTTGCAGCTCAGAGCCTTAAACCACGCGCTATACTGCCTCCTAGGTGGGAGAGTGTCCCACAGCTTAGGGGCAGTGTGAGCAAAGGATTTGCCTCCCATGTTAGTCTTGACTCTGGGGATTGCTAGTAGGGACCAACCAGTGGTCCTGAGTATACGAGGGTTAGACTTAGGAATGATTATTCTTGTAAGGCTAGGTGGGGCAGCCGGGTGCTGCATTTTGTAAGCAAGGCAGAGCAGGGAGTACTGAAGACGAGCCTCAAAGGAAGGTCATTGAAGCTGGGCCAACGAGACGCAGGGGTGGCTTCCTGGGTGACTCAGTGTCGCAAACCTTGCCACCTTGTTGTACAGGACCTGAAGCCTGTCAACCTCATGCTTTGACATACCCTGAATTACAGGGGCGGCATATATTAATGTAGGAAGGAGGACACTGGAGGCAAATGCTCGGCTTGACTCCAGGATGAGTTGGTTTTTTAGCCGGTACAAGATGCCAAGTTTGCCATGGATAGACCTAGTTACTTGGTTTACGTGGGACTTAAAGGTAAGACCTTGGTTGATAGTTAGCCAAAGGCATTTTATGTTGTCTACAATGTCTATACTCTTTCCAGCAAGGGAAGTTAGTTGTAAGGAATTGGTCCTGTCCTGGCCAAGTGATTTAGGGTCAAGCAGCAAGGCTTTCATTTTGCTGCATTGAGGACCATTCTGTTAGATGTAAGCCAGGCCTCAAATGTATTTAGGTCCCCTTGGAGGAGAGGGCCCAGGTCCTGGAGGGTAGACATGGACCGGTAGATGACTGTATCATCAGCGTATTGAACAAATGAGCTATCCCTGCAGTGATGGTTGAGGTCATTTGTGAAGAGAGAGAGAACAGGAGAGGGCCAAGAATTGAGCCCTGAGGCACCCCCTCCTTGATGGGAAGAGGGTCAGATAGCTCTCCCTTACAAATGACCCTCTGGGACCGGCCTGATAGGTAGCTCTTGAACCAGTTTAGGGCCTGGGCATCAAGACCTATGCCGTGAAGCTTAGTTAGAAGAAGGTTGTGGTCCACAAGGTCAAACACCTTGGACAGATCTATAAAGATTGCACCCGTCAACATGCCTACATCCAATGCCCTGAATATGTCCACTGTGAGATTAATGAGTGCTGTATCTGTCCAATGATTTGCCCGAAAGCCATGCTGTGAGGGGCTAGGAGTTGGTGGAGCTCAAGGTAGTCTCTCAGTTGCCTGTACACTAGCCTTTCTTGCAGTTTAGCAAGGGTACGTAGCAGGGAGATGGGCCTATAATTGCCAATTTGTTCGCGCAAGCCACCCTTGTGAATGGGGACCACACTGGCCACCTTCCACTGGTGCGGAATGTAACCTTCAAGTAGAGACCTGCTGATGATCCAGGTCAGAGGTTTGGCAAGGGACCGGGCACCTTTCTTGAGTAACCTTGGGCTAATTCCATCAGGGCCTCCAGAGCCTTTGTTCTTGAGGGCTTTAAATAGCTTAAGGACCTCACTCACCTTGACTAATCTTAGGTGAAATTGGGGTCTTTTCAGACTGGGGGGTACTGGGACCTTGAAATCGCTTCAAAGATCCTTGCAATCATACAGACCAAAGAACAAGTATAGTGGCTCAGCCAAACTAAGTTTGTTTTGGCATTCAAGTATAAAATAAAGTGGGTGCACCTTACCAGAGGTAGTCCAAACAACCAAAACACATTTGCCAGAGGCAAAAGATGGTCAGCACACCACCAATCAGTTCAAAGTCATTTCTTTAATCAATTCTGTAGTTTAAAAATCCATCATGGCACAGATCAAAGAAGCAGGTAGATGTAGGCTGAACTATCACAGCACTTCCGAGGTCCATAAGCGGTTCAAATAGCAGATTCACTAGTCTGCGGACCTGAAAGATGCCCAGCCATGCATCAGCTCACACAGTCGTTAACATTTCGATGTCTCACACTGACAGCATCATCAGAACATGTGGCTGCCAGCCCATTGGTGCAGAGGTTGGATTTCCATCTGCGATGCCAGTGACCTGGGTTCAGAAATGGACTCAGGTCACTGGAAAGCTGGCCGGGAAAAGAAGGAGGAGCCTCCAGGGACAATTCACCTTCTCCGGGGGGGTTGAGAACCAGCACCTGTTGGCCCCTGGTGGAGGCCGGGAGCACAGTAGGATGTTGGGTCTCAGAGCGCTAGGGGCGTGGCAGACATCAGCATGCACCTTGACATCTGTGGCACACCACTCCCCCCGGGGAGAAAACCAGGAAACAGCTCCCTGGCAGGCTGGATGATGGGCTCTGGCTCCCGCCTAGCCCCACGACCGACCCACCTCAGCAACACCCGGGCCAATTAAGAGTGCACTGGCCTCCCCACAGGTGCTTTCCCTCTCAGAGGAGGAGGAGGAGGGGGACCCGCCTGGTGAAAGGACATGCCAGGTTATCCAGGGGCCGCAATATGAGGCAGGGGCTGGTGTCGGGGGGGCCAGGACATGGAGGAATCAGGAGACCCAAAGGAGTGGCTGGCCAGGGAGAGGTGGGGGCGTGAAACAAAACAAAAAAAAAGAACATGTCACTTAGCTAAGAAGGTGCACTTAAATCTTCCTCCATTTAAAGTGATAGTAACCCTAAATCTCTCTCTATTTCTCTCTCCATTTAAAGTGCATGTGCAGTTAAAAAGATTAATGACTCTATAGACACACCTAACTCATGCACCATTTCAGCTGTTAATCATGTGGTATAGAACAAAATATCTGTATGGTGTACGAGTTAGATGGAAAGACACCAAGGGGATATATCAAATAACTGTTTTGTTTCTAATGTTTGCAGACATTGGTGTTGTTGTGCTAATACATGTATTAACCCTAACATTGGATTTCCATCCTTTTAAAGGTGTAATAGAAACCCTAACTGGTTTTGTAAAATGACATTTTTTTCCAATGAATAATAATAATATAGAAGTTTGTCTAACCTGCCTTCCTTTGCAGCATGGACTGTTTCTGCTTAGAGCCACCATTTCTGTTCTGGACTGCCAGTTTGGACCCATCGGTACCTCGGGGGCCTTAAAATGGAGACTGTCCCCAGAGGTCTTGTGGGAGGGAGTTTCTGTAGGAATTGTATTTTTCACTGTTTGACACCTAAATGGACCTGGAGGGGGAGCCCATTCTGTGTCAGACAGATGGATTAACCAACCGAACCTTTTGGATCACTGGGAAGTCCCAGAGCTGCCTGTAGCAGTGTGTCAGTTGAGAGCTGGAGTTTCGAGAGTGAACAACTCAAGCAATTCACGCAGCTGCTACTGCGTGTTATCGTGGGAATTCGGTGGGAAGGCTGTGTCTGGCCTGCCTGCTACCATCTTCCAGTGTAAAGAAGCCTGCAAACTGAATTGGACTATATCCGAATCTGTTCTTGAGACCTGAATTCTGAAAAGAGAGAAAGAGAGAAAGAGAGAGTGAATTTCACCTGAGTGTAGAACGAAAGGTTTCTGCAGAGATCCTGTAATACTGTAAATGGACTTCATCCATGTTGTAGCTGAGTATTTGTTTACTTCAGTCTGAGACCAGAGGATGGAAAGAGGCTAGGGTACAGGCTAGACCAGACCCAGAAGGAGTAGGAAGGTTGCATGAGGGAGAGGATTGGGGGGAGAAATCACAGTGGATAGGGTGAGGGAGGCCCTTCAGAAGTTAAAAACTGATAAGGCGCCGGGGCCAGATGGACTACATCCAAGGGTTATGAAGGAACTGGCAGAGGAGCTGGCAGCTCCACTGGCTGCACTCTTTAACACCTCTCTGCAAATGGGATGGGTGCCACAAGACTGAAGGGTGGCTTATGTAGTGCCTATACATAAAGGGGGTCTAAGGAGGAGATGGGGAATTATAGGTCTGTCAGCCTAACGTCTGTGGTAGGCAAAGTAATGGAGGGCTTTATCAAGGAGAGGCTTGGGAGGCAGTTGGAAAGGTTAGGACACCAGGATGATAATCAGTATGGCTTTGTCCTGGGGAGATCATGTCAGTCCAACCTCGCAGCATTTTATGATTGGGTGACAGGGGCCTTGGATAGACATAGGCCGGTGGATGTCCTATACCTAGATTTCAGCAAGGCGTTTGACTCAGTGCCCCATAATGGACTGATAGCAAAGATGGGGGAGATGGGGGTGGGAGGTCAGGAGCTCAATTGGCTTTTGGGGTGTTTACAAAGGGTACTGGTTGGTGGGATACTCTCCTCCCCCAGGAAGGTAGTCAGTGGGGTTCCTCAAGGTTCAGTACTGGGGCCACTCTTGATCAATGCCTACATCTCGGATATAGGGAGGTGGGGCTAGGAATAGGTTGAGTCTCTTTGTGGATGATTCAAAAAGTACAGTTATGTAAGAACTTACTGTAACAGTAGATCTTCGAGAGAGGCTCTTGCAGTAGGTAATTACATATAGGACTGACGCCAGCAGGTGGCAGGACCCCACGGAAAGATTTATAGCTAGCAGTCCCTGGCAAGGGACTGCCCCCACGTCAGGTGACCAGCATCAGGAGACATCAGTATAAAGGGGTGGTCCCGGATGCCCGCCTTCCAGTTCTTTCCCGCCACAGGCTGAAAGAGGCCGGACGAGAGAGGAGAGCGGATATTTCCCTAAATGGAAAAGGAGCTGAAAAAGCCTAGGGGGATGGAGGGCGGGAAGGTATTACCTACTGCAAGAGCCTCTCTCGAAGATCTACTGTTACGGTAAGTTCTTACGTAACTGTACTATCTTACTTTGAGAGGGCTCTTGCAGTAGGCAATTACATATAGGACTGAATCCCAAGCAGTCTGGAACAAAGAAAAGGCACCGGGAGGAGGAAAACTACTCCAAGAAGAAGTTCTAGCTGTGCAAGCCTTAAGATAGGAGGCCTTGCAAAACAGCTAGCCCGAAGCCTGCTCTACTGCGAGAGGCAATAGCCAAACTATAGTGTTTCGTAAAGGTATGGACGGAAGTCCGGGTGGCAGCAGCGCAGATGTCTGCCGCAGACACATTCTTGAAATAAGCCACAGAGGCAGCTACTCCTCTTGTGGAGTGGCCTCTGACTTGACCCGGGAGGGTCTTGTGGTATTTTGTCATAACAGAAAGTGATGCAATGAGCAAACCACTTAGACAGGCATTGCTTGGAAACAGCACTGCCTTCCCTTTTGTGAGCAAAAGAGATGTACAACTGATCAGTCTTTCTGAGATCCTTCGTCCTGTTGGTGTAGTATCTCAGAATCCGGTGAACATCCATAGTATGGAGTAAATATTCCCCTTGATTAGAGTACTGCGTGAAAAGGCAGGTAGCTCTATGGACTGATTTAAGGTAGACTCTGCTACTACTTTAGGTAGAAACTTAGGATTCATGCGAAGAGCAACTCGTTCCTTGTGAAAAATCAAGTAGGGGAATTTACACATCAGGGCCTGGAGATCGGAGATTCTTCGAGCCAAAGTAATGGCCACCAAGAAGAGCGTCTTCCACGAAAGAAACTTAAAATCTGCAGAAGCTGCAGGTTCGAACGGAGGAAGGGTATGTTTCTTGAGAACAAAATTCAAGTCCCAAGGGGGGGGCAGGAGTACGGATGGGGGGCCTTAGATGGAGAACACCTCTGAGAAAGGTCTTGGAGACCTACAGTTGAGCAAAGGTCTTGTTTGCGAAGGGAACATGATAGGCCGAAATGGCTGCCATGTGTACCTTCAAAGAGGAATGGCTGAGGCCCAGGTTGAACAGATGACGTAGATGCTCCAGCAGAAACCCTGCTGAACAAGAGAAAGGTTCCACGTTCTTGGAAGCGGCCCAAATAGTGAATCTTTTCCACTTCATGGCATAAGTGGATCTGGTGGAGGGTTTTCTGGCCTCCACTAAAATCTCCGCCACTTTGGGAGACACTCCCAAACTGGATTGGGCTAGGTCTGCAGGAGCCATGCATGCAGTTGAAGGGATTTGAAGCCTGGATGGACCAGGGTCCCCTGATCCTGGGTCAACAAACCTCAAGACAGAGGAAGAGGAAGAGGAGGGTCCTCTGAATATTGTTGTAGAAGAGAGAAACAGATTGCCTGGGCCAGAAAGGAGCGATCAGAATTATTCTCACTCCTTCTGAAGCTAGTTTCTGCAAGACTCATGGGATAAGAGGAATTGGGGGAGAGGCATAGACGAATCTGTCTATCCAGTCTAGAGACAGAGTGTCCCTCCAGAAAGCGCCTTGCTCTGGAACGAGCGAGTAGAAGGTGGGAAGTTTTGCATTTAGGGGGGATGCGAACAGGTCGACCTGTGGTGTTCCCCAAAGTTGGAAGATATTGTCTAGGACCCCTTGGTCCAGTTCCCACTCATGAGTCAGAGCAGAATAGTGACTTAGCTTGTCTGCCAGGGTGTTGTCGACTCCTGGAACGTGAATCGCCATGAGGTGAAGGTCGTGTTGTGTTGCCCAATCCCAAACCCTCATTGCCTCCCTGCATAGGGGGTAGGACCGAGTCCCTCCCTGCTTGTTGATGTATCACACCACGCACATGTTGTCCATCTGGATGGCAAGGTGGCCGGGAAGGATGTATTGGTGAAGGGCTTGGAAAGCGTACAACACTGCCCAAAGTTCGAGCACATTGATGTAGAGAGCTTGTTCTAGCCTGGACCAGGAGCCCAGGGCCTAGATGAGCTCCCCAACCTTCGCCTGAGTAGTCTGTGGTTAGAGTCTGGGAGGGGGGAGGATGAAAGAAAGGAACCCCCCGAAACAGGTTCTCTCGAACTATCCACCACTGTAAGTCTCGCATCATCAGCGGGGAGATCAGAACTGAGTGATCTAGGTCGTCCACTAGCTTACCCCACTGGGAGCGTAGAGTCCACTGAGAGATCCTCATGTGGAGTCGAGCACGAGGGACCGTCGGGATAGCAGCCGCCATGAGCCCGAGAAGTCGAAGGACCAACCTCGCCGAGAGCATCCTGCGGTCGGACAACAGACTTACCTGGATCTGAAGGGAGGCCGCCCTGTCCGGAGGCAGGAAGGCCTTGACCATGGTCATATCGAGGATCGCCCCAATAAACTGTAGCCTCTGGGATGGGTCCAGATGAGACTTGGAATGGTTGATAGTAATACCCAGGCAGGCAAAGACCTGCTGGGCAAGGGAAAGGAATCACAGGAGTTCCTCCCTGGATGAGGCCGCCAGGAGCCAGTCGTCCAGGTAAGGGAAACCTGTACTCCCTTGGTACGCGAGGTGGCCGCCACCACTGCCAGGCATTTGGTAAATACTCGGGGGGCCAAGGATAGACCAAACAGGAGCACCTTGAACTGGTAGTGGTCCCCCTGGAACGCAAAACGAAGGTATTTGCGATGAGATGGGTGAATGGGAATGTGCAGATAAGCATCCTGCACATCCAGAGCACACAGCCATTGACCCAGCCGGAGGAGGGGCAGAAGGCTCTGTAAAGAGAGCATCGTGAACCTTTTGTATTCTATGAAAAGATTCAGGGAACTGAGATCTAAAATCGATCTGAGATCTCCAGTCTTCTTTGGGACCAGGAAGAAATGGGAATAGTAACCCATCCCCTGAAGATGAAGGGGGACGGGCTCTATCGCTTGCTTCAGCAGAAGAGCCGAGATTTCCTCCTGGACCAAAGGAAGATGTTCCCATGAATACGACAACTTCAGAGGGGGGGTGACGGGGTGGTTTCTGAAGAAACTCTATGGAGTGTCCTTCTGCTATGAGCTGGAGCACCCAAGAATCCGTGGTTATCCTCTCCCATCCCGGAAGGTGGAGGGAAAACCTCCCTCCTACCGGTTCCTCTGGGAGTCCGGAGGCAGTGGGAGAGGAAAGGAGTCAGGTGGTGTGGGGCAGCGCCGCAGCTGAAAGCACCAGCTGCGTTTTTGGGCGGGGGGGGCTTAGCAGCCGTGGGGGCCCGACGTTTAGTGGCCCGCCTTCCCTGGGGTTTAGCCTTTGGCCGATTCCATCTGCGAAAGGGATGGCACTGCTGCTGATGGGAACGGTACATGGAGTCAACTGACTTCAGAGCCGTCCCCTTCTCTTGAAAATTGGTAATGATGTCTTTGACATCACCCCCGAAAAGCACCGACCCCCGGAAAGGTGATTCCTGGATAGCAGATTGCACCTCCGGGACCAGACCTGACATGCGGAGCCAAGCATGGCGCCGTGGCTACGGTAGCTGAGCTCCGCCCAGCATCCACTGTGCATTATGTCGCCGCGTAGCATGTGTCGACTGGCCGAGCGAGCAAAGCGGACGAGATCAGCCAACTCCTGTTTGACTTGGGAGTCAGGCAAGGAGTCCAGCTTAGCTTCCACCTGAGTAAGGATGGCCTTCTGGTAGTCCCCTATGTGGCCGACATAGTTCAGGGCCCTAATCCCCACTGTGGAGGAAGCGTAAATCTTTCTCCCATACTGGTCCAGAAGGCGAGATTCTTTATCAGGAGGTGACGAGCTAAGATGTTTAGGGTTCGCCGACCGGCCGTGAGTGCCGCTAATCACGACCGAGTCGGCACGAGGGTGAGAATCCAGGAAATCAACACCCTCTGGAGCCTGATATAGCCTGTTCAACTTCCTAGGAAGTGGGGCTAAGGCCGATGGTTGTTTCCATATCGTGGTAACAAGGTCGGCATGAGGTTCTATCCAGGGTGGCACTAATGTAGGAGCTGTCACGGGCAGATCCAGATGTTCAGCGAGCTTCAGACGCTGAGGATCTGGTTCCAAGGAGTGCCACTGATGAACCTCCTGGATTTTTCTAAGCAACTCCGTAAAAGAAGGATCCTCCAGAGGAGACTTCGGAGGAGTCCTGGCCAGGGGCTTCGACGGACAGCGAGGCTCGTCGTCTCTCTTGGGCAGCCATCGGAAGAGTCCGAGGAGTCCGAGAGTGAAGAGGAGGATGAAGAAGAGTAAGACTCCCTTTCCTGACCCGGGGGAGGAACAGGCCCCTTGGGGAGTCCCCGGGGACACGTGTCCTGCCCCTCTCTGGATCCAGACGGAAGAACCCTGGAGTCCGGAGGTGGTGATGGAGTGTGCCGCCTGGGGCGTACGGGAACCTGGGATGGCACCATCACTGGAAGGTGGCTCTCAACCTCTTTGGTGAGCTGTGCCTTGGCCTCAGCCCACCAGGAGGCCAGAGTCTCCTGCAGGTCCACTGGCGGCTGCGAGGGCGGTGGAGGAGGAGGAGGCGGGGGATAAGAATACAGGTTATACCCATATGGAGCGTATCCAAAACCCAGCTGCGGGTAACCCGGGGTCAGGTATTGAGGTGTCGGGAAACCTGGTGTTGCATACTGTGGCGCCAGATACGGCATTGCTGGGTACACCGGCGTCTAATAAGACGGAGGATACCTGGAAGCCAGGGGGGCTGCCTGAGCAGATGGCCCGGCCAGGAACCTCACGGGCGGATCCGTAGTGGAGAGCCCGGAGGGCCCAATGGGAGCAGAAGATCTCCCTGAGTCGGTAAGACCGACGTCAGAGCCAGCGGCGGAGGCCCTGACGCCAGAGGTTCCGACGTCGGAGGGGCCGGCGTCGAAGCCGGCATCCGGAGAGCCAACGTCAGATGGAGGAAGCACTAACGGAGGCAAAAGAACCCAGCTTCACCCAGGGACGGAGGGGAAAAGTCCCCGGGTTCAGGTTGGGGGGGACTCTGGTTCCCCAGACGACAGCGAAGGCTGCAGTGAACCAGGAACGACAGATGTTGGGGGGTCCGTCATTGGTTCCTTCACCGGACGGACGTCGGACGAGCCGACGTGAGGCGTAGAGGCAAGCTCTCAGCGGGCGCCGGAGGAGCCGACGTCCGACTTACGAAAGCCGTCACTGGAGACAGGTCGAGAGGAGGGGTCGGCCTGGTCCGGTGGGGAAGGAGCCGAGCGTCGCCCCAGAGGGTCGGACATCTTACCAGCCCTCTCTGGGCGGATGTCAGAGGAGCCAACACCCGGCTTACTGGAGTCGCCCACGATGGTAGGCTGCGAGCCTGTGACTCAACCAGGGGCGGAGGCCTCCAACTGCCCGGAGGTGCCCGCAAGGCCCGAGTGCGAGCCAGGCGGGCGGGCCGATGCCGCCTCAGAAATCTCCGAGGCGGCTGTTGAGGAGCGATCCCCCAGAGGGGATGTTACCTGCGTCCCAGCGACTCCCAAGGGAGACGCGGTGGAGGAGCCTTTGTCCCGGTGCCTCTCCTTGTCCTTCTTCTTTCGATGGCCTTCAGGAGAAGTGGACGCCTGCCTCAGTTTTTTAAGCTCCTTCTCCATAGATCTAATTTTCTTCTTTAGAATATGGGCTTCCAGGGATTGCTGCCACCTTTTTCGGGTAGCTGCGTTAAAGCTGACGCAATGCTGGCACTTCTCGATGATCAAGGCCTAGGCAGAACAAGCACAGGGAGTGGCCGTCCTTGTGTGGTAGTTGGGAGCTGCACGAATCGCACTTATTCTTGTGCTCAGAGGGTGTAGGGGACGACATACACCGACGTTAGCCAAAAAAAATAAAGTTTTTTTTGTTTTTTTTCAGTAAAAGCAGCGAAGGAAGGGCTGACGAAGCACAAACTTTTCCATAGGCGCTGCATGAGCTAACGGCGGGAAAGAACTGGAAGGCAGGCGTCCGGGACCGCCCCTTTATACCGACGTCTTCTGATGCCGGTCGCCTGACGTGGGGGCAGTCCCTCGCCAGGGACTGCTAGCTAGAAATTTTTCCATGGGATCCTGCCACCTGCTGGCGTCAGTCCTATATGTAATTACCTACTGCAACAGTCCTCTCGAAGTAAGATCTGGGAGCACAGATGGATTGGGAAGAAGCGAGGGAGACAGTCCAGGGGGATGTGGATACCCTGGAGGGGTGGTCAAGGAGGTGGGGACTGAAATTTAATGTCGGGAAATGTAAGGTACTTCATTTGGGGGTCAAAAATCCAAGCCATGTTTACACCCTGGGGGGGTCACACTGCAAGCCATACTGGGAGAAAGGGATCTAGGGGTGGTAGTAAACGTCAAAAAGAATAACATCGAAAATTGTAGAAGAACTGCAGCCAAAGTAAACAGGATACTGAGCTGCTTAGCCAGAGGAATTACGTCCAGTAGGAGGGAGGTGATCCTGCCTCTATATAATGCCTTGGTCAGGCTGCAGCTCGACTACTGTGCACAGTTCGGGAGACCTCATCGGAAGAAGGACATAGCGCTGATGGAGAGAGTCCAGAGGAGAGTGACCAGGATGATTTGGGGCATGGAAGGGAGGGAGGCCTTATGAGGAGAGACTGGAAGAGCTTGGGCTGTACACACTGGAGGAGAGGAGGGACAGGGGAGACATAATAGAGGTTTTAAATATGTAAAAGGAATAACCAGGAGTGGAAACAAGGAGCTGTTTAGGCTAAAGAAGGGGGGGACGACCAGAGGGCATGAGTGGAAGCTGGAGGGGGGAAATTACAGGGGGGAGCATAGGAAGCCTTATTTCACTTGAGAGGGTGGTAGAGCTGTAGAATGCGCTGCCCGGAAGGCTGATGGAGGAGGACACAGTGGAGAGCTTCAAGAAGGGGTGTGACAGGTACAAGGGGAAACTGAAACCAAGAAGACTCTCTCAGGGCTGGGGGGTGGGAAGGCGAGCAACCACCAGGTTGATGGCTATCAAGCAGACAAGACAGACCATTTGGCCTATTCTGCTGGCTTTTAGTATGTTAGTACTTGTAAATGTATTGGACGTGTCATGTTATGCTAGCTGGAAACTGCTCTAGCATTGTTATGGACTTAAATCTGAACTTTCCACCAGGTCTAAGCCTCACCATCTCAGCCTAGTGGGTTCAATATTGTATTCCTATGTCATGTGCGATTGTTTATCTGCTGACCTGTGTAAGCCACTAGAGGGGTTAGAGGGGGTTATTAGTGTCCCGGAGGACTATACCCATAGCAGCTACGCTACACTTAAACCAACCCTCTGAATGGAAGCACCCATTCACCGAGTTCAGGCCCCTCAACCTGCACCTAGTCACACAGGCATGGGTAGTATCCCTTGGGATAGCGCCACCTAGGGGTTACATCTTGGAAGCACTACTGGGATTTTAGCCCTCTAGTGCTCAGAAGTGTGAACTACAAGCAGTACCCCGCTCCTGCCCAGGCCTGAGAGCTATTAGCGGTGGAAACAGCTTGGTCACTCAACCTAGGCCAGAGACCTCAGATATAGCGGTGAGCAGAGGCGATCTGTCTGGTCTCTCCCAAGGGACTGCCTCCTCACATCAGGACCTAGCAGAAGTTTAACTGAGAAACTGGCTATCTTACACAGAATGCCCGGATCTGATCAGTTGCTAAGCCATCTGGCATAATGTAACCCATAAGGAGAACAGATACTGGAGTTGTGGCTGCCCGGTAGGTGGGGGGCCGGGGCGGATAGACCGGGGGAGAGTTCCTGGGGGCAGCTATCATCCATTCCTGGACCCAGGCCATGGGGCGTGGCATTCCTCTCCTCATTCTCTCTTCCTACCTTGTGCCACACAGACGCTTTAGACATACAATTTGAGAGGCCAGTCCGGCAGGGCTAGAGCCAAAGCAATAGGACATTCAGCCTGTATACACTCCAGCACATCATGATTTAAGGAACATGGCTCAGGCCCTGAAAGGCATCTGACCTCTGAAAATTCTCTGTGCAGTGTAGCTGCGCAGGACATGATACTGGCATTCCGGATATAGTTGAGTCCCCCTAGCGTCAGCCGACAAGCGAGGGGGCTGGAAGAGACCTATAAAGCTTAAGACTAGAAAGCACCATTTTAACATTTCATTTCAGTTTCATAGGTCCATATATCTCTTAATTTTACCCTCCATTTTTTTTTGGTACATCTGGATTTAAATGAGTTTATTGTACTTTGGGGTAAAGTATACCCTGGACTGCACTTCTTCTAGCAAAGTGCACCCCCCACAGCAGCACTCTTTTGTTCTGTTGCAATCCAGAATGGAACTCCGGATCTTGGAAGTCATTATCAGAATGCTGTACATAGTTCTTTATTCACTTGTTCTTTAAGTTACTGTAGAAGTAAGATAGTACAGAATGTAGGTAGTTTGTTACAATTTCTTTCGGAAAAACAGGTCTCCAAAGAACCATATTTGGAAGTACAACTTACGCTTTCTCTGGTATGGCATAGTAGGAAAACCAGTGACATTCGGGGAATGAGTAGTCAGTAGGAAACAGCCAGACAGATTTAAAGGTACCTGTTGTCATGACTCACCATCATAATGTTAAAATAATATCTCAGAATGTAAATGGGTTAAGTGGTCCAAATAAAGGGGGAAAGATTATGTCATATCTGAAGAAGCCCCACCCCCAAATGATATTACTCCAGGAAACACATTTGAGTTTGTTGGAACACCACAAATTAAAGAAATTTGGAATGTCCACAGTAATAGCTTGTTCTCATCATTTGGGCAGGAGGAGAGGGGGTGGCCGTTCTGATCCCCAATTACTCAACTTTTCAGCTACAGAGCTCGTACCAGAGTAGGGATGGCACCCTGACTATGGTGAGGGAGACTTGGTGGGGGGTCCTTTATACGGTGGTTAGTATGTACATCCCTCTGGGGATACTGGCTGCAAAGTACCTTAAACAAGGGACTCTGTTGGTTGGGGGGGGGGACCTAAATTTTCTAATGGAGCCGGGTAAGGACAGTTCTAATCTGAGCACCTGACGCATGACAGCTGGCCAGAGACATGGCAGGAGGTTATTAAAAGATACAGGCTTGATACATGTATGGTGCCATAAACACTGGAGAGATAGACACTATACCCATTATTTAGCAGCCCATAATTCATACTCCCGAATTGATTTTTTTCTTAATCACAGCAGAACATAGAGATACAGTGAGGCAAATTACCATATTACCTATTCTACTGTAAGACCATGCTCGCTTGCTATTGGATATTGATACAGCAGCAGAGAGATGCTCAAGTCAATGGCGTTTTAACAACTTTCTTCTCAGAAACCAGGAGTATATCAAATTCATAAACCACCGAATACCAGAAATAATTTCCCAAAATAAAACTCCTGAGGCATCCTCATTCATAATCTGGGACACGCTCAAGGCAATAATTCTAGAGGAAACTATCAAGTTTGCATCAGAGATGAAGGGAAGAAGAGTGTAGCAGCAGAAGGATCTGGAGGCAGAACTCCATTTCTGGCAAACTGCACACATGCAGGGGGACAAAACTGTTTTGAAACAAGTTGCGATTATTAAATCCAAATTACAGGAAATCCTACATTCTAAAACAGAACAAGCTCTATTATATACTAAACAAAGGTATTACGAAGGGTGGGGGCAAAGCTTCTAAATTATTGGCCTTCCGACTAAGAGCCCAAAGAAATAGAGGGTTGATAACACAATTACAGCATCCCCAGTCCAGACAGATTCTCACTAAAACTAAGGATTTATTAGAGGGGTTTAGATATTTTTATGAATCCTTATACTCACAGGGCTTAGAGCCTGCAGAGAAGAAATAGGTTTCCTTTTTTCCAGGAATAACTCTCCCCAAGCTAACAGATGATCAAAGGAAACAGCTATTGTCACCCATTAATACTCAAGAAATAACTGGAGTCGTTAAGTCTACAACACCTGGCAAAAGCCCTGGCCCGGATGGCCTAACTCCTGAATTTTACAAATCCTTCCAGAAGAGACTTTTTCCCTTTACAACAGACAGTGTTTTGAGAATTGCAGGTTGCTGAGACCCCCCCCCCCCCCACCATCCTGGTAATATGCAAATATCTCCACAATCGTGAAACCAGATAAGGATCCCCTTGACTGTGAATCATACAGACCTAGATCTGTACTTAATCAGGGTTATACATTTCATGCCAGCATACTTGCCCCCTGCCTAGAAAACATAATGCCTACTATAATCAATAAAGACCAGACAGGCTTTGTCCTTAAAAGAAAGACAACTGATAATATTAAAAGAATGTTATATCTCCCAGAAGAAGTAGAAAACTTATTGACACCTTTTTTACTTTTGAACATGGATGGTCAAAAAGCATCTGATAGAGTTTCCTGGAAATTTTTGAATTACACCCTCACTCAATTTAATTTCCCTTCAGAATTCAATAATCTAATACAGACTCTCTATACCTCCCCTCAGGCTGTCGTAAAGGTAAACAGCTTTTTCTCAGACCGATTCCCATTATCACGAGGTACACGACAGGGTTGCCCCCTCTCCCCATTGCTGTTTGCATTATACGTGGAACCACTTGCTCAGGCTATCAGAGAGGATGAAGATACAGCAGGGATAGAAGTGGGGAGAGCAGTCCACAAGATAGCATTTTATGCAGATGACCTGCTGATATACCGAACTTCCCCCAATTCTTCTCTTCCTAGGTTGTTCAGCCGACTAGCAGAGATGGAGACTTCGGAGGGTTACAAACTCAACACCTCCAAAACAGAGGTCCTTAGATGGAATTATGTCCCTGACCAGGAGACTAGGGACAGTTTTCCCCTAAAATGGACCACACTGAAGATTAGGTACCTTGGGATCTAGATACCCCGGGAACTTGGAAAATTATATGAGGTGAACTACCCTCCACTGATCCAAAAACTGAAATCCAAACTACAGAGGTGGCAATATCTTCCCATCCTACCTATACATAGGATGGACTCCATCAAAAATGACAATTTTACCCCGGTTTCTGTACGTCTTCCAAAATCTACCCATCCCAGTCCCCTCGGCAGAATGTAAATAGTGGGATAAAATCTTTCTCACTACATATGGCAGGGCAGGAGTACTAGAAAAGCTCTGGGTCTGTTGCAGTTGGCCAAGGTGAAGGGAGGTTTGCCCCTTCCACATTTAAAAATGTATTTCCAAACAGCACAGATAGCCCATGCACTGCAATGGTGGGACTCGAACACAGATACTCACTGGAAAACCCTAAAATTAGAGACTGAAACCCCAGGAATAGACCGGCCCCCCCCCACCTAGTAGGGGTCTGATAAAAGAGTTTGTCCAGTCTAGGTTCACCAGGCTGATTCTGCACTTCTGGTGCTTGACGTTGGGGGAACCCCACATTAGGACCTCAGCCATAGCCTTGATAATGCCTGCTTATGATCAATCTTTCCTTCCGGCTGATTGGATCATACTTTTAATAACTGGAGGAAAAGAGGGCTGAAGTATATATAACAATGGTATGGGAGGGTATATTTCTCTCCTTTGCTCAAATACAGCACAAATTTGACTTGAAGTTGGGAGATCATTTCTGTTTCCTCCAGATCAGACATTACATACTCCAGAGATGTGGGGATGGTTGGGGTGGGTGGAACAGGTGCACCCCGGTCCAGTTAATAACTGAAACCAGAACTAGACAAATGTCAGAGCATATAATTTCTAAGGTCTACAGGGCCACCCAGTCAAGTGAGAACAAGACACTTATAAAGATTCAGAAGTCTTGGGAGGTGGATTTGGGGAAAGTATTGACAGATCGACTGGAGCCAGATATTTTTAATTCAACATATTTCAACCAGTTCATATATCTGGCAGGAGTATGGGTGGAAGTGCACTGTGAAATATCTTAGAACCCCACAAATAACTGGAAAATATGACAATACAAGAGGGATGGGCTGTCGGAGAGAATGTGGGGAACCCCTGGCAACCCATTTCCATACATTTTGGAGTTGTCCAGCCCTGCGGCAGTTCAAGGGGAAAGTGGAGTAGGCCCTGCTAGACCTGTTCCCTGAGATGGGACAGCTGAATCCTGGACTGGCTCGCCTCCACTGGTTGCCCCTGAGATTCACAACAAACTTGCCAGAAAGCAAATCCTGATTTTCTTTTACTTGCTGCCAAGAAATCAGTTTCGAGAAAATGGCTCCAAAAGACACCCCGGGCAGAGGAGAGTGGGAGGATCTAGTCCATCAGATATATGAGATGGAGAAAATCACAACAGCGATTCACTTTAGACAGGAGAGGTTTAGACATTTCTGGAATAAATGGCTCCTTTGGGTTATGGACCATAGACAAGACATAGTCCCATGTTTGCTAGGATGGTGCATATATGGGTATTGCACAGGGGACAAAGTCTGTGATCAATGAAAAAGAAGCCAAAAAACAGGGTCAGTAATGCAAGCAATGACATATACTGTTGAGATGTCTCCCACGACTGCTTTGTATCAGGTTTACTATGTATGTTTAACTTATGCATACCCTATGTATGTTTATGGCTCAACCTGGGATCTTTTAATAAAAATGACAATGGCCAAAAAAAAAAGAGAAGTGGGAACTACAACCCAGAGATATAAATTTTGTCAAAAATGGAGGCGCATACTATGCCCAAGCTTAAAATTGCCCCACATAAGCTGATTGTGCATTGCATGATGGGGTGGAGTGAGGCTGAGGGGGTAGATCCCCAACATGCCTAACCTTAACAGTCTAACCTTTACAATACCTCGCTGTCGAACCTCTCAAGCTCAGCATTCTTACCTTGTCAGAGCCTCCATCTGGTTCAACTTGCTACCTACAGAAATCTCCAACATTGCCACGATTGGTGCTTTTAAGTGTAAACTGCGTCAACACCTCGTGGCTAGTGCCTTCTGTGATTGCTTCTTATAATCCCCTCCAGGCATACTACCCTCAAGCATCCCTCCTCACTGCCTCAGCTCCTCCTCCTCTCCTACCCACCATTACAGGGTATAGGATGACTCTGTCCTTTTCTTTTTCAACCCCCCTTTCCTCCTCCCTTGTGGTTTCCCATGTACCACATACCCAACGCAATGCCCTCCCCCATTTCTCCCCTCCTCCCTCTGTCTCCCATACCACCCCCTCACCACCACTCTTCTTTCCCTTTCCCCACTAACCCACTCCTAACAAAGCTCCACTGAGCCACCTATGACTTGTACTGTATAATTAACTCCCAACACAATTCCTTGACAATGCCTTTGGCTGCTATTATTGTAACCTTATTTGTCTTTTTTTTTTTGTAAGTTCCAATGTAATGATAATGCTATGATACATATATATATATATATATATATATATATATATATATATATATATAATACTTATTGTCCTTATTGCCTTGACGTGGAACCTTTGTAAAAGAGCCCTCGGCTCAAAGGTGTCATCCGAAATACAAATAAATTAAATAAATAAATAAAATAAATGCCATACTACTACTGGATATCCCTTTAGGGACCACTAATGATACTATTGTAGAAACCGTAGAGAAAGTGAAGTGTTTGGGGAAGGTTGAAGTGAGGAGGCGGGATTCGGATCTGTTTGATCAAACCACGGTGGCCCTCCTGTTGTGCAGCCTCCCTATAGACTCTGTAAGAGTACCCCCTGTCCAAGGGGTTCCAGAAGGGGTGGCAAGTTATCCATTTGCATAGTGACCTGTCTTCTTCTGGGGATCCCCAAAAATAGAGGAGTTTAAGGACAAACTGTTAAGATTATTAGCTACTAAAGGGCAGACTGCCAAAGAATTGTTGAAAATGTTAGACATTTCAGAGGAGACTACTCCTTTAAAGTATTCCCTAGCATCTCTGTCTAGCCCTAGAGCATCCCCTGTGGTAGCATACCCATTGTGATACTGTCTGTACACCTAGACCCTTACCACAGGCTCAGGCTATTTTCTGGTGCAGTCCTGGTACCTGTGGGAGAGGATGATTTAGAAACCTGGATGGACTGTGCTACCCCACTGGTCCAGGAATGGCAATGTTCAGAGGGAGAAACATAGAATTTGACGGCAGATAAGGACCGCTTGGCCCACCTAGTCTGCCCATTTTCCTACCTAACAGATAAGCTGCAGATCCTAGTTAACCAACAGCTTACTTCCTCCTACTCCCCCACTAGGACTGCCTTATGTCTGTCCCATGAATTCTTGAATTCCCCCACTGTTCTTGACTCCACGACCTCCTCAGGGAGGCTGTTCCATGCATCCACAACCCTCACAGTGAAAAAATACTTCCTCACATTACCTCTGAGCCATCCCCCCTCTATCTTCAAATTGTGCCCTCTTGTTCATGCACATCTCTTTTTCTGAAAGATGCTACCCTCTTGGACTTTGTTGATTCCTTTGAGGTACTTGAAAGTTTCTATCATGTCCCCTCTATCCCTCCTTTCCTCAAGGGTATACATATTAAGCTCCTTTAGTCTTTCTTCATATGTCTTCTGGTGCAGACCCTGCACCATTTTGGTTGCCCTCTTCTGGACAGCCTCCACTCTGTCTATGTCTTTGCGGAGATGGGGTCTCCAGAACTGCACACAGTACTCCAGATGGGGAGAAAAGAGAAAGAGACTTATGGAAAGCTTAAGGGGCCCTGCACTGGAGGCTATCTGCTTTCTTTGATCCACTAGCCCAGAAGCCACTGCAGCTGAGTACCTCTGCCCTGGAAGGGCTGTTTGGCAGCACAGAATCTGGGGAGGACTTGATGTGGAAGTTTAAGCCCACCAAACAATGGAAGAATGAGAAACTGTCTGTTTTCGTCAACCGAATTGAGCAGGCCTTGCAGAGGGCCCGTAGAAAAGGAGGGGTACTGGCTAATGAACTAAATCGAGTCAGACTGGAACATATCCTAAAATCTGCTAGATATTCCAGTGTGCTTATGCTGAAATTGAAATTCCAGGATCGTAAAGCCAACCCTCTTGAATATTGCTGGCTTATGAAGGAAATTCGAGAGGCCGAGAACAACGAGAAGAGATGGGAGCCCTATGCCAGGGTTGCCTGTAACAGCCAAGTCGCTGACCAGCCTGAGGAATGAGGTGATGATTCCAAACTTCAACAAGTAGGGGAACTGCTTAAGGAGGTGAAGGAGATATGGGCTAACCAACAAGCAGCAGTTGAAGCGGCTAGGAGTTTGCACTCCTGCCAGATGTCAACAGAGACCCGAAGTGAGGCTTCGCCTGAGGGCGTGGGGGTCCACACCATTGCCCTGAACCCCGGGTTGAAACAAAATTATTGGAGGAAATGAGAGAGTCGAGAGCCCTGGTGGGAGATCTCGTTCGAGCCATGCATGGAGCTGATCATTGGAGAGGCTGTGAGGATGGGGAGAGAGAACCACGGCCCAAAGAGGACCTTCGAGCTCTTTCTAATTGATCCAAAGTGAGGGATGACCCTCCCCCTTCTTGAGATATCAAGGAACTAGTGTTTTGTTATCATTGTAGGGAAGACGGACACACCCGGCTGTGCTGCACCCTCCCAGAGAACTTAACGAAAAGTCACCTCCCGATTATTAACTCTGGTTAGGAGAAGTAACATAAGGCCTCAGACGGGATCAGTAATAAAATCCTATTCCTCAAAAACTGCTGTGGGACAGACTGCCAAACCCACTTCCCCAGACTGGTCTGAGGTAGTGGACCCTTCTATGGAAACCACTATGACTGTGAATGGTATCTCTGCTCGAGCTGTGTTAGATAGTAGGTCCCAAGTGACTATTGTATTTCAAGACCGATATAACCAACACTTATCTGATGTCCCACTGCAGCCCCTTGAAGGCCTACACATATGGGGACTGAGTGCAAAATCCTACCCCTATCTAGGATATGTCCAGCTCTGGCTATCTTTCCCTACGGCTGTAGCAGGTGTAGATGAGCAGGTGTAGACCTTGGCTTTGGTGTGCCCCCCCCCCAGGGGGCTGTACGATCGTGTTCCCTTACTAATCGGTACCAACGCCCATATGTTTGGGCAGTTGACTCAACTGTGTCAAGAGAAGCAAGCTAAGTGAACCGGATGGGCCTTGCGCATTCCAGCTTTAGTAAAGTGGAGATGGAGAAAGATGAACCTGTGTGGATAGTGTGGAAGAAAGATTCTGATTCTTTGGTGCTACCTCCCAACGCTCAATACACTATCTGTAAAGAAGTGCGCCTCAAGACAGATATGAAGAACAAAATCCTTATGCTGGATGCCCCAGAGGAAGGAAAGCTGTCCGAGGGATTGTTGGTCAAGTCCAGTATTTTACCAGCCCAAGCTCATGCCTATGCCCGACGAGTGGTGGTACAAGTTCAGAATATGTCTGATCGAGAAATTTAAGTGAATCAGGGGTGTACACTAGCCACTGTGTACTGTGTGGACACTGCCGTGTTGCCCAGAAAGAAGTACCCTGTTGACAGAGATGAAGTGACACCTGACTCGTTTGATTTCAGGGAGTCTCCTCTACCTGAAGAATCAAAAATCAAGATCAGCCAGAAGCTGTCCCAGAGGAACCAAGTATTTTCTTTGAAGGAATGGGATGTGGGCTGTGTCGCTGGGGCCGAATATCATATTCGACTCCATGACAATAGGCCATTCAGAGAGAAAGTTCTTGCCACCTTGCCTCAGCTGATATAGATGATGTACAGAGGCACCTTCAAGAGAGGTTGGCCGCAGGGATCATCGAAGAGTTGAGAAGCCCTTATGCCTCTCAGATTGTGGCAGTACACAAGAAAAATGGATCGGTAAGAATGTGTGTGGACTACTGGACTCTGAATCGAAGGATGGTGCTGGATCAGTACACCATGCCCCACATTCAAGACGCTCTTGACTGCCTTAATGGGAGTCAGTGGTTTTCAGTGCTTGATCTACAGAGTGGGTACTATCAAATCCCGATGGCCCCCAAGGACTGTTAGAAGACAGCATTCATTTGTCCTCTGGGCTTCTTTGAGTTCCTATGCATGCTTCAAGGTATCTTGGGTGCACCTGCCACTTTCCAATGGCTGATGGAATGAGCTGTGGGGGATATGAACTTGTTAGAATGCCTTGTGTACTTGGATGATGTCATTGTGTTTGGGCGAACCTTAGAAGAACACGAGGCTCGTTTGTTCAAGGTTCTTGATCGTTTGGAGGATTTCGGACTGAAACTGTTTATAGATAAATGTCAATTATTTCAGACATCTATAAAATACGTTGGGCGTATAGTACCAGCTGATGGAATTCAGACAGACCCCAGCAAAGTGGAGTCTTTGACCACCTGACCACAGCCGAATAATTTAAAAGAGTTGCAACAATTCTTGGGATTCTGTGGTTATTATTGCCGGTTCATAAAAGACTATTCCAAAGTTATCCACCCTTTGCTGAATCTCACTCAGGGTTATCCTCCCACTAACTGAAAGTACAAGAAAAACTAAGTCAAGAAGGAAGATGAGGTCTATTTCAAGACACATGAACTCTTCAGAGACAGGTGGACTCCTGAGTGTGAGGCTGCTTTATATGAACTTATTCATCAACTCACCCATGCACCAGTGCTCACATATACTGACCCCACTAAGCCCTATGTACTGCACATGGACACCAACCTGAAGGGACTGGGGGCTGTTCTGTATCAAGAGTATGAAGAAGGTCTGCACCCAGTGGCCTTTGCCGGTAGAAGCTTAACACCTTCTCAGCGGAATTACCCAGTTCACAATCTTGAATTTCTCACCCTCAAATGGGCTGTGGTGGACCAATTTCATGATTACCTTTATGGGGCCAAGATCTTAGTAAAGACTGAAAATAACCCGCTTACCTATGTCCGGACCTCAGCTAAACTGGACGCCACCGGGCACCGGTGGTTATCTGCCCTTTCCACATATGACTTTGCAGTGGAGTACCGACCTGGCCTGAACCACATCAACGCAGATGCCCTCTTAAAGAGGCTGAACCCCAATGAAAACGGGGTGAGGTTGTCTGAACATTCTATCCAAGCTTTGTGTCAGAAGTTCGATAAAGGTGAACACCCTTCTGCGGACACTGTTGACTGCCTAGTGGACTGCCTGGGGCCCCCAGAAACCTGTATCCCTGCAGCCTAATGCCATTTTGCAGCATTAGACATCAGTGCCTTACCTCAGTTGGACAGTGAAACTATCCAGTGGGCCCAAACACAAGATCCCATGATTAAACCTGTGCTCGATGCCCTGCATGCTGGAAAAGATGCGTCTAAACTTTGTTCTTCTGACCCACGGACTACATTATTGTTTACAGAAAGCCTCAGACTTAAGTTACATAATCAGCTTCTGTACTGAGAGACAATAAACTGTCAAGGCCAACTGGATAAACAGCAGTTGGCACTGCCCATGGCCTTCAAACATTTAGTACTTTGGGTCCTCAATAATCAAATGGGACATTTAGGTTGTGATCGGACCCTTGACTCGGCCTGTTCCAGATTCTACTGGCCTAAGATATGAGCTGATGTTGAGGGTCATATTCGAACGTGCAGTTGCTGCCTTCAAAGAAATTCCCTGCCTCAACGGGCTGCTCCACTGGTCAATATTTCCACCAGTGCCCCCATAGAGCTGGTCTGTATCGACTTTCTGTTTCTTAAACCTGACCAAAAGAACATTGGGAATGTGCCAAGTGTGACAGATCATTTCACAAGCTATGCCCAGGCCTACCCCACCAAAGATCAGAAAGCATCCACAGTGACCAAGGTTCTGGCAGAGAAGTTCTTCATCCATTATGGTACTCCTCAGAGGATTCACTCTGACAAGGGGAGAGACTTTGAAAGCTGATTGATAAAGGAAATGCTCTCTTTGTGGAGCGTGAGAAAGTCCAGAACTACTCCTTACCATCCTCAAGGGGATCCACAACCCGAACGATTCAGCAAGACACTCCTTGACATGTTGGGTACACTTCAACCTAAAGACAAGCCCAAGTGCAGCCAACAGACTAGCATTCTGGTACCTGCCTATAATTGCACCAAAAGTGATTCTACCAGGTTTTCCCCTTACCATCTACTGTTTGGCAGAGAAGCCCGGTTGCTTGTGGACATCTGTTTCAGGCTGTCCCCGGATGGAGTCCGAGCTGAAAACTACTTGCAATATTTGCAGAAGCTAAAGGCCCAGCTAAATCATGCCTACCAACTGGCACAAACTATGTTGACAGAAATAAATCTTGCAAACAAAGAGGCATGACAAGCGTGTGAAAGGTCAGGAGTTGTTACCTGGAGATCGTGTGTTGTTGCACAACTTGGGACTGCATGGAAAACATAAAATTGCCAACAGGTGGCATCATCTTCCACATATCATAGTCAGCAATCTGGATGACCTGCCAGTATATAAAGTACATCCTGAAAATGATCCTCGCACCTTCAAGACCATGCATAGCAACCATCTGCTGCCCATTGGTCAAGTAATTATTGATTCTGAACCTTCAGATACTGCCTGTCCTGGGCCTGCTGCCAAAAAGAGACAGCGTCAGCCTTCTCCAGTTGTCCAGGACTCAAAGCCTTCCCCCAGGCAGGCCCAAAATGACAGCGACTACCAGTCTGAATCTGACAACAGTGAGTGAAGCTTCATATTATCCTTCCTATGAACTGAGTCAATTATTTCAAGGCCATCCTATGTGCAATTAAGGAGATGAAGCTGGACCTTCAGGACTGTCTAACCCTCCAGTTTCCTCCTCAAAGCCCATGCCCCCTGAAAGTGAGGTGCAAAGTGTGACTTCAGAAGTAGCTGATTCATTGTGTCTAGTTGAACTGTTTGAATTACCAGAGGAAGAGCCTGATAATGCAAGCACTCCTGGTGACATATCAGAAACTAATGAACCGTGTGAACATGACGATTCTGACTCTGCTGTGATATATGACCATAGTGAAACCCCTGTGGTTGAAAGTATTACTCAAGTGTTGCAAGATCAAAATGTTTCAGAGTTTTCCATGGATGATAGATCTGGGCCTTCTACAGAATACAATGACGAGTACAATGTTGTGGAAACAGAATAAACAGAGCCTAGGGCAGACAGTGTTCCTAATCTGGAACCTTCAACCAATGCAGAGGTACCCCTCCCCACAGGAGAACAATCCAGTGCCAATGTTGACACCCCAGAGCCGGTGTCTGTTCCTTCTTGAAAGTCTGGAAGAGCTACTAAACCAGTGATACATCTCAGTTATGACTCCCCTGGGAGGCCTGTTGACCTCCCCTTACATGACGTCCATAAAGGAGTCTATATTTCTGAAAGCTCACTTCCCAAATTGGGTTTGTCTGCTACATCTAAGCTAATTGATCACCCATCAGAACATGGTGCCCCTGCCCCATCTAGCCCCACTTTAGCTGATAGGGATGGGCCCCAATCAATGCTATTTAGAATACAGGAAACAGTATAAACCTGAATGAGTTAAAGTAATTTTATTATCTTGTGAATCATAGTGAAATCATTTATATGTATGTCAAACACATAAATGCTGTTGTTACAGAGTATGGAATATATTATGAATAAATATAGTAATATTATAAGCTTACGTTTACTGATGCATCAGTCTTTATTTTTTTGTATGGTATAACAATGAAACATATATGTCTTATACAGTGTAATGGCTTTAAATAATGTTATAGTAAGTATAGACTTGATGTGGATGCCAAGTTCTTTCCAGGCAGGGAAGGGTGTAACCCCCTTACAAATGGGGGTTCCTAAAATGTCTTCCTTGGCATGCCCAATGCCCGCTGCCAGGTTGGCGTTCTGTTTCTCAAACAGTTTGAATATGCCTGCACGGGAGTGCCCTGTTAGCCTCCGTGCTGGTCCCTTTAAGATTTGTCTATTTTTGTAGGATATAATTAATCTGGGGGGGGCTGAGTGGTTTCAGGTTCAAGTCCCGCCCGGGCTGTAGTACTGCTGCTTCATTCTGCCGTCGCTATGTGCTCAGAGGGAGCTCTTAGAGGATCTATGATTGTTTGCTGATTATCTGCTTTAAAAATTATAATAATAATAATAATATATTAGTTTGTTTAACCTGTCTTCCTTTGCAGCATAGACTGTTTCTGCTTAGAGCCACCATTTTGGTTCTGGAATGCCAGTTTGGACCAATTGGTACCTCGGAGGACCTTAAAAATGGAGATTGTCCCCAGAGGTCTTGTGGGAGGGAGTTTCTGTAGGAATTGTAGTTTTCACTGTTTGGTGCCTAATGGACCTAGAGGGAGAGCCCTTTCTTTGACAGACAGATGGATTAACCAACCAAACCTTTGGGATCACTGGGAAGTCCTAGAGCTTCCTGCAGCAGTGTGTCAGTCGAGAGTTGGAGTTTGAAGAGTGAACAGCTCAAGCAATTCAGGCAGTTGTTCCTGCGTGGTAGCATGAGGATTTGGCAAGAAGACTGTGTCTGGCCTGCCTGCTACCATCTTCCAGTGTGAACAAGCCTGCAAACTGAATTGGACTATATCCGAACCTGTTTGAGGCCCGAATTCTGAATTGAGAGAGAGAGAGTGAATTTCGCCTGAGTGTGGGCCGAAGACTTGCTCCAGAAGCGATCGGCCTGTCAGGTACAGAATAGAGTCACAGAATGAAAGGTTTGCACAGAGATCCTGCAATATTGCAAACGGACTTCATCCGTGCTGTGGCTGAATATTTGTTTATTTATAAATGTGTTGGATGTGTCGTGTGGGTCGCGATTGGTTCCCCACGTTCAAGTGTTATGCTAGCTGGAAGCTGCTCCAGCATTGTTACAGACTTAAATCAAAACTTTCCACCAGGCCTAGGCCTCACCATCTCGGCCTAGACTGCTGCTCCCACCACAGAGACTCTTGTGATGAAAGACCCGCCTGGGGAATCGGCTCCCTGCTCAATACCACTGAACAGGACTGACAACCACAGTGCGTTGTGTGGGCCCTGCTTCCTCTGGCCAGCCAGAACAACATATTGAGATCTTCATCTCGTCAGCCCTGCCTCCTGGTCTGGGTAGCATGAGTAACCAACAGGGTAGCTCCCTGCAACAAAGCTGTAATCATTGTGTGTCATCTGATTTTATTGTTTGGGTTGATCACAATAGACTGAGCCATCCAGCTCTCAGAATACAAATTTGGGTTGAAGTGCATGTTGCTTGTTTTCTTTCCTAAGGGCTCCAACAACAGCTGCAACACCAGCCTACCCCGGCAACGCTTCAGGCTAGCCTGAATAACAACTGGGTATCCAGAGTGTGTGTGACTGTACCAGAGGGACTCTTAGTGCATGCATGCTTAATCTGACTAAATCAGATCTGAAATCAAATGCTAGATTGCTCCTCCACCCTTGTTCATGTCCCCTGAATAAATCAGATTCTATTCTTTCTGCATTTAACCTGGCTAGTGCGTACCTTTGTGGAGGGAATACTGTATTGCCATTGAACTGTTCTGTTGCAGGTCTTGTTTCACAGGGGGGTTTCCAGGGCCATTTCAGCTGATCCAGCCCTGGTGGTAAGTACACCAAGTGTGGGTTCAATATTGTATTCCTATGTCATATGTGAGTGTTTACCTGCTGACCTGTGTAAGCCACTAGAGGGGTTAGAGGGGGGTATTAGTGTCCTGGAGGGCTATACCCATAGCAGCTACACTCCCCTTTACCAATCCTCCAGGTGGAGGCACCCATTCACCGAGCTCAGTCCCCTCAACCTGAGCCTAGTCATGTAGGCAGGGGTAGTATCCCTTGGGATAGCGCCACCAAGGGGTTACACATATACAAACTACAAACATTTTATGAATATGATTTGTTATTTCAAATGCATCTTGTAAACTTTCAGACAGTTATAAAGTTCATAGCATAAAGTGCTCAGATCTTGTGGAATTGCACAGTCATTAAGCCCTCAATTTTTACTGTATTCAACATCACAATCCAAAAAGCTTCTCTTCTGAGAAGTTAGCCTCACAAGCTGCCACCTTGATCATCTAATATTACTTTTTCAATGCCAAAAAACTGCAAAGCTGCAGCAGAACAATACCTTGCTTCTTGAAAATGTCTGGCAATAGCATTGAGTATTATTTCGCATGGCTGCTTTATGTTCTGCAATTCTTTGTTTAAGCATTCTTTTAGTTTGCCCTATTTAATACACTCCCTAAGGGCAAGTGCGTGCATATACAACAACCCCTTCTGTGCTACAGTTAATAAATTATTTGAAAGTGAATCTTTTACCAGTTCAGGGGTGGGCAAAGGTAGTAATGTGTTTTGTGTTCCCACAGTGAACACAGTGTCCACATTTATGGTTGCCAACTGGAGGTTTTAGAAGCCAGGTATTATTTCTTTCTTCAACTGGTAGTAATGTATGCATCAGTTTATCTTTA